>OY997386.1:822546-2256648 GCA_963921505.1 Phakellia ventilabrum | reverse complement strand
GAGAGTATACTAGATATAGGCAATGATGTTCAATGGCAAAGGTAATTTTCGACGTTGTCAAACTCGCTCACAAAAGAATACCAGGCCACCCAATTTTATGGCTACACATGACCAGCAGGAAATGACATATACAGCCACAACAGGTGGTTTATATATACATGCATGGACCTGATATTATAGCTGTAGCTCACGACAATGTAATTAACCTATAATTTCCCAGTAAAAATTAAAGGGTCAACATCACCAGTTTATATCGCTGCATACATGAGCCTGAAATAAAAAGACTGTAGTTACAATGTACCAGTTGCAACTGCAGCAGCTGGTCATTTCAGCCTTATTGGGCCATGTCCGTGTGCAGGTTAGCTGTAAAAGCGAATCTGTCAGGTTAGCATTGGAGTGGTCAACTACTGCAACTGCAGGTATACGTAGCTATTATCTGGGAGAGTCAATACATATTACTGCGAATAAAAAGTGGTCAAACATTCCCTTTTAGCTATAAGGGAAACTATAATATGCTATTTTTTATTTGCTGTGATAATATTATAGTTACTGGCTTCTAACTCCTTAACAATGCATGTGGTCATTTAGATTTCTGTCAAATTACTTTGGCAAGTGAAAATCTGCTAACCATGATCATCTGATCTAGTACCCACATACATGTACATGCCAGGAATAAAAAATGGTCAAACGTTCCTTGTAGCTACAACTGAAACTACATATTAGCTAGTGACTATCAGATATACATGTATGTTTCCTGTTACTAGCTTTCTTAACTGAAACCATGTGGTTTTCATGCAGTTGTAGCTTTCAGGGGAAATTTGACTACTTTGTTATTCCTGTACTGCACACGCCATGCATCAGTTGGTTAGCAGATACTCACTCACTAAAGTAATTCCATGTAGACTTTCCCTTGTATAGCTACAAGAGAATATTTTGACCACCTTTCATTCCTGCAATAGCACATGAGGTGACCCTTCCACCTGCAGCTGCAGTAACCACTCAAAATAAGTTCACTATGCATGCATGAATGTAGATGGCAATGACAGCCACACATATAACCCCCCATGCATGCTCAAACAAAATGCCTATGGGTTTCGTCATATAAGTGCATTATTAAAGTAGCTAGTCCAGACCTTGGTAGCTAGCACCCTCACTTCACTTATGTGCTTGTTTCTGGTATATGTGGAATGCTATACTCTTCACATGACGCAAGCATAAAAAGAATAAATCCAACTAGCTAGACACTAACACTGATAGTTGCATCACTTTGCAAACCATGCCAATTACGTAGAGGCAAAAAAAGTACACACTGCGTCCAAGCTGCATGGTGGGTGTGGTAGACTAGCCAAGCCATAGTATTATTAGCAAGCACCTGAATCCCAACCAACAACTCATAGAGCAACTCAAAGACCAACAACTCCTCACGAAACCAGAAAAACTATAATTCTAAGGATGACAATAGAATAAAGAGCGGCTGGCGGGATAGTATAGTTTCACGTGATGATTACATAACTTACAGCAATAAATCCATTACATTCCTCCCTCCTTCCCCAGCAGCAATCTAGATTGCTGTAGCACGGGACAGGGCATCAGCATTTCCATTGGCACATCCTGCCTGGTGGCTCACAGAAGAATCGAAATGGCTGGAGAGCCAGGCTCCATCAAGTCACACGACTGTTCTTATCCTTCAACCTGTCCAGCCACGCTGTGCAGTGCCCTTTGGTCCATCTGAACTGTGAATGGCCTTCCCAATAAAAAAGCCTGCACCAACAGTTTAATAGCCAGGCACTCCTCTTCAATAGTTGAATATTTCTCCTACTAAAATATGATACTGGGTCCTAATCAAGCTGGCTCAATACAGCCGCCACACCTCTATCTGATGCATCCATCTGGCTTGTCAAAGTCTGGACTGCTGAGAATGGGTGATCCACACAAGAGCTCCTTCATCTTACGAAATGCATAGTCACACCGTCAAGTCCATACTACCTGCGCAGGTCCTACCTTCTTTGTTAGGTCTGAGAGTGGAGCTGTAATGGAGGCATATATAGTTGGGGATAAACCTGCTATAATAGCCTAACAACAAAAGCAAAGCCTAAAAACAACCACAAGCATAATGCATAAGCAAGCAGCACAAGCAGAAGCAAAGCATTGGTCATGAGGGGCTTTAATTACTCTAAAGTATGCATGCAGATCTTGATTGTACTGCAGATGCATAAGCTAAGCATGCAGATCTTTTCAGAGTAGAGATTATACTAGATAATAATGTTCAATGGCATGCGCAAAGGTATAGTTTTCGACGTTGTCAAACTCACTCACAAAAGAATACCAGGTCACCTGATTTTATCACTATACATGACCAGCAGAAGTAAAGCATTGGTCATGAGGGGCTTTAATTACTCTAAAGTATTACATGTATGCATGCAGATCTTGATTGTACTGCAGATGCATAAGCTAAGCATGTAGATCTTTTCAGAGTAGAGAGTATACTAGATAGAGACAATGATGACCAGCAGAAATGACGTATATACAGCCACAACAGGTGGCTTATATATACATGCATGGATCTGATACTATAGCTATAGCTCATGACAATGTAATTAACCTATAATTTCCCAGTAAAAATTAAAGGGTCAACAACACCAGTTTATATCGCTGCAGCCCAAATTATGAAGGTTGTAGTCACAATGTACCAGCTGCAACTGGTCATTTCAGCCTTATTGGCCCATGTCCGTGTACAGGTTAGCTGTAAAAGCGAATCTGTCAGGTTAGCATTGGAGTGGTCAGCTACAGTAACTGTAATTGCAGATTATAGCTATACTGGGAGAGTCAATACATATTATTGCGAATAAAATGTGGTCAAACATTCACTTATTATATCTATAAGGGAAACATTTTTTACTTGCTGTGATATACTTAATAATGTGGCTATTTATATTACTGTAAAATTACTTTAGCAAGTGAACATCTGCTTATCATGATCAACTGATCTATTACCCACATAGCTACATGCCAGGAATACTGATACAGAAAGTGTTCAAATTTTCCTTGTAACTACAACTGAAACTACATACTAGTGACTATCAGATATATGTTTCCTGTTACTAGCTTTCATAACTGAAACCATGTGGATATCGGTTATAGCTTTCTGTGGAAATTTGACTACTTTGTTATTCCTGCAACTGCACGTGCATGTATATTCCTGTTAAGGAAGCCATGTAATCACAATCTGATAGTCGCTAGCTTGTATTCCTGTGCTGTATAAAAAGGCAATGATGTACCAGCTATACTAGTATACAGCTACTATTCAATTTTGCAGTGAAATAGCTAAGGCTATAGATGGCAAACTCAACATCTGCAGGATTCAAAGCAGGTCCCGCTCAGTCGGGCGCTATGGAAGATTTGCGCAAACGTGCAACCAGTATACCGGTATTTCTACTGAGAGTGTGATGAATTGGGGTGTGTACGTGCTAAAGCCAGATCAACTGTTCAAGCATCATTCGCTACTCTTTTGTTGCAAAGGAGCTGAATTTAATTTTATTGTCGAATTTCTCAAGGAAGAAGTCAAAAAAAGGAATTATTACGCAAGTATCCGAGCTCACATCATCGATTTAAGCGAGTATCCACAGCTGACACGAGAAGAACTTGGAGATGTGCAGATGAAAATACAAGACATCATAGATTGGGCCTGGGCTACTTTGAAGAGAATGGACTGCTACGATGCCATAGCCAATAACTGCCAAGTATGTAATACATCATCTGCCATGATAATTATACCTACAATTAATTTGGTTTTACATGAAGCTAATTACCAGAATAAGCTTTAGGTCTATATATATATATAATCAAAAAGGCTTGCTACAGCTCTCAGGTTAGTAGAGTTTGTGTAGCCTCTGTATAAGTAGAGATACGAGCACTAGAAATGGATGACACAATCAAACAATGTGAATAGGAGTTTCAAGCAACTCAGCCATGCAGTCTCTCCACTCTCCCATAGCAGCCCATGAATGATCCTTAAAAATATATTGCAGATAGAGACATCAATCTTCCAATGACCAGTGCTTTTTTGTAGAGGCTGTGGAAGCATGTACATAATTACATGTGTAATCTTATTGCCATGCATACCGGGGGTATTATAATTGTGTCATTTATTGGGTATCTATCATGTAGGACTGTTTTTGCTTCCTATAGGACTACTGCAAACAGTTATCAAAGAACTTGGGGTGCCGTGACTACTGGAGTGACAAAGAAAAAATGATAGCTGTTGGAGGGATCACTGCTCTCATCGGCGGCTTTGTTTTGTACCAGCTCTTTAAGGATGATAAATAAACTCAGTAGAGCTGTAGTATGAACAGATATCTTAAGTTGACAATGTTGTTTTTTCTGGGGAGTGCATTGGTTCCTCACGTAGCTTATAGAAACAAGAAACTCCCAATTTCAGTAGTTAATTTTGATATTTAATACTATGCATGGTTCATGTATTTAATGATGTTTTAATATTGAATGTGAAACTCAAAAAATAATACATGTAGGGATGAGTACTAATAATTCAACCATTAGTATCCTGCTATATATAAATTTGTGAACATATATAGGAGTGTACTTGTGTTTACCCAGCTACATATACATTAACATCTTAAACGGGGAGTGGCAGTGAATGGCTGATAGAGTATCTAGAGAGATTGGAGGAAAAGCAGAGGGGGCAAGCCATAAGGCGTTACGGCTGGGCCAACGAGACGGTGGTCCACCAAGGCTTGGGAAAAGGATGAGAGGGTGTGATCAAATTGCCTCCTCAGGCTTTCCCCTCTGCTTTGTCACACTGATACCTGACCTTACTTGCATCCTGAGGTTCAGTGGAGGAAGAGGCCTGAGGAAAATTGATGTTGTCAGGGTGGGGCGCAGTGGAGAAGAGTTGTGTAGCTAGTCCACAGCCATGGCCAGCTGCAGCCAGAACCAAGGGTATTTTGCAATTGGGTGCTGGAGAATGACTATCAGTTGGCGCCCACCACACACAAGAGACAGGGTCAATTAGCGGGTTGCCCCTCTGGTGCTAACTTGCTCAAGGTTAAGGCTCATTGCAGTAACTGTTTGTTACTTACACGTGGCATACATAAAGCAGCAGAGCCTGAGAATGAGGCTAGAAAAGGGAGGGGATGTGAGAGATAATTAGAAAATACTCTTACGGCTTACCTTTTAATCATACGATCTGTGGGTAAAAGACATACTGCATGCAGCTAATTATGTAATGCCATATTTGCAGTGTTCAAGAACACTTGGCCATCTTGATGCCCCTGGGACGAAGGGAATTGTCAGGTAGGTATAGTGGAGCATGCACCTTTTGACCTTCAGGTACACCGTCCCCGACACAAGCACCATACAACTCCTACATGGCCACAGACACACAGAAAAGCGATAAGTATGTAAGCTTCAGCAAATTACAGCTAAGTTGTATAGTAGGAAAGATATATCTCAACATTTGCTTATATCAACAATTTTTATTCCTCAAAATCAACTGCTTTTCATTCCACGTTTATATTTCTGCTTATTGGCACACCAGTTTAGGTTAAACTTTTCTTAGAGTTGGTAGTTATGCTCACATTCTTTGAATCATGACTGTGTGTAAGTCAGTCATTAGCGCATGAATAGTTACTTTCCAATCACTGTGTAAGTGATAGTAATTTTAATTCCTGCTGGCTCCTAGCCTCATGGGAAAGCATAGTTACCACGTATAGGTATGTATTAGGCCTGTAGTATGCAATGATCTCACAAAATAGATAGACCAGTATTCAGCTATATGCTGCATGTCATCATCAATCATAAGATAAGTGGTTGCATGAAACAACACATCTCACGGCTTATTGTTTTCAAGCCTCCAACTACAGTAGAGGGCATGCAAGCTTTTGGTGTTTCACAAGTTGAAATAAGCCATTAATAACACCTACCATGCACAACCATATTATAGCTGTGAATGAGGTAATTACACTTCCAGTGTCCTTTAGCTATACTCTTAACATTATTTACTAGCTTGTACTGCATGCATATAGCATGACATTGATAATAATATACACTGCATGGGCACACACATCACATTGTGCTGCACTAGCTGTAGCCATTCCCAAAGACTCTTTGAAGCATGGCATTTGTAAAATATAACCCGAGTGGTACACTGAAAAGCATTTACCCTATCGTGCCCGGCCCATGATCATGCACCTGGATCGATATAATGCATGACCTTGTTTACTTAATGACCCATTGTATAGATTACATTCCAAAGAAGGGCACGGTATTTCACTTGTCCCTGAGAACCCCTATGGTGCTACAGTATAGCTGACAGTCAGAAGGCTACCTGAATTTTACAGTCAAGGTTATAGGTAAGCATCACAGTACAATGTCATATATAGCAATGTTTCATGGCATGGAAATACAATGTGGCTTACCACAGTGGCTATAATATCCCTCTCTGATCAGCAGTCCAAGTGTTATAGTCTTTGTTCTTTGCTATGGCCTAGCACTCCTACCTTCATACTCAGGCACCTGAAATTCAGGTAGCTAACCACTACGTTACTGTAGTCAAAGTTGGTTGCTTTCAGCAGGCTTTCCTAGCCTCGTTCCCAGTCTCCACTCCTATTTTTTTTTCATGTAAAAAAAAAAGCGCTTTTTTACAACATGCAAAAAAAGCTGGCAGTGGAGACTGGGAACGAGGCTAAGGCTTTCCTCAATATTGGTATAGGTGCCTATACCTTGCAAACTGCATCAACCCTACAGGGGTTAATTGAAGACTATAATGTAGCTATAGTATGATACTCTGACTAGATATCTACTGTCTCCCTTACAATCCTTCCCTCTACCTCTCCCATACTCAGTATCAGTCATGACACACATCAGTATTCTGTCCATTGCTATCCTTACACTGTGCAATACTGGACATGGGCAAGAGTTGGAGACTATTTCGGGTACAATCTACTGTGACAATAGCTGGAGGTTCTGGGTCAATGGGGAATTCATTGCTGAAGACTCTTTTCCAATTATTCCTCACAATGCCTACAACGTGAGCTTCCAGGTACCTCGAGGTGAGGATATTACATTTGCTATTGAAGCAATAGACTTTGCGAATGAAAGCACTGGGCTAGAGCTTGACAACCACTGCATTGGAGATGGTGGTCTACGTGCCATGTTCAGCAATGGTGTTGTCACTAATTCCCAGTGGAAATGTTATACTTACCTGTATGGTCCGGTCAACTGGAGACAGTGCTTTGCCGCAGCCCGCAACGCCTCACAGGCATTGTTCCCTGCTTGCAGAGATGAAGCCCCTCCACTTGATGGTTGCTACGCTCGTCGTACAGATATCCCCGAGGGCTGGATGCAGCCCGACTTTGATGCTTCATACTGGGAGTATGCACTTGAATACTTTAACTGGACTGATTGGGGGCTTCTTCCAACGGGTTGTGAAAACCCAGACACCTACATCAGCTCAGATGTTGACTCAGAGGGCATGAATGTCACGTGTCCCAGTAATCTGGACTGGGGGGATGCCGAGACCATTTGGCGTGAAGATCTTGACTTGGATATAATTGGGTCCTTTGCCGCTACACTTTGAAGCTCTCGGCCTCTGCAGCTATGTATGTGGGCATACTGCAGCTTACTGTGATGATTGCTGCAGGCATTCTTCTGGGAACTGTTCATATATAGACTGAGAGAATGTATTGACTTGTCCGCTGTGAGGCATAGCTGATTATTTCAACAGTACATGTACATAATGTGTAAAGAACAATAAGTGACTTGTAGTCATGTCACTTATTATTAGTTAGTCTATAAGAGCTGCATTTTAGACAATTACCTACATGTGTCTATACATGTTTGATTAGTAATTGACTGCACATGCATATAATATGCTATTTTTCAGCAATACTTATAGCTACATGTATGCTTGTCGAGACTGTATGCTTCATAGATAATGGGGGAGGGAGAGTGGTCTAAACATAAGCGGGACTCCATAGACAATTTATTACTGAGTGAACTGCAAAGTGCGATACCTTGGTGTGCAATTTCATACTCTTTCTGGTATAGTTGGAGGTCGTGTGCTCACAATGTGTATCATAATGCCAAGCAAACCGTATACTGTGATTAATCTACCAACGTATCATGTATAGTTAAAGAGTTCCTGTGATAGTGTAACTGTCTATGCCTGCTCCTTCATCACTAATTAACTTGCCGGTCTCTCCCACTGTCTACACAATTAAGGTCAGGTAGTATGTACTATGAAATAGACAACTCATGCAGAGAAGAGGGATGCTAGCTGGACTGCTACTATTTTTAAGAAGAAATTAATAGCAGTACAATATCATGGCTTCCCTAGTATGCAGTTATTCAGTAAGTATAACACTTCCATACTGTAGTTTTATAATCGAAATTTCTGTTGATTATGTATCTTGTGAAATTAATTATAAGTTTTCTTCATTGAAGTTGTATGTGGTGTGGAGCCAGGGAATGAGCGCTAGCTAGGATGCAAATATAGTTTGTTTGATATTCTTAGCTCCAGCCTAGACCACCACTCTGCCCTCCAGTGTGGAGGTGTGCATGAATGGGAGATATAAGTTAATTGACTGTCCTGAGCAGAGGTCACTTTTATCTGCACCTGAACGCATGGATAGAATGCAACCATCTGCAGTTTCATTAATTGACCTTATACATTTCCCCTTGTAAAAGCTATTCAAATTTAATTAGTACAGTAACTAATTTTTGTTTGTCCACGAACAATCAACAACACAACATCATAAAGTTCTGTTTTACAGGATTCGCAGTACAATCTGTGTAAAGACAAGGGGAGAATTCAAGGGCT
Source organism: Phakellia ventilabrum (assembly GCA_963921505.1). Classification (NCBI taxonomy): domain Eukaryota; kingdom Metazoa; phylum Porifera; class Demospongiae; order Axinellida; family Axinellidae; genus Phakellia; species Phakellia ventilabrum. The sequence continues at coordinate 2,247,812 of OY997386.1, read as the reverse complement.
CATCGCTTATCTTTTCAAAATGATAGCAAAATAACTTACCCTGATGACTTCAACAATCAGAATCCCAACAAGGATCGCCACCACCCCAAGACAAGGATGTCTCTAGACATTATAGACAGTGTATGTGAGTATAGCACAGTGTGCTGTAGCTTAGGCCAGACAAATTTAATCTCTTGTTGCTCAGATTCAAAAAAGCAGACTGGACAACAACTACTGCTCAAAACATAACTGTATACAATTACAAATTATTTGATTCTGGCTTTATAGCACTGATTCTTACCTTCACTTGATTACATATCAACATCATCAATATGGCAATATATATGCAGTACATCATCACATATCCAGTAACGGTAACAGAAATAGCAGCAATCATTGATGGTCCATGATACTGCACCAGGGGCCGTCCTTTATACTGTAGCAGAATGACAGTGGCCAAAAAAACAACATTACAGTGGACTTCTACCCAACATTGTTACGTGTCAGGTGTAAGGGGGCAGTTAAGCGACTGCATTAGATTGGACTCCCTAACAGGGGGTACAGGGATGAAGCTAACCACACAGTACCAGTCCATAATTACACCACCCATGATGGCGCACCCCCTATATCAACAGTCAGGAGCGAGCTTGATAGAAGCACTGCAGGTTTGGGGCAGCAGGATGGCATGAATTTTTGCCTAATTAAATATTCATGGTAACTTATGCCCGTAGAATAGCCACGGCAGTGAATGTGAACTCAAGAAATGCACTTGAGTACAGTTCACAAGTTCACAAGTACCTAAATTTACAATGTAGCGTGCCGAATCCTGCCCCTTCGCTCAGCTCGTCACCTTGCACGATCATATCACCACCATCTTCAGGCTGTAGGCTGCATTCTTCTTGCCTAATAATGTCCTGCTACTGCTTCTTTGCTGACCATGCTTTGCCAAACTCTGTTCTTCTAGTTTCACAAATGCAAAATGGCCTTCTCCTCCAATTAATTATTGACGAACATTCATGCTTGGGGGGCAGCGCCCTCCGAATATTGAAATTATGGGGGCAAGTGTCCCCCTTGCCTCCCTGGTTCTGCCACCTAGTAACCTGGCATATTGGATTGGACTTCCACCTAACAGAGGGTACAGGGGCAAAAAAAGCTAACCATGTGGTACCAAAACATGGCCAAGTCTATAATTACATCACCCATCGTAGCACCCCCTAACAGGAGAAACCTAGAGCTAGTAATCCGGCATAACGGAATTTAAATGTAAACTAGACTAAATGGATTACTGCTAAACAGGGGATACAGAGGCAAAGTGGGGTAACAGCAAAATCTCCAATATAGGTAAAAAGATTATTAAGTGGATGATGCTCCTCAGCTATCAACGCAGCCATAATATGGTCTTACCGTAGGCCTTATAGGCTAGGCACACCCCATGACCAAGAATATGTTTTACCCCAAACCAAGAAAGCCACAACCTACGTACCGTTATTTCCACAGTCACCATCTTGCAATTGCTCCACGTGCGTTCAACTATGATCAGCTTTCAACACTTCATTTTCACCTCTTTCAGTGGTGGCTTGTGGTCGCTTAGCCCCGTACCCAGGCCTAGAACTATAGTGGTGGCTTGTGGTCGCTTAGCCCCGTACCCAGGCCTAGAACTATAGTGGCGGCTCTTTTGAGGTATACTTTTATGCAGCCGCTGTTCGCACACCACGCCACATTCCTTGGCAACAGTTTGACTCTTGGAACCAAAGTGCGGGAGGGGCTCAAAGTGACACGCAAGGTAGGCGTGGCTCAAATCTGGATTTCCGGTGCAACAGAATAGCCCACCCTCATTCGAGGTCAGTGTCCAGTAAATTTAAGTTACATTCCTTAGAGGTAATATATATAGCCATAAATAATATCCCCATGGGTATATAATTTATCTAGTATATTATTATCTATGATGTAGGTAACCACTGAATACAAATTCACCAATAAAATTTAATTTCTCTGTACATGTAACAGATTTACAGCATCTGTCTGTCACACTATGTAGTACTTGATCTTGCAGTGGATGTCATAAGCTTCCCTGGCCCTTAGGTCCACCCTACTGCAGAGGAAGAGCATACCAGGTAGTAAACCTCGCTGCTCGTGGATCGGGGAGGTTTTACCATTCCTTGAAGTAGGAAACGCTAATGAGTATCTATATACGTTGCCCGTAGAGGCCACTGACACTTAGCAATTACTTCTTAATATAGTAACCCGCTCTTCAGGAATCTGACCCAGAGCACTAGCTCTTGTGAATGTGAATTGTGCATGAATCAACTAGAATGATACCCTGTTTGACAGCTGCATTGTAAACACTGGAAAGCATATTAATTAACACAATGTGTCACTGAGTTTTAATGTCACAGAAATGGGTATTAAGACTAGCAGTCACATGATGAACTTAGCCTCGTCCCCAGGCCACACCCCCTGAAAAATAGTGGCCTGGTATCCACTGTTCGCGCATGCGCGAACAAATTGCTAAATGTACGGAAAAAGGTCAGTAAAAGTATCCGTAAATGATATTAGTCACATGGCGAGGAGTAGTACGGAAGCAGTATACGTATAAGTAAGCGGAGAATTAGAAATCAACCTTGATGCTGACTTTCTGCAACTAAAATGGCTCTCTAACCAGTCTAGTGCGGTAACAGAACCTGTAATTTTCTATCCGCTACGATTATGGTAGCTATCTTACCACAGAAAGTCGGAAGCGCCTCTCCTGGCAGTGACTGTGAGCTGCTCAAATATTCGATCTCGGATGCGGCCTTCTAGGCATTAGCCTCGTACGCAGACCTCCCCTCAGCAACATTTTTGCAGCTATAGAAAAAAATGCAGGTATATTCTTCCTCTTATTATACATGTACTGGCATATTAGGCTCAGCCCTACATGTCACCTTATGAATATTTCATCATGACAATTAAGTACTAACGACCCGAAAATTTATTGCATATTTCCCAGCTAAATAATAGGAAGGAGTTTCCCCTGTTTATATTGGCTTGTTGCCCAAAAACACAGTAGGTTTGTTGTGTAATTTCCAACAAATTAATAGAAAGGGGCGTCCCCTATTTACAGTCTGCGTGTGAGGTTTGTTGTATAATGCCCAAAAAATTAATAGAAAGGGGCGTCCCTTAATTATATTCTTTGTGTGAGGTTTGTTGTTTGTTGTTGTATAATTCCCGACAAAGTAATAGGCAGGAGCGTCCCCTATTTACATTCCGTGTGTGAGGCTTGTTGTATAATTCCCGACAAAGTAATAGGCAGGAGCGTCCCCTATTTACATTCTGTGTGTGAGGCTTGTTGTATAATTCCCGACAAAGTAATAGGCAGGAGCGTCCCCTATTTACATTCCGTGTGTGAGGCTTGTTGTATAATTCCCGACAAAGTAATAGGTAGGAGCGTCCCCTAATTAGAAAAACAATGTTATACCATTGCACATCTTATTGTTGTAACATCTACGACGAATTTAATATTTATTGTAGAATTCACAATATGATGCTTATTGTCGTAGTTGAAAGAAATGTTGTAAAAATAGTAAATCCTACAAAAGCACAACGATTAGAAACATTGTAGTTGGTAGCATTGTGAAAAGTACAACATCTTTTCATAAAATTATAGTTTTGTTGTAAATACATCTACAAACATTGTATAATTGTAATTTTGTTATTGTATTTCCAACATTACAACTAAATACTTGTTGTATTTCCAACATTACAACTATTGTATATGGTCAAAAGTTCCCTGTGTTCATTATTTCATTACTGCAAAAAAGGTGCGTGGAGTGCAGCAATTTCATTCATGAAAATAGTAGAACTACAATGATAACTATTACAAATCAAGTAGTTTGTGTGGAGTGATGAATGCAGCAATTAAAGTTATGAAATGGAGCTATACAGTGACGACTTACAAATTAAGCAGATAATACCCAAAGTTAGAGCTTATTCTACATGTGCTAATCCTTTTTCTTTTGCGATTTGTTCAGCAAGTCTATCCTTGCCGACTCTTCGGTGCCTCAGAGCATTTACTAGAGTTTTCCATGTTGGATGCTGTGCCTCTTCTAGCCATTTAGTTATGACATCATCTAAGAAAGTGTCCGACTGTTCTTCTCTTAACTCTTTCACTTCTTTTTGCTTTAGTTTCAATGCAAGCCCAAGATTGTATATGGCCTTTGAGTCATCTCTTAGTGGTTCCAAGTAGTCAGTAATGACAAGAAAGTCATCCTCGCTGAGATCTAACATTTGGGAAAGGTAATAATTATACCTAGCTACATCAATGTAAACAAGAAAGTATTGTGGTACTTTAAGTATCCAGAGTTGCAGTACCATTTGGGTGAGCCTGAGTCAGAACTACATATGATGCAGGCAGTTTCTCATGTTATAGCACACAGTATAGCATTTATTCACGTGAAAACTAGGACTATGTACAGAGTTTAGAGAATCCCCCAAATAAAAGGCTAAGAAAGATGCATGTCATTAAGTTCTGTAGTATGAAGCAATACAGAAAGAAAGACACATGGGATGCTGAGACACATGCAGAGCCCAGATTGCAGGTAGAAAGACATAAGCTGTGCCATAGAATAAACAAAATGTCCCATTCTACAGTCTATGGCTTGACCAGACTGATGCCTCTACAAATGATGGAGCCTGGAACAGCTAGGGAATATGCATCCAATGAGATTGTAGAATGTAATCACAAAAAAATGTGATCAACTTGTAGGTGTGACCATGCATGCTTGCGCTAGCTATAGGTAGAAACATGTCAGCAATAGTAAAACCAAACAATACAAAAAGAGAATGGACAAGAAATCTCCTCAAAGGTTGCTAAGGGCACTTGTCGATATGTAGAAACGTCATGGCACTTATTTGATTGTGTCCTGCTCACTAAATAGCATGTGACTACTTACACATTCACAATTAGGCAAGATAAAAGTAGCAAAACGTTGTCAAAACATACCATCCACTTCTGATTGAGTCTGGCTTGCACAACAGTCTCCATTAGTGACATGGTTACCATGATTACCATTCATGACAGCTAGGTTTCAAAGAGAGACATTAAAGTCATAATGATGTAACCTCTGACATTATAGCATCCTAAACAATACCTTTGTGTGAATCCGTAGCTTGCTCAACCTGCTCAATCGTAGAAGTACTTTCCAATTTAAACTGCTTTGGCTGTCGTTCAAGAGTGAAAGGACATGTATCTAAGCTGGTTGGGCGCTGAGCAGAGTCAACATAACCTATAGGTATGAAGTAATGCTAGCATATAATAAACAAATTAATATTTTGCTACCCAAGAATACAAGTTTGGTATTTGTTTCCCTGCAAATTATGCGAATGGCTAGCTTACGCTCTTCTCTGTGCTCCAGTTCCACTGAAGGGGCTTCTTCAAATTCACATGGCTGCTGATGCACATCATTTATCGTTTCATCACGCTCTGTAGCAGAAATATATCGGCCATAATTATAATGTGAAAACCAATACTGATCTAGTTTTGTATATACTAAAATATTTTTTAGCATGATTATAATGATTAGCTTCATATAGCACACACTGTAAGGTCTACTACCGAAACTACTCAGCTTAGCAATATTTCTGGCTTGCTATACATGCATGGCAGACGACAATCTATTTCACTTGCTTGCTGCTACCTGTAATGTTCTCAGAATCTTCATCGCTCTCCTGATGCTGCAACTATGGGTAATAATTATATGCATGGTTAATTTATTTATTATTCTGAACACACCCTAAGACCAATTCAAAGACACTAGTGGCATATGCAAAGTTGTAATAAAACCGCAAATAACAAGAATTACAGAAAGGGTTATACCTTTTTCCCATAAACGGTGACAGTATGCTCAAAGTCACTCATAAACTGTCCCATAATTTCAACTGTCACGAATGACTCTCCACAATCTCCACCTCTGAGTGTTGGCTCTCCCCCTGTTCCATCATCCCAGCAGTCGTTTGCCTCAACACACGTGATCACAGTCGACGAGGTTCCTGTATATGCAAAAGTGTGACTTGTGTAAAACACGTCCGGCTGGTATCTGTACTCTTGTCGTATTTTTTCTCGATATAATAGTTGGTCTCCTGTCTCTCGCTCTCCCCACTTTTCATTCATCCACTTCTTCCTTTGTAAGTATAGAAATTTTATTCTATCGGTGGGAAAGTTTTCTAGAACAGACTCGAACATGTCTGGAAGCCACAAATTGAACACAGCACTGTTGCATGCAAGGTTTAGAGCACTTGCCAGTGCAATAGCACCATCTTTACCTATAGAGTTGTCGCAGACATCGAGTTTCTTGAGTGATTTGTTGCTGTGGAGCATTTTGGCAAAGGCATCAGCCCCTTTAAAACCAATGGGGTTACGATCCAAATAGAGTTTTAGAAGTGAGTCATTTTTACACATCGCATCAGCTAAAAAACATGCACCTTCAGGTGAAATATTGCAGAAGCTCAAACCAACATGAATTAGAATGTGATTTTGCTCCAGCACAGCAGCCAATCGTTTAGCATTCTCATCAGAAAAACATGAGCCACGCATCTCCAGGCAAAAGAGAGTGTTGTTAAGAGACAAACCATTGATGATGTGCTCCAAGCATTCAGACGAAAGTTTGTTATCAACGACAAAGAGATCCTTGAGGGTCCTGGTTGAGCCCATCATTTCACTCAAAGCTTTGCAGTGCTCCAGGCTAAGTGCTGTATTCCCCAAATCTAAGACTTTGAGGCAATTCAGCGGTGGAGCTGACGTCAGAGTCGACTCCAAATGATGCAACCGTGTATATGAAAGTGCTTTTCTTGACAGCAACTCAAGTAAGGAGACAAGTTCTCCATTTCCATGTCCAACAGGGTTACTATCTAATCTGATCACCTCAAGACGTGGCATTTCTGGGATAGACTGGCAGAGTATTGAACATGCTTGGGAATCCAAATGATTGTTACGCAAGTCAAGATGTTTAATTGTCCTAAGGTATTTGTCAGAAAGCTGCATCAGGTATCTAAGACCCTCTGAAGTAATCTTTAGGTGCAGCTCTAGATCAGAAATGCCACCACTACAATCAGTTGTATCTTCTAGAGCTCCCTGAACAAACAGTTTCACTCCCTCGTCTAGTAAATTTTCGGTGCTAAGTTTAATATCCCAGAGACATTCACTATGACCAACACAATATCCGAGTACGAAGCAGTCAAAGATCGAAAAGGGTGGTAGGTCTATGAATCTAACACTGCGTCCAAGAGCATTGATAGCGAGATCTCGATCTTGGGCTTCAAAAATCCAATGGAGGCTATCCAGTGAAACTCTAGTTTCATTAGCAGAGTCATCATACTCGAAATATTGTTGGAGTACTGACTTCGATTTAAAAGCCTTAAATTTTGTCAAACCTGCAAAAAATCGCAGTACCATTTGAAAGTTGCTTTCCCTTTTGTAATTAAGAATTGATTCTTGCAATTTCTCGGGTGGCTCCAGTGATAGGTAGAAAGCTGCTAGATACTCTTGAATGGTCAAGTGCAGAAAACTGTAAGAGGTCTCCGTACCCTTGTCTATGAGAATCTCTGGTACACAGTGCATTAGTCCAAGCGTTTCAAAACCACTGGATAATTCAAAAATGACCTGTCTTTCTGCTGCAATACCCATGAATGCAATTTCAGCCAATTTGTAGAAATGCTCATACACATCTGGTGGTAAGTCTTTGGTAAAACTTCTCAATGTGAAGGTTTTTGTACTGTGGATCGGATGATTATCCAGGTACCTTAACAGAAGAGCACGCAAGAGGGAAGAGTATAGATCAGTCATGGTCTTTGGAACATGAACCTGCTTCGTATTAGCTTTCATATACTGTCTGTACACATTAATTATGATGGCACAGTTCAGCGGGATGTAAAGCATGTTTTGGATGTGGGGATAGCACTTTAGATACTCCTTTAAACCTCTCAGTAAATTTGGATCTTTTGCTAGAGTAGTCTGTAGGTATTCCTCCACATTCTCACTAGTGAATCCCAGTATTTCAATGTGCTGTGATATCCGGTTTTTGTATCTTGTGAGTAGGAACTCGCTAGCTGTTGGACGACTTGTGACGATGACTTTTGCATACCGTAGCTCATCTCCCGAAATGAGGTCCAAGAAAATAGATTCTTCAGTTCGCATCTTGGTAGATAATTCATCATACCCATCAAGAAAAAACAGTACATGCTCTCCATGTGTTCTCATGATCTCTTGGATAGTTATTTCATCGGCAAAGTAGAATAGATCTTCAACACGTTTTGCATTCCGCACTTTCTTGTCTCGAAGTTTCAGAAACAACACCAGTTTGTACTGTGAACACACTTCACCATTTGCCCACTTCTTGCATAATTTCCAAGCGAATGATGTTTTTCCGATTCCTGGAGCTCCTTCGATTAATATCAGTCTTCCTTCTTCTGAAGATGCTACGTCCTCAAATGCGATAGGCTTTTTCTTGCGAGCTATGTCATCAATGCTGCCATGAATGGTAGTTCTTGTGAGATCCTTTCTATGTGCTGTTACCTCTTCGTCTTGATTCTTTCCAATCAGAGCTAGATTGATGTACTCATATTTACCACGCCCAAGCTGCGGAAATTTTGTTAATACATCTGAAAGCTCCCATCTGTCATACTGGGTCTTCAGTTCCTCAGAATATTTGACAAGGGGATCTGGATCTACAGCAGCACAAAACAGGGTAAAAATAATAATTTAGAAATAAACTTCAGTAGGTGTATACTACAATAATGTTTGAGGAGAGAGTAAGCTCAGTTAAATAAGCTCACATGCAGCATTTTCTACATGAAATATTAAATTGACTAAGATGTACAAACCTTAGAGTCAGTGGTTAGGTTTTAAAGCTGCCTCTAATAATTCCTAGCATAAGTAGCTGCGCTCGTTTCGCTTGCATGGTTCAGGCTCGCTTCAGATAATTGCTTTTGCTTACAACCCTTGAAGGCATCTGTCAGGCTGTACGTCCAAACTGCTCACTTTAGCTACCTGCTTGCTTCACTCAGAAGCTTTGGAGGCATCATCACGCTGTACGTTGAAATCAAGGTACAGACCATTAGATGAGGCAATGAACTTCACGTGTATTCTCAACAGCAGTTGAGCATAGCTGCGAGTATAAATTATGCGGGTGAGCAGCAAAGCTGATGAATAACGGCCTCAGTAGGGGTTAACTATAATACACTGCTGAGTTTGAGAGCTTTTTTTACAGCGTGCACAATGAGTTGAGCTATTCCTGGAGACTAAAGACAGCTTTCTGCACGCCCATTGTTACTAGGTGCACATCTTGCACCTGAACAACTACCAGCTAAAATTGTTAAACATCCTTTGCACACAAATAGCTCTCACCAAACCATAAATGACGAATGGGTGGACAGATATCAAGAGCACATAACAAAAGGCAAGTAACAAACTCATTTAAATCACATATAAATTATATTGCATAAACAATGACAAACCAGTGTTACGTACCTGCACGATTCAAAAATGGTTTGAAGCTTTGACCGGATGATACAGGGGTTTGGACAATCTCAGGAGTTTGTGGAGGAGTCGCAACAAGAGGTTGGTTGCGTAACAGAGCAACTAGATCGGCAATACCTTGGTACTCCACGTTGCAGAACTGCTCCTCCAGTTGTTTAGTGAGTACTTTCAGCTCCATACCGTCTGTACTTCCCATCTCATTGCACAGTTTCTGTACTCTCAGTTCATATGAGCTAGCTGCTTGAAGAGACATTGGTACCCAGTCTAAGCATGTGCTTGTATTCAGGAATACCGGAATGAATTTGGGTGCACTTACAGCATTCACGATCGCATCAGCGTAGAATTTCCCCCTTTTCATGTGAACGAAATTGTGGGTAGGCCTTTGAAGAGCATCCAGAAGAGCTGCAGAGCAAACCATCAAGACAAAATTGCTGTCACGGATCTTCTTTTCAGTCCACTGACTCCAGTTTGATGGTGAAGGATTACTGCGATCGTATCCGTCAAATGTGCACTGAAAGCCTCCACATTTGTTGAGCAGGTCCGCAAGTTGCAACACATCTTCATAGCGGAAGGGGTTGGTGTCATCCATACAATAGAGAATGAAAACCTCAACACTTTTACGTCTCACATTGACATGTAGAGGACCTAGTAGAGAGTAAGCAATTTGACGAACGTTTAAAGTGGCTGTTTCAGACCACCCAAAGTAACCATATAAATTATGTACTGCAAATATCATGCATGACATTGTGGGGGCGAGCCTTTGCGAGAACCATTGTTTATTTGCTCATATGCAATTATGTCAGTTTTATCTCTTGAAAAGAAAGAATCTGCTAGAATCGCTCATTCGCACCGCTCGATTGTGGCATCCATCTCCCAGCACTCATACTTTTACTTGTACAGTGGATATATACCTCATACCTTTACTTGTACAGTAGCGACAAGGCCAGGGAAAAGGTACATAAATCAGGTGGCTGGCGATTCATTTCACAACTTATCATCTAAACTATGCTTTTACAAGTCCTGCCATGAATGGCAACTGAACTGTGATATTCTGCAGCAGTAATTAACCATAACGGCATGCAGTGGTGGAACTAATTCTTTACAGACCCATACATATGTACATGCTGTCATCGTATGACCACAGCAATTCATCCCTACCCGTGCCTGTAGCAGTTAGGGACTGTCGCCCCTAGCTAAAACAAAACGGAGAAGTTTTCTACCAACAATTTCCCAGCGTGAGGAGTCCTTATACTCTCATTTGATGGCAAAATTGTGGTCACTATTAATAATTGTATTTACAAATTTCACGTTCAGATATTTTGGTGAAACTGAAGTTGTTAGTTCTCCGTCACTCAGAGTGATGTGAAAGTATACGGAGAGCGGTTAAAGAGCCTCATCAGGGTTTTATACAGAGGAGTGTGTGTGGAGGGGGGGGGGAGGCCCCGCCCTTCCTTCCCCCTAGAATTTAGGAAGTTGCCATTGTTTGATACTCAGTAGTGTAGCTAATTTTCAGCCTTTTGGGGGCCACAGAAGCCAATAGAAGCAATTTTAGAGGATGTCAATTTCAAGGGGGAGCATACCCCCACACCTTCTGTGCCGTTCAGAGACAAATCGGATCGAAGACTTGAACTAACAGTCACTTTCTAGCTACCAACATAGTGAAAAAAACGTCAGTACCGGCTCAATGCCTACTGTCTTCATTTTTTACATTTGTGACACGGATACATAAACTGATACGTAACTGAATAATAAACCAGCAGTATCCATATACAGTATGATACCCCATGATTTCATGGGGTATTTTGCGCATGCACAAACAGTGGATACCAGGCCACTCTTCGGGGGGAGTGGCCTGTGGATGAGGCTACCCCTATACACCCTCCATGTAATTATATCATTATTGTAGCAACTACAAAGAACTGCTCCTAGCTACCTTAGCCTATAGAGCCATCTTGGCACACGAAAAACGGTACGTTCGTATATTCATACGGTAGATTTGTTTGTTTGGTACAATACTAACAGTAATTATATTCACAGGTTATAGTGATTGAGTGGCCATTACACTCCTGAGAGTATGGTACAACAGTAACCTCGTACCCAGGCCTTCCACGCCCAGATTTTATCTCGCAGCCGTGGAGAAAAACCGATTTTTCTCCACGGCTGCAAGATAAAATCTGGGCGTGGAAGGCCTGGGTACGAGGTTAGTACAACAGCTGGTCTCCAAGTGACTTCATAGGTACGTACCTAAGTACAGACATGTCACTCAGAGACCCACTAGCGGTGACTCGACTACATGTGTGGCAGTCATGGGTAGAAAACAACAATATTCCGTTGCGTATTTTGATCGTGTCACTGCGTTCAAAGTGCTAGCAAAAGGCAAAAGTGTAGCTAACTTTACATCAGATTTTAGACAGAGTCAAGAGGGAACTAAATTAACAGATGAGTACAGCATTGGGAATCCTACAATCACTAATTTGAAGTCTTGGGTAGAAAACAAACAATATTGATCGTGTCACTGCGTTCAAAGTGCTGTATCTCTGAATTAATTTCCGTTAAGATTGGGGCTCATACGCATTACTATGAGAGGCTTCTATGAAGTACATATGAGTCCCGCCCTTAATAGAAGTTTAGAGATATAGTGCAGTGACGCGATCAAAATATGTGACAGATTAAGGTTAGTTTTCTATCCACCTCAGCGAAAATTCTATGGATTCAAATTTCCAGCGGCTATTTTCCAGGTATCTATAACCCGTTAACTTTGCCTACCTACCTCACATACAGTAGACCCTCGCATATACAAACTCCAGTTATCTGAAACTGAAAGGCCTGCAGGCTTATTCAAACAACTTCCATTTTGTAGCCAGCAAAAAACGTTACAATCGTAATTAAAAATGCCTGTGTGTAGTAAGTCTAGCGAGAGGCAAAAGTGTGTAGTAAGTCTAGCAAAAGGCCAGAGGAGGTACGCCAAGGCTGTAATATCATTCAAAAATCACATGACATAATTGCATATTTTGCATTCCGCGCGTGACAAACTCTCGAATATCTTTGGTATACGCGTACGTAAATTAAAGTAGCAAATAGACGGTTAGCTCAGTTTCGCCGTTGAGGATCACCTGTGGTGCTCTCTAAGAGTTTCTGTAAGTTGATAAAGTTGTAAAACCTTACTGCACCATATTTCCCAGAGTGCTATGATTCTCGGGGCCTTAAAAAGCTACAGCGGCCGTTTTGAAAGCCGTTCGATATCGGTAAGCGGGTGCATGAAGGCCACTCCCAACCTTGGTCAGTGCTTTTCTATATAAATTCTTGTCTGGAAGTCTTGCAGTATTGATGCACATTATGCCTACTCGCTTATAGGTACGATCTGGATACATACTGGCTGTGTAAGAAGCTAGTAACGGTAGTGGACTAACCGCTAGCATTCTTGAGCAAAATGTCCACTGAAAAACGGTGGGGACCTGCGGGGCTCAGTCGATTTTCTTGAACCTTTCTACTGGTACTGGCAAAAGGCAAAAGTGTAGCCAACTTTACATCAGATTTTTGACAGAGTCAAGGGGGAACTAAATTAACAGATGAGTACAGCATTGGGAATCCTACAATCACTAATTTGAAGAGAAAGAACAAAAAATCGTAGCTTCACGAATAATGCCAGTCATATACGACAGAAGAAAGGTCATGCACCTCATGCCCTGAATGAAATTGTCCATTTGTGGCTCATTCAAGTGAGGAGTGAGGGCTTACTTTTCTTTTGGAAACCTCTCTTTTCCACTTATCAGAAAAAGGTCTGGTCCAACAGGTTTCTGATAACTGATGTCAGATAAGATCTTTGATCTTTGGTGGTTGGCTACCTATTATGGCTGCTCCCAGCTGCAGCCTTAGCAACCCCATAACTACATACAGCAGTTTATCTCCCTTGGAAATCAGAGAGAACCTTAAGTCTACAAGAATAACCCCCCAAAAATCCCTGACTTTCAAGACTTATGTCTGGACATTCACTCATGCCTCCCACACAAGGCAGTGGCGTAGCCAGGTATTTTGAAAAGGGGGTGCAAACTGAGTAGCGCTGCCGAAGGCAGCGTAGCGGCGAACCCGCACCCACTTGGGGGGTCTGGGGGCATGCTCCCCCAGGTGAGCAAGTACATGCATGCAAGAGTGCATAAAACATTTCCAAGATAGTGCATAAAACATTTCCAAGATAGTAACTCTCTTGGGGGGGGGGGGAGGAATTTTTTTTACGCATTCTTGAGCATAGGTGGATATACATTTTGCATGATTGCCCACATTCCAATTACTGTCAGCTGCTTTGCTGGTAAAAATGACAGCTAAAAAACACAGGCAGACCCAACTTTAGCTCTAATCATCATTCCAAAAGTGAAAGTACATTCCATGCATGTGCACCCTACCTGTGGGAATACACACATATGCATGCAACTATGGTCTCAGACCTATTCCCAACTGCTACTGGTGTTTTACTAAAGACTATTTTTTCATTTGCCTACTTGCCTTTGTCTACACTATGTACTGCGTTCTCAAAGCTTCAGACTGGCTGAATGGTCAGCTGAACAGTGTAATGCAACTAAATTCCCACGAGGTCCTCTGCATTGAATACCATGTATACGTATGCACTAGAAGTAATACTGTGCATCTTAGCTTCCTGTTGTTTTTCCACTTTGATATGCTTATAATTTTGCCTAATCAATGTTCAGCACATTCACTATGAAGGCTCACCCCACAATGCCCTAGCCTCGTTCCCAGGCTCCACTGCCCAGCGTTTTTTGCACTCACGGGTTTTTCCAAAGTGCAAAAAACGCTGGGCAGTGGAGCCTGGGAACGAGGCTAACAATGCCCTACATTTTGTGTAGTTACGTGTCCTTCAATTGCAAAATAGCAGTGTAGGTGCTCACTGTGCACCTTGGGTCACAAGAAGGTTCAGATACATACTTTACTACATAAATTAGGTGCTCATAAAATAACACGCTGGGGTGTTTCGGTACCAGCCCACAACCAAGGAGATGGCTTTAATAAGGTTTCCTTGCCTAGTACCCATTCTTTCCTCGCCCAGATAATTTATATCTCGCAGCCGTGGAGAAAACTCGGGGAGTAAGGAAGCCTGGGTACGAGGCTAACAGTATCCCGTCACTGTACGTATTCTGCAAGTGGTCTCCGTCTTGATGGTGGGTTGGTACCGAGACTACATCATCGTTCATGCATGTCTTGTAGATAAACAAGAGTCCATTTCTAAATTTATTAGTAAATTATTTGCACCAACCATCGGTTTCAGGTCCTGGGTTTGGTTCCACGTCTCCTGCCATCAGCAGCTTGGACGCGATCGTCGTTGCAGTCAGCAATATCATCAGTAGGTTCACGACTGTAGCCACGGTCGCTGCGCTGCGAAAGCTCTGCGAATCGGGCGCAGCCTTTGCGCGTGATCTACTTTTGGCAGACTTGCGGAGAGCCCGCGCTACTAAGCGGCATTGGAAAAGGCCTATCCTGGCCCTCCAAAGCTCCAAGTCGATCATATTCTAAATTGCAGCCTCTTCATTCAAATAATCACAAGCAGCCAGCGATACTCTGTGGTTTTACTATCAAAGTACAACAATGCGGCTAGACGCCCCCACAGAACTGAAGCCATGCAATCAACGAGGCCTTCCCCGTGCGGGGAAGGCCGTGGTCACAAGACTGGGTAGAGGCTAAATGTATCAATCAGTATAAGCGATTATTAGAGAAAATGGAACATTACAACAGGAACACACAATAATACTGTGGTAAATTATGACACAAGTGGTAGAGACATACAAGAAGAGAGACATCAGACGACTTCAAACAGATACTTTATAACACTTTCAATCCACACCAAAAAAAACAAAAAACAAAATCAGTGAAACAGCAAGCTGCTAGTAGTCCCCACCCACTGGTTCATACTGTGCAGTCTTGTTCTCCTTTCTCTTCCTCCGGATGTAGGCTATGATGTAGGCCACAGAGATGAGCACCAGCAGGAGGGCCAAGACGCCCCCGACCACTATGGGAACGATGATCTCCTGAAGGGCGATGTAGTCTTCCAGGCACAGTCGCTCTGGGGAGGCAGTTGCATACAAGAGTATGATATCGATGTGAAGTAAAAGGCTCCTTTCTACAGCTTTAGCTCACTTAACAGAAAAGTACATGTGTAGTGCTAAGGTTGCATATGGAGGAGGAGAGGATTCCCCCTTCCCCCAGAATTTGGGAGTTGATATTATTTTTTGATACTTAGTTTATTACTCATCAGCATTTTTGGGGCCCAAGAAGCAGTCTCATACCTCCATGTCCCCATTGCCCCCTTGCCCCATCCCCACTGAAAAATCCTGTATGAAACCATGAGTTTATGCTGTTACCGGAGTAGATCGGGCACGGTCACATGCTCAGCTGCTAAAAACGACAAAGAAACTGTGTTTGGAAGCTTCTTACTGCCAGAAAACATTGGCTAGCATGGTGCATTGCTTATTCTAAAAGTAACAAAAAAACATTTAAAAAAATGAAAGAACATATAGGGATGGAATCCCCAAAAAGCTACCAAACAAGGTAGGAATGATACCACAATACCCTTACGGATTGTCATCCCTTGCAACTAGGTCTCATTATACGTAAGTGCTAGTTACATGGGATGACAGGATGTTAGATTGTGGTGTAGATGACTAGGTGTTTTTTAAGTACTTTGGTATAATAGAGTAATGTTTTTGGAAATGTGTTCCATACTACTGTTGGCGAAGTGAAAGAGTGTTGTTGCATGCGCAGGTGGAAGAGTGTAGGTATCATTGTAGGTGTGGATTGTGGCGTAGAATGTGGTGTAAGTGGTACATGTACGTATGTAGTCTAGAGTGTGTATTGCTGCATGTGGAGGATAAGTTGTAGTGTGAGGGGGTGATGTGTGTTGCATTATGAAGTGCTGCAATTGCCACATTCTCATGCTGGTGTGGCATGCCAGGGATTGGTGTGTGTGTGTGTGTGTGTGTGTGCGTGTGAGGTTGGAAAAATGGCAAAGATATAGGGATGACAATCCGTAAGGGTATTGTGGTATCATTCCTACCTTGTTTGGTTGCTTTTTGGGGATTCCATCCCTATATGTTCTTTCATTTTTTAAAATATTTTTTTGTTACTTGTTTCTGTTGTTTTTTGGGGGAGGAGAAAGGTATGGTGTGGTTGTGTAGGATAGATGAGCAGTATCAGCTGTATCCACATATGCTCCCATTCATGATGAACTAACAGCACCTATAATGTAACAGACACAGAATGCACTTTGCACTGCAAAACTTTCAGTGGGGCTTAAAGATACAGCAGAGTAGCAAAATACAGCTAACGTGAATTGTAGCTAAGCACCTACCCACTTGAGAATGCCACTGTACACCCACTCATTCTTGTATGCAACATTGTAATGGCAGCCAGCTGTAGTTTGTGGTACGACTCCATTTAATGCACATCATGGAGGTTAGTATGCTCTACATGTATATTGAATGGTGTAGCAGTTGTATCAGTGTTCTTACTATTATAACGTAACTACAGCAACTCACTTTGGGTCCGCCATAAAGCGTACTCCAAGTATTATAAGCGTCTAAGCATCGTGCTCGAGGCTGCGTTTCCGGTGTAGGCGTAACCATCAATTAATGCGCAGAACGGAACGGAACGGAACGGCGTATAGTGGCACGTACTTGCCTCGAGCGCTTGAGAATCACTGCCAAACGGTTTGATTTGTTTGAGAACGCTATGGTGTGGGTGCAATAGCTAGGATCCAGTAGCGCTTCTTCGCGTTTGAATCATTGTAATCGCTTCAGTCATTGTTGTGAAAATCTCTCAGAAGAAACAAGCAGAAGATTGACGATTTGCCGGTTTAGCGACTTGCCGATTTGGCACTTCCGCGATGCTCTCTGACAGCTGTAAGGGTCTTGGTACTGATGAAAACACTCGAGAATGACAGGTATGGTCTACAAAAGCTTATGACTAAAAGCTAGCGCAGACTTTTGAACATGTCATTTTGTACACATGCAATGGGGCAGCCATTTTTTTTGGAGCCATCCCTATATATGGAGTACTACCGTACTCCATGATAGAAAAGTTGGCTACAGTATGACCAGAAGCCCATGGGCTCCTGGTATGACTATACAGGCGTTTGTGAGTAAAGCACGATGCTCCCCTGAAATCCAATGGACTGATGATTTCTCCAGCATGGTTGCCTTCAGAATCTCAAGGTACAATGTAGGGTAAAAACAGCAGGGTTCCCCAGCAACCAACAGAGATATACCTTATAGCAACACAAATTTTCGAGGCCCGAAATTTTCACGGATCGTCCAAAAATAATTTTTTCGTGAAACAATGTTCGAGGATTGTTGTCATGGTGGAGCCTAGCCAAATCCACAAATTTTACTCATCGAAAATTTGTTGCTCAGTATACTATCTGTAAACTACATTGTATATGTTTTACTACAGATTGTGCCACCTCCAAGCGCTGTGACAAAGGTCATCCATGAATGCACTTGTATATACTGTGGGTTTTTGCCTGGCCAGCCCTGTCTAGACAAAATGTGTTTCACTACTTTCACAACCCAGCTACATGTACATGTACATGTGAAATCACTTAGAAGCAATGCTGGAATCAGTATGTACTCCCTGGAGCCCGTTTGTACCACCAACTGCTACCACAGACATGACATCATCTAATCATGCGGGATTGCGTGAGAAGTCGTTATATCACCTAATGACCCTGAGCACTGCTTCTGACCTTGACTTCGACCTACATTGTAAATGTACATTGTACATGTATACACTGACACGGTCAGTGGTGCTGTCCTCTACCCAGGCCTTCCACACCCAGATTTTATCTCGCTCCCCGATTTTTCTCCACGGCTGCGAGATAAAATCTGGACGTGGAAGGCCTGGGTACGAGGTTACAGTGGTGCACCACTCCTGCTTTTCCTTTGATATACATGTACATGTATGCATATATATACCGCCACAAGAATAGTTGAATGTGGTTACTTCCATTACCATTTCGCCTATTAGTTGGGGACTTCCCTGATGACCTTAAAATTGTATTACGTAGTCAGCCAACTCTCACAATACAAACCTAGCCTCGTTCCCAGGCTCCACTGTTGCGAGAAAAGCTGGGAAGTGGAGCCTGGGAACGAGGCTAATACACACCAGTGATCATACATTCCTACATACTATACATAAATCCACACAAACAGTCTTTCTCATGCAAGTTGTACATGCACAAACCTAGTGTTTCTCCCAAGTTAATAAAGAAAGAAAGGGGGGGGGGGGGGGCATACAACTTCTCCATGACAACAAAGTAAAATAAACATTCCAATGACCACATCAAAGGAAACCAAGGGGGGGGGGAGCACCCTGGTACCCCCCTTTGGGGGAAAATACACCCAAGGGTAGGTTGAACTCACTTGAAGGACGGTCCTGTGTGATGTCACCAAGGTACATGACAGACTTCTCAATTTGAACCTCTGAGCACTGAGGCGCAGTCATGTTTGCGAGCATCACACACGCCGAGCAGTTACTGTCACTGTCACAATGAGAGAACTGGATCATCTTACAGCCTTTGCAGTAGAAGTATTCCTTGGTGGTGAAGGTACGATTGAACCACTTGCTTTTGTTCGTTGAGACCGTTTGTACATCAGATACTGTGAGCAATGAATCAAGACCACAAGCAGTCACACATGTATGATGGAATTTCCCTTTGCGTATATATATAATGGGTTTTTGATTACGAGTGCAGTCGACCCCCACTTATCCGGCCCTCTGATATCTGGAATACCTGATCACCACATTGCCACTTTACACCATTGTACTCATACTGCCACTTTATACCATTTATAAGCCTAGGAGCCTATGCTCGCGCATAGAACAAGAGTTTGTGGGTTCATGTCTGGGCTATGACACTCTATTTTTTAGCTTTTATAAGTGTGTATAGGCTTGAATTTTCACTAATCGGGATTGGAGGTGGTCCCACTAGATTGGATAAGTGAGGATTCTATCACTCTTACAAATTAATGTGGTTAAAGAAGCCAGACAAATAGAAATTTAGTAGGACCTGGGATATCCCCCCCCTCCCCCCCAAGCATTTTCACAACCAAGAATGTTCTGTGCATGTGCTAATTACTTCAAAATGTGGCTATAAGTACATGTACCTCCAGAATGCCTCAGAATCAATCTCAGAGCATCTATTTTTCAAAAATTATGCTAAAACATGCCCTCAAAAGTGTTCTAAAACACGCCCTCTGCATCAACATCAAACTCTGAAGTCCCCCCCCCCCCCCCCAAACTCAAAATTCTGTATGTACCCCCGTTTAGGGGCTAAAGTTTGTTGCAGGGCAGCTATTGCAGCCAGACATTACACAAGTATGGATTATGAACATACATGTACATGTACATGTATCTAGTCAAACTGCCCCATTGTACTCAACACCCAAACTGTATGGGGATGCAGTCTAGGAATGAGACTATGCTGAAAATCTGTGAGTGAGGCATGTGTGAGCCTAACCTATTGTTATACATGCGCACATGTACACTACCCTAGTATGGCCAGTCATTGCATAAGTTGCAGACACACAAAACCACTGCATAATTTGATTCTGGCATTTGTACACACATACTCTTCCTGGCATCCTGAAAGCAGAAATCAAATTTGATCTGCATGTTTATAGTCTTGTACCCAAGACGTTCAACTCCCCCCCCCCCCCCCCCCATGAAAGAAAGTCTCGTGCTTTAAATGAAATTTCTTGTCACGGACTCCATACGTACATGCATACATGTATTTGCTGACAATAAATCTTGCATGTGATTGGTAACGCTATATACGATATAGTTTACTAATTCATCAAACTGACCAATAGATTTATGGAGTAACGTCGTAGAACCTTTACGGAAGGACTAAGGCTGCAATCTGATTGGAGCTTGGGAAAGGTGTCTGTGACAAGAAATTTCATTTAGGAGAGGAAATATTGACAAAGAGTAAACGTAAACTGGAATAGAGCTACATATACATATATGAATTTCGTAATCCACACAGCATGCTCTCCTAGTGCTTTAATGGACTCATGCAGGTGCATGTACATGTACATGAAGGAATACATGTACATGTATATGAAAACATGAATATGTTTTTGAAGGTTTGGAGCTCAAGAACAGCCAGGTGGATGATAAAAGGACTCCTACAACCCTCTTTTGACGATAAAAGGAGGTTGGCTAAACTGGTATAAATGCTGGATTGGTGGGGTGAGTTGGCATGCCATCAAAAAGCTTTTTAACCCACCATTCCTGATTCTCAAGGTCAGGCATCCAGCAGTAACTGGGGTTTATTGTGTAGTAAGGGATAGTAGGAGTGGTTGTAGTAATGATTTCAAATGTATACACATTGCTTACACATAGCATCTGGAAATATAGCATTGTTGCTGAAATCAAACTCGAAGTCCACCTGATTCAGATACCACTTGTCCTTGACCTAGTGGGGTAGAAGAACAATACCAGGTGTCAGCACAGGTATGACCATATGTGGCAGTCCCACGTAGAAATTATTCCATTGCGTATTTCGATTGCGTCACTGTGTTCAAAGCGCTGTATGTCTGAACTTCCATCAAGGGTGGGGCTCATATGCACTGTGTAAACACATCAATATCTGATGCATCTACGCTGTGAGTAGTTACGCGAGTAGTTACGCGTAGCCTGACCATTCGCACAGACGAAGTAGTCAGGTATTTGGGTAGGCGGATTATGCTCACAAATGTACCTATTATGCTATGCTGCACTGCTTCAAACGCCCCCATTATGCTCGTTAAATTATCAACAAAACAGCTTTTCTGATTATCTTAGCCGAAAACTCACTCGCTCTCTGCGTGCCTTTCTGATCGCGTTGCCTGAGTTGGCTTCGCACCAGTGTCTCGCAGTTCGTTTACTCTAACCTACAGTAGCATAGAGGCTCGAAGTTGGCTAAGTAGCAATGTCGGTGAAGAAGTAGTTGCCTGTAAGCTGCTACCAGCCGCTTAACTCTCGCTAACAGCGCTGAGATTGCTAGTCGTCGCCATCACGGGATCACATGGCCGAGTTTCTGCAATTTACCTATTATGCTCGCATTATGCTCGGTGCTTTCGCGTACCTATTATGCTCATTTTAATACCGGTATAATCCGCGCACCCCTAGTCTAGGTAGAGTTCTGCCCAGAATCTTAAAGGTAAAATCATACAAGCGAAGACAGAACAGAGCGACATTTAAGAGTGTTTGTAAATCTTTTGGTAAATGTACAGGCACATACCGTAGCAAAGGTCAAGGTTGCTTCAAAGTCTGTCCCATTGTCCCACTGCAGGTGAAGCTCTGAGACATTATGAGAGCAAAAGCCACTGGCGTTGACATTTTTCTTTGAAGGAAGAGTGATGCAACTTGACTGGAGGGGGGGGGGGGGGGAAAAAGAGCAGCTAATTTACATGTAAAAGCAAAGAAGAGCATAAAGAAAATTAACAAAGAAAATTTTTACCAACAACAAGTAGAGAGCATTGGCATATGTCAGGGATCTATCAAAAGTCATCAAAAGTGGAAACAAGTCCCGATGCAGTTACATGTAGCTGAATTACAATAGATGCGTGCAGTGCTCATCCCTAGGCTCCCCATACTGCGAGCAATGCAGGATGAAGACCAGACTAGACAGAGACGTTTTGCATGACTATGTACGTACATGTACTTCTTAGTATAATGCATGCACTTCTAGTCCACACTTACAGCTACATGTACATGTACATGTACTTACAAGTACTTCAGTTAGGTTGGAGTGGTTCTGGTAGGGGATGGTGAAGATGAGGTTGAACGAGGCATAGAGGCACACTTTACCGTCCTGTACCACCTCATACACATAGTCATCACCAGCGATGACGTAGCCGGCCTCTGTAAGAGACAGACAAACAATACAGTGTTCAAGCATATACATACAATGTATATAGTGGACACCTACCATTAAATACATGCACATGTACATATAAGATATATGTACATGTAGTTCCTTTAGTAATGATGTATATTCTATGAGTACCATAAAAGCCCTCATATTCTTGTACACCTCACATGCACAATGCACAATCTCCCTCTGTACATGTACATCATATAGAATAGTGAATTAGACGGAAAATAAGCTCTCATTGATAGACAGAGCATGCACGTTGGATGGGCGCATGTGTATTGGTGGGCGCATACGTGGGGAGGCATGTTAGCTGGTGCAGCTGCATACCTGGGTTGTCAGGGTATTTGGAGGTACTTAAGGAGCTGCACTAGGACGGTAGTCATTCTCGAGCAACTGCAGCTGTATTCTGGCAAAGCAAAAAAAAAAAAAAATTTTTTTTTTTTTTTTGCCACGGGTACCCTATTAGCTATTCTCACCATGCTCTGATTTGTTTCTCTACATGCTCTCTTGGGAGTGTTCTGACTCCTCTGCGAGTCTCCCCACCTGCTGTGGAGCCTATGGACCCGTTGTATATACTGGCTACCTGGAGGAGGGTCTGACTTCAAGTCGGACGAAGCAAGCATGCTTGTAGCCTGTATTTGTCTGCATACAATCTGCAATTCTGGGATGTGTGTCTTTATTTGGTTTTTTCCTCTCTTTTTCCTCACGGAGGTTTTTTGGAGAGGTTTTTTCCCGTGGGCATGCTGGCCACATGTCCTAAATAAATTTGTTTTCTGTTGGTTCATCCCAGGTTTGAGTGTGGGTTTTTCTTTGTGTATAGTCTGGACCCTGTTTTTGTTGCTTTGCCTCGATTTCTGTACGGTGCCCAATACCTTTTATTCAATGGATTGGCTGCTATACCGGGTGCATGGGGGCTGTAGATGAGAGACCTACTGTGCGTGTACATGTAGCTCACTGCATAATTGTTCTAGGATACAGTGAAGCCAAAATTAAACCTACGTGTATATATACATGTACATGTATACATAAATGTATGTACATTTACATGTCTGTGTACATGTACAGTTGTATATTGTAAGGTACTGTACATGTACACCACATGTACACGTGAGCAAAACACAACCTAACCTCACCTGACAAGAAACAGTGAAGACACAGGAGCAGTAGGGAACACACCAGACCTCTGCCAAGACACAACCCCCTCATTTTTGACCTGCTGTGAGGAAAGCAAAGAGCACAAT
Organism: Phakellia ventilabrum; assembly: GCA_963921505.1. NCBI lineage: Eukaryota > Metazoa > Porifera > Demospongiae > Axinellida > Axinellidae > Phakellia > Phakellia ventilabrum. Next base: position 2,224,162 of record OY997386.1, on the reverse strand, counting down.
AGCATACATGTACGTGTAGCAGCAGTGCAGTTACACTAATTAGTTACTTCCTAAGGAATATATGCATGCTTCTCAGGAAGTAAAATGTAACAAGAATTACATGTACAAAATTGAAATTGGCCACTCATTGCAATATCGTATGATAAGATCCATCACCGCAGCTACGCCCATTTTCAATATATCTTAGTGTATTAAATGTCACTGCAAGATGAAAATTGTATGCCATATAAATTGTACATGCACATACATGTACATTGTATAGTGTCATAAAAATGGAGAGGGGGGTGGACCATGACATTGCTTCTTATAAAAGTATGATCTCCATCATACATGTACATGTAAGTCACTGTCAAGCAACTTGGAAATGCTGTAGTAATGGGTCTACCCAAGGAGCATAATAGCCACATCCCTATTCACGATATGAGTACCTGAGGCATCAGTAACAATACATCAACAGACCGTGATATTTCACAGTACATGGCGAATAACAAGTTGAACTATAGAACAGGCTTATTACTTATATGAAAATAGCCCGCTTTCTTGTACATGTACATGCAGTTAATGTACTATGAGCATGGCTACATGTACATGTACAAGAAAAACAGAAGGGCTTTCATGTCAGAAACAAGCCCTGCTGAATCATAAGGATGTAATATGGCTCAATATTAGCATAGTTGTTCACAATGACTGGTTGGATTCTAGAGTTGTGGCAGAAGATACACCCTGCTTCAAGGGAGGTTACTCCAGTAGACACTATACATGTACATGTACAATGTAGTTCATACATGTACATGTACATGTAACTGTGACTGTAGGTGGTCAGCGGTCAACGGTCAAAGCAGATCAAAAGGATGCAGTCAACGGTCAAAGCGCAGAGGAAGCAGAACGGTAAATCTGGGTGGGGTTATGTGTGTAGTCAAAGGCCGAAAACTAGCGCAGTCAATAGACAAACTGTTGAAAAGAGCTTGTCAAGGTCTTAATCCGAGTCTATGGGAGTAACCCCTCCTTGTGTTTGGAGGTATATACCTGACCCTTCTTCCTTGCGCCTTCCCTACAATTTTATGCGGCAGTGAGGATCTGGGCCATGACATTCGGGGAGAGGGGAAGGGAGAAAATGTAGTTATTTGGAGATACCCCATTCGGTCAGTGTTGTAGCCTGTACATCCTGGTGTGCTAGCTTGTCAGTCTGGTTTAGGGCTCCAGGAAATTTAGAACCCAAAGACATGAATAAGCAATTCCTCATAGGCTACTACGACTCAAACACCCACAAATGTGTCCAATCTCTGCTTACTGTTACGTTCCGAACCTTTTCTCTCACTTCTCTCGACTTTTCTCCTTGCTTCAGCTACTATTGATTGCAAAACCTTGTCAGCATTCCGCCATCTTTCTGTTTTGTTATTAAGTCATGTGATCCGGTCAGCTGAATTACGCGTGATGTAGAGCAATAACCACATGTGTATCAGATGACATACTGTACTAACCACGTGGTTGTATCTTGCTGTGCTCTACAACGTCGGAGATACGAGGGACGGACTTAGGCCAGCTTGACCCAGTTGGAAAAGGAACAAGATTCGTAAGAAATTTAATCTGCGAGCTAGCTGATTCCAGTTATCGTAGAGCCTCATATCGGCACATAGACTCTCTTCAAAGATCGTGAAAGTAGAGAAGGATGAGTGTGAACCACGAGCTCTTGCGTGTAAGTAACTACTAGTATATGGTGTACTCTCAAACTAGTTACAATCTGTACTCACCTGCAGTATTGTTGATATTTAGTATAAGAGCCGGGATATAGATAAGCTTTTAATATGTAAACATGCTTTGGCAGCCAGAGAACTGTTTTATATTCTGTTAATTAGCATGTTACTGGTTCTTGTATTTGCTCTTTCTTGCAGGAGGGCATTATTCAGAAGCTAAAAGATATCAATGCTTACATTGGTGAGCATTAATTAGAACAAGAACCCCCCCCCCCTACATGTAACTACATGTATATTTATACTCCTATCCATCCCTTTCTGGAAATTCTACGTGTGCAGGCCGGCATATTTCATTATCAATCTCGAGTCATGGGAACCGATCTAGCCTGTCAGACATTTGTTGGGCCAAGATAGAATGATTTTGACTGCTCTTGCGTGAGTAGACAGTATGGTACTTATTATAGTACAATGAAATGATGTACAAACATTAATATAATGGTAGTACATGTAGCACTGAGTCTTTTCCAGACGCATTCAGTTTTTAAGTACAAAGATCGACTTATAGTGTTTATTAAAGCAGTTTATCAGATTTGCAGTGCCATCCACGACTTGCGATTGATGAGCTAAAGTGAGTCTCGGGGGAAAACATTATAGGACATGCATGTGCACTCATTTATCAACCCTCAGGTTAAAACTTGCCCAAACGAAATGGCAGCCGAAGAGTGTCACAGAAAAGTGACAGAATTACGACAACTCTCCCAGTAGACTGCTTCTTACCAATCTCAAATGAAGGGCTTGGAACCACAGTGGGCTAACTAATGGAAATTGCATGAATTGCACAAAGATGGAGAAAAAAACATAAGCACCCTATGAACAGATGGCCAAAATGAACTTTTCAGCAGCTCCTGAAACACTGTGTTTTTAAGTTGTAGGGGGGAGCAATAATTATGTGAATCTGGTTGAAGCCCTTCAAATGTGGAGAACTTACATTACTTCAGCTGCACATGTGTATTTGCAGGACTTCATCATTTGGAGGGGGGCAGAGGTGGGCATTTGGAATTTCAACCCTTCAAAATTGATCACTATACACATGCCTCCCTAAAATATCTTTCGACATGTTTTTGCCCCTCCCCCCTTGGGGATTTTTCTAAATGAACCCCTGATTTACCCGGGCAATACATGTATAGGAGAATACACAGCACCTGTATGGAAGTAGAGTATAGAATAATGTTTGTCATGCCCTTGGGCTCTTCCACTCTCTCTCAGATAACGAGCTCCCTGACTACATAATGGTGATGCTGGCCAACAAGAAGTCAGTGCACCAGATCAACAATGACCTCCAGCTCTTCCTGGGCGACAACACCAATCTCTTCACCACCTGGCTGCAGGAGGCAATCGCAAATGCTAATACGCTGCTGGCTGGTGATAACCAGAGAGGTAAGAATGCACTGCAATACTTGTACATGTATACATTTGAATTTCTTACTGTACAATATACCTCAAACTTTTACTGCTGGATGCCTGACCTTGAGAATCAGGAATGGTGGATTAAAAGCTTTTTGATAGGATGCCAACTCTCCCCAACCGTCCAGCATTTACGAATGTACGTTACATGTAGTTTAGCCGACTTCGTCAAAAGAAGGTTGTAGACATTCTTTTATGATCCAGTTGATTGTTCTTGAGCTCCTGACATTCAAAACCACCTTAAAACTCGAGACACAACTTGACCAGTTGGGCCACCACACCGCCACTACAAGAGATGAAGTCATATACATGTACATGTACCTGGTGTAGCACGTTTAGGGTGATCTCAAGAAGTACTGTACATGTATATAAGCTAATCTTCTAATTATACATATGTACAATTGAAGAAAAATTTTCTTGTTACTAATAACAACCTAGAGGCATAGCAACAAGCTTACAAGGGTGAAAATTCTGGGAGGATGTACCCAGAATGTTTTTGATGCCCACGCCTTCCCTAGTGTACATGTAAGATCCTTTACAAACCCCTGATACTACGGTACATGTACATGTACCTGAAGTGTCATATACATGTACATTGTACGTCCCTTGCAGTTCAGCAATGCATTAATATATGCATACATTGTAATTGTACATGTACATGTACATGTAGCTATCAACTGTGTACTTACCATGCAAGTACATGTATGTACAATATACAAGCATGTACATGTACGTTTACGTGTACATGTATGTACATGTAACACTAGTATTGTGTACCAAGTTAAGGATCTTCATGCCATTGGGCATGTACATGTACAGTAGATACATGCATGTCCCCCTCAGACAGGACCCCGGGATTGGAAGAAGACGCAACTCCTGAGCCTGGCCCAGTGTCGGAGGAGGAGGAGGGAGAGGACAGAAGTGAGTGGAAAACATTGCTAGCCTCAGCAAACTAACTCTAAATCAGGCAGGACATTGCCCGTATTTCTGTATCAGTATGTATCATTACAGTTACTGTAGTTACATGTATATATCATCTAACTGCATGTGCAGAAAGTGAAGCCAGTACTTGTTACAGCGTCAGGCTCACTTGAGAGAGGACTTCTGGCAAATCAGCATTATGGAGAATAGGGTAGTCTCCGAGTTGTCCATGTATGCAGACAATGACTGTATATATAATGCTAGCAAGCTATATGAATCATACAAAATTTACATTTTGATATGCAGTCTTGAAAGCTTACATGTAAGCTTCATGGTTTTTTTGTATATACATGTAGCTGGCTTTCTCAAGCCAAGCTGTGTGATAGTCAATCTTCTTGAGTTTTGTAATGGCTTTGGTGCAGCACCTGATGGTCTTAGCATGAGTCTTTTGACAAAAGAATAATGGTAGGTGTGGTCTTGGGCGCGGCTTCTGGTGTAGTATAGCTTAGTCTTCCGGTAATTAAACTGGTTACGTGCCATGATGTAATCAATACCAAATTGATAGCCAAGGCATTCTTTCGGTCTTGAAGTCAGCGCTCCAATGATTGTCAGAGAATGAGGTAGTGATTCAGGCAGGTAGTGAATCTTGGTGGCAGAGCTGTTCCCGTCAAGACTTTCTAAACACGTACACCTACCTGGTCCACCACCTCACTCTCCGACATTCGTTCCCCCCCCGTGCCTGTCTTCCCTCTCCCCCCCTGTGCCCGTCTTCCCCCCCCCCCCCTGTGCCTGTCTTCCCTCTCCCCCCCTGTGCCCGTCTTCCCCCCCTGTGCCTGTCTTCCCTCTCCCCCCCCTGTGCCCGTCTTCCCTCTCCCCCCCCTCCCCTGTGCCCGTCTTCCCCCCCCCCCCCTGTGCCTGTCTTCCCTCTCCCCCCCCTGTGCCTGTGCCCTGTCCTCCCTCCCCCCCCCCCCCCCTGTGCCTGTCTTCCCACTCTTAGCCCACAACCCTGCGCCTGTCTTCCCACTCTTAGCCCACAACCCTGTTCCTCTCTTCCCACTCATAGTCCTCTCTTCCTACCCATAGCCCCCATAGCCCCCACTCTACCACCCAAACCAGTGGCTGGCACAAAGAGGAAGTGGACAGAGGGATCTACCCATGCTCAAGACCGCTCCCGCCACCAGATCTCAGTCGAGAGGGAGGGGGAGGAGCCAAGCCCACCCAAGGCAACCAAGGTACACTTGTAAATTAGTTAGGCGAAGATTTACTTAATAATTGGCGAGCATAATATTGTTGTTAATAATATAATCATCACATTATATGTGCAAGGGTTCACACGCCCTTCATGTCAACGCCAAACTTTGGAGTTTCCCCCCCAAACTCAAAATCCTGTAAGAACCCCTGATATGACATAATAAGAGAGCATTCTCATGACAAGAGAAGCAACTTCTAAATTGTAGAGGTTTTCACTGAGCTACTGAAACCCCTTAGCAGGCAAGCCTGCCAGTTCATGTACGTACCCAGGAACCCTATCAGTGCCACTTTGCAGCACAAGTTATGAGCTCCTGGCATAGCTCTTGCCAGTAGTACATACCACTTACAACTATGATCGCTCTCTCAAAATTTCAATAAAAGATTATAATTACGTACATTCAGATGTATGATACATATCTACATTTATAATGCAAATGTACACAGCTCAGCCACTAGCTACCAAGCTGAGAATTACACTACATGTACATGATGGGTTTCTACAATTATGAATGTTTGCTTTGCGTGGCTGTCACGGCAAGACACTGAAACTCGCATCTTTCTTGTAGAACTCACTACCATCGTAGCTGCTTATCTTCAGGCGGAATCCCTGGTGGCGGATGAAATGTTCCGGGAAATTCACGCTCTCAAATGCATCAAACCCATCAAACCATTTATCTTCACGGATGGTGAATGTGGCATCCTTCCTGAATAATACCGCTGACGAATATGGGTCTTCGTGTAGATTGAAGTCACGATGCCTCAGGTACTTTGTTGCATCACTGCAGGAGCGGAAGGAGACGGACTGGGCATGGCCGGTGAGCCCTGACCTGATCAGTATGAAACGGTCGTCTGAGTTTTCCTTTATAAAAGCTTCATTGCCATTAACTCCGAAGTTATAGGATGGAAAGTTTCGTGATTGCATTTTGTGGCAGATGGGTTGTATTATACGAAAGCTAGCATCTTTTTCAAACAATGCAACACCTTCATATGGGTGAAGTTTTAAACGGAAGCCCTGATGGCGAATGAAGCGACCACGAAAGTTTACACTCTCAAAGGCATCATGACCTGGAAACCATTTGTTCTTCCATAAGTAAAAGCAGGCATCATTTCTGAAGAGGCTAGTTTCTTGAAATGGATCAGCATGGGAGAGGAATCCCCTATGTCGAAAATACACATTTGAATTAGCTGACAGCTGCAGTGACACAGTACCAGGAAGACCGCAGAGTCCAGGGGTCACTAGTCTCCACTGCACTGGCTGTGTTCGTCGCTGGATGTACCCAGCACTACCTGTGTGACCAATGTAGTGATCTGCGTAGTTGTAGGACTGGACTTCAACTGGGAGGGAGAAAAATAATATAATCTTGCAGTAAGTGTAGTCATATACTCCTTGCTCTGCATGCATCCAGGAATTTATAACTTTGCATGTGCTCTTAGATTTATGCTTACCAACTTGAGCCTGAGCTGTTTGAAGGAGGAGGCCTCCAATAGTTGCACACAGAAGTAGGAACATTCGCTGCATTCTCTTTACAAAATTATCACAACTTGCTAAATGACTTTTGTGTCTGTTCTCTGCAGTTTTTTATGCAAGCAAGAACTGAAACTACTTTATGTACCTTCATCCTTTAAAGCAGTTGGCTGAGTACCAAGTGCGCGAGATGTCTCTATAGTTGGCGTTGAATAACATTAGAGAAGGAGATGTTTATGCAGGTTTATGTCATTCATTGCTCTATAACTCATAGGAAAACATGATCTGCAATTATTTATAGCTGCAGACTCTATTTTATTGCTCTGACCTCCGCGCTCGGCTTTTTGGAAAATGGTCTGGAGCACCAACTCAATACTAAGTTGAAGTTTGTTGGCTTTCTGTGATCTCTGCCACCACGTATTTCTTTTGGTATACATGTACATGTAATTGCATGAAGAAAGCAATTTTTAGTCACTACGACGATCACAGTACATTGTACATGTACAACCATGTTATGTGGTAGTTTGGGTAATTATTTTCATATGTAACTGCGCACTTTTTGTAGTTCAACAAAAACAGCTAATAGTACATATAGTTCACAAGATGCTACACAACTTTAACACCAGAAAGCTATGATTAGTACATGTACATGTATATGCTAAAATTAATGATTTTTGTGTCTGTTCTGTGCTGTTGTTTATGCAAGCAAGAACTGAAACTACTTTATGTACATGTACCTTCATTGAGCAGTTGGCTGAGTACAAAGTACACTATGATAGTTAGTGTTGAATAACATTAGAGAAGGAGATGTTTATGCAAGTTTATATCATTCATTGCTCCTTTTTGGAAAATGGTCTGGAGCACCAACTAATACTAAGTTGAAGTTTGTTGGCTTTCTGTGATCTCTGCCACCACGTATTTCTTTTGGTAATCATGTAATTGCATTAAGAAAGCAATTTTTAGTCACTACGACGATCACAGTACATTGTACATGTACAACCATGTTATGTGGTAGTCCGGGTAATTAGTTTCATATGTAACTGCACACTTTTTGAAAACAGCTAATGGTACATGTATAGTGTGCAAGATGCTACACAACTTTAACACCAGAAAGCTATGATCAGTACATGCTATGTGAAAACAAAGCATTATGGTGTGAGCGTGAGTGAGGTACTCTGGCGGTATGTGACAGTACACCTGCTCTCGGACGCCTCATGGACATTAGCAATTAACCTTTGAACCTTTGAGCCAGCATTATTGGAATAATTTAGGTTGATAGTACATGAAAAGCTACTAGTGCATGCATGGTATTCCATGCAGAGGGCCTCGCGGGAATCGAGTTGCATTTATGCGCTCTGCTGACCGTTCGGCCAGACTGAGGCTTTGAGAACAGCGGTCATCACTTTCCTGCTGCTGAATCAGCCTTACCCGCTGTCAATAAACCTCCCACCGATGTCCCCTCTCCTAGCTACCACTCCTCTGGGTTGCTGCACACGTAGCCTTCCCAATCGCTGCCGCCTCTCTGCAGAGCGACTGTGAAGCCCCTGAGTAGGCAAGTCTACTAAACCTGCCAGTACAGTGCACATGTACAATGTACCCAGGAACCCTATCAGTGCCACTTTGCACAAGTTATGGGCTCCTGGCATACATGTAGCTCTTGCCAGTAGTACATACCAATTTAAACTATAATCACTCTCTCAAAATGTTCAATAAAAGATTATAATTACGTACATTCAGACATATGATACATACACCTGTATCTACATGTCATGTATAATGCCAATGTACATGTACATAGCTCAGCCACTAGCTACATGTACCAGCTGAGAATTACACTACATGATGGATTTCTATATTATGAATGTTTGCTTACAAGTACGTGGCTGTTATGGCATGACTCTGAAACTTGCATCATTCTGGTAGAGCTCACTACCATCGTAGTTGCTTATCTTGAGACGGTAATTCTGGTGGCGGATGAAATGTTCCGGGAAATTCACACTCTCAAACGCATCAAACCCATCAAACCATTTGTCTTCACGGATGGTGAATGTGGCATCCTTCTTGAATAATACCGCTGACGAATAAGGGTCTTCATATAGATTGTAGCCACGATGCCTCAGGTACTTTGTTGCATCACTGCAGGAGCGGAAGGAGACGGATTGGGCGTGGCCAGTGAGCCCGGGGCTGATCAGTACAAAACGGTCGTCTGAATTTGCCTTTATATAAGCTTCATTTCCATTAAGCCCAAAGTAATAGGATGGAAAATTTCGTGATTGCACTGAGTGACAGATGGGCTCTATTATACGAAAGCTAGCATCTTTTTCAAACAATACAGCACTCTCATATGGGTGAAGTTTTAACTGGTAGCCCTGATGACGAATGAAGCGACCAGGATAGTTTACACTCTCAAAAGCATCGTGACCTGGAAACCATTTGTTGTTTCGTAAGTAAAAGCAGGCGTCATTTCTGAAAAGGACGGTTTCTTGAAGTGGATCAGTATACAAAAGGAATCCCCTATGTCGCATGTACACATTTGAATTAGCTAATAGCTGCAATGACACAGTGCCGGGAAGACCGCAGAGTCCAGGGGTCACTAGTCTCCAGTGCACCGGCTGTGTTCGTCGCTGGATGTACCCAGCAATCCCGCTGCGACCGATGTAGTAATCAGGGTAGTTGTAGGACTGGACTTCAACTGGGAGGGAGAAAAAAAAATAATCCTGCATTAGTTGTATAATCAGAGATATGTATTCCTTATTCTGCATGTACATGTAACCACTTTTGTAAGAAATTAGACTCCTCTAAACATGGGGTATGCTCACCAACTTGAGCCTGAGCTGTTTGGAAGAAGAGCCCTCCAATAACTGCAACCAAAAGTGGGAAAATTCGCTGCATTCTCTTTACAAGATATCCCTGCTTGCTGAATGACTTAAGTGTTGTTTTCCCTGTTATTTATGAAGCAAGAACTGAAACTACTTTATGCACCTTCATTGTTTAAGGTAATTGGCTGAGTACTAAGTGCACTATGATGTCACTATAATTAACACTAGGCAAATGCAGGGCATTATGGGGCGAGCCTGAGTGAGTGCACGGTATACATGCATAATGGAATTCATTGCACTTGTTTATGCAGCAAGAACTGAAACCACCTTCATTTTTTAAGGTAATTGGCTGAGTACAAAGTGCATTATGATGTCACTATAGTTAACATTAGACCTTTATGCAAGTTTATGTCATTCATTGCTCTACTAGGCAAATGCAGGACATTGTGGGGGAGCCTGAGGAGTGTCTGTGCATTATATTAGCAAATGAGCATTTCAAAGTGGAAGTAATACAACAGTGATCGGATTGTATGGCTAGATAGGGCTCATAGATACTGCAGTAACCACTCCGATAGTAGCCTGGACACTATAGCTATTTTTATGAGACAGCCAACTGTGAGAAGTAATATGGGTGCTGTTATATTGTGCATTAACAAGTTTGTGTTTCAATATTGTAGTCTTGATTTGTGCTGAGACTTTACGTTACACTGAGGGTTAGGAGCCTTGCATCATGCTCTGATCACTTCATTCACGTTTTCATTTTCTGCTTCTCCATAGCTATATTATTTATAAAAAGAGCCTACATCACAACATGATTGTGCACATAAATGGGAAAGTTTTGAGAGAACTTAGCTAATCAAATTCTGCACTGACATACGTGCTGCCCACAGTCAACCTACCTACCTAGCTAATAACACTTGTTAAATTATGAGAGGGGGCTTCTCTGAACTAACCAGAAACCTGTTGTAGCTACTACAAATCACTATAGTCTACTATGATAGCAAACAAGACTACATCCAGCAGTGTTAAAGTCTAAGCATACATAAAGACAAGGCTGAAGATTGTGCTCAGTAACTAGTAATTCTAGGTTAAATGTACCTGAAAGCTAAATAATGGTTGGGCTGGTCTCTTCTTGCACAGCTGTTACTGACAGTGCTGACTCAGCAATTTCGTAATACGTTTGTAGTTTTAAAAAAAACTGGATTACTACCACTGTCTAGCCCTTCTTTGCCATGTAAGCAACATAAAAACTAACTTAGATTGACGTACCTTGGCGTATTGGGCCTGCAAACTTCCAGTAGCTTCCATTCTGTCTGCTCGTGCACACAAACGTAGTGGCGTAATGCGCTTCGCATACGTAATGCGTAATACGCAAAATTAGAATTTTGTGTTTAGATTCGGTATGAACCATAATAATAATATATATATAGCGGTAAGATGTACGTACCATAATAATAATATATATATAGACACGGGACCAGAATTTGACTCACTAGTGTGGGGCTCAGGCTCGCCCCAATAATTCATTATTGGAAAACATGATGTAATGCTGCACTTGTTTATGCAGCAAGAACTGAAACTACTGTATGCACCTTCATTGTTTAAGGTAATTGGCTGAGTACAAAGTGCACTATTGAGTACTAAGTGCACTATGATGTCACTATAATTAACACTAGGCAAATGCAGGGCATTATGGGGCGAGCCTGAGTGAGTGCACGGTATACATGCATAATGGAATTCATTGCACTTGTTTATGCAGCAAGAACTGAAACCACCTTCATTTTTTAAGGTAATTGGCTGAGTACAAAGTGCATTATGATGTCACTATAGTTAACATTAGACCTTTATGCAAGTTTATGTCATTCATTGCTCTACTAGGCAAATGCAGGACATTGTGGGGGAGCCTGAGGAGTGTCTGTGCATTATATTAGCAAATGAGCATTTCAAAGTGGAAGTAATACAACAGTGATCGGATTGTATGGCTAGATAGGGCTCATAGATACTGCAGTAACCACTCCGATAGTAGCCTGGACACTATAGCTATTTTTATGAGACAGCCAACTGTGAGAAGTAATATGGGTGCTGTTATATTGTGCATTAACAAGTTTGTGTTTCAATATTGTAGTCTTGATTTGTGCTGAGACTTTACGTTACACTGAGGGTTAGGAGCCTTGCATCATGCTCTGATCACTTCATTCACGTTTTCATTTTCTGCTTCTCCATAGCTATATTATTTATAAAAAGAGCCTACATCACAACATGATTGTGCACATAAATGGGAAAGTTTTGAGAGAACTTAGCTAATCAAATTCTGCACTGACATACGTGCTGCCCACAGTCAACCTACCTACCTAGCTAATAATACTTGTTAAATTATGAGAGAGAGCTTCTCTGAACTAACCAGAAACCTGTTGTAGCTACTACAAATCACTATAGTCTACTATGATAGCAAACAAGACTACATCCAGCAGTGTTAAAGTCTAAGCATACATAAAGACAAGGCTGAAGATTGTGCTCAGTAACTAGTAATTCTAGGTTAAATGTACCTGAAAGCTAAATAATGGTTGGGCTGGTCTCTTCTTGCACAGCTGTTACTGACAGTGCTGACTCAGCAATTTCGTAATACGTTTGTAGTTTTAAAAAAAACTGGATTACTACCACTGTCTAGCCCTTCTTTGCCATGTAAGCAACATAAAAAATAACTTAGGTTGACATACCTTGGCCTATTGGGCCTGCAAACTTCCAGTAGCTTCCATTCTGTCTGCTCGTGCACACAAACGTAGTGGCGTAATGCGCTTCGCATACGTAATGCGTAATACGCAAAATTAGAATTTTGTGTTTAGATTCGGTAAGATGTACGTACCATAATAATAATATATATATAGACACGGGACCAGAATTTGACTCACTAGTGTGGGGCTCAGGCTCGCCCCAATAATTCATTATTGGAAAACATGATGTAATGCTGCACTTGTTTATGCAGCAAGAACTGAAACTACTGTATGCACCTTCATTGTTTAAGGTAATTGGCTGAGTACAAAGTGCACTATAGTTAACATTAGAGAAGGAGACCTTTATGCAAGTTTATGTCATTCATTGCTCTATAACTCATATCAGGAAAACATGATGTAATGCTGCACTTGTTTATAGCTGCAAACTCTATTTTAGTGCTCTGACCTCTGCTTAGCTCTTTGGAAAATGGTCTGAAGCACCAACTTAAATACTAAGCTGAAGTTTGTTGGCTTTCTGTGATCTCTGCCACTATTTCTTTTGGGTATACAGCAGGGCCGTAGGAGCAGGTCCGGCGCACCAACCAAAAAAAAAATGGCTGCAGTAGATAGTCTTTCAACAAATTTAGCAAAACTTCCGCTGCTTCCTTGACTTGGTAAGTGAAACTGCCAAACGCTACACTGATAACTTTTAGTACATAAACACTAACGTACGCACGCGTAGTGGCATCACGCACGTGACGTAATTATGACTACAATTTCACAAAATTGCAATAATTAATACGCAGCCTGAGAGCCACGCCTTTAAGGTGGCGGGATACCAAAACATAGTTTGGTTGCCTCAAGCAGTATTCAATTGTGAATATCTCAATACCTATACTATGTAGCTTCATGCTTTTTACATCCCTAATTCTGCAATATGTGATCACTTAGTACTCCAAAGTACATGTACCTATCTGATAATCCTGCTGAGATATTGAGGCTAAAGCATGTGCCTCATGGGCATTAAAACTTTCTAACCAAAATTTGACCACAGGATCAGCTAGGCAGGGTGACTGTCACAACCTGTGAATACTTAAGAGTGTTTATTAGGGCCAGACAGAGAGCTTTTTTGTATAACTTGTGGGTTGCTAGAGTTATGTCCCTGTAATATCAAAAAAATTGTGAGTTTTCGCGCGCTACAGTGGTTAACATCTTGCGGGACTTACCTTCCATCCAACGACCTTGCATACGACGAGTGCAGTTACCGCGGGGAAAAACCCCGAGTAGTGTGGCGGAAGTGGTGGCCTTAGAAACCCCGCCCCATGCTCCGCCTGTGGGGCGGGCATAGGGGTGGAACAGTGGAGGAAATTCCTCCACCTTGGCCCAAAGAGAGGCCTCTCAGGCCTCCCCCGCCAACCCAATGCCCGCCCGCACTTTTCGCCGCCAGACCCAGTACCACACACTAACCGCCTGCATACATAAGTGAAGAAACCATGCGAGTAGCTTGTAATTGAAACAACTCCATACACAAATACAACTCAATATCACCGATGTGTCCACAAGTAGAACAGATGCCACCCGCTATTCCGCCAGACGACTTGATATGCCCACGAGACGCTCGCGTGGAATCCGGACGTACTGCAAATACGCTAGGCTCTCCCACCGACCTAGGGTCTTGATAACTGCGTCCTCGATCCCTTTGGCAGCCGCGGTAGTTGCTGCCCCAATCCGAAAACTATGCGTACAATACCGTGATTGATCCACGCCAGCCCGGGCCAAGCAATCCCTTACTGCACTAGCGAACCGCTGTCTGGTCAACAATCGGCCATCCCGGAAACGGAACAGTGCGCCTGGCTCCATCCCTCGCGCCACAAGATAGTCGAGCATCGCTGCCACCGGGCAAAGAGACGATACCGTCCGTCCCACAAACAGATCCACCCCCTTTCTGAAAGGGTCTGTTTTAGACTGTTTAATCTTTATACGGAGCATGGACGGGCAGTCCGGGTTGTCGATCGCGATGTCCCCCACGCCCAGATGCACCGTCGGATCAAAGCCGTGGTCGGACGGAGCTGTCATCTCCCCAACCCGCAGGAACGCAAAGAAACACAGGCAGCACGCGGCCCACAGCATTTTTGCATCCCACTGACTCCCCGTAGGCTCCCACACCGCCCTCATTCGCAGCAAAAGTGATGATGTGATCGGTAAACGTTCCCGGGGACCCGCCCCTATCTCCGCCTCCCTCTTTTTTATCCCACGCAGTACATACTCCAGCCTAGACATGGGGTTCCCGCCGAACGGGTCGGGCTGCGCGGCCGAGATCTGTAGGTGCCGAATAGCAGATAAATACACTTTAATTGTGCGATACTTTAAACCCTGGTCAGCTAAGGATGCGACAAAAGAACATAGAGGTTTCTCGGACACTGGCAGCGCAGCTATCTGTGCGTGCTGGCAGAAAAGTAGGTATCGGTCCTTGCCACTCTTATATGTGCGTTGGGTCGACGGGGCTAGGCCTTTCGAGAAATAGAAGAGAACAGACTCCTCCAGTTTGTCGAGGTCCAGTCGGGTTGGTTGAGCAGCAACACGTCCATTAGTGCCTTTGGGATCTGCGCTGGAGCTCTCTGTGCTGCTGGCACCTGTTGAAAGAAAAGGGGCAGGTTATCCCTCGATAATGCATCCGCTGCCACATTGAGTCTTCCTGGTAGGTGTTCCGCCCGGAGTGCTACACTGTAGCGCGCCGTAAAAAAGAACAGGCTCCTCATCAAGTGCATGACCAATGCATCCTTGCTTTGCCCTGAGTTTATAATCGCTACCGTCGCCGCATTGTCAGATCTGCATCGAACAATGTTCCCCTGCCACTGCTGGCCCCAGAGTGCACATGCCATCACAATAGGTAAGAGTTCCTTTACTGTGATATGGACAGCATCCCATGTACTAGGCCAAACACATTGGAACCAGGCTCCCGTGGAAGTAAAAGCTCCGCAGCCCCAACCTCCTGATGCATCTGAGGTGAGGACGACCTGCGGTGGATCGCTGCTGTTAGCCACCATCATGCCGACGCCATTCCAATCAGCGAGGAATATAGCCCACCACTCGAGGTCTGACCGGAAACCGTGATTCAGACGGATGTGATGGTGCAGCTCATGCGCAGTAGTCGACAGATTAATCATCCTGCGAAGAAATGTGCGCCCCGGGGTAACTACCCGGCATGCGTGCTGGAGCTGCCCTATCAAAGAAAGCAACTCTCTCTTGGTGCAAGACTTCCTCCCTTGCCATTGCCGAATTTGTTGTATCAGCCGCTCCAGTTTTTCCCCAGGCAGACGGAGCTCGAGTCGAATGGTATCTAGGATGATCCCCAAGAACGTGAGTATACAGGCTGGGCCTTCCAGTTTTTCGAGTGCCAGTGGGATGCCCAGTCGTAGACACAACTCTTGTGCCAGTCTGAGGGCCGCTCTGCATTCCTCTGACTGGGGCGCCCCAATAAACAGGAAGTCATCCAGGTAGTGGAGCGACGAGCATGCCCCTTCCTCGTATAAAGCCCATAATAGGGCATCCGCTACTGCGTTGAACAGCTTTGGGGCTGATCTTAATCCAAACGGGAGTGCTGCGTCCACCAAGTGCTGCTGCTTCCACGCCATCCCCAGCAGAGGGCGGTCATGGGGGTGGACCGGAACGATGCGATAGGCACTAGCTATGTCAAGCTTGGCCAGGAGTGCCCCCCGTCCCCGTCGAAGGATCCGTTGGACTGCCTCATCCACCGACGTATACGTGAGGGAACACAACTCGGGATCGACACCGTCATTAACACTTGCTCCTTTAGGGTACGACAAATCCACAATAAGGCGCCATTTCCCCGGTTGGTGGGGCTTCGGGATGACCCCGAACCGACTCACGTGCAGGCCGGCAATGGGCCGCGGTAGTGGCCCGATCACTCGACCTGCCTCCCGTTCTTTCTGCAGATAGCTTTCCACCACCTCCGGGTTTTGCTCTGCTGAGAGCATGTTGCGCTTGGCAGAGCGGCAGCGCACTGCTGCCCGGTCGAAACCGATACGGAAACCTTGCCGGATGCCCCTCAAAATGTAGTCCACAAACTCCCGGTCGGGGTGCTGGCGTAACACGTGGGACCAGGCCTCCACACGCAGCGGTGTGACCACCTCCTGCAACTCTTGTGGCAGGTCAGGGGCCGCGGCCGGGGTGAAACTCTCCAACCGGCGTAGGTCTGCCATATACAGGTACTTCCCATCACGCAGGCCCCGCGCCGCCTCGCCGTCCAGAATCCGCTCCGGACCTGCACCAGATTGGAACGGGTACGGACTTCAAGACCACGCCACTCCCACCCAGCAAGTATTGCACTGGGTACAGACATCAACCACATGCCCCTCCCTCCTAGCTATTATTCGTGCACGTAATACAATGCCATGCCAACACAACCATAATCCAGCTCTAGACAATTATTACAGTCCTGAACACAACATAGTTCAAACCACGAAATGGCAGTTTCCGCTGCTGGGTGGGTTTAGCACCCCTCCCTATACTCCTCTCCGACCTGGACTTTCTTTCATGCGCGCCGGGGGCTGACGCAGAGGGCACGCTACAGCCCGGTGGTCCCCCCCGCAACGGGCACACTCGTGCCTGTACCGGCAATTGGGCTGGAACCTGCAGGTTCCATCGTTCCAAGAGTAACACACTCTCTCTGCTTGTACCCGGATGGGTCCCCGGCTTCGCCCGGTTCCCGGGTCACCCCGTGGTCCGATGTCACGATTATCGCCTGACCGGCGAAAGCCAAACAACCCCGCCCCCAGTCCGGGTGGCCCTTGGTGGGCAGCTTGCTGCAGTTCCTTTGGTCTTGCCGGGGCCAGAGCACAGTCTGCAACCATGTGATCCGTCTCGAGGCACAGCTCACATGTTTTCCCCCGCCCATTCTGTTGGGCCAGGAATGTGACAGCGTATAAGGAGTTGTTGAGTTGTGACCAGTCGGTCTCCTTCTCAGTATTGGCTGCATGTTGGCGAAACATCGTATCATAGCCCTGCCAGCCTGTCCCACCGCACCTCCTGGCCTCTCGGACAACTGTGGTTTGATAAGCGAGCAGCTGGGTAAGCTTTTCCGGGCGCTGACTAGCCAAGACGCAGGCATAAGTCCCGAAACATTGAATCCAGCTCAGGATATCTGGAATCTCGCGACGCCTCGGTTTTCCCCCACCACTGGAACAGCCGGTGTCACTCCCCTGCCGCCGCTCGGCTTCAATGTTGTCGCGGAGGAGCTCCGCCATGTCCACGAACTCACCACGACGAATCTTCGCCACTAGCTTCGCGGGCACTGGGGGCAGACCCTCCCCTAGGATGAAGGGGTGCTGGGTGGGGGGTTTCTCCTGCAATGGGTGCTTGCCCTTCGCCGGGTTGTGGGATACCCCTATCTTCGCTGCTGGGGTTGTGGCACTCCCCGCTGCCTCACCCAGGGCTGCACTTGCAGCTGCCGAGGTACTCTGCCCTTCCTCAGGGGACATTCGGGGTAACCCCAGGCCTGTGACGGCAGCCGGATCCGGCAACTCGCCGAGTGTCGCACCTGCACGGGGCAAGGTAAGACCGCACTTCGCTGAATCACCACTCTAACACGCCCTGGATGCGTGCCACCGCCCGCCAGGTCGCCAGGTTCCCGGTACCCTCCACTCGCTGGGTACCGGGCGCTCGCGGGCACACCCTAAACCCCGCCTTACAATGCCTAGAGGCTGCTCCTGCCGGAGCCCGAACACGACTTACTTAACCAACCCGCACCAGGCTACCAATTAAAACTGTACCCTGTAGAAACCCTTCTACTTACCCGATTGTCCGACACGGTCGGGGTGAACCGTAGGCTGTTGTTCCTGCAGGGCCTCGCGCACTGCCTCCCGGATGAGGGCGCGAATATCACTGCCGGCGGTCTCGGGCTCGACTATTCTCACCCTCTTAGGAGAGGGGGAGCGGGACCGGAGATTCGAACTCGACTTCTCGGCCATCGACACGAACGATCGGGGGGTAGGAACGCAGGTCTTTGAAAGCAGTTCTCAACAAGGTGTCTTTGTCCGCCAGCCGTGGTTAGACTGAGTCCTCGTGGCAGCAGTGAACCCATGCGCATGCGCCGACTAAACCACACCTGGGGAAGTCCCTTGATGTTAACATCGTCTAAATGCCTTAAACTCTATTTACAGCTGTTATTTCTCTGTAATATTAGACAAACCCTTAAAAAACTCTTCGTCTGCCCCTAATAAATACTCTAAACTGTTGTGATAGTCACCCTGTCTGGTTGACACTGTAGTCAGATTTTGGTTAGAGAGTTAGTGCCCATGAGGCATACCAGCTGCAGCTTCAATATCTCAGTAGTTTTTTAAGATATACACATATACTTTGGAGTGCTAAGCAATCACATATTGTAGTAATACTGCTGTAAAACATAGGTAGCTATGTGGTATAGATGATGAGATATTCGTAGTTGAACATTGCTTGAGGTCACAAAACAATGTTTGGGTATCCCGCCACCTTAAATTCTGTGAGCGTTAAAGGCTTCAAGCATAATGGCTAGGTTTGGCAGCACGTCCGACTCTTGCTATTTCACCCCATGATTGCACCAGAAACGATCTCAGATGGTCTAAAATTCCCGGGGGAGGGGGGGGGGGGGCATGCCCCCAGACCCCCCCTAGCAGGCGCGCTTTGCGCGCAGCGCCTATATTGATCCAGCCATGCCCCCACCGGACCAATAAAAATTTGCTTCCTACGGACCTGTACAGTACATGTAATTGCGCACGCAGAAAGTAATTTCTAGTCACTACGACGATCAAGTACATTGTACAACAATATGTGGTAGTGCCTCGGCTGACAAGTGAGTGATTATTTTTATACGTAACTGGCACAGTGTGCATGTAGTTCAACAAAACAGCTAGTGCTAGCACGCAAGAGGCTACATATCTTTAACATCAGAAAGCTATGATTAAATGCTAAGTGAATGCAAAGCATAGTGGTGTGAGCGTGAGTGAGGTAACTCATGGTATGTGGCAGTACACCTGCTCTTGGAGACCTTGTGGGCATTAGCAATTAACCTTCGAACCTTTGAGCCAGCATCATTGGAGTACAGCTTAGGTCGATACAGTACTCTTGGGGAGAATACTGACCAGTTATTCTATTCCAAGATTGCACATTTTTGTAGTACTGCATGATTATGTGGGGGTAATTATAATCATGGGGTAATTTACAACAAGTTTAAAAACAGAGAGTAAGTCAATAAAATACAGAGAGTACGGTACGGCATAGCGGTAGGCGCTGTGGCTACTACACGTACATTGTATGACATTTGCATTGCATTCCTCCACATGTGCAATACTAACAATGAGAGTTTATGTTCAAATTCACAGCATTCAAACAACAGAAAATATGCCTCGCATTTAAACTGACCTCTCAAAACATACATGCACAATCGAGTATGTACTTATTCAGATACAAGAACATGGTACAGTCTGTGCATACACTACATATTTTGCATGCATGTACATGTGCGGTGTATTTATGTTTATTACTGCTAAATACAAGTACGTGTTAGGGAATCAATGTTTGTTCTGCATAACAGTCATCTTAGGGCCTTAAAACTCGCATCATTCTTGTAGATCCATGCGCCATCATAGCTGTGTATGTTTAGGCGGAAGCCCTGGTGGCGGATGAAATATCCTGGAAAATTTACACTTTCAAAGGCATCAAAGCCCAAAAGCCACTTGTCCTTGCGGATGGTGAACGTGCCATCTTTCTTGTATATCTCCGTTGGTGAATAAGAATGCGCGTGTAGCTTAAAACCTGTGTGTCTCAGGTACTTTGTTGCGTCGCTGCACAAACGGAAGGAGACAGACTGGGCGTGGCCGGTGAGCCCGGGGCTGATTAGTATGAAACGGTCAACTGAGTTTTCTTTTATGTAAGCTGCATCTCCAGTAAGTCTGAAGTAATGGCGTGGAAAATTAGCAGATTGTATTTTGTGGCAAATTGGTTGTATTATACGAAAACTAGAATCTTGTTCGTAGATTGCTACACTCTCATATGGGTGCAACTGTAACCGGAAGCCCTGATGGCGTATGAAACGTCCGGGGAAGATCACACTCTCATATGCATCACAACCGGGATACCATTTGTTCTTCCGTAAGAAAAAGCAAGCGTCGTTTCTGAAAAGGCCACTGTCCTGAAATGGATCTGCATACAAAAGGAATCCCCTATCCCGCAAGTACACATTTGGATCAGCTGACAGCTGCAATGACACAGTGCCTTGAAGACCGCAGAGTCCAGGGGTCACTAGCCTCCACTGCACTGGCTGTGTTCGTCGCTGGATGTATCCAGCACTCCCGCTGCGACTGATGTAGTAATCAGGGTAGTTGTAGGACTGGACTTCAACTGGAAGGAAGAAAAATATAATGTAATCTTGCACTAGCTGTATAATTACAGAAATGACAGTACTCCTTATGCTGCATTTATCCGTTTTTGTAAGGTGTATAGAGAAATTATACTCCTCCAAAGATGTAGTATGCTTACCGACTTGAGCCTGAAGGAGGAGGCCTCCAATAGTTGCATACAGAAGTAGAAATATTCACTGCATTCTCTTTACAAAGTTATCCCTGCTTGGTAAATGACTTGCCTGTTGTGTGTACAAGTAGATGCTGTTATTTATGCAGCAAAAACTGAAACTACTTTGTGTACCTCCATTGTTGAAGTCAGTTGGGGTGGCTAATCTGAGTACAAAGTGCACTGTGATGTCACTAGTGTTGACAAGATATAATTATGTCAACACATTTCCAAGTGTAATTAATTGTAAATGAAAAGCTCTTGGCCTCCACAGTTAGTTTAGTGCTACAGGGACCAACTGCTGAAAAGTTAACAAAGTTTTCAATGGGAATCGGAGACTTCCTATTCCAAACAGTTCAGGCTAACAGTTGAGTTTGTTAACAAGTACAAGTGGCTTGCGCACATGACCTTGCCCCACCTTTCACCCCCTCCCCCCTGTTCGGAGCCAGTTTGCACTGCAGACTAAGTATTGAAACAATTTTTCTTCAGGCGTTGTTTGAGTGCTCCATGCTTATGCAAGATAGTAGATTGTGTGAGAAAATGTACCCGGTTCTCCAGTAGCAAAGCACAAGGAGCCTGGGACAGGATTACAACACACATCATTTGATATTGACCTATTTCCCCCCTAAGATTGCCAAAGGCGGCTCCAGAGAGTCTCAGAGCGGGGAGGAGAGCGGCAGGGTGAAGTCGGGGGACCAGGAGGAGGATCAAAGGTCAAAGTCTTCAATCAGGAGGCCTGTGAGAGTGAAAGTGAGTCTAAGGAATGTTCCAATCAAAGCACACCCTGTGATGTAAGGTGCATACATGTATACTTTATCATTTCATAAATTCCTGGACCAGCTCATTTTTGTACACATTCATTTTGCTGCTGTCATCTTGGAGGACAAGTGTTTTAGGGAAGGTTATATTGATCAGTGCCGTTTTGAGTTCTTTGTAGCTGATTCTCCGTTGCTTGTCTACCCTCTTAGCCCCAGTCCTCTCGTGATTCTGACCTCCGTGAGCTGATAGCCGAGCGGAGAGCCTTGCATCGCCGCCAGGGTGGAGGAGGAGGTGGAGGGGAGGGTGGGGGAGGGGACAGTGGGGAGGAGGGAGAGGGTGAAAGGAGGAGTGCAACTGTCGCCAGTGTTGTCAGATTAGTGGAGAGGTGAGTCTGGCTGCGTATGTATAGCCCTTTTAGTATCATGAGTCAATCATAACCACATTTCCAGACATGCGTCCTAGCTTATACAATGTATATACAATGTATGTATACATGTATGTATGTATGTACATGTATGTATGTATGTAATGTATACAATGTACATGTACAATGTATAGTCTTTCATTTAGGAAAATTTACAGGGGGAGGGGGCAACACTAGATTGGATGAGGTTTGGAGTGGGGGGGGGGGGGGGGAGGGCAATGTGTAGTGAGCAGTATTTAGTTTTGGAGGGTTTAAATCCCCCAGCAGGGATTCATTTAGGAAAATCCCCGAGGGGGGCAAAAGCACGTCGGAAGATATTTTGGGGAAATGTGCGTATTGTGATCAGTCTTCAATTTTGAAGGGTTGAAATCCCCAAGGGGGGGAGGGGACACAATGTTTCCAAGGGATGGCGAATGTAGTATATAAATGAGTTGTGAAAAGGAGAAAAAGTATGCCCATAGGTAAAATGAAATCTACTTGAAAATGTCACAAAAATGCCATAAAAACCGAAGTAACTAACCAAAGGTATGAGAACGTAAAGAACATCAAGCCCAAAGCACACCAATATTAAGTTAGTCACAGTCTCCACTCAGCAGGTTTTTCTGCATGTTGTAATTTTGTACAATATTGGACTGGTAATGAGGTCATAGTGCTGACCCATCCTCTCCTCCTCCCTGCAGACCCCAGCACTCCAGCGCTGGCAGCAGTCGTCTGTTGCAGAGAGCTATTCGTGGACTGGGTGGGCGGGGCCACACACCAAAAGGTGGTGCTAGACAGCAGGAGAGTGGGGCCAGGCAACAGGAGGGCTCCTCAAAGTCTGTAGGGGACCGGCCAAGGAAGCAGCCCACAATTACCAAGCCGTCTACAACGACCACTCCAGAAGGTAAATATACATGTACATGTATGTACATGTATGAATGACTAAGTACATGTACATACTGTAGTATGCAGAATTTACTTAACAACAGCATCATATGTCAGCTACATGTACATGTATAACCATCTGTCACTTTCCTCCAACAGAGCTGCCTGATTGCTGTATTACATGTACTTTTGGTCCCTGTACCATAGTGTTATACTTGTTCATGTAGTGAGTGCTGTGTGTCTGGATATTATACATGTACATGACATGATGTACTACCTACACGTGTACACACACACACACACACACACACACACACAGTTCCCTCCTCCACCTCCTCCCTCCCCCCACCCCCCACTCCCAGCGACCAGGACTCCGACCTTCCCGACGACAAAGTGGAAGAGAGCTTTGTGGACGAATTCCGAGAAGAACAGCAGGAGGAAGAGGAGAGGAGAGGTGAGGCCCAGTGCAAACAGTCTCACCTAGCTGGCGTACTTAACATTGTACTTCACCTCGCTCCCAGAGGCTCCATCTGCAGTTTTTTTCACATTGTGAAACAAGCTGTGTGGAGTGGAGCCTGGGAACAAGGTTGGGCCTGCTGGTATTCCGTATTCTACATAGTATTTTCCCATGGGCGGGCCACTTAAGTGCTAGGTAAAAGAGAAGAGAGGGAGGGGGGCAGATAATACGTAGTTTGTATAATCGGGATGTAGTATCTTCCCACTCGAACACATTGCAAATGTGCAATAGGCAAAGGGGTATAGAAGAGTGAATTTTTATGTGGGTGAGGACAGCTGCAGTTCTCAGACAACGAACGAAGGTAGCAAAACTGTGCTTCTTGTAGCTACTCTTTGGGGCCCGTTTGTTAAGCACTGTCACCAGCAAGTGGTTGAGAAATATGCAACTATCTTTTGATCGTTTCCTGCAATTCAGTAAGCTAAACCAAGTGAGAAAATGTACCAAGCTCTCCAAAATGCCCATGAGAGCCTACTACATATAATTTCTCTTTTTCCTTTTGCGTTTTGTCTGCAGAGCTGACACAACAGGCTACCATTGCAGCAGTGAAAAAGGTTATACCTGCAGAGGGGGTGGGGAAGAGTGTGGGGCAGGGGGAGGGGCAGAAGGTGCAGCAACCAGACCTACGAGAGCTCCTCAACAAGAGCAAGGAGAAGAGCAGTTCACAGTAAGGGAGCATGTCTGATGTCCTTGTTTCACTCTAGTGCGAGCGCATGAGTGCATGAGCCACCGAAGGCAGCAAAGGAGCGTTCAACTGGGTCTCGTCAAAATGTAGAATATAGAATGTGACATAATGGATAGCGTTTCATTGGCGGCAGAACACAATATAGTACATGTAGCATGAAAGCCTAGTGTTTTAGAACAGCTCAGGATGGCATGTCAGGTCGGGTCTGCATAGCAAGGCCACTTGACAGTGGAATCATATAGGCTCAGGTGTGGCCTGACTAATATACGTATACGTATTGCTTTGTGACTTCCATATTAGGAGTTTAACTTGAATGCAATGGTGTTACTATACTGACATGAGAATTTCACTGCTCCTTTGCCACCAACAGCTCATGCACTTCTGAGCACATACTTTTACGAACCAGCTAACTCTTCAACGTCTGTCTGTCTGTCTGTCTACCTACATGTATGCTATAAATATGTGTGGTTTTATTAATGGTATGTTACATCAATCTGATATTCTCCTGCCTGCTTTAAGGTCTGCTTCTACCAGCACTCGGTTTGTGGTGACCCTGGATGGACTCGGTGACAGATACCAGTACGTGGACACCTCAGAAGACCTGGAGACAGCGAACAAAGGAGGACAGGAGAAAGGAGGAGGGACGAGGGTAGAGGAGGAGGAGGAGGTCTTGGAAGAGGAAGAGGAGGAGGAGGGTCAGTCTTGCTGTCAGGGTCCTGCATGTGATTAAAAAATAGCAGCAGGTTTTTGTCCTTTGTTTCTAACGTGATGGGACTCTTCAGTTGGGCAGTTTGCCAGCAACTGCAAGTTGATATGTACTGTATAGTACCAAATTTTTACGCCCATAATTTTCAGTGTGTTCATGAATCTGTCTTAGACTATAAAAATTAAGGTTTTCCCCAGAATATACAGTATTGCATACACGGTAGCCTCGTCCCCAGGCTCTCTGCGCGTTTCACACCGGAGAGCCTGGTATTTCTCACGTGATATAATTGCGCGTGGACTGGACTGGACTGCTTGAGAGACTGTTGCGCTTCTTTACCTTTTGCTGGTGAAAGTGTTTCAGCGCTCAGTCTGGTACAAACGGACTCCGAAGAGTAGCTATAAGAAGTGTAGATTCACTGCCTTACTTCACCTGTAACAATCTCTCTACTATTTCCTTCAGATACGACTGGCAAAGGAGGAGGCATGCCTGAAAGATGCCGCTTTTGGCCAAACTGCAAGAACGGCGACTCCTGTCCCTTCCACCATCCATCTGCACCCTGCAGGTTTGCATACTTTTGAGATATCACATTGTATCTCCATGAACAATAGCAGGGAAATATGATGTGTTTCTTCAATAATTATAACATTGTGTAAGTCACCAAAACCAACAAAAAGTTGGTAGCATTTTAGCTAAAGTTTGACAGTGCGTGTACTGGCTATTAAACGTGAATATAAACATCGAGAGATGTAAGTCCAACTTTATTGTCATTTCACAGTCCCAGTGTAATCTATACATGTACCTTGACCTTTACGGAATGTACCTATTGACTTTTAGTGTTAGCAGGGGTTCATTTAGGAAAATCCGTAAAGGGGGGGGGAGGGGGGCAAATGCATAGCGGAAGACATTTTGGGGGGGGGGGGGGGGGGGGGCATGCGTATAGTGAGCAGTATTCAATTTTGAAGGGTTGAAATCCCCAAGGGGGGGGGGGGGGGGGCGAATGCCCACCCCCACCCTAAATGAAGCCCTGGTTAGTGTATATGATAGAGCCCTTCTTAGAGAAAACTACTGCTTGAACACTTATTGGAAACTGAGGAAGTGTTAGGAGGGTCGAAATTAATATGTACAAGCTTAGCCTATAATTGAGAAGTAACTCTGGTATGGGCATGAGGTAATGTATTTCTGTAATTAGATGCAGCGGCAACAAAGTGCACAGTGTAATAAGGCTACCATGAATTATTCTGGGATGGCATTATCACACTGTGCACTTTGCTATAAGCTCAAATGGCTGCAAAATTCATACTTTACATTGCCTGCAGCTAAAATACTTTTTGATCTTGAGATTTATCGACATGGTACGCGAATACGAGCCATAGTAAGGATACTGAAATACTAATGTTAGTAATTAGGTGTCCAGGTGTTCGATGGCAGTGACTATTTCATTTAGCAGTGAGCAGCTATAGTTGAAGAACAGTGTCTATTGGCAGAAATACATACTTGATATACGTACAGTGTACATGTATGTTTCATAATATGCGTACAGTCACTTTGTGCACTATACTTTTGCAGGTTGTTCCCCAACTGTAAATTTGGAAATAAGTGTCTTTTCATGCATCCTCAGTGCAAGTTTGACTCCAGGTACGTATGTACAGTGTAATAAGGATCCATTGAGAAAGTCTAGCCTCATTCCCAGTCCACAAAAGAGTGGTCTGGTGCTTACTGTTTGCACATGCATATAATTTTCCAGGTTTTTATTGGAATTATGAAGTTGACTATTTACCGTATATTATTGTTATGATATGAATCATGCATGCATTATTCGTTTCATGAAAGTCAGATAGCAAGCTTTAAGCCCGGGACTGGATATTTTTTTGTACCAGGTGGATGCCGAGGAAGTGATTGTTAGTTGTAGTCTTTGCCTCTGAAAAGCCTAGAATTCCCAATCTGGAATTGAAAATTAAGCAGTTTACAGGCACTGCCAGGAGAGAGGTGCTACTTTTCCTGACTGGCTATAAAGCCATTTCAGTTGTAGAAATTAGAATCCTAGTTCCTTTACTCGTATACTGCCTCCGTACTACTCATTGCCATGTGACTGAGTTATTTTACAAATATGACCATTTTCAGTGCTACATGTATTACCCCAAGACCTGAGTCTGTAGTGTGGATAAATCTAGTATCCATTAACCAACCCATCATATAATCCCAGTGTTAAAGTAACAGTGAGGCTACTCTTCATCATCAGGCCTGGAAACTGGCATAACACAGTAAAGGCCATTTACATGTTCGCTCTTTGCACAACACATGCAGGCTTTCAGAACACAAAATAAGCAGTTGTTTATACGTGGGATGATGGATGTACAGCTCATGCACAATCACAAGATTGCCCTCAAAATGCTCTCAAAATTTTTTTCCTGTTTTTCACAGGTGTACAAGAGCGGACTGTCCATACATGCATACCGCACCGAGGCACTTAGCCTTTAAACCACAAAGTAAGAAAATTCAATTTATGACTCATATAATATGCATGTTTGCAATAGGGTGCTTAGCTGCTTACATGTATATTCTCTTTGCTGTTTCTATAGTTCCAGTGGCTCCTCCAGTTTTGTTTCAACCAAAATTTAGACCTCAAAATGTGAGTGCAGATGTATGTGTAGATTCTCATGATACACATACACATACACATATGTTTGCTACTAGCTAGCCCTTACCATCTTATACTGAAAGCAGTTGTTTGGAATTAAAGTTGTTACTTCTTGTGTGGTGTTACGGACAGTGTCCACAGATATTGTTTTACTACTGCTACTTTGATCTGTCCTAGCAGTACTCGTACAACCCTAGAACGGGAGGAGGGGGTGTGTCACCGTGGACACGGCCTTCGAGGTTCCCCAACAAGTCGGCTCTCACATGGACACCTGACAAATCTCAACACATTAGGTATAGTTGCATTTTGTAATAAGGCTATCAACGGCATGAATAGGATTTCATAGAAGATTTTGGTGGGAGGAGGGTGAGGGAATTGTCCCCATTTTCCAGTTGCCCCTTTTCTTTACACTTGGCAGTGTCCCAATGGGGGAGGGGTCTGTTATCAGAGTCTAGAAATATCATAAATGGCTTGAATTAAAAACCTACACACTGTATATTGACCCTAATATACATGTGGAAATAGCTACCTTTGATCCACCCACGCAGTGTACATATTCCATTACAGTATAAGGGGGAAAATGAATTCCAAGGCAGATTCTCAATGGAGGTGCATGGGGGGTGGGGCTAGACATTATCATAAAATTTATAAACATGCGCATCTCTGATGCTAAAGTTCATGTATATATATATAATTCTTTTTCTTTCCACAGCGACCGTCAATTTGCAGTT
Organism: Phakellia ventilabrum; assembly: GCA_963921505.1. Taxonomy (NCBI): domain Eukaryota; kingdom Metazoa; phylum Porifera; class Demospongiae; order Axinellida; family Axinellidae; genus Phakellia; species Phakellia ventilabrum. The sequence continues at coordinate 2,195,951 of OY997386.1, read as the reverse complement.
CCAGAGGGTCAAAGCACTGCTCTTAGACTACCTATTTGACCAACATATCTCTCTCGCTCTTTGGTGCCACTTCCCTTTGCTGCACTTGTATAGCACATATTATTGTTACATGTTAGTCTCATGTATATCACGATGCGGCCTTCTCCTTAATCCTTATCTTGAGTTCGAAAGTGCTACGTATACTGTGACAGCTAACTTAAGGTGGGGTGGGGTATAAGCACAGGGCACCTAGCTCCCTCCCTACAGTGTAAGTGAAACAAAAGCTGCAGCTGCTGGTCAACTCTTAAGTGCAGAGGGTGGTTAGCTGCTGCCCTGGTCAGCTGGGAATTGCTGCTAAGTCCTAATGCCGCACTGCAGTGGCGAGGCTGAAGCAGCTGTCTGTGATTTGCATTAGTAGGGTCTGCACATCCCTTATACGTTATACATGAAGAAATAATTTCTGAGGTCCTGGATTCAATCCTCGGTAGCTAGTAGACTTGGTACCCAAATGCTTGGAAGGGTACTATTATTGTATATACCCAATTTGCATAGAGGGGATAAAATCATCATCCCAGGTAGTTAAGGGTCATGCATCACTGACCTACAGTACCTATCCTTTCTATACGCCCAATACACCGATAACGTCCAGTAACTTTCGAAAGAAAGCACAAGTTGTTGCCAAGAAATAGCTACATAGCTAATAACAGTCAAACACTGTACAGATCGTCTTGTGTACTGTTGTGTCATACACTATAATAAACATTAGAGTAAATAGCAGAAGCACACAATGTTTAATTACTGCTGGTACTATTGTCTTAATTTAATTGCATGGGAACAGTACTGCATAAAACCATTCTACTTGTCAACACCCTATACACCTTACTTTCAGATGAGGACTTGGTTTCTGTAGTAATATAATTAGATAATGGGACAAGCACCTTATGCATGGGCCCTTTAAAGACGAACAAAGGTTTACTACTTGAGGCCCCAATATCTTGTACTTGCTGTTTGTCTAAACATGTAAATAATTGAAGGGCAGAGTGGTTTAACCCACAACACTTGATAAAATATCTTTCAGGAACTGAAAGAATTACCCTCGACGCTGGTTTCGTGCTAATTGTGCGTGACGTCATGTAATTGATTTCTGTTACGTTAATTAAACCCATAAGCAAAACGTAACTTTATTTCAAACTTAATAAATATGCTAACATGGGTGGAGCAGTTAGCTCCGGGCTGTGACCATGTGTGTTCAGGTAGAGGGTAACGTGGTTTGGCAACTGCCACGGTGGTCTCGGACAGTACGGCCTAGGATCCGTCCGTGTTCCTCCCAAAGCCTGGCACACTAAACAGACCCGATGACGATCCCTGTACCATAGCGGACAGGCGCCCGAAAGGCTGAAGGCTCGGTCAGCCGGAACGACCCTGCCCGTTCACCCCTTAACGTGGCAGTGTCACATGGCCTAGGGTTCCGTTGGGAGAAGAGGGTTGCCCTTTTCTTTTTTCATTTTCTACAATATGTATACTCTGGGGGAGGGAGGGTGGGGGCAAGCTCAATATCTGTGGGTTAGACCACTCTGGTTCTGAGACCTTCATTTTATAGGGGTCCATGAGGAGCACGGTGAGACGGTAATTGGAGACTGGGAGGCTGCTTTTAGTCCCAAGGGGAGAGAGCCTGGGACTAAGTGCCTCATATGCATACATGACTAAGGCTCACATACTCAGGAGTGAATGAAGTGTAATGATTGGGCCTCTTGCAGACAAACACAGCACACGATATGCAACCTGTTGAGGTTCAGAAAATGTGCTGAACCTCAATAGAATACGCGCATACATGTACCAATGTACGCGTATAATGATCAAGCTAGAGACTGGAAGTCAATAGAAAGGTCTACATGTTGTAAACAGTTTAGGTCATCACTCTACCAACACCTCCTAATAGTAGTAGTAGGTTTGCGCCCAGATCCTGGGAAGTGAACCTCAATGCGTGCACACTTTAGCCGATTGAGATTCAGCACGTACTGAACTGAGTAGTGAACCTAGAGTCTAGCGGCTGTGTGGTGCTGAATCTCAATGCATGCACACTAGTCTAGTGGGTATGAGGTGCTGAATCTCAATGCATGCACAGGTATGAGGTGCTGAATCTCAATGCATGCACACTAGTCTAGTGGCTATGAGGTGCTGAACCTCAATGCAGTCCAGCACCTGCTGCCATGCAATAAAGTGAAAAATATGAATGATAAAAAAGGGGCCCACACCCCTGTGCTGCCCACCTAGCCTAAGGCACCCCTCCCCCCCCCCCCACACACACACACCTGACAGTAAAAAGGCACAAAGGCCATACTGCCAAAGGGTTGGGCAGATCATCACTCTGCCAGCCAACTGACCAGGATTCCCCCCGAAGGCCTATGGGAACATGCCCGTGCTTGGTCTCCTATCAGGAAGGGCTCCGGTTATTTGAGGAAGGATCAAGGGAGGAACCTGGACAGATCCTAGGCCATATCGTCCGAGACCACGGTGGAAGTTTTCCTTCCACTCTTACCAACCTCAACCGGACTTCCCGAAAGAAGCGACCAGCTCTCGACCAAGACATTTAGCATGCCCCCAAGGGGGCACTGGGTCTAGCCACTGGCTGACAGCCAAGTGAACTTGACTGAACCAGAGAAGCCGAAGCCATACTCTAGTGTCTTCCCAAACATTGCATGCACTCACAGCGATGAACTCTGCGAGGTGACCTGAAGTACAGCGCGGAAGGGCCCTCTTTTATACCCTCCACGGAGGGTCGCACTTGATTATGGGTTTTGCAAAATGTAACTACTTCCGGTCAGAATTAATGATTGCGCACTAATTAGTGACAGTTCTAATTGTCGCCCACCAAAGCATAGATAAGCAATATAATTATCTATGACCGAAGTCTGGTGGGTGGATAAGTGTGTATTATCTATGGTGTTTAATATTTCGAGCGAAGCGAGGTTATACTCCAGTTCGATTGACCTTTTTCGTTGCCCACTGTTCTAGCCAGTTCTCCCGATATAGCCTATCAAATACACAGCGAACACTTACCTTCGCTATAGACTTGGAAGTGATCACTATCACAGTAAGCTTGCTTCAGCCGTTGGTCTTCTAGGCACATAATAGCAAGTAGCCATTTTATTTTGTGGGTGGGTGTTTGACGTGTGTTATGGGCGTGCCTCCTTGGTGAAAGTGGGATGTTATTAATAATTAGGTTTTATCAACTAAAATTCGAGGACATAAAACTACTATAATATTGCAGCTGGTATTGGCAAAGGCACGCATTAAATCACAATGTTATGAATAATTAATGAGCCTAAAACTGCTTTTTTCTAGCTTTGGCAGAGATTATGGCAGACCTTAGTGGTTTGATAGTCATAAATATAATTAATTGACTATTAATCTCATAACCTCATGATTATGATTAATGTCTGGCTTGCTGGCTCTATAGTGCTTAAAAATCAAATTGACATTTATGAGCAAACTTGCAGGTTATTGAGAGGATTCCTAGTCATTAATGATATTCATTCATAGCTGGATCAGATTGTATAGGATAGGAGCCGAGTGCATTTGCTGTATGGGAAGTGGAAATTGTTCCTTGAATAGTTAGGCAGTAGGAAAGATAAGGTGGGGTGGTTAAACTTCAAAGGGTGAGTATGAAAATGGGCCACTTTCAATCGCTGGTTAAAGCATAGATAATCTATATACAGTGGACATTATCTATGGTGGTCGGATACAAACCACTAGAGGACCGGAATCTGTCCAGATTTGTGAATAATGTCCGGATACAACATGCTAGATAATAATAAAATATATTGTAATAATAACCAGTTCAGTATAGTACAAGTCCAATGTTCAGGTACAGTTATAGTATATTCATACACTTAAAATGCATGTTCACACTGCACCATTTCAGCGTCGGTAGACCACATACATATTTTTTTCTCCGCGGCTGCGAGATAAAATCTGGGCGTGGCAAGCCTGGCTACGAGGCTAATACACAATAGCTATGTATGCACAAATAGATTCTTTTATTTGTAAACAACCTGCTTTTAATTAAGTTGTTTTTTGCTAACTGTTCAACTAGCGGGTATGGTGACAGTTCCTCTCTCTCAAAACAGTTGATTAGATGCTTCCTCATCTCTGACTGATCATAGTGCCGCCGTGATATGTCATCGCCCCGAGCTGCATGGTAGGCGTTGGCAATGCTATAAAGACTCCACAATCAGACTGTCCATCCTGTTGCTGCACGGGCATTCTCGTAACAGTTATTAAGCTCTTATCCAAAGCCACTTCATAGATGTGTATAAGCTGCTCCTCAAGGCTGGGTGTCAAGGAATGGCAGCCAACTAAGCTGTCACATAGTCTTCCATCAAAATCTGAAGAGACCCGGTGATTATGCCTGGTGAAATGTATTTGGACAGCTGCATTAAGGAAAATGAAGTACATACAGTAATGATCATGGTGCCATTTACATCATAATTACATGTATAAGTCATTAATTTTTGTCTATCCATTGGCTGATACTTTGTATACTAGCTATTTGGTCAAGGAGTGTTGACTGTAGGCCATTCAAACCAGGAAAGTGCTCTTTCAGTAGTTGATGGGAATACATTATTAGCTATGTCGGTCACTTGGGAAGCATCCTTTCTCAATGACTTCTTTATCATACTGGTTCAAATTCAAATGCTCCAGCCACTGTATATATAAAGGTTTAAACAAAGCAGGCTTCAGAACACATCATTGATATGGTTACATCTATTTTTCCTTTCTTTCTTTTTGGGCAACCATTTCCTTTTTTTGATCTTTCTGGGGCAGTTTCGTCTCTTTCGTTTCATTACCTTGATCTGGTTGCTAGGCATCGGTCGGCTCGCCATGCAGAAAGCATAATTATATGCAATAATGTAGTTGTAACACTTTTGAGTATTACCCATTGTTACTATTAATTATGCCTACCTGTCTTTGTTCTGGTTGTCTCTGTTTGTAAAGTGTGAGCAGAATCACATTGTAGGCCTTGAGCAGCATGTTTCCTGTTTCTCTGTTGCGGAGCTTACAGACCGCTTATCATTAACCTTGCTTTGTTCTTGGCATTTTGTAGAAGAACTGTGGAGCCTGTGGTGATACCTGTAAGTCCAGCATGCTTTCTATCATACTGCTTCTTTTGACGGCGCTGGGTTTCTTCTGTGATGTTGCCCTTGACCTTTGCAAGGACTTGGAAGTGAAATTCCACCAACTTTGTGACATGAGTCAAAGTCTTGCCTGTAAAAAAGAAATTAGTATGCAAAAGTTAATATGGTGCTACTTGAGTATAGCTAGTATCATATTAAACATACGATGCAGTGTTGTCAGCTTATTAATCACCCGAGTGATCATCACTGGACTACTCTTCTGCCACCTCAACTGAAAAGTGGGCTCTACATGAGAGAGAATGGGTTATACATAGACAAGTAGCTACTATGACAGGTACATAGCTACCTGTCCCAGACTGCCTTGACAGCAACAGGGTGTAGCTGCTTTGGTGCTTTGAGGAGTCATGGATTGTACTTCTGACAGACATGGCACGTCTACGCATGTCGTTAATTGCCTTGACCATTCCCCGCCAGTAGTATCTGCTACAGACTTTGTGACGAGTTTTGTCTCTCCCGGAATGGCCAGAAAGTTTGTCAAAATGGAGGGATTCAATGATCTCTTCTCTCCTCTTCCCATTAATCACCCACTGCCTTGGCTCATTATCATCCATATGAAAAGCAAGTTATTACATATAATATAAAGCTATAAACAAGAAGATTAATAAATGGACTGACCTTCAACATAGTACATCGTTGATGGTAAATGGTTTGGCTTTATGCCTGATGGCTCGTTTCATACTCTCTGTTAGCACGTACTCTGCTTTCTTGTTGGTTATTACCACAAACTGCTGTCAAGCGTGATATCAGTTAATTAAGCTTACACGCCTAGCCAGACGTGTCATTAAACGTCGCGGACAAAGTTCTAGTACGAGGAGTAGTTAGTGACTTGCAATTGGTGGTCAGGCCTGGTACTTTTTATTACGTGCGTGACTCGCAGTATAGAAATAAGGGTAGAAAGGTGAATTTTGCTTGGGGACGAGGCTACATATACTATGCAATTGTACTTGTTGATAAACTCAACTGTTAGCCTGAGCTGTTTGGAAGAGGATTGCGAAGGCCGCAATTCCTATACATAGAAGCAGGAGAATCCGCTTCATTTCCTGCAAATGGTGCAATGTATCTACTCAAAAAATTGTACTTGCAATCTGATCGAATATACAGCAAGAACAGAAGTAAAGTCAATTATTTATTATGTCAGTGAAAGTGTTAGAGTATAGAAAACTTGCAAGCCTCCCTTATTATATTATTGATGTAAACTGAAAACAAAAGATACACGCAACTCAATCATAATCTGACAATTACTCACTGTTCTCCTGGCGCAAAATTAGCCCAGACTCTCTGTTGCCGTACACTAGCTGAGAGGTTATATGAAATTTTCTCCTTAGGGAGTCCAGTCACAAGTCTGGCTTGGAGGTTGTAACTGCGCACACTACATGCATGTATAGTGGTCGTTTCAACCCATATAGGGGTTTACCTTGGTTGTGACCCAGGCATCAGGGAATGTGCAGTTACCAGATCATAATACTTAGGCCCAAATTCAGCTATACTGTGGTGGGAAGAATAACATGTTAGTACAAGATATGCTTTGTTAATTTGCCTTTCCGTCCTTAAGAAATTGGAGAAATATGTGTGTAAAGTGATCTAATTGTTTACAAATTGTTTTATAGCTATAGACTGCAACCGAGACAACAGTGCACAGTGTACGATGTAACTGTACACAGAATACACATCTGATGTATGAAGAATCCATGTATCCCATGAATGTTCCATTCCATAAATGATTCTAGGAATCCTCTCCTATTCCACAAACCTTGCACAATCCTCATCAATTCCATGAATGTTCTACTCCACAAATCCTCACCTATTCTATGCACCTTCCAATATGACAATGTTCTAGGTGTGTGGAATAGGAGGACTCATGTTCAAGGATTTGAAGATTGTGTAATCGCAAGGTTTGTGGAATAGGTACAGTAGCAGAAAGTGACCATACGCATTTCACGTTCACGTTCTTGTTCACGTTCACGTTCACTTGCCCGGTCACATTTGCGTTCATGTTCACAAATACCGTGAGTCACGTTTGCGTGAACTTGAGTCTTTGGATGGGGCTCATGCAGTTGCTACAGGGTCATGGGTATGTGGGGCTCTTGCGTAGTGCGCGCTCAAGATCTCAGCTCTTCTACGGAGTCCCACCACAAGAATAAGTCCTCCCCCCCCGCAGAGCCTAAAGCTAAGACAAGGTGGCAGATTCCGCTACTTTTAGGATATTACATGAGTAACATGGCTATGTGTGAATGATGACATACCCTAAATTATAAACTCTAGCAGCAGATTTGTGTTGCCTCTTTTGTGGTAGCTACTGGTAAGAATTGAGTTCATATAGCTAGCTACAGTTATGTTCTGAGCTATTACAGTATTCATGTTCAGATTGTTGAGTTCATAGTATGCATAAAATTAAACTTCATTGTTCAGATTGTAGTTACATGTTGTTTCTTGAATGGCCAGCAATAAATATCCATTCCTCTGGAATGAATGCAGTAATGCTAAAATGCACTTTGATGGCCTCTTCAACGTCTGGAGTGTTCTCAAATTTAATCTACAATTCATCTTCAATTACTGAACGGTGAACACTATCCACAGATGGTGTCCAGTGAGTTTCATTCATTTTTGGATCATCTTGATTCCACCTAGCTATCAGTAAGAAATATTGGTTCATTGAAACCTGTAGCTATTATGGTATCAAGTTTTCAAGTTTACAAATTCATACAATGCCAGTGTGGTAGAAAGTATACAGCTAGCATGCATATATATTATCACTGCAGAAACAGAGCGGTCATTTTAACCTATATAGGGCTACCTGATCAGTTTCAGCACTAGCATTAGAGAATGCACAGTTAAAAGCAGTTCAACAAGATTACTTCACGCAGGGAAACTCAGCTATCATTGTTCTTTGGTGGGGATAGTACAGGTTGGTGCAGGTACATGTTCTTAATTGGCCTCTCGAAATTTAAGAAATACCGGTGGTCGTGGTGGTATGCGTGTAAAATTATCCACTTGTTTGCTACACATTGTTGCAACTGAGATAATCGAAAGTATAGGTTACAGAGAAACCCTATATTTTTGCAACATATCCCAAGAATGAATTAGGGCTGGCATCACTGGCCCAGTTGGTTAAGTTTTAACTTGACCATTTTTCATACAAATATTTTCTTTGTATATAAGAAGTAGCTATAGAGGGGCCATCAATGAAGTAGCCATATATAAGAGGGGCCATTAATGCATGCATATACACTGCAAGTTGTATCTCTCTCCTAGCCTTGTTCCCAGTCTCCACTCCCAGCTTTTTTTCACACGGAGTAAAAAAAGTGCTGTGCAAAAAAAAGTTGGGAGTGGAGACTGGGAACGAGGCTAGCAAACAATTAGTAATCAGACTCAGTGTGCGAGTGAAGTGGCCACGCCCACTTGGAGAGGGTTTGGTCACGAGACCTGTTAATAGCACATGCACTTTCAACAGGTTTGGTTGCCTGAGAACCTCTCAACCACAATGAGCATATGCAAAGAAAAGAACACGGTGTTTTGCAGGTTTCAGGATGATTGGTTTTCAGGGTGAAAGGAAACAGTTAGCTCCGAGAGCACTTTCTGCCGGCTGAAATAGTGGTAAAATTTTGAAATTCTCTCTATTCCACAAACCAATATTCCATTACGTGTCCTACATATTCCACGTACACACCTGTCATTGCAAGATGTGTGGAATAGGAGAGAATTGTGGAATAGAACATTCATGGAATTGAATTGGAGGATTTCTGGATTCAGCTATAGAGTAGAACACTTATGGAATAGCTACAATTTCTAGTATTGGTTATTGCAGTTGCATGCTGTCTACAGAACAATGTGTAAACAAGTGGATCACTTTAAAAGAATATTTCTCCAATTTCAAAAGGATATGGAAAGGCCAATTAACGCATACCTTTTCCAGCCTGTTGCTATCCCCGCCACAGGAACATGATGTAGCCGGGTTTCTCTGGGTAAAGTGATCTTATTGATATGCACTAAACTGTACATTCTGTGGTGCCATGCAACTGAGGTACCCTTATATGGGTTAAAATGACCACTATGTTTACAGTGAATTAATTATAACTTGCTGTGCCTCGACTTTTATATAGCAACTTCTAAATGTCCACACATGCACAACTGCATGTGTATACATCCTATATATAGTTCAAGCAGTAGCTTGTACCTGTTAGTAACCTGTTAGTAACATTACAGGATATATAGCTATTATGTATACACCATATTGTTTGAGTGACCTGTCTCGGCACCGGACACAACGTCATACGCTGGTACAGCATTTAGACTTACATCATTATGTCATGAACAGTGCAGTGTGCATATCACATGCACGGCATTCAGTGCTTTTTATTTTTCCTGATGGTGTATGTTTTATAACAGTTCTTTTTATCTTTCCATTTTCTAAACAATCTTCTTCTCTCTCTTTCCTTGTTTATGATCTGGGATGTGACTGGGGGCTGCTTTTACGTTTTTAATCTTTAAGCTTTGTAACTGTGACATTTTGATGGAGGCCCTGCTGGCTTTGGTGAGACCTTATGGTCAAACCAGAACTGAGGAACTTGGAAGTTTAACAGAGGGAAGACCTAATTAGTCCCCTTCTATTAACTGTTTTTTAAACAACCTTCACTGTTTTACCTTTATTGGGTCACGGACTGGGTGGCTTCCTGGTTCTTTCCTGGTCATGGGTTCTCTTGTTGCAGTCAGAGCTTTTCTCTACTTCATTTATTATGTTGCTATGTGCCTAATTAGATTAGTGAACGTGTTCGTATTTAGGCTAAGTGAACGTGTTTAGTATTTAGGGTATGTGGAAGAATAATATGTTAAGGGGGTTGAATAATAATTAGTATGGGTGGATTTGTTTAGTGTTTAGGCCTAAAGCTTAACGATATAAATTTGATATAACAGTTCAGATGCCTTTTAGTTTTCACGTGCATGTAAGGGGGAGGACCCAAGATCTGGGATTCTGTAGATCTGGGATTCTGTGGGACCTAGTAGCCTCATTCCCAGACACACTCCTAGCTTTTGTACATTGTGTGCATGATAAAAGCTGGGGAGTGGAGCTTGGCTATAGAACCTGGCCGATTTCAATTGTGGTTACTCACTCAACATGTTATTATCACCATTTTCAATGCAAGATTATGTAATCAGCTAAGGAGTAAGATGTCTCTAAACCAGCTCAGCTACAGCTGAGTATTCATGCATGTTCAGTACGAGTTCAGTAGCTCGACACATTCCGAATGTTTGCTATACACAGCGGTGCTATACATAGCGGGCATCACACAAGCTTGAAACTTGCATCTTTCTTGTAAAGCACTGTACCGTCATAGCTGGTTATCTTCAGATGGAATCCCTGGTGGCGGATGAAATATTCCGGGAAATTCACACTCTCAAACGCATCAAACTCGTAAAACCATTTTTCTTTGCGAATAGTAAATGTGGAATCCTTCTTGAATAGGTCTGTTGCTGAAAAAGGGTCTGCATAAAGATTGAAGCCACGATGCCTCAGGTATTTTGTTGCATCACTGCAGGAGCGGAAGGAGACTGACTGGGCGTGGCCAGAGAGCCCAGGGGTGGTTAGGATGAAATAGTCATCTGAGGTTTGCTAGCTTCATTTCCCTTAAGCCCAAAGTAATAGGATGGATAGTTTAGTGATTGTATTCTTTTGCAATTTTGTAGTGGTAGTATACGAAAGCTAGCATCTTTTTCAAACAGCACGGCACTGTCATAAGGGTGTAACTTCAAACGATAGCCCTGATGACGGATGAAGCGACCAGGATAGTTTACACTCTCAAATGCGTCGTGACCTTCAAACCATTTGTCCTGCCTTATGTAAAAGCATACAAGAGGAATCCCCTATGTCGCAAGTACACGTTTGAATTAGCCAATAGCTGCAGTGATACAGTACCAGGAAGACCACAGAGTCCAGGGATCAACTAGTCACCACTGCACTGGCTGTACTTGTCGCTGGATGTACGCATCACTACTTCTGAGACCAATGTAGTGATCATGGAAGTTGTAGGCCTGCAGTTCAATTGGAGGAAGAGCTATAATTATTTAAGAATGATTATTTTTTCTGAGAGTGTACAATCACTGGACTGATGGGTGGATTGGACTCAAGAGGCATCTATAGCTCAATTGGAGTCCTTTATCATCTGGCTATAATAATCACCTGTGGTGTTATGGTTGTATCAAACATGCTCACGCCACACCCCGTAACCAAAGGAGGGTTGGACATGACGTATCATGATGCAACATCGTGTAATTTTGCTAGCTGAGGATCAGGTCTAGTCCGCAGTGCTGACAACTGTTGTTCAATAGTTTTGCTACCTAGAGATGGTGACTATGCTAGAGTATTTAGCTACTAACAACTACTGAAAAGCTTCCCACAAAGAGTAGCTACATAGCTAGCTATATCGGAAGAGACCTGCATGTAATAAGCATGTGATGTCACTTGCAGTATGTGCTCAGAGCATATACGTATTATAATTAGCAGGCAGAAATCCATACAGAAGATACTAAGAGACCTGCATGTAATAAGTATGTGATGTCACTTGCAGTATGTGCTCAGAGCATACGTATTAGCTAGCATGCGCTGACATCAACAGCAATATTTGCAGACACAAATCCATACAGAAGATACTAATCAAGGCCCGATCGGCCTTTTACGTATATATATATCACTGTAAAAATAGAGTGGTCGTTTTAACCCATATAAGGTTAGCTCAGTTGCATTGCACCACAGAATGTAGCTACAGTTAAGTACATATCAGTAAGATCACTTTACTCAGGTAAACCCAGCTACATCGTGTTTCTGTGGTGGGGATAGCAACAGACTGCAAGGGAAAGGTATGTGTTGTTAATTGGCCTTTCTGAAATTGGAGAAATATTCGTGTAAAGTGATCCACTTGTTTACACATTGCTTTGTAGCTGGACAGCAACTTTGTACCTAGCCTCGTTCCCAGGTTCTAGTGGAGGGGAGAGTAGAGCCTGGTACACACTGTTTGCGCATGCGCGAGAATATACGGAACAGAGCCAGTAAACGTGTCCGCGAACGAACTCAGTCACATGGCGAGGAGTAGTACGGAGGCAGTATACAGGTATAGTAAGCGGAAGAACTAGAAACCGTCTGATTTTATACTTTCTACAACTGGAAAGGCTTTCTAACCTGTCAAGAATAGTAAAACTACCTGTTATTTTTTATTCGCTAGGATTATGGTAGCTGTCTTACCATAGAATTTCGGAAGCGCCTCTGCTCGATTTTCAATCTCAGATCTGGCCTTTCAGAGGTAAACGGGATCAAACAATCAAACTAACAATACCTTTCTAGGTATCTACATGGCAAAAGACCATCAGCACCGGCTTAGTCTCGTTCCTAGACTCTTCTGAAAGCGACACCACCTTGAATTGTATGCGTGTAACGAACGATAATACGATGATAGACGGAGTGATATTGCGGCGTAGTATCCGCTAGTTTCCAAGTTCCCCAGAAAAACCTGGGGAGCCGCGCATGCGCAAACAGTGGATACCAGGCCACTCTTTTCGAATTTTACAACGTGGCCTGGGAACGAGGCTACTTTGTACCAACCTGTTACTATCCCCACCAAAGAAAAATGATATCTGGGTTTCAGTCGAATCGCCAGTGACAGGAAGTCCGCATAGTTCACGTACAAGGTTAATTTAGTATGCATTACGCGTTACGTCATTGAGTTGTACCGCAACAAAAATGGAATATTTTAGCGATATGTTCATGCTCTTTTTTCTCAACAACCGTTCAATATTTTTGCATGGGACTTTTTTTGAGAGGAAGTACAAGGACGTACGAATGGGATGGTCCAAGTTGCACTTCCGTACGTGGTATGGAAATGACGCTACGACCTGAGACACGATGCCCGTTTCTAGACGGTCGAATTAATGATTGATACAAACAACGTCCGAACAGCGGTTCTCAAGCATTCTGGAGTCTACCGAGCTAAAATCAGGCAAACCAAAGATTGCTGCAGCTACACAGAAGATTGTAAGTTGTTCCCTCGCGCATCTTGAGAGATACAGTTGTCTGAATTTGTGTTAATTTATTAATACATTTTACCTGTATTGGAGCAAACAAAACAAACAAAGTCATACATCAACAGTCCAACTCTATATCCATATTGCCATCACTAATGGTAATTTAAATGTCACTGTCTGTTTCTTGACCTGACTGCTCAGATGCACTGTCATGGCCACCGAAGATGTTATTCATGATATCGTCCACTTCTTTGTCAAGGTCACCATCGGCATTTAATCTTGAGTCTCATCCATCTCAATGATATGTCTAGACTGGTATTTTCTGGCAGGTTACAATATCTAAGGCATTTGCATCCTGGTCCACAGTGATTGCTACTCTTCTTGCATTTACAGCGAGCTGAAAGACAAACTGTTTTGTAACCACAACCTTTTCTTGATCAGCGCTACTGTTGTTCTAACTTGAGCAACGTTGGCATCACTGTCCCAATCAACCTCAAGTGTGTTTGGATCTGGCTGTTTTCATCCATTTCCATCCAAAGATGGGTAAGTGATACTGTTCGGTGGTGTTGCTTGTCGCCACACGGACACTAGCTACCCAGCATATGCATGAGTGTCTCTGTAGGGCATCATTAGATGGAATCATTTCTTCTTCATACTTAATTCTACTCCAAATCCTTTCCCTCAGGGTATCGAGTCAATCTGTATGATGAACCAGAGCAGTGTGACTGTCTTTGTTTGAATTTAAGAGGGTCATCGATGTAGCGTATGATGGAAGGAATGCTGCCTTGTATTTTTTTAAAGTAAGTACATGCACCCCACTAGTCTGAGAAATGACAGAAATCCTTGAGAATCAGGGTTTGTGTCTGTCAGTCATTGTACCCGGAGCCTGATCACTGTTTAAATGAATAAATTCACAATACTCAAATAGAGTGGTTAAAAATGAAGCTTTTCCGAAACCATTGAAGAATGAAATAAAGTCACAACCTGTGTATATGAATAAAACTTGTATCGTAGATGTGGTTTGTGGAATGATAGCAAGATCTGGATGACGTTGTCATAGTGTACGCTGTCCCCCCACAAAATGTCCCCCTGGACATTATTCACCGGTGAATATTGTCCCCCCGGACATAATTCACCGGTGAATAATGTCCCCCTAGGACAAAATTCACTGGTTGAATAATGTCCCCCCTCAGTGAATACTGTCCCCCCCCCCCAATTTTTTCGAGTGGAGGTCTACAAACATCGGATTCATTACGGTAATCAGAGGCGGCTGAGACTTTAGGGAGCCCCTCCCACCTTTCGTCCTCCACACAGCCAAACAACTCAGCAGTGTATGCCATAGCTCTCGCTGTGGTGGGGCAAGCAGTGGAGTTATAGTCTCTCAGGCTGGTGGCCGCCTTTTGTCCCCCCTCTATTTTATTATTAATTGTTAGCTAGCAAGCACAGAAAATATTTACAGCGGAAAGTAAATTTTGAGTTAGACAGCATTGAACGACATAATAATGATACTCTATTTAGGTAAGTTCGGCTGGATATCTCTTCTCCGTGAGAAAAGATAGGCCTTCTCGATCAATGCAACTTTCGCCTCCCGTGTTGTCCGCCTCGTGTCGGTAGCGGTCGAGTCCATCACGATTGTGAGTGTACAAATTATGCGTGTCGGTGCAGAGTGTCATCGCTTCATCTAGCCTTCAAAACTCAGCCTCAAGCCAATTGACGTCCGGGGGGACCAATTCTGAGGGGGGACCGTCCATGGCGTGACAGAACTCGCTTTCCGAGGGGGGGACATTATTCACTCCGACAACGTTAGCAATGATTACTCTAGACTAGGCTACCTGGTTTGCTTTGACTGATAATGTAGAGAATTGTTGCCAAAATTAATAAACTTATTATTATCCCTACAGGCTCTGCTGACCTGGTTAGCTGGGGACGAGGCTACTATCTGTCAAATGATGGTTTGTACTTTCTGAGATGCTCCAAAAGAGTTTTATCTTTCCATATGACTTTGGGTGACAGTATTTAGACTGGTTACCTTGCTTGCAGAGACTGCATGGCTGGCATGGTCGACCTGGATGAATGCTACTGTAACAAGTCAGGATCACTTGCCGCGGAGTCAGCTGTGTGTTGCCAAATCTGGTCCTACAGTTCCCTGGACAGCTCACATTTTACAAACCTCTGTGTGCCCTGTGTTTTTATTATATTATCAAACTAACTGTCACATTTTCAGTGAAAACCTTGCGGTATACGTGGCAAGACTCTGCAGGAGACCTAGCATTATTATGTAATCTGTAGTGCAATAAAAAGTATGCTCTATTTTGCAGCGATTACGGTGGAACAACCCCAAACCTGGCATGCTTTAAGAACAACTATTATACTGAAGTTATACCAAAGTAGAGACTGTAAAGTTGTTGAGAACTGCTGTTCGGACGGCAAATGTACAGGCCCTTTTTGGCGGTGTGATTTGGGCGGGCGCTCTCAAACATCGCTGCAGCAGCTCGGACACGGTCACCTACGCCCTTTTTGGTACCAATCTGCTCTGAAAAAGTGGAAGAATGTGGTCGTGAAGATTTCAATGTAATTGCTACAGTAGTTGTAAAGATATGATCCATGCAAAACACGACATAAAAATAGCTGTAAACCGCAAAATTTGGTTACGGAAAGGAATGCATCCGGTTCCGTAATTAAAATTGCACGCTGGCGATTCGACTGTTGAACTGCACTTAAAACTGTGCATTCTCTGATGGTAGTATTGCAACTGAGGCAACCCTATATGTGTTAAAATGACCACTCTGTATATACCTGCTTACAAATACTGCTGCTTACAAATACTGAATATTCTAACACTGCCTCTGTAGCTTGTATCGGCTACTGAGAAGTTCAGCACACTGCACAACTATTAATTAACAGGAGGGCCACTAAAGTGGCGTAATTGTGGCGCAATAATTAATACGTGCGCTTAACGTGGTAGGCCACTAATGTGGCTTTTGCATATTTGTTCGCAGTGCATGAGATATGCCAGCCCACTTTATATTATACTAGGGGTCAGCCCCTGCATATAATTGGCTTCTGATTATGTAAGCATCAATACCACAAGAAGGACCTAGTAATTTCCAGGACAACTGGGACGGTAAAGGGAAATTCTAACTTGCCTAAAGTCCAGGATCACGGAAAATCTAAGTTTGGGTTACCTGAGTTGCAGCAGCACTATCTGAGATGCAGCATCACTATCAAAGGATAGATCAATTATATTGTTTCGAGCGAACCGCACTCCCGAGTGTAAAGTATTTAATTTATTGGGTGTGTAGAGGAATAGGTGAGCAGATAATGAAGTGATTCAGAGCAGTGATTGAGTAGAAAGATTGCGTAGAAGAGTAGGAAAATTATTAATTGGTGGAGTATTTGGTGAATTGCATGATATTTTGTTGACTATCTGTAGTTCTTCATGCTTAGAATGTATAGAAGCCAGCTATGATAATTATCATTATGCTGTATGCATCTGTACACATACATACGTGCATTCATGCATACACATACATACATACATATATACATACAATGAATACATACATACATACATACATACATACATACATACATACATATTTGTTAGTAGTTGCTTAGCAGCCGAAAATTCGAAGTACACGTACACATTGGGCGGAGGTGATCGTGGGTGTGGCAGGTTCACAGCCCTCAAAGAGCAATTGTTGTTGCTCCCAGTGTGCAGGCTTTCCCCCTCCAGTACCTACCTGGAAGCCGGCATCTCGAGTGGTGCCCTCAGGCCTCCCTGGACTGACCTGGAAGCCGGCATCTCGGGTGGTACCCTCAGGCCTCCCTGGACTGACCTGGAAGCCGGCATCACTGCAAATGCACACGCGAACTGCACACAAAATGTATACAAACACAAATATAAACGCACATGTGAACTGCACACAAAATGTATACGAACACAAATACAAACGCACACGTGAACGGCACACAAAAAAATGTATACGAACACAAATACAAACGCAACTGTACCGACAGGCTAACGACAACACTCACAAATATAATACATGCACCACACAGAGACCAACAAACCCGCCTCTGACACTGTGCTATTTAATACACTCCCCTCCAGTAACCTATAAGTACCTCCCGATGTCCGACTAGCTAATGATCACACGTACATGTACCCGCCACTGACACTGTCTGTCTAAATACGCTCCCCTCCAGTTATACATGCAGTACCTGTTTCCAATTCACAAGCTGTCTTCTTGTTATTTGTAAGTCTCATGAGTCACTGCCGGTTAAATTAGGTCACGCATCAATGGTAATTCGGTTAGCGTGAATGGGAACTGTCTGTAGCTAATGCAATCAGTGAAGAGTGGGTCCCTGTGCTTCTGATGTACTGATTGTTCAAAATGTCCGCCAGCAGCCGTGCCTAAAAGAAGTTCTATCCTGTAGCTACCCATTGAAGACTTTGCTGAACTTTTCAAGATAAAAACTTTTCTCCAAATGGTGTATGTGTCATGGAAGAAAGGTTAGTTACACTGTGGAGGTCTAGAGTTTGGCAGGACAGCAGTGGCGTAGCCAGGTATTTTGAAAAGGGGGTGCAAACTGAGTAGCGCTGCCGAAGCCGCACCCACTAGGGGGGTCTGGGGGCATGCTCCCCCAGAAAAATTTTTGAGTTTAGACAGTGTCAGAGCGCTTCTGAGGCCATTTCTGAGTGAAATTTGTACTAGTATCATTAAAATTTCAGATATAATTATATAGACCTTGTAAATATCATTCAACTTACCTCGACGTCGAGCCGCTCGAGATTGATACGTACCGTCACGCAATATTAAATTGCCACGCGGCAACTTGAACTCTGAACTCGGTTTTGCATTAGTATGCTTGCGCGATCGTGAAAGTGTGTAACTGAACACACAAGTCTGTAGTGTAACTGTTGGCAGTTGCTGAGAAAGATATCGCTTGAATCACCGTTTTACCAAGGCCATCGACATCTCTAGAGACTATAAACATCTTTTAGAAAAGTAAGAAGTCATTAAAATAATGTAACTCAGTTAAAAAAGGGGGTGCAATTGCCCCCCTAGCCCCCCCCCTGGATACGCCACTGGGACAGTTATTTATTTACATTACAGAAAAAAAAAACTCTACACTCGGGAGTGTTATTACACAGGTAGCTACAGTTGAGGAATGCTAGAAGTACTGCACTTGTGATGTTTCTTAAGAATTGCAGGAGCCGTAGAAATATTATAAGGGCTGAATTCACTTCAAACATTTCTATAATCCCTTAATTGTAGCTAGCTGCAATACATCTTCGTAAGTCCTGACCGAAATTACCTTACATAATAGCCTCGTTCCCAGGCCCACGTGCGCGATTCACTTTAGCGTGCGCGTCGTGGCACGTGCGTGACGCGTAAGGAGGTAGAATTTTTTGCGTGGGCGAATACAGCTGCAGTTCTCACGTACCAGGCTCTCCAGCGTGGAGAGCCTGGGGACGAGGCTACATATACCGTAATCTCCCGAAAATATGCCCACCCTCGAAATTAAGCCCACCCCCCTCTTCAACCAAAAGTTATTGTAGAGGGTCATTTACTCTCGAAAATAAGCCCACCCCATTAACCACACAAGCATGCTGCATAATGAAATCTTCTGTGTGTACTTCAGCGATGCTTTCTAACATTGGTATTAGTCTTTTTGGTTATGAAAACACCTGAGAATGACAGGCACAGCTCATAAAGGTTTATGACTACGTGCATAGTAGACTTTTGAGCATTCATTTTGTACATATTTAATGCGGCGGCCATTTTTTTTCCGTGCCATCCCTACATATGGAGTACCGTACTCCATGATTATCTAGGGGTTTGTTTACTGTAAATGCAAAACTGACCCAGGAATATAGCTAGAGTTGTTTATGCATGTGTGCACATAGGTGTAGCCAGTAGTATATCTTGTATATGGCCTCAAAGTGGGTAAATTGTTCTTTACTATGTAATTGCCGAGCAGGAAGCGAGGCAACTAATTGTGTTGCATGACCCCGCGTATGTATGTATGTAAGTATGTATGTATGTATGCATGCATGTATGCATGCATGTATGTATGTATGTATGTATGTATGTATGTATGTAAGTAATGCTACAGGAATGCAACATATTTCCTGTGGGCACAGTACCGCTTTCATGCACGTGCAGTAGAGCCAAGAGCAGAAAGGCGGCAGCGATTGGGAAAGCTATACGTGCGCAGCAACCCAGAGGAGTGGTGGCTAGGCCTAGGATGAGAGGGAACATCGGTGGGAGGTTTTATCGCCAAAGGGTAAGGCTGATTCAGCAGCAGGAAAGTGATGACCGCTGTTCTCAAGACCTCGGACTGGCTGAATGCGAATGGTCAGCTGAGCGGCATAATGCAACTCGATTCCCGCGAGGCCCTCTGCATGGAATACCATGTATGCACTAGTATGACTATGAAATGTCTAACTCCTACCTTCACACTTAATATATTCATTGTTGACTGGCCATATTTCTCAAACTGACGAGGTTAAAAACACATGGCACCTCATACGCAAACTGCCATATATTCTACTAATACAAATATCGCGCAATTGCTAATTATTGCTGATTTTGTTCCAGGGTCAAGCTTCAAAACGGAATAGAGTATGACAGTGATTTACTAGCGCTGTCCAGTGAACGCTTGCCGTTACGTGCCCATTTTCATTTATAACTATTAATAACTTAACCGGAAGCTCAACTACTGAGCACGTGTTGCATCGTTTGCGACGGCCGAGGCGTGAACAAGCTTTTGCTTGGACTTGGAGTGCACTTTATAATAGCAGTGAGTTACCATAAGACATATATGAGTATAATGAATGTCGAAATACAACTGCTAGACTTGACTAACCTTGATGATGTGCATTAAATAGAGTCAGTATCGCCCGCTTCTACCTGCAACCGTATTGCTTTGCAGTGTCTGTGGGGCCCTTTGGACTTTAACTGACTCTACTATAGCTAGTTGTACATTTGTACTGTTTGGCTATCGTCTACTCATGTAGCTGCAAGCAGTAGCTGTGCAACCACAATGATCCATGTTTTCCCGCCCCCCCCCCCCCCAAAAAAAAGAAACAAGTAATAAGTTAAAAAATGAAAGAACGTGTAGGGATGGAATGCCAACCAAACAAGGTAGGAATGACACCCATATACTTATACGGATTATCATCCCTATATAGCGTAAGTTCAATTATTGACACATAGCTAAATGGTGCACCGCACTAACCTCGCTCCCGTTAGTCGTAAAAAGCTCGCTCTTGTGCTGGAAATGAGGTCATTGAGTTACTAACAACCCACCTCTGAGGTTATTACTATTCTTCATCTCGAAGCGACAGTGCAGCGGCCGTACAGTACCGCTTTCATGCACGTGCAGTAGAGCCAAGAGCAGAAAGGCGGCAGCGATTGGGAAAGCTACGTGCGCAGCAACCCAGAGGAGTGGTGGCTAGGCCTAGGATGAGAGGGGACATCGGTGGGAGGTTTTATCGTCAAAGGGTAAGGCTGATTCAGCAGCAGGAAAGTGATGACCGCTGTTCTCAAGACCTCGGACTGGCTGAATGCGAATGGTCAGCTGAGCGGCATAATGCAACTCGATTCCCGCGAGGCCCTCTGCATGGAATACCATGTATGCACTAGTATGACTATGGAATGTCTAACTCCTACCTTCACACTTAATATATTCATTGTTGACTGGCCATATTTCTCAAACTGACGAGGTTAAAAAACACATGGCACCTCATACGCAAACTGCCATATATTCCAAATATCGCGCAATTGCTAATTATTGCTGATTTTGTTCCAGGGTCAAGCTTCAAAACGGAATAGAGTATGACAGTGATTTACTAGCGCTGTCCAGTGAACGCTTGCCGTTACGTGCCCATTTTCATTTAATAACTTAACCGGAAGCTCAACTACTGAGCACGCGTTGCATCGTTTGCGACGGCCGAGGCGCGAACAAGCTTTTGCTTGGACTTGGAGTGCACTTTATAATAGCAGTGAGTTACCATAAGACATATATGAGTATAATGAATGTCGAAATACAACTGCTAGACTTGACTAACCTTGATGATGTGCATTAAATAGAGTCAGTATCGCCCGCTTCTACCTGCAATCTTTGCCCGTATTGCTTTGCAGTGTCTGTGGGGCCCTTTGGACTTTAACTGACTCTACTATAGCTAGTTGTACATTTGTACTGTTTGGCTATCGTCTACTCATGTAGCTGCAAGCAGTAGCTGTGCAACCACAATGATCCATGTTTTCCCGCCCCCCCCCCCCCAAAAAAAAGAAACAAGTAATAAGTTAAAAAATGAAAGAACGTGTAGGGATGGAATGCCAACCAAACAAGGTAGGAATGACACCCATATACTTATACGGATTATCATCCCTATATAGCGTAAGTTCAATTATTGACACATAGCTAAATGGTGCACCGCACTAACCTCGCTCCCGTTAGTCGTAAAAAGCTCGCTCTTGTGCTGGAAATGAGGTCATTGAGTTACTAACAACCCACCTCTGAGGTTATTACTATTCTTCATCTCGAAGCGACAGTGCAGCGGCCGTACCCCCTCATTCACGTATTACCTCAGCTACACTGGGTACCAAATGCCAATGATCTCTAGCCTTGTCTTAGTATTTTAATGCAAGTTTGATACTCGAGAGCAAACCAAAAAATCAGAGAAGGCCAAATTTCACTGCACGGCATGCATGCATCGGAGAGGGTAAATGCAGAAAAAGGACGCTATAGGACCACTGTTGCTCGAGATAGTCATGAGAACTGGCCACAAAAACACAGGTAGCTAGAGCTGTAGGTTGTTGATACTCATCTGATACTGAGCCTCAGAGCACCTTTCACAACCGCCTACAGTGGATACAGTGAACGGTAGGTCTGATTGATGCCGGTCCTTCGTGAATCAGTCAGCCTTGGCCTCATCTTCCAAGAAAAACCGCACATTCCTTGCTTGCTAAATACAGAACTGATAAAGTTGCCGTTCACCCCCGATCTCTCAGTACACATTCAACTTCAGGCCTATGATTTCGACCATGTGACCAGCAGCCCTCTCTTTGCCCGAAGCAATGGACAGGCTGAACGGACAGTCCAGACTGTGAAGAGGTTGCTCAAGGAGTCCAAAGACCCACACATGGCCCTACTCACCTACCGGTCAACCCCTTTCCCCTGGTGTAACCTCTTTCCACTGAACTGGGTTGTGAGTTTTGGAAGAGCTATCGTACCTTCAAGGACCGCCAGAAACGAGATTACGATCGCCGTCACAGAGCCCAAGCCCTAACTCCTGTCCCCAATAACACAGATGTTTGGATCGCATCAGGTGACCTGACCAGCCAGTCTCTGGTAGAGTGATCTCTCCACCCAATTGTATGTGATTGGAACCCCTGCTGGACAAGTCAGACGAAACAGGCAACATCTTAATGTCATGTCAGGAAACTACTAACTGACCAACCAAATCAAAACACCTTGCTCGAGAGCCCATCATGACCATATCACGAACTGGGACACAGATACGTCACCCGAACAGACTCTGACCAAATCTATTCCGGAAGGAGAGATGTGGAATGGACACTACTCCTCACGCTATCCATCTGTTCATTATCACCTGTTATCACCACATTAGAGTCAAGTTGTCAATAATATTAGCTACACAAGGTAGCTGTAGCTAGCTACAGAAGTATTCGATCACAGAGATACAGCCGGTGTAGCTACTTTCTGGCTTAGAACTTTTAGAATGCCAAGAAGAATGAGTAAAAAGATGCCCTTTTTTAACATCTTTACCTTTTTGTCCTAGTGTTAGGGGGTGGGTTGCGTATTGAAAATGGGATAGGCTAGTGATATACTGCTAAGAAGTCGTAACTAGTTCCACACCTGGTCCCAAATA
Source organism: Phakellia ventilabrum (assembly GCA_963921505.1). NCBI lineage: Eukaryota > Metazoa > Porifera > Demospongiae > Axinellida > Axinellidae > Phakellia > Phakellia ventilabrum. Next base: position 2,172,857 of record OY997386.1, on the reverse strand, counting down.
AATTATGGTGTCTGGCTGAAATACTGCTAGATAGTTTGACATAGTTATGACATTGTAGTGTCCATCACCAACCACTAGTCTACCCCATTGAAAACCACCCTTTAATTGCAAGTTTCCCATAATAGAATGAATGCGTAAACTTGGTGGTATGCAACTATTATGCTTTGGAAAATGTTACCAACTGATTTCCTTGATAACCCACTCTAGTATTGCAAAACAATTGCCAATTAACATCTGGCATTAATCTCCAGGATTACATAAACATGCCACATTTTTAGTTTCAGGGGAAACAGTGTATAAGTAAGAATGTTCTCACCCCCCCCCCCCCCCCCCCCCCCTTGTATGTACAATATAGAGTTTGTAGATCCAGGTATAGTTGTGGAAATGCTTCAGCAATGTAAAGTTATTGACGCAAAAAACTCGAGTTATCCTTAGTATTGACAGTCATTGTAAACCTCTTCCATCCTATGGATACAGGAAGTTTGCTTGTACCATCCCCAAGCCCTTCTCCCTGCGCTATAACCCTTATATTCAGACAGCGAAGGTGACCATTGACAAGCCTTCACTGTAGAGGTTTGTGAAGGACATCAAATACAGTATGGACATATTGAAAGACACTCTAACAAAGTTTAGATAAACAAATTTTCTGTCATGAAAACTAGTAATTTTATACCTTGGCCTGACTCTTAATTCTGTGCCCAAGTTTCAGTGCATATAATTATATCAATGTAAGTCACTCTCTCCTAATGAATGTGAGAAACTCTTCTCTTGTCTTGGGATTATCCCGGAACTCTCCCTGCATGCAACTTGTGATGGTTTTGTTGTGGGTCTTGCTTACTCCTCTCATTGTCATACACATGTGACTACATTGGAGTGTGTTTGTGTGTGTGTGTGTGTGTGTGTGTGTAAGAAAGAGAGAAGAAACTAGATCTTTTAATAAAGCTTAATTGTAGCTAGCGCTCCATGGTATATCTGGAGTGTATGCCATGGCCCATCAACATGTGATTAAAGCTAGTCTTTGCAATTAAATTGGAACCCCTCTATAATATGAATTGTCTATAGATAAATTTTACTTGTTTGTATCTTCAAAGCAGAAGGGCATACGTCACACAAATAGCTAGCTTTAGCCTCTTTCCCAGGCTCCATTTCCCAGCCTTTCTCGCACTGTGTAGAAAACGGGCTGTTTTTCTACACAGTGCAAAAAAAGCTGGGGAGTGGAGCTAGGTAACTTAATATCATTGACCTACGAAATGCACACAGGAGCTTTCTTCACTCACCAATGAATACAGCTAAGCATTTTAGACTAGTGGCTACATTACCCTTGAGGATGAACTCACGTTGCCTCCACCACCACCCCTACACCAGTGGGATGGATGGCCTTTTCAATGGCTTCACCTATCTCTTTTGTTAGGCGCTCTTGCACTGCAAGGGGAAAAATGTGTGGCCATACCCAGGTAGAAAACTCTATTGCGTACTAGATTACAGCAAGATGACCAGCTGCCTCAGTTGCATAACGTATGTCAACACTGCAAGATTCCAGATAAGAATCTATAATAGAAAAGCACTGAAAAGGGATAAAGGCTAGAATTAGCCTTCATGTACCCGCTTACCAGTATCGAACGGCTTTCAACACTGCTTCTGCGTCTGTAGCGATTTCAACCACCAAAGGATACTGGAAAACATGGCACAGTAAGATTTGGCAACTTAATGAACTTACAGAAACTCTTAGCGAGCACTACAGGTGATCCTAGACCTAGCCACCGTAGCTTTAATTTTACGTACGCGTATACCAAAATATTCAGAATTCTATCACGTGCGGAATGAAATTGTGGATGACGTCTAGCCTCAAGCTTCGCGGCCTCCTCGATGCCACAACAGTGCTAGTGGGATGCAGTCAATTTCCTTGAAGGTATTAACATCTCAGAACTGTAAGCAGCTATTGGCGGCAGAACTACAACAAAATCTAGACCTAGTGGAAAATGGAAATGGAATGTGGAAATAGAAACTGAAAATGGAAATCAAAAATGAAAATAGGTACAAGATTCTACGGTGGCCGACGTTGATCATTTTTTTATTTCCAATTCCATTTCACTTCCACTTCCTGTTTTCGAGTTATTTCCTGGTCAGGGCGGCAGCTAAAGGTCCACGTGCGCAAATGTAATAGTCACTTCAACAGGCCTGCAATAATCTTGAAAGCGGTGGTGTACTTCTGAGCTAAATAGCGTATATATATATTTGCCGAGCGCAGCGACGCATTTTACGAGCGCTCATCTTTATCACGTGTGCTCAAAACCTAGCCCCGCCCCCTACAGCTCTGCATATATGCAGCGTGCACTGCAATTATAGTGAAGGCATTTCTGCCATTTGATGAACTATCTTGACGATGAAGAACGTAGCTGGTCTGAAGAGATGAATATGCATCGCATTGTGGAGAATCAAGGTAGGCGTTGTACCTACTTTATGTTATAGCAATCAATGACTGAATTGACTTTAGAGGGCATGCCAACTTTGAATTCTCTTCTTCAGTCTACACTTTCTCCTTTGCTCTGTTGCTTCAGGATCCTTCAGCCTGAGTATCTCCATCACTGTCGTACTCTATAACCATATTTTAGTTGGATGTGCCGCCACATACTTCTGTAGCCTTTCATGGCACTGGATTCTTTCTGCAAAAAAAAAAAGATTTTCAGTAGACTCATTCTCACATATAGAGATGACGTAAGTTGTATTTTAATTACGTCAATTGCTGTGGCTATTTGCTGTACTGAGGTTTCATCTCTCCATGTTCCTCTGTTCACCCTTAGCTGCCTCGAAGGTGGGCCAAGCTGAAGACGGACAGTACCATAATTCTGTGACACTAGTCCAAAAGAACAGCTCAATCAGCCTATTCCTGTTCTTACGTTCCTGAGGAGGAAGCTGAGTAGATGTCTGCACTGCCAATGCTACCAGCAGAGCACTCAACATAAAGACTCCCATCTCGCTGATACTTTTATGCGCGCATGCCAATTGTATAATATTTGTAGCCTCTGCTTGCGAATTATAGATTTGGAAAATGAACTGGAAACAAGAAAGAAATTAGAGTTTAGATCGGAAAAGAACAGGAAATGGATCTGAAGTGGAACGTCAGTGGGAAATGGAAGAGAAAATTACATAAACAGGAAATGAAAATGAAATGGAATTGGAAATAAAAAATGATCAACGTCGGCCACCGTAAGATTCAGATCCAGGCTTCTTGTAGAGATTAATCTTCTTTTTAATCTTGTAGAGATTAATCTTCTTTTATGAGTACTTGAACCAATTTCATGGCTTACTATATATAGCTCTTTGAATTGTCTCCTACTTATGATAGATAGAAACTGCCAAATGGAGTGTGAGCAGGATGCCAAAATATGGCTACAAGCTACAACTGAAGGGCAAGGTTTTTTCCAAGCGGTGTGAAAACAGGTGTGTCGTGCCATTGTATGGCTTGGATTTGGTGGGCAATAGAGAGTCAATCTAGATGAAACCATAGTGGACATGCCACTGGTGAATGCGTTGAGTAGAATATCATAATGGTATTTCTAGGAAGGTGCCTAAAGTTGTGGACGAAGTTACGCAGATTGCTCTAAAAACCCAGCAAGAACACTGGTGCAAGGTAAAGAGGCATGATATTGCAATGAATCTGTTGTTATTATTGGCTAGTTTCTGCATCTTATGCTGCAAATCCCAATATCTTTTAAGTATGTTAACTCTTTGCAAGCCATGGGCACATTTATGTGCTTATATAAAACAGAGAAAACTATATAGCTACTTTATATTAACGCCTAATATAAAAAGCTCATATAAATCCCTTAAGCCTTATGGATGTATTAAAATTTGGCTGGGAAAGAGTTAAGTTATAGTCATGTATACATTTAGTCTCACCAGCCAGCCCACTTCCGTTCCACAGCACCAATCGCTTTCAGTATCGGGACGTGGAAGTGGGCTGGCTCATGAGACTAGTATATAGGTACCCAGCTGCTTGTTTCATCCAAACTTACAATTATAGGTTATTACATGTATACACAATCTGTGTTTGGATAGCTACCATGCACTGCAATGGTGATTCGAGGCGGAATTTATCTTCCAATACTCTCACCTTGAAGTCTTCTACTGTACATTTCGACAATTCTGTAGTTGGTGCATGTGTGTAAGAACGAGACACAGTGAGTTGGTATGTCCACTCCCCAAAATTTTATCATACCATCACGTCTCTCACCTGGCCACCTTGCTGAGACCGAGGACCTTGCCACTGGGTAGGTAGCCGACGGACACTGTGCCATAGAAGGGGACCATATGGTGCTCACAGAGGGAAAAAATTTCAATGCCTTTTACGACCACCATCTCGTCATGTTTTTCATCAAATATACCCTCATCAACGACACCTTGTGTGTGTGTGTGTGTGTGTGTGTGTGTGAGTGCGTGTGTGTGCGTGTGTCGGGGATAGAGTGCACCATCAGTATTCAGTGTGGCTGCATGAGTATTGCAACACAGTAAAGCTGAAGTGGCTATCTAACACCTCTATCTCCCTCTTTCTAGTGGGCTCTAACTTGTAACGGCACACCTCGTGTGGGTGGGGCTGGTTGATGACGTCATTTACTTACTTGCGATATCTTCTTCGTAACCCTTGGTAAAGAAGCAGAGCGCCCTGGCGGCCCTTAGCGGTGTCTTTTTTAGCCCTTCCCTATCTGGATGCGGGTCTTCCAGACATTCAATTATTGTCCTGAACGCTGAAGCCATCTTGTCTATTTTAGCTTCCGCGACTTTTTTCTCCGCTTCGTCTTTCCACGCAGAGCGCAGTGCTTGTGAATCGAAAATGGAGGCTCTGACCTGACGAGAGGGAGCCTCTGAACTCATAGTGCTGCTCGTCTCGCCTCCCGTCGCTCCCCTCTCCTCTCTGGACTGCATCTTTGTAAAGTACGGAAGACAGACCTCGAGGTGTGGTCGTCTTGGCGAAATGGGAGACTTTATCTGGTAGCGCGCTGCCTTCAACTCTTGGGATATGAAGTTAGTGGAGCTATGCAGTTACACTCCGCCTACCACTGGGCTAGTGCTATATGAAGGGCACAGAACCACAGTGGACTATAATCCAACTGGAAATTGCATGACTTGCACAAAATGGATGTGCATAGCTACCATATGAACATATGCCCAAAATTTCCAAATTCTTAGAATTTCTGCAGCTCCTATATGAAGCACATTTTTACACTATTCATAAGTTTAGAGGGGCAAATTCAATATTTGCGGATTAGACCACTCTGGTTCCGATCCCTTATAGATCTAGAATATTCCATGATGATATCACATGTTACGCAAGCATTTTCTTGAGAGATTCTTTACTTATGTTCTCACCATATATAAGCCAGCAATTTTGCATCACTTTTAGTCTGCTTACTCGTTATCCATAGCAATGAGTTCAGCTGGCAATTTTAAATCATGCCAATGGATGGAGTGCTTGCTGTCAACGTCATAATGTCATTATGGTGTGCACTTTATCCTAGATGTTTTAATATTCACAAATCAAATAAGTTGGATGGTCTTGTTCTCAGTTTCATGCCCTTTTTAGTTCATTTCCAGGGATTGGAGAAGAGGTAAGAATTATATAACTGCACACACTCAACTATATCCTAATAAAGTTGCTGTAATCAAACAAAACTTCAAACCTCACACTATTAAACTACATACAGAAAAAAATGCACCTAAAATCACCCACACGAAGCAGTGTATAGCTAATTAGCTAGTTCTTGAAATGTCAAAGGAAGGGCTCGATATCAATCTCCAAAGTGGAGGCCGGCATCGTGAGGTCAAATGCAGACAGCACATTAGGATGTAGGACTCCAAGCTTTCCAATGACATTCCCACGAGCATACACCTCAGCACACCGTCCTGATAAGAATGTGGGATCTGTGTTGGTTTGTGTGTGTGTGTATGTGTATGTGTGTGTGTGTGTGTTTGTGTGTGTGTGTGTGTGTGTGTGTGTGCATATGTATGAGAGATAGAAAGGTGAGGGTCCACTGAAGGCGTGAGCCTCTAGCATATCCAGCTACATGTATATGAGTTGCTAGGCTGATACAGAATATTACAGTGTATGATTTGCAGTATAGTGTGATACTATACTAACGGCACGGCCGGCTTAGCAGGGTGGGCCAGGTGGGCCATGGCCCACCAATATTTGCCATACGCTATAATTTCACACGCCACCTCTCTCTCCGTAATAGCGCTTTGGGAGGGGGCAGGGTCTGAGCACGAGACTTACACGGGTAGGAATGGTGTCAATGAGTAATACGGATGGAGCGCTTCATCACTGTACATTTTACATTAGGATTAGTTAAAGATACCATTCGTGCCAGTCCCAGTGGTTCCATGAGTTCATGCTATTGCGGAGCCACACCTTCTCAGGTTCTATAGGCACAGAGCAGGTTTATAATGTTCAATATACTATAGAATGCACTATGACTACGTTTTGCAGCAGGTCGTCCAACTCTTACCCTAAAATTGCATCAGAAACTATCTCAGAAGGCCTAAAATCCCAAATTTTCCTTGGGGAGCATGCACCAAGAAAACCCCCTAGCATGCGCACTTTTCACAATTCAATACGCGACGTCGGCATCGCAGTCTACTGGCCTACCCATTCCTTTTCCCAGTGAGCCAGCCCTGACTAACCATCTACTGCCTTGATATAGTAGCCGGAGCCAGAGCCATCAGAGGTGAACGTCACCTCCAGAAGCTGCATCACTCGGTCCAAGAGGCCATGAATCACCTGTACAAAAGACAGCGACGAAATTGATATATAAGTATAGGATAATAGCACCGCGTGGATGTGGCATATCTGGTTTATACCGCAACGGGCCAACAATATTCATGAGTTTCACTTCCTAGCAACACTTGGTATCAAAGCCCCAGGAACAATAGACCTGCAGTATAATGCTCTGGCAATGCTTTGATTTCAATGGTCTACAGTCATGTAGTGTGGTATAAACTGAGAAAGGGCCCCAATACACAATGTGATAAAGCTGGTCCTTCATGTAACACACTTTAAAACATTGGGTATTACCACCCAATTCCTTATTCACTAAGAGTATGTATATAGCATAAGTGATCACTTTTCATGCAGTACCTATTATTGTGCAGTAAGTATTACTGTACTTAAGCGAAAAAATATTTTGTTTTTGCTACGTTCATACAAGGTTTCTTAGTACAAGAGAATGTGAGGCAAAGCAAAAATCAATGAACAAGTCGGGTAGCATCTATATAAAGATTTCTGACCTCAAACCCAGGGGTCTTGCCGTACTGGACAACACATAAACGGCGATGGTTCCTAGCTCCTACATCTGTGTAAGGAAAAAGTGAATACACCACACACAGGTTACAGAATTATGTAAATGATTCAAAAGGCAGTGTGTCCTGGTAATTTTAATACAGAAAGAATAAAGTACCTAGACTTAAAAACTAACATCAGAACTTGTTAGGTGGTGTGAGTGTAAATGTCTATCTTCTTTGGTGAAATAAGCCTTTGTACATTTCTCCTGAGGTGGTTTTAATGTCTCATCATGATTATCTTACTAAACTCAAGCTGATTTACCTTTCATCCTGTCCTGCAGCACTACATCTGAGATTTCAAATATTTTCATGGGCAGGGGCATCTTTCTATTGGCAGCAATGGTCTTCAGTAATCCTGGTAACAGGGTTGTCCGGGCAATCTGAGGGAAGGAGGGAGAGGGCATTCATCTATTTGCCACAAAATATGCAGAGAAAGCCTTGTTAATACTTGGTATTAATCACATGTGGCCCAACTCTCACATGGTATTGCAATAGCTAATGAAAATGGCTCTTTACAGAAGAGCGTTTGTAAATTGTAGTGTATTGCCATGCAGCAAAGAGAAACCAAGTAGTAACCATAGCTAAGGAAACCCAATGTGAAAATGAAACAGACCAAAGTTCTGTGTTAGAGGCCTCTCAGTATGTGCACGATATTCCCCCTCCATGCAGTGACGTCATAATTTGCAGTACTAAAAATGGTTCATTGGTCAGCATTACTTGAAGTCTGATTCTGATTTAAATTATATGGGGCTGTAGCTGTGTGCCTTCTTTGGCATCTCGTCACAAACTGTTATAGATGTCTTTCAATACGAGTGACAAACTGATGATGCACGCTCGAGCTCGTATTATATATACTAGGGATACGCAAGCACACTATGCCTCACATGGACATATAGAGGTATGTACGAACAGGTAGTTGCTATGTATTAAGGCTACTACCTAACGTATATAACAGATGTAAAACTGGCAGATCTTATTCTCGGGTGGCATACGTGCAGATCTTTTGCTGAACCCATCACACTCTGGGTTGCACACGGGATGCAGACTGGAACTAGGGTAGCCCCCGGGATGCACAGCACCTACTATTTTCACGAGTCAGTAAGTCACGAGAATAACAGCTGAGCCAGGAACCAGTAATATGCTTGAACAGCTACAAAGAAGCAACTGACATCCAGGTGGATGATATTTCTATCTACAACATATTTACAAGGATCATACATGGGACAGAGAGAGGATTCTAATGCTTGAAACTCACATTTGCATCGCTCGATCATGCCATCCATCTCCAGCACTCATCTCCACTTATACAGAGTGTACATAAACTCTACTAACCTGGAAACCATAGTAAGGCTTTCTTGGTAAAACTATGTGGTAGACTTGTACAAATCTCCGTGCACCACAAGTTTGAAGACGGCATCCATGCAACTGCTAGAGACGCCATTTTGAACACATACCATTGCCCTGGAGGCCCCCGGGGGAAAGAGTGACATACAGATATATATATTATTTGCTAGCCGAGCCCATAGGTTGCAATTATTGACTTCACTTTGCTTGGCAATAATTTTCATCTCTAGTAATCATACTCCTCCTACACAGCCTCACTGTTCTTGCAACTGCACCTGAAACTCAAGCGTTTTGGGGTTGCTGATATGCACAGCTGGGATGTCTTTAATGTCTTTATTCAGCCTTGTGGCTACGTCATCACGGGAACACTAAAAAGTGAGAGAGAGAAAGGGAGAAAGGAAGGGAGGGAGGGAGTGAGGGAGGGAGGGAGGGAGGGAGGGAGGGAGGGAGGGAGGGAGAGAGCAGTTGTATAATGAATAGGGAAAATAATACATAACATTATCATGACTCACCAGAGCAAACGTGAGAGCCTCAGTGAATCCAGCCTGTGCAATGCCATTCCTAAGCTGATCAGAAAGTGCATTGATTGGAAGCTGGATGAGGGAGGGGGTGGAGGGAGAATTAAGTAATGAAGAATTCCTGATATGCTATGTCATTTTGCTGTGTCATTTTGCTGGTGTTGACCTGGCTAGTATCCATGCACTATGTACACATGTAAGTGGCCATGTTTTGCCAGACGACTTCATTCTGCAAGCAGTGCGTGTTCTAGGAGCAAGTCTATAGTGCCAACCTGATGTGCAATGCAGTTAGTCTTTGGGAAGGTCATCTTGACATTGTTGAAACCATAGGCTATAGCTGCATCCTCCACTATGTCACAGGGATGAATCACATCTGAGGAGACAATGAGACGACATGTACCATTTTGAATACAAACATATCACTCTATGAATAGTATACTTAGTACACTATTCACTGTGTCTGTTGCTGACAATGCAAATGCCAATGTTATGATTTCAATGCTGCTATATATCACCTGATTTGCTAATTAGCACAGGTGGCCATTATTGTGCATATTTTATACCTGGATCCATAACTTCAGAACGGAATGATGTATAAACTTCAGACCTTTAGTGAGAGATTCATCATTGGTTCTGCAATCTTACTCTCCTTTTAAGCAAAGGTAGGCAGCAACACTTTTTGCACAAACGATCAATGAAGGTGGAGCCCATTTATTACCAATTATCGCACACCATGCATGGTACCAAGATTTACAGCTTTATCATTTATTATGCACTTGGTACAAAGTAAGTGTACTAGTCATTAAAATTTCATTTGTACTTTGTCTCATGTTCTCTTGCATTAAGAAAACTTGGATGATAATAGCAAGCCAAAAAATTGTTTGGCTTAAGTACAGCATTATGTACTGTGCGATAATTGTTACTGAAGTAGCCAGTTAAGGTTCCTTAGAAATTAAAGAGCTCCAGAAGTACAATCTTATAGCAATTGAGGAGCTGAAAGTGATGTGAGGTACACAACTCTCTATTTCCCCCACCAAAAGGCTGATGGGTAGCTCATAATTATAAGAACTAATCTGCAGACTTGCTAATTAATTTCAAAGATGAAAGTAATTGCGTAATGATATAAAATTCTCTATTAAGCTAACCTGCTCGAGTTGGAGGGATTTCTATCTTGACCTTCTTTCCACCTTCCACCACTTCACTCTTGAGACACATTCGAGTGAGCAGCTTTGCAATGGACTCGGCACTCTCACTAATCCCAATGCCACGGTTGATGAGGTCTACTGCCACCACCTCCTCACGATACTTGAGTTCCTAAGTGATGGTACATTTGTGTGTGAGTGTATGGTGGCAGAGCCTTACGGTTGTGTTACTATGGGTATGAGATCTCAGTAAATTTTGAGGACATAATTATATCAGCCTAGCTACCTCTATAGAATCAAACATGGGCAATTTGCATGATGACATCATTTTTGTGGTTCCCAAAATTAAATTAGAGGAAAATTCTCACAGATATCTTCTAATTTGTCCTTAGTCTATAGTTATGTAATAGCAGGCAATTCTAGAAAGCAACGCTGTAGGGTGTTTCACATTTTGGCATGTTAAAAGTTTATGAAACTGAGGGTATAGCCCTACAAGCCATAGCCAACACTATCACCAAACATATTGGCCACAAGTAATCTATTGAATTCAATTGATTCACAGAGCAAATAGGAACAACATCAGGAAGCTTTGCAGTAGTAATGGGGTTTAATTGTAACCATAAAGCATGATGCAATACCTGTATTTGCATTGCACTATGTGGCGCAATTAAACATGCAACGAGAAAAGGTTGTATTGTGCATTGGTTTCAATCCTCACTGGATAAAGCTCTACTCTGCCGTCTGGCCACTCGATCTCAGCAGGCTCCACTCTGTAGAACAAAGAAACATACATACACTTGGACACTTAGTTTAGCAGTAAGTGTTTGCTATTTGGAGCACAGGATGAGGATACTAAGGGAATAGCGTAATTTGCCAATTATGGATCAGTACCAATTATCGACACTAGTACTTAACAGTTTATGGAATAGGTATCCGTGAATGTGTATTGAGAGATGAGGTCAAGGCTGGCTGATTCGTGAAGGACCGGCATCAATCGGACCTACCGCTTGCTGTATCCAGCAGAACTGGTGCTCTGAGGCCCTGCATCGACAATTACTTCCTGGTGAATAATGGTGACATCCTCGGAGGTGGGGCGCTGTTTAGTACACTCAATAATTTCCAGTTCAAGAGTGAGCTTTCTACGACTAACGGAAGCAAATTTAGTGGGGCACACTGTTTGTGTGTTGATAATAGGCAATTTACGCTATATATAACTAGCTAATCCGCATTATGGTGGCTTTTATAAATGCATGAGGGATGCAAGAAAGATAACTATGGTGTGCCACCAAATCCAGCTGTTCTTTCTGTGGGATACTGTAGCAGTTTGGCACTATATGTTCAAACATGCTTAATAGCTAAGAAATAAGTGCACCCCAAATTTTAAAGAGATTGGAGCGTTGTTTTTTGTTGCAGCAACTACTAGTATCAGCCAATGAGATTAACTAGCTTGGACTTGAAATAAGCTGCATAAGCATGCAACTATTATAAAACAGGGTAGTAACTCACGTAAATGGTTCTTGGCAGTATTGACTGAACATTGTCACAAGGGTCTCCAGAACAATTTTGGCCTAGAGAGCATGTAAATGTAATAATATACAAATGAGACATTAGACCTTCTCCCATTCTCAGCACATATGTAGAATATTTAAGAGCATGCATGTGAAATGCATCTAGCCTGTTTTCTCTATTTCACTAATTTTAAAAATCAACCATTTTAACACACACACGCACACATGCACACACACACACACACACACACACACAAGACACATGCGCAGTGTCACACACATGTACGATTGCACACACACACTTTGTTGAGGTCAGTAGCAGTGATGTCTATAAACACATTCCTAGTGCTCAGAGTGATACGAGTATGGTCACCTGGGGTGAGGATAGTGGGAGAGAAGGAATTAGAGAGAAGGGAGGGAGGGAGGGAGGGAGAGAGAGAGAGAGGGAAGAGGGATGGAGGGAGGGAGGGAGGTAGGGAAGAGGGAGGGAGGGAGGGAGGGAGGGAGGGAGAGTGAGAAGGAGGGAGGAAGGGGGAAAAGTGAGGAAAACGACTCTTATCAGTTCCTTCTCTGATATTGTGCAAATGACAAGTGACAAAAGGACAATATATTGCCCATCCTCAGTATGGGTGAGAACAGATGCAACTTTTTCTCTCCCAATTGTGAGTTTTTAAGCACTTCCCGCCTCGTCTCTCCACTCACCCATAGCAGCCATGGCTCATCCTTGAAAATATGTTGCAGACAGAGACAGCAATCTTCCAAAGACCATTCGCTTTTTCGTAGCTTCTCCAGCAGCATTGTCATGCATGGTTCCAGGTCAATTGTTATTTTCGTGAAAGGCTGGCTCGCGACCCATCTCGCCCCACCCAATACATCCGTTTCTACTCAACTGCTATACTTTACACTTGGCAGTGCGATTACCTCGTTTTTTATAATGATATACACATCACATTGAAGCATACATGTATACGCACAAAATCAGTTCTCCTAACATATACCAGCTAGCTCTGATGAACCATCACCAGATAGTGCAGTAATGAAAACAAATGGCTGAGTCTATTGTTGATTCAACAATGTGCCACATATCATATGACAAGAGACGTCAATTCACAAGTGACCCTCTAAATCCATAAAAGTAAACACATTGTTTAGAGTACTTGCTTAAGTCTATTGTTGAATCAGCAATGAGGTTACATTGTATATATGACAGTAAAGCTATGATAAGAGGTGACTGTTTTGGTCTTCAAAGAAAACACATAACATGAAGTAGGGTCACATACATGCATGAGTAGGAGTTCTAACCCATAGCTATTGCTAATTATAACAGTAGAGCTTTACCAACAGAGGTTTGAGAATGGTAGCTAAGGAAGATTGAAGCTGAAAATGGCATGTGGGTAAAAATGAGAATTTCCATCCTGCAAAAAATATCTGCTATACAGTATGCCATCAACTGGAGTCAAGCCAGATACAATACCACGATGATGTAATGTTTACAAATAGCCCACGGCAATGTACATTTACATGCACGGTTTGAAGGGTCTTGCATGCATGCATTACAGCTGAGTTACAACAAAAAGTAGTTGTTTTCTTTTCTTTTCACTGAGTAAGGCACCACCATAATGAAGGTTACAACATTGCTTTCTATCCGGGAAATTTTTATGTGGAGCTGTCCTATCCAGAACAATAGCGCTCATTTCATGGGGTACATGATGTGTACATGCTACAAGCACAGCAACAGCATGTTATATGACTCTAGTGCCACATGCATGCTTTACGGGAAATCTTTACATGGGGTTGTCCTGAAATGATACCCACAATCAGATGTTGACGATAGTACTACAACAGCTAGTGTCATGGGGTACAAAATAGGCATGCCACATGGTTACCCACATTGGTCTCTTCCAAACATGTACTTGGAGTAATCCTTGCGACCACCATTGGTTAAAATTACCATTTCATTTTGACAGTGTAGCTAATCTGGCTGACGCAGCTGAAGAGTAGCAGGTACCCACACATTTCCGCACTTAGTCAGTATCAAGGGTGAGGTATCAGTAGTCCAGTTGCATTACAGAATTTACAGTACTGCTTAAGCAGCACCAAGAGCAGTTTGCAGGCTAAAATCACTTCAGAAAAACTCACATAGCTGTCAGATAGGTGGTAGCTAATGGTTAAAATCTACAGCTATCATATATAGTCCCGTCAGCTTTCCAATCCAGATCTTATAATATGCTATCATAAGCTTGTTGTCCTATTCTCACCTAGCATTAACACTATATGGATGTCTTGAGTATGATGCTGTTCCCTATAGAGGGAACTGTTCATAAATCATCCAAAAATGGATCGAGGTTTTGTCCACAGTGCGGCTGCATCATCCAATTTTGAATGTTTTGTGGCTATAACGAAACATCCAATTTTGGAAGCAGACCATAGCTGGAGCATGGAGCTATAATATTATGTGCAATGCTCTTTCAGAATCAACATTCCATAGTAAATAAATGCAAAGGATGACTTTGCTCTTCTGCACATTCGCTATATCATTGATTACGGGGCTGTTTTATCATCCACTGTGCATAACTTTGGAAAATGCTCCAAGGCAATTGGAAAATACATTCAGTGAGTTTCATGAGTTGTTTCTTCCACATCTTAACAGCTAATAAGCTGCAACTACAATAACAGCACTTTTGTCAGAATAACATGCTAATGCATAATAAGTGATCTCTTGTATGAGTTTTGCACAATCATGTGGACATAAAGCGGCGACATACCATTGATGATGGGAGGCATGGAGAGGACAACCCGATTTTTGTCATAGATCACTGGGTAGACAGGCTTGTCTTGGATGATGGGAAGGTAGGGGCGCAAGTGGCTGTCTTTCTGTGCGTGAAAGGGAGTTGGAGAATGGAAGAGGAGAAGGAGAGGTGAGGATGGTGGGGGGATGGGAATGAAGGAGTGGGTAATGGTTTTATATTAGCTATGGCTTGTATTCAACCATTAATCTTAAGACTTAATTATATTATGCAGACAGAACAACTTACCAGGCAACTTCAGGTGTATCAAGCATTTACAAAGTACCACCTATTATTCCCATTCTCTCCTTTCCCTATCCAATTCTTTAAAGATTGTTTGTGTAATAATATTACGTATGTATAGTGAGTGCAACACTCCTTTGCATGTAATAGTGTACCGTATAGCAGGAAAATCTGGCAAAGAATTAACGTTAGTAGATTGGCAATTTTGAAATGAATTACCAAATTACTTTTCACCAATATTGTTTCTACATCTTTCACTTTTGACTTCCACGTGTCAGTACAGCATACAAAGATATAGCTCTTGTAGCATCACCCTATCATCCCTACCACTTCATTTTGAGGGAGTAACCTGCATAGCAGGGTGAGCCAATTGTACATGCACATTAGATGATAGGGCTGGAACTGGCCATCACTAAATACTTTTTGTGTCATTTCTGTCTTTGATAGCCTCTCAGTCAATATCGCTACTCAAACTCAGTGTACTAGCTACACTGCAAAAACATAAGGATTGTTTTAACCCAGTTTGGTTACCTCAGTTGCAATTCAAGGGTCACCTCGTATGCATGTAGTTGCAGGAATAACAAGTGGTCAACTTTCCCTTGTTAGCTACATGGGAAACTACTACTTAGTGACTATCTGATTATGTTTCCTGTGACTGGCTTCCCTAACTGAAAGTATGTGGCTATACTGGCTAATTTTCTGGCGCCAGTCAAATCTGAAAGAATGTATTTTTGTGAGTGAACATCTGGTAATCAACTGATCTGATCCCAAAGTATGTAGTTGCAGGAATAACAAAGACCACTAACTGGGTAGTTTCCCTTGTAGCTAACCGCTAACAACTGACCACTTGGTATTCCTGCATATGAGGTGGCCCTTGAATTGCAACTGAGGTAACCAAACTGGGTTAAAACAATCCTCATGTTTTTGCAGTGTAGCTAGCTAAAACGACAATGCTATGCTCGAGTAGCTGTACTAGCTTCATGCGCTCCTGGAGTACTCAATTGTGAAATGGCGATTATATCTGTACGTAGTTACTAATACAAGCATCCAACTTAATTGAACTAATATTAAATTTGGGCTGTTTTAGCAGCACTTTGTCAAAATTAATATTTTGGTGGCCAAACCTTTCAGCTATACTGTATCTACATTTCCAGATACAGAGCTATAGTAACTCACTGAATAGAGTTTCATCATCTCAACCGCAGTGAACTCTTCTCTCTGCATAAAGAATAGCAGACGGTACAAGTGGATTACTGCTAAACACATAACACATTGGAAGAGCTGCATGATTGGTTTACAACTTATCCTAACCTAGCCTGTAGAAGCAAATTTTGGTGAAAAACTAGCATGAGGTTTATAATTATTATATTGTAACAAGTTGCTGCCCAGCAGTATTATCAGACTCAGTTCTCTCCTACAGTCGTGGAGTCATGAATCGATTACCGCACTATGGCACGAATACTCGATCACGTGCTGATGCTGGCGTAAACGTAGTAGGTGTGTCTGCATATGCGTGACATCAACAAGCACGTAGTCGTAGACAAAACAGCTAGTAAAAATTGGCCTCTAGTAGGCTTATACATTTGACTCTATTAAATTGTATTAAAGCGTGACATACGGCGTTCTCCTACCGACGTCGACGGTGGGCTGAGCAGAAATGTATCTTCTGCTGCTGAGTCTGATGTAACTGGCTTATTTATTTACTGCCTACATTTGACTGTTCCACACCAAAACGAGATGCTATGAGAGCGCTTCCTGACCGCTCGAAAAAGGGTAATTAAAAAAAAATATTACAATCTGCCGCTTCGCAGCCTCTTCCCTACGCTAAATAAATTCCCAATGGAAACTACTCGTTAATAATTGTAGAACCGCCATTGAATCTGTGTTTAATATGTACAATATTATGTAGCCAGTGGCAATTTACAGCTGAAATGCAAAGACAGCGCTTCCTGACTAATATAAAGGTCAAACATTTTTACGGCGCTTCACGCGAATAAATTCTGTTATTCATGGTCACATGTTCTGTCCTCATGCATGGCTGTTATTCCAGTTACTACTCTTCATGCTGTGGCAATGAAACAGCTGTGAATGGATGGGCTTCCACTCTTGCACTGTAAGCACTCACTGATAGCATTGATAATGATGAATGAAAATCTGTCCAGTCACCAACTAATATATTATTCATGGTCACATGCTCTGTCCTCATGCATGGCTGTTATTACCATAATTTCAAAAAAAAACATTACCGAAATGCTTGGAACTCAAGTCACACATTAGGCCTCATGAGACTGTCCCTATTATCCTGTCCATCTGTTTATCATTGGTAGGGAATTGACAACATTCAGAGCTAGACTAAACACAATGTTCTAGTTTCAATTTTCCCATGCCACTTCATAAACTTTGCATGTACCTACTTGATGGTTCCTCCATCAGCATTCCTAGAAATTGGACATCTGCTACTAGCAATATCACTGCTTTTAATTCTAATTAATTAGATTCATAGTACTATTTACATTTTCCCATGGCGGCAACCAGAATCAACAGGGGGGGGGGACTTTGATGTGGAAAGCGGCACTTTGATGTGGCTGAGCGGTACTTTGATGTTGCCTTTTAACACTTTTTTTGTGTCGCTATTTGTGAGTAAAATCCAGCCTGAAGTCTGTAGTAGCTAGTGTTTGTGAGTGTACCTGAAAGGCTAGCAGGCAGCTAGTCATATTCAGGGCAGATGCAGTCATTTGGTGGTAGCTAAATATGATAGCACACAGTTGCTATCAGTGCAGGTATGTATAATCTAAAACACACTTTCAGTTTCAAAAAATTAGTTCTTTGGTATGTAGCCAGTTGTCATTTTCTGTAGGCTATCTCTGAAACAAAGCACTCCCATCTAATGCCCACCATAAACCGTACCCATAGCTATATGTAATATCATGTCTAGGGATGGATCTATTATGCTATATCTCATCCTATAATACTGCGATCCTCTAGAATTGCACCAATTATGCCCAAGAAAAGGTTAGCTACCCACTATGCTTGTAGCTATTCTTACTTGCAACTAAGCCCTCAGTTGTCGACCACCACATAATGTCGACCACTAAGGCTAACGTCATATTACATGAATATTTACGGAAATGATCGTGCATGTGTGCAAGATTACGAGAGAACAAAGCATGGTGAAAAATGCAGCATAGGAAAAGAGGCCGAAATATCAGCAAGCTGACAAAGCCCCTAGCTCTGAGGGTCCCACTTCATCATCCTCATTTACTGAACAACTTGAAACCAGATTTGAAACGGATATGACATTTATTCAGACGCTGACTACAATGGTTGCCACATTCTAATTATTCCCTGGATTACTATTTGAGTGTTTCCTGTACAATTATTCATTTTCATTTAGTAAAAATGTGACTGCTGTACAGTTTCTTTCAGTATTGATTAAATAACGGTGGTAAACGACACTTGTGTGCACTATTTAGAAGGGCAGGCTACAAGGGTGGGTCAACAATTGGTAAGGTAAATTAATACTACAGTCGACTTTACGTGGACACTGTCAACTTTTGAATAAAAAGACAGTTTTGTACACATGATAGCACATGCATGCTGTCAAGTTCGCAAGAATTTTTAAACTTATAATGGACGGCGATTTGTTTACTAATCTTTTACATGTTTCTTTGAAGTCGCTAGCATGATGCAATCGTGACTTATATGCCATGGGGAGCAAAATGGTCGACAGTTGAAGATTTATGCTATTTCTATTGCACAAGATGTGAAGGCCTAGGAATTTGTATTGCTTGCTTAGTAGAGAGCTGCTTTTATCACACTTGTTGAGTGTCACTCAGAGGCCACTACGCCCAATTCTACAGAAATTGTTATGTGTAACTGTATGTCTTTCCCTATTATAGCTACAAAGTGCTATAAAAGCTTGTTATGAGCACACGCAATATTATGCATGCTACAGAATTGTATATGAGTGCTGAGTACTACATGTCAAGGAATACTGGCATGGTATTAGTCACATAATTAGTGACAGTCTGCATAACATAATTTAGCCCCTGGTACTTCTAGTAGGCACTTGCAAAGTTTGTGATGTTGCATGTGAAAACTGAAACTGGAATGTCATGTTTAGTCTAGCTCTTACATTACTTGTCATGTATGAATACTTGGTACTGTTGGTGTTTGTCTGAGTACTGTCATGAGTAGTGTCTGAATAATGCCATTTTCCCTAGAGGTAATGGCACCAGCTGCTGCTTGGTCTCCCAAAATGAACATTCATAAGCCAGCAATGCCGATTAAACTAAAGCTGTGAATTCAAACTATGCACCTGCACTCTCCTGTAGCTAAACACTGAATAATGATTGCTTTTATTATTCATTTTGCAAAGTCATCAAGTAAAATTCATGGTCACACGTTCCATTCTCATGGCTGATAGTGGAGGTTGGTTCAAAAGTCCAACGAAAAATGAGTATTCATGACAGCATTGCGTCTGGGTAGAAATGTGGGATGTGGGATGGTATAGCTGAATATACACAGCAATAATATCTATATGGTACTGAGTAATTATGACTATACAATTATACATAGAACTGTGAATAAGCTACTCCATCACCTGATTGATGGTCTAAGCAGAAATCGATAATATATGACAGGTAGAAAAAAGATAAAAATGGAACATTCTACATGTGTTTAGTCTAGCTGTTCATTGTTTGCCATTTGACATGTATGAATGCCAAAATACCTCAGACGTACTATTGGTGTATGTCTGAGTGTTGTCAAGAGAAGTATCTGAATGATGTCACAGATATTGACAGAGCGGTAACGACTCAGTATTATCTATAAAGATGCTTGAGTGCTCCTGTGTAGGAATGCTAAAAAATTGTCAGCTGCTTGGTGTTTGCAAAAAAATACTTGCACTACATTACTCCCACTTCTCCCCTATAAATCTTTTCATTTTCTCATAGGCCAGTTTTGTAGCCTCGTTCCCAGGCTCTCCAGACAGAACAGAATGGGAGAGCCTGGTATATTTTGTGACGTAATTATATGTAAATATGGATGTGATATCACGTGAATGGATACAATAGAAAACAGCTTTACTTATGTCTAAGTTTGTTGGCAGTAGCGGATATCAGGCAAGGCTGAAAATGAGACAAGAAGCCCAAAAATGTCCATCAAAGATACTGTCATGGAGGGCTCGTAAGTTTCTGACACAGAAAAGCTTAAGTAAATAGAAAAATTTTAGCTGTCTTTTAATTTAGGTGGGAGAGCCTAAAAACGAGGCTACCAGTTTTGGCCTGCTGCCCATGTGGTGGGACGCTATAAAACATCTTCGGTACTTGGTAATATTATTATCATGTATGTATGTATGTATGTATGTATGTATGTATGTATGTACATATGTTTGTATGCCTGCCCGCCTGCCTGCCTCTCTTTTTGTTTTCAGCTTCCTGAACGTCGTTCCATAGAAGCGATACCCACACATTTCTAACTACACAATTGCTATCATGAGCATCCCAGTTACTACTCTTCATGCTGTGGCAATGAAACAGCTGTGAATGGATGGGCTTCCACTCTTGCACTGTAAGCACTCACTGATAGTATTGATAATGATGAATGAAAATCTGTCCAGTCACCAACTAATATATTATTCATGGTCACATGCTCTGTCCTCATGCATGGCTGTTATTGCAGGTTAGTTTCAGAGTCCAATGAAAAAATGGGCATTACAAAACAGGTGTGTGGTTTGTGTGAATATGTAGCGGTGCCAAAATCACCATGTGGCAAACACTGCTGTATAGAAACATCCATTGTGCATGACACAGCTGTGCGAAGTTGCTGAATTAAAAGCAGTGATATTGTTTCAGTATTGAGTAGCAGATGTCCAACTTATAGGAATACTGGTATGTATTTAGTAAGAATGTGGATTGCACAAAACCTGTCAGTCAAAAGTTAGGAACCATCAAGTAGGTGCATGCAGAGTTTATGAAGTGGCGTGTGAAAATTGAAATGGGAACATTGCATTTAGTCTAGCTCTGAATGTTGTCATAAGTAGTGTCTCAATGATGTCAATTCCCTCCACAAACACATGATGTAACGGCAACTACTCATTACCATCTGAAGGCTTTTGAGTGCACTTTTACATATAGCATTAAATATTCAGCTACCCTGAATGTTGTTTTATACCCCCCATATATGCATGCCATTTGTTTCCGGCACAAATACTGATATAGTGGTAATTACTCAGTACCGTCAAGAGACATTTTGGTGTACAATTATATAACTTTTTCAACTGCTTAAAAACCATATTATGGAAAGTCTGCATTAGTATTATTACCATTTATGTGTGTATGTTATAGATATAGCATGGTAGGCAGTGGTTTATGAATTATAAAGGCTCTGAACCCGAGGGCGAGGGCCTTTATAATTCATAAACCACGTGCTTACCATGCTACATCTGTTATATATCATGTGATAGTATTCCATTGCTAAGCAACAAGAGTGCATAAATAAACTTTCCCCGCTGCATAAATAAACTTTCCTCAAGGTAGCGGGGAAAAATATTTAAAATAATTATGCGCTCCTACTAAGCAACGAATAATAGACCGTCGACGTCGCAGCTCGAGTGATGGCAGAAGCTAATTTTCAGTGCCAGTCTAGCTCAAACTTATGCTTGGGCCTACCAGGCTGGACTTCTACCCTCCGTCCACCATCTACCGGCTACTTTCGGGCCTTTTGAGGGCCATGAGAAGCTCTTAACTCTACCATCAATCACTAATAAACGTGTACATATTAATGTACCCTGAGGGCCATGATTTATAAAAAATAAATCCTCTCTGACCATGATTTATAAGAATTAAACCCTAAATGTATGCTTAGTGACTACTTTACAACATCATATATATTCTATTCACCTACCGTGAATGTCATATCGTAGTACTATTTCCCATATCATGCATTTCTAGTCACATGCAATGATGTCATGATTATGCATTTTTCCATTAGACTCTTGGACCAAACTCCAATATCAGACATGAGGATAGAACATGTGACCATGAATTTTTCCTTGATGACTTTGCAAAATGAATAACAGAAGCGATCATTATTCAGTGTTTACAGAAGAGTGCAGGTGCATAGTTTGAATTCACAGCCTTATGTTTTATTGCCGTAATTGGGACAACACAAAACGTATGCTACAGGTATATGAGTGTGTAGTTGTGTGAATGAGTTTTGGAATTTAGTGCTGTAACTATAGTCAGTCTGTCACACATTAAATGTGGTACTGCTCAGAAGCTTCCAGTGACAAAGTCGTTGGATCAAACTAGTGCTAAATCAACCTCAGTACACTGATAAAATAAGTGGTTATATTTGCCGCTCTTTGATTATCTGAATTGTAAACTGGCTGCTGTTAAGCTCCATGGGGTGAAGAGGTTTGCTGTTCACATATCTACAGTAAAGCAATTAATACCTACTGTTCACATATCCATGCTCATGTGTGGGCTATGGGTATAATAAACACGTGTGTAGGAGCATTGCTGGCTTATGAATGCTCATTTTGAGAGACCAAGCAGCAGCTGAACTGTGAATAAGCTACTCCATCACCTGATTGATGGTCTGAGCAGGAATCAATAATACATTCAGTGATGATGCATAAAATATTACTTGCAGCAAAATATTACAATCAATTACATAACCACATTTGGTTATTTAATCCCTTATACTTTAATATGTAATGACATGCAGAGATTTTAGAAATATTGGTATACTTTTAGTAACAATTATTGGTATAGTTTTTAGCAACAATTTGGAAATTTCTCAAAAGCTTTCATTTATGAACTGTGACAGGTCTAATAAATTTATGAACAATGGCCTATTGTACATGTATTTGGCCTAGCTGTTACACAGTTTGCCATTTCACATGTACAAATACCAAAATACCTCGAGATACTATTGGTGTAAGTCTAAATGTTATCAAGACAAGTATCTGAATGATATCACAGATACTTACAGACCAATTTCCATATCCCACATTCTATATCACTGAAGAAAGTGATGGTTTAAATTAACACAACCACAGTTTGACTATCTGAATTGCAAAACTGGTTTGATAACAATCCAGAGGGGTGAAGCAAGGTTCATCATTCACATTTCAGGGAAACTGTGAATAGCAAACCTTGTTCCACCCCTTCTGATGTGTCTGATAATAACCTATCATGTAAAATAATATTTTTGAGTGGTAATGCTCATGTGTGGAGTGTGAATGTAAAGTGAACATGTGGGGGCATTCCTTGAATGTCAATGACATGTTACCATCCAATGCATCCCAAAGTTTGATAGTGAATAATGACCCTGAATAGCAAACCTTGTTCCATCCCTTCAAATGTGTCTGATTTACAACCCATCTTGTAAACTATGTTCTGATGAGAAGAGAATATTTTGAGTGGTGATGCTCATGTGTGGACTGTGAATGTAATAAGTGAGCATGCATTGCTTGGCTTTTGAACGTCAATGACATGTTATCATCCAATGCATCCCAAAGTTTGATAGTAAATAATAACCCTGGGTCCGACCCTATACGTTCTATCCAAGTTTCAGTTTGCAATTGCAATTACAATTCAGATAACCAAATTGCGGTTAAGGTAGGAAGGGAAGTTGAGTAGGGTTGGAGCCGAATCTCCGAACCAAGTTGATGGCTATGTTGGCAACATCCTAGCCTACACCCACATGACAATAGGTAAGCATCTAATTACCCCCTCTGCTCAGTATTCACAAAAAAACTCTTCTGCTAAAATTCCAAATATTGCATTCCCCGCACAGTCTCACTCATCATCATTACCTACACACAACGTACACAGGACAGGCCAAAATCCTACGCATGCTTTTTCACAGACACACTTCAAATCCAGTTTTACAGCTAAATCTGCCTGGCTATTGACAAATTCGCTCATTTCGCAATCCGGACTCGCCAATCAAATATTGCAACAACCCATGCTTGCTACAGTAGATTCACCCCAGGGTTATGACAGTCAGCCTACTCACAAGAAAACTACGCATGCTTTTCTCCCCTAATCCCTCCCTTGCTACGTTACACACGCATACAGCCTAGCTACAACTCACCACTGCTTTTGCCAGGACCCCACAAACGGCAGCTAGACGCAAAAATGGGCGGAGCTTACGAGATAGAAAGGTCACTTTCCTAAAGACAACTGACTAGAGAAGACTGGATGACCATCTGTCTGGCAAGCTTCCTGTCAGCCTTTCAGCTACACTCACAAACACTACCACAGACTTCAGGCTGGATTTTACACACAAACAGCCTACTCTGCACTACACGCAGCCTAAACGGCATCTTACTAAAAAAAAAGAGTGTTGAAAGTGAACATCAAAGTACCGCTCGGCAACATCAAAGTGCCTCGTGTATAGGTGAATGTATTGTAAGCTATGTACCTAAGAATGCATAATTGGAGCACCTACGGTAGGTCATATAATCCTATATACCCTTCACTTGGCCTGAGCATCACTCTGTCTCCTGGAGTGACTCCAGTATGAACGTGTGTTCAGAGTCTCTGTAACCCTGCCTACCATCGTATTCAAGTTGTTGACGGTATTCAAATGGTGTACAATAATGGCAATATGAAAGAGTTGGGAATGCAGAGAATAGAACCGCTTTTGCACCTATCAAGTACACAGATGCTAAGATACTTTCAATTTCACCATTAATATGGTCATTTGAAGTCACTAAATCCATCATTGGAGGTATTTTTTATGACACACAGACAAAACCAATTGCTTCGTCCCACCTCTGCATTCGTGGTGTTGGGTAATAAATGATAATAACAATCATTATTCAGTGTTTAAATAAGACTGCAGGTGCATGTTTAAATTCACAGGTTTAGTTTTATTGCATGAACAGTAGCTGGGACATCAAAAAAATATGCGACGGGTGCAGAGTGTGTAGTTTGTGTGAATGAGCAGTGGAATTTAGTGCTATAATCATAGTCAATGTATCACTCATTAAATGTGGTACTGCTCCACTGTTTGCCATTTGCATGTATATATAAATTCCAAACTACCTCAAATATACTATTATTGCATATGTCTGAATGTTATCACGACAAGTATCTGAATGAGTGTCAACTACTCAGTATCATCTGCAAATACGTCTGAGTGCACCTGTGTGAAGATTCTAAAGATAGCTTCTGTATTGGAATTATAGCTGGGCAACATTGAGTTAGTTCTCAAGTGGCCTGTAGCCACTGTATCTATGCATACCAGTGCCGCACCCTGTCCAGCCCTCCACATTTTTGCCTTGGCAGGAGGTGGATCTGGCATATAAGTGCTGGAGAAAGTTCTTGGGGGCATCTGCAGAAATTCTGATAATTCTCAGCACTATAGCATTTAGTTTTGTTTTCATTCAGTTTTGGGTTTTCATTAGAACATTCAATTAATCATTCAGTTTTATTTTCATTATAGCATTCATTTTTGTGTCTTCACTATATCATTAAGTTTTGTGTTTTCATTATAGCCACAACATGCAAGTTTGTTTTCATTGTAAGCATTCATTTTTATTTTCATTGTAGCATTCATACTTTTGTGTTCTCATACAATATTGACATAAGCCAGGTTTACTTGCTGCATGTGTTACTAGTATAATCCTGCCCTTGTGATAGCTCAATCCTTCCTCCCTATATTAGCCTAATGTCGAATGTAGAATCAAACCAGAGATGTATAGTAGTCACAAGGTCACACAAGCCAACACAAAAATATGTTTCTGTTGTTCTGCTATCAAATGTATGAAAGCTACTATCAGACATCACGATATTGCACAGCAGATGTCGATGACCAAGTCCATTGTTACTAGCTTTCACAGTGAACAATATATTTCATGACCCTAAATCATGTGGCAGGCAGCTATGAAAACAGATAATTATTCAGGCCTAGGCTGGAACAACTTCTATATTCCAACTCACTCAGAATATAATGCATAAGTTGGACTGTGGAAGGTGTTCTAGCCTATTACTCTTGCTAGGGTTGTATTTACATTCTGATTTCTTCATATGCATCAGGTTACTAGATGGCATCTGCAGTGAGTGTTTCTCTAAAGCCACAAAAACCCTCTGCTATTGACACATTGTTGATTTAAAGGTCACATTGACTCAGTAATGGTCATTATGCACTGCACATTCAGTCTAATCTGAGTTTAGCTACTGTTGCTAGCGTTCTATTTACATTCTGACAGACTGAAGACAGCACATGTCTGAGCCGTGGTGGTCGACAATTTTGTTGTTTCTAATGCTGATAAGTGATCTGAGCGGATGTACAGAATAACCATGCTATACCTGGTTTAGGCTACATCGAGCCAGTCAGATTCATGAATTCCACTTCCTAGCAATGCTTGGTATCATAGCCCAAAGAACTGTAGAATAATATCCCTTATGCTCTGATAATGCCTTGATTCACCGCCCTATTGGCATACGCAGTGTATCTTATTACAGTAGGCATGTGGTATGTGGTTTGCACAGCGGTCAAAGTGTATATGCACATGCATAGTGTGCCAGATAGGTATGTCTGCATGGGGCCATGTTCTTTCTGGAAATTTTCTATGAGCCACATAGATACTAGGTCATGAGTGCTTTCTAACCAATTCCCAGGCAGGCAGCCCCACACACAGCAAGTGGCTAGGAGTGGCACTAGGCTGGGCACACTGATATTATAAATGGATTGAAATAAAGATTTGGATATAGAAGGGTATGTAGACATGTGCCCAGGCCAATATGTCATCACAGTGTACTGAGATCTCAATATATAATACTTGACAATACTATGATATATAGCGCAGAAATGATGTTTGAGTCCATTGTAAAGAGCCTTCACTACCAGCAAAATAATAGCTACACGACCCTGAATCACATGAGAGTGAAGCTATGCAAGCGTCTACATGTACCTGCCTGCTAGAAGACAGTTTCAGACCATGAAATTTGTAGAGCATATTCTACCCAGGCATTGCCCAGGTATGCCTGGATCTAGAACTGCCTATGCTTCCCAACTTTTGCCTTGACAACCCACTTATGATGCCACTCCTTACTTGTACCAACTCATGTGCAGATATAACTTGTGAGGGAACTGCAGCCATTGCTGACAACTAATGGGTCAGGTCAGCCATTGTCCAGTCATAAATTGCTATGATACACACACACACACACACATACACACACATAGTTTATTACACGAATGAATACACACACATATATACACACAGACACACAGACACATTCACACACACATACGCATACACACCTGATTGAGAGGTCTAAATTTGATCTTCTCCGGTGGAAGAGCCTCATATGTGAGCGGTCCCTCTATGGTGTCCAGGTCATGAGTCCCTATGGCTACCAAAGTGCGTCTCCTGTGATGAAGGGTACAAGAGTGAGATAATAGAAGAATGGGAATGGGACCATACACCACATATAGACGTCCCCACTCGTGTGTTTTACTGTGATGAAGCAATAAAGGGCATTGAGTAAGCAGCGAATGAAGTTTCCTCTCACCTTCCAATATTCTGATGCAGCTTGTCTTGCAGGTCAATGAAGCTATTGTAACTGGCCTGAGAGAGGAAAGGGGAGAAGTCCTGTAAGTCCACAACCTAGTGTTGTAACTGCTAAACCTATGTGGAATAGATGCCTTACCTGTGTGAAGGTGACATTCCTTAGAACGGCCGCCAGTCCAAAAGGTCTCACTTGAGCAGTCTGCACATTGGAATGAGAGCATGTATGAACTACATGTCTTATAGAAAGCTAGCTATACAACTTCAATCCCAGTATTGCTATAAACAAACCTCGGGTTTAATGATCATCCTTTGCATCGGACCACTCTTGGGCTTGATGGTTTTGTACCTCGGAGCTTCCATCCTTTAAGAACAATGCGTTTATCATGTTTAATTATATTATGTGACCCTAAAATGTCGGGAATGCTTACTTGTTGAGGAAGACCATCAGTCCTCTAGTCAGGCCCTCCACACACAGCAGGTCATATCTGAGAAGATAAATAGCAGACATAACTACACCTCTAACACACTTGTTGTTTTTATAGTCTATAAGTTGATTTGAATCAATGAATGTTGAGCCCTACACACATATTGTGCTGCCAGTGGCCACCTGGTGAATTGTTTGCATGGGATGGAGTACATCGGGCTGACTTTCATGTTTACACCCACATGGCACCCCGTCAAAACATAGGTCATGATGAGCCCTATTCAGTCATTACATGTCTACCTGTTGGCAGGAACCTCAATCTTGTAAATGATAGTCTCAGAGGCATCCTCTGCCTTCTCCTGACCCTGCTCGCGGGTCAACATCTGCTTCTCAGATGTCTGAGGATGAAGATAGAGGGGAATAGGACTTAAGAGGTCAATATACATGCAGAAATTTTTTATTCCTGACAATATATTGCAAAAAAAACAAAAGCCAATCTGTATGTGGTTTAAAAAAATGCAGAAAATTTCTAGAAATTAGTGCATTGAAAAATCCATTATTGAGCAGCTGTTTGGGGTAGCTAGATAGCTACCTGAAATGCTTATGAGATAGGCTCTACACTCTATTATGCCTAGTTAGTACGCTAATTTTTGACTAATGCTGAGCAAACTGGATAGGAAATCACAATATGGGACTTGTGGATTTCCAAGAATTTCCATGGATTTCTGCAGTTCAGTTTCAGGATTCTATCTCGTTTTTCTGAGATGAGCGTTATCAGGAACACATAAGCACCACAAAGCAGTTGCTTATGGTCTCTTGGTGTTATAAGTTTGTGCAAGTCTGAAATAATCAGGGGCTCATATAATCCCACTAATTCTGGACATTAAACTTGCATCATGCATAAATTATGCAACGTACCACTTCATCTAGTTCAATTCCAAAATCAAAGCAGAGCTCATCAAATTCTTCGTCAGCTGTGGAAGAATGGAGTATCAATGGACTAACAGATGAGGGGGCATTATGCAATGCAATGTGTATGGAATGCACAAGTTCAGTATGCAGACCGGCTACTCCAAAGCGTTGACTTGTTACTCAAATTGCTTGGGCAGCCTAGCAACCATCTTCCCTTATACCGCTTCAATATGTACTTTGTGATGTTGGCACCTTCCCTTCAAATTCTTTCTTGTGAATTTTTATTCCAAAAGTCTGCTCTTAGCGACTTTGAATGTTTCAACTAGCTACTGGCTGATAATCAATGCTGGCTAGTAGCTACACTAGGTATCCATCCCTCTCCTTGATAAACTGGTTTTAGCCAAAAGAAAGTCTGCACGTTTTCCTTGATGTAGTACAAAGCAGCAAATGAACTTTCACATTACACATTTTCATTTTAGCTAACATAGCTAAACAAGTCTTGATTCCATTCCACATTTCATTACACGCTTCCATTCCTTATTTATACTTTTTCCCACGCTACAATTAGTATGTCGTGAAGCCCCACTAAGAATAGTGACTGATTAACATTTACTTTATACGCAGAGACAGCACGCTTACAAGCCAGATGCAAATTGTACAGGCACAGTCTACGTGATCGGCGAATAGATGACTTAGCATGCAATGCGAGTTTGATGGTCCGGGAGGCTTAGATTGCAGTCGACATTCCACCGCTAGCGAAATAAAATTTATCGGGGAAATTTACATTACTGACATGCATCTGCAATGCGTACGGTGTATTAGCAGTACTGACAGTAACACATGTGCATTAGGCATATATTGATTCCCATTAACAAACGTACTGTAAGTTCTTCCCAGGGTCTCAAACAAGAGGTCTTGCGGTACGTTGATGGTTGGCATCTTTTCTGCTTCCTGCTGGAGTCACTTCACCAAGGTTTGGATAGGCCGGAGCTGCAGCGTGACAGAGGTAGCTATCATAAACAGGGTCGCGTCAACAGAAATGCATTTGCCCGCGCAGATTATGAAGCAAGAACCCGAAGGGGGAGGGGCATACACTACGGTTTTACAGGAAGTGATTTTTAAGTATGTATGGGCGCGCATCTCTCGACTCCCTTTTCCCGCCCCGAAATGCGATAGCCAAAATGTGCGGGAAGGGGGTGCGGTTTACGAAAAATTCTTGAGTTTGTGGTGAGCAGTTGCAGACTTACACGCGAAGCAGTGAGGAATGGCGGATGAGTTGACCGAACTAATTCTCAAGATCCTCGAGCAAAGAGGGAGTGTGGACACTTATGAGCTGTCGAAGGAGATTCGGAATGACCACCAGCTGCTTGTTGGAGCCGTAAAGAGCTTGCAGTCGCTGGGGGATGTGAGTATTATTTTGTCATGCATAATTTTATCTATTTTGGACATTTTAAGCATATATTATATTATAGTATTTGTACAATGATATAAACTACTGGGAAATGGAGCACACGGCCCTATATAACTGCGAACTGACGATTTGAACGCATTCCAGAAACCGTCCACCTCGAATACGCACGCACTCAATGCATGGGCCAGACTCGCACTTCACACAACAATAAGCGATAATTACCGGCATGGTAATCTAAAACAGTAAAAGGCCGACTACGGTTTACGCTATTTACGCTAGTTATGTAGGAAGTTCTATGGGTATGTAGGGTTTCATATAGAATTTTTGGGATCTGGAAAGTTATATGGGAATCTATCTGTTATGAAAATTGCAAAGTTCAATTGCTACACGTAGGATGTATCTGAAATTAGCAGCTATATTACTTTAGCCACAACAATCGTGACTGATGCATATATCAAGTGTGCTTTAATGCTTTAGTGGTCCGAGTTATCATGCATGCACGAGATTATGCATCATATTTGTCATATTAATACTGCAGGTGATCAAGACAGAGCAGCGTCAGTTTGAGGAATGGGTGCTTACAGAGGAGGGGTCGGAGTTTGTAGAGAAAGGCAGCCATGAGGCCAGACTGTTCAACGCTGTGGATACAGAGAAGGGGACGTTGCAGGAAGAGCTGATGGTGTGTGTGTGTTTACATGTGTTGGGTTGAGTATTGAATGTATGGGTATAAATGTAAAAATGCCTATCATATGTCACTGGACACACTGTGACTGTAGCTATGTGGTGTGTGTTGTTCTCTACAGAAGAGTGTTCCCAATGCCAAAATCGGGTTCAGCAAAGCCATGTCAGCAGGGTGGCTGAAGATGGACAAACAGGCAGAAAAAGGACCTAGGGTCTTCAGGAAGGTATTATCTATAACCAATAATTGTGGTGTTTTTATTCGTCCTAATAACAACTTAACATTTTGCATGTGTAATGTCCTTGTTAGCATGTAGTGATATTTTTTTTAATAAACAATATTACTTACCATGCTATTGCTTATGGAAAAAAAACAAAAAAACAATCCCTCTTTGGCTCAAGCAAGCATTTCTACTTTGAATTATTGCATTGATTCAGACGATATCGATGCAAATTTAACTGTGCTACTATTCAATGCCCTGTTACTACAGACAACCCCCACACATGCATAGTGCACACATTTATACGTTCCCTCCCTCACTCCTCCTTATAGGTTGGGTCAATTGAAGATGTAGTACAGCAATCACTCTGTACCATAGCCTCCAAGGGGGTTGACAGCATCCCTGATGACCAACTCAAGGAGCTGAAGAAGAGAAAACTCATAAATAATGTGTGAGTATATACAGGCCCGTGTAGAAGATGAAGTGTTTCTATAAAAATGCAAACCCACTTTAAACGGGCGAGCACGTGTACATTCTGTCCCATCGGTTACCCACACCTACTGCATGGTAATCGACACAGATATTAAGACATGGGTGTGTAAAATTGAGGACAAATTTGGACTAGAGTCTGCTGTTGATATGTATAATTCTGTAATTCTACTGTGAAACATGATGGTTACTGTAGTGAACAACCCTCAAGATATTGGTCTAATACGTTCACCACATCCACTATAACAAATGCTTATTTCATAGCCTCACTCCCAAAAGGAAGGTAGTGACACTATTGAGCAAAAATTAATGCAGAATTGTTGCACTAGCACCGGCCACTTCTTAGCTTGCATGCAGACTCCTTACAAATGTGACCTAGCAAAGTTTTTATTCTCTGGGGAACCTCAAAATAGTTATGCCCTAATAATTATATAATAGCTCAAATGAAGAACTATAGCTAATCCAAACAATTATATAATAGCTCAAATGAAATCCAAACCATGAAAAGGTATCAAAATTCTTATTGAAGTATTTTTACCGATAACTCCTTGTATCAGTAAACAATTATATCTGTATTCATAGCTTTGTTCTCGTGACAGTTTGATGTATAGGTCACCTTTATTTTCCATTGTGCAATCACCAATTTTATAACCCTACTGTCATAATACTGACATGGCATTAAGTTACTGTTGATTCAATAGTGGACTCATGCGGCCGTTCATTTTTGTTACTGTACTCTCTGTTGAGGTTTCACGGTAGCTAGTTATCATATGCTTGTCTAAAGAACAAAGAGATGTCATGCACATGTCTACTTCTGTGATCTCATGACTATGAATAGTACTGTCTTTGTGATTGTGTATCACGCTCCAAATTCCTGTCATATCCCATAGAGTATAGTCATGATTAGCTTTTGGGAATCTATATGCCTAGCAGGAAAGTTAATTAAACAAGACATTGCGTGAGATTACAAAAGTGTCCATTGTTGTTGTTCATGTCACGGTCCACTCAATTTGCAAATAATTATGTAAGGTAGCTAACTAAACCAATGCAGTGTCTTCAAACCTCTGTGGTATATGTGTACTCCTAAATCACTCTCATGTAGCTGTTGTGATACTGCAGTATCTGGTAAATAAGTACTTTACCTCTTATGGCTGTTCAAGGTACAAGGTATAAGATGCAATGTAATAATTTTTGGCGCATAACCAAAAAAGAACTACGACTGTTAACAGCATGATAAAGTTGCATGGTGCCACAGTCCATCTCCCATATTCCATAATATTATTCCTAAAGTGTAGCAATTAAGCTTTCATGAATTATGTTAGTATGGTTAGGCAGGTGATACCACAGGAAACTTACTACTGTTGCCAATCATTCCAATATTCATATGTTAGAAACTAAAAATGGTGAGGGCCTTAATATAGCTTGTATCCAAAAATAGTAACAATATCGTTTTCTTATTCACATGATAACAGCGTGGGTGTATGTTTTTTATTTCCAAGAATGTGTTTGTCTGTATACTTATCTAACATCTATCTATAAAGGTATTTAGTGTTTACACTGAGTAGGGGAGACTCATATATATAAAGTACATAAATTTCACCTTCCAGATCCTCATGACTGTTCATTCAGTGTACTACTAACAGTTGCAAATACATTTACATGCAGGGTGACGAAGAGCATTGTGGTTACTCCTGGGAGTGAGTTCTCCACCCTTGTAGTCAAACAGGAATCAGAGCTCACCATGGAAATGATACAGAGGTAAGGAAAGGGTAGCCACATCCACACATTCAAATAAATAAACAAAGAAACAAACAAAACAGACAGACAGACAGAAAGCAGACACAATAGAACAACAGCTTATATTAGAAGTTGTTGCAAAATATGTAGCTAACCCTCTATAACAAAAGTTATCACTGATTCAGAACTGGGTTTCCGATAGAGAATTGAGTGGTTAAAAAACAAGCTCTCATTCTTCCACCTTCCACTCAGTGACTCATGGAAGACAAAGACCTTCAAGCCCTACAACTTTGATGCCCTGGGGGCCCCCCTGTCAAGTGGTCACCTCCACCCCCTCATGAAAGTCAGGACAGAGATGAGGCAGATCTTCCTGGAAATGGGGTGCGCAATATAAATTATATAATTTTCGATCTTACTTGAAGGATATCTATCATATAGCTACATGGGGCTGGGCTGTTCTTGGATGTAATAACCAAGACTAGTTTTGATAAAATAATATTGATGCATCAATCATCCAGTTATAAACGCATATGTATAGCTAGCTGGTCCAATATAGCACCTTGGTATTACATACAGAGGAAGATCTACATTTGGCGCTCTAGCTGGATTTGTTGTTGCCAGCCATGTTTGTATGTAGTTATCTCAAGAAGGCTATAGCTGTAGTATCTGCTACACAATTCTGAAGATTTATATGCAAACTTTGTTGTGTCACTAGCTTCACAGAGATGCCTACAAACAACTTTATTGAGAGCTCATTCTGGAACTTTGATGCACTCTTCCAGCCACAACAGCATCCCGCTAGGGACCAACATGACACATTCTTTCTCAAAGGTAAGTACAGCTACTGAGTCAGGGTTTAAGCTCCCAGTATCTCCTTTACCCACATTTCCTGTCCTTTGACCCACCCATATCAACTGATGAGTTTTTGTAGTAAGTCATGTGTTGTCTTAATCGATGCTGCACTGTCATGATAATACCCAACTTCAGAACCGATGTACTCAGACGAGTTCCCTATGGAGTACCTGGAGAAGGTTAAGCAGATGCATGAGAAAGGAGGCTACGGATCCATTGGGTAGGCCACTGTAACTTGTTTTGAAACACTAAGAATGCTAGTATATCTGCTTGCAACAATGAAGTTAACTTTTGGACTATTAAATATCAAATTTCTGGTAGGATTACTCCCCCCCTCACACATGCACATAAACACTAATGCATATACGCACACAATGCATAGCTACCAATACGACTGGAAACTTGAGGAGGCACGTAAAAATATTCTCAGGACGCACACAACAGCTGTCAGTGCCAGAATGCTGTACAAGCTAGGACAGCAGAAGGAGTTCACTCCCGTCAAGTACTTCTCTGTAGACCGGGTTTTTCGGAATGAATCTCTGGATGCCACTCATCTGGCCGAGTTCCATCAGATTGAGGGTTTGGTTGCAGACTATAATCTCACTCTTGGTGACCTTATGGGTGCACTAAATGAGTTCTTCTCCAAAATGGGTAAGATATCATATTGTTTATATTTCAAAATTACCCAATAGAGTGCAATAGTGAGCAGTAAATACAGTCCAGTAGCTATAGGAGATTGTATTATTGTTTTTGCTGCATTTTTTTCCAGGAATTGGTCAACTGCGCTTCAAACCAGCCTACAATCCATATACTGAACCAAGCATGGAAGTCTTCAGCTATCATGACGGTACCCATTCCATCTATCTATACTGCATGCTGGATTACCTAGTTAACTTTTCCACCCCATCTCTGTCCTGGTTTGTCGATTCTCTCTTGCTTCCTTGCCCTCATTTTATCTCCCCCCTACACTCCACTCTCTCCTCTTCGTTCTACATTTTTTTCAATTTCTATGCCCCCTGTTACGTTCCTCCTCTTTCCCCCCACCCACCCATTTACCCCAGGTCTAAAGAAGTGGGTAGAGGTTGGTAACTCTGGAGTGTTCAGACCAGAGATGTTGCTTCCAATGGGATTACCAGAGGATGTCTCTGTCATTGCATGGGGACTCTCACTGGAGAGGTAGAACGATATAACTGTGGTTCAACTGCTGCATCTAATTAGAGTGCACCAAGCTTAAAGAGTAAAACTTTGTTTTGATATATCTCCAACATGGTTTGATGCTAAGCTCTCAAAAGTGGAAAACATGTTTCTAGCTACATATGTCTGTTACAGTTTGGTGAAAGTATTAATTCAAGTTGTAAAAGTCACGGAATTCTGTGGCTTGTACAACTGATTTGAAAAATGGCTTAAGGTGCTTAAACCTGCATTTTAATTCCGAGTGAGTTCAAACCTTGGATATCACAAATAGTCAGGGCAAGATAACTTTGGATGTTAGCATTGTTCACCTCAGTCCATCAACATCAGAGATAAGGACCAAAGTTCATGTTTTGAGTGGATTTTCGCTTAAGGTAATTATCGTCCGAGTGACTTCAAAAAATTTAAGAGGTCAAGCTTATGTTAACCCTAAATTTGAACTCTTA
This sequence comes from Phakellia ventilabrum, assembly GCA_963921505.1. Taxonomy (NCBI): domain Eukaryota; kingdom Metazoa; phylum Porifera; class Demospongiae; order Axinellida; family Axinellidae; genus Phakellia; species Phakellia ventilabrum. The sequence continues at coordinate 2,137,085 of OY997386.1, read as the reverse complement.
GGTCCTTACTAATCCCGCGATATTATCACAATTTACCAAAATCGGCATGGTATTTATATGGCTTGTGTATTGGCTAATATGGGGGAACTTTTTTGGGGGGAAACCTGTAAAAACCATTCTCTGGTGTTTTTTTTATACCTATCTGGGCATGGTAGAGTGGTTGTAACCTCTAAATTCAAAAGGTTTATACTCTTTAAGCTTGGAGCACTGAATGTAGTTTGGGATAAGCCTGAGCAAGCCCAAAATTTGTCTATGCTAGCTCTGTATCCATGGTGGGTGGGAGTGTGTACACTAATATCCCAAATCAGATTACAAAGTCACATGCACAGTTGGCTTGCAACTAATAATTAGTACCTTCTGCTCTGCTAAAATGGTATATATGCCCTTTATATCTGTGCTTCTTCCTTTACGGCACACAAACACACTACAATAGGCCCACCATGATCAAATATGGCATAAGCAACATCCGTGAACTGGTGGGCCACAAGGTCAACCTTCAGATGGTTCATGACAACCCCATTTGCCGACTGGACAAGGGAAACATTTGATAAAGGAATAGTTGCTGACTCACTGAACTTAGAACAATTATTGTGCATAGCCAGATAGTTAGATATACTGTGTGCATAATATTCTAATATTCAGACTTTACGAAATTGCTTTTTCAGAATACTGTAGCCATGTGAGATAATAATGTTCTGATAATTATAATGTGCATAATATTTGGAATTTCCAATTCCTATCTGTGTGTTCAGCACTCTCCACTATTAGCTAGTGTTATCTATAATAACTGAGCAATGGTGCAATCACGTTGCTGTTAAATGATTATGAAGAGACTGTAGCTAACACAGTATTAATTACCAGTTAACTAACCGATGGATAAGTTTACCTTACTTTAGTATATGTTACTATGTGTATTTAATAGAATACAAGAAGTTCATGCACTAATCGCAACATAATTATACCGTAAAATATCTATATAGCTTAGACCACAGGCAGTGCATTCTAACGACACCTCTTAGAATACAGCTGCCTGTGCTCTAAGTCCCAACGTGCCTAGCTACTGTCGTTCCCCACTTCCCGCTGTCTATAGCTACCGACGACACGAATTAAAATGCCAAGAAGCGCGTGAGTACAAAGATCGTATACTGCAGATCGAAAATGGCTCCTTCATACCTTTGTCTTCTCTTCAACACGAGGCATGACAAAAGAGGCCACCACATTCTACAAGAACCTCGTAGCCACAAAGCAAAAGGGAAACGATATCGATACGTCACCACCATGGGATGGCCCGGCTACGCTGCAGGTTGAGATTTTCCCTCTTACGCTCTTCCTTGCTATGCATGCATATAGTAATAGTAGGCAGCCAAAGCAGTAGGCATTGTGCATGCCCTTCTATCTCATCGGGTCCAGGAAGGCCGTGTCCCTATGTAATTCAATTGTCCTTTCCGGTTCCATTGCGAATTCTATACTAATGTTTAATTTATTTGTAAATTCTTATACGCCGAGTTCATTAGTCATTACTTTTGTTGGCTCGCTAAACTACCAGTCCAGTAACTGCCCGAAAACTAAAAGACATCTTAGCCGCTATATCAAATGCAATCCATGTATACTGTCATCCAAATACAGTGAGCTGACTCACTTCCGTTGTTCTGCTTTCCGTTTCCTATTGAATAAATACTGCAACCGATGCAGCAGACATCAAATCCTCCAACAAACCGGTCAAGTCCTGACTGCAGCTTAGAAAGATTCTACAGTGTATTAAATACCGGCGATCAAGATGGACCCTCCAGATGCGAAAAAGCCTAAAGTGGACAACACTGCCGTAATTTGCACCATCAAGAGAAAAAACGCGGGCCTTGGTAGGGTCGAAAAAGTGATTGAGGTAGGCAAAATTTATTGTAGGCAAATTTTACAATGTGTGGGGGGTTAACACAAGGAAAGCGTGTGCGTCGCAGTTGCAATAGCTATCTTTCCGCAAGCTGAAGCAAGCACTGTAGATTAGACGCGCACAACCTTTGAGAAGGCATCAAACCGAGTGTAGCAAAACAAGCTGCATTGCAATACTGCATTAAATTGGCGTCCGTTTCGGGTAAATGCCCTGCATCGTACTGGGGAGTTATATATACCCATTAATACCCGCGCAAAAATATTAGCTATAGCTAGCTAACCGTATGCAGCGTGTCATGCAATGCAACGAGAGTTAGCTCATTCTAGTTAGACTGTATTTCGCTTCGCCCGAATATAAACGCTGAGGCTACCATCTGCAGACTACTGCCTAAGTGTATTATAGCTAATACAATACGCAGTAAACCTTGCAGGTGCGCTTGCACGTGACGTCACGACCGTATAACTGCCGCTTCACTTTCCGTTATCTTCCGTTTATTCCTTACTTCAGTACACTTTTGGTATATCAACTATCACTCTAGCTCAGTTCTCACGCAGAATGAATCTGCCAGTTACAGTGTGAGTTAAGTACTATTTCATCTCTCGACTACTTATAGGATCTTGGGTGGAACATATCACACATTGAGTCGCGTCCCTCCCAGCACAATCCTAGTGAGGAGCTTGACCTCTTTGTAAACTGTGACTGCCCAGAAGAGAAGAGGGAGGAACTGGCAAGGTGGCTGAAGGAGTGCGCTTCCAACATCCGTGTGTCCGCTCAGCAACTGCGAAAAGATGAGGGTGCATAATAATAATTATGATTGTGTTCTTGTGTACACATGCATGCATATGAGTTGCTATAGACAGTAGAGTATTTCTAAACAGAAGAGGGCTTTTGGACAGTAGAATATTTCCGGATATGTTGCAGCTTGGTATTCAATTAGTAACTGAGTATACTAGAAGGCTGTCTACTGTTTCTACAAATTAAGTCCAATTTCCTGCTGAATATATACCTTCAATGGAAGACTTCTCCATGAGTTATAGGAACTGCAGACGGTAAGATTACACTAGCAACAAATTTGACTCTCTCCTCTCTGCTTTCTCTCTGTAGTGCCATGGTATCCCCGTCATGTCAGGGATCTGGACCGATTTGCTAATAAGGTTCTTGAAGCTGGAGCAGACCTCAAGGCTGACCATCCTGTGAGTAGCTAATATTTATATACAAGCACTAACAGTAATTATACAGTTTAATGATCACTTCTGAACCCATAAGTCGTATAAGCTCCTAATGATTCATTTTGTTTTTATTGTTTGTTTACTTGTTTATTGTTGGGTTCTGCTGCACTGTCTGGACACGGTAGCTAACTATGAGTCTACCATTGCACTCATCACTGCGTGTTATAAAAAATGCAGGGCAACTCGTGCAGTGAGTAGCAAAACAAACAGACAAACATGCAACAGTGCAAACCTAATATTAACTGTGTGTACTTAATTAACATTAAGATATGTACATTATAGCCCAGTTCATTTATGGAAGGCTTATACAGGACACAGTAAGAGTATACAAGTCTCTTTACTGCCTCATACTATCATAAACTACGCGTTCAATTTTCAGCAGAGGAAAGATTATTTAAGATGGAGCTGCCAAGTGTAAAGTATAGCGGGTAAGTAAATATGCGAACCTGGGTGGGGTGAGACGGGTCACAAGCAAGTCTGTCAGACAAAAACTAACCTGGAACCATGCCTAACAATGCTGCTGGAGAAGCTATGAAAAACGACTGGTCTTTGGCGGATTGCTGTCTCTATCTGCAACATTTATTCACAGATCAACCATGGCTGCTACGGGAGAGTGGAGAGACTGCTCGTATCTCGCATGCGCATTTACTCGATCATGCCTTTGGTTAATAGCACTTATATCTTTAATTATACAGAGGCTACACAAACTCTACTAACCTGGCTAGCTGGCAGCTGTAGTTAGCCTTCCTTACCAAAACTGTTGGGTAGACTTGTCCAGATCTCTAACTCTTCGTCTGCCAAAAGTTCCCAGACTGCATCCATGTAACTGCTAGTGACGCCATTTTGAACACATGCTCCCATAAAGAGACATATAAATGTATACAGTTTTGTTTTGGCCATTGGTCATCACAGAAACTCAAAGTAAAGAAACTCTAGGTTGAAATCTCAGTTTTCACCCAAGGATCATGCAATGGAATAAATTTCAAGCCTCTGTGGCCCCTCCTTTATACCAAACATTATATTATTTACACCCCCATAAATCTTTATACTTGGCAGTGTATTTATGCTATAAAGTATGGGATGATGGTTATTGCATGATTCTGTGTTCCACAGGGTTTCAGTGATCAAGTGTATCGTGAAAGAAGGAAGTTCTTTGAAGACATTGCAATAAAACACAAGCAGTGAGTTGTTAATTCATACAGACTTTGTGTACAATTTAGTGGTAGGACTCTGGCCCTCTGTACTACCTGTATAATTATGTGTCATGGAGGCCTCATATATGGTGATACTGTGCATTTCCATGACTTAATTGGCATCTATCATTAAGGTGGCGATGTATGTACGGATAATTCGAATATATGGTATGAGATTTTATACAACGACAATAGCAGAGTAACAGTATTTCGCCACAAAACAGCAAGACCTACGCACAGTAAACCGCTACAATGCAGAGCCGTAGCAAGCAAACTAACAGTGGGACGGCCCTCCAAAGGCACCACTGTGTGCCTTGAAAGAGGCAAAAATTGTGATTTCAACATGATGACCTAGCCCTAGAAACTCCATACAATGAAACTGCAATAGTTGATATTACTTATACAGAACCCACAAAGTGGATAAGCCTATACTGCAATGTTATATTGTGCTATTGATCAAGGTCAGTGGTGTATCAACCATTATGCTGTTTTAACAGTACAATCAAACATCCTGTGTGAATGACCTACACAGTAGACTGTTGTAGCCAGCCCAGGAGGGCTTTACTGTGTGAAAACGTTCTCGAGACACACTCATGAAGACAAATGCTGTGGATCGAATAGCCTTTCATTTTTAGTGTTATTCACATTCTCCAACTCCTATGGCTCGGGTGTACCAGTGGAGTTTAGTCACTTTTCTACCTTTCCAAGGCTTTTCAATAGAAGCAAGTTGTTTGGGTAGGGGCCACCTCGAGCACCTTTCTATGAGTTAGGTAAACATCTCAAAATCTCCGTATAAGTGTGTACATTACTTCGCATACTAAGAGGAATGTAATTAGCGGCACATTCACAATAATGGCTTGCTTTCATGAAAAGTTGATTAAGTCAAAGGTCAGTATGCATTGAAAAAGTGTAATAGTACCGCATGTTTATGCACAACACGAGTACATGCACAAGTGAAAGTGTCATTCCCAGTCTACTGTTCCTCAAAAGATCCGCTACACACCTACAGCTGTTTTACTATGTAGTAGTTTGAAACAATCAACTCTGAGTGCTTCGAGTGTTATAATACTTGAGAGCTTCCAAGTTTCACGAGGAAGGGGAACTATCCCCCCTCTCGCTCTAACCCCCCAGAAGGGATCGAGCAATAAATGGCTATGTTGATTTTGTGGATCATAGTCATAGATTTCTGAAAATGTTCAAGCACAGTGCTCTGATCTATAGGAATTAAGGTAGGTAGCAGCAACTTCTAATTCGATTGAGAATGCTAAAAGTATTATCCCAGGGTCTGAAACTGAGATCAGATATTGTAAAACTACTCACTATCAGAGAGGTGGTCTGGAATGGGGTTCATCTTGTTCTCCAGCATCTTGGCATGGAGTGCAGTGCTGTTGAACGGCTCCACAGTGTAGGGCAGGCACCCCGTCAACATAGCATACATGTTCACACCACTGTAGCAAAGAGTAAACATGGTGTGTCTATAACTGCTGGGTTTATGACTGTATTCTTTATGTAGTCATACATAGTATAAAATTTAGCCCCCCCCCAAAAAAAATTTGCTGGCCTGCCAAGCCAACATCAATTGCATTTGGCAGTTGTTCCTCCAGTCTAACTTCAAATTCTGTCCTGCACCTACTCCTGATCAACATCACATCTGCTACCTTCCAATCTCAAAGTATAACTCAGAGTTTTTGGAATGTGGATTTCCCTACAGGTAAAACCATCAGTGCTTCTACAGCATTTCCATGGAAGTGGGAGTACATTCATCCCACCCACCCCTCACTGTAATTATTTTTTGGATGTGCGCCCGTCACTCTATACAGTTTTCACTCATTTTCTTTATTTGCAGTGGCCAGCCCATCCCGAAAGTGAAGTACACTGAAGAGGAGATCAAGACATGGTGAGTATTACCTCTTGAAATCATGCATAGTTTGGAGTGTGAGTAATGAATGTACTCTATATGGCAGTGGCATATCTACCATTGAGGGCCTCAGTAAAACAAACTTCAACTTGAGATAAGATTTGCTGTATGGCATATCCTATGCTAGCTCTGGCCTTTGCACGCTATGTTACGGCTTGCCTCTAGGCGCATGCTCCACCAGAAAAATTTACATGCTCTGAGATCACTTCTGGTGGCTTCTGAGATTACCTTTGGCCTCTGCCAATTTATGGTAGCTGTGCCATTTCATGAAGTTAGCTGTGAGGATCTAGAGGTGGTTACAGGGGCATCAGAAGCTCCTCAGGGTGCAGCGGCTGAGAGTTTATTTTTGTGTGGTAAAAAATTTCAACCTTTTTTTCAGCCGTGAAGAAGCAGTTCTTATAGTATCTCAGTACCTTGAAAATCATGTACTATTTATACTGTTACTAGTAACTCAATACAACAAGTTTCGCATGCAATCAGTGACCAACGACCACCTTTTGCTCTAATATAACACCAGTAGTGTTACCAATTTATTTTTCGGGTGGCATGTGTGCCATAGCAGGAGTCGAAATAAGCTTTTCCCTGTCACGCAGGAGTTCAAGAAATAAGAGAATGAAGAAAATAGGATGATGAGTCTAGTACAAGGCACCGCTTTGGAGTATAGACATATGTACTACAGAACAAGTGTGGGAACAAAGCACCAGCTGGTTGGAAAAAAATTGGCGCAAAAACTGGGGCGGCCATGGCCGCCTCGGCTGCTGCGGCTCCATCACCCTTGGCTTATCCAGCAAGGCTACTAGTGTTAATTGCCACAGGCCGTCCCCTGGTATACCTACCTGCGTAGTGTAGTCTACACAAATTTGAGTTATTTCACTGGCCAAGCAAGCTCACCTAGTGGGTAAATGGGGGAATAGGTCTGGGTATCGTTTTTGAACTGGCATTCAGTATGTCAGAAAGCATCTCCCTGAACGTTAACGGAAATCTTAGAAAGGAATGGAAATCTACAGAATGCGTGGACGGATAAGTAGCTAATAACAAAACAAATGTCACAGGTCTCTGTATACACAATCTAATGTGAACTTCCTTTATTAATAGCATTCATTGGGCCCTTTGGTAAGTCCATGAGATCACGTTATAGCCGATTCACTGTACAGTGTACCTATTATCTAATCCAAATAATGTTTTTGCGTTACTGTAAATCACTTGGTGATAATGCAAGATATGTTTTGTGGTAATGTGAACAGGTTTATCCATTACTCCTTTTCAAATCACCATTAGATCATATTTAAATCTTTTGCATTGCCATAGTGAATTTTGCCGAATGCTGTTCGTTGATTAAACACACCGTCATCATTACTTTCACTGATTTCTGCCATACTTATTTTGTGCTAAGATGTCTCACTGCATATGCATCTATATAACTTAGTATGAACAGGCAACCATACATAAATCCTGATTAGCGTGTGTGTGAAAATGTTACGTTGTGTCTCAACTGGTGTCTCGGGTATATTATACAACCTATGCAGGCATACTGTATTTTGTGAGCTGACCAAACTGTACCCGACTCACGCCTGCAAGGAGCACAATCGTGCATTTCCCCTTCTGGTGGAGAGATGCGGATACAGGTAAGCCAGTTTATTAAGATTGAAGAAGAATGCACATATTCATAAGAATTAATTCAGCATTAGCCTATCTTGTTTAGTATGTCATTTTATCAGATAGCTATGGGTCACTAAAATGTATGTATCAATACTCTATGCAAAATCCATGTCATTGCACTATATGGTACATTAGAATCTGTATCACGTATTAGGGCATGTGCATAAGCTAAGCACTTTGGAACAAAAATGGAGAAGTGTTTGTATTCAACTTCCAAGCCATCCATATAGGCCTAGCCATACATTGTAAGGTGTGTATACCAGGTAAGAGCAAACACTGGTTGCAGTCATGGATACAGTGGTAGCCAAGCATGGGTTGTTTGTCTTGAAAGCATAGTTACAAAACAAAACCGTACTGTAATTAAAACATCACTTGTTCATTGCCTGTGCTTTGCATTTACCCTCTAACAACAATACTGCGGTGATATTTCCTGGTATTGTTATGTACTGTGGTAATAGTACTCACTCTATATCAACACCAATACATGAATTGATGAGTACGTGTACATAGCTAGCTAGCTACATGTGCTCTTCCTCCTGCCTTCACTCCACATCTTTTTCCTTTTCTTCCTCTATCTGCCTCCACGTCTATGTAGAGAAGATAACATTCCCCAGCTACAAGACATCTCTGAGTTCATGAAGGAATTTTCTGGCTTTCAGCTGAGGCCTGTTGCAGGTATGTACAGGAATGGCTATGTGCACTTCTATGATTACCATGCACTGAACATAATTTAGCATAAACACCTTTTTGTACTCTATACTTTTGCGTGCATACACACACACACACACACACACACACACGCACCACACACACTTGTTCACACACACAGGTCTTCTTTCCCCTCGTGACTTCCTGGCAGGACTTGCTTTCCGAGTGTTTCACTCTACACAGTACATCCGCCATGGCTCTAAACCATTATATACTCCAGAGCCTGATGTCTGCCATGAACTGCTGGGGCACGTACCACTTTTGTGTGATCCTGACTTTGCCCAATTCTCACAGGTAGGTTCCGCGCTATGTTTGTGATCTTGATATCAAAGTTCCTAATCTACTAATTACATGATTGAATTATAAATACCATTACAGTAAATGCTATTGTGTGTCAATGCAGGAAATTGGCATGGCATCACTGGGAGCTCCTGATGAGTATATAGAAAGGCTGTCAACTGTGAGTACCATACGTATGACAATAATAATGATAATACAGAGAAAGTGCAGCGTTGACATGACTTGTTGGGCTCGCTCAGGCTCACCCCAATTATATAGCCAGGCTAAGCCAGCTATGAATTGGGTGTGAGCTTTACCTACTTCTCCTTACAGAAGAGCAGACCTGATAAATTACTGGTCTACATAAATTCTCTCTGCCTCTCTCTCTCTCTCTCTCTCTCTCTCTAAAACTCTCTCTCTCTCTCTGAAACTCTCTCTCTCTCTCTCTCTCTCACACACACACACACACACACACACACACACCCCAGCTCTACTGGTATACAATAGAATTTGGCATGTGCAAGCAGGATGGGAAACCAAAAGCCTATGGTGCTGGACTTCTGTCGTCCTTTGGCGAATTGGAGGTATACAGAATATTATAGTAATGTATCTGTAATTAATTTTAGGTCATTTCTAATCTGCAATAGTGGGCATATACTAAACTTGGAATTACTGCCTAATAATCTTATCGCTACAGTATACTAAATTCACCAAACCTTTGACTACACAGTATTGCCTGACAGACAAGCCAGAGGTGCGCCCCCTTGACCCCTTCACCACATCTAAACAGGAGTACCCTATCACAGAGTATCAGCCAATCTACTTCCTGGCTGAGAGCTTTCAGAATGCCAAGGAGAAGCTCATGTGAGTGGCCTTATGATACCATCAGACTACATGTCTAATGGCTGAACTGTTCTTTATTTGATAATACGAGGATCAAGTTTGTAACTTTGTATACTAGCTATGTAGCCTTATGGAATAATATTTTGAGCTCATGCAGGATATTTCTCTTAGAGTCAATGTGCTGGTACCAGGAGCTTAACCAGGGACAGCTTTAAGTGTAGGCTGAGCAGGGGGGGTTCCCCCCTCCTGCACAGAGCGCAGAAGCTCTGTGAATTTATACTTTCAGAAAGTGCAGAAATTTTACTGTAGCCATATCCTCACAAAGATGCCAAGGGAATTCTGTTTGTTTTACCATCTCTGCAGCAATGCACACTCCCATTTCTGCTCCATTGAACACACATAATTATATAAGTGTATTAATGATGTAACTTTTGATAATCAGAAGACATAATATGCTACACCCTACATAGGCTATGCCCCTGGCTGGCATGTTTTTACAGTTTGTGCATATGAAGTTATACTGAAACACGTACTATTCTTTCTCCCCAGGGAGTTTGCTAGCACCATCCCCAAGCCTTTCTCCCTGCGCTACAACCCATACACACAGTCGGTGGAGGAGATCAGTGACAAGCCTACAATGCAGAGGTTTGTAAGTAGCATCAAAGATGAGCTGGATCTACTGCAAACTGCCCTGACCAAGATAAACTGAGTGAACCAAATGTTGAATTGTATGTTATTCTGTGTTGGTGGAACTAGACATGGATTTTTACCCTAGTGTATTAGCTTTAATTTTCTATTGCTTATATATTGTTTTGTGTGTTCATACATAGCTTTGTCCCCAGTCCACTAAGTGGGTTGGGCCTGTGAATGATGAAATTTAGTGCCTTGTTGACATTTTCCTGTGGCGGCAACTGAAATTAAGAAGCAAAGGCAGACCCCTGGGGGGGTGCTCAATGGGGTAAAGTCAGAAAGTTCTTCTGGAAAAAGAATGTGGCCCCAAACTTAAGATCACGTGTACACACTCCATTGTGCAATGTGTAGCTATGCTTATACCATACTGCGTGGGCGTATGAAAGGCACCGCCACAGTATCTATCTGCCATACACCCCGCGGTGAGCTTTAGATCTTCCTAGGGTATATGGTTGCCAGGCAACTAAGGTTTCAGGGTTAGTGCTTGTCTAAACAGGCTGTAGTAAAAGGCGGAAACAGTGCAGTATCAGATTACAACACCTGTATCTAATTGGATTATGGTATAAGGGAATACATACAACTACACTCAGGGTACAATTCCCATACACCCTAGAAACCCATGGTACAACTAATACATATATATATAGAGGACTGCTTTGAACACAGTGACATGATCAGAATATGCAATGGAAAAATATTTGTTTTCTACCGGGGACTGCAACAATTATAGTGTAGCTATATATGGACCCTGCATCCCATGGTGTGACAGGTAACAGTAGCTAAAGGCAACTGAAATAGATGAGAGCTTTTCTGAAGATTATTATTTTGTCTGCAGGGTACATTATAGCCTCGAATCCAGGCCTTCCTTGCCTTATCTTGCAGACATGGAAAAAATTGATTTTTCTTCATGGCTGCGAGATAAATTCTGAGTGAAGAAGGACTGGGTTTGAGACTAGGTACATTTAATGTGGATCATTACAATAGCGTATTTCTTAAATCCCATCAGTTTTTCCTAGGATTTATTGTATTGGAGGCCATCAATTGCAGCACACCATATGCCCATGGACAATACATACTACATGGTAGCTAAGCTACATAACCATCCAATTCAAGCCAACTTGATCAACTTGATCAGCAATCAGCGGGGTCACGTGAGCTACATAAAATTAATTAGATTCATTGCACTATTTACATTTTCCCATGGCAGCAACCGGAATCAACAGCGGGGGGGGGTGTCACTTTGATGTGGAAAGTGACTTTCAAGGGAAAATTCGGCACTTTGTTTACTAAGATGCAGCTGCCGTTTGTGGGGTCCTGGCAAAAGCAGTGGTGAGTTGTAGCTAGGCTGTGTGCGTGTGTAACGTAGCAAGGGAGGGGTTAGGGGAGAAAAGCATGCGTAGTTTTCTTGTGAGTAGGCTGACTGTCATAACCCAGGGGTGAATATACTGTAGCAGGCATGGGTTGTGGCAATATTTGATGGCGAGTCCGGATTGCAAAATGAGTAAATTTGTGAATAGCAAGGCAGATTTAGCTGTAAAACTGGATTTGAAGTGTTTCTGTGAAAAAGCATGCGTAGGATTTTGGCCTGTCCTGCGTAACCTCGTACTCAGGCCTTCCACGCCCAGATTTTATCTCGCAGCCGTTTTTTCTCCATGGCTGCGAGATAAAATTTGGGCGTGGAAGGCCTGGGTACGAGGTTAGTCCTGTGTAGGTTTTGTGTAGGTTACACAATGAGGGGTGAGACTGTGTGGGGAGTGCAATATTTGGAATTTTAGCAAAAGAGGTTAATATTAAGCAGAGAGGGTAATTAGATGCTTACCTATTGTCATGTGGGTGTAGGCTAGGGTGTTGCCAACATAGCCATCAACTTGGTTCGGAGATACGGCTTCAACGCTACTCAACTTCCCTTCCTACCTTAAGTGGTTACTGTGTTATTGCGAATGCCTGTTAGTTTAGAGCTGGGAGGGAATTTTTTTAAATTAGTTAAGTGGGTCTTTCTTACCTGTATTCTATTCTATATTTGCTATGTAGACGTTTTCAGTTGTGGAATTTGGAGTCAGTTTGAGGGTATAGAGGATGACGAACTACGAGATTTGGCCAGTTCACTGCCGGGGGTGGTGCTCAGTGGTAGAGCTCCTGCTACTGCAAAAAAGTACAGTGGAGCATTCTCACGGTGGAAGAGGTGGGCTTCCACTAAGCAAGAAGTGCAGGTTATACTGGCCAAACCCATTTTTGTGGTATTGTATATCAATTACTTGCTACAAACATCCAAGACGAATGGTCCTATAGAGGGGGCAGTGAATGCTCTGTCCTGGGCGCAGTGAATGCTCTGTCCTGGGCGCATCATCTGGCGGGTGTAGAGGACCCCACAGACCACCCTTTGGTTAAGGAAGCTCGAGCAGGTACCAAAAGAATATTACCACAGCCAACTACCAAGAAAAAGCCTATATTACCCCAGAAATTTGGAAACTTTAGTGGATAGGTTTGGCGGTGCTGATGCCTCGCTGTCGGACATTTGCAATGGTGGGGTTTGCGGGCTTTTTTTCAGTTTAGTGAACTAGCTCAGCTGAAGGAGTCTGATGTAGTCATCTATCCAGAGCATATGGAGCTTTTTGTTGAATCAAGTAGCTAGCTAAGATTGATCAGTTTCGGGATGATGCCTGGGTGGTAATAGCCAGAGCTCAGTCTAAGCTCTGCCCAGTGGCCATGATAGAGCGCTACACTAATATGGCTGCTATAGAAACTCATGGAGGCCGATTCCTTTTTAGGGGACTGGTGAATACCAAGACGGGTGCACGGTTGCGGGAGAATTGGTTGCCTTAGGGCAAAAGAGCTTATCCTAGACAAATTAGCAGCCATCAGACTTGATAAAAGACAGTTTGGTCTGTATAGCCTGCGTGCAGGTGGAGCTTCTGCAGCTGCTATAAATGCAGGCATCCCGGACAGGTAGTTTAAGCGGCATGGTCGTTGGAGGAGTGAAAATGCCAAGGATGGCTACGTCAAGGACAAGCTTGAAGATAGATTAAGTGTGTCTTGGGCAATATGATACATTCCACTAATAGCTACCAAATATCACGCAGTTGTTAATTATTGCTAACCATGCAGATTATGTTCCAGGGTAGACAGCTTCAAAACGGAACAGAGTATGAACTTCAAACTTTCACAGTTACATCCTTTCCACATGACGCGAGTTTTGTATAAAAGTTGCATATACTCTAGGCTTACCTGACATTCACCCTATATAGCTACTGTGTGACAATAGCTACTGTGCGACAATAGGCCACTTACGCTACTAACCTACTATAGTACATGTACATGTACACAGCACTTGCCAATATATAGTGTGATTACTCTCTCAAATATTCAATGAAAGATTACACGTACATTCAGAAGTATGATATCCATAATGCATTTGTACATAGTTCAGCCACTTACTACCAGCTGAGAATTACACTACATGTTGAATGTCTTTATTATGCATGTGTGTTCAGTATAAATGTGTTTACGTTGTTATGAATGTTTGCTTTGCGTGGCTGTCACGGCAAGACCCTGAAACTCGCATCTTTCTTGTAGAGCTCACTTCCATCGTAGCTGCTTATCTTCAGGCGGTATCCCTGGTGGCGGATGAAATGTTTCGGGAAATTCACACTCTCAAACGCATCAAACCCATCAAACCATATGTCTTCACGGATGGTGAATGTGGCATCCTTCCTGAATAATACCGTTGAGTCATAAGGGTCTGCATATAGGTTGAAGCCACGATGCCTCAGGTACTTTGTTGCATCACTGCAGTAACGAAAGGAGACGGACTGGGCGTGGCCGGTGAGCCCAGGACTGATTAGTACAAAACGGTCAGGGCTGATTAGTATATAACGATCATCTGCGTTTTCCTTTATAATATAAGCTTCATTCCCTTTAAGTCCAAAGTAATAGGATGGAAAGTTTTGTGATCGTATTTTGTGGCAGGTTGGTTGTAGCACACGAAAGCTAGCATCGTGTTGAAACACTGCAGTACTCTCATATGAGTGTACCTTCAAACGAAAGCGTTGATGACGAATGAATCGGCCAGGAAAGTTTACACTTTCAAATGCATCATGACCTGGAACCCATTTGTCCTTCCGTAAGTAAAAGCAGGCATCATATTTGAAAAGGTCAGTGTTTTGAAAAGGATCAGCAAACAAAAGAAATCCCCTATGTCGCAAATACACATTCAAATTATCTGACAGCTGCAATGACACAGTACCATTATGACCGCAGAGTCCAGGGGCCACTAGTCTCCACTGCACTGGCTGTGGTCGTCGCTGGATGTACCCCTCACTCTCTTGGAGACCAATGTAGTGATCAGGGAAGTTGTAAGACTGCAGCTCAACTGGAGGGTGTGGGAGGGAGACATACTCTTACTTAAGAACGATTTTTTTCTGTACTTTTAGCTATATGTATGTAATAAAGCTTCAAGTGCAACTAGACTTGGAACATAATCCACAACCAATGTTTCATTTACGAAATCCCCAAAGGGGGTGGGGGAGCAAAAACACATTGCATTCGCATTCCCAAAGTTGACGAACAGAGGGTAGGCTATTATTTACATTGCACCTCCCTTCATTTGGATGGTATGAGTCACCTTGGTGAAGCCTTGGTAATCATCTTTCGATTTGTGAATAATGAATGGTCCATTGAGCAGTACAGATAGCTATGGCTTTTACAACAATCTCTCAAGAAATTGCTAGGGAATTATACGGCATTTCATCAGAGCCCCTGTTGGCTTTCGTGCAGGGTAGAGCATCAACAAAGAACGTGGCTATTACAATACTCAAGGTTGTATACCCTAAGCAGTGACCCCACATGCTACATCACGTGGGAGAGCATTTCAACACCCCTATGGATAAGCCTGAATGCACACAGCCTGAGAACACGGTTAGCCTGGTGAGAGCACTGCTATCATGTAGCTCTACACTGTCTCTCTCAATACAGGCAGAGATCGAGCACACAGCCAGCTTACTCGAGTTAGAGAGCCTTGACCCTAGCCTCGTAGCTACCCAGTCCTCCCCTCACAGCTTTATCAAACTCCTGCCGCTGAAACGAGTGCTTCACCACTTCCAAACCCACGCTAGGGAAAGTGAAAGGAAGAAGGTTGCTGCGCATTACCGGCGCTGGTAGTTGGCTACCGCCATCAGACAAAGCCATCACGCTGACTCGGACAGAAATACGCAAGTTCAAAGTTCAAAGACCATACGGAAAAAAATTGGCATGAAAAGTGGGGCGGCCCAGGCCGCCCCTGCCACCCCACTTCCGACAGCCCTGAGTGTAGTAGAGCTCTAGGCTTAGCTAAACCACCAAACTTTCCTGGCTAAACACTGTGCTTGATGACAGTGCAAAATCATGGAAAATTAGTCTGGTAGCTACAGACCTAGCTTTTTGGGAAGCCAAGTTGTGTTGCAGCTGCAGCTGCTGCACACTACAAATCCAATTAGGACTATGGCATTTTCATGGTTTGCAGGAAATCCACTAGCAGATTTTCTGACTGGTATAAAGGCCCAATGATGCGCATGTGAGTGTGAGTGTGAGCATCTGGGAGCTCACTACAACACGGCAGAACCTGCATATAATGTAGCCAAGCCATGGTTGATGGTACTTTATAACTTGTTCACTCCTGACTTACTTCATCGGTCAAATTTTGCACTCAATAAATTTTTAACTGACAAACTTTTTGCTGCTTAAAACTTCACCCTGCGAACTGACTGGCAAAATTGGCGGAAGGACAGAAGGACTGAAAGCTGCAATCTGATTGGACCCTTTGGAATTCCAAAGGGGAAAGGTATCTATGACAAGAAATTGCGCTTGAAACACCAGATATTCTTTCGCCAGAGAAGCGTGAACGTCTGGGCACGAGACTATTTCTAGCCATACTCAGAACTAAAGAAGGTGTGGCTCCGCAATAAATGCTTCACGTATATGTGAACGCGCGTAGCTGTCAAAAAAAGTTCTAGAAACCCGACCAACCCGACCGGTGACTACAGCCCTGCACAATACTATATATCCTTGGCTTTGGCAACATTTTTATTATGCAAAATTTCCCGCTATATGGTAGCTAAACTTTAAAGTACTTGACAAACTCACTCACCCAATTGTTGAGCCTGAGCTGTTTGGAATAGGAAGCTTCCAATTCCTACACATAAAACCAGGAGGATTTGCTGCATTTCCTGCAGAAGGTACAATGTAGCTATCTGCTCAAAAATTGCACTAAGAACTTCTGCTTCTATGGAATAATGTATACATGTTGCTACAGCAAGAACAGAAAGTAGATGCATGTAACCTTGCATTAAGTCAAGTGGGTTCTCTTACCTGAAAGCATTTAGCTAATATGTCAGAGAAAGTGGTGGAATATGCTGCCCCTTGCTTATTTACATAACAAAAGCTACATGCCAAATTACCATCTAACAATAACTCACTATTTTCCTGCACAAAAGTACTATATAGCAGTTCGGGAGACCTGCAGTCAAACACTATAGCTAGCCAGTTCTGAACCAAGAGCTTAGTTTCTTCAGATAGGAGCTCACCAAAGCTAGCTATGTGGTTCAGAGAGGTCAGGATCGCGACTGAAGCCTATACAGAGCTAAATTAGTGGTCAGATAACCGCACATGAGAGACAGATGTCTGTACCACAGCAGCCATACATGTAACTAAATCAAAGGCACTGCCATCTGAATCTGCCTGGTACAGGGTGCACAAATCTGCTGTGGTATATTTTGCTTCTCTCTTGGTGGTTACGAGTGTAATATGCAGAACATTGAGGGGTAGCCATAAGGAGGTATGTATATGTATATATAGCTAGTGCTCTCCATGCCGTATCAGTCATTATGTCAAGGACATTTGGCGTGTCTTCATCCCATTTGAAGTCCCACTGTGGCTAATAATAATATTATGCATGATAAGAAAATTATCAGTACAGGTAGCTACGCCACATGTTATGGTTATGTATTGAAAATCAACTTACTTCAAGCTTTTGTAATTCCTCTCAAATCAGATCAACTTGCTAATGTACAGGTTCCATGGCCAGCTGCACTTCATGTTGCCCTATAGCTACCGTGCAGAAACTCCCCATGCACACAACTATACTATCTCAATGAGAACCCAGTACACTATAGCTGCACAGTTTATTAAAGAGTTAACCAATGCAAATTTTAACAACTCTACAATTAATGCAAAACATAAGCGAGTAAAAATACGTACTAGCAATGTTATTACACAAAATTAATGTGTGCAGGTCCACACAAGAATGGAAGCTAGTAAAAATACATTTATTAGTAATTTTATGTACAGTTACTGTATTCTAGCAAATTCTACTTTTTGTCCACCATTGGATCTTCAAATGGTGCCACTTGTAATTGCAGCTGACTCGATTCTTGGTGTGGATGGGTGAACTTCCGCCAAAGTCACTCTGAAGATAAACATCATAGTGATTGGATTTAAATAGCGTAGGCGTGAAGAAATATAGCTAAGCAGTAGCTAGTTCGACTGATTACAAGGGTTCATTACATAAACTTACTGTATATGAATTTATCAACTTTCATGTTGTGTAATATATACACTATCACTCTCAGCATAATTTTTTTCATACAATCACCCATCATCCACCAAGAATTGGTTGAGCTGCATACTGTGTGGATGCCGCCCAAGTCATAATGAAGATAAATACATGGTTGGATTTAAATAGCGCTTCTCTAACCGTTAATACCTGAGGGGCGCATACCGGTTCTATTGGTTCGACCTTTAGTAGAGTTGGCTGAATATGATCGCTGCTTGGTAGCGAGTCAATCTGAGTGAAAAAATCATCAAATAATGATTAATCAAAAATTGTTAAACTGACCAGTTTGTTGGTGGGAGGCGTCTTCTTAACTACCTTTAGTAGAGTTGAATGGTTGAGCTGCTTGGTAGCATAGATGGTAGTTAGCCTCGTTCCAACTCTTTCAAGGGGGGTGTGGCCTGGGTACGAACCTAGTCTCGTACCCAGACCCTCCCCCCGCGCGAAAAGTAAAAATCGACATTATTATCAAAATAACGATAATCAAAAATTGTTAACTGACCAGTTTGTTGGTGCAGCTTTCTTCGTCTTCTTCATCAATTTTATCTGACTCTGAAGTTCTTTGGATCGCTAATTCTAAAGTGCTGCACTATGAACTATTGTCATAATCATCAACTTATAGCATTACATCATATCTACTGTATGACATCATAGCATTACATGCGGCCGGCCCAATATATATATGCCTGAACAAATTTATTTTCCGGCCGGAAGTAGCCTTCAGCGCCAAAAACAAGAGCTTCCTGCGGAGCTTAACCGCTTATTCAGTGCCACCTACTGACTAAGGTAACATACAGCGACTTTCACTTAGCGTGAACCGATAGCACTATCACTGTACTAACCAAACGCCTGCTTTCCTCTTGGCGAGTTCGCCACTTTTGGTCATTAGCAGCTGTTTTCCACGCCCCTCTCAATTACTTCCGGCTTAAGCGGAAGCTCAAAAAAGTTGGAACAAATCTAAGGCACAGAGGCTTTACAAAAATAAACCATATCTGCTCCAACAGGAGTTCTTACAGTACTTGCTTGTGTAAACAAAGTTGGTACTCCAACTGTGCATGCACAAAAACTATGTTTGATTTCACACGAAATTGTAAGGAGAGTCATAACCAAATTTGAAGCTACTATCATAAAATTCATCTAAAAAGTGCTGCAGTACAACAAATAAAATATTATCTCTCGTAGCCTCGTCCCCAGGCTCCCTTCTCGCATGTATTTTCATGTGTGGGAGGTTATATTAAACTCTGGGTCTGCAGAATTGGACATCTGACTGACCATCCTCGTGGCCTGGGATCAACCTATAGGAGTAAACAGTGCAAGTGGATCACAGCAGGTTGCCACTCCAGTAGCATTAGTACCCTGTCCAAATCATCTGCTGCCTATGGCTTCAACTACAATGGGTCTATAGTGAATATCATTTCATCCCTTGCTACAGGAAGTGTCTAATTTCTTCATGTAAGGATGACTTGCCTTAGCTTTCCTATCAAAATTTTTACATTGTGTGCAGAGGGTGCATGGTTACGTTCCATCCCATTCCACCTATTAAAGTGCGGAACGTACCACTAGTTTCATCTATAATAAAATGCGCTTCATAGCTACAGTGAGTGAGCGCAAGCTTATATTAGAAGCTTGTAAGTTTAACATTTAAAGGGATTTGTTGCCAATTCCACAGTCTTGTTCCCAAGCTCCCCTCCCACTTGTGCAAGTAACTGGGAACAAGGCTACTCGCGGGTCAACTCGCTTGGAGGAGTGAGTCTGGACATGATAGCTCATACTATAAAAGAGGGGGATCTTGCTTTTTCTATGTACTCACTGTAGCTACGTCGAACTTGAGGCTATTTCTCTGCGACGGGTGTTCTAGTACTCACTGTAGTGACGAGGTATATTCCACTACCAGTTCTGGGTTTTAATAACTATCTGTGCAGAGTATTCAGTATTGGCAGTCCAATAACATATTTTGGACCTATTGATCAAAAGCAGCTGCAAGGTGGTAAATACTTCAAGGGACATTCCAACTGAACATGCTACATACAAGTTAACCCAACAACAGTAAACAACCTGTACACATGTAAACTACAAACATGGTATAAACATTGAAGACCTGAGTGTGCCAAGCAAAAATCAATTGATGTCAGAAAGACATACCGTATTTCCTTATACGAGGAAATACGGTAGACTTGACATCCCATAGTCATATTACATAGTAAAGAACAAAATTTAATTACCCATGCACTTTGAGTCCTAACTCCTATCTTCATATCCATATTATGTGCTGCACACTGCAAAAAATTGTATAGTCCATTTCCTTAGTACATTCTTCCGTAATGTAGTTTACCTTGTAACTGACTGTTACTAGACACATGCATTCCAACAAATTAACCATGACTATTAACATGTATTAGCTATAACAAGGCCTCAAAGTCTGTCATAATTGCCGAGCGCGAGGCAAATAATTGTGTTGCATGCAGACCCCGTGTATGTATGTATGTATGTATGTATGCATGTATGTATGTATGTAGGTAGGTAGGTATGTATGCATGCATGCATGTATGTATGCATGTATGTATGTATGTATGTAAGTAATAGCTACAGGAATGCAATTATTGCAACATATTTCCTGTGGGCACAGTACCGCTTTCATGCACGTGCAGTAGAGCCAAGAGCAGAAAGGCGGCAGCGATTGGGAAAGCTACGTGCGCAGCAACCCAGAGGAGTGGTGGCTAGGCCTAGGATGAGAGGGGACATCGGTGGGAGGTTTTATCGTCAAAGGGTAAGGCTGATTCAGTAGCAGGAAAGTGATGACCGCTGTTCTCAAGATCTCGGACTGGCTGAATGCGAATGGTCAGCTGAGCGGCATAATGCAACTCGATTCCCGCGAGGCCCTCTGCATGGAATACCATGTATGCACTAGTATGACTATGGAATGTCAAGTTTGAGGCCTAACTCCTACCTTCACACTTCATATATTCATTGTTGACTGGCCATATTTTTCAAACTGACGTGGTTAAAAAACACGTCACCTCATACGCAAGCTGCCATACATTCCACTAATACAAATATCACGCAATTGCTAATTATTGTTGATTTTGTTCCAGGGTCAACAGCTTCAAAACGGAATAGAGTATGACAGTGATTTACTAGCGCTGTCCAGTGAACGCTTGCCGTTACGTGCCATTTTCATTTATAACTATTAATAACGTAACCGGAAGCTCAACTACTGAGCACGTGTTTTGCTTCGTTTGCGACGGCCGAGGCATGAACAAGCTTTTGCTTGGGCACTTTATAATAGCAGTGAGTTACCATAAGACATATATGAGTATAATGAATGTCGAAATACAACTGCTAGACTTGACTAACCTTGATGATGTGAGAGTCAGTATCGCCCGCTTCTACCTGCAATCTTTGCCCGTATTGCTTTGCATTTGTCTGTGGGGCCCTTTGGACTTTAACTGACTCTACTATAGCTAGTTGTACATTTGTACTGTTTGGCTATCGTCTATTCATGTAGCTGCAAGCAGTAGCTGTGCAACCACAATGATCCATGTTTTCCCGCCCCCCCCCCCCCCCCCAAAAACAAAACAAAACAAAAGAAACAAGTAATAAGTTGAAAAATGAAAGAACGTATAGGGATGGAATGCCAACCAAACAAGGTAGGAATGACACCCATATACTTCTACGGATTATCATCCCTAGCGTAAGTTGCCAATTATTGACACATAAATGGTGCACCGCACTAACCTCGCTCCCGTTAGTCGTAAAAAAACTCGCTCTTGTGCTGGAAATGAGGTCATTGAGTTACTAACAACCCACCTCTGAGGGTATTACTATTCTTCATCTCGAAGCGACAGTGCAGCGGCCGTACCCCCTCATTCACGTATTACCGAAGTTACACTGGGTACCAAATGCCAATGATCTCTAGCCTTGTCTTAGTACTTTAATAGTCTTTACACAAGTTTGATACTCGAGAGCAAACCAAAAAATCAGAGAAGGCAAAATTTCACTGTACGGCATGCATGCATCTGAGAGGATAAATGCAGAAAAAGGACAGTTAGCTATAGCTATAGGACCACTGTTGCTCGAGATAGTCATGAGAACTGGCCACAAAAACACAGGTAGCTAGAGCTGTAGGTTGTTGATACTCATCTGATACTGAGCCTCAGAGCACCTTTCACAACCGCTCACAACCGCCTACAGTGGATACAGCGAATGGTAGGTCTAATTGTAGGTCTAATTGATGCCGGTCCTTCGTGAATCAGTCAGCCTTGGCCTCATCTTCCAAGAAAAAACGCACATTCCTTGCTTGCTAAATACAGAACTGATAAAGTTGCTGTTCACCCCCGATCTCTCACTATACATTCAACTTCAGCCCTATGATTTCAACCATGTGACCAGCACCCCTCTCTTTGCCCAAAGCAATGGACAGGCTGAACGGACAGTCCAGACTGTGAAGAGGTTGCTCAAGGAGTCCAAAGACCCACACATGGCCCTACTCACCTACTGGTCAACCCCTTTCCCCTGGTGTAACCTTTCCAGCCGAACTGGGTTTGGAGTTTTGGAAGAGCTATCGTACCTTCAAGGACTGCCAGAAACGAGATTACGATCACCGTCACAGAGCCCAAGCCCTAAATCATGTCCCCAATGACACAGATGTTTGGATCGCATCAGGTGACCTGACCAGCCAGTCTCTGGTAGAGTGATCTCTCCACCAAGTACACCCCAATTGTATGTGATTGGAACCTCTACTGGACAAGTCAGACGAAACAGGCAACATCTTAATGTCATGCCAGGAAACTACTAACTGACCAACCAAATCAAAACACTTTGCTCGAGAGCCCATCATGACCATATGGGACACAGATACATCACCCGAACAGACTGACCAAATCTATTCCGGAAGGGGAGATGTGGAATGAACACTATTCCTCACGCTATCCATCTGTTCATTATCACCTGTTATCACCACATTAGAGTCAAGTTGTCAATAATATTAGCTACACAAGGCAGCTGTAGCTAGCTACAGAAGTATTCGATCACAGAGATACAGCCGGTGTAGCTACTTTCTGGCTTAGAGCTTTTAGAAAGCCAAGAAGAATGAGTAAAAAGATGCCCTTTTTTAACATCTTTACCTTTTTGTCCTAGTGTTAGGGGGTGGGTTGCGTATTGAAAATGGGATATGCTAGTGATATACTGCTGAGAAGTCGCAACTAGTTCCACACCTGGTCCCAAATAAATTATGGTGTCTGGCTGAAATACTGCTAGGTAGTTTGACACATCGTAGTGTCCATCACCAACCACTAGCCTACCCCATTGAAAACCACCCTTTAAGCGGCATGGTCATTGGAGGAGTGAAAATGCCAAGGATGGCTACGTCAAGGACAAGCTTGAAGATAGATTAAGTGTGTCTTGGGCAATATGATACATTCCACTAATAGCTATCAAATATCACGCAGTTGTTAATTATTGCTAACCATGCAGATTTTGTTCCAGGGTAGACAGCTTCAAAACGGAACAGAGTATGAACTTCAAACTTTCACAGTTACATCCTTTCCACATGACGCGAGTTTTGTATAAAAGTTGCATATACTCTGACATTCACCCTACTGTGCGACAATAGGCCACTTACGCTACCAGGAGCCCATAACCCAAAGGGAAGGAGCATTGAACTAGTATTCCACCTGTTGTCGAATGGCACCTACAAGAAACCTCCATATATGGAATGCTTAGCAGCTATGCCTGGCTGGTTTACTACCAGACTAGTGCTAAGTAAATTATAGCGCTTACATAGCACTTACCATATAAGGAGTGTTGGGCAAGCGCTATTTGACAACAGGTGGAATCAGCATACATACAGAAGTTTAATGCTCCTTCTATGGGCTCCTGACGCTACTAACCTACTATAGTACAGGTACACAGCACTTGTCAATATATAGTGTGATTGCTCTCTCAAATATTCAATGAAAGATTACACTACATTCAGAAGTATGATATCCATAATGCATTTGTACATAGTTCAGCCACTTACTACCAGCTGAGAATTACACTACATGTTGAATGTCTTTATTATGCATGTGTGTTCAGTATAAATGTGTAAACATGTTTACGTTGTTATGAATGTTTGCTTTGCGTGACTGTCACGGCAAGACCCTGAAACTCGCATCTTTCTTGTAGAGCTCACTACCATCATAGCTGCTTATCTTCAGGCGGAATCCCTGGTGGCGGATGAAATGTTCCGGGAAATTCACACTCTCAAATGCATCAAACCCATCAAACCATTTGTCTTCACGGATGGTGAATGTGGCATCCTTCCTGAATAATACCGTTGAGTCATAAGGGTCTGCATATAGGTTGTAGCCACGATGCCTCAGGTACTTTGTTGCATCACTGCAGTAACGAAAGGAGACGGACTGGGCGTGGCCGGTGAGCCCAGGACTGATTAGTACAAAACGGTCAGGGCTGATTAGCATATAACGATCATCTGCGTTTTCCTTTATAATATAAGCTTCATTCCCTTTAAGTCCAAAGTAATATGATGGAAAGTTTTGTGATCGTATTTTGTGGCAGGTTGGTTGTAGCACACGAAAGCTAGCATCGTGTTCAAACAATGCAGTACTCTCATATGAGTGTACCTTCAAACGAAAGCCTTGATGACGAATGAATCGGCCAGGAAAGTTTACACTTTCAAATGCATCGTGACCTGGAACCCATTTGTCCTTCCGTAAGTAAAAGCAGGCATCATTTTTGAAAAGGCCAGTGTTTTGAAAAGGATCAGCATACAAAAGAAATCCCCT
Source organism: Phakellia ventilabrum (assembly GCA_963921505.1). Classification (NCBI taxonomy): domain Eukaryota; kingdom Metazoa; phylum Porifera; class Demospongiae; order Axinellida; family Axinellidae; genus Phakellia; species Phakellia ventilabrum. The sequence continues at coordinate 2,112,311 of OY997386.1, read as the reverse complement.
ATGTCGCAAATACACATTCAAATTATCTGACAGCTGCAATGACACAGTACCATCAAGACCGCAGAGTCCAGGGGCCACTAGTCTCCACTGTACTGGCTGTGGTCGTCGCTGGATGTACCCCTCACTCTCTTTGAGACCAATGTAGTGATCAGGGAAGTTGTAAGACTGCAGCTCAACTGGAGGGTGTGGGAGGGAGACACACTCTTACTTAAGAACGATTTTTTCTTTGCTTTTAGCTATATGTATGTAATAAAGCTTCAAGTGCAACTAGACTTGATACAAAATTATAATAATCCACAACCAATGTTTCATTTATGAAATCCCCAAAGGGGAGGAGCAAAAACACATCGCATTCGCATTCCCAAAGTTGACGAACAGAGGGTAGGCTATTATTTACATTGCACCTCCCTTCATTTGGATGGTATGAGTCACCTTGGTGAAGCCTTGGTAATCATCTTTCGATTTGTGAATAATGAATGGTCCATTGAGCAGTACAGATAGCTATGGCTTTTACAACAATCTCTCAAGGAATTGCTAGGGAATTATACGGCATTTCATCAGAGCCCCTGTTGGCTTTCATGCAGGGTAGAGCATCAACAAAGAACGTGGCTATTACAATACTCAAGGTTGTATACCCTAAGCAGTGACCCCACATGCTACATCACGTGGGAGAGCATTTCAACACCCCTATGGATAAGCCTGAATGCACACAGCCTGAGAACACGGTTAGCCCGGCGAGAGTAGTGGAGCAGGTGATGACACATTATGGTGACATTGAACCATTCCAGCCACTTCCACAAAGTTACTTACCGTAGGTACTCTATTTATGCGTCCTTCTAATTCTACATTGAAATTCAATTTGTCAAACCGATACAGTGGCGTAGGAAGATGTTTCACTTTAGGGGGGCACCATCAATATCACTGCTGGAGGCGCTGAGTCTGCGAAGCGGCTGATTATCTGCACGAAGTGTTTAAAAAAAATTACGCATGAATTTTAAGCTATCAAGAAGTGCTCTCCAACACTCGTACTCAATGTGGTTCATTCGGTCACTGGCACCTGCTATATTATCATCCTCATCCTTAGAACTGATGGCACTGGCACCTGGTGAGTCGATAAGCTAGTAACACACATCAATTACTGTGGTAAAGTATCGTGATTTGATCTCGTGCTCAGATGACTGTGTCCAGACGTACCTAACAAAAAAATTATTTCTCTCCCGAACGCAAAGGGGGGCGCCAGCCCCTGGAGCCCCCCTGGTTCCTATGCCACTGCGATAATTTCCAATAACGCATCGCTACAATCACTCACTGGAAATTCATTTCCTATTATTGTGCCAGCTACAATGGTCTTTGTTGCTTGCTAGCTAGCTACGCACATAAATTTACCTATGTACAACATACTGGTACCTTGCTTTGATGTCTGGCATGCTTGTACATTTAATACGGCAGATAGGCTAGGCTAGACTAGACTTATGCTAAATCTCAATAGGTGAGAATAGGTGAGAAGTCCATTACGTCATTTAACGTCCTTCTGACTTCCACTTTGACCTACAGCCTTGATAAGGTTTGGTATCAAGACTACCTGATACCCGCAACCATGTGACATAGTTGCAACCGCTCTATACAAGCTCTATACAGTCGTGGAGTGTCATAGATCGTGAATCAATTACTGCACTGTGACTCATCACGTGCTGATGCTAGTACTACATAATCCAAGTGGTTCTACAGTGAATAGGGGGTTTTGGGCTGCAGCTTCGTTTATGAGATCACAATAGTAAGTACAAGAATAGTCAATGTTGCGATATTATTTGCCAGAAAGCATATACCACCTATGCTCTAACTCAGGGCCGGTGGAAGCGGTCCGGCCGGTCCACTTTTTCACTCAAGTACCTTGTAGGTTTTCATCAATGATTCACAGAAAAGTCATCGAAGTGCAGTACTAGTAGCTTAGTAACTATAGCTCTGCGCGACTTGCAGTACGGCGACAGCTAGCTAGCTACAGCCTAGCCTACATACGCGTGTAGATCGCAAGGGGCGTGTCCAATTACGTAATACAGCTTTCCTGACTGTATCGTCGACCGGACGACCAGGCGCGCGCCTAGGCCATGGCGCCAACGTGGCTAGCGCTCGGGACGATCTAGACCATAGCGTGCGCGCAGAACACGTGCATTCATTCTAGACTTGCAGCTGTAGTATGCCTGAACTTGAAGTGAGTATTTTAATGCATGCATTACTTTATGAGTAATTTTATTATAGTCACCTGTCTGTTTGTCTGTCTGTCCATGCATAAAGTGTCCCAAAATGCGTCAGAATCAATCTGAGAACGTCTAAAATTCAAAAATTTTCTGGGGGGGCATGCCCCCAGACCTCCCTACAAACTGCGCGCTTTGCGCGCATTTTACACATATTATATGCACATAGTCTTGGCCTGACCACTCAAATTTTGCTTCCTCCGGGCCTATAACTGCCAATTGTACCGTGGCAGCCATATAAATCAAAGGGAAAGCCGGTAGGGTATATGGCTTACTGTTATCCAAACAAGTCGGCAGGCGGCATCAACTGACCCAGACCCAAACAGGGTCATCAATATAGTATAACTCATCTACAACTGTTGTGTAGCTCCTAACGTGGATACTCTGTAACTGCCAGAGTAAGTGGCAGATAGAGTTTGGGCAAATGCACGAGGGGCCATTGGGGGAGGCAATACAACCCGAGCAAGGGGCAGCTCACATCAAGGAGGGCAAAGCCTGCTGGGTAGCCGCACCTTTGCTCTCGTAGCGTCTCGCTACATTGAAGGTCATGCACTGCCATCATGTAGCTATACACTGTCTCTCTCAATCCAGGCAGAGATCGAGCACACAGCCAGCTTACTCGAGTTGGAGAGCCATGACCCTAGCCTCCCAGCTACCCAGTCCTCCCCTCGCAGCTTTATCGAACTCCTGCCGCTGAAACGAGTGCTTCACCACTTCCAAACCCACGCAAGGGAAAGTGAAAGGAAGAAGGTTGCTGCGCATTGCCGGCGCTGGTAGTTGGCTACCGCCACCAGACAAAGCCATTGCACTGACTCGGACAGAAATACGCAAGTTCAGAGTTCAAAGACCATACGAAAAAAATTGGCATGAAAAGTGGGGCGGCCCAGGCCGCCCCTGCCACCCTGCTTCCGACAGCCCTGAGTGTAGTAGAGCTCTAGGCTTAGCTGAGTGTATGGCTAGAGCTCTAGGCTTAGCTAAACCACCTGCACACTACAAATCCAATTAGGACTATGGCATTTTCATGGTTTGCAGGAAATCCACCTGGCTAAACAGTGCAACTACTGTGACTCCTTTATGGCTTTCTTGATGACAGTGCAGTAAAAATAAAATCATGGAAAATTGGTCTGGTAGCTACAGACCTATATAGCTTTTTGGGAAGCCAAGTTGTGTTGCAGCTGCAGCTGCTGCACACCACAAATCCAATTAGGACTATGGCATTTTCATGGTTTGCAGGAAATCCACTAGAGACTATCAGATTTTCTGACTGGTATGAAGGCCCAAGATTTTACAGCACTTCTAGCCTAGTCCGTGCCCAGACGTTCACGTCCCCCCACCCCCCCCCCGGGCGAAAGGACGTCTGGTGTTCTAAGCGAAATTTCTCGTCACAGACTCCTTGTTTGCTGATAATAAATTTCGTACGTGATGGGTCACTTTATATAGGGTATAGCTATTTCAAATTTTCATTCTAATTCATCGAACTTAGCAATGGTATGAAGATTTATCGAACTAACGTCAAGGAAACTTTACGGAAGGACTAAAAGCCGCAATCTACAATGGTTGGTTATATAAACTTACTGTATATGATTTATCAACTTTCATGTTGTATAATATGTACACTATCACTCTCAGCATAATTTGTTAAAATACAATCACTCGCCATCCGCCAAGAATCGGTTTAGCTGCATACTGTGAGGATGGGTGAACTGTCGCTCAAGTCACACTGAAGATAAACATTATAGTGGTTGGATTTCAATAGCGTTTCTCTAACTGTTAATACGTACATGAGGGGCGCATACCGGATTTATAGGTTCAACTTTTTAGTACAGTTGGCTATGGACGGATATTAATGGTTAAGCTACTTGGTAGTTCAACCTGTGTGAAAAAATCTCCCCCGGTGAAAGAACGTCTGGTGTTCTAAGCGAAATTTCTCATCACAGACTCCTGGAAAACTTTGCCAGATCTATTTTTGTGCACACGTGATTGGGTGAAAGTAAATTCTACAAAGTACGTGTCTTTGAACTTGTGACACACAGACAGTCAGGGATATCTGAGCATGTCTACCACACGGGTTTACCAAGGAAGGCATACTGCAGCTCCCAGGTTAGTAGAGGTTGTGTAGCCTATGTGTAAGTGAGATATGAGTGCCAAATATGGACGGTACGCTGGAGCGATGCGCATGTGAGTGTGAGTGTGAGCATCTGGGAACTCACTACAACATGGCAGAACCTGCATATAATGTAGCCGAGCCATGGTTGATGGTACTTTATAAGTTGTTCACTCCTGACTTACTTCATCGGTCAAATTTTGCACTCAATAAAATTTTTAACTGACAAAATTTTTGCTGCTTAAAACTTCGCCCTGCGAACTGACTGGCAAAATTGGCGAAATTTTATTCCTGGTGAAAATTTCCCACTAGCTATACGGTATTTCAAATTTGCATTCTATCTCATAGAACTGACCAATAGTATGAAGATTTATCGAACTAACGTCATGGCAACTTTACAGAAGGACTGAAAGCTGCAATCTGATTGGACCCTTTGGAATTCCAAAGGGGAAAGGTATCTATGACAAGAAATTGCGCTTAGAACACCAGATATTCTTTCGCCGGAGGAGCGTGAACGTCTGGGCACGAGACTACTTCTAGCCGCAATAAATCCTTCATATATATGTGAACGCGCGTAGCTGTCAAAAAAATTTCTTGAAACCCGACCAATGACTACAGCCCTGCACAATACTATATATCTTTGGCTTTGGCAAAATTTTTATCATGCAAAATTTCCCGCTATATGGTAGCTAAGTTTTAAAGCTCTTGACAAACTCACTCACCCAATTGTTGAGCCTGAGCTTTTTGGAATAGGAAGCTTCCAATTCCTACACATAGAACCAGGAGGATTTGCTGCATTTCCTGCAGAAGGTACAATGTAGCTATCTGCTCAAAAATTGCACTAAGAACTTCTGCTTCTATGGAATAATGTATACATGTTGCTACAGCAAGAACAGAAAGTAGATGCATGTAACCTTGCATTAAGTCAAGTGGGTTCTCTTACCTGAAAGCATTTAGCTAATATGTCAGAGAAAGTGATGGAATATGCTGCCCCTTGTAACTCTCCCTTATTTACATAACAAAAGCTACATGCCAAATTACCATCTAACAATAACTCACTATTTTCCTGCACAAAAGTACTAGCAGTTCAGGAGACCTGGAGTCAAACACTATAGCTAGCCAGTTCTGAACCAAGAGCTTAGTTTCTTCAGATATATAGGAGCTCACCAAAGCTAGCTATGTGGTTCACAGAGGTATATATGAAGTCAGGGCTGAAGCCTATACAGAGCTAGATTAGTGGTCGGATAACCACACATGAGAGACAGATGTCTGTACCACAGCAGCCATACATGTATGTATAAACCAAACCCTCAAAGGCACTGCCATCTGAATCTGCCTGGTACAGGGTGCACAAATCTGCTGTGGTACATTGTGCTTCCCACTTGGTGATTATGAGTGTAATATGCAGAACATTGAGGGGTAGCCATAAGGAGGCATGTATATGTATATATCGCTAGTGCTCTCCATGCCGTATCAGTCATTATGTCATGGAAATTTGGCGTGTCTTCATCCCATTTGAAGTCCCACTGTGGCTAATAATAATATTATGCATGATAAGAAAATTATCAGTACAGGTAGCTACATGTCACGTGTTATGGTTATGTATTGAAAATCAACTTACTTCAAGCTTTTGTAATTCCTCTCAAATCAGATCAACTTGCTAATGTATATACAGGTTCCATGGCCAGCTGCACTTCATGTTGCCCTATACCGTGCAGAAACTCCCCATGCACACAACTATCAATGAGAACCCAGTACACTATAGCTGCACAGTTTATTAAAGAGTTAACCAATGCAAATTTTAACAACTCTACAATTAATGGTAGTTACAAAACATAAGCAAGTAAAAATACGTACTAGCAATGTTATTACACAAAATTAATGTGTGCAGGTCCACACAAAAAAAAAATGCAACTATATGAATGGAAGCTAGTAAAAATACATTAATTTTATACTAGTAATTTTATGTACAGTTACTGTATGGGTCGGACTGTAAAAACTGCTAAGCAGCAAAAGCGGGTAATTAAGAAATGGCGCATTGAAAGATTTCAAGAGGAGGAAGTGAGGCAGCAGTATCAAGAAGCTTTGAGCGTAGAAGTAGAAGTATTTCAAGAAAGGATACAGACAAGGAAGCACCAGGGGCTAAGGGGGTCAGAATTAGTGAAGGCAGTGGTTCAGGATTGGGAAGACACAGTGAAGAGGGTAGCATCAAAAGAAATTGGGGAAAAGGTGATAGTGTGTGGCAAAGCAGCGAGATGGTGGGATGAAGAGATTAAAGATAAGATTAGGTTAAGAAGACAGGTTTACAAAGAGATTCAGAGTGGTAGGGAAGATAAATGGGGACAGTATTACAAGTTACGTTCAGAAATCAAGGAATTGGTACGTAAGAAGAAGTTAGATAGTTGGAATGAGGTGATAGAAAAGGCTAATAAAGATTTTGATGTAAACAAGAAGGAATTTTGGGCATTTGTTGGCAGGACTTCAAAGGGTAGTCGTAAGAGCATTGCTTCATTAAGGAGTAGTTCAGGTTCATGCGTAACCAGTACAAAGGGAAGCTTGAAGTTCTACATGAGCATTACGGTAAGCTGGGTACAGCATCAGTAGATGATCAGTTTGATGATAGCTGGAGAGAGCATGTAGAGAGTAAGGTGACAGAGTACAGCGAGATGTCTAGTGCACGGAAGGATAAGGTTTTAGACAGGGATATAAGTTATGCCGAAATTAAAAAGTCTTTGAAAAGTCTAAAGAATAACAAAACTGGAGGTAATGATGGCTTAGTTGGGGAGCTTTTTAAGTATGGTGGCTCTGGAATGGCGAATCTGTTGAAAGCTTTATATGAAGTAGTCTGGACAGAAGAGGGTATTCCTAAACAATGGAGGCAAGGATTAATTGTTAGTTTGTATAAGAAAGGTGATGCTGAGGATCCAGGTAATTACAGAGGCATTACTCTATTGAACGTTGTTGGTAAACTGTTTTGTAAGATTTTAAATAATCGCTTGGTAATAAGATTAGAATCGGAAAAGGCTCTTCATGAGGGGCAGGCAGGTTTTAGAGCGAAAAGAAGTTGTGTTGATAATGTCTATACTTTGAACGAGATCATACAAGGCAGAATAAGAGAAGGAAAACACACTTATGCTTTTTCTTAGACATCCAGAAGGCTTTTCATACGGTTTGGCACGATGGTTTATGGTTTAGGTTGTGGGAATTGGGTGTTAGGGGTAGGATGTGGAGAGTTATTAAGAAGATGTATGACATTACAGAGAGTGCTGTTTTACTGGAGGGGGAAAAATCCAAACCATTTGATATAAGCCAGGGGGTAGCACAGGGTTGTAGTCTATCGCCTATCCTATTTTCCATTTTTATTAATCAGTTACTAGATGAGGTTGAGAAAGCTGGGCTTGGTATAATCATTAAGAATGATGTTAAGGTTGGGGGACTAATGTTTGCAGATGATTTTGTTGGTTTAACTACTAATGCGGAGGATTTACAAAAGTTGATTAATGTAGTACAAGGGTTTTGTAACAAATGGAGGTTGAAATCTAACATCAAAAAGAGTGCTGTTGTGATATTTTCTAAGGTGGCTATTACAGATATGTGTGCGTGGAAGTGGGGAGATAAAGTAATTCCAAGGGTTGTAAGTTACTGTTACTTGGGGATTGAATTTGCTGAGAATGGGTCATGGGATAGTCATGTACAGAAGGTAATTGATAATGGGAAGAAAAAGCTTAATCACTTAAAGGACGGAGGACTGTATACAATTTTTCCAAGGCAAAGCAAAAAGAAAAGGCAATTACAATTGTATTTAACAATGCAAGACAATGCAATACAGAACAAAAAAGGCAACAAATTAGATACACATGTAGTAGTATACTAAAAATTATAAAAATAGTGTATATAAATAAATTACTAAAGTCAGACATATACCAAAATAAATTAATTTTAAATTTAAAAAAAATATATACTTAATAAAATAAAAAAAAGAAGTGTATATATAATATATATAAAATAAAATAAAATTATAAGGGGAGAGTGGCCTGACTTGCTCCGAGGCCAAGAGTTCCTAAAACCGACGCTGCATTGCCTCTCTGAACTGCCACAGAGAGCCGTTGGAGAAGGTAGATGTATGATTTCTCCTCACCAGTGACCCGGCTAAGGCTGTAAGTAATAGAAATATCAGTACCGTTGCAAGGAGATTATTGTTAGTTTCAGTACTTCGTCCTACTTTAGAATATGGTAGTGAAGTGTGGGCTTGTAATAAACGGCAGTCAGCTTCCTTAGAATCCATTCAGCTAGGAGCAGCTAAGAAGATACTTGGCTGCTCTTCCAAAACGTGTAATGAAGCGGTAAGGGGAGATATGGGGTTAGAGTCCTTGAAAGGGAGGAGGGATAGAAGCAAACTTAAGTGGTGGTATAAAGTCAATAAGTTGGATAATGAGCGGTATCCTAGAGTACTATTAGATGCTGAGTGGGAAGTGAAACCATGTAGAGGTAGGCAGAGGAAAACTTGGATGAAAGTAATTAATGAATTGCTGCTGCAATTAGATTTAGATAGCCAGGAGGTATTAGCTGCAGATAATATTAATTTGTTTTTAGATACGGTAGACGAAGCGTTGAGGGATAGAGAATACAAGGACTTTAATGACAGCTTGAATACTAAAGTTAAGTTGAATCTGTACAAGTCTTTCTGCAAGGAAATAGAATTCAAGAATTATTTGCAGGGGGTAGGTGATCCGGGTACAAGATTATTGTTTAAGTTTCGGTCAGGTACGAACGGTCTGAATGAAGAGTTAGGAAGACATAGGGGTAAAAATGATGATAGGCAGTGTAAATTATGCAGGGGTGAATGTGAGAGTGTGTTACATGTTCTCTGGGAGTGTCCAGCATATGACAGCATTAGAAATAATTTCATGGTAGAATTAGAAAATCTATTGGGGGGGAGGTTTGGGGAGTTTAGTACACTTGATAATTTTAATAAGGCAAGTTTTATTTTAGGGTTTGAGAATTGGAACAGGGATGATTTTAAAGCATTATTAAAGCTAGTTAAGAGCTTTGTATTACTGATATGGGAGACTAGGAAGAAGGAATTGTATGGTGATCAGGATTGTGTGGTCTCTGGTTGTTCTTGCTCTTGTCCTCCGACTGGAGGTCTTACAAGCTCCGCCTGCGTCTGTGGGTGCGTGGTCATGGCGTAGCTACGGCAGCAACATATATATTCTAGCAAATTCTACTTTTTGTCCACCATTGGATCTTCAAATGGTGCCACTTGTAATTGCAGCTGACTCGATTCTTGGTGTGGATGGGTGAACTTCTGCCAAAGTCACTCTGAAGATAAATATAGTGGTTGGATTTAAATAGCGTAGGCGTGAAGAAATATAGCTAAGCAGTAGCTAGTTCGACTGATTACAAGGGTTCATTACATAAACTTACTGTATATGAATTTATCAACTTTCATGTTGTGTAATATGTACACTATCACTCTCAGCATAATTTTTAAAATACAATCACTCATCATCCACCAAGAATTGGTTGAGCTGCGTACTGTGTGGATGCCGCCCAAGTCATACTGAAGATAAATACATGGTTGGATTTAAATAGCGCTTCTCTAACCGTTAATACCTGAGGGGCGCATGCCGGTTCTATTGGTTCGACCTTTAGTAGAGTTGGCTGAATATGATCGCTGCTCGGTAGCGAGTCAATCTGAGTGAAAAAATCTACATTATTATCAAATAACGATTAATCAAAAATTGTTAAACTGACCAGTTTGTTGGTGGGAGGGATTTTCTTCGTCTTAACTACCTTTAGTAGAGTTGAATGGTTGACTGCTTGGTAGCATAGATATCTATGTTGGTAGTTAGCCTCGTTCCCAGTCCACGAACTCTTTCGAGGGGGGTGTGGCCTGGGTACGAGGCTACTTGGTAGTTCAACCTGTGCGAAAAAAATCGACATTATTATCAAAATAACGATAATCAAAAATTGTTAACTGACCAGTTTGTTGGTGCAGCTTTCTTAGTCTTCTTCATCAATTTTATCTGACTTCGGAAGTTCTTGGATCGCTAATTCTAAAGTACTGCACTATGAACTATTGTCATAATCATCTTATAGTATTACATCATATCTACAGTATGACATCATAGCATACATCATTTCTATAGTATGTGCCATCTAGCCTCGTTCCCAGTCTCCACTCCCAGCTTTTTTTTGCATGTTGTAAAAAAAGCAAGCTCAGGGGAGTGGAGACTGGGAACGAGGCTATGTGCCATCTACCGTGAGCGGGGCCTAGTCTCGCGTGGCCAGACTCTCGACGGAAAAGTGAGTCTGGTCCACTGCCCATATAGGACTTGTTCTGACATCCACCCCAGTTGGGGTGGGCGATAAGTATGTGCGAACCACAGCATTTACAACCCCTCGGGTTTATTATAAGGCGTTAAGTAAACAGTCTCAAGACAGTAGCGGGACTGTTTACGTAACGCCTTATGATAAACGCGACAGGTTGTAAATGCTGTGGTTCGCACATACTTATCACCCACCCCAACTGGGGTGGGTGTCAGAACAAGTCCTGTATGGGCAGTGGACCAGACTCTGGCCACGTGAGACTAAGCGGGTCCCGCTAAGCCCTGACCCCGCCCATCCGTCACATCACTTCCTGATGATCGCGTGAGCAGAACTAGCGTGTAGCAGGCGGCGCCGCGCCGGCGGGCTAGTACACTCACGTGATAAGCTAGGTTCGGTGGGCATGGGCGTGTCGAGGGTGGAGCTAATTTTAAGCACCAGGCATGTTTACATCCTGTCAATGAGACAGACTTCGGATCATGCGCTGATATCTTCGAAGGTTGGTGCCGCTTTTTCCCAACTGGCGGATTACGCTTTTATCTGGCGTGGCCTCGAGAGATCTGATGGCTGCGGAGCACGAAGACGATCAAGTAGCGACTCTGATGTACTGGGACCGCACGATTCTGCCTCAGTTCTGGACATAAATGTCGCCAGTGTACACTCCGCCATCTTTTCAATAGAATACCACGTGGTTGTCGTGTGCGAGTGTGGGATATTCCCGTATATTCTTCCGAATATTCCGGAATTATCTTTTCGCTTCCTAAATTATTCCCGGCATAATTTTTGCAGGCCTAACTGTCATCCAGGTTCCTGGCCATAATTTTCTTGAGATGGCTTTGAACACGTATACATGTAGCGCAGAGTCGGAAAGAGAAGACATACACTGTGACTCGAGCCGCCAGATCCATGCTGCAAACGAATTCGGGTATAGCGGAAAGCCGCTAAGAAAGAGACCCAGGCAGTCGACAATGGACGAGTACGATGATGTACGGCAGGTGAAGCTGCGGCGTTCTCCCAAGGCTCCGGCTACGGAACAAGTATTAATAAGAGACGTGGTCCTTCGCTTCGCGGTTAAAATTAGTAAATCCCTAAAAATCTTCGGAGCGCTGTTTCCTTGGTTGATTGTTCCGATGTTCAGATACCTCACTCACGAACAGTTACAAGAGTTGAAGATGCTTCCCACTGAACGCCGTAGAGCAGAACAATTATTGATTGACCTAAAGCTAGAGGGAGAGGACTGCGACTCATCGCCAAAATTTCGCAAGTTTGTGGCTAGTTTGTGCGTAGAAGGAGAGCACATGGGACACCAGGACATTGCTAGGAAGCTAAAAGCAGCATTGCCACTACCAGAGTGGAGTAAAATTCAAGGTATGGCAGACAAAGGCTATTCACCTTCCCGGAGAGTGAACTATGGTATGACGATCAAAGAATTCGTCCAAAGTCTCTCCCCAGAAATCTGCAAGTACCTTAAAATGAAGGGAGCCCTCTCGCCTTTGTTATGTACTCCAGAATTGTCTTTTCTGACACCTCACCAACTGCAAGAACTGTATCGGGTACCCAGTGAGAAAGCAGTTGCGGAGGAATTGCTGCTGCTTCTGGATACTGCTGAAGAGTTGTCGTTTTGTAAGTTTGTGGGTTGCTTGTTGATGGAGCCCGAGCACAGAGGGCACAGAGAAATTGTCAAATGCTTGATTGAAATAATGCAATCCCTTCAGAATATAGAGATGCCCCAGCTATTAGTGTGCATTGAACTGAAAGGGGATATAGTAGGTAAAGAATTCGTCGAAATTGACCGATCGTTATGGGAGATGTTTGCGAAGAAGAAGTATGCTGCTGTAATACAGCAGGCTCAGAGTATTCGCTTAGATTCCACTGCCGGCGCCTCTATCGACAGAAAAATCGTTGCATCAAGTTTTGAGGCAGTCACTTTGGTTCATCAAGGAACAGCTAAAGGTAATTTCCAGAAAGCAATCACACATTTGCTTTTACCAGCCCTAAAGCTATGTGAAAAGTCAGAAAATTCACTCATTTTACAAGGTAGGATATGCCTGCGTATGGCACAAATATATTTGCAAATGAAGCAACCTGATGTAGCAGAGGTTTACTTTGGAATAGCTAAAGGAAGTCTCTTCTTATCTGGAAGAGGATATGACAAGTTTAAAATGTTTTGTCGAGAGGCCAAACTTCTTACGGTGTCTGAACCTGAAGAAAGAAAGAAAATTGACAGGCTGTTTGATGCCGCACTGGACAACATTTCCGGCAACGAGCCATATGCCAGTACATGCACAGAATCGGTATTGCTGTCAAAAGCTGCTTTATACTTGAATATATCGTTTGGAACAGCTGAAAGCAATTTCAGCTATAGGCAACCTTCTCCTGATGATATCACCAAAGCAAGGCGCATCCTGTCGTTCTTTGATAAAAAGCGAGAGTTAACCCAATTGAATAACATGAGAGAATGTGAATATTTGCTCCTAACTGCAGAGCTGCTGAGACTTGAGGGGGACAGAGACAGGGCATTTACTATATTTGATGGGCTGAGCAGAGGAATAACTGAACATCTGAATCGTAACGTGGTTGAAATTGCAAAGCACCGCTGCAGCATTCTAAAGTAGTATATTTGGCACACATCATTATGATTAGTCAGTCTCCACTGAGTAACTTGTTGATTCAGCAGATACATGGCTATATATGGGTGATGGAATTCTTCAAGAATGTATATTGATATGCACAGGTTGTTATTAATTATATATTCTGTGAATTTTGTTATACACATTGCATGTATCATTCAGAGCATATCATTCTTGCATATATAATAAGCATTCTCCCGACCTCCGAATAACTTGTTGATTCAGCAGATGTGGGTGTTGGAAGTAATTTATGAATACAGTGGCATGCGTAGGTGGTTATTTATCTATTTGTATACACATCGCATCATCCAAAAGAAATCAACTTTGCATATAGTATTTGACAACCAGTTTCCTTTCTCCCAATAATTTGTTGATTGAACAGAATCTGATATGTGGCTTTAATATAGTTTAATATGAGAGTATTCAACATTATTATTAAGCTGTATGCATGGCTATGAATAATGGCAACAACAAATTAAATAATCATGCCAGTTTTCTACTATTACACCCCTACCACTTTAAGCAAGATAACAGGTAGAGGCCAGTGTCATGCATTTCAGGTAGTAGCAATGATTGTGTAATGTTTCGTATTTGAGGAGGAAAAGTCCAAAGCTCTTTACTAATTGACTTCTCATGTTTATACCTCCCTAAGGTAAACATGAAAGCTAAAGCTTTTTTCACTTCCACAACTATCTCTGGGGCTTACATAATTTTAAAATGGGAAACGTTTGGTTCATGAAGTGAACTAGTGTCCATGTTGGCAGAGTTGCCACCCAGGGAACGCCGGGCAAAATGGAGCCACTTGCATTGCCCAAGAAGTCCTTGTCAAAGAAAACGTTTGTCTAAGAAGTGATACCCAGGCCAGTGCTCAATCTTCACTCTCCTTAAAGAGTGTCACCCTAAGCACTGCATGCCCAGTGAACATATGATTTAGGCCCCAGCTCAGGAAATTAATGATTCAACATCCCACAAACTATAGTCCTAAGGGCCTTTGTCAACACCAAGTATAGCAGCTAGTTATAGGACTATAGTTTGTGGGATATTGAATCCTTAGTTTCCTGGGGCCTAAATCATGATGTAAATATTCACTGGGCATGCAGTGGGTACCATTACTGTATAACGGATTAGAACTGAACTGCACCGTCCACATTGAACTAGTTTGCCAAAAGCCTGTAGAGCTGAACCCCAATAGGGAGCTGGTACCTGATTGGCAGTATAGACTAACCCATAGATTCATAACGATCAGGTTCTCTTTCTACCAACCACAAATTGGCTCACAAACATTGATGATATGTTTGTGAGCCAATTTGTGGTTGGTAGAAAGAGAACCTCATCCTGAGAACCAACCGAGATCCTCCTTGAAGTAACCCATAGATATTGAACTTGCCCCCCACCCAATTTGAGAATGCATGTTTCAGGAGATACGTACTGGAATTATGAAAGTTTTCAAATTGGATGAGAGTGCATGCATTTGAATCCTTAATTGCAAGGCTGGGAATGAGGATATTAGAAAAGGCAACCCTCTTCTCCCAACGGAAACCTAGGCCATGGACACTGGTTCTGAGCCCTTCAATTAGTCCTCCCATATATATGGTTCCTCCTGATCCCACCCTCAGATCTAGAGGGTCTACTCTCGGAGGTTTCCAGATCTATCTGAGGGTGGAGGGTGTGGGAATAATCCCAGCTGACAGATTGCAACCATGTAGTGATGAAGACTTAGCCCTGAATTGGTCACCTCAAACCGTCACTCAGATTTTATTATGGCTGTGTGATAATATAATACGCGTACATCCATAATGATAATAATTATCTGGCGAGATAAAATTAGTCTCGTGTAGCCAGACCCATCAAGATGCAACTTGCCTCTTTTGGCTCTCAGAGACCACCTGGAAAGTATGACTTTGTAACATAATTGTGTTTATAGGAAGACACACATCAACCTGCAGGTCAGACATCCTTCTGGCTATTCCCAGGCTCTTCAGGTAGCTGTCCAGTGCGCAGGTACCGTAGAATATCATTATACGTTAGCTGATCCATCGCTGCTGTAAAACATGACCAGAAATTTCAGCACCTTCATAACACATGTAACCGGGGTCGCGACAGAATTTCCTATTAGAGCGCGACAAAATTACCTAGGAAATTTCGTCGCGGGCTACCAGTACGCGACATTATTTCCTATGTCGCTGCGGAATTTCAATTTCCTCACGCGTGAGGGTCCGGCTACGCGAGACTAAGATAAAATTTGGGCGAGATTTGAGGCAAGGGGTCTGATACGTAGAAAATCGTTTTCAAAATCTCGTACAGGACCCCGAAACTAAGTCTCGTGCACCAACCGTATTTTTTGGGCACGAGACTAGCGTATGACATACTGTTGCATAACTCCACTGGACGTACTGTTGCATAACTCCACTGTCGCATAACTCCACCCCTTTCCGTCCACGTACTCCGTATACCAAGAATGTTGGGGTCAGTGAAACATGGCTACCTGATGAAGTGAGAAGAAGTACTAGTACTAAACTCTTGTGCGCAGGTTCTTTGAAAGCAGCATCGGGAGAAAATTTACCCTTTCTTTTCACTCGGTGAGTACTCGTAGCTAGTCTATGTGCAGAAGAAGTTTTGCCGCAAGGTGGGGGGTATCCCCCAAGAGACTCGGGGCGGGGGGAGGTCCTAGGGCCGCGTTTGTGTTTACTTGGTTAGCTAGCGCCTGAGGTCACAATTGACACCAGACGGGGTTTGGGTCATAAACGAAAAGGGGCACTTCATTGTGTTATATACAAC
The DNA here is from genome assembly GCA_963921505.1 of Phakellia ventilabrum. NCBI lineage: Eukaryota > Metazoa > Porifera > Demospongiae > Axinellida > Axinellidae > Phakellia > Phakellia ventilabrum. The sequence goes on along the minus strand of OY997386.1, from coordinate 2,096,217 downwards.
TTTTACAGAAATGAAGTTGCTTGCCAGTACATATAGCTATGTCCTGTTTGTGTGTGTGAGTGCGGGTAGTGTGCATATGTTACATACAAAAGCGAGATTTGTAGCAGGAAATGGTTATGCATTCAGCTGTAGCTAGAGCTAGGGCTTCAAACTGCATGTGTATGTATCCCATGGCACAAGAGATCTCTGATAATTTCCCTTCTTCAACTGAAAGCAGTTTTCAGTCAACAAAGCAAGCTTTAGAATCTGAACCATCACCAAACTGGGATAAGACCTGTTTCTATGAAATTGTATACAATAGCTGTGTGTCTAGTGTTTTTTTTAGCATCCAGTGGTCAGTGTAATACCAGTGCACAACGATTGGAACTATCTCCAGTTTCAGTGTTCATGTTTACTTATTAGCTTGGACATGAGCTCAAAATGTTATTTTGCGCTGATTCTGAGAGGTTCCCACAAGGCAACCCAGCAGTGTGCAGAATCTTATTAATTCCTGCTGTATGCAAGGGTATGCTATAATTTATTCAATATGGCGTATACATGTATGTACATGTAGGGCTGCATAGCTCGGTGTGCAAAAACTTGTCCATTGGTGAGATACACTGGTGGTGGTTCTCTTGAGCCAAAGGTGGTTGGTTTGATGTTTATTGCTGCTGTTCTGTAAGGAACACTTCGATCCTCAGGGCTGCACAAGGGGGTGGAGCTTCGATATTGATCTGCGTAACGCCAGAAGAAGCATGTAGATTTGGTTAGCAGTACTCCTGCTCGGCATCCCTCTAAGCATCCATGCGTAGCAATCTGCTCAAATCTATCCTTTTCAGGACATGCAAATAAGACCGCTAAGGCTTTAATTGTACATGTACCTCCAAATTCCCTGGCTACTTCGAAATTGCATGATTTAAACTTAATGTCAAGCCTTCCATTATCTCACATGAGATAAAAGCTAGCCTGGGCTCAAGGCTAATGATGGTATAATACGCTGCAGACCGTTATGGTACATGTAGGCTCTCCCCTTAGAAAATCGAATACCAGGGGAGAGCCTGGTATCTTTTCTCACGTCATTCAATTTGCTTAATTATACACGGGCTGAGACTGATCGAAATACAGCTGCATTTCTCTACCTTTTGCTGGAGACATTGCGAAATTCAGCACTCGGTCTGTGGCATCAACAGGCCCTCATTCCCAGGCCCTCCTGAAAATGGGGGAGAACCTTTCACGTTAGTGATGTTCAGGGTAGCAGTGAAGCTACACTTGTTCTTAGCTACCATTATGGCGTGTGAATACACGTACGTATGTTTCCAAATTTTACACAGAATTGGATACGTAGTCTAGTGGGGCTCATGACAGTAAGTATACATGTGCCTACATGTACATGTACATGTACATGTAGGCAAACAGCTGTAGTAATTCGAATAACCTTCAAGTTTTTTGTAAGCTGTTATGGGAAAAACGCTCCTGAACATTGTACACTTGTCTGAGGAATGATATTTAAGGAACTGAAAAAGTACTTCAATATTTCCTTCCTGTGCGCATGTATGCAGAGTTTCTTCTGAAGAGGGTTCCCCCCTTTCCCCTCTTTCCATCTTTTGTTTTCTTTCGATGTGATCATTGAGCTTGGTCTCCTGGGATAGTTTGTGCCCCACAAACACACACACTTACTTCATAGCTTGGGAGGAGCACTGCTCATGGGTAGTGTAGTGTCGCTCCCCAGCTTTTATCACTGCAGTGCCCATTCCTTGTTCTGCGTGGGTGGAGCCTGTGCACGAGGCTGGTGTGTTTGCAGCTAGTGTATTACTATAGGAGATAGGCATCAACAAGCAGACGTTCAGAGCATTATCGATACACAGGCGCTAAAAGCATTTCGTTTTGGACAAAACTGTCAACAGTGTGTTAGACTAACATCTGCTTATGGATTCGGGTGCGTGCATGTGGAAAAAACGGTAATTGTATGATGATTAATAAGGACATGATTTATTAGTGGGGGATACGTATCTTTGAAACAGCTGGTCACTTGGTACTATGTTGCTGGAGTGTTGTTGGCTGAATCAGTGGAGACCCTGGATGTATAGGTGGACTTGTAACTCATTTCTGAGGAGTGCTGAAGTGTATTGCATGCCTAAGTGTATGTAAGTGACGTAATTGTTGCATGTCAGATTGTGGCTGACGCCAGAATGGAGTATCCCCCTTGGCAACCCTTGTTCACTCAGCCAACTAGTCTCTTTGGTTGTGTGTATGTGCACTCATTGTCGCCATGCTCTGTAGGCAAGCAGGGATGCTCCCAACTGGATACAAACCAGGGGTTCATTTAGGAAAATCCCCAATTGCATGGGGGGGGGGGGGCAAAGTTTCCAAGGAGAGGCGAATCCCCCCCCCCCCCTCAAATGAAGCCCTGCAAACATGGAGAATACATCCACGCAATTTAGGATATCATACAGTGATGGGGGGTGGGGGCATCCTAGGGTCCCCCCAAAAGCCAACCCCGGAGCATGGGAATTTTCAAACGTTTCCTGGGGCAGTGTACCCCGGCCCTCTACAGGTGCATGTATAGGGGATATTGTCTGCTTGTACTAAACATCTTTTGTCTATTCCCCTCTCATCCAAAATTCTGTATGAACCCTGTACATGTACATGTAAAGAAGTCAGACCTACATGTGTTTTCCCCCTTTCTTGTATACATGTACATGTACGTTAGCTTGTGTACATGTACTATACATGTGGCAGTCCTGGGTACATTATTCTGTCATGTATTCTGATTGCATCACTGCGTTCAAAGTGCTATATCTTGGAACGTATTGTTACATGTACATGGTCATGTAGTCATGCCTTGTAATAGTGTTAATATCCTGGTGCAAATTAGGACCTAACCTTTCTTGGTTCGTTAAGAATGTGTGGGTAAACTTTGCAGGGGTAAATTTCTGACCATGTTTATTTCGTGTCTCAAAACTCTGCTCCTAATGGTCTACCTACTCCAACTGGCACTATACAAAGCCCTTGAGCAGCGCCTTTTTTGTGCATCAGACTGCTAGCAGCAGTTGTGGAGACTGCTTAATCTGCACTCCCAGTTGCACCATCGATATCTGAAAACATGTGATAAACAGATCCTTAGATGGTAGCCAAGAGTTTCAGTTAATGGTCCATGTCGTGTAATGTAGTATTATAGTGTATATAGTAATAACCATTGGAGTAGTTCATGTGAGTAATAGCGGTTGGAGTAGTTCTGGTGAGTTCAGCACATACGTCATGTATAGTGTTCCATCAAATTGGTATTCTCACACTGCCACGTACAGGTATTCTCAAAGTTAGGCATCCAATTAGCCTTGTTCCCAGGTCCACGTGCACTGCCGTAGCTGTTCATAGCTAGCTGTGGGCCTGGTACTTTTTCTCACGTGCGTGACGCATAGAGTAGAAGGGAAGTAGGTGAATTTTTGCGTGGGCAAATACAGCTGCAGTTGTCAAACAACAGAGGCAGGCAGTGAATCTATACTTCTTGTAGCTACTCTTCAGAGTCTGTTTGTGCCACAGACCAAACGCTGAAACAATGTCACCAGCAAATGGTAGAGAAGTGCAACCATCTTTTGAGCGGGCCGTGCCCACACGCATCAGAAAAAATACTAGGCTCGCCTGTGTGAAACACATAGAGAGCCTGGAGACGAGGCTAACATCCAATAGTAACTAGTGGTTAAAGGGCTATATAACTGTACATGTAGCCGTATACATGTACATGTAGTAGGGTGATCGGTTCTTTGATAGAGTGTGGCCACACCATCACTGTGTTTTCCCTTCCACTTTGCTTGCCAAAGCAAACAGCAGGAGTCAGGTGTAGACTCACCTGTTTCTTTTAGCACCCTGCCCCTGTGCTTGTGTTAAGCCCTGAGTACACACGGCACTGCGATGATAGACAGGTCACAGAAGTCTTAACTATGTCAGTGCCTTGGGTGGCTACCACTGTACTAACTGTTATTCCATCCAAGGGCTGGGTGTGTTACATGTAGCTCTTTCTATAGGTTGGATGCTAAACTAGCAAGATGCGTCTTGTGGCTATTAAGTGTCTGTACATGTGCTCACGTGAGGGAAGTGTCCATATATGGCAGTCCCGGGTGGAAAATGAACATTATTCCGTCATGCATTTTGATTGCGTCGCTGCATTCAAAGCGTTGTATATTTGAATTTCTATTTAGTGAATATGAGCCCCACCCTTAATGGAAGTTCAGAGATACAGCTCTTTGAATGGAGTCATGCAATTGAAATACATGTGCACGACGAAATAATGTGTTTTCTACCCGGTCTACCACTTAGTACAGGCTACACTCTCTTCCTGATTGTCTACCTTTGTTTTGGGTAGCCTCACTCCCCAGATCTCCCAACTCCAGGATGCCAAACGGAGCCGGAGAGTCCAACTCATTACCTAATAAACATGGCTCGAGGGCCTAAAACAAACCAGGCGTATTCGAGCCTTGTTTTCCAGCTCCATCCTGTTTTGTGTGGCACTGTGAAGTTAACTGGGAGTGCCCGGGGATGGTGCTACTCTATTTGTAGTGTTTCAGAGTCATGTGAGATGACCACGTATGCATGTACACGTATATAATACAGTACATTTACATGTAGGAGGCTGGTATATGTCTGGAGAAGTAAGTCATGTGGTTGGAGGTAACTGGAGCCTAACATCATCGAGTTCTGCAGCAATTAAGTCATCTCAAGGTGTAATTGTAGAGGGATTTTGTTCAGTCTATCCTCCCACACCTGCTTTTACATCATAGCATATTCCATAAAGTCCCTACTTGATGTAAATGTGCATATGGGCTATATTATGTCTATAGGCTACCCTGTATAGATTGGCTGTGGTAATTACGTAACTCTTTGGCTGCTGGAAGGAGAGCATGTTGGAGCCTCCGTTTCTAGCTGCACCCCTCACTTGTGTACAGCCAACCCCGGAGCATGGAAATTTTCAAACGTTTCCTGGGGCAGTGTACCCCCGGCCCTGTACAGGTGTATAGGGGATATTGTCCGCATGTACTAAACATCTCTTGTGTATTCCCCTCCATCCAAAAATCTGTATGAACCCTGTACATGTACCCCTCACCTGTGTGCACCCTCTCTCTTACATGTGTGGTATGTGTCAATAAAAGCTAGGAAATTAGACCTGGGAACGTACATGTACACTGTGTACAGGTACATGTACGTAGCAGGGGATAGTCTGGTTCACATGTTTGATCATCTGGCTCCGGTAGCTAAGAAGGGTGGGGTGGGAGCAAGGTTAGTAGCGCTAGTGTTTGTATATGTACATGCATACAGGCACATAAGCAAAAAAATATAGCAAGAAACGTGGCAAGAATAAAGATACCCCGGAAAAAATCAGTCCCAGCTGAGAATTGAACCCAGGACCTTCTGAATAACAGTCAGATGCTCTTGCCATATCACTGAGCTACTGGAGAACCCTCTATATAAGCAAAGGAACAGTATATGCACATTATACATGCAGGCAAGCTTTTAGCTACATACATGTATACGTGTAATTTTGGGTGTAACACATTTAATCGTGTTTACATGTCTCGTTTGTGGGCCAAGCTGTCGGCCGACTGCGTGCCCTGGGAATGAGGCTCGGAAAGAATGGCCTTTTTAACTTTGATCAAACTTTTACTTTTTCTGTACATGTACATGTACATGTATGTGTACTTACTGCGATATTGTCATGCGGGTACACAGAGGGGGATGGGCTTATGCACCACGTACAGCCCAAATGTGCGCATGCCAGTCTACAGCAGTAGTCTCATTGGATCATACCATTTGTGATGAATAGTTTAGTGTGCATTGTAGCTACTGTAGTGCTCACAATCAACTTGTCAGTCTACACGCGTGTAATCACGTGTGTGCGTTCGAGTACTTGCCTACTGCTGCCAGTCACGATACATAACTTTCGTCATGACAAGAATTTAGAGGAGTGATAGCTACATGTATGGCAAATGAGCTGTGTCTGATTGGTCAATGGTCTGTACACACTCTTGTGTACATGCATGTGGAGAATGTGGTATTCATCCAGCAGGGTTTCATACAAGATTTTAAGTTGGGGGGGAGGGGGGGAGCGGTGACCCGTGGTTGTTTAAAGCACAAATTGCTAGGGCATCCCCCCACCCCCCCCAAGGAAATTTAGAATTTTTAAATTTACACCTTCGCACTGTCACAGCTGACACTTCTAATTTGGCACAGCTAATTATCAGGTGAGGTGGTGCACTTACTAGGAGAAAACAAAAGAGGTATTGAGCTTTAATTAATACCTTTATTAACAATAATTGCAGGTGTTTTAACACAAAACTAATGATAATCTTGTCTAAAATTTGGAGGGTGGGGGGGGGGGGGGTGAAACTTAGGTTAGGGGGCCCCCTCCCCCCTGTGTGGAACCCTGTCTAGGGAGTGAAGTAGGATCTGCCTCGTTACCTGTTGATACCCAGTGATAGAATTCTCTAGATGCGAGTAATGCCCAAGAGAGTATCCTGTGTGCTGTCTGATCTGTCAATATACATGTGCTATCAGTTTTCTGGGATTTGAACAAGGCTAGGCTGAGCTGTTTATCGCACACAGTGTACTAATGAGTGTGAATATTCACACCCTGCTACTTGCTGATATCAGCACTTATTTACACCCCCTAAGGGACACATCAGTATTTCATTGGGAGGTGGGGAGATGCTCCTTCACCGTGGAAAGTTCTATCTCAAAATTAGTGGTATGAGAGATTAGGAGGGGGGTCGGGAGATAAGGGGGCCAGAAGTCAGGGCTTCATGGCTGGGCGGGGGGGACTTTGTGCCCCCCTTGGAAATTTCAACGCTTTAAAATTGAATATTGATCACTGTACCCACGCCCCCCTGCCCCCTCCCTTGGGGAATTTCCTAAATGAACCCCTGGGAGTGAGAGTGGTTGTACCCAAAATTTCCAAAATATTTCCTCCCTTCCCCACCCACCTTAGGTTCTGATCTGGAGAGGTTGCCATGACGACAGAGATCCTGCCCGTCATTCAGAGGAAGAACCCCGAGAGGGATTTTGAGATCCTGAAACAGATCGGCAGTGGCACATATGGCGAGGTCTACAAGGTCTGTCAAGAAGCACATGTAACTTTATACATGTACATGTATGTACATGTGTTTGAGAAGAGTCTATTTATTGGTCCATAGTCTTGTGCAAGTTTTCTGGAGATGAAGAAACCTGGGTTGTGTTTCCATGGGGGGTCTTGTTACATTGTTGAATCTGTATGCTTTAATTAGACCTGAAGTGGATGTGCTTACATGACAGGTACTCTATGAACGATAATATTACTCTACATATTATGTGACTTCAGGTGTGTGTACTTGTACATGGATCTGGTGTTTTGACTATATTTACATGTATCTCTCATTTTGGCCCTCCCTCCCTCCGTCACTCTCTCCCTCCCTCCCTTCCTCCATCCCTCTGGCTCTCCTTCCTCCCCCCCCTCACCTTCGTCCCTCTCTCCCTCCCTCCCTCCCTCCCTCCGTCTTTCCTTTCTCCTTCTCTCCCTCCCCTTCGTCCCTCTGTCCCTCCCTCCTTCTGTCTCTCCTTCCTCCTTCCTCCCTCCCTCCTTCCCATCATCCCTCTCTCCCGCCCTTCCTTCCTCACTCCCTCCTTCCCTTCATCTCCTTTCTCCCTAAATCCTCCCTCCCTCCCTCTCTCCCTCCCTCCCTCCCTCCCTCTCTCCCTCCCTCTCCTTCCCTCCCTCTCTCCCTCCCTTCCTCTCTCTCCCTCTAGGCTCGTGAGGTGAAGACAGGAGAGTTAGTAGCTCTCAAAATCATCAAGATAGAACCCGGTAGGTAACCATACTCTTTAGTTATTGCTAGGGTTACTCAAAGCCTACATGCAGAGTCATGTCCCCTGAGGGCAGTCTGGGGACATAGAAATTATAGACCATGTTTTATTTAGATAGTGTGTTGCGTTCTGGAGATATGCATCTTTGAAGCTAAAAAAGCTGTAAAGTGCTGGGTTTTTTACAAATCCGGTCAGATATTATAAGAGTTGTAGAGTGGAGATTGCATGGTAACTAGTGGAGACTGTGTGGTAATGAGTGGAGACCACATGCGAACGGTGGAGACCACATGACATAAGTGCATGTACATGTACATGCACTGTTAATGCTATTAGAACTACGTACCGTGACAGACAGTAAATACCGCCACAATAGTGCGGTTTATAGCACAATTGCTTAAGCCTTGTGTACATAGCAGGAGCCCGCCATTCACATGCATGTGATAGACCTGCCTGAATCTCAGATCTCTAATGCTCCATGTGAACACTGTTCACGTCAGTAATAGCTCTACATGTATATTGGTAATGGGTGGTAAAGGTGTCTATGTCAAAGCACACGTTTTGTATATTTTCTCCATATTTTGTACTCACTGCCGGTCTGCTATCGTGTAGCACAAAAAGTGCGTGGGTGTAAGGCTTTGAAGTGGACGGCTTCACACATTCCAAGCAAACCAGCCACAATCTGACGTCAGACGTGTACACTCACTTAATAAAATTGACCAGGGTTCCCTCCTTGCTTTTCCATGCATGGCAGGGGAGCCTGGGAATGGGGCTAGTAATAACCTACATGTGTCTGGACTACCGGTGTTTCTATGGCAACGGATGTGTGCTATAAACAGGAACTGCAGGCAGTTTCCTCTGACCATATATGGACATGTATTATTTTTGACTCATGGCAACTGACACATTTGCAGCTGCTTTGTTTATGAGCTCATATCAACAGGCATAGGTTTTTGGAAACATTTGGTCATGCACAGTTTCGAACATGGTTCCATTTCTCCAGCTTGTAATTTTAGCATAACAGCACTCGTGGGAACGTAGTACATGTAGGGGCAAAGCTTGGAAATTAGGAGATGGCATCCTTTCTGGAAGTCCTAGCCATTACCCACGGATGATATACATGTACATTCATTAATTGCCATAGACATGTTTTAGGCAGTGTAGATACTCTTATGGTTGTAGCCCCAAGTACCTCATAGTCTAGGCATTATTGCTGTAGTCTTTCAGTGTTGGTTGGAATCTCAGGTGTTTGTATGCTTGTGTGTTGGTTACACTAATTAGGAATGCAATCTCCAGGGGAAACTCACACAAGGCTACATGTTGTATGACAGAATTTTTTTACAGGTGCATTATCAGACCAAGAGTTTGTATTATGAACCCTTACACCCATGCTATAGCAGTGCAGGGGTGTACACGTACCAGTGAACCAGCTCACCAAGATATTTTTTTGCTTTTAGGCTTCCTTTCCCCCTTCTATAACTCTAACCTAATATATATGCACACACACACACACACACCACTACACCACACATAGGTGAGGATTTCAACATCATCCAGCAAGAGATTGCCATTCTGGCCGACTGCAAAAACCACAACATTGTGGGATACAACGGCAGCTATTTGAGGTAAAGCTCCAGACCTGTAGCTGGGTTGTACAAGAATACAGACCAGGCTGATACGTAGATGTATGTGGGATTTTTTTTGCAGACCTTACACTATCAGTTGGAATTGCGTGGCTCGGTCCTAATGACAGTTAGTGCTACTAGCGGGTTTAGTAGTTGTATGAAGCTTGCCTATTGCTTCTCTGCTAAGTGGCTCCATGGCCAGTGATTTAGTGGGTAGAATATTGAACTATTTAGAAAGTTCTGGGTTCATTTCCCCACATGGACTGTTCTATTTTTGCTGTTGTTGTTTACCCTTACAATGGCTGACGTATGTAGACACCTAAATACGTAATACTTCCTGTGGCCATATTTCCAGTTGTATCTTTCAGCTGGCCTTCTAAGGGGAGTTGTGAGATCAGAGTACTGCTCCTGTGTTGTGTATGTCTACACGGGAGTTCATTGAGTTGAACTACTATGCATGTAGCCAGTTAGGAACACATCATGTCAGCACTGCTGGTGAAGGAACACACAACTGCTACGGAATTCAAACACTGTGGCTATACGACCAAGAATATCACAACTGTCTACGTGTACATGCATGTACATGTACATACCTGTATATATGTGTGATGTTGGTGCAGGCTACTGGCTTCCCTTATTGCTCTAAGGCATTGTGGGTTTGATAGCGTGTGGCTTCAATTATAGTGCTTGGCAACCTTATTATACTACACATACACTGTAGTACTACCACTACCAGCTCCATAACAAGAGAGTGTACATACAATGTAATAACCAACACATCTTGACACCCTACATGTATGTATATACACAAAAGTTAGCTACTAAAGCTATGTACTGTGCATGATCTTAATTAAAAAGGATGCATGTATATATAAAAGAGTGAGACTGGACCTTCAGTGGACACTGTTGGTTTATAAAGTCGCATAAACTCTTGATTCTTGTGCATGTTACATGTAGGGAGGCAACAGGGGGGCACCACTTGTCATTTCTAGATGAAGTGGGTGAGCATTAGTTGGAGTAAGCTGCCAGTAATTACGCTTCATAGCATGCAAAATGGCAAGCAGCTGCTATAATCTCTTCTTTTTCTGTTGCCTCCCTCCATGTTTCGTGGTGCAAAAATCAAAAGTTGGGGGTATGACTCAGTGGTGGAAGAATACAGGTATGTCAGTGTGAGGGTGCTCTTTAATTAGAAAAATGGGCATTAAATAGAGTGCTTGTTATTCATTACATGTAATGTATATGTGACTGTGGAATGAATAACATTGTTGTGTAAGTCGAGTGCAGGTGGGTGTTTATGATTGTAGCCTAAGTGGGTGTATTCACCTTACTGTGTTACCTTACATGCATCCACCCGTTCTTGCTTGTTTTGTGTCTGTAGAATGTTTGCTTAGACTACAGGAGGCTGTTTAACCTTTTTTTGGTGTGGGTGGTTGCTCATGTGATTGTGAGTGCCCGTGCAGTCTGTGAATTTAGTGCATGGAAAGCTGTTTAATGGACCGTATGCTTGCATGCGATATACATATGGCTCAGTTTGGGTCTGTTTCTTTTGGGTATGTTCTTGGCTGTGTGGTAGCTATTAATGCAAAGTTTCCAAATTTGGCTGCAATTATTTTTAGAGACTTTTACACATTATCAGAATTGGCAATGTACATTGCATAGAGGAACCCTTGACCTCCTCCAAGGCCACACACACCCATGAAAGACTGGCTTGGTGTTCACTGTTTGTGCATAAGCGTAATTTACCAGAAAACTTGTAAATTGCGAACTACCGTGTTATATTTGTGTATAATGACGTCACATTCAGTTATGAATCCGTTAACTTTTTTGTGTCACGAAAGTGTAAAATGAAGGCAGCAGGCTTTATGGCCTGTAGTGATGTTTTTCGCCAGGTACATGTACATGTACATGTAAATGCCTAGAAAGTGATCAGTAGTTCAGAACTTCGATCCTGTTCGTCACTGAAATGCCTATAAATGTAGAAGGCCACATCTGTGATTATTAAGCAGCTAGCTCACAGCTACTCCAGGAGATCGAGAGGCTTCTGAATTTTTATGGTAAGGTAGTAGCTACCGTAATCATAGCGGATTGGAAAACTTTTACTACATGTATGCTTGAATGATTAGAAAGCTATTTCAGTAGCAGAAAGTCTGGTTGTTAGATCTACTGTTTACTATATTCGTATTCTGTCTTGATACTACTCCTGGCCATGTGACTAAGACCGTTTATGGATACGTTTACTGACCCTCTTCTATATGTTCTCGCAATTATCTCACGCATGCACGAATGGTGGATACCATGCCACTCTTTCATGGGAGTGTGTGACCTGGGAATGAGGCTAAGAGGACCCTTTAATTCATAATTGCATGGGAAGTAGTATGTACCTGCTCACAAGTAGCTTGTCGGTCCACATGTGCACACTTGTGTGTGCATGTTCGAGTACCGATGCAAGTTGCTCGCTCTGTCTCAGCCTGGCTCGGGCTTGTTTTGCTCCTTTAGTTCTGCATGTTCAATCACATGTTTTTGTAGCATGTACATGTACGTTGCATGTGTGAGTACATGTATCTGTATGTGTATGTCAGTATGCGTATTCAGTACATGTACATATGCAGTGAAAAGTCAAACAGGGTTGTGGTATTCTTGGTGTAGACACGGTGTTTGAATTCCGTCATGTACTATGCCGCTCACGAGCAACTTGAAGCGCACGTGTCACATATTTTTCACAACAGATATGCCAGTGCTTGTACTCGTGCATGCACTGCACTCACTGGCTAGAACTTGTGCACGCGCACAGTACATGTATATTGCAGCAAAGCGTGTTCAATGGTGAGTTGCGAGCGATGGGTTTACTCGTGTGCGTAAGTGACACGCTTGTGCGTGCAATGCGAGTCGCACATGGGTGCACATGTGTACTGACAAGTTCCTTGTGATTGGTACTGTATAGCAGTTGCATGTTCTTTTGCCAGCACTGCTATGATGCGTTCCTAACTGTGTTTGTTTGTGTAGCATATTTAGCGTATGACATCATCACGATGCCAATCGGGTGTGGCATGTGCTGAGTCCTACAGACAGCTGCAAATAGCTAGTATTATAGCTTACGAGTCATAGAGCATGCATGTGTGCATATTTGAGTTCTCATGTACACAGTCACGTTTTGGGGAGAGGGAATCCCCAGGCTACCTCCCCCCGTCTGTATCAAACCCTAGCAGCTACATTGTACACAGCACTCGCCTTTTATCTACATGTACGTTAATCCCCAGGCTCAGGGAGAAAGTAAGATCGTAATTTTTGTGTGGTAACCCGAGTGAAATCGTTCCATGAATTTCACGTGAAATAATGCACATTGCGCACAATCTCGTGCAATAATTATTGCGGTTTTGCACGTGTTTTTGAAAATTGCATACAATTACACTGAACTGCGGGCGGAATTTGATGGGAACAAAACGAGGCGCACACTTCAGCCGCAAGTGCTTACCGCTAGAAATCTTGTGCGTTTCAAGTGCTATTTCACTAAAACGTTCGATCAGATCCCATGCAAAAGCGTGCAGTTTGCCGCATAGCTGCACAAAGTGGTGTGACCACGTACTAATGCGTAAATTCGCATGAGACTCGCACTACCTCGCGCAAATGGTATGAACAACTTCATTAGGGAAGGTGCACGTACTGTGAGGACTCAATCCAGCCATCTCGAAGTTTACTGAGTAGAGGAAGCATAGTCTAATGGAACACCCTATGCATGTGGAAAACTAACTGTCTAGTGTGGCATGGACCTCAGTACTTCGTTGCAACAACCGTGTGTTTTTGTCGTGCAGATGATGATAATTGCTAACCCCAACTACACTGACAATTTCTGGCCAGTTTGATCGGTATAATCTCAGGCTTCAGGCAGTCCAACTGTTGGGCAGTGTAGCTAATAGAGAAGTGTCATAAGCCGCCTATGCCCGATTGTATAGAGGAAGGATTTGTGGTCGGCAGTAATAATAACCTGGAAATATTCTTTGCGGACCATTAAGGGCTATATTATCTTAACATCATACATGTAGTTTTTTACACTGCGAATAAACAAGGGTAAGATATGATATGTCCCAGCACACACAATAAATCGTTCAAGTAATTGTTTGTTTGTGGACAAAGAACATTTACTTTAACGGATACAAAAAGGATGTATAACCACCCACCCTATGGCCAACCACGCACCCAAAAGGTTATGACTATAAAAAGCCAGGCGGAAACCAAGCCACAACCAGATCAACTAGCTCAGTCTACTTGCAGGATGAGGTACGTGGATTGTCTTCTCCACATTGTGGTACTAGTTGCATCTGTAGGCACTTCAGTTCAATGGCCTACCGAGTACCTCACATCAAGGCCCACTCCTGTACCCTCGTCATCAAGCCCTCCTCCTGAACAAGTCTGCAGATGTCAGCTCGGGTCACGTAAGAATCCGCAGTGTGAAGAGCGTTCTTTGGACCACAGAACTGCACAAGGATGGGGACCCGGCCAGGCCGACTGGTCCTGCCTTCCAGATGTGGTGGAACCAAAGTAAGCAACTTTGCAGACTATATACAGTGTATGTAATAGCAGTTACATGTGGGCCCTAACATTGTATCCGGCGAAGAAGGGGGGTTACCATGGTGCTCCCCCCTCCTCCTTTGCAGCTTGTTTTCCTTTTTATGTTTATTCTCATGAAAAAATTGGATCCCCCACTTCATTTCTTGAGTTGAGGGAAGCATAATACGCGTGATGACGTGTGATCAACCATAAAGTATGTTGTCTTTTCTCCTTCCCGCAGTCACCGTGTTTGCTACCGTGCAACTGTGTACACGTGTGAGGATGAGGAGACACCTGAGATTAAATGTGCTCTTAGGCGACGTAACCCTGTGTGTAATGATCATGAACCAAATGAAATTCGAACAGATGCATCGGGTCGTACCCTACGTATGAGATCACCAAGATATGGCTGCAATAGATCCTACAGAAATCGTGAATTCTGTATCTACAATGTCAGCATGCCTCAGTGTACAAATGGACTTTGGATACAAAGTGCGCAGTTTATACGTGTAGGTCTCTATGAGGATGCTAGCTGCAGCGATTACTTGGAGTTTGATTTTCCTGGTGGCATTGGCCGTGACAGGATCTGTGGCACCGATATAAGGGATTATGAGAGGCATGTCACTGCTACGAGCTTCTTGGCTGTGTTCTGGACTGACTATAAGGACCATAGCTCTGGATTTCAACTTACTGTTTATTGTTTTGATGGCCGTGTCGATTCAGGCTCTGGTACATGAATCTGGTATAACGAATGAATCCTGAACCAGAACTGATAGTTGAACTATAAATAGTATTGTGATGTATTTGTAGTCTTCTTTAGGTGAACATACTGCAGACTCTTTGTCTAGTTACATATTCTAGTTTATTCATGTATAATGCAGCGTTCTTCTCACCTCCTCTAACGCATGTGAGAGGTTCGCAAGAGGAGCAGTTGCATGAAGTATATGTACAGCTGTGATCAGGAGTACCAGGGTATTGCAACTTCACATGGGTTGCAACACACTGGGGCTGCTGGAGGAGAGCGGGAGCCCATGAGCGCTGTGAAGCTCCTGAGGAGAGCCAGCAGAGGTATTGAGCATCACAAAGGGAGAGGACCGAATTACCTGGGCAAAGTGTGACAGTCATTACCTCATCTGCCACTGGTGCCTTCTTCACAGCCTGGGTGGCCTCTCCCCCATCTGCGTGCACTAATACACAGGCCCTCAAAGTTCTTCGCATCTTAATTTCTTGCAAAAACCGTATGGACTGTCTGCCACTGATGAAGACTGAACCAGGTTCCTCCTCCTCCTGTCGCCAATCCTCTTCACTGTACATGTGCTCCAGCTCTTCTTCTCCGCATGGCATAGCTTTGTAGTAGCGACAAATGGACCAGTCAGCAAGCAACACGTTACCCTCTGTAGAGTTCTGGCTCTAGCCATCATCTGTCACTCTCCGCCTTCACCACACCCCCTACGTGCTGTAGCGCAAAACGTAAACTATGTAAGTACTGCTTTAGTTTTAAGTTGTATGGTTGTACAATAGTACATGTAACTTAATAACCATTTCTAATCCCTGAGAGCACAGACTTGTAGAAGTTGTAGGTTTTTTCTGGTATGTAGAGACCTGCTTTTCTCTATCAGGTCTCTATGAGATTTAGAGACCTGTAATTGACCAATCAAATGCAAGAAAGTGCTAACACTATACTCTAATGTCTGTTTAAGCAAAATGCAGTGAACATACATGTAATCAGCACCCAGTAGCGAGAATAGTCAGTCAGTTGTTTTATCATGATTCCAACTTAACGGTGAAGTTATCCTTGTCAAGTTGGAACTAGGACAGATAGTTACAAGAATAATTTATCATGCAATACATGTACAATACTGATCCCTTTAAGTCCTACCAACTCACGCTAGAAGTCTGCAGCTCTCTCAAGATATGCACCTTGGAAAATTGCCGCATGAGTGAGAATGAACTCCGCCCCTTATCTCTCTTGCGTTACAGCAGAAAGGCTTCATTCCCAGACTATTGCTGCAGCAAACCGCCTATTTTTCAATCAAATTGCGCATAGTACTGCGGAGATACACATCTTTGAAGTCTGTACATTCAAAAATACTGGATTTTTACATGTATAATGTGGTCACAAGTCTACTGCTATATAGCACCTGTCCTTTGACTCTCTACAGTAGAGTGTGGCTGGCATTACGTATCTTTGTCGTGGTATTCAGGCTCTCGTAAAGGTTTTCGCTGGGGTGAAAGCAATGTTGCATGTGGAATCACGCCCCTAGGGGAGTCTGGAGACATAGCCCAGGGAGATTTTTGAAATTTAGATGCTCTGAGGTTGCTTCTGGTGGCTTCTGGGAACTGAATATAACAGAATATCAACTTTGAACATTTTTAAGGGTGAATCCCAGGGTCCCACCCCCACCCCCTTGAATAAAACCTGGTGCTCAGACTTCCATATTTGGAACAGGCAGGCGGCGAACATAAAACCAGACATCATTATGACATCATTATGATGCCATTAGTGTATCTGGAAGTTTATTCAGCAACGCTATGGTGCCAGAATTGTAACAACAACTGGACATACATGTACATGTAAACTTGCCTGTAATACAGGCAAGTTTACAAGTATACAATGTATGTAGCTGTGGTGCCCAGGACAGTAGCTTTCCAGGAACACAGATGCTAACATGCGGTAGTGTCGGTCCCAGACCTTCCACCCACCCCCACTATAAACGGCGCACGCACCCCCACTATAAACAGGGAGGGAGGGTCTGATGCAGAATAGTTTGTAATTGTGGAATTTCCAAGGGCCAAATCTGATTGGTCAGTAACGACATTTGGAACCCACTTTTCCCATGCAAACATGGCCAGTAAATGATAGCAAGATAGTTTGTACAAGCGGTAAGACATGAGCGAAAGGCATCGAGCACAAGTTGTGATTAAGACAACATTTTATCTGGTAGACAATCGGAGACAAGCTGGCATAAGCAGGGCCACTCCACTTGAAACAGTGAGAGAGGCCAAGATTCGTTCAGGTGTGTCCATCTCGACTGGCAGTGGGAAGTCACTCTGCTGCTGTGGATGCCTGCCTCTCGTTGTGCAGCTGCTTGTGCAGTAGTTCTAGTCCTTTGTCGTCATTACTCAAGATGGTGGTGCATGGATCAAGTGTTTGGGCTCTAAGTGGATGGCTGGAGCCGGCCGCTAGCACCATGAAAGATGTTGTAGTTCGACTTGACACTCAACCTGCAATGGTTTCTGTTGTCATCTTGTAGCAGTAGAGCTCATATCTGCTGCAAGGTTGTTGTTTGATGCTACACCCAATGATGAGTCATGCATGTGTTCAGTATAGAATTTCACCCCATCAGTTATCAGTGGTAGTTAAGCCATAGATATGTTACATCCTTTCTTTCTGTTTGCCAGACCCTCTCTCCTCGTTTGTTTCCCCTGGGTTTTTTTTGTGGGGGTTGGTGGAGGGTCTGAGCAGGAGACTGAGCTTTATGGGGATTCATGCCCTGCAAGACCTACCTACATGTATGGCTAGTGAGAGCCTTAGATACCAGTTGGCAGTGCATTATAGGGCTAGTTAGTGTGCTTAGGCAATAAAGTAATGGTTTCAGGCGGATAATGTACTCCCTTTTGGCTCTTACATTAACCTGCCCGCGATATTGCCCTCGTGCACTAACTAATGCACTGCCAACTGGTATCTACATGGAAACGTTGCTTCACCGGTAGCGCTTAGCTAGAACTCTGCCTTAAGGAGCCTGACTCCTCTCCGAACTCATGACCTGAATGCCAAAGTGTTTTACAGCACCACTAACTTGTAAGATTA
Source organism: Phakellia ventilabrum (assembly GCA_963921505.1). Lineage (NCBI taxonomy): Eukaryota > Metazoa > Porifera > Demospongiae > Axinellida > Axinellidae > Phakellia > Phakellia ventilabrum. The sequence goes on along the minus strand of OY997386.1, from coordinate 2,078,433 downwards.
TGGTGGAAGGCGACAGGTATGCAATATGTGTTTGAGTCAACTCGACCTGCTATAGTAAGTGTGAGCTGCACGGCACAGTGCAGACAAACAGCTGCAGACACAGAGGCTAGCCTGCGGAACTACATGTAGTGGCTTGCGCTGAACACGCACGTACTGACAGGACCCGTCCAGCCACCTTGAAGTTTACGCTGCACTGCCCGACTGTTGTACATGTAGTTTCTAACAACTGCCTGAAGCCTCCGATCCTAAATTCAGTGCAGTCAGGATTGGTAAACATGCATGGTCATTTGTACGACAAACACGCAGTTGTTGTTGCAAAGTACCAACCAACCCACACAGACAGTTCTCCACACATACAGGGTATTTCCATTAGAAGATGCGTAGCTACAGTCAAATGGAGAAGTATCATTAGTGTCTTGCTGGTTTTCTGCATGAGCTAATGCCAAACCACATGTGTCTGACTCAGCTCAAAAGGATGTTTAGGGACTCTGTAGATCCAATCATTGATTTTTGTGGAATGCAAAGTAAACAACTGACTCAACTGGGGGAGAGAAGAATTTCCCCACACAAAAAAGAATCTGACAAGTAATTGTTGATTTATGAACAAGATTGTTTACTTTATCAATGACGAAAAGGACGGATAAACACCCTACAGCCAACCACGCGCCCACAAAGTCAGAGGTATAAAAGTCGGTGGTTGAAGCCAAGCTGTATTCAGATCAACCAGCTCTCAACTACAGTGACTAAAACTACTTGCAAGATGGAGTTCATGGATTGTCTTCTCTACATTGTGGTAGTAATCGCATCTGTAGGCACTTCAGTTCAAATGCCTACAGGGAACCTCACATCAAGTCTCACTCCTGTACCCTCGTCATCAAGCTCTCCTCCCGAACAAGTCTGCAGATGTCAGCTTGGATCTCCACGTAAGAATCCGCAGTGTGAAGAGCATTCTTTGGACCACAGAACTGTACAAGGATGGGGACCCGGCCAGGCCGACTGGTCCTGCCTTCCAGATGTGGTGGAACCAAAGTGAGTTTTGAACATGTACATTTATCATTGCAGACTATAATAGTAATTCAGCCTACATATGCATACATAATGCATGATACATGGATGACATTGTGTGATCAACCATAAAGTATATTGTCTTTTCTCCTTCCCATAGCCACCGTGTTTGCTACCGTGCAACTGTGTACACATGTGAAGATGAGGAGACACCTGAGATTAAATGTGCTCTTAAGCGACGTAACCCTGTGTGTGATGAATCAAATGACATTCGACAGGATCCTACAGATCCATTGGATCTGACCCTACGTATGAGATCACCAAGATATGGCTGCAATAGATATTACAGAAATCGTGAATTCTGTATCTACAATGTCAGCATGCCTCAGTGTACAAATGGACTTTGGATACAAAGTGTAAGTGATCATGGAATGGATCTCTATGAGGATGCTAGCTGCAGCGATTACTTGGAGTTTGATTTTCCTGGTGGCATTGGCCGTGAGAGAATCTGTGGCACCGATATAAGGGATTATGAGAGGGATGTCACTGATACGAGCTTCTTGGCTGTGTTCTGGACTGACTATAAGGATCATAGCTCTGGATTTGACCTTGCTGTTTCTTGTTTGGATGACCCTGTCGATTCAGACTCTGGTACATGAATGTGTTAATAAATTAATATACGTATTGTCATAATTAATATAATATGAAATGTCAAGATTTATTTAACTTTGTACTGCCAAGAATGGTAATTTGTTTGTGCAATTTTATAATACAACTGTGTTTTTATTTATATGATTATTTAATACACAATTATATCTTACGTAATATGCAAAAATAGTAAGTAGTTTGGATGCCACATTTCTCCACTTGCCCATGAGACAACATGTATACACACTATCAACAAGTGTGTCTGCTAAGCCCATCTGTCATGAAATGCTACGTAATTTTCAATTTTCATAATTGCACATTTTATGTAGTTCAGTGAAAGGCTATGAATTGCGATGAACATGAAAACATAAAAGGCTTGGGCCATTTGTGACAATTGAACTTGCAGTAGGCAAAATTGGACAAGTGAAGTATTATGTATACCTTAATTGCAATTGCCTGTTTGTGCATTTGCTCCCAAACTGCACTCATAATCAATTCATTGTGATTACCGCTACAGACAGCCCGTGTTGTAATCATATTTATAACTCAGTGTTGTTGCATAAAAACTAGTCTAAGCCCAGCCTAAGGGCAGAGTTGTAGGGACAGGACTAGCTACATTTTATCACACTAAATTAGATGTTACCTAGTCTCGTTCCCGGCCGACTTTTCGCCCTCCGTCGGGAAAAGTACGTCTGGTAACCACCCTATTCCATTTGGTTCACAGTATTTCAATCATTGCATGCATCACGTAATTGTTGCTTACATCATGTTGTACCCTGCACGTTGACAGCAATGCAATCTTACGTGTCGTTACATGTTAATTAAAAATGATAAAATACGCCAACATTCCAGCGGACTTGAACCAAGGGTGGTTACCAGATGTACTTTTCCCGATGGAGGGCGAAAAGTCGGCTGGGAACGAGACTAGATGTTATCCCACAAATCGGCCAATACCAGTCGTCATCAGCCATGAAGTTATCCAGAAACGAGGACTGCATTTCATGACAGATAGGCTTAGCAGATACGCCTCGCACTACACCATCACTTTCATCCTATAGTACATTCACATGTGCATTCAGTCTCGAACTACCGCTCTACTGCCCAGCTTTTTTTTGCACAGTGTAAAAACATGCTTTGGAAAATAAATGTGTTAGTAATGCACTGTGCAGAACAGTGCAGAGCCTGGAAATGAGGCTGCTCTCCCATTCATTACCAGATATTTAAATCCTCTTTCTCACCCCTATGTCTTTGCCAGCACTTTATTCAGACCATCAGTAAGAAATGATCCTCTGCTGTAGATTAGCTCAAAAAAAATCGCTTATCCATACAAGGAACTGCACACCGAAAGTTAATTCTCTGGAAATAGGAAAGGAAATACATGTATATTATCGGGTGCCCGTGAGCCCCACTCATGGGCTCCTGATATTATGCATGTGTATATATGGTTATTTAGCATAAAAATTTGCTTGTCGGACAAGGAAGCGCACACCGAAAGCTAATTGCTGAAAGGAAATACATGTATATTGTGCATGTGTATATATATGGTTGTTAATCTTGTATTCATTCTTCCTGTTGATTGTCTCCCCCCCCCCACAGACGGGATCGGCTATGGATAGCAATGGAGTACTGTGGTGGAGGCTCCTTACAGGACATCTACCACGGTGTGTTGTGTTGGACACTATGGTTAATCAAGATTTTGCACAAGCACTAGGCATTGGCGAATTGTGCTCAACCTTTGCCCTGTCATGCTATGCCAACATTGCTGGTAAAACCCTCCTATTATATATGCTCAGTATTGTGCTTGAATACATGGCATATACACGTATGCATGCGCAGTACGTGTGGAATAGCATGGCTCTATCGCTATACTACAGCACAACAGAAAGTAAATATTGTCCAAGTTTTTTTTCTTTCTATAACCATCGTGCAATGGTTCATTACAGCAAGTAAGAAGTGTTCATTTTTACTTACAAAATCATGCCATGATGTGAACATTGTTTAGAGATAAACCACTTTCAGAGACTCATTGGCCTATTATGCCAGCATATGCTGCTATGCTAGAAGGTACCTATTATGCTTAAAATTATGCCACCATAATTCGCCAATGCCTAACAAGACACACATGGTTTCCACTCTATAAACTCACCCTACTTCGCCCCTACTGAGTGTTTGTAAGTATATCTGCATTAGCTCACAGCTGGGGAGAAAAATCTGCTGAAGTCTGAGAGCGTGACGCTAAAAAGAAAGCAATCCAGGAGCAAGTGTAATGTGTACAAAACTCAATTGCAAAGCACCCTGCGCTGTATGCATTGCGAAATGCGTTATGTAAGCAATGTAAATGCTCAATGTAAATGCACTGATACATGTAATGTAGTTTTGACATTCCATGGGGCATTGTAATGATCTCGATGGGTTGATCCCACATAGCTACATACACTCACTTACACCCACACTCATATGCACACACACACACACACACACACACACAGTTACCAACACTGGACTGAATGAGCTTCAGATAGCGTTCGTCTGTAGGGAAATTTTGAAAGTAAGTAATCCCACATGTACTGTGTTTGGTGTTCTCTGGTATAGGCATCATTCTGAGAGTTGCCATAGCTTTACATGTACATGTATATGTAAGTAGAATCCTAATCCTTTTACCAATCCCTGTAACCATTAACTCCTACACACCCAAAGTTACGCTAGTTTGCTAATTGGACTGGATGTAAAGCTATTGTGTAAATGTAAAAAGAACTTTTACCATATCCAAGCGATCCTGGACAGGGAGAAACCAAACCCCACCCAGTCCACAACCGTATGAAGTTTATAAGTAACTGTTGTTTCTTGTTCGTTGTCTTATAGGGTCTGCAGTACTTGCACGAAAGAAGCAAAATGCATCGCGACATCAAGGTAAGCAAATGCCAGGTATTATTCATGAAGGTTATAGTCTTGACTTCTGACCTGAGCTCGACCCCTGCCACATATTCAGTCCCTAGCAACTTGTCCATACAAATGTGTGCAGACGCGAGTGACTCGATAACGACTCACAACAGATTATTCATGTACTTGCATGTGTGATAACATGTATGTCGCATGTGTGCAAGTCACTGAATTACTGCATGCAAGCGCAAGTACTGACAGTGCTCGCAGATCAGTGCCCGCATATCACTCACGAGTGTTATGCGTACATGTATTCGAGTGCACGTATGTGCATGTTTGTATACTCGCGTGTGCGTGTTCGAGGACTCATGTGCTACATGCATGCAACTCGCGTACAACTTGCGTGTGCCTTCATACATGTATATAGCAGTACCAGAGCTCTGTAGCAGTACCATAGTAGTCTACCTAGTGGTGTTATGCTTAGCACTAATGAGCACTAATGAGCCCTAATTGGCACATCAAGGTTTGCTTAGCTTTTCAAGGGTTTGTTATGTTGTGGGTGGACTTGTAAGGCTTTTCAGTGGTTGCATGTGTATGTTATTGGATTGTAATGCCTGACAAAAGCTCCAGCAGGTACAACCAAAAACTAAAGTGTGTTCAGAGAGTGCTATTTACTAGCTTTAATACAGCCTGAATTATGAAATGCTGAAACTCTACATGTTTTCCGTTTGAAAAGACTTTGTGATTATGAAGAGGTGGAGCCAACGTTATGAGTAGTTATGAGTAGTACTAAAAATAACGGCAAAAAGAACCACCTCAACTTCTGTCAGGTAAACAAACATTAGTTTTTGCTACTTATTGTTGTCTGTGCTGCTGACAAACTTCCTAAAGCGTTTTAGATTCCTTTTTGGCAAAAATTTTTCATGATGGACGGACGGACAAACCAATCACTTAACCCCGCCTGCACACGCAGGGTAATAAACTAGCCCTCTCTGAATTAAGAAGACTGCCTGGTTTGGCAGTGTAAATATGGTCTGTTAACTTCTTGTTTATGCTACCTCAATCATGATGGGTCATTTCATAGCACAGTATAGGATGCCACCTGTGTAGTTATTAGGTAGCAGTTGTACTGTACGTGATTGGATGATGTTACATAACCAACTCCTATTTCACCGCAAAATAGCTGTCTTTTGTTTTTTTAGCTCGCTATGCATCTCTCAATACACAAGTGTAATGAGCACTCAAACCATGTGTCAAGTTAGAGCGGGCTTTAAAGCCACACTCCGTGTTGTACAGTAATTAGAAGTTGGTCCAAGCTGAGGTAGTATACATGCAACTGGAGAATTCAGTAAAGTAAAGCTTTTGGGGACAGAACTGGCTTATCATAATATTATGACAACAGAGAGGGCTCACGTGCCTCGCGTGAGTTAGCATTGTTGTGACATGACACTCCTGTGAACCGCTGCAATTTTTTTAATGGGCCCTTTCTCCTTTATAAGTGACCATATATACGTACATGTTTAGCAAGTTTAGTGTGTAGATCATGTGACCCAATTACATCACTCACATGTGTATTTATAGCATGACCATATGTAGTCCAAAATGGTTGATTTAATACAAGGATGAATATAAACTGAGTCTGTCAGGTGCTTGCAACTGAATATTCATTTATGATCTATTTAAGTGTATAGTATAGTTGTGATGGATGATGTAATTGAAGATATAAATAGATTGAGTCTCTCAATGAACTTTGAATGTCATGTGACCAAATACCGCTATAAGAGACTATATTCATACTCTGAAATGGAGGATGTGTTTAGGCTAAACATAACTACTCGCAAGAATAAAACACACACAAACTTTTGTAGCGTTTTGGTGCATGTACGTATACATAGTGTATAATGTGTTTTCGTTATAATATTACAATGTGGCACTTACTGTTGCCTGCTTGTCTCTTCACAGGGAGCAAATATTTTGTTGACAGATGATGGAGATGTAAAGTTAGGTGAGTTGTGTATAGCCATATGCACAACCTCTGGTTGGGTCGCTAGATCAGTGCTGAGCTGTAGCCTCACGCACCATCCAAACCTCTCAGTAAGGGACATCGGGGCACAAGACTATCCCAGTGTCTGCTGTTGAAGGAGGATCTCTAGTAATTTTATCACCCGTAGCTTGACTGCTCTGTCCCTGTTTCCTGCCACATGTACAGCTGACTTTGGTATAGCTGCTCAGCTGACCCAGACGATGCAGTTGAAGAGAAAGTCGTTTATCGGGACGCCCTACTGGATGGCGCCTGAGGTGGCTGCGGTGGAGAAGAAGGGAGGGTACAATCAGCAGTGTGATATCTGGGCCGTGGGGATCACCGCCGTCGAGCTGGCCGAGACTCAGCCCCCCATGTTTGATCTCCATCCCATGAGGTGCGTGTGTGTGTGTATGTGTGCATGTGTGTGTGTGTGTGTGTATGTACATTGTATGTGTGCATGTGTGTGTATGTATGTGTGTATGTGTGTGTGTGTATGTATGTGTGTGTGTATGTATGTGTGCATGTGTGTGTGTGTGTGTATGTACATTGTATGTGTACATGTGTATGTATGTGTGTGTGTGTGTGTATGTGTGTGTGTGTGTGTACATGTATGTGTGTGTGTGTGTGTACATGTATGTGTGTGTGTATGTGTGTGTATGTGTGTAAGACTATATTGTGGATACAAAGTAGTTGGAATTGGCCAGGTCCTAGCCTCGTTCCCAGGGTCTCGATGCAGAAAGGAACTGGAGAGCTTGTGACATAATCACATGAGAACAGGATGCGATATCATGTGAATGGGTACAATAGATATATGGCACCTAGCTGGTCAGACAAGGCTAAATTGAGACTCCCAAAAATGTAAGAGTCACTACATGTGCCAGGGATGCTGTTAGGAAGGCTCATGAGTTTCTGGCACAGAAAAATAAACAAGTTGTGAAGAAGTTATAGGGCCAATTGATCACAGGGTCAGCTAATTTAGTCAACTGACTTTTCCTGTTTAGTTAGAGTGTGCTCTCTGCTTGAATGTCTTTGTTTGCCTTTCTTGGGCATAAGATACATAGGTGTGTTTTATGGCATACGGGATGTTGTGTTCATTTCCTTAGAGAGTGAATCATTATTAATTTTCATATCTTCAAAATTGGACAGCCATTTGCTGAGATTGTGCGGCTTTGTTACAGAAATATCATTAGCTGTCTTTCGATTTCCATTCACATGATATCATGTCCTGTTTTCATTATAAAATATTCAACGTTCTCCCATTCCGTTCTGCATCATGGAGCCGGAAGACCCTGGGAATGAGGCTGGCTATATGTACTGTAGGTCCCACTTCAAAGCACTACTAGTGAGTTTAGTGGCTACGTAAGGCTTGGTCACTGTTGCTCAGCTCAGTCTCATTACTGAAAGCGAAGGAGTACTGAGGGGGAGGGGCACTTAAATATTGTGCAGATACATGTACGTAGTTGAAGCATATCTGTGAATTAATGTATTGACTCCCTCATGTACACACACATGCACACACACACACGCACACACACACACACACTCGCCAGGGCACTGTACCTGATGACCAAACGCAACTTCAAGCCTCCTAGTCTGCAGCACAAGAACAAGTGGTCGGAGAACTTCCACGAGTTCCTTAGAGCTGCTCTGCAGAAGGACCCCCGGAGAAGGCCGCCCGCATCAGAGCTGCTCAAAGTACGTGTTCTATGCATGCCTGTAGTGCTGGGTGACATTAAAACCGTAGCGATATTGAGGCAGCGAATTGTAATGTGTAGTCGGCCCACGTTATGTACATCATATATATGTCACGCTTTGGGCCCTGGGGCCCCCCGGGATTCAAAATGACGTTTCTTACAGCTACATGTACGTTTCTTGGCGACAGCGTGACTCTCTGCTATTCTGTAGCAGCCGTAACTGATCCTTTTGCACACAGATATACCAATGTTTTGAGACCTATGGCAATGGATCTACACAATATCCACCCTTGTGCACCTCGCTGCCGTGAAGCTTGCACTATTGCCATTATTTATGGTACTTATTATCATGACCTATTGAACACATACATTGCAGTTTCATTTAAAGTTTGCATCCTGATGAGTGCTGGGGGTGGGGAAAGTTTATTTATGCGCTCTTGAATAAACTCAATCAAGCAAAACCGTTAATTCTTTGTTTCTTTCCACCCTCTCCCTCCCTCCCTCCCTCCCCCCTCCCTCCCTCCCTCCCTCCCTCCATCCCTCCCTCCCCCTCCCTCCCTCTCCCAGCAAACCTTTGTGAACCGCCCTGCACTGTGCTCACAACTAATGTTGCCGCTGATCAAGGTCCTCGAGGCCCCGCCTAAGACCCCTCGGACCCCCATCTTTGAAGATGAAGAGGAAGAGGAAGAGAGGCCGGAAGGAGGACAGAAGGTGGAATTAGAATATTGTCTCTACCAACTAGTGCTCTCCTAACCTGTACGGCTAGCCTGGTCCCCAGGCTCTCCCCTTGAAAAATCGTAGAAACAGGGAAGAGCTTGGTACATTGTACATGTACATGTATCTTTTCTCATGTGATTTAACATGCATGGACCAGAAAGACAGCTGCATTTCTCTGCCTTTTTGTCAGAGACACTGTTTCAGTGTTCAGTCTGTGGCACTAATGGGCCCAATTAATACGTATGCCAATGGGCACTCTTGACTCCTATGCCACAAGTATATAGTATGCCATCAGAGTTCAGCCTCACTCCTAAAAGGGGGGAGTGCATGGTATCTTTCTCCTTTCTCATATGAGGGTAGAAGCGGGGGGGGGGTAGAGAAAAGACTCAATTGTGTGCATGGACGAGAACTTCGAAGAAAGGTAGTGAATCTACACTTCTCATAGCTAATCCTTAGTGTTGGATGTAGCTTGCATACTATATAGGCATATACATATGCAAGTTCACTATGCACATCAAATGTTTATGCGTACATGTATTATCATCATGTACTTTCCTCCTCCAGAAGAGGAACTTTAAGCGGATTTCATCTGTCAAAAACCAGACAAAGATTGACAGACAAAAATCCGAGGCTGAGAGTGAGTTGTGCATGCGCATCTTCTGTCATCTGTATGCACATGTAAGTGTGTGGTACTGGACAATCACAGCTCAGTGATTCTCCTAACTCCCCGCTGCTTGTAGAGAAAACTCCATACTGCGACTAAGTACATGTAGCTGAATGCTAGGAGGGTGACCCTGGGTAAGCACATCTCGGCATAACATTAACTTATATGGCCATCACAAAATGCATCCAACGTATGCAAAAGTATGTACTAACTGTGAGGTGATCATCTCTGCTGTGCTATTTCCTTTCTTGCTCCTCTAGTGCGAGAATTCCACCTCCCCGCCCCCATGAAGGTAGAGGCTTCCAAAGAACCGATCCCTGTCTGGATGCAGTGTGTCGCAGACCCCAACTACAAGCCGAGAATCCAGCGGTATAATGAGCAATCATTACTTTCGGCCTTACTTAAAGTATTTTTCTAGTGCTGACCTTATTTGGCATGCAATAGAATATTCCGCCTACAGTATAACTGGATCATATCCTGTATACAGTAGTTAACACCTTAGGGTAGTGTCGTCTCCTTTAAAAATTGTAAAAGTGAGGAGATCGAGAGCTTGGTCACGTGATTCAAGGTTGCATTTTTCTAACTTTTGCCAGCAATGCTACTTTTAATTAGCACTCAGTAACATGCCTTAAAGACTAATTTAGTATTAGTTTTTCCTCGGTGTCTGAGAACCATACCTGTACTCACCTACACACAATTAAGTCCTTTCTACCTCCTTTCTACCCAGCCCTGTTTTGGGAGGGCCTGGCTATGAGAGAGCTGTGGTTAACCTCCTACCCTGGTATGTCCCTCCCCTTCCAGCATCTCCTCGGTTCCAATGGCCGATGATCCGGAGTACCAGGATCCTGACTTACAGCAGCAGAGTTCCAGCCTTGCCTCCCCCGCGGGGGCGTCCCGACCCCCCACCACACCTCCACAGAAGGGCCATGCCCCTCCTCTGCCTCCTCGCCTGTCGCAACGAGGCCCTCGAGGGCATGATCGGGTATGCATGGGGATAATGAAAACTAAATGTTATACATGTACACTGAGTTAACGAATAGTCCCCTTGAAGAGAATAGTACCCTAGCTACATGTACCTGGTATTGTGGTAATGTGGTACCATTTCACTACCACTGATACACAGTAGGTGTGTACTGGTAATAGTCTGCTATACATCTCTTTGAAAACTCTTCTCACACACAATGTACACACACATACACACACATACACACACATACACACACACACATACATGTACATACACACACACATACACACACACACACATGCACACACACACACTCGCACACACACACACAGACGCCCGACGAGCCACCAAGTGATGGACCCCTCTACACAAACGTAGAGCAGCACCCTCCTGTGCCCCCAAGGCAAACCCGGGCCTTTCCCCAACCCCAGCAGCCCAGTGGTCCTCCCCTCCCTCCACGACAGAGAGACAACGGCCCTGCCAATAAATCCAGGCAAAAGAAGATTTCAGAATCCGAAAGAAGGGTAAGTGGATATAACATGGAGTCAAGACAGCAGAGGACAAATTTTCCATAGACTAGTCTTTGGCAAACATTTTGAAAATGGGTTTTGTCAGCCAATGAACAATTGGCTTTAAGCAAACACCTCTTTGTAACTGCTTCTGGCTAGAGTCCCTACACATTACACAGACTGAAACAACAAAGGTTTTGGTATCATATCCATGTTGTATGTTTTGTGGACAGACAAGCAATTAAACCACAGAATCTGTAAATGAAAATTGGCATTCAAAAAGGCGAGCGGGAGGTCTCTCCGTATACACTCAAATGGAAATTTTGGTTGATTTTCATTGTACATGGGATGATAGTCCCGCTGTGTGTGGTTATTAAATTTCATGTGATATGCTAAATTTATGCTAAATTTATGAAAATAGTCCCGCTTACATGTACCTTAGTATCTGCAATGTGTGCTGATTTAATAATGCACTTGGCAGAATTAAATTAGGCTTTGCTTTAACTAATATGTACATGTATGTTGATCTTGGGCACTCTTCTTTTTTGTCGTACAGGCGTATTTTTCCAAGATCTTCAATGGTTGTCCTCTGCACTTGAACTGTGCATCGGCGTGGGTTAATCCAGTGTCAAAGTGTAAGCTTCTAGTCTTTTTGCTGCCTATAGCTGTATGTAAATTTCAACCTGAACACCGACTTTCTCGAAAATTACCAACCATTCGGTTGCCATACTGCAGCTAGGAAGAAAGAAAACTTAAATACACTCACTAGAGTATCAGAGCAGAGTCTACAGCAAGCTATAATTAAACTATCCTGCAAGCTACAGAGTCTGCTGTTGCTTCGATTTGCAAGGGGCTACGTTTATATTTGATGTGCCCTAAGGAAGATTGCAGTATGGTAACTGAAACATCGACAATTTGATGACAACTTTTTGGGTTGGAATTTAGGATACGTACAGTAGTTCAACATATCTAGGAATGGTCTTGTACTTTTTTCCTCCCCTCCCCTCCCCTCCCCTCCCCTCCCCTCCCCTCCCCTCCTCCCTCCCCTCCCCTCCCCTCCCCTCCCCTCCTCTCCCCCTCCCAGTGCAATACATCATCTTGGGTGCAGACGAGGGTCTCTTCTCCCTGCTAGTGACCAACAACCCTGACCCAGTAATGGAGCAAGTGTCCTCCCGGTCTTGTCACTGGCTTAGGGTGGTCGAAAGTTCCCTATTATGGCTCTCAGGTACACACCTGCATTTGTTTGTAGTTATCCATATGCTGCGTGGTTCCATGCAAAAATGTATAGTAATTATCTGTGAAGAGTTAGGTACATGTATAGTAATAGCAAAAGATTGTGATCAGATTTGGTCACTGATTTTCAGGCTTTTTGCTCCCCCAGTTTCAATTTTCCAAAATAATGTCAACTCCTTTCTGGCATTAGCTACTGTTCTAGTAGCAACAGCATAGTTGCACAGAAATGCTGTGTGAATGTCTCAAGACACAGGCTTCTTGGTACACATAGACATTTATTCCCACGAGCTCCCGAGCTTCTCAGGACTACCATTAGTGTGTTTATAAGCTGCCGTCTCACATCCAATCTTTGTGAATTATTGGCAGAAATGGAAACCTTAATTTATGTCATGGTTCATATCTCATCTGACAGGTCACAGTCGGTTTCTCTTCATGACAAACCTAATACTTTTGTTCCAGTCGGAGACAGCCAAAGCCTCGCTACAGCCCAGGTGTGTGTGTGTGTGTGTGTGTGTGTGTGTGTGTGTGTGTGTGTGTGTGTGTGTGTGTGTGTGTGTGTGCTTGAGGGTGTACGTGCATATGTATGTGTTTGGAACCTATTTGTGACCTTTGAACTGTCGGCCCGGGTCAACCTGTTTCAAAACCGGCCATACATGCTGCATGCTGCGGGAGTGGGGGTGCACCTATTTACATATATAAAAGAAGTCACTGTGACTACAGATGGGCTGAGCAGCGGGTTTAACACTTTTCTTCAGAGCAGTTCTCTCCAAATGCCAAGAAAAGAACGAGTGGCGTGATTCACAAGCCTTTCTTGCAGAACAGTTTGTGATTACAATGATTGTCCTCCTTATGGTACAGTTTATGTATCAGATGGTTCACTGCAAGGCATGATGCTAATGCATGTGCTTCTTTGCTTGCCCAATTATAAGCTGTAGCTCGTCAAGCAGGTCTTCTTTGGTTGACCCACTTTTAAATGGACAGCCGATCCACCTTGGAATTGGTCAACTTTGGTTGACTTCTTCAAAATGGGTTAAATTGACTTACCCGATTCGAAACGAGTCAGGCCTACCGTGTGGTTGCAAAGTAGGTCAGCCGCTTACATGACAAGTTGGCCTGTTTTAATGGGCGACCCAGTTTGAAACATGTTAGGTCATGAATCGCGTTGTAACACCTATACATGGAAAGGAGTTACAATTCAATACAGTTGTACAATGTTACAGCACAGCAGTATCACCAGCATGGTTGCGGGCTTCTGTTTTCTTATTTAGTATTCTGGAAACTGTATAAGTACAGATGTTTATCCTACATATAATCTTGAGAGCAGTGGTTCACTTCTACATATGTGGGTCACAATGAATTTACTCGTAATGTACTCTGCACTCTGTATTGAACAGGAACAAGCAGCACACTGCCAAGATTCCCGACTCCAAAGGCTGCTACAAGTGCTGTATATGTAAGTTACGTGCAGTATGCAGTGTTAGCATTTATACACCTTCCCACTAGCCTCATTCCCAAGCCTGCACCCCAGGTTTTGTCGCTTGCAGTTAGAAAAGCAGGGCAGGCCTGGTAAAAGTCATTGCGTGATACTCATTCCCATGATAAAAGGAGGATACACATTCGGCAGTGCCCGATACGTATACGTAGTGAGTGGTGTAATTGGATGAAACAAGGGAGGTGTGAGCAAACCCAGATGGCTTTCAGATGACGACAGATGCTGCTCTGTATAATAATGTTACTACAAGTGAAAGTAGCAGCCAGGCACACACTTTATCCAGATGATTGCATACATGTATTTCACATTTCACAAGTCCACTTTCATGACTGGTAACATTTTTTGGCATAAACGTTATCAATATTTTGCCTATCAAAGACTGTTTTGGGTATCTTTGTCTGGTTATTTAAGTGTCAAACTTCACAAAAATAAGATTACGATTTTACATTCTCTTCTCTCTCCCTCCTCCAGCACGCAATCCCTTCAGCGACCAGAGATACCTAATTGCTCTAGTACCCAAGGGGATATTGCTTATGCAGTGGTATCAGCCAAAGCATGCCTTCATGCATGTCATGGTTAGTGTGGTGGACAGGTCATAAGGTTATGGATGTAGTGTGCACACTGCTTGTGCATGTACTTATGTTTGGGTGCTTTGTGTGGTATCTCGCATGGATGTATATGACTGACTTTGCTTAATGAAGCTGCTAACCTCAGAACTAATCTAAAGGTGGTACATGTGTTACGTGTGCTTTGATGTTTCCACCTCTTTCTTAGATCTGTATAATGGACATTTGTCTGCATGCTGTTATTAGTATCTGAAGCCTTCAGGGGAGCAATACATTATTACTCCCCCAAGAAGCTATACATGTTATGTTATAGTATAAAGTTTATCGAGAAAGGTAAATCCTACCTACACTGCACCCATTGACTACAGGACCATTAAACTCTATCTTTACTTATCCTTCATATACTCATACACTCACATACTCACACACACACACATACACACACATACACACACACACACACCAGTTATTCGAGTGTCAGGTCCCTGAGCCAATGACCATGATTGAGGCATTTGTACAAGAGAGCGAAGAGTATCCCATTGTCTGCTATGGTGTCAAAGAGGCGTAAGTACCACAAGAACTGTAGCTCTCTTTGTATGAAATGTGTCAATATCTGATCTGCTACAGATATTGAATTCCGAACTATACATCTATCGTATGGAAAGCTTTTTTAAACTGCATTCATGGGGCGGGCGCAGACTCTAAGATTTGGGTGGGAAAAGGATGGGAAGATACCGTAATTAATCTTCCTACCAAGATCCTAATTTCCATAGCATGGTCTGTGTTAATGTTTCCTCTTTCTGTTCCCAGCCCTGACGGCAGTGTACTGTTCGACACCATGAACCTCAACTCCCAGGCCAGCTGGTTCACGGACAAGCCCGAGGGCAAGGAACTGTCGGTGCTCACACTCCAGCAATTAGAGAAAGATACCATCTTTATTGGAATTGATCGTATCCTTCACACTTATTGCATACATGGAATACACTGATTCCCAATGGAGTAAGAGATAAGAGCCTGCCGAAAATGCCTATGGGCACTAACATGATACACTACAAATTTCGAACTGTTAGAAATGTGAATCATACACACAATACTGAATAGCTGACTCACTAGTTGGATTGCAAGCATGTACAGGGTTGCTGCATATTATAGCGAAAGGTTTACACATTGTAGCTACTCAGTAGTGTAGCCTTTGCTTGCAAGTTTAGCCTGGAACCCAGGCCTTCCTCGCCCAATTTGTCTCGTAGCCGTGGACTCCCCATTTTTCTCCACAGTTGCAAGATAAAATCTGGGCGAGAAAGGCCTGGGTTCGAGGCTGTATTGCCATGTACAGGGTTTATCTTTGACTTGAGTCTAGGATATGCAAAGTTTGTGGATCGCAATGGCGTACTGAAGCCAAGCTCTGTCCAGGCCAGCCAAATCGTATTTGAGAGGAAGTCAGATCACATGGGTAAGCCTATACATGTACATAAGTGTATAGATCACAGAAGATAGTAATTTATGTTGTGTTTGTCAATAGGCACCTCAGCAACTGTAGCTGTAGAATGGTACGTATGTTAGGTCTGGGTAGCACAGGCAGTTCTTGTATTCAAAAGATTTTTCTCTTATGAGTACACATCAATGTCAATGCCTTTGATAGCTGGTATGCTCATGACTATTGACTGCATCACATCCCAGAATAGTAGCTATTGTAAGATGATAGCCTATATTCATGGCTCTACATCCTGTGTGGCATTGGGGTCTGACAACAACAATATAATAATTATGATGTAGTACCATAAAAATGCAGAACTGTTAGAGAGCACATTTTTGTGTAATGCATGGCCTTTATGTGTTCTGTTTGCTCTCTGTCCTCTTGCACAGTGTACTTGTCAAACTGTGTGCTGAGTTTCCACAGGCATGGTATGCAGGGTAAATCACTTGTCACCCAACAGGTGAGACCTCTGAACAGTGGGTGTTCTGAAGTCTTGTTGTAACGTTTCTTTTACTGTGGTCCATTTTTCCTCCAAGGTGACTGCTGAAGTGGCAGACGGTTCGAAAATATTCCATTTACTGGGCTCGCATGGGTAAGACATTTTCAGCACTTAGTAATATTGAACGACTCGGACCCAGAGTGGTCTAACCCACAAATATTGAACTCCCCCCCCCCCTAACTTGATATCTCTTGAAACGTGTTTCCGGATTTTGTGGTTATTTGCTAATAGGGTATGCAATTCATGTACTTAATTTTGTGTAAGCCCACTATGGTTCTGAAGCCCTTCGTTTTTTTATTATAATATTATTGTCATGATGGTAGCAAACGTGTTTATTCTTTTACCCTCAGGACTATTATAATCGAGACACGACCAGCCGATGATCCCACTGCACCCAGTAACATTTATGTCCTGGTATCAGAAGATTCCCCGCCACCATCATAATGATATACTCGCCTCCTGAGAGTAACTATTATTATAGGAAGAATTTAAAGCTCCAGAAACCTATACATAAAAAATCAATTTCTTTGTAACAGTGCTCACTCTTTCTCTTTTGCTGCTTAGCATAAGTACGTACAGTGTTCTGCACCAGTAGATCATCTAAACTCTAACTTCTTACACTACAGAAACAGCAAAGTGCACGTCATGTACCAGCATGTATAGTATATTATGTTGTCTAACAGCTTACGTATGTGTATATGTTGGAGTGTTTTCTAATTATCATGGAGTAGTAGATGGTAATTTTGCAGCATAGTACTGCATAGATGCCATAAGAAAGTCATATTTAATTTTTCTGACATGTAGCAGTTGGTGTTCAATATATAGCTTGTGCACTGATTTTTGTAGCAAATCACTATTTTTTTATATGTTATTGAATAAGACACCACGTTTACTAATACTGTACATTAATATCCTGTATATAGCGGCATGACTAAATTATACTGCATGCAACTGAGTTAGTCTTAAACGTCCACATGCGGACTTGTACATGCCCACACAGGATGCCAGTTGATAGCCTAATCTGAAACAGAGTGCATTCTTAGCCAGACCTTAATTATTATTATTGAAAACATGTCCTTGTTTGTGCTAATGTTGTGACATGCATGCAGTAATAAACAGGAGCTGTAGTATATTCTTTTAGGGCATAATTATACCTGGAGCTATAGAGTATTACTACAATCCATGGTTATAGACTATTGCGTATACATAATCATAGGTACTACTATAAGTTTGCATGGGACCAATTCAATTGACAGGCTACTGGAAATAGCACAAAAATGAAGGAAAAGGTATAATTACGATAATATTCTTGCTTTTATATACAAGTTCAAGTTTGGGGGGGGGGGGGGGGCAAGTTCAGTGGGTTAGACCACTACAATTCTGAGCCTTTAATATTATTATTAATCTGAATGCGATCTAATAAATTATTAATAAGTCTTGTGTAATTATTGCAAAATTGCGTGATTGGCATGGCAATAATAATAATTACGTACTCTGCTCTGCAGCGTTAAATGGACTATTACCGTTCGGTTTTCGAAAAAATAAAAGGGCAACCCAATTCGGAACCCTAGGCCATGTGACACTGAACGGGCAAGTCGTTCCGGCTGACCAAGCCTTCAGCCTTTCGGGCGCCTGTCCGCTATGGTACAGGGATCGTCATCGGGTCTGTTTAGTGTGTCAGGCTTTGGGAATCAAGGGAGGAACACGGACGGATCCTAGGCCGTACTGTCCGAGACCACCGTGGCAGTTGCCAAACCACGTTACCCTCTACCTGAACACACATGGTCACAGCCCGGAGCTAACTGCTCCACCCACTATACATATGTTAGCATATTTATTAAGTTTGTTACGTTTTGATTATGGGTTTAATTAACGTAACACCTAAATCAATTATATGACATCATCCGAACCGTATATGGCCCGAAATTCTGAAATACCGAACTATAGCACGTCACAAACTTCGCATACGGTTATTAGTAACGGTTAAAGTGTTACTAATAATCACATACAGTAACTAATATAACAGTAAACTGAACAGTAGCAGTACATTTACCCAAAGATGTATTATAGCCAAAGTTATACTCTGGCACTATAGTACTCTTTAGTATTATGTAACATCATCATAACAGAAAAATTACTATAAGCCGCTATAAGTATATAATTCAACATGATCATTGAGCTCACATGAACCATCACATACAGCTAGCTACATGGCACCTACCCAATTATTCATAGCCTGCTGGGTTGCTATATTATAGTGTCATGTCAGATATGAGTAGATTGGGCTACTTAATGTCTCTTCCCTTCCAATTCAGCCCACAACCCCTTTCTCTTATTCCACTCCCGCATCTTATTAACAAATGCTCCGTATTCTTTGACTCCTGTCATCAGGCATCTCTTCTGCTCATCAAAAAGCCCAGCTGATCATGTATTTAACCTAAATAACAGTCGATCCCCCTTCCAGTCGACACCACCAGTAGGATCCAGAACCAAGAATGCTATATGTGCACATAGCTACCGTGATAAAAATTATGTAAACATGAACAGTGGTGAGTGGCTAGCTGCAGCTGCACAACCAGGGTCTACATGTTAAATTAGTTGCCCAGACGTCATTTGTCTCTCTGTTCACCTTGTAACTTTATACCTGGGAGTGTGGTCACCCTTAATGGTCGTACTAAAAGCAATACTATTATGGGATGTTGGGTTGCATGGCAATTATAGGCATCAAAGTGTTTACCACACACTTCCTAATAAGGTAAAATTCGACACCGTACTTTGTACTGTAATACAATCCCGATTCATGTGAGCTAGCTATGACCTAAAATGGTAATCAAGTATGTTTTATACTTGCATTGTGTTAGACAAGTGTGATAATTGTGACCCTATGGTCTTAAAAGAATGTAATTAATTTTGTTGGCTGCATGCCATCGTAACAATAACCGTTCTCCTAACTAGGAAGACAGTAGTATATACATATTGTATACCAGGGCTTATCAGCACCATGAAGCGGCTCCTGATTGTATATACCCAACAAACACTACCAAAAGTGTATCCAGCTACTACTGTTAATATACCTCCATGTTATGACTCACAGGAGCTGTGTCATGCATGTACTGCTAAACAGTAATGTTTTGCGGGTTGTAATTGTAACCACGGCAACATAAGTTACAGCATTCCAAGGTATACCCCACAAATGCAAATTTGTGTATACAGCTAATACAGCTCAACACTATTCAGCTACCTTGCAATGAGAAATTATCATACACTTCCATCACATCAGCATGACTACTTAGTAAATCTACAAGTTTGCTTGCTTTGTCGTATGCTTGGTGATCCAGTAACACATATGACTTTGGAATATACTCCAGAGTTGCTGAACTCACACTGAAGCCTTTTTCTTTCACGTCATCTGAAACTGCTTTCAGGTGATTTGGCTCACATTTTAACTGGTAACACTCATCGTCACTCCCCCCTTCTTCACCGTTTGAAATCACATCTTCCGCCCCAACATCAATAGCTAGTTCCAGCGGATCACTGTATTGCATCTTGGCTGCTGAAGATGATAGTTCCTCCCTTGGTACACGTACCATCCCCTTGTGTTCAAACATAAAAGACGAAGAGCCTGGTTCTCCCAGAACACCGCTGTAAAATAAAAATACAACAGAAATCACCAAATGCACACTAGTCCTATGGCAACTACATGTAAGAGCTAATGGGACCATAAATTCAAGAATAGTCCAGCAATTCCTATGGGCAATACACCCATTTGCAGTACAATTTAAAGTGAGAGAATACTCTTCTTTCATGAAGAGATTGGCAGAGGTGTTGAATTACAAGTTGGGTTGTTGATGGTAGGATCCAAGGTATTAGGTAATCAGATAGGAATCACCACTTTATTGCTTTATTCTAAACAGTGACCTGGAGCATATACCTAGCAATACATTACATCGCTATAATTACAGGTTTTAACTCATTTTAGGCAGTGGCATAGATGTAGTATTTGAGAGAGCTATTGTTAGCTACTCATCGCTACATATTCTCTTGGGTAAGTGAAGCTAGTTACTGCAGTTGAATGCTCATATTAAGGCATGCACACTATAGCATTTGTACTCAAATTCGACACACTGCCTCGCAATATCCCTCCTCAGATGACGATCATAATTATTCTATGCATCCTTGAAGATGAAGCCTAATCATTCGACCTTTCCAACAGCCATGCTAGTGGGCCACCATGTCAGATTTCATCTAATGGGGACTTCTGATCACCATGAAATACTGCCAAGCCTACAGATACATGCACCATAAGAACTTACAAAGGTCTTACTACAATGTATTTTACCACAGTATATGTAATTGGCATGCATATATATACACACCATAGCAAGTATACTAAGTAGTAAAATATATACTGTATGTAGGTAGAATATATGTGACAAGACTTAGTATAAACACAGGCCTGTTGTAGGTAAAATCAATCCCATATAGGTAAACACCATTTCCCAAGGGATATACCAGAACATATTTTAAGCAATTATGCAAGTTAAACAAACCAGATGGTCGAGGACAGGAAAAATGAAGGGGAGTTGCTAGCCCACATCAACTTGTGTACTGCCACTTCTACTGCATGCAGGGTTAAGTACAAATGCACGCAGTGAGCTCAGCATATGTACTAAATTAACTCCCAGTAAAGGGAAATACAATTTGGTATCCCATATCACAAAATGTACACCAATACAGGCCTAGAGTATATCAGTGCATGAGCACTATTACTGGATACAATGACTAAACTAGAGGAAATGTACATGCCAAGTAAACACTTCCTATACATGGGGGATTAACCCGTGAATGTGTGCTACAGCCCATTAAACCTTCCTCTATACACAAGCCATGTTGGAAAACATTTCTGGCAATGAAGCCTGGACAGAAGAGGGTATTCCTAAACAATGGAGGCAAGGATTAATTGTTAGTTTGTATAAGAAAGGTGATGCTGAGGATCCAGGTAATTACAGAGGCATTACTCTATTGAACGTTGTTGGTAAACTGTTTTGTAAGATTTTAAATAATCGCTTGGTAATAAGATTAGAATCGGAAAAGGCTCTTCATGAGGGGCAGGCAGGTTTTAGAGCGAAAAGAAGTTGTGTTGATAATGTCTTTACTTTGAACGAGATCATACAAGGCAGAATAAGAGAAGGAAAACACACTTATGCTTTTTTCTTAGACGTCCAGAAGGCTTTTGATACGGTTTGGCACGATGGTTTATGGTTTAGGTTGTGGGAATTGGGTGTTAGGGGTAGGATGTGGAGAGTTATTAAGAAGATGTATGACATTACAGAGAGTGCTGTTTTACTGGAGGGGGAAAAATCCAAACCATTTGATATAAGCCAGGGGTAGCACAGGGTTGTAGTCTATCGCCTATCCTATTTTCCATTTTTATTAATCAGTTACTAGATGAGGTTGAGAAAGCTGGGCTTGGTATAATCATTAAGAATGATGTTAAGGTTGGGGGACTAATGTTTGCAGATGATTTTGTTGGTTTAACTACTAATGCGGAGGATTTACAAAAGTTGATTAATGTAGTACAAGGGTTTTGTAACAAATGGAGGTTGAAATCTAACATAAAAAAGAGTGCTGTTGTGGTATTTTCTAAGGTGGCTATTACAGATATGTGTGCGTGGAAGTGGGGAGATAAAGTAATTCCAAGGGTTGTAAGTTACTGTTACTTGGGGATTGAATTTGCTGAGAATGGGTCATGGGATAGTCATGTACAGAAGGTAATTGATAATGGGAAGAAAAAGCTTAATCGTTTGCACCGGTTTGTAAGTAATAGAAATATCAGTACCGTTGCAAGGAGATTATTGTTAGTTTCAGTACTTCGTCCTACTTTAGAATACGGTAGTGAAGTGTGGGCTTGTAATAAACGGCAGACAGCTTCCTTAGAATCCATTCAGCTAGGAGCAGCTAAGAAGATACTTGGCTGCTCTTCCAAAACGTGTAATGAAGCGGTAAGGGGAGATATGGGGTTAGAGTCCTTGAAAGGGAGGAGGGATAGAAGCAAACTTAAGTGGTGGTATAAAGTCAATAAGTTGGATAATGAGCGGTATCCTAGAGTACTATTAGATGCTGAGTGGGAAGTGAAACCATGTAGAGGTAGGCAGAGGAAAACTTGGATGAAAGTAATTAATGAATTGCTGCTGCAGTTAGATTTAGATAGCCAAGAGGTATTAGCTGCAGATAATATTAATTTGTTTTTAGATACGGTAGACGAAGCGTTGAGGGATAGAGAATACAAGGACTTTAATGACAGCTTGAATACTAAAGTTAAGTTGAATCTGTACAAGTCTTTCTGTAGGGAAATAGAATTCAAGAATTATTTGCAGGGGATAGGTGATCCGGGTACAAGATTATTGTTTAAGTTTCGGTCAGGTACGAACGGTCTGAATGAAGAGTTAGGAAGACATAGGGGTAAAAATGATGATAGGCAGTGTAAATTATGCAGGGGTGAATGTGAGAGTGTGGTACATGTTCTCTGGGAGTGTCCAGCATATGACAGCATTAGAAGTGGTTTCATGGTAGAGTTAGAAAATCTATTGGGGGGGAGGTTTGGGGAGTTTAGTACACTTGATAATTTTAATAAGGCGGGCTTTATTTTAGGGTTTGAGAATTGGAACAGGGATGATTTTAAAGCATTATTAAGGCTAGTTAAGAGCTTTGTATTATTGATATGGGAGGCTAGGAAGAAGGAATTGTATGGTGATCAGGATTGTGTGGTCTCTGGTTGTTCTTGCTCTTGTCCTCTGACTGGAGGTCTTACAAGCTCCGCCTTCTGGCAATGAAGCCATTCTGCTTCCTTTTTCTTGAAAACAAGACGGTTTAGCAGCTGCTCTCCTGCCAAAGAACTTGATATATGTCTTGGAGCAGTGGGCAGAATAAGAGAATTATGTATTACACTGTAGGCAGTAAAAGCAAAAGAGCCTCACTGGCTGTTCCAGGCATGACCAGACCATGTTTTGCAATTACAGTGCATACACAAGTGCATCAGCCTCATCATGCACACAATCCCAGCACACGGCTTCTACACTGTTAAAATAGGGGCGCTCGCCCACTACAAAACAACTCTGTAGTGTTAGGAGGTATTGACTTGATCATGAGGTCATGACTTACATTTGGGAAAAGATTTGTGTTTCCATGGCAGCAAATTTCAGTACCGCTATTACCATATAAGGTAATGCTGATGCTAGCAATTGCTACTGGTGCCATGGAAGCCCAAATCTTTCTCCAAATGTAATTCTTGACTGTATGAATTATGTCTGCAATGTAAGAATAGAATTATATGTGAAGGTAAATATGGACTTACACCCTAGTAACACTCCAAGGTTGCTGCTTTTAAACTAGCGAGTGAACAACCCTACCGTCTTTATTCTAATATTGCGCAAGCTAATAAATTAATTTCACTCTTGTTTGCGCTAAATTAGATTCATTGAAAATTCCTGGAATAGAATTTCTTGCGTTAGATTAGATCATGCATTGTAAAGGAGTGGTTAAGTGATTGAATCTTTGGAGTTGTGGCGGCTTTGAAAAAAAGCCAGTTTTTCCAAGCAGTAGGCTCAAGGTTTCACAAGAAGTTTGATCAGCTTTTTGATCATGCGCATTACAAATTACATTTAGATGTTCACTCACTGCAAAATAGGGGTAGTTGTTTTGACTACTTAGTGGTTACACTAAATTTGAGTATGAAGGTAGGAGTTAGCCTAAGCCTTAAGGTTGGTAATTTGTTCATTGCTATTGAACTTGACATTCCAGAGTCATACTCCATAGTAAGGAATAAATTACCGACTCTGAGGCTTAGCGCCTTCATACTCAGACATCTGAAATTCAGGTAGCCACTAATTGGTCAAAATGGCTAAATATTTTTTGCAGTGAGCTGTTCTAGTATGAGCTAAGATGTCATCCTATTACATGATGATACATAAAGGAAATTTTGTATACAGTTTCTCCCCAGGGAGCAGCATTTTAAACTAGTGTAGCTTTACTAGACAGCTGGAGGACAAATAGCACTGATCATGTGATTCCCATGAGCTTCAGGCACACTGAAAAAGTGAGGGTTTGTTTTAACCACGGTTTGGTGGTCTAAATTGCAAAACTGGCTTAATAACAATCCAGAGAGGTAAAATAAGATTCATCATTCATATTTCAGCGAAAATTGTGAGTAGAAAACTTTGTTCCACCCCTCTTGACGTGCCTGGTGATAACCCATATTGTAACTATGTTCTGATAAGCGGACAATGTTTTGAGTGGTGATGCACATGTGTGGGCTATGAATGTAATAAGTGAGCATGTGGGGGGATCCTTGGCTTATGAATGTCAATGTCATGTTATCATCCGATGCATCCCAAAGTCTGATAGTGAATAATGACCCTGGGTTCACTCCTATGGGTCTATTCAAGCTTCACTTTGCAACTGCAATTCAGACAACCAAATTGTGGTTAAAATAATCCCTCAATTGTTTCAGTGCAGTAGCTACAGACTGCTCAGTTATACTACTATATTGCTATCTCCACACCTGTTGAACCAGCCTGAGTGGTAGCTGTGACGATACATCCAAGGATTATCTCAGCTACAGCTCCATTAACTCTTTACCAACCATTGCGCAATCAACGTCCGCATTCCGTGTGACCATAAGAATTTTGCGTGTCCACGTGCTAAAGACTCACCTCGTGGTGTAGCAGAAGATCGAGCGACTTTTTGTACAGACAACTTCCCATTTACGGACAGTGCATTTGTCAAGCTAACCTCTGAGGGTTTTATAGTTGGATCTGGGCGGCAGCGGACACGAAGGCAGGGACAACTATTCACATGTTACTCGAAGAAAGAGGTGAGTACGAAAGTGAGAAGTTATATAGATACAAGCAGCCCTTACAAAGTATAAAAAACTTAGTTATGATACTTATAGACATACACTAAGCTTATAGAAACTAAAAAGGTAGTATATCATGGGGAGGTATTGCTTCAAGGCTGACCTGCCCTTGAAAGGGATCATCGCTTCGTCAATTGCGTTTTCCCTGTGAGGATGGTAATAAACATGTATATACAGGTACAAACTAATTAGATCTGTACTTCTAAGGCTCCAGGTTACCCATTGCGCAAGGGCTTACTTAATTGCAGGGTAGTGGCACATTAATTAACAAGTGCTTTACAAACGCGCTGACCCACCTATATTTTACAGGGCGTGGCTCTGAAAGTGCCTAGCTGAGGACAGCAGCTGCAGCAACAGTTGCCGCTTCTAGCTAATCACTACCAAGCAGATATCTCCAAAACATTGATATCCACGAGGAGTGAGGTCAGGCAAATTCTTCAGACCAACTCACTCAGAAAATACTGGTCTGAAGTACGCTCTTTTGCAGTTATTGCACTTGCCAAAACTACTCGTAGTGGCAGAAGTAGCTAAAAACCATCCCGACAAATCTGAGCAGCTACAGTAACTGTCATCATAAGGTGCATGACAAACACATAGATCAAGTATCACCACAACTAACGTAGGTTACACTGACGCTCAGCTCTTTCTAACAACCTCTGCCACTCTACTGCATTCACGACAGGTGGCTAAACAACAATAATTAGAATGAACTGTTACCAGTTAGAGTATTGGTCACTTTAAACTGCTGCCAATCCATAGTGATGACAATATCAGCTTATATACACTGAAATCTTGAACAGCGATTGCCATCCGACCTCTTGGCAAAGAAGAAATTTTATGCTTTCTCTTTCGCAATCATGCATATACGGTGTACAGACGTACCTGTTACACATCTCTCTACCACTCTCACAACTGCCATTATTGCCGTGAGACACACACACGTGTAAAAGCAGAAGTGATTACCAGATAATTAAGAAAGGCATCCTGGAACCTTAGGCCTCATAGCTACCTGTAACTAAAATGTACCCTATATCTTTATTGTTTACCTTTGTCTGAATCTGGAGTTGCATTTGTAACATTATTATGACCATTACTTATACGGATAGCTGCACTTAGCCTGGATCCATAGAAATGTTACAAACACTGCTGCACTTCTAACATTCCTATATGTCTTAATTGTAGCTACCTGTACATAATATATACGTGGCCTAACTTACTTTAGAATTTGTCCACTTGTAGACACATTGCTTGGTAGTGAAGCTGGCATGGAACTGAGATAACTCTAGCTGGGATAATGGAAAACTTTTGTTTTTGCAGTATAACATTTCAACAATATGCTTTAAGCAAAGTGCAGCTATCCCAGTGATGTAGGCTGATTCCATGAAATTGGAGAGCCACATTATGATGGCCACAGAAATATTACAAGTGCAGGTCCAGTTCGAGATAGAGAGGAAAACAATTTAACTATGTCATGTGTTGTCAAGTAAGAGACCTATACTTAGCCTCGTTCCCAGTCCAGTGCACATGGACTGGAAACTAGGCTAATCATAATGGACAGATATTCTATTTACTTGTGTGCACATTATAAGCTTTGTAGTGAAGATGCGAAACCCTATCTAGGTGATAATAAGTTTTAATAACCCTTCCATTTCTCAGTGTTGTGCACTGAAAAAGTAAAAGAGTTATATATGTACGCATGATAGTCACGTTTTAGGCCTTCCGGAGGTATAGGGATATGTAACAAAATGATGTCACTATCAAATGACATAGACACATCGTTGACGGGCACCAGGAATGAGTGGAATGAAAGTAGAAATTGAAACGGAAACGGAAATGGAAATGGGTCTAGTGTGGGCATATGGAAAAGCTGAAAATGGAAAACAAAAGAAAACAGAAAGTGGAAATGGAAATTGAAAATGGAAATAGATACTGAAAATACCTATAAAACTAGATCCAGGCTTCCAGTAGAGCTCAATCATTATGATTTCATGGCTTACTATAACTCCTACCTGTTTCCTATTTACTGCAAATGAAACAGAAAGAGCTGCATACAAAAATGGGAGTGAACAACAAGCTGCAAGTGAATTAAGGGAAAGATTGCTGCCAGAAATTAACAACCAAGTGGTGCTAAAGTAGGTATGGCATTGTATGGTTTGGATCTGATGGGGGGCAGACATAATGGACGAACTCAGAAATACAATATGTAGCCTTACAGAGCGTTGACCAGGGCATGCCAGCCTTTCTTACGCCTGTTTATCCTGCACCAGTATTCTCACTTAGTCTAGGCCTTTTATAGTGGTGTTGGTTTATCTGGCCAACTTCATGTAAGTTCCTAAACCACCGTTCTGATATTCATAGTAGACTGTTAACAAAATCATACAACTTTAAGGCATGCAATGACGGCATTCAGCGTGTCCGGCCCACTGAACGTTTTCAGTCTGGATCTGGGTTTTCCATTTCCATGTTTTCCATCTCCAGCTTTTCCCTATGTCTGTCTAGCGCTAGTATCAAGAGTGGATAACACAAACTGATTATCCACTTTTGATATAAATAGCATAGATATTGCCGTCTTACCAAGGTCAGGGTCTGTCACGAGACTATATGCACCAGTGCAGTCCAGCCCAGTAGTAGCTTGCGCATAAAGGCTACGCAAATCTTGGCTCTGCCCCCTTGCGGTTGGCGCTCTCATTGGAGCATACAAAGACCATACACTCTGGTGGCACTATAGAGCATTTGCATGTGACGTCACGACCTTATAACCACCGCTACACTTTCGTTGTCTTCCATTTATTCCTTACTTCCATGTGGCGAAAGAGTGGTAGGTTCTATCGGATATAAGAGTAGCTTTGGAACATACACTTTTACAATTATCACTGTGGCGCAGTTCCCACACAGGATAAATTCAGCGAATCTGCTAGCTACAGCGTGAGTATCGCCACAACTTCAGTTCAGTTGCCATTGAACACAACGTTCTTTTTGCCACACGGAAGTGCTTAGTTACATGTACTTTCAGCTCTCTAGGCTGCACTTCCAGACATCGAGATTGGAGATTTATTGCAGGTGTAAGAGTCACTTTTTAGCCTCGTTTCCAGCCCACAATCAAGGTTAAGGATCGCTTATAGTATCAGGATACTGTAAGCGATCCTTGGCAATGAATGTGGGCTAAGGATTGCTTACAGTATCTGGATAGTGCAACAATCCTTAGCCTTGATCGTGGACTGCATGGGGACGAGACCAGTCGCTTTTCCTGGTTTTACTTTCGTCCCATGCGCACGGGTGGTACTCTCTACGGAGAGCGGAAAATTATATACTGGTGGTAGCATCTATTCTCGAAGTCTGGAACTGCAGATGTTTCTTTACAACTAAGAATCAGACCTATACATGACTTGACAGACCTGAAATTTGCAAGCACCATAACTACTGATGAAGGGGGTGGAGTCAGCACTTCCAGTTGGTCTGGGTCTAACGAACGCAAGCTATTGCAAACAGAGTTCAATCTATCTTCCATTTCCCATTCCATCATTCCTAGATTTACTACTACTCATCTTTGAGTGGATAGCTGAAGAGCTGAGCAAAGTTACTATTGCCAAGACACATTTGTCATAGCTCCAAGGTAGCCTCGTACCCAGCCATCCCAGCTTCGCTTTCTTACTGGAAGCGAAAAAAAGCTGGGACGGTTGGGTATGAGGCTAGCTCCAAGGTGGGTAGTATTAACGTTAACTCAACCATTACTGTTTCACAAAGCAATTGAGATCGTGCCCTAAGTGGCCTACAATTTTCCTGGTAGTTAATTCCTTGATCTTCAAATAGGTTATTCACTTAAAATTTGTATCAGTGAAGTCTTTTAAATAGAAAAACAATAACTTATTCAGTACCAATAAAACTATTGCATGGGTCAGTTACACGGCACTGGAATTTGCCATACCTACGGTAGCATCAATTAAGGGCGCAACAACAGTGCTTATCTCCATGCTACTCGAGCCTCAGTTATAATAGGGCTGCGTAATGTGCTATCCATTTCCAACACAGCATGTATGATGTATGCTACCAAGGGCGTATCGCCACCGAAGCACGAGAAGCATGGAGATAAGCAGAGTTGTACAATACACCGTGCATTTAAAGTTAAGATTCCTTATAATGTAAACAATTGCTATGCATGTGCATATGGAATGCACAATCTCTTACCCATTCTTTTCCAGAATTTGTCTAATCTCTGGCCTGGTACGTTTTCTGTTTTCAGTGAGAGCTTCGATCAGCACCAGGTATCCAGAAGGTCCCCTTCCTTCATACAGTACAGGAACTGCAGTCTCAGCTGTCTGCTTGCTAGTCCCTGCACGAATTGCACTTTCAATGGTTGCCTTTAGAACACCTGCACTCTTTGCTCGAGAGAGAAGACCAGAGAGCGGCAGATTGACTTCGGTATCTGCACCACCAATTCGTACAGCTGAAATTATCTGTGACGTCAGCTTTGAGACGTATTTGCTCCGCTCCGTGTCAGCCACAGCCTTCTTTCTCTTTATCTTTGACCACTTGTTGTGACCGGCCTGATTCACCTCAGTTAAGTGCACCGTGCGTGCACACTGCAACTGGTGATATACATATCGCTGCACAAGCGCGGTAGTACGGTATCTTGCGGCCATTTCCAGTGAACCTGCTGCCGCTGCGTGAAACGAAGATGGCACTAAATAGAATATGTTGATAGACGGGCAACAGTGACTCACCGGACGATTCCGGTCGTGAAGTTGTTTTTGTTCCTCAGCCTGTTGTCGCAACCGTCATAAAATTCATGATTTGCTGACTGGAGTTCAAAATGAGCTCAGCAGTGTATTCATAAAGTGATACGCCCCAAATTAGGGCCTCCCACGCACAAAAACCTCGTGCCAACGTGACACACCCACTGCTGCGTTCAACTTTGGAGGCCGGCGAAGACGCGAAGTACGTTTTGCCCACCGGAGAGCAGTGAAAACGGGAGTAGATAACCTCAAGTCCTAACTCCAGTCGTAGAATCCCTGCCCAGTAAGTTACTATTTCAGTATATTTTTATAAATCGGTTTTGTTACGCTGAGTACTGAATAACTAGACAGCTAGATTATTTGAAGGTCTACGCCCCATTCTATTAGTAGCCACATAGCTAATCATTAAATTATACAAATCACTTTACTGCATGATGGTCTCTGTAGTAGCTACTATCACAGACTAGTAGCGAACAGTGTCACTGAAAAATTCCCTACATCTTATTTGCCTGTAAAATGTTAGGGGGTGGATAAAAGACAATTAGCTATTCACATTTCAATGGTTGTGGCAACTAGTGAATATGTTCTAATTACATATTTGTACTCTTGTGTGGGCAATGATTAGAATTAGCATGCGACATGTGAGGTCTTTGCTAAGCTGATGAATGCTAATAGTGGGAGGGCAAACTTGAACAACAGGTACTCCAATGACCTGAACAGTAATGTCACGTGCCAGACCCTGTGCGAGACTACCCGAACTGGTGGCCAGAGCAGGAATACAGAAAAAAATGAACCCCAGCAGTTACATTTATAACTCGAGTATAGCCAGATGGAAGTAGCTAATCCCTAGCCTTGATTGTTACAGTGTTATGTAGCTAGCTACCATAATATGAGAATATAAGCTCATGCCAGCATTATGGTAGCTATAGTTATTCCCAGACTCTACTGCTCCACAGCCTCTATATAAAAAACAGTGTGTACAGATTAAGTTACAACAAAGTATATAATACAGATTCGTTCCCAGACTCCACTGTTCCAAGCTTCCATAGTTGGTGTAGCTACTGGCCAGACTGTCCTTCACCTGGCCCAGCACTGATCACGCTGAACCCTTATGGTATCAGCTGAAATGAAGTATAATTTTACTGGGAGTGGTTTTGGGATGTGGGAAAAATAGAGCCAGCTGCACAGGGAAATGGGCCTATGTATACGTGATAGGCCGTTCATTGCTGAAACTAACCGTATCTGCACCGTACGCACAACGTTTCAGTCCGTTGTGGGACCACTTGGCATGTTGGCTATACATGCGTGGCATGCATGTACATGTAGGTACATCCGGACTGTGTATGCCACACCAAAATATAATGTTGTTAGAGAAAACTAGGATGCCCAGAGCTTGAGAGTAGGAGTGTTCAATACCCGGTAAGGTAAATGGGATCTTTTATGGATGTATACCGTTCCAGAGATCGTGGATAGCCAATTAGCAGAAGTTCAAAGCTAGCTAGGTCAATCATTAACTTTGACCTATAAACTGTGACCATAGATAATATATACTCCGCACGGAGTATATATTATCTATGCTGTGACAGATATTTTAAGGCTAGCTATCTGCTACCATTATGCTAAGTACCTGAAATTTTTGTGGCTTTCAATGTCTTTTTGCCCCCTCCAATGGCTTGTCAGCAATTGAAGAAATATTAATGTCACCCTAACTGCCATTGCTACTAATGAATTAGGAGATCGAGAGCATATGTTGGGGGCATAGGGTCAGGTCAGTGTACTGTGTACAACGTTAGAACTAAATTCCTGAAGTTACGTCGTTTCTCAAGTCTCCCCCCATGCCCCACCCGCATTACGCATTACAGGAGATGAAGTCATAATTATGCAACCCGACTCAGTGTGTATCACACTCTCACATTTGTCCTTATAGCACAGCTTTTACGGTGGTGAATACATGCATTATTACCGGCATAGCTATGTATACACACATTGCTGTATCCGATTGGCGACACTATTCCGCGTATGTATTAAATACGTGAGCTAGCTACCGTAACGAACAGGAAGGAAAAGCGACTGTAGCTGTAGCGCTCGCCACGATTGCTGCATTTCAGCATTGACACTCGCGCCATGATGTAATACAACCTTCCGTCTTACAGTATTCGTGCTGGATAGTGCGTTTCAGATTCATGAAGGTTAATCATCGTCGGCTGGCGTGGCGACGTGGCATCGCTGTACGATGATGACGTCATACACACGCTACGCTCTACGTTTCGTTATTGCGCAATTTCCGGTCAGAGCTTCCTAGATCCTCCAGTGCGTCATCTGCCAAAACGCTACATGTAGCTAGCTAGCTACGTACCAAGAAGCGGCTACCCGAAGGTTCTTGAACAACATGACCTGAGGTGATCTATGTTACTGTCTGTATTTGTACGAAAAGAACGACGGCTGTGTCTGTGATCTTGACTGTACCAGCCCGGACCGAAAGTCGGACTGAACTCGGACTGTACAGAGCGTTGTTATCAGCGTGTTGGTAACTAGTAATTTCCTAGCTAAGGGTAGCTATTAATGATGTACAGTAGGCTATTAGCTAGTAATTTGACCAGGCTTAAAGTGTCGGTGGCCATCGGCCACACCTAGCTCTGAGCCTTGAATAACAGCCGTGACAGTCGCAAAAGGGTAGCTAGCTAGCCAGTATAACTTGTTATATTCAAATGATGTTACAGCGTTCATGTATGGTAGTCATTGCTGGCCATGGATGAGAGATATGTAACCTTTCAAGCAACCTTTTACTGTGGTGGGCCATAAGATTGCGTAACTTGTATCCTGAATCTGTGAATTGTATGAACCAAGTCAATCAGCAAGAATGAGTGATTGTACCTAGCTTACAATGTTATGAGAAAATAAGCCTTCGAGTTAACTTATCACAGTTTTGGAAACTGACTGGCCAAACGCTTGCCAAACGTTTCCAAGGGTCAAGTTGAGTATACAGCTTTGTTTGAATATCTAACTGCTAACTTCGCAGCTACAGACCAGTTGCTGTTTTTCATGAAGTACGTGGTCGTTACATATATTCATATTCTGTATTTTACTTTATGCAGGAGGACTGCTGTAGTGTATATTTTTCAGCCATGTTAGTGTGCATACCTGATGTGATGAGTCACAAGCGAAAAGCTATAAGTCTTCCAGAAGGCATTGCCAATTCAAAGAGGAGGCACCTGAACCATGAAACCACAATTTGTGTAGAGCACAAAGCTTCACTAACATTGCCACCGCCTCAACGGAAGAAAATGAATGGGGCACATGTGAATAGCCCTATTCGACGGCAAGCAAGTCTAAATGCCCAGATAGCACTTCAGCTACTACTGGATGAAAGCCCACCCACTTCACCTGTTCCAGTTGAAAATGGTGCGTATTTGGTTAGTAGTGATCCTTCATTTAGTACGGAAATAGTTCCAGGTCCTATACCTGAACCTGCCGTTATACATGTTACACCCGAGCCTACACCCGAGCCAGATGAGAATTACCAGACTACTGTAGCTGCCACTACTGCACTGAATATGGCTCATTGTGCTGCTCTAGATGATGCTACCCTCAACTGCGGAGTAGTACTTGATTCACCACCAGCTTCAACTACATCATCAGATGGTGATATAAAGGAGGTATGTGAGCGACAGCTGAGCTCCCCAGCATCATTAAGATTGACAAAGTTAAAGAAGCCTGTCATCAATGTTGTGGATTGCAAGAATGTGGTCCTATCTAACCGCAAAAAGCCAGCTACTCCTATGAATACATGCAAACCGTCAGTGCAGGTCGATTCCAGTGGATTTGTGAAAAGAATGGCAAGTCTAAACGCAAGAGCTCGTGTAAC
Source organism: Phakellia ventilabrum (assembly GCA_963921505.1). Classification (NCBI taxonomy): domain Eukaryota; kingdom Metazoa; phylum Porifera; class Demospongiae; order Axinellida; family Axinellidae; genus Phakellia; species Phakellia ventilabrum. Next base: position 2,044,550 of record OY997386.1, on the reverse strand, counting down.
AGCCTTGATAGAACCAGAAAAAAAGTATGCTAGGCAAAAACCTCACCATGAATTACAGCAAAAAGGCACCCATGATCCACCTGTAGGGCTCAAGTCCGAAAGTGTACTACAAAAGTCGGCACCTCATCATCTCCACAATTCTGAAATACAACTGTGCAGAAGTACTGGCGGTGCTGCTGTAGCCATCAAGTCACCCCCACCCGAAGCATATCATAGTGATGCTAGCATATCTGTAATCCCTCATACTGGTACGGTAGTTCCGGATGGTGCTCAGGAGGGCAATGCAGAGGTTGTGGCTTTTAATAGCCTTGGTTTGCTCTATAATGGCTCTACTGTGCATCCAGATACTCGTGTGTTTCTCACGAGTAAAGGTATGCTACCAGCTCGGATAATCCCAATAGTTGTACCGCCAAAAGCCAACTCCTTGCATTTAATGGAGTATGTTCAGAATGCAAGGGAGCAACACAAAGGAAAAGCAAGAAAACCCAGGGCACAGAAGGTGGGTAGAATTCCTTTGTTTATTACGTACTTTTTAGCTGTTGTGGAAGATGTGTCATGTAAAAGATGATCTGCTCTGTCATACAGGGTGATAATGGATGGACTTGTCTCGGGAACCCAATCAAGACTATAATCAGAATAGAGGTATGCCGTGGGGGGTTCCTTATGAAATGTGACCAATTATCTCAACAACCATTAGTGAGATATGAATGATTCTTGGTACAGTACAAGTACCAAGTTTGGAATCCCATGCTAGAAGTCTGTAGCTCTCTTCGTTTCTGTGATACGTGCCTTGGTAGCACTGCCATTATTAGAAAATCGTCGCATAATTGAAATTCCACACTTTTGGCCCTTAAATAGTATATATTGTTCTGGAGATATGTATCTTTGAAGTATGCATGTTCACAAATGCGGGAAAAGCCAAGTTTCACAAATCTGGTCACAAATTGCGTAGCTTAGTTATGTAGAAAACGGCGCTCGAGCCGGCAGAACTCCGGGCAGCAACCATGCGAGAACTTCTCTCAACAGTGCATACATGCAGCTTATATACATACAAACTTAGGTACATGAATTGGACAGACAGCTTAGCTGCAGGCAGCTTACAGCAAACCAAAAGACGAGCAAATATGCAGACAAAGGACATAAATCAGACAAGGGACATGAACCAAATAGACATCTTAGCTGCAGGCAGCTAACGGCAAGCAAATAAAGACAGGGCAAACCAGTAAGCATGAGCTTAAAAACAAATTTTAAAGTTCAGGTAGCACAATACATTCCAGGAGCTGTCTCCTACTAGGGATTGTTGAACAATTACAGGCTGTTACAGTTATTACCCTCTCAAGGCTTGCCTTGTATGAAAAGTAAAGAAGGGGGGAGATTGATAAATACTTTTTGCATGCAATTAACCTCAGGTGCCAACTTAATTTCAAGCTGCAGTGAAGCATCAACGCCATCAGTTATATGTAGCACGGTTATGAGTGAAGTTTACGGTGTATACCTGTATAACAATGAGCTAATGAGTGCTAAAAGTAAGCACTCAAAGACTGATCAACCTGTATGCCAAAATATTAGGAAGTACAATTGCCAGACTAGCCTCAGCCCTAGGCTCTCCCCCCTGTAGTGCAAGCGACAAAAGCTGGGCGGAGGCCTGCATGCAATGTGTATGTATATAAGCTGCATGTATGCACTGTTGAGAGAAGTTCTCGCATGGTTGCTGCCCGGAGTTCTGCCGGCTCGCACACCGTTTTCTACATAACTAAGCTACGCAATTTGTGATCAGATTTGTGAAACTTGGCTTTTCCCGCATTTATGAACATGCATACTTCAAAGATACGTATCTCCAGAACAATAGATACTATTTAAATGAAATATAGAAGGCTTCTACAGGTGTTGCTGCAGCAATAAAGCCTTTCAGCCATACCATAAGGAAGATTAAGGGCTAAAAGTGTGGAATTTCAATTATGCAACGATTTTCAGCATGCAGGCCTCCGCCCAGCTTTTGTCGCTTGGGAATGAGGTTGAAGCTTTCTGTGGCTATTAACCGCAGTAGATGCCAATTGATGTTATTGAAATAGCAAAAATAGATGCCATTTGCATATGCAAAAGTGCATCAGTCCACCTATATATGTGGTAACAGATTTACACATGGACAGGCTTTAGGTTAGCTGATTAGTCGTGTAGTAGCAGAGCCTGGGTTGCATTGATTGCAAGGTTACTAAGATACCTGATGTCAGTCATGTGCAAAAAAATAATACGTCAGGCTTTCCCCACTCCTTGAGAACCTGGATAAGAGGCTAATCTAATGCACGTGAGTGCAGTAATAGGATATTGCTAGATAACCTAGCCCATCTACAAACCTTGGTACTATTGTATTTGCTTTTTATCCCTGCTTTGTAGTGTGTTAACCCTTCTACAAGCCTTGGGGCTTCAGTATTTGCTTATACACCTGCTTTCTAGTGTATTGTAGCTTATTTCTTGCCTGAAACCTGACCAATGATTATTACACTGCATTATTTTCGTTCAGTTAGTCAGAATAATCAGTTCTCCTTCATGCAGTGGTAGTCATGGTATTCCTAGTCGGTACTAACAAGAGCCCATGATAGTGCAAGGAACATCTACTATAGATGTTATCACCAATTAGTTTCTTGCTGGTCCACCTCTCATCTTGAAATCACTCATAAAGGCACGCATACTGTTTGTGTACCCGTATACCTTATTGATTCGGTAGCTTTTCCAGTATCACAATGTCAATATGGCAACCATGTTAGTGCCGGGTACAGAAGACAAACAGTAATCTTATACTAAAGCTTTGTGTTTGAAGTCACTACACTAAGCTAAGTGAAACGAAGCAATATCTTGAGGAATAGATGTTCATAATTATAGTGAGGTATAGACATGCTTCAGGAATTCAGAAAGGAATCTCCATTCATATTGCCTGTTTTTTGTATCAATGATCACACCCTGCATAGTATATCATAGTCAAATGAGTTGCCTACTGGATAGCCTCGACTGTATATACTGCTACCTACTACACTCTGGATGGATAAGTTCGGCGTAGTTGTAAGATATGGTGACACTCTTTTTTGTTTCACTTCCTATGCATCTCTGAACTAGCTTGTATTTACTACATTGTAGTTAATTGATTTCGTAATCATGTTACATCCTGGAATTACCCCACACATTTTTTGGATAACCATCTACAATCTGGAGGGACATTTTTTTCCTGGTAAATGAATAGCCAAATTTTGGGTATGTATACTTAAGGGTATGAGTATGGTTTCAAGCAATGTTATTTTTATACAGGGTGATGTAAGGGTTGCAAGGAAATACTATATTGGTATCAGGAGAAAAGATGAGGTACTATAACAGTATTATAATACAATTCCTATACCTAATTGCTAAATGTACATGAACTTCTCTTTGAAGTAGGTAGCTAATAATTTTCTGTCTTGTTTTGCTTCATTGTATTTTGTGCTGCAGGAAGTGTTTGTTCGAGACTGTGTAGTTGTGAAATCCGGGAAGAAGAAACAGGACAAGCCATTCCTGGCCAAGATTGCCAGCATATGGCAGGAAACAGGTATATAAATATCTAGCTACCCATGCAGCCTCATGCCATCTCAAGATGAGTATGTTTGCCTTCCGTAGCTATAGATATTGGTTAGCATATTATTCACTACCTAGCTATATACACTAATTACAATACCACTCCTATAGGCAATATCATGATGACTGTATTCTGGTACTACACACCAGATGATATCGAGGGAATCAATATGGCCGATTTTCAAGAGGTTTGATGCACTGACAATGTATTGACTGTATGATGAACACTACTATACACATCACAGTTGGGCTTAGTTATGTCTGCAGCCTTTGTAACTGTAATACTGTTTGTTGGGAAAAGCAGCACTACCATATTGATTATTCTTTTCTTTAGGATGAAGTACTTGCTTCCCAACATCATGATGATAATGGTGTGGCATGCATTGAGGATAAGTGCTATATCCTTGGTTTCCGAGAGTACTGCAGGTTTGTGTATAGGTACATGTTTTGTATTCCGAAACCCAGGCAGTAGTAGCTATTGATCTAGCAGCACATAATCATATGCATTCGTTATTGATAGTCACGTGATACATCATGGTAATGCTATAGTTTACTTTCAGGCACGTAGCATACTCTTCAATTGTCAGGCCAAAGTTACTTCTCACCACATCTTTCTCACTGATTCTCTGTGAGGGTCGGTCTTCACTGCTAAAGGCAGCTGAAGTAATGCTCAAAGTCCTTATGCAAACATGACCCGTTGCATCCTAGAGTTAGGATGCCTTGAGAGAAACCTTGCTGAAAGGAAAAAAAGGAGCTAATTGTGGAGTACCTCTCTCAACAGCAAACATTTCTGTACCTTGCTATCTAAGCTTTGGTGACACCAGGTATGATCCTCTTGATAAGGTTAAGGTACGGCTCCTGGCCCAGCTTTGTTGAGAACAAGACAGAGTCAATGCTGCATGCTCTCATGCTGCCAAGTTGATTGACTAATACAGCAGAACCTTTTTAAACAGCCTCCAAAGCCGCAGTCATCTTTTCTGCACTCCACTGCTTTCTTTTAGCCGGCCATTTTAGTACTTTCTCTGGAGAGTGGGGCTTTTGGGTCCTTCTTGTAACTGGAAAGTCAACATTGTAGCTCCTATTAGCTATTTCACGTTGCTAGCTGGTTGCTAAGTTTATTGTGCTGAATAAACAGGCTACAAGCCACCAGTCTGTGTTGACACAGCAATAACTGGATATTTCCCTAACCACAGTGCAATATCTAGATATTGTACTAACCACAGTGTATGCAATGCTTCGTGGGCGCACATGCATAGGGCTGGACAGAGTACATTCAATTAGTAAACAAGATAAATAACAGCCACCACGAAGCAGACACGCAACATAGCATAAGTATAATATACTGGTAGCTGCAGGCAACACTAACTGCAACCACCTAGCAAAATCAAATAAATCACTTATAACACGCCCAGTCGGGATGTTGTTGATAAGCACTCACCCTTGGGCTTGTGCTTATAAATCAATAACATCCCTCTAGAGCATGTTATAACTAACACTTACGGAAGCTACAGACGAGACCTAAATTCAGCGACCAACCATGATTACAGTCTAGGTACATCCATTTACTCACATTTTTTCTAGGTCCCACCTCGGATAGGACCTCGGCTAACCTCTAATTGAGCCTCAACTTGAGGTTAGCCGAGGTCCCATTTTAGGTGGGGTGTGATCTCAGCTAACCTCTAATATTGAGCTTGAGGTTAATTGAGGTTACTCTAGGTTAGTCGAGGTTAGCCTCGTCCCCAGGCCACACCCCCTGAAAAATAGTGGCCTGGTATCCCACTGTTCGCGCATGCGCGAACAAATTGCTAAATGTACGGAAAAAGGTCAGTAAAAGTATCCGTAAATGATATTAGTCACATGGTAAGGAGTAGTACGGAAGCAGTATACGTATATAGTAAGCGGAGAATTAGAAATCAACCTTGATTCTGACTTTCTGCAACTAAAATGGCTCTCTAACTAGTATAGAATGGTAAAAGAACCTGTAATTTTCTATCCGCTACGATTATGGTAGCTATCTTACCACAGAAATTCGGAAGTGCCTCTCCTGGCAGTGACTGAGCTGCTCGATATTCAATCTCGGATGTGGCCTTCTAGGCTTTTCAGCAGCAAACGGGATCGAAGAATCGAACTACCGGTCACTTTCTAAGTATCTACCTTACGAAAGACCATCGCGGCAGGCTTGAAACCTTCCTGCCTTCACTTACAACTCCGTGACACGGAAATATTTGCGGATTCGTGAGCGAACGTGACGTAATCATACGCGGACACGATACAGCAATATCCTAAATTCTCAGAATTCTGAGAAATTAAGCGCATGCGCAAACAGTGGATACCAGGCCACTCTTTCGGGGGGGGTGTGGCCTGGGTACGAGGCTAAGTCAAGGTTAGCTGCGGTTAGCTGACGTTATATCATAATTATAGTAAAGTTCGCTGAGGTCCTATCCTAGGATGCTGGCCCCACCTATAGGATGGGAGCTAGCTAATTGAGCCTCAACTTGAGGTTAGCATGTGAGGATGGACCTCGGCTAACCTAATTTAGCTTCAACTTGAGGTTAGTCGAGGTCACCTGAAGTTAGTTGAGGTGGGGGCTTATTTAGTACGGAAGTTGTTAGTAATAATCAGTTGGTAGATAATTATATAATTGGCAGACTACAGTATAGGTACTCTTATAATTAAGCTATATTATTCACCCTGCAATATTCACAAATTTACCATCCAGGTACCAGGCTGTAGTGCACCGTAGAGAGGCTAACTCTGCTCCTGTGGTGCCTGATCTGAATTCGAAGGAAGAGAACTCAGAACAGCAGTATCCACTGCTAGAGAATGTGGACCCTTCCCTAGTATTTCTCTGCTACCAAGGCTATAACCATGTCTCAGGAAAAGTGGACAAAGGAAGCAAATGATGTCGTTCATATCATATACCTAGCTATATTTATGCAGCACGCATTATTTATGATTATATTTCATTTTCTCTGTAAGCCTGTTTTGGCTATCAGTTTTTTTTTTACGCGAAAATAGCTACAATTGGCATGGATAGTGCAACATAATCATAATGCATGCAAGGGGCGCCGGGACTGGGATCCAGGTAGCTACTGGGAGAGATATATATACTTGGGAATTCTATTAGCTTTATGCCTCTGAGATATCGATTGTAAACGGGAGTGATGAATATGTATAATTACAAGAGTATGCATTCTAGTCTGTCACCACGGCCACATGGCGTGGGTACGTATACGGAGTGACTGCGGGTGCATGGCCATGCAGTCACTCGATCCGTAGCTAGCTCAGTAATCTCTGCGTATGAGTCACGCGTAGCCTGAATGGCGTGAGGTCAGGCTACGCATGACTACTGTGCGTACACAATGCATGGAGTTTATCGTACACCTTTGAACTATCACGTGCACGGTATTAATGATCGGAAGCTGAGGTTGGCACTAAATGGAATTTGTCCGCCGGTATTCATAAACATGTACCTAAAGCGACAGTCTCCCACGCACGTACCTCGTGCCAGTTTGCCACACCCACTCCTTGAGCGAGCGAGAGAAGAGGCCGGCTGGCGAACAAACTGAAGTACCGTTTGCCGATCGGAGAGAAGTCAAAACGAGAGTAGAGATCGATTACACCGTGGCATAACTTTAAGTCCTAATTCCAGTCGAAACCCTTGCCGCAGAGTAAGTCTACTATAGCTATTCCGTTCCTATTTACTCGCGTGCGAGACCCTCGTGAGGGTCTGGCACGCAAGGCTCTAGCTAACCGGTTTAGTTCAGTAGCGGTCAGTCTACTGCTGGCCGGGTAGCTAGCAGTTATTTGAACGGCTAATTTAAGCCCGTGTATTTTTTTAACTCATTATCAGAGCACTAGAAATTAGCTCAGTAGCTAGCTAGCTAGCTATGCACGCGCAATTTGCAAATGGGCAGTCTTATATTCTAGAATGTAGCTAAAATAATGATGTGTCAATCCGTAACAGCAAATTGTAAGAGTAAATATTTACTTTGTAGAGAGCACTAAGGTTATATAGCTGTTGGTGCAATTTACCGCACCTACACTGAGGGCCGGATGAAGCGTTCATGCAGCCACTCAGGCCATGGCCGGACCAATGTTAGCTAGCCCACCCTCGAAATGGACTAATCCGCTATAATTATTAGCATTGTCTACCACGAGGCTAAATTCTGGGTTTTGTGATTGACAAGTACATGTAGCTATGGCAAGCAGTTTTCAGTTCCAGTAGCTAGTATTCTTTGGGATCAATCTAACAAGGCATTGTCCTTCGTGTGTTTTAGAAAGTATTACAGTTCTCACGCTGAGATGCTACGAGAGCACTTCCTTGAAAATCATGGTATAATTGGCTACTTTAACAACCTCGGAGGCGCACGCTGCCTTAATTTAGCAGCTAGTGCATAAAAGTATCTAGCTAGTGGCTGCAGCGATTAAAATTTGCTTTCCCCGGCCCTGTTTACACTAAAAGTATACTGGTACTGCATGGTATATATTGTGCTGAGTATTCAAGTCGATATGGAAACCCCAGTGTCACGGGCACTACGATAATCTAGCTATATACTATTATGTGTATAACCAGGACAGCGTGATGACGTTGTTATGCGCTCCTTGGTGTAATGGTAAACCGAACATGAACTGGTGTTATTATACAGTAGCTATAGCCTATAGGCCTGTAGCTGTGATGGTCTGCAGTATGCATGCCAGCCCTACTGACTACCTACATGACTAGGCCTATATAGCTAACCATCACACAGACATTCCTTGAAAATCATAAATGCCAATACCACAAAATTAAAAAGGCAGACTACTTGAATACTTAATATTATATTACATTATGAAATGGATATGAGGCGTTATGGTATGACTTCTGAATAGTAATCTCCAAAGCCATAACTGTGTTCTATGATTGAAAATGACTCCAGGACCTGTATGTATAATGTATATTTAATGTGGGATGCCATAATAATTTTATGCACGTTATTTTATTTATTAGATATACGTTATTGTTAATGATTTCAAGCGATTGAAGTGTTGAGTCAAGTTACCAGGACTCATTACTCATAGCCGGTATCAAAGTAAGGTACTATTACAGTATTATGATATGTTCTGAAATGTGCATGCAGGAGAGGTAGAAACAGAGGTAAAAATTGTTACGAAAATTATATAAACCTAAATACATCCTAGACCCGCAAAGGCAACACAGTCCACAACCACATGAACGTGTTGGGAGAGCTGTAAATAGTGTTTACCGAAGCGGTCTCCCCTCTATTTATAAGCTCTCAGGAAGAGCAAGTTCCCCAGTCTCAGTTTATCTTTTGTTTCTTTCTTTGTTTCTTTTTTTAACTTTCAAATAATATTATTAAAAGGCATACAACTAATGAATGTTGTTCTAAGTATATCTTTCTTTGCATAGAGTGGCTTTTCGGAAGCTTTAGGGACTGAACCAAAAATTGTGCCTTATTTCGCACGCCTTAAGCTTCCACCACCAAAATGAATGTATGGTAGGCATTGCCGAATTATGCTGGCTTACTTTTAAGCATAATAGGTACCTTCTAGCATGGATGCTGGCATAATAGACCACTACGTAATGATTTGTCTGAAAGTAGTTTAGCTCTTCATGATGTTCATATTATTGCCTGATTTAAACGAAACAAAAGTACACAAAAAAACACTCAGTTTTTGGAATGCATCGTAGCATGATGGTAAGACAACTGTACTAAGCGAACTCAGACAATATCTATATTGTGCTGTAGCGTAGCCTTATAGAGCCATGCTATCCGCACTTACGGCGCTTGCACATATGCCATGTGGGCAAGCATAATACTGAGCATAATAGGAGGGTTTTACCAGCAATGCTGGCATAGCATGACAGGGCAAAAGTTGAGCATAATTCGCCAATGCCTTGGGGGTTAATGATATTCATAGACCTCACCGAGCGCTCTGGGTAGGTAGTTGGCACCTCCTTCCATTAACATGGTGAGTGTTCAAGTGCTATGGTTTAGATATACTCCTTGTGGATTCAAGTTCAGCACACCATGTTACAAAAATTGGGGCAATCTCCACCTTTGACCTTGCTGTTAATGATATTGATAAGCTCATGAATATCATTGACAGCACTGCCCAGAAGGGGCACTCTATATGGACTCTTCCCAAAATATTTGGCTTCTGGGAAGTGAACACAGTATGGGAGGACATACCCATGCAGGAAGATGACAACGTCTTCCATGTGTGCAAATGGAAGACGACGTCTTCCATGTGTGCAAATGGCCATTTTTGGGAAAGGTTTAGTGTATATATAAAGCACTCCAGGGGCCTCAGACTGCATATAATTATATCATGCATACTATGCAGTTAGTAAAGTCAAGGCAGCTAGCTATATTGTCTCAGAGATCTTTGGCTGCATGATTGTGGCATATATTGCATGTAATATCTAGCGACCGTTTGATTATGCACATGTGCTATACATGTAGCACACCAGTTGTATTAGGCTTCTACAGCAGCCAAATATACGTCATAGGTTAATTCTTACCTGTACTGCTTGGCTGCCACATGATAGTAAACAAGAGTTGTGTCTCCTAACGAATACCTCTATGGTGTCTAACTATTGTCCTCAAATATGGGGTATTCCTTGCATGCTGCTGGTCATATCCATGCATGCAGCCCTAGATGAGTGCATGAAACCTCATTTCAGGGCTCATGCAGTTAATCTATAGCTACAAAGCCTACGGTAATTGGTTTGTAATCACAATATTTACAGCCGCAATGTAGAGCACCATAGTTTATAAGTAGTAAATCACTTGATGGAATGGTTGTAGTATTAATGATAAATAGTACGTATAGCTTTTCTGCCTGCCCCACTTCTTCTGCTTTGTGACATGTTACTATACTGGAAATGTACACATTATGATTGGGGGAGTGGCGTGGTGTATGAACTTAAGAATACTAAGTAGTCGACAGGTAGACTAAGTACTTTGTTTTTTCTGGGAGCGATGCTAGAATTATGAAGTACTAACATAATATGCATGCACCAGGCATGCAGTGAATTATCCCATGCATGCCAGGTGAAGTTTCTGTATAAGCTGAAATTCGCAAACTGGTTAATTGGCACACAGGCTCTGCTGATTATGAAAGTGTAGAACTGAACATACTAAGGAACTGATCAAATCTGAAACCACAAACTGAGGTGTACAATAATCTAGCAAACACTGTCATACTAGCAACAACAAAGCAGCGTCGTGTAGAAAATGAACGCTTTACATGTACATTAAGGGATTTTCCGGTCTCCCTAGTCTAAACTTTTACTCAGAGTATCAAGTATCGGCTAATTGTTGCGGGATGTAGGCCAGTGAGTACTGTCTGCATGGCCGATAAATTCTTCAGCATCTGATTCTGTTCAAGATTGATTCGCGAAAGACTCAGTACCTTGCAACCTTCGAGTTGAGTACAGTTGTATGCATAAGCACACTAGTATAGTAAAAATTACCAACAGTTTGACATAGCTATATGACATTGTATCTCTATATAAATTACTGGAATTAGCAGCTCAAGTTCAGTATAGCTAGATGGGCATTTATGCATCTGATCTTCAGTGCCAAATGTAGCAAAACATAGTTGGCCCCATGCACAAGACTATTGTAGCTATACCTAGCTATAGAAACGGTAGATCAGACTTGAGTCTGCATTGTACCCAGACCCTCGGCTATCACTTTAACTCGCTTACGTACATGTAGTCACGGTATAATTACCGTGTCAGTTTTCTGTTTCAGTTTTCAGAGTCAGTTTTTACTTTCACCTTCGTCCTTAGAATTCCTGAATTATACAGCTTCAGTAGCTATGCGGCTGGATCTCCGACGTATATCTAGATCCTTCACGGCGTACCTAGTATAATAGACGGTTATTATCTTCTTTATATACATACTCGACTCCTGTTCGCAGTATAGCAAACGCAATTGTTTGGTACGGGAAATCGGTAACTTTATATGCTGTCGGCGACCTTACCGGGAAAAAAATACCTAGCAGGTAGTACGAAGGTGAAGTCATAGTCACGAGCAATAGCTAGCTAGCTCACACCCAACTGTGCGTATGGATATGATGCTACCCTCCGTGTAGCTAGTTCACTCACTTGACGCGATTGCAAATTTGACTGGGTTCGCCCCTTGACTCCTATTCATTACGTAGGTATTGTTATTACGCAATTTCCGGTTGAATGTGGCTTCCTCGCGCTCTTTCGACACTGTTTGTGTCTAGTTGTACTGTACGTAGAAGCGGCTACCCGAAGAAGCGTTACCTGAATTGTACAAGGTATTGGATATAAAGTGATAACTCAACTCTTTGTGATTGGGTGTACATGTACGAAGAACGGCCGCCGTGTCAGTAAACTTCAAGTGACAGCCACGGTGTGCCAGCCCCGACCGAAAGTCGGACTCACAGAGAGTATTGTCTCTCTTGAACTCGGCTATGAGTATTTAATACCCAGTAGGTTAGTGTGACCAAACCTCAAGTGCCTACTGACCGCGATTTGAGTCGGCAGTGACTTTCAAGACTGAAGTATTTATTTCCGTATACTTATGCGCGCCACTGCCAGTCTGCAAATTAAGTATTAGATTTCGTGGTGCCACTGCCAGTGGCTGTAGCTGATACTGTAGCTGTACGACTACTGTAGTCATAATCAAGCGATTGGTTGAGTATTTACAGTAGCTACCGGCCAGTATTAAATGACCAAATGATTAGCTATATATATACCATGCATATACAGCTACTGTAACAGTGACTTCGAGCAGCTATATAAGTAAGACTAGTACTTTGTACTTTAGATCAGTGATTGGCATATCATATCATTAGATTGCACGAGACCTTGAAAATCTGTAATAAAATTGCCATTCATCATTGAGTGCAGAGAGTTGTTTACTGCAGACAGTCGTTTACTCACAATGATGGATGGCGATTTTTTGACAAAGTGTCTGCATGGAGTTCACATACAAACAGACATGCACTTTGTCATGCATGTCATTACCATAAGTATAACAAACCATACATCTGTATTAAATTTAAACTGTCTTACTTTGCGCAGGAATAGTCTAATATTTTTCAGCCATGCTTGTGTGTGTACCAGATATGACGAGTCACAAGCGAAAAGCTACAGCTCATCCAGAAGGCTTTGCAAATGCAAAGAGAAGGCATCTGAACCATGAAACAACAGTATGTATCGAACACAACGCTTTGCTGACATTGCCACTACCTCAGCAGAGGAAAGTGAATGGAGTACAAATGAATGGCCCGATTCGGCGACAAGCGAGTCTAAACGCCCAGATAGCACTTCAGCAAATACTTAATGAAAGCCCACCCACTTCGCCTGTTCCAGACGTGAATGATGCTTACTTGGTTAGTAGTACTGCTTCATTTACTCTTCCAGATTCTATACCTGAACATGCTGTTATGCATGTTACACCTGAGCCTACACCCGAGCCAGATGATAACCACCATACTCACTATGCTGCTCTAGATGATGCTACCCTCAGTTGTCGAGTAGAAATTGATTCACCCCCAACTTCAGCGGCATCTTCAGATAGCGATACGAAGGAGGTATGTGAACAACAGCAGAATTCCCCATCACGAGTAAGAACAACAAAGTTAAGGAAGCCTATCATCAGTGTTGTTGATTACAAGAAGGTGGTCCTGTGTAGCCCGAAAAGGCCAGCTACTCCTATGAATACATGCAAACAGTCAGCACAGATTGAGCCCAGCGGATTCGTGAAAAGAATGGCAAGTCTAAATGCAAGAGCTCGTGTAACAGCCTTGATAGAGCCAGAAAGAAAATATGCTAGGCGTAAACCTCACCATGTATTGCAGCAGCAAAAAGGCATCCATGATCCACCTGTAGGGCTGAAGTCTGAAAGTCTAAAACAAGAATCGGCACCTCATCATCTCCACAATTCTCAGGTGCAACCATGCAGAGATATGTATACTGATGATGTCAGTGTAGCCATCAAGTCACCTCTACCTAGAGCATATCATGGCGATGCTAGCATTTCTGCAACCTCCTATACTATTACCGAAGTTCCTGATAGGGATAATGCTGAGAATGTGCCTTTCAATAGCCTTGGTTTGCTGTACAATGGCAGTACTGTACACCCAGATACTCGTGTGTTCCTTACAAGTGAGGGTATGCTGCCGGATCGGATAATCCCAACAGTTGTGCCACCGAAAGCCAACTCCTTGGAATTAGCAGAGCTTGTTCAGAATGCAAGGGAGCAACACAAAGGAAAAGCAAGAAAACCCAGGGCACAGAAGGTGGGCAGAGTTTCTTTGTTATAATATTATTTTATAATTTCCAATCACTATTATAATAGCTTGAATACATGTTACATTGAAGTGAAAGCCATAATATATATAGCATCTTCAGTTGGCGTGGATATATGCTTGGATGTCAAAGTGAGTTACTAGTTATCATTAGTAGATCTCATGCCCAGACCTCGAAATGCATCCACTGCATGCCAAGAACACTGTGATTTGATATTCGATCAAAACGAAACTTGTAGAGGAGCATAAGTATATGGCTATAGTGCATGCCAATAGCTGTTTGTTTCTGTGTTAAATTCCGTATCTTAGCGCCAAGGGGGAAATTGCAGAAACATTATAAAACCTCTACTGGAGCAGAACAACATATTATATCTATCCACGTCCATGGTCGCCTATAATTACAGCACTATAATACATCATAATTTTGGGTCAATGTCAGGAAGTTTGCACTATTGTTACCAGATTGTTCTTTGGCAGGGGCGGTGCAAACAGAGGTCTTGGAATGAGACTATAGTCTGATTTTCAAATCTCTGTATGCTCATTCCCAGACCTCTGTTTGCCTGAATACCTGGTTAGTCGGATACGATGATATCCCTAATGTTTATAATGTGCAGACAATGTTATGTATAGATGTATTACAGATGGCCTGCTCTGTCATACAGGGTGATAATGGATGGACTTGTCTCGGGGCCCCAATCAAGACTATAATCAGAATAGAGGTATGTCAGGATCCTTTATACTTTGCAAACAAAGCTGTACAGCTTTGTTATTAAAAGTACAGGAGGTCACACTATAGACCCTTATCCATCCCCCCCCCCCCCCCCTACCGCACGAAAGTAAAGAAGGAAGCACCTGGTATACTTTTGCATACGATTATGCGACTCTGTCAAATCCATCGACACATTGTGTCCTTTAGTTTCACTCTGTTGTGAATGCTTTAGAACAGAGAAGATTTTACACATGAGCATTAAAACGTTAGTCCTCAAAGACCCACGTGTGTTTCACATTAGCCAGCTGTGGGCCTGGTACGTTTTGTTACGTGCACGACATGTAGGTGGTGGAAGGATGAATATTTGTGTGGGCGAGGACAGCTGCAGTTCTCAGACAACGAAGGAAGGCAGTGAATCTAGACTTCTTGTAGCTACTCTTTGGAGCCTGTTTGTACCACATACGAAGTGGTGAAATAATGTCACCATGCAGCAGAAGGTAGAGAAGTACAATCAGTGGTCCCTGCCCGCGTGCAGTTAGCTGAGTAAGTTAAATCACGTGAGCAAACGTACCAGACTCTCCAGTAGCAAGTGAAACACGCACAAGAGCCTATGGGGACGAGGCTACTTTGGACTGTTAACCGGCCAAGTATAACTATGAAGGATGCTGTCACAGTCTATAGTCTTGGAGTGTGGGAAATACACCATGGTGACAATGTGTATGTGTATCTTAGCAATTCACAATGGATGTGAGATTGTATACTTTCTGTATGTTTTGTGTATCTTATGTCATGCATGTGACCCGATGTGACTACATAAACTTGAGCTTGCCATGAATGAGTGGGTATCTCCACAATATTACAATAAATGTTATCATGTAGCTACATGTATGATGCTGGAGTTGCCTGTAGCACTCTGGCACCTATACAGTAGTAATTATAGTCGTGTCCTGGATACATACCTGTGGATATAATAATTGTTGGTATCACGAATAACAGTCTTTTGATATCGATACATAAGGTTTCAAGTATTGCCATGTAATGTGTTATGTTCCTTACACAGGGCAATGCAAGGGTTGCAAGGAAATACTATGTTGGCATCAGGAGAAAGGATGAGGTAATGTTATAATAATGTACTTCCTATGTTTAGTTGATAATTTATATACAAACATAGCTAATGATTATCTGGCTTGTTTTCATTGGTTGTGTTTGTGCTGCAGGAAGTGTTTGTTAGAGACTGTGTAGTTGTGAAATCCGGGAAGAAGAAGCAGGACAAGCCATTCCTGGCCAAGATTGCCAGCATATGGCAGGAAACAGGTAGCTATTCTGTATTTGATAAAGTACTGTTTTCGGACTTATACAGTGGTAGCATTGTATTCCATATCTAGCTACCTTTGTAAATTATAGCTACAATAAAGTAGTCCCAAAATGAGTTAGGAATTATTCACTAGCTACTAGTAGCTAGCTATACACTAATCTGTATGATTCATTTACCCATATAGGAAACATCATGATGACCATTTTCTGGTACTACGCACCAGATGATGCTGAGGGAATCAATATGGCTGATTTTCAAGAGGTTTGATACACAATATATTTAGCTACGTACTGTATGATGGGCACTAACTGGAATGTCTGCGCATAACACAATATGGGCTAGTTTGCTCATTAGCTAAGGCTATCATTGTAGGAAAAGTATCACCACCATAAAATTGACTTTATATGTACTTTTTTTCAGCGTGAAGTACTAGCTTCCCAACATCATGATGATAATGGTGTGGCCTGCATTGAGGATAAGTGCTATATCCTTGGATTTCGACAGTATTGCAGGTTTGTGTAGCTATATGCTAGTTAGCTATGTATCTCATACAAATTTTATATTATGTGTCATTGTGATGCACAGCATACATGAGTTGTACATGTGCTCCACTACACAATCATTATGGGCTAAGCTATATTATTTACCCTGCAATTAATTTACTGTCCATGCAGGTACAAGGCTGTAGTACACAGTAAAGAAGCTAACCGCGCTCCTGTGGTGCCTGATCTGAATTCGAAGGAAGAGAACTCAGAACAGCAGTATCCACTGCTAGAGAATGTGGACCCTTCCCTAGTATTCCTCTGCTACCGAGGCTATAACCACGTCTCAAGAAAAGTGGACAAAGGAAGCAAATGATGTCCTTCATATTATAATAGTTATATTATTTATTCAAAGAATTTTAATCTGCCACTTTAAATTTGTACATTCCTTTGGTCCATGATAGTTCTCCTGCAAATGTTAACCCTACTATAATTATTATTAAAATTATGTTCACTCATTGCTCATAATAAGTAATCATGTGCATGAATGCAGGACTTGTATAAATATCATTGATATTGGGAGTGTTAACATGACATTGTATGTAACAGAAAAGCATATGCAGTACATGCATGTGTACATGTATCAGTACATGCATGTGTACATGTATCAGTACAAAAACAGTGCTCCTAGTCTACAGACAGAGTTGTTCTGCACTGTAAAAAGAGTGAAGACAGAACATAATAATATTAAGTTACATGCCTGAATGCATACCAGCATTAAATCCCAACTACCTCCTATAATAGGTTCTGTTTTGTACAACCTACACGTACCATGCACTCATGATCATCACTTAATAAACTTGCATGCTCAGTCTAAACTGGAACTATACAGAATAGTGATTGCATAATGTTACCATGCGATAATGACCTAAAACGAATGACCTGCAGCTGGCTAGTTATTAAACATCGATCTTGTCAAATCTCAACAAGTCCAAATACTTTCTTTCGTTTCTTCTGCACACAGCTACTGTAATTTATAGGTAATTGGATAATTTACTGCAGCCTACTTTCTGTGGAAATTTGAAATCCAACCATGTGAACTGCCCACTGTTTGCGTAGTAGGGGTAGGTACCAGTTGAGAAACTGATACGTGTGGCTAATTATTTGATGGGTGTAATATATAATCATCCTAACTGTATACTATATCTATTCCTCAGTTAGTTATGTCTGGAATGCAATAGGATACATACAAGTGACCACATCACACGTGGTTCTTTAGTTTAAGTTACACAATCGCACTAAACAAGTTCAACATGTATACATATACCTCGCCGTAAAGTCTAATTTCTTGGCAGACTTCATTCTTGAGCCCTATATAGTTTTCCATAAAAAGATAGGTATCATTTCCCAACCACAGCCAATTATTAGTCAATAGAAACCTTATACCTTTCCATTGCCTCCTGGTAAGGTACGAACTAGCCGTAGTCTCTGGCCATTCTTCCCAGTTCCACGCTTGGAGCGCGGTGTCCAAGGCCTGCCAAACTTGCGGAAGATTTCTGGTATGCGGTTACTGCCTGAAATGAATTGTGAATTACATTTGACTAATTATCCTTTAGTACATAGGCAAGTTGGTTGCAAACAAAATTTAACAGTAAGTGACTGAAGAACTTAGGCTGTCTGGAACAAAGGATAACAGTTTACATAGTTACTACTGTCAACTCCACTTGTCCATTATAAGGGAAGTTAACAGCAGATAAGTGTACCTTCCATAACAAGTCAGGAATACTCACGTGCTGTTCACACGCTCATTCATTTAAGCCTACAGATTGGCTACCAGCCTATGCTGTTATTTCTGTCTGGCTAGATTATCCATGCAACTAGGCATTCGGTTCCTTCCCTCCCTTATTCTAATTATTCTCCACTAATTTCTCTCCACCGAAGAATTCAAAGCAGAAGTGGGAGCAGGAAGGGAGACTACGCCTCCACTGATTTCTCTCCACTGAAGAATTCAGTGTGATATAAGCAGAAGAAAGAGCAAGATGTGAGACTGCACCTCCCATCCTGTATTTTCCCTCCAAGCATCAAGGACCATGACATCAGGACACAATCACAAAGAAGTGGAAAGGTTATAGCTAATTATAGCTAATGAGTCCATTGGGACGCTATCCAGAATGTGTGCCCCCTCTACTTTTTTGCCAAATAGGCAGCCCCTCATAGCACCCCAACAAACAGGGCTGCCAGTAGCCTAGTATATAACTAATTTGCAACCTCTGTACTGTCATAGTACATATGATTAACTCTTAAAAGGTTATGTAAACAAAGGTTAAAAAGGCTCATTATTCATACCCATAAACCACATAAGTGTTTTCATAATCTGGACACAACATCTGTCATTGAGAATACTCACCTCTTAAACAAAGAAAAGTAATAAAGTCCTCAGTTTTGGGGACCTCCTTTAACTTGTGAACTTTTTCAGCCTCTTCTGCTAAAGATCTAAAGAAACAAGTGACATACGTAGAGGAGATCAATATATACAAAACGAGTTTCATTCAGAATTTGTGAACTTAGGTTGGAAGAGATATCCTGAAAAAGCTGCATGCAGACCGCTGCAAGACAATACAGGAAATAATTGTAGCCCATGCATACAATGTAGCCGTAAGGGTAAAATGCTAGTATACACACATACTAGTGTTTTGACCTTCAGGCTAATGCACAAGTCTATTGTGGTTTTGATTACTTGGCGATTACTCTAGTTCGTGCAAATGCCTCTGTGATGCTCCTGTGTTTACCAGAGATGTGCAGAGTCCCTTTCAAAGCAGACCAATTACAACTTACTATAAAATGTAAAATTCCATGTAGGAAGCAATTTATTGCACACGCTGCGGAATGTGAAGTAAGGCTTTTAGATCCGACTTTTAAATGTTCAAACATTAGAACTGGAGCTACTACCAAACAGTCAAAACTTGCTTTTGCAGTATCTAAAAGCGGAGATATTACGAGATTGTACTGTGCACATTCTGAAGCTGTAAACAAAGATAAACATAGCTGGATTAGACATGCATGTAATACAATACTAGCGCTACTTAAATTCATGCACCCATGCTAAAAGAACAGGGCTATGTAATCATAGCCACCAGCACACCAGATTATTCCGCCTGCCCACACTGTTTTCAAAACTAAAGTCAGTAAGTCAAAACACCAGACAATCACACTGAACAATTACTGTAATAAGTCGCCAAAGGGATTGATATGGTTGCCAAACTGTCTTACTGTGCCCACCAGCAAAAGTCTAGCCTTGTTTCCAGGCCTTCCCCGCTTTAAATGTACCTCGCTCACTTTACTCACTCATGCGGGGAAGGCCCAGGAATGAGGCTAGTATATACAAGTACACAGATCAACTTGTGAAATTTTGACAATAACTGGCTATTAGCCACAGTGTTCATGGAATCCTGTTTCCGTTCATAAATCGTACTGTATAAAGCACGTTAAGCTACTGCTATGCTACCATTTTGTGCAGTCATTCCTGGTTTACCGTATCATGCCAAATGATGCCTTAATATGTGCTCCTACCAAGCATCTGCGCCAAAGGTTTAGTTTGCCCTGCAGTTGTTTATGCTGCTTACAGATCTGTAGGCAGCCTGGGTTGTACAGAATCTTTGCAACACTGGGCCAGGCTTTCTATGTAAACACACTAGAGTAATGGGTGGATGAGTGATTAATTAGGCTTTGAAGCCCATCCTGGATCCAAGCCTTCCATATAAGGAACACTTCGGGCTGTGAGTCTTGCAGTGTTGCAGATGAAAACTCCCTGCACTGTTGCAGATGAAAATTCCCCATTGAGATCCCAGTCCCAAGGCTTGAACAGAACTTCACTGAAGCAGCAATTAGCAACAGATTCTATTCGCTACAGCTGTATATAGTATACTACATGTAGTTTGCTAACTATATGCCAGTTCAAAGCATTGCACAAGGAGTGCATTACAAGAGCTAGAGAGATGTGTATACACCTGTTCCTGTGTTGCAAATAGCTTCCTTCCTACACCACCTTTGTTTGTAAGTATGCATTAGGTCATTCCCAAATACCTTTGTGAATGCAATGGTGCAGGATTCTGCGCAAACTTCCTCTGTGCCTGAAAGGTACTATAAGGAAATGAAACAGCCATCAATTTAATTGAGCATATAAACTGTACTCCTATCTAAAGGGATCAATGGACAAACTGACCAAGGGCTAGTAGGTGAACTCTGCACTCTCTTTGTACCGGTATTCGCCCTTTCTTGTGCCTTAGAATCATTTGCTTCATGATTGAGTCCTCCAAAATAGCAGTGATCGTGCAAAACAAGAGCTTGCAATTGCTTAGATCTGTTACCATCGTAGTCTTGATACCTCTCCTTTGATTGAGGAGTTCCTTTCTTCCCACCTTGTGGGTTCTTAGGAGACTTCGAAAGCTTGGGTGGTGTTTTCGAAAATTTGGGACTTTTATTTGATTTGGGAGTAGATACTGAAATTTTTGGAGAACACTTTCCCTTTGGGGGAGTTTTCTCCTTTGAAGGAGATGTACCAAATAGAAAACTGTCCACAGAAAGTTTGCCCTTTCCTTTTCCTTTCTCCTTTCTTGAAGCTGTGTTACCATCTTTCTTCTGTTTCTTGGGGAAAGTTGCTTCTGAGCCTGTTTCTGTATTTTCAGGACTTGAAGCTTCTGAGGAACTCCAATTTGAAGAAGAAGTGCTACATGAACTTGGGCTGAGAACTAATTTTAGTGAGCTCCCAACGGATCCTGGGCTTCCAACGGGAGAGGAATACCCTGAAAGCTGCCCTAAACGACCGGGACTTGACGAAAATGGACTGGAACAATCAGACAAAGACTCGAGTCTGATTTTCTTAAGAGGAGAAATGGTCCAGCTATCGCCATCAAAACCAGAAGAAGAAGGTTGGTGACTCGGTGATCCTAAAGTTGCAAACTGATGCACATCATCCAAAGTAGTGGCAGCCTCTTTATGCTGGTCTTCATGTTTCTCTGGAGACTTCTTTTCATCTTGGAGTGAAGCATACAGTGCCCTCCTTAGAGCAGCTTCCTCTTCAGGGAGGATCCCCACCACTTCATCCTACCATTACAATATACAGATTACACAAGACACTGAAACAAGGATGTTATAATAAATACTCGATGAGGTAAGAAGCAAACGAATGGTTCACTATTTTGAAATAAGGAACTAACGTGCGATGGGAGGAGGTAAAGTTACTTAACTTCCTAAACTATAGCAATACCGTACTCAGTGTCTCCTTTACCTGGATAGGTCGTTGCCTTGCACGCCTCACTGGGCGAAACATGATCCAGGAAGGATTCTTCTGTATCCGAAAACTATAAACAAACAACAACAACAACAATGATACTTTACATGGCTTCGGAGAGCTATAATCAAATAGCTCAAATTATTAGCATAAAATGAACACAACAGGTGTAAATTGATAGCTGTCCACCTAAAGCATGGGCAGAAGGTACTGACTTTAACATACATGTACAAATGTCACATCTCCCTCTCTACCATGTGTTGCTCAAACATTGCAGGGTTTTGTATCAATATTTCTAGGTACAAGCACATACTCCTGTGAGTTTTGTCATGCTCATATAATGCTATACCTCGCAAGGTGATTCTGTCGATCTCCCTAAACTCGGGTTCATCTGCATTAGCAAGAGTAGTGTAGCCTGACAGTCCAATGTGCATGATACCCATGATAATTAGTACAGTAACACTTTGGCGCAGTGTAGTGTCCACACTTTGGTCATACATTAGCAGTGATTACTCAGCATATACTTCCCAGTTAGTATAGTTTCCACCTTGTTGTACTAACAGATGGAATGCTGTCCATACACTGTTAGTATGGTGTCCTAGTTTCATGTACCAGCCTCATATCCGGATGGTGTCTGTAGTTACTCTACTGGAATGTACAAAAGTACCGACTCAGGACTCTGGGCATGCATGTAAACAGACTGCATAGCTAGTGAGCTACCTGCTGTGGTTCTTGAAAGCCTTCCAATGTTTGGGCACAGCTACAAACTGTCTTCAAGATAAAAAAAGTCCAAAGTTCAGTGGAAACAACTCTTTTGAGGGGTAACGATCTTCTTTCGCTAGCTGCTATAAGTACATTATATAATTTATGGGGCAGTTTTCTATATGACGCTCACCATAAATAAACTGGCTCTGGAAATCAACAGATCCAGCACTAAATATTACAACAAATCGACCATGAACAACTAATAGTAAATCATACCGTTAACCACTCAGTCATGAAATCAATGAACTCACTGTCGTGGGAAGACAAAAATCACGAACACCCAGCTGGAACGAAGCACCTCTGTCACCAAACCGAACATGCACCGTCAGTTGTTGGCCCCATTCCAATCCACCCACGTGGAGTAATTTTCTAAAGTAAATGTTGCCAAAACCATGGCCAAGAAAGATGTATCGTGTGGGCGAGATCTCACCTGTGTGCCTGATCTCGCTATTGCTGTACAGAGTACAGGGCAGTGCGGGTAAGCATACACTGATAAATAAGGTAAAGCGGCGCTATTCCGACATTTAATATTTTAACCCCGGGGGTAATTCTGATACTGGAGGATAGGTCGAGTTTCATAAAAGGCACGTAGGTAAAAGCTGTTATCCATATATGGCAAGCCTAGTGCCCTTCATTGAAATCATCAGCTATTGCTCCACAGCATGCCCGAGATATTAGTTTGACTGTCGGAATGCTCTGTGGCATGAAGTGATCAACCACAGTGGAAAGCTTCTATGAAATGCTACTGTCCAGAATTAGGCACCAGTCCGTAATTACTGTATAGCGAGATTATTTCACCGGAGAATATTTATGGGAATTTTGTGGTTCAGTTATTATATGCACAGAATTATTATTCGTGATTTTTTTAAATAGTCATGCATGTATGCGTAGCATGGCTGTGAAGAATTTTTCACTAAATTGGTGGTAGATATAGGTCCTTCCCAAAAAAAAATCTCCCTCAAAAGAAACCTGCTGTATGGTAGGCGCCCTTACCATGGATAGTGTCAAGCATTTATTACTACCATTCACTCCTGCCAAAATCATAGCCACCTGAGCCCCACCTCACAGCCTTTCTCGTAGATTATTAAAGCACAGTCTCTGCCCCAGATCCTTTACTAACCTCTGCCTGACAGGCCTAGTTTTTATTAATGGCTGCAGAACATAATTGCCTTTGGGGGAGGGGCTGAGGTTGCGCAATGAGCTATGCCTCTCCATGGAGAACTCATGTTTTTAGACTGAATCTGTTCAGCCTCAAGTACATGTACTATTATTCTGAATCAATGACCACATCGTATACAGCTTGAATCGTGCTGCAACTTGCTGACAAAGCCAGAGAGCTAGCCTCATTCCCCCCCCCCCACTTTCCTAACCCTGGGAATGAGGCTGCAGGGAGGGAATTTTGGAGGGTTTCCCCTTTGTAGGGATAGCTCCCCTAGCTACCTGCCTTGACTGTCACAGTGATGACAGGTTCCTCGCATTATATTTTGTCGAAGCAGTGACTGTTAATGTGCAGGCATTGGATGGGTATAGCAGCCAGCTCAAAACATTTAGTTTCATTAGCCCCTCCCCTTTCCTCCTCCATCTCGTCATCCCCCTTCCCTCCCCCTCCCCTCTGCCCCCTTCCCTCTCCTTTCTCCTTCCCCTCCCCCTCTCCCTCTCGCCTCCATCTTCCTTTCCCTTTCCAAACACAGATTTGATTTTGTCACTGCTCCTTTAGTGCACCCCCGCTTCAAGCGTGAATTCTACCGAATTACCCCAGAGAGGGCAGGTCCCCTCACAAGGAGTGACCTTGTGCTCCCTGGATCTGACTGGAGCAGTCTCATCGTAGCAAAGCTCTCACCATGGATACAGCTGGACAGCTCTGATGAGGCCTTGAGGAAAAACTCAGAAAAGGTATATAGTACAGTGAAAGCAAGGCTATTATTTGAGTGTATAGGTACATGCACTATCTGGTACATGTATACGATGACTATATGCAGCATGTAGTAGGTATAGCCGGTACCTTTTGCTGATCAGCAGAAATACTTATGATCAATACAGTTTTTGATTTTGTGGTTCTAACTTGGAACTTCGAATTACTGATTTTTTCGCACACTGACTTAATCTAGTGAGTAGATCGTTCTGGGTACAAGAAAACAAGTGGGGAGTAACAGCAGTCCATAGCACTTTATTTCAAGTTCCATAGTCCCCTACAAAAAGGAACAGAAAATTGCTAGCTGAATAGCTAATGTAAAGGTTAGCATCTTTCCTGCTCAACGTTAAAACTTTAATGGCAGATTTAATGATATAGTGTGCATGTACATTGCCAAACTTTGTATGTAATTGGTATAGATACGTGTATGCACATTCCTCTTTTGTATGAATGCCAGGGGCCATTTGTCAGAGAGCTTTTTGTTGGACCGCTTAGCAGGTTTTCAGTCAGACTTGATGGGACTGGACTCTCATTCCTCCTAGATCAGATTTTGAGGTTACTGATGTTGGCTGTCTTCACCAGCTTCCCTTCATTGTTCTTGAGCTCATACAGGCACTTCCTAAGAAATCTCTTTGTACGTATAGTGTATGGGCCTAGCCACAGTAGCTCCATCTTCCCCCATCCCCCCCCCCCCCCCCCCTTCCCCTTCCTCTGCTTTTACGCAAGGAGTACATATTGTATTTCATTGATCCGATGCCGCCCTCAATTAGTTGCCACCCTCACATTGTAGCCGCACCTCTGGATGTGTTGTGTTAGACGAAATGGTTGCCACCTTCGAATAGTGGCAGCGGCTAGTACTCAAGTACGATGTGAACAAGGCTCAAGGCTAGCCTCGTACCCAGGCCACACCCCCCCGAAAGAGTGGCCTGGTATCCACTGTTTGCGCATGCGCTTAATTTCTCAGAATTCGGAGAATTTAGGATATTGCCGTATCGTGTCCGCGTATGATTACGTCACGTTCGCTTACGAATCCGCAAATGTTTCCGTGTCACGAAGTTGTAAGTGAAGGC
The DNA here is from genome assembly GCA_963921505.1 of Phakellia ventilabrum. Classification (NCBI taxonomy): domain Eukaryota; kingdom Metazoa; phylum Porifera; class Demospongiae; order Axinellida; family Axinellidae; genus Phakellia; species Phakellia ventilabrum. Next base: position 2,019,111 of record OY997386.1, on the reverse strand, counting down.
AGGAGGCTTTCAAGCCTGCTGCGATGGTCTTTCGTATGTTAGATGCTTAGAAAGTGATCGGTAGTTCGATTCTTCGATCCCGTTTGCCACTGAAAAGCCTAGAAGGCCACATCTGAGATTGAATATCGAGCAGCTCACAGTCACTGCCAGGAGAGGCGCTTCCGAATTTCTGTGGTAAGATAGCTACCATAATCGTAGCGGATAGAAAATTACAGGTTCTTTTACCATTCTAGACTGGTTAGAGAGCCATTTTAGTTGCAGAAAGTCAGAATCAAGGTTGATTTCTAGTTCTCCGCTTACTATATGCGCATACTGCTTCCGTACTACTCCTCGCCATGTCGTTTACGGATACTTTTACTGACCTTTTTCCGTACATTTAGCAATTTGTTTGCGCATGTGCGAACAGTGGATACCAGGCCACTATTTTTCAGGGGGTGTGGCCTGGGGACGAGGCTAGGCTCAAGGCAAGAGTAGAATAACAATAACAGTTATCCAAGCTCACCTTTGTCTTCTATGATGTCAGGAAGAACAGTGTACGTACCTTATGATGGGTTTATGATTGCTTTGAAGCACAAAGAGTGCTCTAGGAAAGCCAAGAAACAGATTTAAAGTGTCCTTTGTGCATCGCTTTGTACATGTAGCTAGCAAATTGTCCAGTGTAACAGACACTACCTTCCAATAGTAGCCACAGAAAATCCATGATGACATCATTAGTAGCCACTGTAAAAGACTCTTTTGGCTTCAAGGGAGAAAGTATTCAAGGAGGTGGAAACAGAGGTATCATATTTCAGTCTGAAGCTATCCTGTGACAGCTTCAGACAGAAATATGATACCTCAGGAAGCGCTTCTAAGACTCTGGCTGATGTTTTCCTTTGACTTCCACCTCCTTGAATACTTTCTCCCTTGAAGGTCTTCTTCCTCCTCATCACCTTCTTGCTGATCAAATGAGGGCAGTAACACCTCACTCTGCACTTTGGCAGACACATTTGCTGATGATAGAGCAGAAAGTTAAGGTGAAAGCTTGGTGGAAGCAACTTGTGACGCTTGTGTACCCAGTCTGTTCAGTGATGCAGTGATGCAGTGATGCTACTGATGTCTGTTGTGCATGTGTGGGTACAAATTTGCGAGTTGGCAAAATTTAATACCCGCTAATAATAATACGTATGTGTGCCATTGCGCAGAAGTTTGCAACACTCGCACATAAAGCTGTGCATTAAGTATGTGTATGCACGCAATAAATAGAAGCGTGAACATGTTCACTGCGTCAGCGCCTGCCTTTCTGCACATATTTACACATTTATGCAAACTACATGTACATGTATTTTGACAAAATTTGCAAATCAATCACGCAAATTAATACCTGCCAAACCTGGAATATCCCTCGGTTGCCACTGACACGTAAACCTGATTATAGATTCTTGTTGCCAAAATTCTATGTGTTGTTGTACTTGGTGTAGCAGTATTCATGGTCAGTAATCTCTACATGGCCTCCCACTCAAGGTCACCAGACATATTCACTCTCAAGTGTGAATAAAGCCTGTGTATTCACATTATTTTTATCATTGTGCCTTGCACCTCCCCCTCTTAATTGTCCAGCACACAAAATCTTGGCTAGACACATTGCCATTATGTTGTGAATTGCAGGGCCCATGCACAATAATAGATATTGGCTAACAATTCTGAGTGTGACAACTGTATACTTTAGATTTGAACCCCTAAACTCTCTTACCTACTTGTCTCTTCTCTCCCAGGCCTTTGCAGAGGAGATACGCCTGGCCCTGCACGTGAATGTGCCTGCCATCCTCCTGCCTCTGCGGAGTGGCAACTGTGTCAACCAGGCTCGATGCCTACACCAGTTTCTTCTCACCCAGCACAATCACCTGGTGTGTTGTAGTCTCGCAAGCATCACAAACCTGCCCCTCACACTAGACTTCTAATGAGACAGTCGAAATTCTTGCATGAACTATCTCAGAGAAGGTTGAATGGCATGTAAAGTCTTTTCGTACGTAGAGAGAGCAATATAGCAGCTCCATTAGCGATGCTGTGTTAGGTTTAACAGTTTTTCAAAGTAAAAACTGAGCAGTAAAACTGCTCCCATACCTTCAGTAGCATATACGTGTAACTTTACGAGATATTTCACAAGCGTACTGAGAATCCACTGCATTCAAGCCAAATCTTCTGCATTATAACTTGTTCTCGCAAGACACAATTTTTGAGGGGGCGTACCAAACTGTAGAACTATAAGCATCCATTGGGCCAAATACTATAATTATACTGACTCTGCATATGTAACTCTATGTGATGTCACTGAATAGTGACACACACGTGATGTCACTAAATAGTGACACACACGTGATGTCACTGAATACTGACACACCTGTGATGTCACTAAATAGTGACGCACACGTGATGTCACTGAATAGTGACACACACGTGATGTCACTGAATACTGACACACCTGTGATGTCACTAAATAGTGACGCACACGTGATGTCACTGAATAGTGACACACACGTGATGTCACTAAATAGTGACACACATAGTGTCATAGTCTCGCGTGCCAGCCCCCCGTTCGCAAAAAATGGGAAGTGGTCTGGCGAACGCATTAACTGACGTTTGCAGGGATGTTCTAGTGGTTGTGCTCCAATCAGGCTGCAGATCTTTGTCACATGATCAATTATCTCGTATTCATTGCATTCTAAGCCTGAGGTGCTAAATAGCCGCTAGTTCAAGATTAGATCTACCTATGGCGCAACAAACAACCAAGTGCAGGTGGGGTGCAGCAAAGCTATCGTGAGCACCGCCAAAGCGATGGGATACGAGTTCAGATATCTTTCTAATGCTCCATAGCACTTTCTACACAAGTAGCCTGACCTTTTTGTTATCTCCTACTACTGCCTTCTTGTCCATGGATCTATCCTCTCCCAGCTCCTGTACCTTCTTATCCACTAATTCCTCCCATGCCATTCGAATATTCCACTGCACCTCCAGAAACTGCACTCTTCTCACTTTCTTTTCAGTCTTTGAGCCGCAAACAAGGCAGTACTCACGAGGATCTGCCCAGCTCAAGCGCTCCCACCTATTTCATTAGCACATTGTACTGTCTAGACACTTCCGAATTAATACAAGGTGACATAACTGCTTACATTTCAGTGTTGCTGAAGACTATAGTGTTGTCACTGAATAGTGACACACACGTAATGTCACTGAATCATCATCATTCACGGCCTATGCACTAGACAGAACCAGAGTAGGTTGAAAGCATCATGCGTGTGTCACTATTCAGTGACATCACATGTGTCATTCAGTGATATCACGTGTGTGTTACATTGTAATTACTATTCAGTGACATGCAATACATGTATGTCACTATTCAGTGACATCAAATAGTGTCATTCAGTGACATCACGTGTGTCACTATTCACTGAATACTGAATAGTGACACACATAATGTCACTGAATAGTGACACACATGTGTGATATCACGGAATAGTGACACACACACTGATATCACTGAATAGTGACACACTCGTAATGTCACTGAATAGCTAGTGACACACTGATATCACTGAATAGTGACACACACGTGATGTCACTGAATAGTGACACACACATAATGTCACTGAATAGTGACACACACATGATATCACTGAATAGTAACACACTCGTGATGTCACTGAATAGTGACACACACGTGATGTCACTGAATAGTGACACACATAATGTCACTGAATAGTGACACACACGTGATGTCACTGAATAGTAACACGCACGTGATGGACACGCACGTGAATAGTGACACTCGTACTGTCACTAAATAGTGACACACGTGATGTCTCTAAATGACACTATTTGATGTCACTGAATAGTGACATACACGTATTGTCACTGAATAGTAACACACGTGATATTACTGAATGACACATGTGATGTCACTGAATAGTGACACACATGTGATGTCACACACATGTTGCTTTCAACCTACTCTGTTTCTGTCTAGATCTAGTGCATAGGCCGTGAATGATGTCACAACTCATCCGACTTCCTCTGATCACAATTTAGGTTTCCGCCCTGCACGAGCACTTGCCTCACCTTGCTCAGCAGCTAGGCGTTTGCCTGCCCTTGTATCCAGGCCTAGACTTTACAAATTGTGCAGCTATCTGCAAGATAACATATGCGTGTACGTACATGTTGTATTGCCTTGCTTCTTCCTTGCAGTTTTGGATTCACATCCCTACGGTGTCCCCACGGACTGACATGGAGGGGGTGGAACAGGAGGTGAGTGGACCTACGTACGTACTGGTCTGGCTGCTATCATGGGCCATTAGTGATGCAACAATTTCTTGTAGCTAGTGGTGACACTGTACCAACTAGGTCATAAAATTGATTGTATTTGCAGATGTGCTGAACATATAACACACTTGATTGTGTACTTCCTCTTCCCATTTCCATACTCATATACTATGTATGCGCACATACATGTACATGCACACCATACACATGCATATACACACACACACACATACACACTGTACCCATACTGTAACTATGCACACATGTACATGAGCACACACTGTACATACACACATTCATACACAAACACACACACACACGCACAAACACACACATACACACACATGCACACACACTCATGCACACACACACACACACACACAGACATTACAGGAACAGCAACCAGCTGAGGACCCCTGGGAGTGGTGGAACAAGCTGAGATCACTGTGCTGTAATAGTAGGAAGCTGGGCCTGGGTATGTAGTAAACTCACGACTCCCATAACTCCCATACATTGTGTAGCCTCATCCCCAGGCTCCCAGCGTGTTTCACACCTGAGAGCCTGATACATTTTCTCATGCGATTTATCTTACTTATAATTGCGCTTGGGCAAGGCCGCTCGAAAGACGGCTCAAGTAGTTCAATGGGTAGGAGCAACAGACTAGTATTCGAATAGCCCTAGGTTAATTAATACCCAGTTGGGCGCTAATTTCTTGAGATTTTCAATAATTCTCCATCTTGAGATTCCAGCCTACACTGTCACTTGCCTTAATTGCAAGCTAATGCATTTGGCAATCATTAACATGCTTTGGTTGTCATTGTTGATTCTACCCTCTTAGCTCTGGAGCTGACCTCCACACTGCCCAATATCTCCATCCTGGACCGTTGGTGTGGCGAGCCCATCAAGGTCGTTGTGATACCCACAGACATCTTCCTCACTAACCGAAAAGGTGAGCACATGCACATGCACTGACAGTGTTCTTCAGTCAACCTATTGACTCCCAGGCTCTGTTATGCTTATGTAGCTGATCAGTTAGTTGTTGTTTTTTTCCTTGAGAGTTATGTTGCCGTATCGGTAGACTAATATGCAGAAGGGAATTTGGACAGTGGCGGCTCTTGTATTTGCAGTGTTTCAATCACACCTTGGTAATCTTCAGGCTTCGGTCTCACTTGGTAATCTCTTTCAGGCTCTGATTTCACTTTGGTAATTTTCTTCAGTTTACTATGAGCTATTTTTTGTTGCCTACTTTTTGGTGAGAAATTCAAATTTATTCAAGCCGAGTAGCCTTTTGACTTTAGGTAATACTATACGCTATTGCTGTACTGGTGCCCCAATTTCATCCCAAAGAGCCTTTGATCCTTAGATACCAGATCAGGGAAATTTGTTTGTTGTTGGTATAATATGAATGGCTTCCTATATGAGATAATTGACCCTAATCCCTTTGAAGTAGGCAGTAGCAAATATGCAATCCCAGATTACCTGATGGAGGGTCTTACTGTTGTTGTTCAAATCCACTCGTGGTCAGATCTACTAGATCGACTTAGCTCAAATGGCTTCTCCGCTTTGCCTCAGGTCTTTCTTTTTTTCAGAGGCCGAAAGTCAGCTAATTTTAGCCCATAGCTATCATCAGATTCTCACTGATTCAGAAAACTGAACTACAGTCTGCAGCTAATTGACACATCAAAGTACACGGATTTACGTCACTGTTGTATAGGACGCTTAGCAACTATTGGTTGCCGTGAGACAAATTAGTTAGGCCATGTCTACTGGTGGGCTTATCAGAAGTACACAAGCGATACCCAAGGACCACTGGATTATTGGATATCGCTGAGTGTATTTGCAATAAAGCCTGCCAGTAGACATGGTCTAACTAATACTTATTATTGTACCAATAGTAGGTGTAGTATGTGAGTTTAACTCAAAATTTAATCATTGGAATGGAATAGTCAACGAGCCAGACCCCATTTCATAAAGACGAAGTGAGATCTCACTTGCAAGTCTAGGTGGATGCTTCCTTCCCTGTGTTACAGCGATTTTTCCAACTGAGCACTTAACTAGATATTGCCAGTCTGGACCTACTAGGTGACTAGGTCGCAACAAAGCTGAAGTCTAATTAGAACGTAGAGCTGCCCAGTGCCCATGCTCTGAGCTGCTGGGTGTGTTACTGCAGGAATTTAGTAAGCCACATTGCTGGAAGTGGAAGTCAGATGCAATAATTGAGGCTGGAAATGGAAGTGAATTAGTCTTCCTACTGGGAACACAGTGCCTGACCCTTGACCTACAGGCAGGATATGCATTCGTGATAGGCTTCACACAAAGGAGACTACCTGCCAGTATGTAAAAGCATCACCACTTCCCTTCTTGGCTGAACAGAAGGTGTTAGGGCTACCCACTCACAAGGGGGTTATGGCTGCCTCAGCTGCGCCTATGCATGTATTATACTTGCAGACATAACTAGACGGAATGGTAGGATAAACACTGAGACAACCAACACTCGGAACAATTGATAAAAACAGCCAGTTACATGTATTTAATTGATCGATCGAGGCAGGAGTAGGATCATGCGACCAACTTTGTGACATTCGTTCTGGCCTTCAGTGTTTAGTGACGTAAGCAGTGGCAGACATTACGTCAAGTTTCCTTCCAGGCCTTCTCCACATTTTTTTCCACGACTGCAAAGAAAAGCTATGAGGTGCGAGGTTACTAGTAAGTAGCTGCAGGGTTTACAAGAACCCTTACTCTACACTTGACCTCTAACCTTTCCCTTAGTTCATGCTAGTCAACTCATCCAGTACCTGACCATATGAAGTTAATCTGAGCTGGAACCCCTGTAAGAGCTAATTTGTGGCTGGATACAATTTCCCAGATTCCTTCAGAAATTCCAATGTTGCTACATGTATACATACAACATTAGCAAAGTTGAACAGGACTATATAGTGTATACGCCTTGTTCTAAATATAGTATTCTAAATATATTATTCTAAATATAGCATTGCCGCATACCTGTGTTCCCTTTGCTTATGATCCAAATTTGGTATTAGCATTCAGCTTACCATTTATGAATAGTACCCTCCTATAGTAGTTCCCTCACTTGCTATGTACAATTTCACTACTTAACGATTGTCCTGCAGGTTACCCTGTCCTACCACGCACTCATCAAACCTTCCTTCATAGACTCTTTAAGGTAAGTACTCCATCTTCTGGCAAAGGAGCTGAAAGCCTTTGTAGATTTCAACAGTTCATAACTACCAGAAAACAGTAATACTATATACTTACTTAACTAATACTTACCTAACAAGCCATTGCAAGATGAGAGTGTACATGTGAGTAGAGCACGAGTACTCTGGAAATGGAACTCTTCCCCTGAGTGACTATTGTAGAAAATTCAAGCATGTTGTCACCACTTGCTTTGCTGTTGTTTAAAGGCAGCGTAAGATGAATTCTGATTATGGGTTTTGGTTGTATTATCATAGCCGAAATGAGCCACGGGACAGGACAGCTGTTAAAATTGGCCTTGCAGCCTCATCACTCACTACCCTGTGAAGTTCAAGATCTTATCCTGCAGCTCATGTTCAGCTATGACAATAGTCGATCAGAACATACGTAATCAGAATAGTAATTTGTTATCAAGTGACCGACCAAAAATTTCCTTCTATTCGGAGTAAGGAGAAGGTTGATAATACACATACCTGTAGTAAAGTGTTCTGCTTTATCCACTATCAATGATATACATAGAGCTACGTGAAGGCCAAGCAGCTATGGAACTTTGTACACAAAACAGTGAATGGGTACTGCACTGCATGATACATAACGTTTCTACCACATCCAGCTCAATACACAGCTACTGCTGACCGGGGCCTGCAAAGTGGAGTATGTAAGTAAACTATTTCGCTGCTATGATCTGCGTAGTTATATTATAGCCAATAAATGTAGAGTGGAAGGGTCTGGGAATGAGGCTATTTCGATAGAGCAGGTTAACCCTTTGAGTGCAAACAGCATGCTTATTAATTACTTCCACATAGCACAAACCGTAAGTTGTATACATACGCCTACTGCTATTTGTTGCACAAATAGAAGCATCATGAGAGACCCTTCCAAATTACTAGCAATCTTAACCCTCTGAGCGCAGAGAGCGTATATATACGCTCTACGTTAGTCAATCCTCATCGCGGCGAGCGTATAAATTATATACGCTCATACTTGTATTCATAGCTTACCGGATGCTGACACGCCTAACAAGCTTTCGAGGAAGCCCTACTAATCCCTACTGACGTCAGCAACGTCAGCAATCGATCTGAAGCTCCACCTACCGATCATCTGAATCTAAGCGCTTACTTTTTGTGGTGCTGTTTTTACACTGGCAGCTTAGGCAAGCTTTCTAGCACCAGGAACGCAGTTAGTAGTGCTCGAAAAGCCTATTATAAGCTTGAGGCATCAATCCAGTACCTATCAACCGCGGTAACTCACCAGCTAGAGGGCAGACATCGACGGCTCAAGAGCAGGGAGAGTATGAAGGTTAGCGCTCGAGTTTAGCTTAGCCTAACGCTATAGTCAGGGCACAATGACGCCCTTAGCAAACAATGTAACGACAGCTTGACAGTTCCTAGCCTCTAAAGTTGCCGTTCACCAAGTAAACTAGCTAGCAGCCATAGAAAACTTCGAGTTCATGTACCTTGGTCATAATTAATTACAGCTTCCGCGTGGTCAAATGGAATTTAATTTCCACAACCGCGCCCTAAGGGTTAATAGTAATGGGAGGACCCTATAAACTTTGATCTGAAGCTCCACCTCAAGATCTAAGTGCTTACCTTCTGCGTATGCCGCCAGTGTAAAAACAACACTGCAACCTTTTCAGCACCAGGATCAGAGTTTGGTATGGCTCAAAGAATATATAGACTCAAGGTATTAACACACATGACTTACCAGATACGTAGAGGGTGGACATTGATGATACATGAGCAGAGAGACTACCTGGGTTAGCGTTTTAGTTTAACGCTGCCTAACTGCCATTCCACGATAGTGAGAACATAATCACACCCTTAACACACACTTGACACTTGTTAGTGCTACTCACGTGACCTCAACGAATCAGAAGTCTCTACATCGATCACATGACAGCGCTTTAAATCTGCAGAAAGCACACTTATCGCGACTTATCGCGGTAAGTGTGGATTATTTGGATAACGCACAATTTTCTAAATGACGCCCACAAGACCTATGGCTGTTTCGGGTCAGTGAGAGCACTAAAACAGTTAGACACCAGTTGGCAGTGCATTACGGGGTTAGTTAGTACGCTCGGTCAAAGTAGCTATAGGTCTCGGGCAGATAATGCACTCGCCTTCGGCTCGTGCATTATCCTGCCCTCGACCTATAACTACTTTGACCTCGCGCACTAATTAAACCCCCGTAATGCACTGTGAACTGGTGTATAACTATTACTTAGCATTCAGTGTTGTCATTGACCAAGTAAAGCAGCCAGCAGCCTTACAAAACTCTGAGCACATAGAACATAGGTGATACTTGAGAACTAGCATTGTGTGACGCAGAAGTTATATATGAATGCCACCAAAGGCTAGGGTTCTGACTGAATTAATGGACCTCACTACATCCACTGACCCAGCTTGCTAACTAATGGTACTAAGGTGCATGTGTTAAATTTTGTGCATCTTGCACTTGTCACAAGACTAAGAGTACACGTACAAAGCTGTTGGAAGTTTACAGGCAACGCTATATCTAACTACTTAGTTTTATGTTGCCTAGGCGATATAAAGTGGTAGGTGGCAAGGATAATCCTGTTTTGGCAAGTTATGGCTGCCAACTGGAAATTGCGTTACAAAACGATTACATAGTTAGTGTAGTTACGTATACTAAGCTGAACCGCTTAACCAAGTTGATGTATTCAATACCTGCAGTTTGCTTGGCCTGTCAGTGACCTGTTAGTGAATGTATATAGTCTTGAATGAAAGAACAACACCCAGACATGAAATGTCAATTTAATCCTTTACAGGGCATCCAGTCCTATCAACAGTACCTAAATCATTTGTACCAGGTGAGCTAGTACATGTATGTACACATCTACTGGGTTTGCACTCATGCACTTGTTTAGTACTGCAATACTATGATAATCCGCCTAATGCTGATGCCCATGCCAGATACAAGGTAATAAACATTCAGAATTTGCGTATTGGGATAGCAAACACTGACTACCGCACCAAAGTAGACTATTAGTCTAGCACACTCCAATACTCTGTTCTCTTATATAAATTGGCAGATAAGTGCGTATATACCCTATTTTGATATCTGTAATGTGACTGTCATCCCATCCTCCCCCCTCCAGACTCAGCCTATCCCGACTTCAATGGATAGCTTTGCCCAGGGCTATGATGACTACCTGCAGAGCCCTCTGCAGGTTAGTGTGAGCATTCACACTGACATTATCTTCAATTCTTATCAGAATGGTTCATCTTTGTATACATGTATATATACATCCATACTCAACGTACTCATACACCACACACATGCACATGCACACACACACATACATGAAGCCACTAATGGACAATCTAGACTCACAAACGTATGAAATCTTTGAGAAAGACCCAGTGAAGTATGCACAATATGAGAAGGTACAGTCGCATATATATCGGATAGGAATTACATTGTATATGGATTCCCCGGGATAAAGTCCATCACACTACTAAAATAAGAAAGCTGCCGTGTGCTATGAGCATTAAGCACAGCAGTCCTTACAAAATTTGGCATTAGAGTGCAAGTACTCAATTGAGAAGTCATTTTTATAGTTTAGTTATCGGGTAATAGTATCCTTTACATAATACAGGCTATCAGCAGAGCACTGCTAGACAGAGTGACTGAGGAGCAAAAGGAAGACATTACTACGTAAGCATAACTTATGTACATAATACAGTGCTCTCAGACTGGTGATAACATTGTTTACTTATATATAGCCTCATCCCCAGGCCCTCCCAATAGTAGGGGAGAGCCTGATCTCTTTTTTCTCGTAAGTGACATTCAGCGTACAGTGTAGAAAGAGGGTAGAAAGGACTTAATTGTGTGTAGGCGAGCACAGTTGTAGTGCTCAGACACCCAGCAGACCCTACTCTTTGCATATCACAGTATCTTGCTCCTCTAGATCTGAAAATGCATAGCCCTGAAGCATTTTGGTACAAACACTGTAGGTTGATTTCAACAACTGTTGTTCTTGTTGTTTTTCTCTTTCGCTTTCTCTACGTGGATCAATTACTTGTGTGATTCAGCAAGACACTTTTCTCTGTTCTCTAAAGAAACTGTTGGGCACAGCATCCTGGAGTGAAGGAACCTCCACACTTCTTGCAGTTAAACTTAGGTCCTGTTGGTACCACAGACTGAGCGCTGAGCAATACAATGTATTTCCTACGGTAGCTATCATTCGATTTGTCCCAGGCTCTCCCCTGTTCTTGAGGGGAGAGCCTGGGTACATTGCTACCTTCCACTCACGATTGAAGAAACATGAATTTGACATACCTGTTTGTCCGACATGCAGTGTAATAGAAGAGTTTGCAGAGGCTCAGAGGTTTTCAGCCAAGTTTTAATTACTCTGCACGTGTATAACACCTTTGTATGTTTGTGGGGAAGGAAATTACTTCTATGCTAAATGTATGCATGTGCTCCCAACTGCCATACACATCTTCATTCCAGCGTGGTGATGGTAGTAGGGGCGGGACGGGGCCCTCTCGTGGATGCCACCCTCCGGGCTTCCCGAGCAGCGGAGAGGCTGGTTGTTATCTATGCAGTAGAGAAGAACCCTGGAGCAGTTGTCACGTACGTCTGGGAATTGCAGTGCAAGAATATTCCTCGAATAATAGGGTCCCAATTCTTCTCCTATCCAATTTTGTGTATTAATGATCACATGTAGGTAGCATGCTTGAATGCTCATATAATAACCAGTCCTTGGGGAGCTTGGAAGCCACCAGAAGCAAATTTTAGAGCACCTAAATTTTCTGGTGGAGCATACCTACACCCCGTCCTCCCCCCTCCCCCAAAGGAATGACGTGGCTCCAGAAGCATATAAGTATGTCTTTCCTACCTACCTTGAATCTTCCCAGGCTTCAAAATCGTCAGGCTGAAGAGTGGGGCAGCAGAGTTACGATCGTCTCTTGCGACATGAGAAAGTGGAACGCTCCAGAGAAGGTCTGTTTCTGGTGGTATGGTGTGTTTCACTTGTAGCTACTGGTATGCCTAGTACATTGTCTCACACTGACACTTAAGATACATCTACAGAAGTTTGCAGGTTGGTAGAGCAATAGGCCAATGACAGAAATAACTGTGTAAACTGTTTAGCCTTTGATCCAGACAGTCTAACCTAATTGGGCGAGCGTGAGTGAGCCCCACATTAGTGAGTCTCCATTGCTGCTGTGTGTATGTACACGTGTGCGTGCGCTATGCATGGTCCGCCCGCCGATTTTTACACATTCCCGCCTATTTTCACACATTTTTACACGGTCCATGGCCAACCATGAACTATTTCCGCATGGTCACACGTATGTGTGCAGTCAAAATGGCCGAGTTGAGTGTTTAGAGCGACGTCGCAAGGACACTTCAGAGAACGGCGAGCTGCCGAATCTACAGAGGTGAGAGAGCAAAGACTATAGCTTGACAGAGAGCGGCGAGGGCGAAGACTCTTGAGTGAGTTATCACAAGTTTGGTTCGCCCTAACATACGACAATAGCATCACTAGCATCCAGAGATCTGTCTGAGAACTGACTAGCTATGCCGTTATCGTTTGCTCCCTCACAGACTCTAAGCTGTACTGATTTATCACCGATTACATGGTGTCAACATTTACTACTACTAGCTACCATCAGCTATCAATGACTATTTTTGTAGAACTCCTAGCTTTGATTTGTATAATCTACAACTTTGCAACAGTTCAAAATTGAATCTTTTGAATCCATACTCGCTCACGCTCGCCCCATAATGTTCTGCATTCACCTAATTAAATACTTGAGAGCCAGTGCACATTGCCTATTGCACTGGATAATCAGCCTGCAAACCTCTGTGTAGTAGAAGAGTGGATTTTTACTGGACTGTTTCAATTTTCAGGCAATGAAGGAAGGCTGTGAATCTACACTTTTTGTAACTACTCTTCAAGAGCCCAGACTGAGCACTGAAACAATACCTTTAGCAAGAAGTAGAAAAGTGTGGCTGTTTTGATCAGTCCCTGCCCACGCATAATTACGTAGTTAATTATGTAACAAAATGTACTTGGCTTTCCAGTAGCAAAGTGAAATATGCTTGAGAGCCTGGGAATTAGGTTAGATTTAATCATGGAATATGGTAGTATTTATAGGGATGGCATGGGGAAAAATGACTGCTGCATTAAATATGTACAAATATTAATGATATGTTCAGAAGTCCACTTGTGAGGAGCTACACCAGCCATTCTTGAGTGTTTTCATGAGTAACAAAACTGTTGACATTACTGGATAGCATCACTAAAGTACCCCATTGGCAGGTCGCTAAACGGTTGTATTTCTTCTTTCTTCTTTCTTTCTTCAGCCAGGCTAGTACAATAATGACCGAATCGATACAAAAACCAGTTATTGAATATTTTTAACAAAATTGCAGGAAATAGCAAGCATCAGGAACTCGAGAGTGCTAGTAAGCATTCACTCAAGAGTGTTAGTGAATCACTGCTGAACAACTTCTAATTTGAAAGCACTATGGTATAACCATATGCAAATGCCACTTCATAGCCGTGAGGTGCAGATTCTATATTCCCTGAATAATAAGGACATTGACCTGTAGGGATGTCGGTATAATAAGATTCCATGGTACATAACTTCCTACTTCTACATACTTTGTATCATGGAGTACGTTAGTACTCCATATATAGGGATGGCTCCAAAAAAAATGGCTGCCCCATTGTATGTGTACAAAGTGATATGTTCAACACTCTGCCCTAGACTTAGTCATAAGCTTTTATGGACTATACCTGTCATTCTCGAGTGTTTTCAACAGTAACAAGACTGTTAACGCTGACAGAGAGCATCGCTGAAGTGCCAAATCGGCAAGTCGCTAAATCGGCAAATCGTTTTCAGTCTTCTTGTCTTCTTTCTTTCTTCTGAGGCCATAGCACAACAATGACTCAAGCGATTACAATAATTCAAACGCGAAGAAGCGCTACTGGATTTGGGCTAGTGCACCCACACCATAGCGTTCTCAAACAACTCAAACTGTTCAGCACAGATTCTCAAGCGCTCGAAGCAAGTACTTGCCGCTATATGCCGTTCTATTCCGTTCCGTTCTGCGCATTAAGCGATGGTTACGCCTACACCGGAAACACAGCCTCGAGCATGCTGCATGGACAAGCTGTTCTGCTTAGACGCTTATTATACTCGGAGTACGCTTTATGACGGACCCAAAGTGAGTTGCTGTAGTTACGTTATAATAGTAAGAACACTGATACAACTGCTAGACCATTACAGACCATACTAACCTCCATGATGTGCATTAAATGGAGTCGGCAAACTGCTGTAGACAGCCGTCTGCCATTGCAATGTTACATACAAGAATGTGTGGGTGTACAGTGGCATTCTCAAGTCGGTAGGCGCTTAGCTACAATTCACATTAGCTGTATTTTGCTACTCTGCTGTATCTTTAAGCCCCACTGAAAGCTTTGCAGTGCAAAGTGCATTCTGTGTCTGTTACATTATAGGTGCTGTTAGTTTATCATAAATGGGAGCATATGTGGATACAGCTAATAACGCTCATCTACCCCACACAACCAGACCATCTAAACACCATTCATACCTTTCTCCTTCCCACTAAAAAACAACAGAAACAGGTAATAAAAAAACATTTTAAGAACATATAGGGATGGAATCCCCAAAAAGCAACCAAACAAGGTAGGAATGGTACCACAATACCCTTACGGATTGTCATCCCTATATCTTTTGCCATTTTTCCAACCTCAACACACACACACACACACACACACGCACACAGACCAATCCCTGCCATGCCACACCAGCCATATCCACAGCCAATAGAATGTGCATGGCAATTGCAGCACTTCACAATGCAACACACATCACCCCCTCACACTACAACTTATCCTCCACATGCAGCAATACACACTCGTAGGTACCACTTACCCCACATTCTACACCACAATCCATACCTACAATGACAACTACACTCTTCCACCTGCAACAACACCCTTTCACCTCACCAACAGTTAGTACGGAACACATTTCCAAAAAAATTACTCTATTATACCAAAGTACGTTCAAAAAAACCTAATCATCTACACCAAAATCTAACATCCTGTCGTCCCATGTAACTAGCACTTACGTATACTAGTGATACACAATGTGCAGGGATGTCCTCGCTTCACGAGAATTGCTGGGTGTGGCACATGGCATGCAGGTGGCACGCCCATAGCACCCACCCACAAATGAAAAAGGTCAAACACACACCCACAAAACAAAATGGCTACTTGTTATTATGTGCTTAGAAGACCAGAGGCCGAAGCAAGCTTACTGCGATAGTGATCGCTTCCAAGTCTCCCCGTTAGGAGTCACAGTTTATAGCGAAGGTAAGTGTTTGCTGTGTGTTTGATAGGCTATACCAGGAGAACTGGCTGGAACCAGGAGCGCATAATGACGTGAGAAGCGGAAGAGAGAGTAGGAGCGTGCAACGACCACGCAAAAGATTAAATTTCGAAAAAATTTCCCACGCTAGTTCCGTTACTATTTTGGGCACGCACGCGCCACAGTCAGACCAGCCTGAAGATGGCTTGAAACAGAAGGTTACGGCTGTCTAGCAAAGCAACACTATGCCCTACAGCGATCAACAACCCAAAACGGCTGCTTATGACCCATGACAACCAACCGTTCGCTGGCAGAGGCGTGAAGCACGAGACAACTTTTAGTAACAGTGACTAACGCCATATAGACTAAGCGGCTGCTAGCTAAGTTTGTTGCTACAACGTACCTGATCCTCAGAAACCCATCAGAACCTGGTAGTAGCCTGCGATACACTGATCCAAGGTTTAGCTGTTTGCTAGCCTGTACTTCCGTCTGTAGCAAACGTTTAGCGGATGAACGATCACGAACGGCTACACAAACGTTTTCGCTCGCTTCTCCGGTAATACTCACTGCTGTAGAAGCTGTTTGGTTTGGTACAGCAAACAACGAATATGAAACTTTCTTCTTTGATGGACTCAAAGCACGTGCGTGCCAAAAACAGTAACGGAACTAGCGTGGGAACATTTTCGAAATTTAATCTTTTGCGTGGTCGTTGCACGCTCCTACTCTCTCTTCCGCTTCTCACGTCATTATGCGCTCCTGCTGGAACAGGTTACGACGAAAAAAGGTCAATCGAACTGGAGTATAGCTTCGCTTTGCTCGGAACTAGTTGCAAAAATGGCAAAAGATATAGGGATGACAATCCGTAAGGGTATTGTGGTACCATTCCTACCTTGTTTGGTTGCTTTTTGGGGATTCCATCCCTATATGTTCTTTCATTTTTTTTAATGTTTTTTTGTTACTTGTATACATATGAATGTATGCTATCCATCCTCCAATTAGTGTTTTCATTTCATTCCGTTTTTCTGTTACTTGTGTTTTAGGCTGATATCCTTGTGAGTGAGCTCCTGGGTTCGTTTGGAGACAATGAACTCTCACCTGAGTGTCTTGATGGAGCGCAGACCTTCCTCAAAAGTAAGTACTCCCGTACTAGTGTTCATGCATAGACCATTGTCAATACTATCATTGGCTGGTAGTCCAGAATTGTGGTCTAATAGTGAACAGTCGACCTAGGCAACTAGCTATTGCTGTTTCAAAACGAGCAAGTCTTAGACTTCTTTGTAGGGGCAGAGATTAAAGGAAAGCCAGCCCAAATACTAGCAATCATCATTAGTCCAGCATGTATAGCAATACTTAGTTTTCTCTCCATCTGTCTGTGTGTAGCAAGGATGAGAGGTTGTCTAATGATGATAAACGATGATTATGCGAGATGACTGTGACATTATCTAATGAATAGGAATTTGCCTGGACTTTATCCTGGGGTGTCTATAAACATGCAGATATACCTCTGAGGGTTTATACGGACCAGGGGTGGTCTGTAGGCCTCTAATGAAGGGTACAGAACCCTTCATTAGAGGAACCTAGGAACCCTTCATCAAGCCTTAAATATACTCCCAGCACCCTTTTTGAGCTTTTGTTGGCCATTATGTGTTGAGGTGACAATAGTAATGTCAGAGTGACTCTATGCATGTACCAGATTTACGAGTCCTTGTAACCAACTTGTGCAATTTTGCTAGCATCTGTGCTGCGGAATACACAATTCAAGTAACTAAAGTTGAAAAGGCTCTGGCGCAAGGGGTTTGTAAGTTCAAATCCTGGTCAGGCGGCTCCCTTTTTACTTTCATTTTTGTTCACATTTTTGTCAATGTTTTCACGTGCATTGAACAAATTTGTGCGCACACACGAAGCAAGCGAGCAAAGTTGTAGTAATACTGCTACTTGTCCCTCTCCTATGTAGGTGGTGGTATCAGCATCCCCTGCTCCTACACCTCCTACCTGGTTCCTGTCTCCTCCCCAAGGCTCCACATGGAAGTCAGCTTCTGCAAAGAAAAAGAAAAAGTATGCTATCTATAGAATATTCTTCTTGCAGTAGAGACTTTGTATTTCCAGGCCCCAGGCCATCTTATATTCATTTGATGTGAGATAGTATTGTAGTGACAGTACAGTGCTACAAAGCAAGAGAGTAGATTTTCATAACTGGTGCGTTTTCACCGGCATTTTTACTAAGTTTTGAATAGAAAGGAATTTGGGAAAAGACAGCATACCAAGATGAATCCCAATTCTTCTTGAGCACAAAACTGGACTTAACCTGTTGTGGCATGTACAGTTACAGATATATAGCTTGCAATGTTTACGGTAGTATGAGTAGAAAACGTAGAAAAGGTCAGGATTTTGACGTACAATCTCTCATACTTCCAGTTGTAAACATCACATTCAATTGGTACTCGTAACACTGAAGGTTCTACTAATGTAGCCCTTAACTCAAAACATTGCAGCTTTATAAACTGTCACCACCACCTGCAATGAAGTAACTGTGCTCTCTCTTTAGGCATACCCATTTGCTAATTTCGAGACTCCGTATGTTGTGAGACTGAGGAATTATAATGCGCTGGCTTACTCTCATCCATGCTTCACCTTCACCCATCCAAACAACGGTATGGACATCGAACAGCCATTGTATTATAATAATGCTAAGTCTACGCTAAATCTATGCTGACTTGGCATATATCCTTATGCATATACAGGAGTTAGTGGTATATTTGAACATATGAATCTCAAGGCAGCAGTCAAAAAATTGTTCTCATAATCCTACTCTATTGCAGCATAGTCCGCTCCGGGGTTACACATGTCTAGCGGAGCAGAGTGAGTTCAAAGTGTGCTCCGTTGTTCCACTAATCTCCACTGACACACGCACGTTGTGCAAGTCATACATTATACATAAGATAATTGTGCGGGTAGCCAGACCTCTTGCATGCTTTTCTTACAAATATTTAACAGGAATATGAGAAAAATTACATAGTGAACAGTAGAAATGACATCATTTTCTTTGATCAGGGCCCGATCTCCACTTCACTTCAGTTCAGCTCTGGACTCCATTTACACCTGCTACATTTGGAGCAGAGTCTGCTACGTTACTATACAATTACGGGAACAATTTTTTAACTGCTGCTGTGTAATGATCGCACACACTGCCATATTGTGGTTGTGGTTGTAATTGTACTTACTGTGATGATATAGAGTAAGTAATGAATACTATCCACTGATAGCCGTATCATCGTGCTAGCAGGTATTTTACGGCGCCTATGGCAAAAAAATACGAAATTCACTGCCCGATCGTAGATAGAATGACCCTGCTTCACATTCAGCAACACCCCTCAGTGCTCGAGGAAGTTACAACTACGAAAAGTTGGCATGCAGCAGCAGAGTCGTGGAGCTTTCCAATGCTGCAGAAATTTTGCTGACAGTTGCTTTAAAGATGAGACAGGGAACGAAGTCCAACAATACATACGATTGTCCGATCTTTGATATATTCGGACTTACTTTTGGAAGGCTATAGCTCCAGGACCAAACAACGGAGGAACACCAAACTTGGAACTCAGAGTGCGAAGGGTCTGTAGTATCGATCGAAGGCCCCACCCACTTCCGGTAATTTATGCGTACAGCACTAGCGCGTCCGATTATACCTGTCGTCCAAATACTCATTACTTACTCTAATCATAGGAATAACAAATGCTATATCAGAATTTTAAACTCTTAATTCAGATTCTGGTAGACACTGAATTTGTTCATAAAATTTCTTGGCAATCTTTAGTTACTATAGTTACATTCGCTTCTTTATGTCATACCATGATTAGTTATATTTTGTTAGTCATATGCAATGGAGTATGTGGCTTTAAGCTCGCTAGCAATACACAGAACCTGAATGAGTGGATCCTTTAGGATCATATGGGAATCAGCTTTTGTTGCTGAGAGGAGCCTTGGGATTAAGCTCAGATAAGAAACATTCTGATTCAAACGGTAGACTGGTCTTTTGTGACCCTATATACCGTAGCACCTATAGTTTCTGAGAGAGTATACATACACCCTATGGAGTTATGCTTCACACTGAGTCTCACTAAAGTCTCTAAACTGATCATTCTATGCTGAAAGTTGTGTGTGCTTCATTATGATGAGAGAAACATTACTTTATTAGCACATTCCATGTATTTTCTCCATTTTGCAGATGTACCCATTGACAATGAAAGATACACTTCACTACGTTTCCCAGCAAGGATGGCAGCAACTCTTCATGGATTTGCAGGCTACTTTGACACCATTCTCTATGATGACATCACTCTTAGTATGTTATACTATCGAACGACGTAGAGTTGGAACAGTAGTTTTAGCACTAAGAGGTATATAAGGTACAGTATGCACCAAAAAGATAACACACCAGTCAGGACTTATGTGAGCACAGTTGTAAATGTCATAGAAGGTTGTGAATATCACAACTAAGCTTCATGACATGCTGGGTCAAGGGCAGCAGAAACAGGGGGACTATGGGGGTTTTAGCCTCCCCATGTAATCGCAAACCTTAGAGGGCTGAGCCACCTCCCCCCCCCCCCCCCCCATTGGCGTCACACTGCAAAAAAATATATGAAGTTGTTTTGACAACTTGGTGTTTACCTAATTTTCAGATGTTTGAGGTATGAAGGTAGGAGTTAGGCCTCATGGGTAATTTGTTCCTTAATATGGAAGAATGTCAATTTCCATGGGTAATTTGTTCCTTAATATGGAAGAATGTCAATTTCCATAGCAACAAACAAATTACACCTTCATACTCAGACATCTGAAATTTAGATAATTAAGTGGTCAAAACAACTACCATATTCTACGTATTATCCACCCATGGGCGGGCCACTTAAGTGATAGGTAAAAGAGGGGGGTAGGCGGATAATACGTAATTCGCATAATCGCGATGTAGTATCCGCCCACTCGAACGCATAGCATACGCAATACACAAAGCGAGGTTACAAGGTAAGTAGAGCCTTTTCTAGCATATTTTAGCCAAGTATGGATGCAAAATGTATTTAAAAGGCTATTATGGCACACCAAAGATCGAATTTTTACGCTCGATTCTACTCACTGTCTTGGAGTTTTCGGTTTTTAGTGATAGATTTAGCTCGCATGGACAGTACAAGGGGTGGGCGGATACTATATATGTAAATACCCTCCAACATAACTTTTGATCAAAGAAGGGGATGGGCGGATAATACATCATGGCCGGATGATACGTAGAATATATATTGCAAAAACAGAGTGGTCATTTTAACCCATATGGGGTGGCCTCAGTTGCAATACTAACATCAGAGAATGCACAGTTAACTCTTTTACCGACCATTGCGCTTGCGTATTACGTAATGCAATGACCATAGGAATTTTAATCGGTACACGTCCATGGTAACGCATAGTGTTAGCCGCCTCTACCTGAAAAAGGGAGAAGATTCGTCCCGAAAACTTTGCAGAATCAGAGAGAAGACTTCCCAAGCTTTACTATGATAGCAAGTTCGAGGGCACTTGACTGCAAGAGAGCCATAAACAACAGCAGACAAAATACACAAGGTAAAAGTACAGGCATGATAGGCAGCTAGTGGGGTGATAAAAGTGTGTTTTATGCTTACTATTTATGAAAATACAAGAAACAGTTGAAAAAGAATGCCCGGGGTTGAATAGTATGTCCTGCTATCACTATAGGGGGCTATTCTTTGCCGAGTTTGCTCTTCGAGTACAAGGATTGATCACGGCGACATCATAGGAAATGCATGGTCCTGGCCGCTCCCATGGCTGTGGTGATGTAGTACAGGTACTCTCCGTTGCTCTGCCATTGTCTCAGCTACTTTTCTCTCCCTCTCCAGCCATTATCACCCCTCTAAGACATCCATACCTTATATCGATACGAACAACGGTCCATATCACCGGCATTTACACACAGATCTGGTTGTCAGAGATGGTCCTGAGGGATGATCAGGCTATTTGCAGATCTCCAGCAATAGTTTGGAGTACAGCTGGCTGTTTGAAAGGCTGCCAATGCCGCTCTGAAGCCTAGAATGTGGATCGTTAGCTAGTGTGTCAATTTAGCAGACATTATTCATTTTAATTTTGTCACGATTTTGCATGGAGGAGCCCCGGTAAATGAGGCTAAAATGAAAGAATATGTTATGACGTCATCAGTTACTTGGGGGATCTCCCTTGAGTGCCGTCTGTCGATCTCAGAGCCGTTTTATACTCATGACGGCGAATGCCATCATTGGTCGGTAAAGGGGGTGTAACGTCGTGACGGTAAACGCCGTCATTGATCGGTAAAAAGTTAAGTGCAGTTCAATAAGACCACTTACTCAGGCAAACCCAGATATCATTTTTCTTTGGTGGGAATAGTAACAGGTTGGTACAGAGTTGCTGTCTAGGTACAAAACAATGTGTAAACTAAGTGGATCACTTTACACGAATATTTCTCCAATTTCAAAAGGATAGAAAGGCCAATTAACAGTGCATACCTTTCCCTTGCAGCCTGTTGCTATCCCCACCACAGAAACATAATGTAGCTGGGTTTCCCTGTGTAAAGTGATATGCACTTAACTGTACATTCTGTGGTGCAATGCAACTGAGTTAACCTTATATGGGTTAAAACGACCACTCTATTATTACAGTGATATATATATGGTACACATTTTTGCAGTGTGGGCTGAAGCATGTGCAGCTGCAGGGCAGTGTTCTCCCTCCTGCAGAACTCGAGCTCTAGTGTTCCCATGCATCACAAAAGAGTATTAGTATACAAAAGACTATATTTTAATAATAGAGGTCCTCAGGAACATGTGAATGAATATAGCATGAATCATATATAAGAATACAACATCAAAAATTCAAAGTTAAATGGTCTTGAAACACTGAGTACTCTGGTTGGCGTGCAGCTCTCTGTATAAATTTTCGGCTTGCTGCTGGAAATTCCCACCCCCAATCATTAAGAGGCATCTAGCTTTGGCAGCAATGACCCTCTGCAGCTGAGCTACGTATGTGGGATGGGTGGAGTTACTTATGTCTTCAAATCTTTTATTATAGTCTTCTAAGCGGATTGGTTCACCGAATAACGTTTTTAATAGTTTTTCGGTACTTCCGATGAGATCTACAGTGTCAGGTATGAGCTTCGAAAGACCAAAACTGTTACTCCCATACTTTCCAACATCAGTCGCTAAAAAGATTCCAGGCGCATCGTTTTGTCCTTGCCAATATTTTACCTGCTCTGCAATAGTACTATGAATTTGAAAGTGTGGGCCTGCCCTCTCCCAGCGCACCATTACTGCAATGTAGTTTGCACTTTGATTCAGGTACTTGGATGCATACACTTCAGCATCATGGAATACTCGAGAATTAGGACTCAGTAGTTTGTAAGCCATTTTTCTGCTACTAGCTGTGTAGCTTAAGCATTTAGGGGTGTTGATATCAACGCCACACACCATTAAATCTCTAGCATCTCTATGACGATTGTGTCTTATTCCTCGCCACTCATTCCAGACAAGTGAAACAGAATTGGGTGAGTATTCTGAATAGTTCCCCCAAACAAACGCATTGAAATCTTGAAGAGTTAGGTATTGTTTTGGTTCTGTGTAGAGATTCAAATCAATGCAAGCTTCTTTAAGAATCCTGAAGCGATGCGGTGCCAGTATTCGTGACCAAAAATCTCTCAGAAGCAGAAAATTACATTCATTACTACTGAAAATGGATTTTAAACACCTTGACTTAACGTACGTCTTGTGTACTATCTGAATAAGAATTACATTCCTTGGTGCACTATGCAAGAAATCTTCCCAAGGTATGAACGGAGCCAAAGACTGTTGTTTGGCATATGCATTCCACTTTGAGATGTTAAAAATATCACCGTATTTCATAGTTGTAGTGGTGGATAGATCCATTTGCAAAGGTCCCCGGAAAAATGTGCCATTCACAAATGGGCTGACAACAAGCATATTCCACTGTTTTGCCCAGCATTGAAGACTGACTATTCTGTTTGAAGATGAAGCAATTTGATCTTTGTAAGATAGTGACAGCACATATCCTCTATTATACATACTGTGATTGCCATGGGTTTGATTGAGTCTGGTATAAAGTAGTACTGAATTATTGACATTAATAATTGGATGAAATCCCTTCTGGATTTTAGCCAGCTGCAGACCCTGCCAATCGTTCAGATTAGACTGGTACATGTACATATAGTAACTAACCGTACCTAGAATGAGTATGGTCATTATTAGCATAATCTTCTCTTTGGCCATCATACATGTGTTGCAGAGCTAGGTTCGGACGCAGCGAGGGTGAGCAGCGGCTTCCTTAGCAACGATAGATCATCATAGGCATACTGTTTACAATCGTTGACATACACACAAGTGATCATGCTTATATAGCAATACAGGATTGCTCTAGCAACACAGGAATGTTCTAGAACCTTCTACGCTATTGTCCTATGTGTCCAGTGTGCGCATGTGCAGAACTGTGGAGATTGCACAATACATCAACACTCCTCCCCAATTGACACTGTGATTTGCACATGCCACACATTTTTCGGAGTCTCTCAAACTTTTCAGGTCCAATCCCTTTGGTCAACAAATCAGCCAACATGTGTTCGGTTGGGCAGTACTCAAGACGAATCTTGCCATCGTTGACATGTTCTCGAACGAAATGGTACTTGATGTTGATATGTTTCGCTCGTCCATGAAACTGTGGATTCTTAGCCATCGCTATGGTTGACTGGTTATCTTCCTTTATCAGGGTCGGCTGACGCTGCGGGCTTCCCAAATCTGAAGAGAGTTCACGCAACCATATAGCCTCCTGTGCGGCACTCGATAGGGCCATATACTCTGCCTCGGCTGTGGACAGAGCTATGCATGATTGCTTGTTACTTCTCCAAGTCACAGCAGTGCCTCCGATCTGGAATAAGTATCCACTGGTAGACTTGCAGTCGTTGCAATCTCCTCCCCAATCTGCATCAGCGTACCCAACGAGGGTATCTGAACCAACTCCTCTCGTGTAGAGTAGGCCAAGGTGGGTTGTCCCACTGAGGTAACGGAAAATTCGCTTCACAGCTGTCCAGTGTTCTTTAGTTGGTTGGGAACAGAACCGAGCAACATTGTTGACAGCAAAAGCGATGTCGGGGCGTGACTTGGTAGCCAGATAAAGTAGGCTTCCGACTGCAGACTGATAGAGACCTTGATCCACAAGCTCACACTTTTCTGACGCTTTCAATAGCTTGCAGTTGACAGCGACTGGTGTCTTGACAGGCTTGGCTTCACTCATGCCATACCTCTGGAGAATCTCTTCAGTGAATCTGGGTTGTCCTATCCAGACCGTCTCGTTCTCGTGATCTTGAGCAACCTGTACTCCAAGGAAGTGATGTAGCTCACCGAGGTCCTTCACACCGAATTTCTGAGACAGTGTGGTCTTCACCTGTTCAACTTGCTCCAGGCTTTTGCCTGCGACAACGAAATCATCAACGTAGACACCAATGATCGACATTTCTCCTCCTGTCGAGGTGTAGATGCAAGGGTCGTTGGCAGATTGAACATATCCCATCCCCTTCAGGTGAGCGTCTAACGTGGAGTTCCAACATCTGGGAGATTGCTTCAATCCATACAAGCTCTGCTTCAGCTTGCAGACGAGATGCTCTTTCCCCTTCTCCACAAACCCTTCGGGTTGCTCCATGTAGACTTCTTCTTTGAGCTGTCCATTGAGAAAGGCAGTCGTGATGTCCAGTTGATGGAGTTTGAGGCCTTTTTGAACAGCAACAGCAACCAGACTGCGGAATGATTCGAATCGGATGACTGGACTGAAGGTTTCATCGTAGTCCAGACCTGGTTTCTGAGAAAAACCTCGAGCGACTAAGCGGGCTTTGTATCGCTCAATCGACCCATCCACTTTTGTTTTCTTCTTGAATACCCACTTGCTTCCGACTGTTTTCCTGTCCTTGGGTAACACGACAAGATCCCATACATCGTTGGAGTAAATCGACTCCATTTCCTTCTGCATTGCAGCTTTCCACTGCTCTTCCTCTGGACAACTTAGAGCTTCGTGAACAGTTCGTGGTTCCTGTAGCTCAGCTGCGGTGAAGACATCAACTCGAACACCGTAATAGTCGGGTCTTCGGCTTTCTCTGGTAGATCTTCGAAGAGCTGGAGCTTCCGTGTCTTCTCTTTCACTGTCTCTCGAGTCATTTTCTCTCTCACCGACCTCGCTTTCGGATTCTGGTGAGCCATCATCTGCTGGCTCTACTTCTGGTTCCTCGGGTTCATTATCCGGAAGGCTTTCCACTTGAATGAGCTGTTTGTCTCCCTCACTCACGTGCCCTCTCGTGAGTTCATTGAAGACAACATCACGGCTGTGGATGATACTTGACGACTTGTGGTCATACAGACGATAGCCCTTCCTCGTAGTGCCGTATCCCAAGAAGATGCACTTCTTTGCCTTGGGATCTAGTTTCTTCCTCACATCCTTTGGAACGTGGATGTAGGCGGCACACCCAAACACACGCAAGTGTTTGACGTCGGGTTTCTTCCCGAACCAGGCTTCAAACGGTGTCTTCCCAGCGAGTGACCTTGTAGGGCTCCGATTGATTAGGTACGCTGCAGTAGACAGAGCCTCAGCCCAAAACTTCTGTGGTAGTCCCGAGTCAGCAAGCATTGACCGAACTGCTTCCATGAGTGTTCGGTTCATTCTCTCAGATACACCATTTTGCTCTGGCGTCTTTGGAATGGTGTACTGACGCTCAATGCCTTCTTTCCTCAGGTAGTTTTCGAACTCAGTGGATGTATATTCACCTCCATTGTCGGTTCGCAGCTTCTTCACTTGACAGCCAGACGACTTCTCCACGAAGGACTTCCATTCCAGAAACTTCTGAAACACTTCGTGCTTGTGCTTGATGACGTAGATCCAGACATAGTGTGTCTTGTCGTCGATGAACACAATGAAGTACTCGGCCTGACTCAGTGACGGTGAACTGATCTTGCCACACAGGTCACTATGGACAAGACCTAGTGGCTCTGCTGCTCTCTGACGACCAGACTTCGGAAAGGCACTTCGATGAATTTTTCCGCTGACACACGACTCGCAGAAGTCGATGTTTTTTGAGACATCGTAATCAAACCCATCGACCAGCTCATCTGTTTTGAGCATACTCAGGTTTCTTTCTCCCAAGTGGCCAAATCTCCGATGCCACAGATTCTCTTTTGCCTGAACACTCACGGAATGGATCTGTTCGTCGTGTAGCGACTCACAGTCCAGATAGTACAGGCCCCCGGCCTTCGATGCAACAGCGACAATTTCGCCTTGGTTGTCAATGACTTCTCCTCGTCTTTCGCCAAACTTGATCGTCTTTCCAGCCTCAGTGACTTTTGCCACGCTCAGTAGGTTGTAGGCTAGAGTAGGTACATAGAGGACATCGCTCAGTCTTCCAACCTTCGATTCCTGGCCAGGCAGTTTCAGTTCTACCTCTACAGCACCTGTACCGATCGCTTCCAGAGTGTGATCGTCACCAAGGGTAACCTTTTGAGGTTTCGAGAGTGGTAGTAGATCATCGAACAATTCTTTGGTGTTACAGATATGGCAGGTAGCACCTGAGTCTACAATCCAGTTCTCTGCAGGCTTTCTCACTCCAAGAACATGACGTGTAACCAGTCCAACTTTGCTGAACTTTGTCTTGCCCCTCTCAGCCTCAGAAAATGCTCCAGTTTTGGACTTGCTTTCAGCTTTAATGCGTTCAGTGCAGTTCTTCTGCATGTGCCCATACCTCTTGCAGTAGTGGCATTTGCCCTTGAACTGTCGCTTGGTCGGCATCGCCTTTTCTCCGACAGAGTCGGCGCTCGATCTCTCCTTCTGCTTCCTCTCGGCATGTAGCAGCCTTTCGGTCACAACCTCCATCTTGGGAACGTCTTCGTTCGCCTCCAGAGCAGTAACCAGCGTGTTGAAGGAGTCAGGAAGACTTGCGAGCAAATACACAACGCGGTCTTCCTCGTCGATCGCGTCGCCCACGATAGCCAGTTCGTTGAAGACTTCCGTAATCGCTTTGATGTGGTCTTGAACCGACTCTCCGTCTCTCAGCTGTAGCGAGTGCAGTCGACGTCGCAGGGCTAGTTTGTTCGCCCACGTCTTCTTCTGGAACTGATTCTGGAGCGTGGTCCAAACCACAATAGGGTCGTTGGGGTCGCCTAACAAGTAGAGCAACGAAGGGTGAACCGCTAGGACGATCGTCGCCAACGCGCGGTCCCGTCGGGCGGCAAACTTGGATACTTGATCGGCGCCTCCAGCAGGAGCAGTCTCGGTCCCAGAGACGATTCCCCATAGCCCATCTCGCATCAGGGCCATGCGACATTGGACTTTCCACGTCGGGTAGTTCTCTCCGGTCAGTGGAACGATACTGGCGATCGGCTTCGATTCTGCCATCGTGCTGGGCCCATAACCTGTTGCAGAGCTAGGTTCGGACGCAGCGAGGGTGAGCAGCGGCTCCTTAGCAACGATAGATCATCATAGGCATACTGTTTACAATCGTTGACATACACACAAGTGATCATGCTTATATAGCAATACAGGATTGCTCTAGCAACACAGGAATGTTCTAGAACCTTCTACGCTATTGTCCTATGTGTCCAGTGTGCGCATGTGCAGAACTGTGGAGATTGCACAATACATCAACAACATGTACAGTTGTTCCTGGTATAACAGTAATCTTCCTTCATCACCTGGAGTATAAGTTAAAAATTCATTGCATGCAGAAGTTGACTGACTATATACACAAAAGGAAGAAGACCCAGCATGCATGCAAAACTATGTGTAAACAAGTGGATCACTTTACACGAATATTTCTCCAATTTCAAAAGGATAGAAAGGCCAATTAACAACGCATATCTTTCCCATGCAGCCTGTTGCTATCCCCACCACAGAAACATGATGTAGCTGAGTAAAGTGATCTTACTGATATGCACTGAACTGTACATTCTGCGGTGCAATGCAACTGAGTTAACCTTATATGGGTTAATACGACCACTCTGTTTTTACAGTGTGCATGCATGCATGCAGTGTTTGAGAACTACAACTGTGCTTGCTTTATGCACAACTATGTCCTTTCTACCCTCTTTCTACTCTCAATGTCACTCACAGGAGAAAAGATACTAGGCTCTCCCCGTTTTAGGGAGGGCCTGAGGTTGTCTTGAGTCCTTTCCGGTGTTTTAGACTTCTACAGTTGTATCTATTAAAATATACAGTATATGGAATTAATCAGTTATTCCTAGCTGCATATTACTTGACAGATCTAGCTGCTAGTCTTAAATGATTATTGTTAATTCTTACAGGTATTAATCCAAAGACTCACTCAGACGGAATGATAAGCTGGTTCCCCATATTCTTCCCTATTAAGGTAATACATGTATGTATACATTGACTACATCTATGCCATGGGTGTATTGTGATATATTCTTAGAGTGGATTACTCTTTTCTATGCGTATGCTACATTGATCAGGTGGAGAGGAAGTTACATAGAAAATGGGAAGCTCCCAAATTTGATACCTTCTGCAGTTATTATAAAAATGAAAAAGAAAGCTCTTAGCTTATATAGCCTTGTCCCCGGCCCCGGGCGCTCCCCTTGAAAGATTGTAAAACGGGGGAGAGCCTGGTATCTTCTCTCACATGATTAACTTAAGCATAGGCGGGGACCGATTGAAAGATGGCTGCGTTTCTCTACCTTTCGCCAGTGACACTGCTTTAGCGCTCAGTGTGTGGCACCAACGGAGTCTGAAGATTAGCTACACGAAGTTACTGTATTGATTTGCTGCCTTTCCTCGGTGTTGGAAAACTGCAACTGTGCTCACCTACTCGCAATTAAGTCCTTTCTACCCTGAATGTTACTTACGTGAGAAAAGATACCAGGCTCTTCCTCATTTTAGGGAGGGTCTGGGGACAAGGCTACTTAGCTCAGTGTTGGAGAATTGCAACTGTGCTCACCTACACGCAATTAAGTCCGATCCTTTCTGCCCTGAATGCTACTTAAGTGAGAAAAGATACCAGGCTCTGCCCCATTTTAAATTTAGGGAGGGCCTGGGGACAAGGCTACTTAGCTCCGTGTTGGAGAACTGCAACTGTGCTCACCTACTCGCAATTACGACCTTTCTACCTTGAATGTTACTTACATGAGAAAAGATACCCATTTTAGGGAGGCCTGGGGACATGGCTACTTAGCTCATTAAATTATTTCATACCTCTGATACTATTCTCCGTAGGACCCTGTGTATATCCCAGCCTGTAGTGAGATTGAGGTGCACATTTGGAGAATGTGTACTGAGAAGAAAGTCTGGTATGAATGGTGCCTGACAGAACCTCAAACGTCTTGTATCCATAACCCCAATGGACGCTCCTACTGGATTGGGCTGTAATCATCACCTGAGTTATCTAGCTGCTTTACAGATCCCTTGACACAACAAGTTATATTTCATATAGTATTATACAACCTGCAAATACTCATGCCAGTATTATTTTATGTAAGTGAAAATGATTGTCAAGGTGATGTACGTATACCCTGGATATAGGTTATAAAATCAGTCATTCCGCCAACGTGTGATTACATGGGTTGTGGCGGTGTATATATCAATCGATACTACAGTCATTCCGCCAACGGAACGGAAGTCCATACAGGGCTGTATAATTTTATTCTTAGCGGAAGTAAAACTTCCGGTGATTGATCGCGTCCAACCGTAAATGTATATACTATTTTAGCCTACCGTATAGCCAGTCTTGTTTGTGATATATCTGTCAAATCTGGATATTATCATCCACCATTATCGTACTCGCTATCCATCAAGCGTGATGCGCTAGAGTTGTTCACAGCGCCCTCTGTAACTACGAACGCACATGACTCTTAATTTGATACCCGCCCACATTTCCTGCGATATATTTTTTTCTGACCAACCAGGCATTTTTGCGTTTGGCATACAAAAAAAAAGAGTACTGTCGCTTTACCCATAAAAAATTTGAACTTGTGCACGCATACCTGAGGAGAGCTATGGGGCTGTAAATTACCCACTAATATGTCACGCGTGCAATCAATATGCCACGTGGAGCTCCCCCGCACAGTACAGCTGTTGCAGCGATTCTGTGCCAGAAATTGGCAGAATGCTATCTTTGAAGGGAAGATCAGACATATTACTATCAGAAATATGTAAAATAGCAGTGATAATGCATCCTACTATCTATGACATAACATTGCAGAGCTGAAAAAATATCTGGCATGGCTTCAAATGAGCAGAGATGTAGTTGACGGCGTCTTTCTTTTGAAGCCAGAAATACAGAAGACAAGCAGCAATGCTACCTGTGCCATGGACACCACCAAAAAGTAAACAGTCCTTCACAATGGAAAAGCGATGATGCACGGAGGTATGTAGAATCTCTTAATGTGCCGGCAGATGGTCTTATTTGTCAGACCTGCAGAAAGGACATAACCAAAGTTCTCTCTGACAGTATGTTTGTGCCTACAAAAGGAAGTAAGAACAGTAGTTGGCATGGTACATCAGTTCAAGCAGTCCAACCTCTACCATCGTTATCAATCCATTCAGAAGTACACATGTCCGATACTCACATGCACCAAGATACTGGTACTACTCCAGCTGACTTTGTCATTCCTCTAAACTCAGCTACTGAGTCTCGTACAACTACAGACATTAGCAACAATTCTATCACTGCCAAAGTATCTATAACAGATCGTCCCAGCCAACCTCTACTTCAAGGACACTTATATACAGCAAGTTGTTTCCTTACAGATGAAACCACAAGTTATAGTTGTAGTGAAGCTAGTTCTAGTGAGATTACACACCCTATTCGAAAGAGGGCACATAGATCCTCACCATTTCTCCACTGAAGCTTACACGTTCCCCAGCTCCAAAGCAGAGAAGACTGCGTACAGGTACAGAGAAGCACACTCTTGATCCACTTCCAGAAACTCACTTCCATCCACACAACATCTGTCGAAATAGCTTGCCACAAGCAGACAAGAGCCTCTCAGATTTCCTGTTAAATGAGCAAGAAACAGCTGCACTGAATGATCTGTACGGAGAAGTTAACACTTATATGCTCCACAAGTTAACAATAAAGAACAAAGAATCCCATGATACACCTTTGAACCTCCAAGATTATTTTAGCATTACCAGAACTAACCACACTGAGAAGTCTAATGTTCAATACCTACAGGTCATGGATGCAAAGGCGGATAGCAAGGACACGCAGAACCTGGAGCGTGTGATACAGATGCATCCTTTGATGATCACTGCAGTGACTGTGAGTCAGAATACAGCGATTCAGAACTAAGTACTTATATGGGAACATGAGAATAAGGCTATATTATGTAGAGTGTAATTTTTTTAGTCACGTTGATACTATGTAAACAATAACACAATTAGCTATGTCAATTATTTGGTGTGATATTTTCTTTTCTGACCAAGATTACCATCCCAATTTTAGTCTGCAATACCACTATTCACTTACCTAAAGCATGCTAGAGTCTTGGATCGTGCACGGCATTCCTTGCTGCGTTGTGCTCTGTCATGCAAAGGGCGCTCAGATATCCGCCCCTCAACAACCAACAAAAAACATACCAAAACTCTCATCAACTGGTAAGTTGCTCTCAAAACGGGGAGAAATCTTTTTCTCCAATGACTACTCCATCATCGTACCGATCCTTAAGTCAACGCCGTGAACGCAGCTTGATGTAAGCCTCTGCATACACATCGACACCACACATAGCCATTTTGCCTCCATTGCAGACTCGGAAATTACGTCATCCAAAAATAAAAGTCACGTGAGATTACCGTTGGCGGATAGACTGACTATATTGTTTATAGCTACTCTTTAGATGGCTTCTTAGATACCAGTACAGTATATATGTAGTAACTGGTAGGACTGGAATAAAACATTGTCTAGCCAGTTCCCTACATGCTGTGTATAATGTTTTACATGTCGCAGTAAGTACTACTTCTGACATTCCATGTGAACAGTATTCACTACTGCAGTTGAATGCCACAATATAGTTAGCTGTATATACGGACTATGTCAGCTATAGCTGTACTGGTGAATGGAGGAGTTTATACAATGCAACAAGTTATTCTAAAAGCTTATCAACAGCGAACCTATTCTCGCGTGCCAGCCCACTTCCCATCAAGTTTAGCGGAAGGGGGCTGGTACGCGAGACTATATACAGCGAACCTACGCCGGCTGCAAATTAAATTACTTTAACCATAGATAATCGTCCCTCCGTGTTTCTCCACTGCTGTGAGAGAGAATTTGGCCGAGGGGTATAAAGCATAGATAATAGGCGACCATGTACATGCATATAGATACGTACGTACAATTAATGTTTGATCGCTGGGTGGGGCGGGGCGCGGGCATGCACGCGAGACACCGAGGTGCTCTTTATTTAGAAAGAGCGAGCGAGCGCCAAGAGAAGATCCTGCAGTTACCAGCCTCCAAACATCAAAGCAGAGATAAGATGACCTCCATAACATCTGTCATGGGCACTGGTACCAACAGCAATGGTGTAGCAGAGTCTATCCACAAGATAGTATTCAGCCCCAGACTTGACCTAGCTGCTGTCGAAGAAGTGATCAAGCGGGATCCAGCTGCCCTGAATACAGTGAACCCTGAGAATACTCTGACCCCAATCCAAGCGGCTGCGCGAAGGGGTCACAGTGGACTGCTGCGATTACTCGGAACTAGTGGAGCGGACTTGGAAGTCCGATCTAGAACGGGAGAGACACCGTTTCTCCTGGCCTGCCAGGTATGGTATATAGCTAGCCTCTATTCCCAGCCCCCCGTCTTAGATGGTTGCATGAAGGTATGGTGAAGTCTTCACCTTCGTGCTATGTATGTGGCTTATAAGTAGGCGTGGCGAATGACGTAATTCTACTTTTTGGAGGGCAAACGCGCGAGTTCGCAGGTACGTAAGTACATAGCTGCAACTGTAAACAGCACCCTCAGATATCAAATCTCGGAAGGTCATGTCCTGTAATTCTCTCTGTTTTGGCTGCAATGAAACATGCTCTCGCCGCATTCACTTGCCCTCTGGAAGTGACATTACGTAATTGGACACACCCCTTGCAATCCATCTATTAATAGCTAAGAGCTGTTGGGTTGGATATAGCTAATCCAAGATCCCACTGCCCCCTGCACTTCCCCTTCTATGCATTCAGCTACACTTATTGTTGGTAAGTTCAGTCTCCATTCTTCCCATAAAGAGAGCGTCAAATTTCCTCCGGGTGCATGTATCCTTCACCAATAACACTGGACTGTCAAACAAGTGCAAATCAACAGAAAAGCTGATGCATTATGCAAAGAGGTGCATACGCGTGGAAAAAGACTAAAAGCCGCCTCCTGCTGCTAATTTTAAAAAACCTTTGGAACGAGAGTAGCATATGTAGCCTTACACATTCCACTTTGATACTGTAGGCTTGGAACAGTACGTACATTATCTCATGTACGTGTTGGTTGGGCCGGTGCAGTGGAAGTATTTTCAGAGTGGGAAAAAGTTGGCATGAGAGCGACCGATAATGATTGTGAGTGAGTAACTACATTGCTGGTGGAGCGCCATCTCCCCGCCGCTGTCAAAAGCATCCACTTGGCCAGAAGAAGAACTATTAGTACACAGGACGGGTGATTTAAATCAGTGTCACACACTCTTACACATTCCAATGTTGGAGGAAGTGTGCATGTGAAGTACTATATTTGCTAGGGGTAACGATAGTATAAGTGTACTTTAATTAGAAATTGTGCCATACAACAAATATACTGGATAGGTGGACCTGTAATTATACTACTACTATCCCCACGGCAGGTGGGCAGCTTGTTTGCCGTTCACGCTCTGGTGGAGTGTGGCGCTAACGTGAGGGCAGTGGACAACAGCGGGAAGTCCGCCATGCACTTTGCAGCGCAGGCTGGAGCAGTGTAAGTATAGCCATGTCTATTGATGCTTTTTTAAAGCCAAATTAGTAAGCCAAACCGATTAACCCAGACCCACACCCTTTCTCTCTCCCTCAGCCACATCATACACTACCTATCAGTGACTCAGGGCTTGGGCTTCCAGTGTACCGACAAAGAGTAAGTCTGTACTACCTTCTAGCAGTAACAAGTACTTTTAAAGGCACACTTTGGCAGGACCAAAAATTGCAGCACTAATGCAATGCATAAACAAATGTTGTTGTGATGTCCTTATTATTCAAGGAATTGCTGTGAGCTGTTATCCTTATCACTCAGCCTCGTGCCCACGCTCTCCTGCACATTGCTAGAGAGCCTAGTGCATTTTCTCACGTGATTTAACTTACATGTACAATGTACTTAATTGCACGAAGTAACTGTAGCTACAGGAAGTAAGTTAAGTGTGTAAAAAAACTTATGATGTAACCAATTTAGATTTGGACGGCACTCAGAAGTTGCACGCTCCTTCACAGCTTCGCCACTCATAAGCTCCATGCTGTACCTACTACTTGTTCGCGTCTGACCCAGTAGCTTGCAATTCAGTAACATAATCTTTATATCAGGACATGATGCAAATATTAACGTCTGTAAAGTCACTAATATTTGTGAATCAAGAGAGTGAAGAAACTCTGAAAAAAATCGGAGCCCAGCTGGGGATTGAACACCAGTCAAGTGCTCTTACCCACTGAGCTGAGGAACAGTAGGCAAACTTTATTAGCTACTGAACCTGCTACATGTAGTAGCCATCACCCTTTTAGATAATTACTTACATACAGCGAGACAGCCATAGTTACCTGTACATAGTAAAGCAGCCACACACTATTATTATATATTACGAGCTCTTTTTTTTCCCCACAGTGGCAACACTCCCCTTCACCTTGCTGTAATAAATCGAAACATTGAAACTCTCCGATACCTGCTTAGACACAATGTAAGTACAGTATGCATAATATTACTTACAAGCTTAGTACTGTAACTGTATCTAAAGTAACAAAAAAACTGACTAGCATGCAGCATTAAAGCGCAGGACGATGAGCTCATTTTGAAATGGTGCATGGTAGCCTATTCTGCAGCCAGTCAAAAAAATAGTACGTGCCATCTACATACATCTAATTAGTTCTCTTTTCCTTACCCTCCCCCCTCCCCCCTCCCCCTCCACTTCCCCATCATCCATCTTACATTTCTCTTGCTGTACATCTAGCGATCTGATGTCCGTGCAGGCAACAAGTACGGTTCCACTCCACTCCACGTTGCCGCCAAGCTGGGAAGCCCGTGAGCATACACATTCTGTATAATTGTTGTTTGTGACTGTTTCTCTCTATTTCTACAACATTAGTCCATCCAACAGTTGCAGATAATTTCCTAATGAATGTAGCTACATGTACATGTACAGTACATGTGCAGAGGGTGGGTACATGTAGCTGCTGGTCAGGTGACATCAAACACTGGAGAGGCCAGAATAGGTTTTTATTAGCAGGTTCCTCAGAATGGGGTTGATTTGTTTTCTTGAAAGTGCTTCACAAGGAGATTCGAACAATTCTTGGGCATTGATAGCAGAACTCAGACCAAGCTACTTTTCTAATTGGGCAGCTCCACCACCTTTGGATGTATTATATAATTGTATTTTAAAAGATGGCTCCTGTCACCACCTTCTTCTTCATAACATACATGTGACTGCTTAGTTTTCAGGTCTGTGCTTTAGTGGTTTTATTTTCCTGGCAGTCTGATGCATACTAAGTTTAGGTGTAGCGTGTTATTCATGTTTAAAGGGTGATTACAGTTGGGTCCTACTGCTACCAGCGGGTTTAGAAGCTATTAAAGCTTGCCTACTGCTCCTCTGCTCAGGAGCTCCAGTAACTCAGTGTCTGACTAGTATTCAGAAGATCCTGGGTTCAATCCCCGGCTGGGCTCCAGAGTTTCTTCACTAGCTCTCTCAATGTTATTTGTTCCTCCATCTTTGCTGATTTGCGTATATAGTGGCATGTCCTGGATGCTGGTGAACAGCACTAGAGATGACCTCACTGGCATCAAGGACGCCAACGGCTACATCGCTGCAGACCATGCCAAGATGGGCCAGACCAACAGGTACAGTAGCTGTAATTAGCAGAATTTTTTTTAGGTGTAAACGTTTGCAAAAGTGCATGCATGTCGCTTTGGACTATATTACCATAGTAGAATATAGCTTGGCATGCTTTCAAGTCACCTGCATATAGTATTATATAAGGGTTCGGAACCTCATGTAGGTTCATACCTAAGATTATTCTCCATGGCTATGAGATATAATCTGAAGTGAGGAAGGCCTAGGTACGAGGCTGCAGGGAACAGGTTACTCTGTGTTACAAGTACATGTACATATTTCTCGTACTATATCTGTTAAAAGGTTTGCCTTGTTCCCAGTCTCCGTTCCCAGTCCCCGTTCCCAGTCTCCATTCTGCAACAACAAAAAAAGCTGTGGAGTGGAGATTGGGAGCGAGGTAGGCGGAATACGCCAGCATAATTTTGGGAATAATAGGTAAGGAGAAGCATCGAGCATAAAACAGGAATAAGAGGGGGGAGTGCAGGAGTAATTATGACGTAACACAGGTCACCAGACCTATGCCAAATCAACGACTACGACATGCGAAGAAGTCCAGTCCAGCTCTGCTTAAGAACAGTCTAGTTGGTCTACTGCGTTGCAAGCTGATGCTGCACTGCAATTCTATTTCCGTTTATTTGCATTCGTATGGATGTTTGGAGTGCTTGGCAAAAGGTATAAGTTCAGGAATAGTTAGCAAAACTCTCAGGAATAATGAGTATAATGTTGAGAATCAGGAATAAGCAAAATCGGTAAGTCTCCTCTGTATGTTTCTCTCCCCTCCAGGCACCAGGTGTTAGCCAGGAAGCTGCGGGCATGGTCAATGGGGACCAGAAAGTTGACCGCACGGCTGGCGTGGCTGGTGTTCTTCCTCCTTCCCGCCATCTCTCTCCTGCTCAGCATTCTCTTCAACCATTATATGAAACAACCGGTTGGCTTCGTGCTCTCAGTCTTCGTCCTCACTGGAGGTGTGGATTTAGCTAGCTTAGTAGACAGTATCACATGAGGGGCTCCGCCTGTGTAAACTGATTCCGTATGTGTACATGTATGTACATGTACGTATCTGTTGTCAATGGTTGCTAAAAGTACTGGTGTATGTTGCTTACATGTACATGCATGTAGCAACTGTCACCGTGTGTACATGTAATATACGTGTGTATGGAATGAAGCAAATTATTAATAGTCATTTATAAGTATGACCATAGTACAATTAAGCTACATGTACATTGTATACTGCGAAATGTCACAAGTTGTTGTCATGGCATTGTTACAAGTGCACAGCATGAATAGCAATGCTAATTAAAGACAATAAGGAGTGATGTTTGCAGTGTAACTTTGTACTATTAGGTAATGATTAAGTTTTCCTTGAATGGCAACTGATTTTGACTAGATTTGGCAATCCCAGAACTCTTGCAAAGTCAAAAGTTCTGTGCAACACACTGTTAACCGTGCTACAGTTACCTACCACGTGACTTGCAGTATTGCTACGGATTTTGTCAATGACATGTAAAAACAAATCATCGGGTGACTTATAGTATAAACATGGCTTTTTATCAAGCACATGTACCTATAAGGCTTCCCCATAAGGCATTGGAGTAATCAAGGTTCTCACATTACAACCCATGGACCAGACAAGCCGCCAAGAGGTACCTTTCACCCCTTATTTGTTTGCAGGGACTACTATAGTAGCCTGTTACCTGCCAGGGTTGTGGTTGCCAACTGATGAGTCCCACAGCATTAGAGATGAAAAGTATCTCTTGGTGGTCTTCTGGTCTGTGGGTGAAAATATGAGAACCAATGCAATCAGTGCCACCCAGAACTAGAATTTTGCTTCCACCTACCAGCTTTCAATTACAATGTTGCCTGTCATTGTTGGTGTGTGACAATGAATTATTGCTGCCGTCCCCTCCAGGTTTCTTCTTCCCGTTCCGCTGGCATCGCATCCCCCATGATAGTAGTGCCCAAAACCCCGCCCTCTTCGGGGCCCTCTTGGCCGGGATCACACACACCATGGTCTGCTACTTCAGAGCCGTCTTACCTCATATCCTCCTCCTTCCACTTCCGGGTGGAGTGTACGTAGTACGGCATTGTAGTAAGCAGCAGTGAAGGATCCTTTCTGTTTGGTCCTTCAGCTTTATACACGGACGAAGACAGGGAGAGGGGAGGGGGGGGGTGGGGGGGGGG
The DNA here is from genome assembly GCA_963921505.1 of Phakellia ventilabrum. Lineage (NCBI taxonomy): Eukaryota > Metazoa > Porifera > Demospongiae > Axinellida > Axinellidae > Phakellia > Phakellia ventilabrum. Next base: position 1,979,945 of record OY997386.1, on the reverse strand, counting down.
GGGGGGGGGGCGATAGGAACTATCCTCTTGCATACCCTTACCCTAGCCCTACTCAAACCCTAGCCCTAACTCTACTTCTAAAGATGTGATTCCTGCTTGAGTATATATATGCGTATGAGACTAGCCCATTGCAGGTGAAAGCATGTATGTATGTATATTGTCACATGACTCCTTGACTACCGGCAAATGTTTGGCCCGGTAACATGCTCGGGTTTATCTCTCTGGTCATCACAGTTGTTATGCTGCTCTTCGTCCTGGTGTGAGTAACTTTTATGTACTGTATGTAGTCCTAACTGATAGCTGTAGTGTAGCCTCCTGCTCCACAACTTTTTCACATGTAGTAAAAAAAAGCGTCATTTTCATTTCAGGGATTAAATAGTACACAGTTGGGTATAGGTAGCTAGTGAAGCATCCTGATTAGAGAGATCGTCAATGGTTTGACTGTTGTCATCTTTAGCTAAGGCTTGAGATGTGCCCTTAATTGTCAGAGGACCTGTAATACTGCAGTACGTGTACATAAATGACATCTCTGCTTGCAGTAAGGTGCTAATGGATCCTGGTATTGACAGAGTTGGCAAGCTTGGCAGTGATGGAAATCCCTTGGTAAGGAGCCACAGCATGAGTCAGTACTAACTACTAGCCCCATTCCACACAGTCAGAGTGGGAACAATGCTGAAGCATTACATGATGAGTCATTGCATGATGGCATGGTATATTTATGCACATGTAGTATTATGTATATTGTACAACTGATTGAGTATAAAATACATTTCTAGCTACCTCTGTAGGTATGTACCAGAGTATTTCTTGCAGATAATTGGAAGGCTCTTGTGGCAGGAAATGGTTTTGCATGTACCATAGGTCTGTGCTGAACATCAGTAAGGTACAGTGTTGGGTTTCATGCCAGCCTCGTGGTCTGTGCTGAACATCAGTAAGCTACAGTGTTGGGTCACATGCCGAGCCGTACCAGCAAGCGGAGATGGCAACGCCTTTATCTGTATACAGCTTCTCTGTGTCTGTGAGGCAATGTGGATCAGTTCTTTGATGAGTAGAGTGGTGTTGTTAGCAGCCTCATCCAACACCTTAGTCTCATCCCAAAGAATTGGGTGATGGTGAGTACAAGTATCTTCAGCAATGGCAGACTTTTTCTGGCTCTCCTCTTCTGGTTGCTGTCTTGTGCTCCTTCATCCTGGTCTCTCGGTCTTGCAAGATCTAGCAGTCTAAGCTAAGGCCAGAATTTGAGAGTTTTTCTCTCTCTTTATTGGTCTGGTTAGGATATATTATAGAAGTTTAGTAGTTTACTGGCATGAACAAGAGCACGTTTAACTACGTTGTACATACACTTTTCAGGACTCGTTTGTTCTAACTAGCTGAAGTGCACCCAAATACATTAATAATAAATAATAATGAAACTATTGTGAGAACATTTGTGCAGAACTTTTGTGCAGGAGCTTCTTGCTTTGCTACTAGTCCTGCTTCTCCACATTTTTATGCACTCTTTAAGTCAAATTTTTTTTTTCCTGTGCAGACCATAGTGGACGTAGCGAGACAGGGTGACCAGATCATAAGCAACAATGTCTCGTTCTGTACCTCCTGTGAGGTAGGTCCACTGTACCATCTCTGTAGCCTCGTCCCCAGGCTCCCCTCCCACTCGGTGCGTGGGAGGGGAGCCTGGGGACGAGGCTACCATTTCTGTGATACTCATTTTGGCTAAAATGAATTTGTCCCTATCTTGATAATACTGTAAGTGCTGGTAAAAATAACTGAGATGTGGTCTGATCCAATCACTGCCGACCAGTGTGGGCAGAACACTGTGTCTGTATATTATACAGCTCTGAGGGGGGTAGCCTTGTACCCAGGATCCACTGGGGGGGGGTGTGGTCTGGGAACGAGGCTATAATGGGGGGTAAGCCAATGTATGTTTATCTCCTGTTGGGGGTACGTGATGTCCAATTTAGAGTTATTGGACTTGCGCAGCTAGATGTATGACGTCTTAACTCAACTGCGTCGATCTTATTCGGGTCAGTGATGAAATCTACACGTAGTTTGGTCAAAACATTACCATAACAGCAATATTTTCAACATGAATGACACAATGAGATATAGTTAGTTAGATACAGGTAGTTGATACACAGTTACGCCGTCAGTAAGAGTAACGTTCAAAGTTAGCCATGTGAAGTCCATAAGTCTATCTATAATTAAATAGCGCTAATCATTTCAAACGTGTACATCCTAGATTGTAATTCCTGAGAGGACGAAGCACTGCAAGCTCTGTGAGGCATGCTGTCGGGGCTTTGACCACCACTGCATGTGGCTGATGAACTGTATTGGATACCGCAACCATCGCCTCTTTGTCGTCTTCTGCTCCCTACTCATGACTGCCAATCTCCTCTTTCTTAAGGAGGCTATATCTTGTGAGTGGTAGCTTCATGCTTTCGTGTGACATACACATACACATACAAAAATATATAATATACATGCATGGATATACATGTACCCTGCAAAGTACACATATACACACACACACGAGCACACTCAAACATACATCTATGTATACATTACATGATACGTGAACATATACATGTAATTAATAAGGCACCCTTATTCTCAGGCTCCACTCCCCAGCTCCTTCACACACAATGTGAGAAGTGTGTGGAGCTTGGGAAAGAGGCTATAATTATAATACTTAAACCAATGTCTATTTTTACCTTCACAGGTCTATTTGTCATCAGTGATTCCTATAACCCATACCATATTCTTATAGTGAGTGCACAGTATAAATGAAGGGCTGAGAAGCAGATTATAAGTATTAAAATTGCCCCCCCTCCCACCCAACTTGAAAATACCATCCATATGCTCATACATGTACTGTATTTTTACATCAGTTCATGCAATTTCCCTATTCGATTGCAAGTTAGCCCACTATGCATCTGAGCCCTTCAAATATTCCCCAGAATAGGAGTTGTTTTTGAACCAATCTTACACAGCACTTCTAAGATTACTCGGAGTTCGTAATACCCTGTAGAGAATCATTGAGTATGATACTCTCGGTTAGCCTTGCTTCCGGTCACCTGTATGGGCCTGAGACTCTGAGGAGGTTACCTATCAATTGCACTTCATAAATATACATGTAAGGACACTCTCTCAACACTCTAATGAGAGAGACCTAACAATGCAAGAACTGAAGTTTAAAGCTCACACTAAAGGTATGAGCCCTGTGGCAGACTGGGTATAGTTTTTTTATGCCATTATTGGCACAGCAATTATCCCTTTGGTGTGATCTGCAGACTTAAGCTTTTACAGTGCAGACGTAACTAAACAGTAGTCTTATCTGGTGATGTAGCTTGTGCATGAATTTTCTCCTGCTCATTTATGTTCTATAGGAGGCAGTTCTCAGTGAACGCTGGATTCTGATACTGATCATTGGCAACTTCTGTACTGCATTCTTTTCTCTCGCTGTAAGATGGTTTCGAATAATGATAATCTCTTATGTTATAGACTTACATCATTAGGTGTTATTGCAAATGATCGTTGTGTGGTTGTAAGTTAACATACTTTCACCAAATAATTTCCCTACAGCTTCTACTTCAGCAGCTCTCGAATGTTTCTAGGATGGAGACTACATACTTTGATGCCACTGGCAAACCTGCTTTTGGGAAGAAAAGGTGCAGAACAGTCTATAATGATTGGCATGTGGGACGAGGTTCCGTTTTAAGCAAGACAAATTATCATCTCTGGGGGAATTCCAAAAAAAAAAACGTCATCACCTTGATCGGTAGAATCGCAAAGGTGGCTAGTGTGCATGCCAACACAATCATTTCTTTGTCTGTAGGAGCTTTGAAGAGCTTTTCCGAAAATTCATCATCATGAAGACATCCGGAGATGAAAATTGGACTTTAGCCCACATGCTACTTAACTGCTGGGTGATAAAACTGTGAATTAAATTTGCGTGGCCTTATCTTCCCCCACTTTCTGCTGCAGGGATAGAAAGCGTTTGCGCTTATCTGCAAGACTGAGGCTCATTCACCTGTTCCTCACAAACTATCCCAAATGGTTTGTCCTCAAAGATCCAGAACAGCTGCAGAGAGTCACTTTTACTGTGTAGAAATTTGGTACTATAGCGAGCTGTTAATTTTATAATTACTCTGCCATTGATGAGACATTATAATATTTATTATGTTAGACTGACTACAGGAGAGCTAATGGCATAAGGCTGTTAAGTTATGGCTGATTGCTCAGCTATGAAAAGTGGTCTGATGTATAGCTACTACCAGAGAAGCTAATTAAACAGATGCTAGCAAGCTAAACAGAATTCACTTCAAAACAGCAATGGAGCTTCAGCATCACTTTGATCTCAGCTTATCAGGGATACGACGCAGAAGCTGAGACCGAAGCGAAGCTGTTTAATTAGCTTCTTTGTTTTAGTATTTAAGTGACTGTTCATGTATTCCTATAGCTAGCTCTATATTGATGTGCCCTGAAGAAGACTACATACAGCACTGTATAGTCGAAACATTGGCAATTTCATGATACTTTTGATGTGAATATTCTGGTTGGAATTGAAGAAACTTCATAAGGCCATACCTAGTTGATTATATGTTTCTCAGACAACTGAATTTTGGAGTGGGACCCGGGTGGCAGGCAAAAAAAAAGAAGGAATATGAATCTCATTTAAATTGTGGGTGTGGAGCTAATTGCGATCACGCGCTAGCTTGTTTTCTGTCGAACAGCAAACAGTACAGGCTTCTAGCGGATAAAATAGTGAAGAAAGGCTGCAGTACTATCACTCTACTGGAGCTATTTGGCTTTTATTGGCTAGTAAAATAAAAATCACAGTTTTTTTTCTTTTTAATAGACCTGCCAGATCTGAGAAACACATAATCAAGTAGTATATATGGCCTAAGCATGAAAGGTTTACTATTTGAGGCCCCAATATCTCGTACTTGCTGTTTGTCTAAGTAGGGGTCCATGAGGAGCACGGTGAGACAGTAATTTGAGACTGGGAATTAGGCTGCTTTTAGTCCCAAGGGGAGAGAGCCTGGGACTAAGTACCTCATATACATACATGGCTAAGGCTCACATACTCAGGAGTGAATGAAGTGCAATGATGGGTCTCTTGCAGACAAACACGGCACAGGATATGTAACCTGTTGAGGTTCAGCAAATGTGCTGAACCTCAATAGAATACGTGCATACATGTGTAATAATCAAGCTAAACCCTGGAAGTCAATAGAAAGGTCTACATGTTGTAGACAGCTTAGGTCATTACTCTGCATGCCAACACCTCCTAATGGTAGTAGTAGGTTCGCCCAGACTCTGGGAAGTGAACCTCAATGTGTGCACACTTTAGCCGATTGAGATTCAGCACGTACTGAACTGAGTAGTGAACCTAGAGTCTAGCGGCTGTGTGGTGCTGAATCGCACACTAGTCTAGCGGGTATGAGGTGCTGAACCTCAATGCATGCACACTAATAGCACACTAGTCTAGCGGCTATGAGGTGCTGAACCTCAATGCAGTGCTGCTAAAACACGTCGTGCAATAAAGTGGAAGAGAAAAAAAGGGGGCCACACCCCTGTGCTTCCCACCTAGCCTAAGGCATCCCCCGCCCCCCAAGTTTAGCTTATTGGAGCAGATGACATGAAAGAGTGACGTTGAGATTTCGATTGAGTGAGTCTCTCACGTCGACGTCTGAGTCTCATGTCGACGTCTGAGTCTCTCACGTCGACGTCTGAGTCTCTCACGTCGACGTCTGAGTCTCACGTCGACGTCTGAGTCTCTCACGTCGACGTCTGAGTCTCACGTCGACGTCTGAGTCTCACGTCGACGTCTGAGTCTCTCACGTCGACGTCTGAGTCTCTCACGTCGACGTCTGAGTCTCACGTCGACGTCTGAGTCTCTCACGTCGACGTCTGAGTCTCACGTCGACGTCTGAGTCTCTCACGTCGACGTCTGAGTCTCACGTCGACGTCTGAGTCTCACGTCGACGTCTGAGTCTCTCACGTCGACGTCTGAGTCTCACGTCGACGTCTGAGTCTCTCACGTCGACGTCTGAGTCTCACGTCGACGTCAGAGTCTCTCACGTCGACGTCTGAGTCTCACGTTGCTCAACTCGACGTGGATGACTCAGACGTCGACGTGAGAGACTCAGACGTCGACGTGAGAGACTTGACGTCGACGTGAGACTCAGACGTCGACGTGAGACTCAGACGTCGACGTGAGACTCAGACGTCGACGTCGACGTGAGACTCAGACGTCGACGTGAGACTCAGACGTCGACGTGAGAGACTTGACGTCGACGTGAAAAATGCTCACAACTGCGGATAATGCTCACAGCTGTGTATAATATGCTCACAACTGTGGATAATGCTTACAGGTCTGGAAAATGCTCACAACTGTGGATAATGCTCACAGGTCTGGAAAATACTCACATCTCTGCAAAATGCTCACAAGTCTGGAAAATGCAACTGCATGTGGATAATGCTCACAGGTCTGGAAAATGCTCACAACTGCGGATAATGCTCACAGCTGTGTATAATATGCTCACAACTGTAGATAGCTAATGCTCACAGGTCTGGAAAATGCTCACAACTGTGGATAATGCTCACAGGTCTGGAAAATGCTCACATCTCTGAAAAATGCTCACAAGTCTGGAAAATACTCACATTTGAGCATTTTTCAAACCTGTCTGGAAAATGCTCACATCTCTGCATGCTCACAAGTCTGGAAAATGCTCATCTCTGAAAATGCTCACAAGTCTGGAAAAAGCTCACATCCCTAGGTAGTGCATATTTATATACGGAATATACGCACATGTTCATTTGGACACTAACTGTAGCTTGTAACTCGGTACATAGCCAGCTTAACCTACCATAATCACTCTGGTATATAATAGAGCATTTTTTTCAAACCTGTGAACATTATCTACAGTTGTGAGCATTATCTGGAAAATACATTTTCCAAAAGTAAAATTTAAACTTCAGCAGTTGTGTCTAGACCTGTGAATAGTATCCACAGTTGTGAGCATTATCCACAGTTGTGAGCATTATCCACAGCTGTGAGCATTTTCCAAACCTGTGAGCATTATCCAGTTGTGAGCATTATATCTGCAGTTGCGAGCATCTTCCATACCTGTGAACAGTATCCACAGTTGTGAGCATTATCCACAGCTGTGAGCATTTTCCAAACCTGTGAGCATCATCCGCAGCCGTGAGGATTATCTACAGTTGTGAGCATCATCCCCAGCTGTAAGGAGTATCTACAGTTGTGAGCATTATCCACAGCTGTGAGCATTATCAACAGCTGTGAGATTATCTCGAGTTGTGAATAGTATTATCCGGTGATGTGCATATTAAAGTTTGTATGCAGCATGCATGGCCTAAAAATGCTCACAAAACATACACCCCGTTTTTATTGTTCGCAAATCGACGACGGCTCGGGATAGCAAAATTTAGCTATAGGCTGGGCAAGATACGGTATGCTTGGTTGAAGTTGCATTTTTCCGTTAATATATTTGTATGCTGGCTAGCTACATACAATTCGAACCTCGTAGCTAGCTGTTATATATCCTACATGTCAGATAATATCATGGGCCTGTAGATAACTAAGGGATTGAATAATAAGCGTAATATAGGCGAACATTATCAGAGTAATTGATGCACCTCTTAACTCCACTCCCATACAGGTGTTTGCACTGCAGAGGGAGAAATATCAAAAGACCTAGGTACGTGTATGAGTGAAACTACTTATGATGGAACAGCTGTGTAGCAGACTAGGGAACTGTTACCAGTCAAATTCTCAGGCAGTGCATTACATCAGCAGTCCGAGAAAGGAAGTTTCTGATGGTTTTATTAGGGCTGAGGCTGAAACATCTGGAACTAGAGTAACCTCCAACTAGTCAAACAACTATTGTCGTTTGACTGGTTGGAGGTTACTCCGAAAGTTGTTTGACTAGTTGGAAGTTACTCTAGTTCCAGATGTTTCAGCATGTAGGAGTCATGTCTCTGTGTAGCCTCGTAGTCTACATTTTGCAGTGTACGCAGAAGGTATGCCATATTTGTTACTTCAATTTATGCAATTTTCAGTATTTGATTTGAGTTAGCCCACTATGCTTCCCTGCCGTTCAAATAAATTTACCTCAGGAAGATTAATAGCCTCATGTTGCACAGATTTTATTTGCAGACATTAAGAAAACAATTGTAGGGAGAAGGATTTTTTTTATCCATAGCTGCTCTACAATCTGGGGGAATCGAGGCCTGGGAATGAGACTATTAATAGCATTCTATCCAGCCACGGATGGGTGTCAACTGTATATACAGCTGAAAGAAGGAAACGATGGATAAATCATACCAGTTGTGTACATAAACATTATGATATCGTATCCACCTATACACAGGAAAACTGTGGTATGCATTTAGTTCCATCAATGGGATTATCATAAAATGACTACTAGCTTTTCCCGTGCAAGAGAGTGTCGTGTGTGTGTGTGTGTGTGTGTGTGTGTGTGTGTGTGTGTGTGTGTGTGCATGCGTGTGTGAATACCACCTCTCCATGGACACCTTTGTAGGGTCAAAAATCCAGTGCTAAAAGAATAGATGTACGTATAGTCTAACGCACATGGCTACATTGTATGGTCCTTGCCTTGAGAAAATTAAAGCAGATAGCAAGGTGTTTTCCTGTATAGAGAGAGGACTTCACATTTCAAGTGATATTATAGCAACATAGAATGCAGAGCGACCATCCCTAATCAGCTGGTCTGTGTCAGGACAAACAGTAGGTAAATGTATAGCATGCAGCAAATTTTAGCCAATTGGATTAGGGCTCTTGAGATATCAGGTAGACTATGTTTGTGACTGAGGCGGTTAACTTTGAGAACTTAATTACTTCATGGTCTAAGTATCCTCTGCGGGATTTTTATTATTACATCACAATCATTTGGCATAACTGTTGTGTGCTGGTATACAGTTTCTATAATTCCAAAAGAGTACCACCTAATAAAACCATCCAAAATTACAACAAAATCATGGAAGGAATTCTTAAATAAACACTCAGTAGAAGTAAACATCCTCAAGAGATTATACCACAATCATTTGGAATAACCGCTATATGCAGGTAGCTATACACTTTCTCAATCCTCTATGCATGTCAAAAAGTTTTATAGCTATATATACTCACAGTGGAATCAGTTGAATCGGAAGCTGTGTTGTCCGCGTTTACACCTTTCATCTCGCATGGCAGGGATAAGACCTTTCTCGAACACGATCGACAGCAGGTCGTCAGCAGTTTTAGTGTCGGGGTATTCATGCAAGGCCCACTTGACGTACACAAGGAATTCCTTCCAATCGACATAGCCATCGTTATTCATATTGAGTGCTTGCAAACCTTGCTTTGTGCTATGACACCGGTAGCACCCAAAATATGGAGCCATGAATCCGTGATAGAATGAGTCAAACTGCAGACGTTCATCTCCCTTTCCTTCTTCTCTCACATCCCAGTTGTCCCATGCCTCACGGATGTCAGCAATGAGGGTTTCGTGGTGTGGACTGCTGACCTTCACCTTGGCAATCACATCGCTCATCTCTTCAGTTAGCTTGCCTCCTGAACGATCAAATAGGATGATAATCCCAACCTTGCTCATGTACTCTTCTTTTCTACCGCTACGAAGATCCTCCAGCATTTTTTCCTTCATATTACCCGCTATGTCGTTGTTAAACTGCTCGTTCCTGCCAAACAAGTTGATCAGCCTATCCTTGATCATTTCTGGTGAAGCTATGGTGGTAATACGGTTTGGTGTTTCCACACCGAAGAATTCTGCCATGTCGAAGTCTCCAACACCCAACCCACCAAAAACCAAGTCGACAGCTCGTTCTCCATACACACACTGTCTGGGGTGTGGTGGTTTTCCTGTTGTGATTTCGGTGACTGTTTTGGCAGCATTTCTCAGCTGAGTACAGGTGTACTTCTTAAGAACCTTTGTGTTGCCCAGACGGATCAGGTTCATCAGGGTCACAGAGGAGCAAGCATGTCCCATGGCGGCACCTTCTTCGCACAAGCTAGCCCAGACTCCATCTGCTCCACTGCTGAGACAGTTTAACTGAACAGCCGTTTGGAGATCCCATTTTTGGTGGATATGGACCAACAGTTTCCCCGACTTCCAGCCGTTGCCATCCATGACTCTCCGCACGCTTGCTGTCCACGCTTCCAATTCTTCCGGAAGGTACTCTCCCAATGGATCTTCAAAGGTGAGGGCGAACATACGTTTATCGGGCGGCAACGATGCGAGGAATTTGACGATGGAAAGTAGGCGTTCGGGTGCTTCTGTCATCGCCAATGGGAGATCTCGCATGTTGAGAAGGATGCGAGCGTCTTTCGAAATTTTGTCATACACCCATTCCATCCACTTGAGGATGAGCTGGCACGTGTCTTCCACTGTCCACTTCTCCCCCCACATGACATCCTTGCTGGCGAAGTCTGCTTCGAAGAAGACATTTCGTAGCCCAAAGTGTTTATTCTTCTTCAGCGAAACGGGAACACTCTCGGTATCGTAACGTCCGTCCTTGACGCCTTCAGTTACCTCGGAAAAGGAGTATAGGTGACTAAAATCTTCACCGCGGTCTTTCAGATACTGGACGAAAACGTCGTCCACACGAGTCATGTGTGCAAACGAAGCCACTACGATTTCCTTGAATCCACATTTTTTCACTGCCTCGTAGATTTGGATCTTATTTTCTAGAGTGTGGCTGCGCAGCTGGCCAACGGTGCTTTCGCGGATGGAGTTGTCGAGAACAAAGAAGTCTAGATCTTGCAGCCGCTTGCGTTTTTTGACCCGCACCTCCTCAATGTCTGCCTTGATGCGGCGCACCTCTTCGTCAATTTGGCTCATCGTTTCGTTGCGCAGTGCTACTCGCTGGTGAAAAAGAAATGGCTTTTATACTGTCTGCTTACGTCAAATTACAACTATCACTGGCGTAGGAAGCGGAGGGGAACTGGGGCTGGAGCCCCCCTAACCCTGTAAGCAGGGGACTGAACCCCCCAAAACATTTTTGCGTCAATGGGACCGGGAAACGAACCGACCTTACCGTGTTTTAATATTCTGAACTTCCGTTAAGGGCGGGGCTTGTACGCGTTGCGTAAGAGCCTCACGTATTAATGCGTCGCGTATGAGCCCTGCCCTTAACAGCAGTTCAGACGAACTTTTCTAATCGGGAGTGAGTGCGCAAATAATTATGTGATGTGATATTTAAAAACTAGCCCGGATATTTTAACTGAAGTCTTGTGCACATGCAGTTCTGAATCATGTGAACGAAGTGAGCGCAACACTAATCCTGGCGCAGCTTCTCGGTAAACATGAAGGCTCGCTTAAAGCACTGTGGCTTTTTATCATGAATAATTGGAAATTGCCAAAAATAACGGCGAAAAGAAATGTCTCGAGTTCTACCAGGTACCTGCCTTGTTTAAAATGATTTGAGCATAAGTGTATAAATATTTTTTAACTTTCACAGCGATGCATTTTGCAAATACTGTATATGCAAAATATTTGTATCTACAATTACTAAGCATACTATAGTCCATGATCTAGCATAAACAATCACAGTATTATGATGTCGTCTTGATCATGACAGTGCTTCCAAGGCTTCAGAGAGAAAACTTTCAGCCTCTTGGCATGCCTGTGTATTACATAAAATGGTTATTCATGTAGCCACACGTATAATAATCATTTAGCTGCCATGCTGACTAAATTATTAGAGACACAGAAAATTTTGTCTATATTGATCATTCCTACCTGGTCTCTGACACGGGATCTTATTTCTCCAGGAAGCCTATTCCTTGGAATGATTCTGAAAGGAGAGAGCATGAAATTTAGTATTTCTGGCTAATTGTTGCACATTATTATATATATATATTGTATATGAAGGGGTGGCAATTTTTTTTTCTTCAAAAAAAGAAGAATCTCTCACCCAAGGAGTTTGCCACTGATGTCAAGATCAAAATTGTTCAGTTCAAAGTCACAGCCAATGTTACTGATCGTTGGGCAGCTATCAGCATCTGTACCTGTGCACACAAAAAATCAACATAATTATTTTGGCAGACCAAAGTTTATAAGGGGCCGTTCACAAACTAATTCTGCCACAGATAGCGTCATTAATACTCATTATGACACTAAGGGGGGGGGGGGACTGTGACGCTAAGGTGATAGTATGACCTTCCTATGCTATTTAACAGTTATTTGCCATTACCTTATCCCAGTAGCGTCATAATGATGCTAAAATGTGGTAAAATTAATTTGTGAACACCCCCTAAAGCTACTGTTATTTTAATTACTAGTGGGGAGAGTATTAGATTAGCAAATTACCGGGCTATTGCAAGCTTATATGTGGTGGCACATACCCAGGTCAAAGCTGAGAGTCAGGACGGAATCAGATGAAGTAACATCCAGTGTTCCACGCCGAGTCCTGAACAGTCTATGAATAAACAAGAAGAGGTGTAGCTATATACGCGTATAAAATAGCTGGGAGCTAGTAGCTAGCCATGTCTAGCAAAGCTATAGCTACGTAGCTATAAGCTAGCAAGTTTAACTAGCCGCGTGTCCACTTAGATATTCTGTATCAGTAAGTATGACCTACAGAATATAACCGACCACAAGTACTGCAGATGCTGTAGCATGCATGTAAGTAGCATTATGCAAATAGCTAGGTGTATCTCATAAGTGTGTGCCCACCTTTTTCGGCGCCAGTCAGCTTCAAGTTCGAGAGAGATAGCAGAGAATGTTATTGTGTACCTGGAACCTGTATTAGCCGCATCACAACCACCAGGACCGATATCAAAATGTGTGACTTGAATACTGAAGATTCAAAAGGAATTCAATATGAACATTCAGAAATCTGGCCATGCACAGTGGATAGCAATAATGTACTCACTTGCTGATGGTAACTGGACCTTCACTCACATCGTTTATTGTGAGAGTTCGTACCTCTCTCTCAAGTTGCAAGACTCCAAGGAAGCAGGCTGCAACAATTAAAAAATGCATTTTATAATAATATATATACATCAAATCTTGCACATTGCACAAAATATTAACTAAATTACATTGCGATGTTGGCTTACCTGCAAATCTCACGAAAAAAGGCGAGACTTCTCTTGTGCATCTCTGGCCCTGGGCTGAATTTAGAATGGCCAGGCACACAGCAATGCTCAAAAATCCCAGAGTTGCAAACCCCTTCATCCTTTCAAAACTTCAACGGTTACTTCACTGATACAAGTTTGCAGAGCTACACTGCCCAATTGTGATGATTATAACTATACGTGTATAAAATATCAGCTGTTTTATACCTAGTCTGAAGCCTGCTATAGCCTCACCATGATCATGCTGTGGCCTCAATTCAGTGGCTTCTGTAGGGTTGACTGAAGTCATTACCATGCCTACCACAGCCTATACCACCCACTACTTCCTCTAAAGATTCTCTGAATACTGAAACCAACATTACTAAGCATGAGGTATATAAGGCAGTGTGAAATCCTGCTTACAAAGTACACATTTGCATCATCAAGATGATGTAATCGTGAACCTGCGCAAGTATGACCATATATGGCGAAAAGGTACCACCACATGTCTAACATCATTGGGGATTTCCCATTGAACATATCTAAGTGTCACCTAAGCTTCATTTTGTTGAGGGGTTTTGGAACTAACCTTAAAACATCAACACCATTACGAAGCATGAGGTGTATAAGGTGTGAAATCCTGTTTGCGAAATATACATTTATCACCAAGATGACATAACTAGCTAGTGATTCATAACTAGCCAGCTGGCTATGAGTATATATGAAGACCTACCATCATAGCTATCGGACATCGGGGATTTTCCATTCCAGGGCAGGAAAACCTGAAAAAAGTAAAACTGTCTTACATTAGCTACCTGAGTTGAACAAGTTGGTGTAGATTAGAATATGTGATTACAAGACCAGCTGACTATGTGACAGTTCATGGAATATGGAATGGGGAATATTAGCAGAGCAGCAAATTACCACTGAGCATGAAGAGTGTAGCTCTCACAATAAGCTGACTCAAGAACAAGCATTGAGATCTAGCTATAGGGAAGTGAAGCATTGAGGATCAATTTATGCACTATGCAGCTACACACACTTAGCTACACATCATTAAACATACAATATGTATTATAGCTTAGAGCATAGAGCTGCCCATGCTCTAGGCCATTTAGTATATGTACACACTTCTAGAGCTTCCTATGCTCTATGGGATTCTTACCATGCTCTATGAAAAAAATACTATACCATGTTACTATAATAGTAACATATATGGAGAACCAAATAACACCTGGTCAGTTTAAGGATATGAATCTCCATGATCTCAGAAGAAAAATCAGAAGAAAAATGCCAGAAAGGTGTTCACCAATTGAGGATACGCTGAGTCCTATAGCTTCTTCGTAGTGCAATTGGATTGATTTTAACAAGCATCTAGGAGTGCTGAAGATTACAAAAAGTAGCTATCACAGTATCACAGTAGCTACCATAGGCAATGTTATTGTAGCTATTTGTTAATATGACCCCTTCCAAGAACTAGAACTAATTATTTAAGAGACCAGTTATTACGTCATGTGGCGGCTCGTGCACGTGTATGCCAAGGATACTTAGTAATTAAGTATTCTTGATTGTACTGCAATAGTAATCTCAGAAAGTATGGCCTGGGTCCGAAGCTGTCTATTGTGTACCTCCCAAATTCTGGCTGGTACGTTAACAGAATATGGCGATCGAGAGAGCTCTGGGGTCCCGAGGCGGATATTGTTTAGCCGGTCTCGAAGCGTATATAGAGATATTAAAAACCAGGCAATACTCTAGTTGGAACGTTTCATAGACAAAAACTAAATGTAGCTATATTAATATAGTGCCAACGATCCTACTGGCGCCAGCCCGATTGACTGCCGCGGCACGCAGCTTTCATCTCGTAACCATGAAATCCGCGTACGCTGTACAGAACTCCACTTCTCTTCGAGAAAATTAAGTGCTATCGTCCTATTCAGCTACTTTGAGAGAGAGAAGATGGTTTTGTTTGCCAGTATTGTAAAGGCCGTGAAGTCCGGTTTCACCAACAAGAGGGGCAGAAAGAAGAGCTCCGTTAGCGCTAGCCCTAACTGTGTGTCCTTGTCAACTAAGTCACCGCAGGTTCCCACCAGCAGCAACTTCAATTTCTCCTGTAATGTGAAGGTACACCAAGACTAGCCCCGCCCTCTACTTTTGAGCCCCACCCCCTTCGAATGGCTTCTGGTAAAGTAAACGCGTTAGGTCAGATTTAGTGCGATTCTAATGAGTATATTGGACCAGGACCTTTTTAATTGCTTTCTTACCACTAACAGTTGAAGAGAGATAAAAGAAAACTAATTGCTGCAGTAGTTTGATGGCAGCTGAGCAGTGTTCTGAACTTCACAGTAGTGCTTTGTTGGTGGCACTGTTAAAACATTGGTCAAAACATCTTCCAAAACAGCTGGAACGGGACAAAATTAAGCTTCCTAAAGGGCTCAACTCCACCGACTCAGTTAAATTTTGAAGAGCTTCAACTGCTAATATAAAAAGCTCATATAAATTCACATAAGCCTTTTGGATGTATTAAAGTTTGGCTCGGGAAAAAAGGGGGGGGGGGGGGCCGGGGGGAGTTTGGGCCTTTAAGTGATATTCGTAGCAATGAACAGATAGCTTGTAGGATTAGGCAATATCTAAAACAGCAGTCTAGATTGACATCTCTTCCTGAGTTATTCCTGACTTGGTGCATGACTAGATGTGTTTTTTTCCTGCTGTACCTGCCTCACAGTTTCTCGGGTTGTCTCTTGTGGACTCATGGGCGTATGAAGATTGCGCCATCCTGGATATTCACGCTGACAAGAAGAGAGGGACGGAACGCGTCTGCCTCACTCTTTGCCCCGAGTACGTCTTCTGTACCAGCAAGAAGTTGGCCACTGTAAGTAGCTGCATCAATCCTTGCGTGTGGTGAGTCTACTGTGCCACTATGTGAGATACCAATGCCAATACCTATTGTACGGGGTTGTGATCATGAAGCAAGAGCAAGATAGACGAACGTTTGAGGAGCACTATGAGCCTGGAGCATGATATGTATGCAATACACTGTCATGCCAAATGCGGCCCTAATCATAAGTGTCCATCTTTGTTGCAACAAGTGCACCACCCCCCCCCCCCCCCTCCCGCCCCGAAATACACAGTCTTTGCAGTGACTGTGCATCCTGCGCTGATGGGAACCAGTTACAATACAATCTAAGCACATGTGATGTGCTACCATGACCCTTTGGAACAAAAATTAAGGTAATACCATTCTCTACAGAATGGGCACCGGACCATTTCAGTTCCATGCAGTCAGCTCAGGCAATCGGCACGTGCACTACCCAGCAATTTATGTCTTAGTTGTTTGCTTGGTGTTTATTCCGTTTGCTTTGGTGGATAGGGAACACTGTAAAGTGCCCCATCTCAAAGCAGTAGATGAGGTGGTGTCACATGGTGCTCTGATGAAACTGAAACTTGCCGAGTGGTGGCCCTAGCTGTTGCAAACGTAGTGGCAAATATCCCACAGTTGTTACCACCTACCTGCATTTGCAAATCCAGAAATCAGACAAAATTTCTTGCTTTTGGCGGCTAGCAAAGCAGCAATCTGGCACCACAGGGCAGATGAAAGGGGCAGTAGAGACTGTTATACATTTCGACGTCTGGATGCAATTGTAGAGATCGTAACTTTTATATAACAAACTATACGATATTAATATTATACCAACTCCTTTCATCCACTCATGCCACTAACCTATTTTGGAAACAATCACGTATACTACACCGCATACAGATTTACATTTGGTATTTATACATAAGCAGACTATTGACAATGCAACAACTTATGGATACATTTTCCTCACTCTGCAGAGCATCCTTCACATGCACTCCACAGCTGAAGTGACAGGCTTCTTTGTGCACCCCCAGAAGCCGAGGGTGTTTGGGTACATGATCCCAGACTCGGAGTCTGGAACAGCACAGCTGCTGTGTTTTCGGACCCATAAGAAATACAGTACCACTGTGAGCCATTCTGATACAAATAATTATCTTCTAAGTAGATGGGAATTGTGTTATGTAATACTACAGAGAAGTATACCTGGTTTAAGTTATCATACCGTTACTGTGTAATGCAGTGCATGTATAAACAAAACACTAACTATATATGCATATGCAGCACTGTTAGATTAATCTGAAGGTGTACACATCTCCATAGACTAACAGCCTCGATGGTAATAGGCAGCCAATTATTGTTAGCTTATAACCGATGGGTACTTAAGTTTTTTTACAGAGTCGTTTGGTACAGTGCATCAGTGTTTCATTTAGGAAAATAACCAAGGAGGTGGGAGGCAAAAATAGATTGGAAGATATTTGGGGGGAGGGGGGGGCATTAAATTTTGATGTGGTGAAATCCCCAAAGGGGGAACATAAAATTTCCAAGGGGGGTACCAATGTCTCTGACCCCCTAAATGAAACCCTGTACATTTTCTTGTATGGTACAATGCAGGGAGACCAGGTCCAGTCAGCATGGCTGAAGGTCTGCCAGAGTCGGTGCTCGGCCCAACCCAGCCCCTCTAGTAGTAATTTGGTAAGTTGCAAATTATAAGGTCCTAGAACTTCTTATCGCAGTGGTTCCGGTCATATGCTAGTTTGTTCCATCACACAATAGCAGTGGTTCTGTCATTTGACAGCAGTGGTATCGTCACATGACAGTAGGGTGTTCTGTCACATGACAGTGTTATGTTCTGTCACGTGACAGTAGTGTGCTGTATCACATGACAGTGGTGTGTTGTCACGTGACAGTAGTGTAGTGATACAGTCTGTCATGTATCTTCTCTATAGGAGGCGGTGACTCCACCTACTCCAGCTGAAGCCCCTCCCACTGTGTCCTCCCCTTCCCGTCTTCCATCCCATTCCGAGGTATGTACATGTAGACCCTCCACTTCCTGTTGGACATGAAATACAGGGAGTATCACTGGCATAGCTACTGCGATCCCTAATGGCATTTTATTGGAAAGGCATAATAATTATAACGGTGACTAATAGTGTATGTGTTGAGATCGATCTTATAACCACATGATACAGTATAATGCCTATATACTGTGGCGGACCTAGAGCGGGGATCTGCATGTATATGAGAGGCTATGAAGCAGCCGATAATCTGTGTGTGCTGTCAGGGAGAACTGTTGTGGTATATACTTCAGCTACTGCTGAGCATGGCAATCACTATAATTTCATGAATGGTAATGACATACCTAAACGACATATGAGTCTTCGTATGGTATTGTATTAGTATCCATTCTGTGTATATCACACACTGTGTCAGCCACTCCCCTCTTGATCGGTGTGCGAGCGATAATGGCAAGGGTAGTTCCCCTCGGCCCATCCCAGCTTCACAGAGTAAAAAAATGTAAGTATATAGCACATTAATGTCCTTAGTTCAAGGGAAAATGTGCAGTGAGAAGAATGGATCTAGCGGAATTAAGAGCAGGGGGATTATCACAGCTCTACTTGAGACTAATCTTCACTTCACTTCATGTGCTATATGTAGGTGACAGGAAGCCAACTCAGTGGCTTACTGACGTCGACTCCCCCCACACCCAAGCCTCGGAAATGCATGTCTACGGAGGAAAAAGGTACCGCCTCCCTTGGGGCTATACTTTAATGGTTGTGCCGGCCATGGGATAACGATTTCATTAAAATGTTCTCACGTGGGCAGAGAGGCTCAGTAAAAAAAGTGATCCTCATAAGACTGACTACATTAGCATTAATAATTAGTGTAGCTACTGTAGTAGCTTGCATGCTTAGGCATCACTATATATTATTGGCCCAGACCTAAACATTATCACTATAATTGTATAGCAACCTTCTACGGCAGGCTGCATACAGTGAAACTGATGTAGTTAAGTAGCCATTAATTTTTCATTGCTATAATATTTCTCTATTGTTTGCCAGTGGCACTACTGCAGTGCTCAGTCTGTGGCACCAATGACCCTAAAGATTAGCCGTAAGAAGTATTGATTTGCACAACTGTGCTCACCTATGCACAATTAAGCCCTTTCTACCCTCAATGTCACTCACGTAAGAAAAGACACCGCCCAATTAAGGAAGGCTTGAAGATGCAGCTATAAACAGGGCTTATAATTATGACTTGAAAACCAGTTCAGCCAACTATTGAGTACGTACATGAGCAGGACAGCAAAATCCAGCCATTAATTGTCTCATGATTGCTCTCATGTCATGTGTGGTTGACAGTCCCTCTGCCCGGAGCTACCAAAGTCTATCCCTCGGAAGCCCCCGAGCCAAACAGGCCCACCCCCAGCACCACGGAGCTGTCTTCCCCAGTGCCACCCACCAGAGGTGCCAGTTTGAACCACCTGCCGGTTACTGAAGAATCGGTCTGTGACACGGTCCCTGCTGAGTGCAGCACCAGCACCAACCCCGTCTGTGCCGACTGTGGAGATGACATGAACCACAACCATGTGGTGAGCTAGGGAGTGGCCATATCACAGGGAAATAGGCCTATGAGTATGGAATATAACGGAGACCGCTCGTCGCTGAAACCTACCGTACACACACCATTTCAGTCCATTGTGGGACCACCTGAACGTCACAGGATCGAAGTCTTAAGTCTATTACTGTGAACTATGAACCCATTTTGGTATTTTACGTAGAAATTTACGCTGTTTTAGAACATGTCAAATGGTCCGACGAACGGTGTCCATCCTATCCCGTATACATAGGCCCATTTCCCTGTGTATATGATAATGAAGTGGAATCATAACGCGGTATTCCTTTACACAAAAGTTTTTGGTTTTGCTCCCTACCTACATTTTTAAAGGGGTATATATCATACAGCGGGATTCTTTCGTGGCAGAATATTTTTGGTGAATTTTACGGTTTAGCCGTTATGTACAAAAGTATTTATTCATGAATTTCTTAATAGCCATGCATACATGCAGACATTAGCTGCAAAAACATTTTAGAGTAAGTGTAACGAAGCCACACAGTCTCGGCGAATGGCTGTCGAATTTGGAGATATTTCAAATACTTGATTCACTCTCTGAATGCAGCATGCAAATTCTGGTGCTCCTTATAAGCTCACAAAACCAAAGGTCAAAAGGATGATACAAAACTAATAAAATCCAAATGAAAGATTATGCAATATTCCCATGAATAGACCTATGGAAAACAAATGTTAGCCAACATCCCTAATCAACACTAACCTGTACAGGAAATTAATACAAAATTAAGTATCATACTGGAAACATAACCCTAGGTGAATAAAGTGTGAAAATGAAATAATAACCTTTCTAGGGAAATGAATAGGCATAGTGGATGGCCTTACCACATACTTCCTGTACAAACACAACTAAATAAGGAAACTTAACCAAATACAGATATCCTAGCAGGGAGCACCATAATGATCACACATAGCAACATCACATACATAAGCACAGTATCCTAATCTCCTAGGTAAGTTCCAAGTCCAATACATTAGGTCATTAGTTGGTATAGCATTACCAGTGGCTTTGCCACAGTAAGCGTTCAAATTATTACCAAGCGACTCCACCACTGCTGTTCAATTTATTAGAGTGAGTAAAGGCTGCTCAGTAGAAGTTTAACAATTACTCCTTCAGGTATCTCAGATCAACCCACTTTAGGATATTTATTCTCAGTATGTGGCAGAATTTTATACACGGATGTGTATGGGCCATTAGGATTTAATTAGCATACCAAAACTTAAGTTTATCATAGGGAATAAACTACAACAAAAACAATTGTTTTTTTAGTGCACATGCATGTAATGTGCATGTGTGCATGTGCTTGTGTATAAGTGTGTGTGTGTGTGTGTATGTGTGTGTGTGTGCATGTGCTTGTGTATAAGTGTGTGTGTGTGTGTATGTGTGTGTGTGTGTGTATCTGTGTGTGTGTGTGTGTGTACATGTGTGTGTGTGTGTTTGTGTCTGTGTGTGTGTGTGTGTGTGTGTATGCATGTGTGTGTGTGTGTGTGTGTGTGTGTGTGTGTGTGTGCAGCAAAGAGGAGGGAGGACCAGATGTAGAGCTTTGGCTGGTATGAAATATAATGTCCGTACTTTTGAAATCTCATGTTTTTGTATAGCTACAAGACATAGCATCAACCACGAATGTTGATATATACATCCCCCTCAGGAGGAGATGCACCTATACAACCAAATCCACCACACGCTACAAGAGTCCTCCCTGAGTATCAGAGACATCACAGGCATAACCATCCACACCCGAGAGCCCCTTCAACCTAAAGACGAGGTAGCCACATCTGGGAGTGAGGTGAGTTCATGAAGCTGAGAGGTGTGGTACGTAAAATGTTAAATGCTTATCTTATCAGCTGGTGCACTATACACTGATGAATGTTCATCAGTATATAGCTACACACAGTAGGTTTTATCATTCCGATACTGAGACTGAGTAGGCCTAAATTGTAGTGGTTTGAAGTATAATATCTTCAGTGTAAATTCAGTGGTGTAAAAGCCTATTACAGCGTCTGCTACTATTCCAGAACTGGCTGCTACCTGACAGGGACCCTCCCACGTGGCTTACCCCTGACCCTGCATCCATCCCTGACCATAATGAGGTTTGTGTTACTAAGATGGAGGTGTGTGTGGGGGGGGGGGGGGGGGGTGGAAAGGATGGAGGGTGGAATGTATGCATCCAAAAATACCACTTGTCTTTGCTTCCACAACCTAAACATGTGGCTATGTACATGTAGATGTATATGTCCACATACATGCTTTCACCCCTCAAGCATGAGTCCACCTGTTGGCCTGTCTGACTGTCTGTCTGTTTGTCTGTCTGTTTGTCTGTCTGTCTGTCTATCTATTTAGCATATTACATAACACCGATTACTAATGTCTGTTGTGCTGGCAGATTAACATTTTGAAGGAGCTGAGGGAATGCAGCCCACCCTACCGGCCTCTTGCTTGTACTGGGAGTGATGATGAGGAGGTGTGTTCAGGATTGCCTTTTTTAGTCCTCAGAGTACATGCATGTATTGGTTATATAACGAGGGAGTGGTGAACTTGTGAGTTGCACAATTATGGGTGGGTACGAATCACTAGTCCACTGATCCATGTTGTATAGCCAACCCATAACAACCACTTGTTGGTCTGTCTGTCTTTCTGTTTGTATTTCTGTCTACCTTCCTATCTGTCTGTCTGTCGTAATATCTTTGACCTTCACGTCAAATAACTAGTACTTATATACATTAATGCATCAATTATAGCTCAGTACTGTAATGCAGCCATACATAGCTGCAGCAAAAAAGGGTAGTGGCACTTGGTTATCACATTAGTTGACTGCCTATCACTTACTAGATGGTTATGTGAGTTGAATGAACTTGGCAGGACTGTCACAACCATTGTACGATGGGGGCCGGGGGGGGGGGGATGTTTGCCTAATTAGAGCAGCTTATGCACGTAGAGTGGACCGCGACTGCAAAGAAAGACTGGTATGGACTTGCAAGCAGATTCTTACTGTAAAAGAGTGCAAGGAATGCTGAGTAAGAGCATTCTCATTTCTCTCACCACCACTGCAACATATATAATAGGACTACAGCATGCAGAAACTCCGCCATCCTTTTTGGCAAACTTACATACTAAGCTATGTCACTGGAAAATGTCTGATTCGAGCGAACAAATCATACAAGAGGCAAGGTTATACTGCTAAGGATGTATTTGTGCATTTGCAAAGTAATCATGCACTGCAAGTGATAATGACTGTAATGTGCATGTGCTCTTGGTATTTGTGTGTTCTGCTAACTGATGATTTTTAAGTACGTGTCTCTGCTGTACAGGCGATAGAAGGGAGAGCTGACAATGAGGACCGTGACATACAGGAACAGGTGCAGGTGAGTTGCAGTAGACGTTAATGTTGCACATGCATAAGTAGCAGCACTTGTTCATTTTCTGGTCCTTTAGATGGTGGCTGAGTTCATGCAAAACGTTTGGAGTGATTTGATGGAAGAAGGAATCCAAGAGCTGAGACGCACTGCTAGGGAAATTGTAAGCTGTGAAATATGCTTCTACTATGTACTGTTAGCTACAGGTGTACAATTGTAGAGGCCTTGAAGTTTGACAGTCTTACAAAACCAATCTATTGGAGCCTTCCAATAAACAAACGTATACAGGTATTTCAGATGAGGAGTGATAGTATCAACTCTGTATATGTCCTTATTATTCAAGGATTAGTTCTAGTGATATATGTGTAATATAATAGACCTTTTACCATTACGCTGTGATGGGGGGGGGGGTATAAACGTGAGCACTAAATGAAGCAAATACAAGTGTTTTGATGTAATCTTCCCGTACAAAAACATAAGAGCACACTTGTGTAGTATATGTGCTAATGCATCAGTGTACGTGTGCTAATGTGTTAGTATGTAGTATCTTTGTGGACGTATTTGTGCCAGTGTCTGTTAATAGGTGTAGTACGTATGTTGTTTGTCCGTCTGTGATTTTTGGTTTCCTGTAGTAGTATAAATAGGCTTTGTATGTGGTGTGTTGTTAGAAGAGGAATAAGAACAGAAAGAATACGAAAGAGTCAGAGACGTTCAGTGAATCGGTCCAGTAGTACCGCGTGCAGAGTAGACGTGCAGCTAGGTGGAGCTAGCGGCGGCACCGAGGCGGATACTACAACTTGTTTACATGTTCTCTTGTTTAGTGCTCACTTTTACCCCATAATGGTAGAAGATCTCAGCCTGATCTATCAGCCCCTCCCTTCCAAATATTGCTTCCTACACATAGGAACTAGAGGTTTCTACATGCCTTACTGGTACAATGGCTACATGAGCCAAAGTACACGTGTTGATGTTCTGATTGGTTAACATTGATGGCAATATACCTAAACATAATATTATACACAAGTACCAAATGCCTCATAATTATAATTTCAGCTGTGCAATATATTGACTGTCATGAGATGAGAATTACATTGGTACTTTCAGATGATGACAACTATAGCAGAGTATGCTCGAGGCCAGGCAACAGCTCCTGGACCAGGTCTTAAGCAGAATCTCAAAGAGCAGTCAAGTCTTGGCAGTTCTAGTTCTGGCCTTCAGGTGAGCTGATGAGCAGTCAGATAAGTGGACAATTACGTAAGTATTCTGTACAAATACTCTAAACTATTGCATGTATCTGGAATTGCCCTCGTTTGATGTTTATAATATCTGCCACAAATTAGGGTGGTGTAGCTAATAATCTGCTAGAGTCAGTAGTCGATATCTGCTGAAATCACAAATTAACACAGGCCACACTAATGTAAAGAGTCACTTTTATTCTTTTGTAGACCTCTGATTCAGGAACAGGTGTGGGGCAGACCAAGGCACTGGTACCAGTGGAACTCTCAGGCATTGCATCACATCAGCAGTCCAAGAATCCTCCTCGTGACTATGCTAGCATGCTGTATGTGCGCCACTCAACAAAGCGCATGCACAGTGCTGCCAAAAAGCAACCTCCAAAATCTAGCACCAGCTCCAAACAGCACATGGAAACTGCTAACAAGAAATACTCCAGTGGGATGCCACTGAATTTGTGTCCCTCGAGTTCTGACAGCCAGATTGTGAGGGGAGCTCATGCATTCAAGCCATGTCTGTCTGGATACTCCGGTATGTTCTACCAACCTAAACCAAATCCAAGCCTTGCTGGACTTTCTGACTCTGGTGAACAGGGGCAACCAGGGGAAAAGCCTGTTCCTCGCCGAAGGAGAAAGGTGAAATTCTCCCAAAACATTATGGTATCACAGTAGTAGCTTCAGAAAATCAATATTTGCATGCATAGGCACTTTTTCAGAGTACTATAATTATCAGCCTCAGCTATAATATAATATATTAGAATCATCTCATTATATCATTTTATGTACATGTGATCAAATCTTTATACTTGGAAAAGTATATATGCATAGACTAAATGCTAGCTGAGATTCTGAACCATATGTCACGATTATAGGCCTCAGCAATAACAGCCCTGAAGGAATCCTCAATAATTAAGGATACAGAGAACCCACTGGATTAACAATTCTTCTGTATGAAAGTCTATACAGAAAGTAATTAATCACACACTTGCTGACACAGCATGTTTTATCTCTGATATAATTGGCCAGGTAGTGTGGTTCACTCCACCCACACAATTAATTACATCCCTCTGTACATAATGACCCCACCTTGAGCTCATGAAGAGGAAAGATAATTCATCACATAGCCATGCCCACCTGTCATACCCACTGTCATATACACATTTGATGAAGGTTTAAACACAGCAATAGCTTGAGCAGTTCACATGTACAATGACATTACATGTAATAATATGAGTGGTGGGAGTGGCAATTAAATACAAAGGTAGAATCTCAATATGTGAATATCAGTGAAATATACATTGAAGACTAGCTTTCATACGTATACATTGATAAAAATAGTGGGATTAATTTAAAAAGTAAACAAGCACTGTTCATTATCATTAAGAGTGTGTTCAAGATGTGGTGTGTTCTGTGAGAGGTATATAGAATAGTTATTGTGAGGTAGAATGGATGGAAGCAATGTAGACAGTGCTGAGAGGGCTGCCTAGGGGGAATTTATTCTGACCACCAATAAACATGATGTTACCAGATGGCAGGGTGGTTGTTTTAGCACAGTATGATGCGATCGGTAGCTTCGCTCCTGTGACTCTTCTCCAACAGTTGCTACTAGGGGAGTACAGGTAGATATCAGTGGAACAGTCATTGGAGTCACCTGGCTCCACACCCCCCAGTGCCAGGACACAGCCCCCTAGGTCTACTGCAGCGGAGCCATAGCATGGGCAGTCAGGGAGCACCTCCCACACAGCTGACGAGGGGGAGGGTTGGGAGGTGCCGGCTTGGTGGCTTGCAGCTGATCTAGTAAGTACAGGAAGTGAGGCACAAACAGCCACATTGTCTATAGCTTCTTGTCCAATACCTCCAATGACATAATACCTGTCATTGACAATTGTTGTGGACATAGCATGGTTAGCAAATGGCAGTGGACTTGACATGGTCCACTGGTTGGTGTCACTGCTGTACACCTCCACCGTGGAGGTACAGGTGTGCTGGCTGGCACTGGTCCAATTGGTGACACCTCCACAGACAATAGCGTGTGAGTCATATGTGACAGCAGATGCATTAAATCGGGCTGTGGCCAGTGGAGGCATTGTTTTCCTCCACTGGAGGTCTTCCAACACATACACATTGTTAGTGGGGGTACCTCTAGGGGCATCATGCTCAATACCCCCCACAGATATTAAATTCCCATTAAGCTCTGCTAGAGCATGTAAGCGTGTGGGGCAAAGGGGGAGGGTTGACGACCATTTTTCTGTCTCGCTGTTGTATTGGAATACTTGTCTATTACTTTTTATATTACCAGTGTCCCCTCCTACGCAGCATGTCATATTCACTTGGACAGTGTGTGGGCAGGACATTATTACTGGTAGGTCTGCAGTCCTCCTCCATTTCAGTTGGAACTGGGAGTTGAGCATTTGAGACTGGAGGGAGGAAAGAGGTACATAGTCATTCACAATTTCAAAACAAATTTTATTCAGCAATTATGCAATCTCCCAAAGACCAGTCGCTTTTTCGTAGGTTCTCCAGGAGCATTACTATGCCATGGTTAGTTATTATTCTTGCGACAGACTGCTTTATGAAACTACACCCATATTGTCACACTCAGCATTATATAATATATATATCTCTCTCGCCCGCAGTACTGCCGCTGGAATTTTGGTCCTGAAAAATATGGTCCTAGGACCTAACTTTTCACTAAAAATTCCGCACTACTTACACTTGGCAGCGTGGTCGCCCCTCTATAATCATAGAACAGTATGCCACGCACGTAATATAGATGCTGTAGTTACTGGTCACGTTGCGATAGTCAAAATGCCGTCTCTGGTGGTTACATGGATGCCGTCTTCAAACTTGTGGCGCACGAAGAGTCAGAGAGCTGGACTGGTCTACCACACAGTTTTACCAAGGAAGGCTTGCTGCAGCTCCCAGGTTAGTAGTGTTTGTGTAACCTCTGTGTAAGTAGAGATATGAGCGCTAATTACAGACGGCACGATTGAACAATGCGCATGTGAGTTTCGAAATTGTAGCACAGCCTGGCTGTCTCTTAATTAGCCTTGTTCCCAGGCTCTTGCATGGACCTGGGAACGAGGCTATCTGTCTCTCTACTCTCCTGTAGCATCCATGGCTAATCCTTGAAAATATGTTGCAGATAGAGACCAGCACTAATCTATCAAAGACCGGTCGTTTTTAGTGGAATCTAGCACATGCATTGGCAATTATCGAGTTGCTATACATAAAGTATGCTGCATGCCTGTTGTCCATATACAATTTCAGTGGTGACACTTGTGTACTCTATGCAGCAGGTCATTATCAATAGGCTCATTACTAGTACCTGGGAGCTCCTCTCCAGAGCTCTTTCAATTAAATAAGGTGGTATCTACTACTATGAAGTGCTGCAGCTGTTAATTATTTACCCACTGAGAACCAACACTTCTGTCTGTCCCATGACATTAGTAGCTATATATTTCTGTATCTGTGTCTCTCCATTGCAGTCTAGCCAGTGACCAACCAGTCCCCATCTGTATAAAATATTTCTATCCAGCTACAGTCTAGTTTCAAATCTGAGGCTTTACTCATCAGAAGGATATTACCAAAAGCAACGGCTAAGGCTGATTGAAGACATAACCTTTCTTACCTCAGTAATAATTGGCTTCTGTCGAGCTTGTGCCTTCTGCGGACTGGATCTTGTGTTTCTCAATCTGGGCCTTGGCTTTGGTGTTGGCTGTGTGATAGAATCTCAGTATAAAGCACTACAATGAAGCCATAAGACACACATATGCATACCTTTTCAATTTTCTGCTGGAGCATTGTCTGCACGGTCCTTAAGGTAGCTACCTCCTGAAGCAGTGCTCGCTTTTCAGTCTCCAGTGCATACTTCTGGGATTCTGCCATGGTAAACTGCATTTTGTAGTCAAGAGCTTCTGTACGGAGCTTGCTAACGAGCTGTTGTGTTGCATAGCTCTCCATTTCATTCATACTTTGCTGGTGACTGTAGGCGTAGACATATTCGGAGGAGGACGATCCGACTTTCTCGGCTTTTTTTATGCATTCTTCCAGTTCCAGCAGCTTCTGCTGTTTTTGTTCGAGACTTTCTTTTAGGCTTCCGATTTCTGTTTGTTTCTCGTGCAGCTTCTTATCGTAGTCTTCTATCTCAGACTGTCGTAGCTTTACTTCCACTCGACCGGCACACATCATGATGTTGTAGTAAGCAACCTGTACATTAAAAGGTAGAACGTATGCACACTGCAATGCATATGAATGATCGCTGACTTACCTCTTTATCAGGTATGGATAGAGTGCTGGTGCTTCTTCCCAGTAGGCACGTATCGAGCTCTTGTTCACATTTTTGCATCTCTTGCTGCAGCTCTTTATATTGGTGCTGCAAGTCATCGAGCTCCTGTGCGATGGCATCGGCCTTTGAGCTCATTTGCTGGAGTTGTTTTGTTAATTCACTGGACATCGTTTCTTGTGTTAACTTGATCTTGGATTCCAGCTGGCTGAACTCATGCTCAAATGAGGCAGTTCTTTCTTGTGTCTGCTGGAGGTTCTGCCCCACATCTTCTGGAACTGGAGTCTTCCCGCGCTCTAATTGCCTAACATGGAATTCCAGCTCTCGTAGCTTTTCTCTTCTGTTGGCAAGTTCCAGCTGTTGGATTTGCTTGTCCTTGAGGAGCAAGCCCGTGTACCTTTCCATCGACTGCTGTTGATTCTTCATGCTCTTAAGCTCATTCTGAAGCATTTGTAGCTCCTTTTCGTTCTGCCCTATGGCTTCCTCGGTTTGGTGCAGCTCCGTATGCATCCGTTCAATCTCTTCCCTCAGTGGAGCTACCTTCACCCTCTTATGGACATCCAAATGTAAACTCTACAAAGGAAAAGGCAGTGTACACAGTAACACCTGTCTGAATCTACTGTAGTATTTGTATGCTTGCTCCAGGTGTAATGGTTTCCCAGTTCCATCTTAATCACAGTTACTAAAGCTAGTAGCCCAACTAAAGTTTAAAAAGGACATAGCTATGTGTACTATACTACTGTAGTGATAGTACTACTTGTTTTGCAACTACTATAATTTAATATCAGTTTAGAATGTGTAGATGGATGCAATACTCTTGCCTAAAGTTAGTTACCTGAGTTACCAAATTCATATAATAATTATGTCTACATGAGAACAAGTTATCATTCCTATTCTGATGATTTCATTACGTAATATTGACATATTATTTTTTGACTTTCTGAGTAATGTTACAATGAATTCATGGTCCTATTACTAGTACATAAATATTGTCAAACACTCTGCAGAGCACCAAAACAAAAGGATTATCTTGTGATCAGAATATAAAGGACTTATCACTTTCATCAGAACATAAGAATGTGTGGTAACTGTACACAACACAGGGCTAATGACTGTTAGAATTCCTTGAGCTCCTTAAAATACTGCACTATCAATCTGAGTATAGCATACCTCAATCTGTGGTGGAATCTTGCCTTTGGGAAGAATTTTGGATGGCAATTCAATACCTGCCAATTTTAATATGAAACGCATGATTGACCAGTGACTATACATAAGCGACTAGTTATAGAGCATGTATGACTGAATAGTTAGCATGCTGACTGCTTGGACCACTTAGCCACTTAGTACCAGTAAAAAGACTCACCATACTTGACCACAATCTTGATTGCTGTGGCCCACTTTCCTGTCGCCTGAAGTGCTGCTATGAGCATTGACCACGTTGGATTCTTGCATCTTTCCAGCCACGTAGACAGCATCTTGGCCTTGCACTTCCCCAGGGCATCAAAACCAGAGCTGTGAGTGGCATGAATCTCTTCCAACGTGTGCTTTGGTAGATCCAGACACAGCCCAAGCTGGACCCAGCCGTGGACAAGCCTCAGTTCAGTCTCCAAATCCGCTAGCTTCGGCTTATGTGTAGCTGCCACTGCAGAAGAAAGCAGACACTATCTCGTTAGAACCAACACTAACTGGTGTTATAATTTTGGCTGAATAAGGCTGCTATATTACTAGTACATGTATGCTATATAACTTATGGTATACTCATAGTAATAACATCACAACCACATATATACTTACAATAGACAGTCTGTAGTTTCTCAACAGCAAACTCCAGTGTGCTGTCACTCTGAAGAGCCGCCACCACTTCACTGAACTTGCAGGGATTGACCACAAGCTGGTCTTGAATGGCCAAAAGTAGTTTCCTGCTTTTCTGGATCTTGGTGAGGCTGACTAACTGCATCTCTTGCAGCAGACCTCTCCCAATGACATTCCGGGAAAACAACACATCTGCCATGGACTCAGGATCCTGGATGGAATTCACAAGTTGGGCATAGTGCTGCCTGAACACCTTGGCCTCCAAAGAGTCATCTCTGTCGTGAGTGTGCACTCCTGCGGCTGCCATGCTTATAGATATCCTGTATGGAATTCAGTATAAATGAAGCCTGTGTAACCGCTTTGAAAATGTGTTTATTTGAGGGTTAGTAAATATTCAGTAAGAAATGCCATGCTATATATAGCTAGACTCTATGTAGTTACATATATAGATCTTGGACATGGACAGTAATACAAAAGTATGTGTGCCTGGAGTCTGTTTAATTTTCCCCCCACCTTTGCATCAATGCTACATGCACCTTTTCTTACCATTAGATTTGAGTGAGGGCAAAACCTAAAATAATGCATAATTGCAGCTTGCTTGATGTTATTGTCCACACATCATAATACTTTTATTCTTTCCCCTATTGACTCATTTTCATAAACAGTTACATATCTACATTTAGTCATGAGTGAAAGAACATCATATGAAGTGCATTAGGTCTAATCTTTTTTAAGTGCTATAACTAACTTTAGATGACTTTGCACAGCTTCTGGTTAATGATTAACGTTCTTAGTTCTTCTAAACAATCATATAGAAGGGAATGTGTGCCAGAGATAATGGATAGCTACATGAAAGGAGAAAAAAATAGCATTTGATGTCATTTAGATGTACTGTAGGGATAGAGTAGGGAAAACAGTAGCAGAAATAGCAACAACAAAACAACAACAATGACAATAACAACAATAGCAACAACAATAATAACAACAACAATACGAAACTATGATGATTATTTTACTTCGTTTTGTTTACCTGAATTACAAACTGGATGGTGTAAAATCCAGAGAGTGGATTAAAGCTCATATTCTGATGATAATTACCTGTTATTGAATGTTGATGCTCATGTGTGGGCTATAATTACATCTGGGGTATTGCTTGACCCATGAATGATATATTTTCGTAGACTCCGTAGAGTACCCTAACAACCAAAACAGACAATGTGAAATTTACATGTGTCAGTGATCCTGATATACATAGTGACAGTGGCAACGTAAGTGGGATCCCAGCATACATTCTAGCCAGTACCAGTGTCATAGCCTGCTGTGTTTCAGGGATGCTTGTCCTTCGGTATAACTATACAATATTATTGGCCCTTGCCAAGCCTGGCTCTGTTGGTACATTTAGACCCCAATAGTCATAGAACAGTCATTCATTTTATGCTATGACAGATATGACCTTAACAACTCACCTGGAGTGCTAAGTTCTAGTAGTGGACACAATCAGTGCTGGAGTCAGCGTAGCATTCTTGGTTTGTATATCCAAAGTGCATATCCACAGCCTGGCTTACATCTTCCAGTGATTGTATACAGAGAGCATTAAGGGTTGTTGACTGGTACAGTATATATTTTCTCGTGGTCACTTTGAGGACTGGCACAGACGGTAGCTACTATACCAGAGAGAACATATTACTGTACATCAGATCTAAATCTTTTTCTAAGCATGCAATGCATGACATGCCGCTGACCTAACAAAATTTGTAGGATGTTATACAGCTTGCTGTGGTTTAGCAGTCTTCTATAATCTCTAATATACGTACCTGAAAAATAGAAACAAACAGATGAGTTATGCAACATCGACACTTAATCCAAATCCCATGTCTCCAGTAATCCTTAAGATGACCCCCATCATAGTTCAAAACCATGGCTGTTATAGTAACACTGTAAGGTTGCATGAGTTTGTGAATTTCCGAAGTGTTTGGTGCTTAATATGTTTGGAGAAATAGACCATGCATGTAATCCTGATGTCAGTTTGTGTGCAGTTGTGATTGAATTTGGAATAATTATATGGTGTTGCTGTGTTGCCGGGTACTTAGAGAAGACTTATTCGTTGCCTATTGGCTACACTGTTCTGATAACAGTCTCATTAATGAAATTAACGATAGCCTATGTTAATTTGATGCAGCTGGAGTCTGTGGAGCCGTAGTAGCTAGCATATATAATATAGCTTCAGTGAAGCATATACAATATAGCTTCATGAAGCTATTAAAACTACCCACCCACATTTTTAGCAGACATTAATTACGCCACAATTACATCATTGCTAGAACCTTAAAGTAGCATCAGTCCTGTGCAGGGTGTGTGCACTGCAAAAATTGGATACTTGTTTTGACCACTTAGTGGTTACCTGAATTTCAGATGCCTGAGTATGAAGGTAGGAGTTAAGCTTCAAAGTGGGTAATTTGTTCTTTGCTATGAAACTTGACATTCCATAGTCAATTTCCATAGTAAGGAACAAATTACCCACTTTGAGGCCTAAATCCTACCTTCATACTCAGACATCTGAAATCACTAAGCAGTCAAAACAACTACGTATTTTTGGTAGTGTGTGGAGGGTCTGGGAACGAGACTAGGTCCAGTGGGGAATCGAGCACCAGTTATTGATGATGCTGTTTTTGACGTGTGGGCAGAAGGCAAACCAGACTATCCTCTCTCTAGTCTCGCGTGCCAGCCCCCTTCCGCAAAATGTCCTCCAAAGTGATGGGAGCTTAAACCCAATTAGTGCTACTCACGTGACCCTCAACGAATCAGAAGTCTCTACATCGATCACATGACAGCGCTTTAAATCTGCATAAAGCACACTTATCATGACTTATCGCTGTAAGTGTGCATTATTTGGATAACACGCAATTTTCTAAATGACGCCCACAAGACCTATGGCTGTTTCGGGTCAGTGAGAGCACTAAAACAGTTAGACACCAGTTGGCAGTGCATTACGGGGTTAGTTAGTGCGCTCGATCAAAGTAGCTATAGGTCTCGGGCAGATATAGCCTCGTACCCAGGCCACGCGTGGCTTGGGTACGAGGCTAGGGCAGATAATGCACTCGCCTTTGGCTCGTGCATTATCCTGCCCTCGACCTATAGCTACTTTGACCTCGCGCACTAATTAAACCCTGTAATCACCGCCAACTGGTGTATAACTATTACTTAATACCCTCCATGCCAAACAGATGCAGCCCTCTCATGCCCAACAGGTGTAACCCTCTCATGCCCAACAGGTGCAGCCCTCTCACGCCCATGATGCCTCTCATGGTAGGCAATTGGTTCTGAGACACTCAGTGATGTCTGTTCCCTCTCCTTTGTTACAAACAAATGGTACAGCCTATCTGTCACTTGTTGAAATGGTGGCCTTGTTGTACACCGGCAGTTTTAATACTTAGTACATGTAGCTAGCTGCCATAAATTTCACCTACCTTGTATGTCTGCTGCACGCACTTGAAGCAAAACAAATATGGCAATTCAGCATTGATGTTCAACTGTTGTAGCTACCAGCAACTTGTGTACAAGTTTACACTTAATGCTGGCATAGAAGCCACTGTAAGTTAGTTTCTTTTTCCGGCCACATCAAGTACATATCAGGTGACTGCTCATTACGATATTAACATTCCAGTTGTACTACTATCCTTGAACCACAAAATGTGTGGTATGTGCACTTTGCCTCACGTCATTAACATATTCATAGTGACAAAAATACCCTCCTAAGGAGCAGATGGCTGCCATGGATGATCAAAATGAATTAATTGACGTTGTGCTACCTATCCTGCAGCATTGTCATCTCAGCTTATGTACCTACTGCACAGATAGACTAAGTAGCTAACTGATGATTGGACACCATATATGATCGGACATGCTAGTACCGAGCAGGTATATTACTGGAAGTGTTTGGGACTTTCGATCGATACTACAGACCCTTTGTACTTTGGGTTGAAAGTTTAGTGTTCTTCCATTGCTTGGTTCTGGTTGCTTGGTTCGAATTCCAAAGTTAAAATTCTGACAGCTATGATCGGACAATTGCATGTATTGTTGGACTACATTCCCTATTCCTTCTCTGAAGCAACTGTCGGTAAAATTTTTGCGGCATTGGGAAGCATGTCAGCAAGACTTCATGCAGTATAACATTAGGAGTATCACACTGCTGATAGTATTTCTAATAATCCTCTTCATTCTTGCTGGTATGCTATTAGTGATGCTATTGCAGCTGTGTAATCTTACAGTTTCTACTGGGGATACAAATGGAATCATCTACTTTGCAAACATTGTCAGAATTAACCACTCCATTTTTTCCCCTCTGGAAAGAGCACTTTTCTGGTAGCTATCATTCATTGCTTGGCTAAATCTGGATTTTGGTATCCAGGTGTGTTTCTACAATGGAATGGATATGTATGCGAAGACTTGGCTCCAATTTGTTTTTCCCGTGTTCATTTGGATACTGGTAGGCGTAATAATCAAAACGAGTTACTACTCAGTACTAATGTCTAGACTGGTTGGTTCAAATGCTATTCCAGTACTGGCTACACTCTTTCTCCTTTCATATGCCAAACTTCTACGCACCATCATTACTGTCCTATCCTTCACCCACCTCACATACCCAGATGGAACTGTCTCAGCTGTCTGGCTGTATGATGGCAATGTACCTTTCCTCAAGGGAAAACATGCAGCTCTATTTGTGATGGCACTCGTATTTATACTATGCTTCATCCTCCCTTACACTCTACTGCTTGTACTCTCCCCCTACCTTCAGAAAAGATCAGCACACCGTGGCCTACACTGGGTTAGCAAATTCAAGCCATTACTTGATGCCTACCATGGGCCTTACAAGGACAAGTTCAGAAACTGGACTGGAATCATGCTGGTAGTTCGTGCTGCCCAATTTATCATCTTTGCCTTCAATGTCCAGGGAGATCCCAGTGTTAACCTACTAGTCATAATCATCTGTACATGTGCACACATCGTCTCCTGCTGGAATATAGGACCTGTGTATAAAAATTGGTTCCTGAATATCTTAGAATCGCACTTCCTTCTATCACTAGGTCTCCTTGCTGGTGGGTCTTTGTATGCAAGGACAGGTGATGCAATAATAGAAAAGCAGGAAGCTATCACAAAATCAATTGTTGGCACAATGTTTGTAGTTTTCTTATTCATCATTATTTTCCGCATCCTAAAACTAAGTAAGCCATATTTAGTGCATTGGAGTGCCTTTGGTAAACTGCTGAACTGGAGAAACAAAAGAGAACATCCAGAGCAGGTAGACCATGAAGATATACCAGATAATAACGATCATTGTGCTCCTACAGTGTCATATTTTGAATTACGTGAACCCCTGGATTTGCTGGAGAATAATGCATAATACTTTCCCTGGTAGATTACTTAATTGTAGCATATGCACTAAAACACTAACCAAGTGTGTCACTAATAATTATATACTATAATTTATACCATCTCTGATTATTCATAGTATTTTGAGTTCACTACTGTAACCACCTATTTATGATACAGGTTATTAGATACGTCTCTGCATTATATTGGTGTCTGTTGCCATTACTAGTATGCATACATGTATAGTGAAGCTTTTATCTTTCTGTTTTCATTTCAAAGTCTGAGATGGGTTTTGGAAAAACTAAAGCAGCTACTTCAGAAATGTGGTGTTAGTTATAATAATTCATTCATTGCAAGTATCTGTCATGTAGTAAATGTGATCTACTACTTGTGCTAATTGTGCTAATGCAGTATTTTACAACTTCCCACACCACTGCCATATTCAATCATTTAGTCTCTATATTTGATGCTAGATTTTCAGGAGTGTTCCAATGTTTTCTGTCTTCATTTACAATTACAGGGGTACCAATTATTGCTCGCTGTTGGTACATTGAATGCAATTAGTCTACCTTGCTAACTTTTCAGAATTAAAATTGTTTTTTTCTATCAGAAAGGTCTATGTGCTAAACTTCTATGCACTATCACTGATGTCCGATCATTCACCCATCTCATAGATGAAACTGCACATATCATGCCTCCGCGTATAATGGCAAAATACCCTTCTTAAGGAAAAACAAAGCAACTCTGTTTGTAATGACTCTCATATTTTTACTAGGCTTCATAGAGGTAAATTGCTACGACAACAGATGGAATCACTAGTTCAATACTCCTTTGCACTGCTTTGCGGTGCTCATGGGCTCCTGCTATTATACAGCCAGACAGCTAAGAGCTCCATTGGGGTATGTAGAATGCCCATGGAAGAGGAGTGGAAGATATGTTATTGATAGGCCCGAGCTCTCTATCCACTGGCTAAGTTCTATCACTATGAGTGCCTGACTATTCAGGATATCTTGGGTTTGATCCACAGCTGGATCTCAGAATCTCTATATCTCTCTCTCCAATATACAGCATGCTCTGGTGCTAACAGTGATATAAATTTCCCATACTGTTTCAGGTTTATGAGAATCCCTAATTTATCATAGCACATGTCACATTCTTTCACTATTTATTGTTTACACGTGTAATAAAACTGCACTATACTTCTCGCATTGTTTGTAGCTTGGTGGACATTACCTCCTTACAGCTGTTGGGTATTATTTCATCTCATGGACGTTCTATTAATGACCTTATGAAGAAGTGTCTGTAAAACGTTACATGATATGTCTGAATACTGTTACATGAAGTGCAAGCACAATGTTGTAATTGTGTCAAATGACGTGCTGTGGTTGTGTGTGCATATAAAAGTACCATTATGTGCCTTCACAGGAGTAAATGATCGGTGTAGTTCAATCATGGGACTAAAATAATGTAGACTTCATAGAAGTATGTGTATAGTTCTGCATGATGTGCCTCCTTAGTGTAGTGTGCATAATGTGCTGTTTGAAGTGGTCTGTGCATTAGTTGCTTGTACATAGGCTCTGAGGTGGTTGTATCGACAGAGATAAGTCTATGTTGAGAGAGGTAATAGGATCACATTGAGAACAATACACTAAGAAGGGACGATTATAAGATGGAGTGAATGATAATGAGGTGTATACTGACTAATCTGGCGACCGTACAGGGTTTTTGATTTAGTATTTTCTATGAATTGCAATACCTTTCTCCTCAGATATGGGTAGGACTGGCAGAATGTCCAGATTGTCTCTCAACCTTCTGTATACAAAAAAGGGGTTACACTATTATGCAGTAAACAAGAATACATGCTCATACAAATGTCAGTTGGTCTGGTTGTGTCCTGTGAAGGAAGTACACTGTTTGGTAACTGGACACTTTGTGCCTGTCTAGCACCAAAGAACTTTTGTGTTTTCTGTTTTATAGCTACATGCGCGAAAATGAATAAGTATAGCCTAGATTGCTGGATCGGGGTACGTACATGCAATTGTAACAGATTTAAAGATATCACAGGTGTATTTCAGCTTAAGCACATAATTTGTGCCAGTAATCCTTGAACTAATCCTATTTGCAGTAAGCAGCAGCCATACTGTGATGATGCCAAGTGGCAGCAAATGGGGCAAACAAATATACAGGTGTAATAAGCATACAGCAATTGCATGGGTCAGGCCTGGCACGGGTATTATAATACAAACCAAATATTATGGTATGAGTTACTTCACCTGATTAGTTCTATGAGCAGCATAACACAATGTTGTAACAGTGTTCATGTAAGCACCTGTTTTTGAAGTGCTGTGAGTTCAAGTATTACGTTCTTTTGTAGTTGCTGTAGTTTCGTCACTTCCTGACTGTGAATCTATGTGTATGAAATGTATGTGTGTATGTTATAATTACGCAGATAGGTTTTGTGGTTGTAATCAATACCACATGGAATCCAAGAATTTATTACATACAACTATTGCTACACATTTGAAAAATGAGGTCATTGTTCAGTGAATAACATCCTCTTAAGAAGCAACATGGCTTGTAGCAAACTGTGAATTATAATAATATGTAATGTGCATACGTCAGGAATATCTACTGCTTCTGCATGCAGAGAACATGCAGTACCTTAATTCCTTTGTAGTATGTGCTTATATAAGGAGCACTCTGTGCCCCTAACTATACCTTGGAAAGGGATGGACGAGGCGTAATAGGAGGTAGTGTGATGGTTCCCGTAGACTTTCTTTTGGCAGGGACAGGAGGAGTGACCCTTTTGGGCACAACCTGCATAAGGAAATATTTCCACAGGTTGTGTTAAAGTGTTAGCACCTGTTTTTGAAGTGCTGTGAGTTCAAGTATTACGTTCTTTTGTAGTTGCTGTAGTTTCGTCACTTCCTGACTGTGAATCTATGTGTATGAAATGTATGTGTGTATGTTATAATTACGCAGATAGGTTTTGTGGTTGTAATCAATACCACATGGAATCCAAGAATTTATTACATACAACTATTGCTACACATTTGAAAAATGAGGTCATTGTTCAGTGAATAACATCCTCTTAAGAAGCAACATGGCTTGTAGCAAACTGTGAATTATAATAATATGTAATGTGCATACGTCAGGAATATCTACTGCTTCTGCATGCAGAGAACATGCAGTACCTTAATTCCTTTGTAGTATGTGCTTATATAAGGAGCACTCTGTGCCCCTAACTATACCTTGGAAAGGGATGGACGAGGCGTAATAGGAGGTAGTGTGATGGTTCCCGTAGACTTTCTTTTGGCAGGGACAGGAGGAGTGACCCTTTTGGGCACAACCTGCATAAGGAAATATTTCCACAGGTTGTGTTAAAGTGTTAATTCTATTGCTGTACACTGTACACAGTCTTGCTTAGCCATATTTTGCTAAGTACCTTAGGAAGTGATGGAGCAGTAGGAGCAGTGGTCGTGGCCACAATCTTCCCTGTAGCTGGAATAGAGGTAGTGGCTTCCTCCTGTACAGAAAGGAATACACGGCTATTAGATATGAAGTCAGGTTAGATGCTTAAGAGCTACCGGCTTGTACCTTGGGAAGGGATGGCAGAGAGCGAGGGCTGGTGAGTTCATTTGCACTCTTCCTGTTGGTTTCTACAGGAGCAGTGATCTCTGCAGCTGCTTCCTACAAAAGAAAAATATCACTGTCACTCTGCCACAATCACACACATTGTTAACTTTCGTGTGTACCGGTCTCAGGATATATGCTTTCTTACTGGCTATGTACCTTTGGAATGGATGGAAGAGGGGAAGGGGGAGGTGTGATGATAGTGGAGGCAGCCCTCCTTTTAGCAGGGATAGGAGGAGCAATCCTCTTAGGCACCCTCTGCAAAAAGAACATAACAGGGTAATTCTAGTAGATTTCAGCACTAAATTAAAATACTATACACAGTCTTGAACAGCCATATACTGCTATGTACCTTAGGAAGAGAGGGAAGAGATGGAGCAGTGGTCGTGGGCACAACCTCTCCGGTAGTTGAAATAGGAGTGGCTTCCTCCTGTATAGAAAGGAATACACCACTATTAGATTCAAAGTCAGTTTAGATTCTTGAGAGCTACTAGCTTCGTACCTTGGGAAGAAATGGAAGAGAGCGAGGGCTGGTGAGTTCAGTAGTACTCTTCCTGCTAATTTCACCAGGGGAAGTGGTCTCTCCGGCTGCTTCCTACAAAAGAAAATATCACTGTCACTCTGCTGCAGTCACACACATTGCACGCTGGCCTAGGAGGAGTAGTTTCCTCCTGCAGAGGGAACACACCACTATATATGGAGACAGCCCTCTTTTTAGCAGGGATAGGAGGAGCAACCCTCTTAGGCACCCTCTACATAAGGAATATTACAATCTAACTATACATACGTACATTGGAAAGAGATGGAAGGATAGCAGTGAGTTCAGCAGCATTTTTCTCATTAGTGGGAGGAGTGACCTCTCCAGCTGCTGCCTACACAACGAAAAATACAGCATGTGGATACACTCCAGTGCTGAGTCCATGGTACAGTAGAGAAACTATGGATCACATGGGCACGTTAGCTAGGTTATTTGTACAATTAAAAAAAATGTAGCAACATGTATATATAGCCTAGCATTCAGTAAATGCAGAAGAGGGGAATACTTAAAGTTGGGTGTTTTGCAGTATGAACGTTTGGGGACTTTCTGTTAGTAGCTAGCTAATTCGTATTCTTTATTAAAGATGATAAATTAAACTAGCCTTCGACTTTCATACATCAATATGCAATTAGACTATGTTTTGCAACTTACCGAAGTACTAGAAGGGCTGGCATGAACAGAACACTGGCTCTGGCGTATCTTCAGCCATGCTGACTGAACCTGCTTTCCCTGCATTTCATAAAGTATAATACTAATTATTGAAGTGTTCCCATAGAAACGCAATGTCCAGAGCTGTCTTTCCCAGTCTCAATTCCACACACTGGGATACGACTAACTAAGCTTAGTCAATAGCAACAGAATGAGATTGAATTGCTTACATCGGTACGTGACTTCTTCGGTGTCCGAAAGCACAAGAGCTGCACTGTGCCTGACTCAGGGTTAGGGACCATGTAGCCAAACACCCTGGGCTTCTGGGGGTGCACAAAGAATCTCGTCACCTTTCCCATGGAGTGCATATGAGTGGTCTTCTACAAAACAGAAGGAGGACTTATAAATTACTTGTGCAGTCCTATACATGACACCCTTAGCTAACTTACACCCGACTTCTTGCTGGTACAGATGTACTCCCGACTAAGAGTGAGGCAAACACGTTCTGTACCCTTTTTCTCGTCAGCATGGGCATCCAAAATGGAGTGGTCTTCATACTCCAAGGCGACGAGAGATGATCCAAGAAACTGGAAGGTATACATCGAAAGGTACAAGAAACAATTACAGCTAAATGTATAATTATACAATTCTAAATTG
This sequence comes from Phakellia ventilabrum, assembly GCA_963921505.1. Lineage (NCBI taxonomy): Eukaryota > Metazoa > Porifera > Demospongiae > Axinellida > Axinellidae > Phakellia > Phakellia ventilabrum. The sequence goes on along the minus strand of OY997386.1, from coordinate 1,938,833 downwards.
ACTCGCTGGGACACTGGTCTCTGAAGAGCAAGAATCAAAAACACACTAAGACACGGGGCATACAGCATAGGCTCATTAGCTAATCTACATACAAGGGTGTGGCTACGGACGTAAGCTCAGCATGCAGTTTTGGAAGGGTGGGGCTCAAATTAAAGTAGCGTGTACTTGTATACCTTCACATTGAGCTTGTAGTCCCTGAGCGTAGACTCTCGAAGCGATTCGGTGGACGAACATCTGGGGTTACCAGTCGAGGGACTCTTCCTACCCGATATCCTTCTGGTGATGCGGGATATCGCGGATTTCACCAAGCCAGCAAACAGAACCATTTTCTCTCCTATTATCTCACAGAATCAACTGGTAAATAGACCTGCAAACTGCACGTACAAGGTTACCTCCTTTTTCTCGAAACAAAAGTTGGGAAGTAGCGTTTCTGCGTCGCGTACGCTGATTTCATGGATACGAGAGATGAAAGCCGCGTACCGCGCCATGGCCAGTCGAGCAGACTGGCGCTAATTTCAAAAGATGTAAACCTTCTACTCAATGGCTATTCAGTCTTTTGCCCTATGATCCAGAATCAGTATGTTATCGCTAAGGTACAGTAACTTGTGGTAATTAATTCTGAGAAACGAAGTATTATAAACTTGAAAAATTTTGTCTTCTCAAAGCTGTAGCTCCCACACTACATGTACACATGAGCTATCATGCTTGTCTGAATCTGGGCCTTGGTTTTCAAGTTTGGTTATGAATCTGAGTGGACATGGATGGTTAGAATATTATAAAGCTAGTTACATGTACTCTCATGTATGAAAACGCTTATCTATTTGTAAATATTCAGCTGCGCATTGGGAGTAGCTATAGGTATTAACAGCGGGCAGTACACCCTACTCCTTCCACTCTTGGTGCTAGTGTTAGCTGTGACTGTGCATCATATGTGGCTTAAAATAGGGGAAGTAAGACTCAATTAAATTGTTGCTACAACCGGTTTTTGAGGTTTTATAGAGGTTTTACATGTACTAATGTGGTTGAGATGTTAATGTGGCCGAGGGGTTTATGGTGTTAAGGGTTCGTTATATACAGTTTTGACTTAATGTGGTTGAGGGATTTTATGATATCAGGGGTTCATAAAACGGATGTGGATGAAGTAGTTAATGTAATGATCCAATTATTAAGATTGTGGCTATTATTACTTCACATCACTTTATGGTCACATTATAGACAGAAAAGTGCTATTCATGTCTTAAGGATAAAACTTTTGATTTCTCATTAATTTCTCATCCTGCAGAATATTATCATTTTTAGACAGATGTAAAGTTGTAAACACCGTACTACAATTTATGGTTTCACAAACATAATTGTAGGCAGGTAGAACATGCGAATACACCCATGCTGCATTCGTACCTGCCTACAATTAGCTATGTTTGTGATTTTGAATAGCTTACTGAGTCAAAAATGACTCAGTAAAAAAAAAGGGCAACCCTCTTCTCCCAACGGAACCCTAGGCCATGTGACACTGCCACGTTAAGGGGTGAACGGGCAGGTCGTTCCGGCTGACCGAGCCTTCAGCCTTTCGGGCGCCTGTCCGCTATGGTACAGGGATCGTCATCGGGTCGTTTAGTGTGTCAGGCTTTGGGAATCAAGGGAGGAACACGGACGGATCCTAGGCCGTACTGTCCGAGACCACCGTGGCAGTTGCCAAACCACGTTACCCTCTACCTGAACACATGTACACATGGTCACAGCCCGGGCTGACTGCTCCACCCATTATACAAATGCTAGAGTATTTATTAGCTTGGTAAAAAATATGCATTTTGCTCATGGGTTTCATTATTGAACAACGAAATCAATTACTTGACGTCACAATTAATTAACACAAGGACCGCTACCAGTACAGCTAATGCACTTCCGTATGCGTCCAGCCGTAATTAAGTTAGCGACCTGGTAGGCTGGTTCAGGTACAATGTGGCATAATTCATAAACAGTGCATGCTTTACAGTGCTTGAGCTAATGTGCAAGATAATAATTAGAAAAAAAACATAAAATTAATGTTTAGCGCTTTCCCTTAGCTTTCTTGAGAGACTGTAACGCCCTCTTTCTTAGTTCGTGCTCTCTATCTTCGTTAGGTTCGCTATTGCTCCCTGACGACTCGTCACCTTTCTTCTTGTGGTGGTGCTTCTTTTTCTTGTGTTTCTTGCCGTGCTTGTGCTTATGCTTCTTCTTCGATTTCTTATGTGTTTCGGCACTCGCTTTCTTCAGTTTCTTAGGCTCAGGACTCGAGCTTTTCGATCTTTGTTTCGTCTTCTTCTCACTCTCTTTCGAATCAATCTCTGGTTTATCGGGTTTGCGTAGCTTCTTGGCTTGTTTAACAGGTGGAGGGCTGGGGGTGGGCGAAGGGGAGGGTGTGGGTGAGGGAGACGGAGATGGTGTGGGTGAGCGTGAGGGGGTGGGCGAGGGTGAAGGGGAGGGAGTGAAGGATGGCTGCTTTCGTTTGCGAGAGGGTCCAGGTTCGGGTGAGGGAGTGTAGGATGAGGATCTGGAACGGGAATGAGATACTGCAGATTCAGAATCAGAACCGGAAGGAGCTGGAGACACACCCTGACGCTTAGAAGGTTTGGACATAGCGGGCTGCTTTAGCTGCTTTCTAGCAGGCGATGGGGAACGAACAGCTTCCCTCCTCTTTGGACGCTTTGTCACTCTTGCTGGAGGAGGTGAAGGACTGGAAACCCTCCTCTTCACTGCAGCCCTTTTAGGGGAACGAGAGACCTGCTCTGCACGATCTTTCTGGGGTTCTTTCAGGGCTCTTCTCTCAGGAGAGGTACTTTTCTTGTGTGATCTTCTCTCGGGTGAGGTACTTTTCTTACGTAGCCTTCTCTCGGGTGAGGCACTTTTCTTACGTGGCCTTCTCTCGGGTGAGGTACTTTTCTTACGTGGCCTTCTCTCGGGTGAGGCACTTTTCTTACGTGGCCTTCTCTCGGGTGAGGTACTTTTCTTACGTGGCCTTCTCTCGGGTGAGGTACTTTTCTTACGTGGCCTTCTCTCTGGTGAGGCATTTTTCTTATTTAGCCTTCTATCGGGTGAAGTGCTCATCTTACGAGGCCTTCTTTCAGGTGAGGTACTTGTCTTACGTGGCCTTCTCGTGGGTGAAGCACTCGTCCTACGTGGCCTCTCAGGTAAGATATTTTTCTTACGCAGTCTTCTGTCGGGTGAACTGCTTTTCTTACGCAGCCTTCGAGTCTTCCTTGGAGGTGAAGGGGTTGGGGACCTCCGATGCAATGGACTGGGCGAGTGTGATGATACTGAAGACGGTGAATCGGATGAACTGAACGAGAACGAGCGAGGGACGTTGACACTGCCTTGTTTCTGACCTCTTTTTGGGGCCCTTCTTGGTGGAGTGGGAGCTTTTTTGGGGCTCGGAGATCTACTTGCTCCTGAAAATGATCTAGACGCAGATGATTGTTCACTTGCGTCTGAGTCTGATTCGCTTGTCGAAACATTGTACTCTGGTCTTTTATGGGGAGGAGTACGTGAGGGCTTGCGAGGAGGAGGGCTATAGGATGCCTGACGGTGAGGGGTTGGCTTCCCACGAGTAGCGGAACCACGCCTTCCCCTTCCACGAAAGGCTGGGGAGACTCTAATAGGGCTTCGGATCGGACTGCGAGAGTGACTGCGCGGATAACGAGAAGTGCTTCCTCTCTTCCTCTGTTGAATTGGTCTAGGGTGCGATTCAGAATCCTTTTTTCTCTCTGCCCGATGAGGTGGGGGAGAAATTGATCGCTGCCTTCGCCTCGGTACAGGACTTCGAGAGTGGTTCCTGTGCCTTGCTCGAATGGGAGACCTGGAAACAAACTTCCTTTGAGCAGGGGAGGGCGATTTCCTTCGCCTTCTGATGGGTGAGCGTGAGCGGCTTCGTCTCGGAGAGCGGGAACTGGAGCGATGGCGTCTCCTTCGAGGAGGTGAAGGAGAGTGGTACTTCTGCCGTGGAGCAGGGCTATGATTGCGATACCTTGGACGGGGGGAAGGAGAATGGCTGTGACTGTGACTATAACTTCTTCGTCTGGGTTGCCTTCTAATTGGCGATCTAGAATGGGAAGACCTCTTGCGGAATCTAGGAGACCGTGACCTACTACGACTCCGCCCCTTTCTCTTCTCACGCTTAATAGGTGTCTTGCTCCGAGATCGCGCCTTGGAACGGGGAGGCGATCGTGAACTTGGACGGATTTTGCCCTCTGCAGGGGGCTTTTCCTTCACAGGCTGTGCTTTCATGCTGCTGTCATTAACATAATTGACTTTCTCAGGTTCTTCCTCAGGCCCCTTGGGGGTCTCTTCAAGTGTGGGTTTCTTCTCCACTTCAACATCAGCTACTTTCACCGACTCGGGATCAGGAAGTTCAGCCTTGATCCGAATCTCAGCCTCTCGCCTCTCTCTCTCCTCCCTCTCTCTCTCCCTCTCTCTCTCCCGCTCTTTTTCCCTCTCTCTCTCCCTCTCCCTGTTTCTCTCCTCTCTCGCCCTCCTCTCCTCTTCTTCCCTAACTTGTCGTTCTTCATGCTCCCTGTGTCTACGCTCCAAAATCTCTCGCTCCATCTCCTCCTGCCGCTTCAGGTTATCCTGGATACGCTCTTGCTCTAGCTTCTTCTGCCTGATCTCCTCTTTCTTCTGCTCGAGAAACTTGGTAGGAATGCCACCGATGTTTCCCTGCGCGCTGACCAGCAGATCCCAGAGTTCCTCCATGAAGAGGCGAGCATTCTTGCCATGCAAAAAGCCAGTCAGGTTCAGTTGTAGCTCTCTGGGATCTGGACTCCGATCGCCGTCGAGCATGTTGAAGAGGAACTCGATTACAACATCGTCTTCGAATCCGAGCATGTCCGTAATCTTTTCAGTGATCCAAGGTTTTATGGTGTCCAGGCTGACTTTGCTCATGTCCACCTTGGTACCAAAGTTAGTGGGGAATTTCATGTTCTTCAAGAGCTTCTTCTCTTTGTTGTAGAAGCGAGCATCTTGGTCTGTGTTTGTCCCCCGAAAGAACCCTGCATCCGCCATCTTCACTCTCTGCCACGCTTTTTTTTTGGTGGACAGAAAGGGTTAAAACAGTAAATGTTGTATGCCGAGTACGCATGCGCAAAGTAATTCTGAAGTTGTTCCTCGACGTTTGAGTTCAGTTGCAGTTCAGTATGTAAATCTCTGAAGATAAGCTCGTTTATAGGCATTTATATGTGCATATAGGTGCTGTGTTTCAGAGTATTTACAGCTACAAAGTGTAAGCCCACAGCGGTTTTCTGCATAGCTACTTTTGAAAAAGTGGGTGGGGCTGCATAGTGCAATGGCTGCGATCCAACGGGCTGCTTCGGTCGGAGCAGCCAAAGGCAAAGGCTTCGAGCAAGGACGGATCAAGGAGCTAAAGGATGAGAGAGAGACCATCCAGAAAAAGACTTTCACTAAATGGATGAACTCCTTTCTAGATACGGTGAGCTTCAAAAGGGGCGTGCCAATATGGGCGGGTCGTATTAAAACTAGCAATATTATCTATGGTTTAGCGATCGTGCAAGCTGGTTGCCTCTGCTAGATTCTAGGGCTTGTCCGCAGTTAGGAAACGCATATGCCGATGGATTATTCAGGAGGTCAGTATTGCTCTCTAAGAATTGGGGGAGGATCCCGATTGATGGGCAGATAACAATCTTTGCATAATGATATCCCGTGTTGGTTTCTGATTTTCCATATATGCCAACCCTGTAATACATGGACAAGGTTTAAATTCACCAGCTAAACAATATTCCCCCAAACAAAGCAAGCAATACTTTACGCCTGCAGATCTCAAGGGAGCGGATACGTTGTCCGTTATTAGTCAGGTGTGGCCTGATGAACGGTCAGGCCATGCCTGACTAGTCAGCCATAGTGCTTGGATTAAGGTTAGGAAAGGGTGATAATCTGCCTCTTATGAGCCTTCACAAAAATACCTACATGTAGTGTAAAAGGAGCACCTCGTGTAGCAACTAACACAAGTCACAAGCAGGAGGTGGCTTGTGCAGAAACGATCATTCCAAGCCCCACTTTTTTTATCTTGATGTACAATCTATGCTGCTGAGTTTTTAAAAAATATATTGCCAGTGTGATTGCAACCTCATTCCCAGCCCCCATTTCAGTTGGTTGCGGAATTTTTCTTTTGTGTACGTGTACATGTACATGTACATGTAAGCTTAGTTAAGAATACACGGGGCTGGAAGTGAGGCTAGCGTGTTCAAACTCATGGTTTCTGCGGGCAGCTACAATTCTGGTGGTTAGTGGAAGGGAATACTGTGCTAACCCCCCCCCCCCCCCTCCTCCTCAGGTTGGGCTCCATGTGGACGACCTCTTTGTGGACCTGAGCGACGGTCGCCTCCTCATTCGACTCCTGGAGATTATCTCAGGGGAGCGAATCGGGCACATCGGTCGTGGAAGACTCAGGATCAATAAGATAGAGAATGTCGGGAAGGCTATCCATTTTCTGCAGCAGAAGAAGGTGGGGGTTATTGGGACTATGGAGGGGGAGAGGGGACCATCTAGAATCTGTTAATATAGCTAATGGTGTACCCAGACTGCAATGCTTCTGCTGGAGTGAGTGCTGAGATGAGTAGTCTGGGCACAGCAAACTAATGCTTGACGGACTTCATTGGAGATTATTTAAGAAGCATGTGCTGCTTAAAGCTCTTTATCTCAGCCATAGTCTTCAATGAAGGCATTTATACATGAGTGTAGCTAACCCCAAGTAGCCTTCACCCTCCTAGCTTGCAATACAGTAAGCAATGAAAGTTATGGGAAGGTTATTCCAAATTAGGAAGAACAGTTGGAGTGCTGGAGCATGAGCACTAGATAGGTAACAGAGCCCATAAAGGGCTGTCAATCTAACTAATAAGGCTACTCCCACATTGAAGCTTCGGGGAACCTGGGGACATGCCTATTTTGAATTTGTAGACAGTCACTTTGCGTTGTATGCTGCAATCCTGCCTGACATCTCGTAAAATGATGTGCACCACCTTAGTAAAGCTTCAGCCAAGAAACGTTAGAAAGAGTAGCAAAGATTTCAAGGTACGACAGAGTAAAATCGGAGCAAGAGAAAGCGATCAGTGACATTTGAGGGGTAATGATGTGTTTGTTGACTTACCTATACTTGAGAGTGTGGTTCACGCCCACTTAACTATATAAACAATTATGTAATCATAGCACTTCAGAGCTACAACGTCTACATGTGGTGTGTAACCTATTTGCATTGTAGGTCAACCTGGAGAACATTGGAGCAGAGGACATTGTCGATGGGAACCCCCGTCTGATCCTAGGACTGCTCTGGACCATCATTCTGCGGTTCCAGATCCAGGACATCCAGCTAGAAGATGAGTCCATGGAGATGAAGTCGGCCAAAGAGGCTCTGCTGCTCTGGTGCCAGAGGAAGACTGCTGGGTAGGCCTCACAGTGCTACTCACAGTGCTCCGTACAAGAATTTTGGGAGGGAATAGGCTTGTCCACATTATACACAGAAATTTACCAATACGTTATCACCTAGGGTATTGCCTAAGGTAATTATGCAATATCCCGAATGGCTTAGATACCTGACTGACACGAGTAGCTAGTAGCTAGTAGCCAGTCGTTTGGCTAGCCTCAAACCCAGACTTTCTTATCCAGATTTTATATCACAGTCACTGTGGTACATGTATGCACAATACACTTTGATTTTTTACGGTATTTCAGATCCAATAGATACTTCCTTGTAAACGCTAGTTACAAAAAGACTAGCTGAAAGGTCTGAATAATGGACTTAGTCAGTTATTGCTCTGATCATTCTCCCTCCCACAGTTATGCGGGGGTAACTGTGAAGAACTTCAGCTCCAGCTGGAAGAACGGCCTTGCCTTCAACGCACTCATTCATAGGCACAGGTGAGCCAGTGACATGCCCTTGGGGGGTAGAACACCGAGTTATTTCTTCCATATCTCAAAGTGGTATGAGGCACATACAGTGCCACTATACACATCAATGATTATGGCATATAAGTACATCAGTTTGCAGAATCTTTGTCTGCTAGACAGGATTCCATGAATGGAAGTGAAGTAAACACTACAGACTAATGGGTGGGTGAATGTCACTTCTATAATTTCCGTTTTTGGAATTCTGTCTGCAGTAGGCAAAGGTTCCCTATAACCATTATATAAAATGCACATGGCATTGCACTGGTATACGTCATACTTAGACAAGCCCACAGTTGGAATTGGCTGGCAAGTACTGTATACTAGCGGGTTTAATAGCTATATAATGCTTGCCTACTGCTCCTCTGCTCACATGGCTCCTATAGCTTCGGGGGTAAGAGCATCTGTGATAGTATTCGACAGTCTCATATTCAATCCCCAACTGGTCCCGATGTTTTATGGAGTTATTAATTCTCCCAATATTTGTTTTTCCATCTGGATGAAATTGCAGAAGGCATAAAATCTTAATACGTAACACTTCCTCTTCTTCCTGCCCTAGGCCTGACCTGCTGGACTATAGCTCCCTGCGACCGAACCAGCACATTGCCAACCTCAACAATGCCTTTGATGTGGCAGAGAAGGAGTTGGGACTGCCACGGCTGCTGGATGCTGAGGGTGAGCCTAAGTAGTAATAAAGTTGCATGAGCACGTACATAGGTAATATGCAACTTTCTATGGAAGCACCAAGTTAGTAACATACTTGCAATGTTAGTGGTGTCATCCGTGTATTAAGATTCATTATCTATTCTTTCAATACATGTATGTGACTAAAGTACTCCAACAAAAGTCCATTTTGTGCTTGCTTGGATCAATATTTCTTGTGTCTGTCCAGTTCATGGTATAAGCAAAACACGCGCACACACACAAACACACACACACACAAAATACACACTCACATATACACATACACACACACACACACACATTCAAATATATACATACGTGCATGCACACCCCACACATATCAGATGTTGACGTACCCCGTCCCGATGACAAGTCCGTCATGACCTATCTCGTCTCCTACTACCACTACTTCTCAAAGATGAAGGCAGAGGAGACAGGAGGGAGGAGGCTCAACAAGGTAGGAGGGGAGAGGTCAAGGTAGGAGGGGGGTCAAGGTAGGGTCAAAGTAGGAGGGGAGAGGTCAAGGTAGGAGGTGGGAGGTCAAGGTAGGAGGGGAGAGGTCAAGGTAGGAGAGGAGAGCTCAAAGGAGGAGGGGAGAGGTAGATTAGCGTTGGGCTGAAAGTCCGAATTATTAAAATGCAGTTAGGTTCAAATCCTAGGTTAGGGAAACTGTTGAAGCGCTTTAATGACACACTCATACCAGAGACACATGCATACGTAGACACACACACATGCACATGCACACATACATACACACACACACACAGATCATTGGCATCATGGTGGACATAGAGAACCAGAAAGAAGAGTATGATGCAATGGCCACCAGTCTCCTGCAGTGGATTGAGCAGACCGTCCTACGACTCTCGGACCGCCGTTTTCCAAACTCTCTGCCTGGGATGCAGAAGCTCATGGCCGACTTCAAGACCTTTCGGACGGTGGAGAAGCCACCAAAGTGGGTCGGGGCGATAACTGGCATGAGTAATTGCTGACTTGCATAATGATATCACTGGGGCAACAAAGACAGCTATTTATGGCACTGCATACATTCTGTCATGGTACTTTATGCAGTGATTAACTCATATAATCAATGCAGAGCATAATTATGTGAAAGAAAAGTAGAGCTCACAGCATACCATGTATGTTTAATCGTGTTGAATAGCATCTTGAGAGCGTACGTTGTCTACAGTTGGAATTGGTTTGGTCCTACTTGCAAGTGCTGCTAGTGGATTCAGTACTTATTTAAAGCTTGCCTACTGCCTGAAGGGCTCCATTAGCTCAGTGGGTTAGAGCGTCTGATTAGCATTTTTAATCCTCAGCTGGGCTCTGATTTTGGGTGCTTCTTTACTCCATTGATCATTCTCCGTCTGGATGAGCTTGCATGCATGTGAGTTCATGTACTGTTTATATTCCCGCAGGTACAACGAGCGAGGCAACCTGGAAATTCAGCTGTTCAATATCCAGACCAGGCTGAGGGCAGCCAAGCAGAAGACCTGGTACCCTCCCGAAGGGAAGCTGGTCTCCGACATCAACAAGGTGGGAAGACATTTGAGGTTGTCTAAGCTTTCAGACCTTATTTCTGATTATTCTCTGAGTTAGTTTTTTTTTGGGGGGGGGGGGAGGCATACCCCTCTTCCCAATATCAGGAAAAAATATAACATTAAAATTTTGCACACCGGATATACGATAGTGTGAGAACAAGTGGGATACATTTAGAATGCCTAGGACTTCATACCTCCGAAGGAAGAAGGAAAATGCGGCCTAACTTGGGTCTACCCAGACCTCGCTCTGACTCCATCAGTTAGGCCTGGGTTATGACATTGGTAATACATTTCAGTTTATAAACCGTGTGTTGTGGGTGTGGAAAGCATTAAGGATCGTTTCAAGTGACCGTTAAGTGCCAAATTGGGCTCGGAATCAGGAAAAGCCCAACAATTATGACAGAGCTACCCCTGTACCCCTAGATTTCTTATCCCATCCCCCCCCCCCCCCCCACCCCTAACAAGTTTCATGAAACCTGCAACTCTACAAACACCGTCTGCTACCCTATAGGGGATTTCTCAAATTATGACAGCACTCGTACACTTGAAAAGAAATTCTCCATCTGACAACTGTCTGTAATTGTGTTGTTCAAGACTATTTAAAACTTGTAAATCAGTAGACTACGGTATTCTAGTGATGGAAACGAAACATGCAGTTACATTACAAGTACTGAGTGAAACACACATTACATCATAGTGACATCATCATTATTGCTCAGGCATGGGTGAGGCTGGAGGCAGCAGAGCACGAGAGGGAGGTGGCTCTGAGGAAGGAGCTCATGAGGTCAGAGATGAGGCACTAGTAACATAATCCAGTGTTGATGAGCTTTAAGGAAAGTGCATAAAAGGTTTTAGCTATTTGCTAAGTTCTTCTCCTAACACGTAGTTCCCATATCCCTGCTGGCATGTAATTAAGGGAATTGAAATTTGTAATTGTTGAATACATACTTATGTAGATGGACTCGCGTTCATGTGGGATTACAGTCAAACTCCAGGGTAGACATATAGTTAGTGCGTGCTCTTATTCAAGGATTGCTTAAATCTCAGGTGTCTTAGTGTGCTTTTTCAAGAATTAATTTATCTTTGTGTGCTTTTATTCAAAGATTGGTTTGTACTACGTATGTATGTACTTTACTCAAAGTTTGATAGGTTTGTGTATTTGCTTTTAGTCAATTGATTGACTTAAGTCAAGAATTAATTTATACTCAGCGATTGGCTAATACTCAAGACTAGGGGGGACTCTACTCATGGTGTACTGATATTGAGAGATTGTGTGTGTATAGGGATAAATTTAGGGATGGAATATGCATTAAAGCAGTGGGTTTACGGTCTATATCTATGATCTCTAGGCAAGAGAAGCTGGTGCAACTGGCAGAGAAGTTTGCTCGAAAGGCCTCGCTGCGAGAGTCCTGGCTGGCAGACATGAGCCAGGTCCTGGACGAGCTGGACAAGGGACAGGATGTACATGCTGTGGACGCGGCTCTCAAGAGGCACGAGGCCATCAGCGCCGATGTTCATGCCGGGGTGAGGGACTGTGGTGATACTGTGAAGTGGTTGGTTATGTGGTGTTTTAATGAATTATGAGCCCAGTCTGTCTCTCTAGAGAAGCTAACCTCAGTCCTGGGCTTCCCTGCCCAAAAATGAAAATAACTCATGCAAAACAGCACTGGGGACAAAGCTATGGAGAAGCTTCTCTCTCAACATGGCTCCTTCTGATCAAGGATAATGCGAGTATAATGGAATAAAATGTGACCAGAAGTGCATTGGGTAGTTTGGCACTTGTTGAAAATGGCTGCTGGCAGCTTTTGTAGAATTAAACTCTTCTCGTTAGTATACATCAGTCCAAGTCATCGCCGATTAATAGTATGTGCATTTATTCAAGGACTTTCCAACCATGTAATGATGTAATCTCTCCCTGTACAGGAGGCTCGCATCCAAGTAGTGAGAGAGCTTTGCAGGGAGCTGGCACAGGAGAAGTATCATGAACTACAGTCCGTCCAGGAAAGGTAGGGAAAACATTGACAAGCGAGAATTCTTTTTTCCCCCTAGCTAGTGATGGGTAGGCTAGAGCTAGGTAAGCTATTATGATAACCTTCTGTAATCGTCATACAGGGAGCAAGTGATTGAGGCCAAGTGGGATAGTCTGCTAAAGAAGCTGGACACGGGTCGTGGTAGCCTCTCCCGCTATCACGACCTCATGGCTGTGTTTGCTGACATGGATGACTGCCTCGGAGACATGGCTCAGATCGAGGTAAGTACACGACTTCAGATCCCTAGCTCCTATGGCACTTCAAATTCCAGCAGATTGAACCAGTAACCAGTAATCCTTCTTGGAGAACCTCCACTGGTAGTATTTGATTAATTCATTGGTGTAGAAACCCTAGCATGTGATAGTCTGAAGAATCCTCAGTGAGCACTCTGTCATCACTTGTAGCTAACTGATGCCATATCCAGTGTTACCCACCAGGAGGTATCTGCTTGGAATCTACCATAGCCACATGTAAACTGACCGCCTGTACCCTACCATAAACTGCTGTAACAGCCCACAAGCACTTGCAGAACCTTTTGTAGCTACCTGCAACATACCTTAAAAAGTGGGGGGAGTGAGTTAATATGCATTACCAATGATAGTTTACTGACAAAGACCTACAGTGATTACTGCAAAACACCTAGCCATGAATTTAGTAATTTGATCTTAGTACCCCATCACATACTACAAAGGCCCAAGCAGAAGAACAAAACTGTGACAAGCCTGATTGCAAATCTGATCTTGCTCTCCAAACTCTTCCTCCCTCTAAAGGTGTCTCTGAAGTCAGAGGACTATGGGAAGCACCTGTTAGGAGTGCAGGACCTCCTTCACAAGCACACGCTTTCTGAGGCTGACATCACCACCCAGACAGAAAGGGCTCGCTCCCTCAAGGCTCAGGCCCAGCGCTTCGTGGCAGAGAAGCATCCCGACAGTGCCAAGGTCGAGCATAAAAGCGGGGAGCTGGATGCCGCCTACCAGAGGTTACAGTCACTGTCCTCAAACCGGTTGAACAGGTTGAAGGTTGGTAACAGTGAGTGTTTGCAGTTACATGTACCCGTTCATTTCCAGAACAACACTAGGCAGTACTGGTTGCATTACAGCTATTAAATTACACAGGAGAGCGTGAGCCATCAGAGGTAGCTCATGCACTCCTGCCTACAAATATTCACATACGTGCCACTAATTCAGAAGTATAATTTTAAAGTCTATATCTCTTTTTACGTGTGAGAGTCATTTACACATGTATCATTTTAAGCATCAATATTTCAATAGAATAGCATTGTTATTATAATCTTAATGATCCTGTACTGAATGTGTCACATTAGAGAAAGATTCGATACTCAGTTTAAATTTTCTTTTCATTTCCTGAGCAGATTATTTTACCTCTGTACTAGCTCCTGCTTCACCTCCCACCCTCTTGCAGGAGTCCCTGAGGGTACAGGAGTTCTACCTCAGAGTGGAGGAGGAGGAGAGCTGGATCAGAGAGAAGGAGCCTCTGGCGTCCTCCACTGACTATGGTCGTGACAGAAACAGTGTCGTGCAGTTACAGCAGAAGCACCAGGCTCTAGAGGCAGAGATACAAGGTAACGTTTTACAATGCTGTGTCTGTATTTTCGATCTGTCTGTCCCCCCATCTGTCTGCCTATCTGTCTGTCTGCTTGTCTGTCTGTCTGTCCCCATCTGTCTGTCTGTCCCCCATCTGTCTGCCTATCTGTCTGTCAGTCTGTCTGTCTGTCTGTCTGTCTGTATGTTCACCCATCTGTCTGTCTGTTGTTGTTGTCTGTCTGTCTGTCTATCTGTCTGTCTATCCGTCTTATGTATCTGTATTGTTATTTACTCTGCCCATCGCTGTCTATTCAGGGAGGAACCCCCACTTCCAGTCAATCTGTGAGGATGGGGAAAAACTTCGCTCAGAAGGTCATCATGCCTCCAAGGCCATTGGTGCCCGGGTGAGTGGGTTGCAGGAAAGGAGGAAGAAGCTGAGTGATGTGGCTGCCAGCCGGAGGGGCAGGCTAGAGGAAGCAGCTCAGTCACAGCAGGTCTGTTCTGCAAAAGTAACTATTCCATTTTTATGTTTGGAGAATTTCACTAAATTAACGACAGTTGACACACCATATACAGTGTTTAAGGTAGGGAATCTTGCACTTTAATGTAACCCACTGAGTGAAAACCTGGTACATCCTCCAAGTTTCAAACTACTGTATCTCAACAATGAGAATTGGATGCCATGCTTGAAGTCTGCGGCTCTCTCCATTTCTTGAGATGTGCATCTTTGGTAGAGTTGACATTTTTGGAAAAATTGCCGCACAATCGAGAATACTACAATGGAGAATTTCACTAAATTATGTATTCTAACTACAGTTGACACACCATATACAGTAGGGGATCTTACACTATAATGTAACCCACTGAGTGAAAACCTGGTACATCCTTAAATTTTCAAACTACCGTATCTCAACAATCAGTGGTGAGAATTAGAATCCATGCTTGAAGTCTGCAGCTCTCTCCAGTTCCTGAGATATGCACTGTGGTAGAGCTGCCATTTTTGGAAGATAACCACACAATTGAGAATGCTACAAACTCCGCCCCCATATCTCCATTGTAGCACAGCATAAAAGGCTTTGGTCATTGCTGCAGCAATGCCTCTCGTAAAGGTCACCCATGTTTTGTTTACATTGTCTATAGCATTGTGCAATTATGCATTGTTAAATTTTGTAGTATTCGCTCAGTGGGTCACATAATACATATGTCAAGTAGCTGTCCTCGTTTCACTTGAAACCCTGGGAGGCGTCTGTCAGACTATAGGTCAAAGTTGAAGTCAGAAGTAGAGATCAGGATCATTAGATGACTTAACAGACTTCTTGTATATTCTCACACAATTGCATGTGATTAGACAACGTCACGTCCATGACAGATACGTAGACAGGAGGAGAATAAAGTATTGATATCAACTAAATAGACTTCTGCAATGGTATGAATCAACCCTCGCTCTTCTACTCCCAGTACTACTCAGATGCCAATGAGGCAGAGTCCTGGATGAAGGAGAAGGAACCGCTAGTCACTGGTGACAACCTCGGCAGGGATGAGGCCTCTGCCAAGGTAAAGTATTTACGTAGCCCTGCTCCTGCAAGTTGTAATTGTCATAGATAGTAGTGTAGCAGGAACTACTCATACAATTCTGTTCTTTGCTGGTTTTATTACCGCGCAGACTGTTTAGGTGTAGCATGTTTAAGAATAACATCGCAAGAGATTGATTACATTTGGAATTGCCTAGGTACTGCTGGGCAAGCGCTACTAGTGGGTTTAGTAGCATTAAAACGTGTCTACTAGCTACTCTTCTGCTCAGGGGCTCCATTGCATTGAGCTAGAGTTCCAATATATTGCACATATTATGCCATACACCTGCACACATACACACACACACACACACAACAGAGCCTCCTTCAGAACCATGAAAAGGTGGAGAATGAGATCAGAGCCTACAGCAGTGAAATAGAGAGACTCAAGGAGCTGAGTAGGAAGGTGATTGAGGGGGCTTCAGCAGCACCAGCCTTTGTAAGTTGGCCATAAATAATTATTGTAGATCATGGAATGAAAGCGTACTCTATTTCAATCTCTCACATTATATGCATGTAGTCTCATGTACGTACTTGGCTCCCACAACATCAAACTACTTCTGCATGTTCTTGTTTTGGTATACTCTCCCGACTGTGTACTCCAGCATGCTAATATGGTACTGTATAAGCCAGCCTGGGTATAAAAGGTTGTTATGTAGTTGACAGCTAAGCATGGTATTATTCTAGACTGAGACAGCTCTCACTTTGTGATGATCTCTTTATGAACTGCCCATACTTATATCTCTATCTGTAGGACCGTCTGGGTGCTATCAGTCCAGTGGAGGATGATGTAATGGAGGAGGAAGAAGTGGAGGTTTGTAAACTATTCAGTAATTGAAATGGAAGTTGATATTTTGATGCAAATTATCAACTCCAGAGTCCATTTATTGTAGCTTTGATTATTACCACACTTTGTGTAAATACTTAAACAAGAAGTTACGTGTGTTTTATCTGTCAGTGCAAGTATTTAACTACTTGCACTCACAGATTATTTGCTCTGCTGAATTTGTTTGGAAGAGGTAAGTGAGTACTTCCATGGTTTGTGCAGAATACGAAATAACAGCTGGCTACTGGCTATTTTTATTGTGCATTTTGGCCAGCCAAACCTGAAGTCTTATTTCATACTCTGTTTGTGTAAATACTTGAAGCATGAATGCAGGTTACATGTGTATTATCTGCCAATGCAAGTATTTAATTACTTGCACTCACAGAGATTATTTGCTGTGCTGGGTTTGTTTCAAAGAGATAAATGACTACTTTAAAAAACCTATCGTAATGGATAAAAAAAGTACACTATACATACCGCACATTAGTTGCTGAGTTTGAGCATGTACTGGGGCGTTGAATTGGTGCTTATGTATAATTCTCTGTACTCCATATTTGAAATATTAGAATCCATAGAATTATCTGCTTGCATGGGAGTATTTTTGACTACTACATTGTGCTTGTTTGTTGATGCAAATGCAAACCTGTAAAATATGATAAATCAGGGTTGTGTGTGGGTATCATTTGGAACATTAGTACATGCTTTCTTGGTACATATTTACTACTTCCAGTACTCCTATAATATGAAGGCTGCAACCACAGGGAAATGAGCCTATGAGTACGGAGTATAACGGATACCGCTCGTCGCTGAAACTAACCGTATCTGTACCGTACGCGCACCGTTTCAGTCCGTCGTGGGACCACTTGAGCGTGGCAGGATCGTCTTAAGTTTATTACTGTGAACTATGAACCCAATCAGGTATTTTGCGTAGAAATTTACTCTGTTTTAGAACATGCCAAGTGGTCCCATAACGGACTGAAATGTTGCACGTACGGTGCAGATACGGTTATTTTCAGCAACGAACGGTGTCCGTCCTATCCCGTATACATAGGCCCATTTCCCTGTGAACTGCAATTCTCATTGTGGAGGACTTTTCACTGATGATCTATATGAGCATCTAAAGGAATGTATTCCTATGTTGAGTAGGAATAATGCATACCTCCGGAATGTCCAAAATGATCATAATGGCAGCAATACATTATGCACAATAGAATTACGGCTATAAAATAGCGATTTCTTAAGCATTGAAGTAAGGAGGTCCATGAACCGCAATTGATAGCTAATGGAGAGTAACCGATTTCATATGCAGTACTAGAACCAAGTACCCAAAAGGGATAATCAATCCTGCAGTACATAAGCTAACTGATTGCTACTAGACTTCTGTTCTGAAGTTATTTCCCTCATTGTTAGCTGACGTACATTGTGTGTATATGGCATAATAAAAACAGACTCAGGCAAGATAAGACATTATAAAGTCAGCTTACACCACAAATATTTCCTATATATAGGTTTACCCCATATTCAATTTGTACAAGCCCCTCCTTACCCCAATCCCTCTCCCAATATGCTATACTACTCTCCCACCTTAAAAAGACAATGATACGATTTGTATGGATGAAAGAATTGATAATATGTTGTGCTATATAACTTTACAAACTCATGTACCTACAAACTCGTTATATTTATATGCAACACTCTGACTAATATATGCAGACTTCTCTGTAGAAGCTCTATACACATGCATGGTCTTATACAACAAGGTAAAGGTTGCGCTATTATTAAATCCTCTATTATCAATGAAAATACAAAAATGATTCTTTACGCAATTGAAAGTAGAATCTAATGATCAGTCACAAGCAGCATTTCTCCGTCCTCTCCAAGTGTCAGCCGCTGTAAATGTACAGGATTTTGGGGATGAAGTGGTTGCTGTTCTATTTCTCTGTATTCAACATCTGATTCAGTGGTTGTGGGATTATGGACATTTTTTCCCAATCTTGTGCTGAAGCCTTTCAAGAATCTAACTGGTACACGCTTGTGAATGTGGTAAAGAAGAATCATTATGAAAGTGATAAGTGAAATTCCCATTGATATACGAATAGGTATTGCTAAATTTCTGTTTATAAGTTGGGCATATAATGTTGCGGCAACGAGAACACTGATATTCATGAGAAATGATGCTTCAAGTATATCTAGAATTTGTGATTTGTAAACACCTCGAAAAGCTACCAGTGTGCAGAGAAGAGATACTGCTGCAATTCCAGTAAGAAGAAGGGTAAGTGCTGGGCTTCCTGAAGAATTAAATGCAATTGCCAGAAAGAGAAACACACGAACAACTAGTAGGAGTCCAGTCCAAAACTGATACATGTCTTTGTAAGGCCCTCCATACGGATCAAAAACGGGTTTAAGCCTTCTCACCCATGCCAGTAGTTTGTATGCTGACTTTCTACGTAGCCACTGCATGCAAAGAACTACAAATGTGTAGGGAATCAAGAAGACGATTAGTGTGAATACAGCTGCAATAAACAGAGGAATGTGTTTTCCTTTTACATAAGCCACATTAGCATCATAAAGCCAAACTGGATATGAGTGTCCATCTGGGTATTCCACATAGGTGAAGGAAAGAATGGTGATTACTACTCTCAGTAGTTTTGCATAGGAAATGAGGAATAGTGTTGCCAGGACTTTAGGCGCATTCTGGCCAACCAGTCGTGCAGCAGTCGTGTAGTACCGACTGAGAACAATCATAGCAGCTACAATAGTCCAGATGTACAGTGGGAAGACTAACTGTAGCCATGCTTTTGCATACATGTCCATACCATTATAGAAACATGTTTCAATTCCAAGATCCAGGTTTAGCCATGCCACAACAACAGTTAGTACATTATTCTCACTTTGTGGAAGGTATGCTGATCTGCTGACTTGTATGATGTTTGCATATAATATGAGAGCACTGAGAGTCCCTTCAGATACTGTCAGGTTGCACCAGGACAGCAGCACCACTAGTGCCAGACCTGCTAAGGCAAAGGCTAAAAGTAATACCAAGAACAGATTAGAACACTTTAGACATTGTGAAGTGCCCAAAGCCAAGCTGAGTCCTAACTGACATTCTCCACACAGGAGACCCGAATGGTTTAGTTCACATTGTGAATCTGGGTATAGCAAATTTAAATCAGAGTCTTGATGCTTGCAGTAATCAAGTGGGCAATGATTATGCAGAATTATCCCACTTTTGATATTAGAAGATCCAATTGTGGAATTTTCAGGTGATGGTTTGGAATAGCCTAGCCAGGTCCCCACTGGACGATGAATAGTTTGTGTGCTAATATTGCAGCTGTAGCCCTTTTTAGCAAGTAATGAAACACAATCACATTTATGTGGTATCCCTGAGAGGTTAAATCCTAAAGGACATGGGAGAAGAGAAATGTTTATCAATGGTGGAATACGATACCCTGTATATGTCAATCCTGGGTTTTCGGCTGTTAGCTGAAGCTGTTCTTTTTCTCGTCGTGAGAATATGGTGTATGTCAGACTTGTGCAGTTTTGTGTGGTTGACTGTGACAACTCTAAGTCCTTTAGCTGCTTAAAATCCATCTCTTTGAACACTGCACGGACAACTCCCGGGACAATCCCACCCCCTTGGCCAACAGCAACTACAAATATGTTGATTGAATCACCTGGGAACACTTCTCTGACAATCAATTTCTTACTGCAGTTAGGCTGACCACTGTCACAAAAACACACTCCAATTGGATCGGATGCTATTATGGATGAACCTGTTTGTAATGTATAGTTGAAACTGATATACCGAAATAATGATGTCTTGTTAAAGTCGATATAACATTGATTGATGTAGCCTCCATATAGTATATCACCAGCTTCACCTGCCATATTGTTCACAAAATAGGCTACAATATTTGTACTTTCATCGGATGAATTGGGATATATTGATGGTTGAAGGAAGCATTTACTGCTCACTAGACCTAGTGGTATTTCCAGTCTTTTGACATATAGAGCACCTCCTTTTAAAATGGCACGGTTATTGTGAAAATACATTCTTGTGTGAGGCTTTGGCAATAAGTAGGAGTCATAAGCAGCAATTGCTCCTCCATTCAAGCCAGTGTTATTGAAGAATGTTAGAGAACCACTTAAGTATATTTTGCTACTTTGGGCAACAATTGGTGTCATTTGATTATTAGTGAATTTGCAGTTAGAGAATGCCACATTCGGTGTGCTGTATATGAATATAACAAATTCTTCATCTGAGTATACTCGACGTGCTGGATAAAAATGGTCACCAATTATTGGAACTATTATTTTAGACCCTGCAGTGTTGGGGGACAGTATTTGATCAGCATGAAACAAAACATTTTCAAATAATATATGAACTTGATAAGGCATAAGAGAGTAAACAAATATTTTTTCGGAAGTGCTGATAAACAGTGACGACCCCGCTGTACCACTGTTGTTAGTGAAAGTGCAGTTCTGTACTTTGATGTAATCTTGAATCTCTGAAAGATGTGATGTAATGCCTTGCACGACTATTGTGAAAGCACCACCACCACCTGTATTGTTTATGAACCAAGTGTTTGAGATGAAAATCACTGGTCCAGGATTTTGATGTAGAATATTTGCACTTTCGGAACTTTCAATGGTATGATGAAGAAAAATGCCAAACCCACCACCAGCAGCTGCTCCTGACTGGAAAGTACAACTGTCTACTCCAATAAAGAATGCTGGTGATGTAGCAGTTGTTTCAATTAAAGCAGACATACTACTAAACTGGTTCTCAGCTTGATTACCCCAAAAATCTACTTCCTTCAGCTCAATATTATATATCTGACAAACTGACTGTATATCTGCCATAAAACCACCAGCATATTCTGCCATATTTCTGATAACTGAAGTGTTTAAAATTTCAAGTTTGTTGATGGGTAGATTTATTGAAGTGTTACATGGATAACGACTGGCCACTAGGTACGCTATACCTCCACCGTTTGCTGAAATTCCTTTCTCAATGCGGCTATTTCTGATACTCATTTGGGTATAGCCTATGGCATATTTTGGTTCTAAAATAAAAATATTCAAATTTCCACCAGTTGATGTGATATCATGTAATCCACCGTTATTGCCAGACAGTACAACCTTGTTAAGATTGATGAATAAGTGATTACAGTAGTTTTGAATTTGTATATCAAAACCAGCAGAGTAGTTGGGTATGAGTGTTTTTCCTCCCCTAAGTTGTGATGATTGAATACTAAAAATCACAGTTTCCAAATTACAGTACTTTTCTGTGAGGCTATATTTCATGTACATGTTTCCGCCACGGAAAATGGCATTCCCTTTGTTAGAAATGAACCTGGACTGAGAAATGCTTGAGTTACCTAAAACATTGTACATCCATAGACCGTAGCCTGTACTATTCTGAATGATCACACCAGTTACATTAATGTTTGAGGACTCCTCAAAGGCAACAGCTGCTCTAACGTCGACATCCATTCGCACACCACAGTGAATGAAGGTGATGTTCGCAATTGTAATGGAAGTGGAATACGTAAATTGGAAGCCATTTTGATCTGTACAGTCTATCACTGCTGGTGTATTGTATAGAGATTTAGTTGGCACTGAAGAATTGCTAGTGGATGCCTGCCACATTAAACCAACTAGTGCCAAGTTATTTACTTGATTAAGACGAAATGCACCATGAGTTGTGATAGTATGTACTCCTTGCAGGAAGTAGATGGTAGAGCTGTCAAATTGTAGTGACCATTGGTATTGGAGATAATATTCAATAGTGTGACAGGGAAGACCAGGACATCGTCCATCATTTGCTGGTTTGACATAGTATGAGCCTTTTGCATAACAGAGGATTATGCAAACAGTTTTTATTAAAACAATAAATAGCACTTGCCTTCTGAGGCCATTTTCCATTATTGCTGTATATTGCACCTAGAAAGAAAGAATATTCAACGGTTACTTGTAATAATAACTGCTATGAGACCCTGTAGTGGCATCTCTGCCAGTTACATGGAGGCCGTCTTCGAACTTGTGGCGGACAAAGTGTCAGAGCTTTGCACATGTCGACCACACCATTTTACCAAAGAAGGCTTACTACTGCTCCTAAGTTAGTAGAGTTTGTGTAGCCTCTGTATAAGTAGAGATACAAGCACTTAAAACGAATAGCACGATCGAGCGATGCACATATGAGCTTCGAGCAGGACAGCCCTCTCCTGTATAATTTGTTTTAGAGTGTTTACTATTTACAATCACGTTTGTTTTCCCTTATGAGACAGCAAAATCGCATTTTAGAGTAGGTATTCATAGCAGCTATATAAGTGCAGTGGCTGAGAAGGGCCATTCCAATCTGCGAAGTTAGTATCTCAGGCCTTATTGCAAACACTATCCCATCTGAATCAGCATCGCAGCTATGGGCCAGAGAAATACACATCATAACGTATTTTGTTAAGGAACTATGCCCATATTGAAAGTACAAGCTGATAATAGCACAGGCAACAACTTACTGAATGGGTGAAAGAAATGCCGTATCTTTATTAGGTAGCAGCAACTCAAATTATCAACCTGCTTTAGTCAGATAAGGCGTTCCACTTTACAAGTACAGACACTTTCTTGTTGCTTGCAATAATCAATTATCTCACATTGAAGGGAAGTGCTGTTAGGGTCATATTCACTCTATTTAAAATGTGCTACAACATAACACCCACCATGAGTGGTAATCTATGGAGAGAGAATATAAATTTAATTCATGTACGTAGAGTGGTGGGTTTCTAAGAACAGATAATTAGAATGGTGGGTAGTTTTCACAACAATTTATCCTAAAGTGGATAATATTTGTATGAAAGAGAACCTGATCGACATGAAAATGTTTTTATTTCTCATGAAATACTGTCAAACTTTCAGATAAACTAGCAATAATTCACATAAGAGTGTTTATTGTTCATGATGATTTTTTCTTTCTGTTATGAGACCGCAAATTCACCAGCCTCTAAAACTTTACATTTTAAAAAGGTATGTAAAGTTAACATTATTGGCACAAAGAACTAATTAGAATGCAGAACTAGAGTTATGAATAAGCGCAAAGAATTGGAGTATGAAGCTAGACTTACAAATGATCTCCCCAATTACTGAATTATGGTACCTACAGGGAATTACTGGTGAGTACAGAAATTTATCAACTGCTGCAGACAGATTACATGACCTAAACAGTGTTTGCCATTGTAAAATTTGGGACTGATTCTGATGGTGTAAAGTCTAAAACTCAATGAGAATTGTTTATTTCGAAAGTAATATACTTTTCCCAATGTTTACAGATAGAAAATAGTGGTTGATTACCAAATATTGAATTCTCTACAGAAAACTATATCTATTTCTTGTAATTATGTACACTTACTCGGGATTTGGAAACTTTAATAAAACAATAAGCCATGAAAGAAGAGAAATAGTAAAGTTATGAACATACAACTACTTTCAGGATAGTGTGTTTCTGGTCAATGACCAACTGTGGAACTGATACTAAATTGCCTGCAACAGTCTCTGTATAAAGTATTGTTTGTATTTGCTGCCAATTATATATTGCAGAAATCACATGAATATCATGTGACTAAGAGTAGTGTGGGTAATGTAGATGTCAGTTTCACCAAAATATCTGAACGTGAAGTATGCATAGCAACGAGAAATTTTGAAAAATGTGATAACGTTCAAGGCCTAGGCCGATAAGAAGGATGCCTAAGCTAGCTACTATATATCTGCACAGATAGTTACTGTTTAACCAGGTATGGGCGGGGTCTGAATGTAGTTATTAACTAGTTGTTGCTAACGTAGAGTCATGTGCAGATCACGTGTTGGGCCGAGACTCTCGGCCCACGTGAGGACATTTTGGTGAAACGGATGCATATGAGATGATTTTCCTGTGCTTAGTGTGGTGTGTGGACAGATAAATTACAGACAATGGAGAAATGAGTGAAAGTTTCGAGTTCTTTGGAGTAGCTCAGGAAAGGGTACAGCATTTAAGTAGGTTCATGACATTATTTCATTAGCTTTGTTTATTAAGGCTAACTAGAACTCAAGAGACATTACATAGTGATGTCATCATAACCAATTTGTCCAGGTATCATATAAACTTGTAATGGTTTTAATTTATGTGATGTATGTATACGAAACATAATTACAGTCATATATGGTTGTAAGTATACAGTCTTGGTATATAGACAATTCTTTGCTGTGAGCACACCTCGGTCAATACCAGAACAACCTGGGACTTTGGTTACATATTTTAAAATACCAACCTAATTTCTATGATTTATACATATGTATATTACAAAACTACCTACTATTTACTAGCAAGAAATTAGACCAACAACTTGTAAGTAAATTTTTAGGTGTACAATGATATTTTATGCTGGTGCTTAGGTACAATTGTTTAAAATAAGTACTGAATTGACAATCATAATAGCTATAATGTTTTTTAATGCACTTAATAGTGGAATATGAAGCACAACAGTGGTTGATTTGATGAAATGAAGATTTTATATACATATGTAGCTAGTCATCTGTCACAAGCATGAGTTCTCCGTCTTCACCATATGTTAGACGATGGACATTAACACGGGATGGGGGGCGAACTGGCTGTATTTCCATTTCCCTGTATTGGATATCTGAGTTTTCGTTTGATTGAGAGTTTCTCACATACATCGGTATATCGGTTGCTCTTCTTGTCTGAAACTTGTGTAATAAATTGACCCAGATTTTATTAACAGGTGTGTAGTTATAAATGTGATAAGCAAGTATTAAGGTGAAGGTTGCAAGTGCAATTCCCGTGGATGTAAGTGTAGGTGCAACTATGTTTTCACTAACTAGTTCAGTATACAAGGCTGTAACAGAAAGTGTACCTAAGTTGAGCAGAAATGAAGCTTCCAAAATGTCAAGAATATACTTTTTGTGCACTCCTGAAGCAACTATCAGTATACAAAGAAGAATAAGAACTATAATGGAAATGACAAGAATAGTTATGGCTGGATTTCCAGAAGAGTTGAAAGCAACAGCTAGCAAAAGAACTACACGAGCCATTAGTAGGAGTCCTGTCCAAAATTGATACCTATCTTTGTATGGCCCACCATATGGATCGAATATTGGCTTAAGTCTTCTCACCCAGAATAATAGTTTGTTCCCTGACTTCCTCCGCAAACACTGCATAAACAATACCACAAATGTATAGGGGATCAAGAAAAGCATTAGTGTTAATACAGCTGCAATAAACAGAGGAATATGCTTCCCTTGGAGGTAGTCCACATTGCCATCATGAAGCCACACAGCTTTTGAGTGCCCATCTGGGTACACCAAGTAAGTGAAGGAAAATACTGTAATCACTGCTCTCAAAAGCTTTGCATATGAGAAGAGGAACAGTGTTGCTAGCACCTTCGGTGCATTTTGACCAACTAGCCATGCAGCAGTTGTGTAGTAGTGGCTCACGATAATCATCACAGCTACTAAAAGCCAAATGTACAGTGGGAAAACAAATTGTAGCCATGCTTTTACATACATGTCCATGCCAATGTAGAAACAGGTCTGAATGCCAAGATCAAGATTTAGCCATGCCACAAATACTGTTAGTACATTCATACTTTCTTGGAGGAATACAGGCCTGCTGACTTGTATAATGTTGGCATACAATAGGAGAGCACTGAGGGTCCCTTCTGATACTGTCAGGTTGCACCAGGACAGCAGCACCACTAGTACCAGCCCAACTAGTAAAAAGACGGGTAACAATGATAGATATGCATTTGAGCATTTGAGACATTTTGATGTCCCAAGAGCCAGACTGAGCCCAGGCTGGCATTTACCACACAGGATGCCAGAGTGATTTAATGCACACTGTAAATCTGGTTGCTGTAAGTTTAATTCAGTGCCTTTTTGCTTGCAGTAGTTAAGGGGGCAATGAGTGTGGAGGATGACTCCACATTTTCGTTTTGAATCAGTGATTGAAATAGTTTGAAATGAGCAGCCAATCCACACTCCTCCAGGGTGCTCAATAGTTTGTCTATGAATGTTACATTCGTAGCCATTAGTCAACAGTGCTGAAGCACAATTGCATCTGTGAGGTTTTCCATAAAGTGCAAAGCCTGGAGGGCATTCAAGTAAATTTACTGTTATCAGTGGTGAATGAAAAGTGCTTTCATAGACTGGATCCGAATTTTCCACAAACAGCTCAAGCTGTTCCGTTTGTTGCTCTGAAAACACAGAAAAAGTTAAATTGGTACAACTGCTAGTGGCTTGAGAATACTGGCCTTCATCAAGAGATTGTTGTTCTGGTAGCTTTATATTTACGAAACTGGCGCGGACAACACCTGGAACAACTCCATCTCTTTGACCAACAACAACAGCTTCTACTTCAAATGTTTCACCTGGAAACACTTTTATTGTGAGGTTTTTCTTCTTGCAGTTTGGTATTCCATTATCACAAAAGCATACTCCAATGGGGTCTGATGCTATGACACTTACACCTGTTTGGGTAGTATAGTTGAGGAGATGATCAAAGACTTCACCAGATTGTAGAATTTCTAAATTTCCAGAGTATGATAGAAAAGCGCATTTATCTATGTAACCTCCATACAGTACATGTCCAGCCACTTTCGCTGTGTTATCTTCAAAAACAACAAAGATGTTTATCTTTGGGCCAGGTAGCATAACTGGTTGAATGAAGCAAGGATTGCGTATAAGAGCTACTCCCGATTGTTGAATGTATAATGCACCACCTCGGTTTTTAGCATAATTGTTGTAGAAATAGATATTTGTGTTGTTCTGTGGTAGTATGTAAGACTGATACAGAGCAAGTGCTCCTCCATTCCAACCACTGTTATTATAGAATGTTATATTGCCATTGAAATGAATCTTGCTGTTTTCAGCAAATAATCCCGTAGCATTATTATTGTGAAATTGACAATTAGAGAATGTCACATTTTGTATATTGTCTATGACTACAACAGCTATAATCTCAGTTCTTGATTTTAAATGATCAGACCTATTGCTTGTGGCTCGTTTACAATTATTCTGAAATAGCACGTTTTCTAAATAAAACGTTACCTCTAAATGAAGTGAGGAATAAAACAGGCTATCATAGATTGACATCATTACAGATGACCCAAGATGACCACTGTTATTCCTGAATGTACAGTTTTGTACTTTAACTGCACTTTTGGCAGCTGGAAAGCTTCTGTAGCCTTCAACAGGGTTATATAAGTAAATGTATACTATTTCCAGCCCACCATGTACTCCAATATTGTCAGTAAACTGACTGTTCGAGATTAATACTTGCATATTAGAATGTGAACTGTTTAGATTGTCATATGTAGAGATAGTGTACATATGGACAAATGTGAACCCAAGACCACTTCCGTGATTGGACACTCCCGACTGGAAAATGCACTTTTCAATCGCAAAGAAGTGGGTTAGTCCCGGAAATGGAAGCCGGATGACAAAGCCCATGTTTCCATACATGCTGTTTTCACTCTCTAGCTCTCTGTGTACTTTATTTTTGCTAAACACACTTTCTGTAAAAGTAAAGTTATACATCTGTAGTGAGTTTATAAAACCATAAAATCCACCACCTCTTTCAATTGCTGTGTTACTAATAATTGAGGTATTTGATATTATCACACTATTTGGTGGAAAAAGTGTGCTATTCCTGCTTACTTGATCAATAAATTTTGTTCCTACAAGTAAATAAACTCCACTGCCAAGGTCTGCTATCCCTTCTTCAATACGACTGTTTCTGATAGCAATGTGGTGGCGTCCTGTACTATAAGGCTCCATAACGGTAATGCCTATATTGCCTCCTGTATCACTGAGTACATTGATGTTGTTGTACATATGTACATTATCAAAATTTACATGAATGTCTACACACGAATGATAAAGTGCCACATTGAATCCGGGCGCAAATAGATCATAGGATGGATAGAAATTGGCCCCATGTATAAACTCTGATGACTCAATGGCGAAATGTATGGACTCTAAATTACATCTGTCTTCCATTAAGTTATAGTTAAGATAGACATTGCCACCAGCGCCATAGTTTCCTTTATTTGAAATGAATTTGGACTCTATAATTTGTGAATTTCCAAGACCATTGTGGATAAAGAGAGCAAAACCTGTGCTGTTTCGAATGATCACATCAACCACTCTAATATTTGAAGATTCAAAAAATGTAATTGCTGTACTGAAGTAGGTGGTATCAAACTCGTTTACATGTACTGCACCACAGTGGCTTAAAGTTATGCTAGTTATCAAGACTGAGGTAGTATCGACAAAAAAGAAACCGAATCTGCCAGTGCAATTTATAATAACTTTTCCCAGACTTTTAGCCATGGATTGAGATGAGAATAACTCTCCCTTAGAGCCACGAAACGTTAAATGACTCACAGATTTAATCATTACACTATCACTCTTCTCAATAGTATGAATTCCTTGTAGAAAATAGAAGGTAGTGTTTGACTGAAAGACGCGTGGGTGATCCAGGTAATAACTGAGACTGTGACAGGGATTGCTGGGGCATTGCCCATCTTCATTTGACTTAACATAAATGTACTTTTTATTGCAAAGTGATGTACACACCATTTGGAGTATTATAAGGAGTACTTGCCTTCTGTTTTCCATTCTTGAAAATAACAATGCAGACAGTAACTTACTGAAAGAAATGCCGTAATTTGCTAGCAGCCACCTAATTTAATCAGATAAGATGTTCCTCTTTCACGTACATACAGTTCAGGCTTCTGCGAAGCCCATACAGAAATACCCACAAGGTTCTTTTCATAACAACGTATGTTAAATAGCCTGAAAGGTGTTAGTATTTTGTGATAATGTTTTCTGTTTTTTTTTGGATAAAATTAGTTTGCTTAAAAGTGTTTATGATGTTTGTTCCTTTATTAGACAACAACAGCGATAAACTCTGCATTGTAAGCAGGTATACCCTAGCAGCTATGTAATTACAGTGGCTGAGAAGGGCCATTCCAATCCGAAGTTAGTCTCACAGGCCATACTACAGAGACTAGCACGCTATCTCATCTGAATCAGAATCTAAGGATGGAAGAGTCTAGATTGGAAATCTACATCTAAAATTCAAATGCCACATATTGTAGTCAGTGCATGCACACTTGCTCAGTCTCACACTCACACACACACACACACACACACACACACACCATGTACAATGCGCACATGCTTCACGCAATGCAATTACAACACATGCAGGCAAGTGTGTAATATTCAGTTAATTTACATGACCAGCCAGTTGTGTACTTATGAAGTGACTCTTGCGTATTCTTAGGGAGCCTGAATGGGTTCAAGAACAGAAATTAGCAATCTCAGCCTCCACCACGAGGCAGTCCCTGCTAATGGACACCACACTATGCACTGGAAAATCATCTCATACACGTCTATACCCACACACTCACATAAGGTTGTGCTTATGATGTATGTGTGATAGACCGCACACATGATAGATAATGGGGAAACGAGTGAGCATTATTGGCACAAAGAACTAATTAGAATGCAGAACTAGAGTTATGAATAAGCTCTGGAATTGTTGTAGCAGGTAATAATTATGGTACCTACAGGGAATTACTAGTGGGTACAGAAATTTATCAACTACTGCAGACAGATTACATACCTAAACAGTGTTTACCATTGTAAAATTTGGGACTGATTCTGATGGTAGAAAGTCTAAACTCAAGACAATTTCCAAGCATTGTTTATTTTGAAAGTAAAATGATTTTTCCCAAAATTTGTATGTAGCAAATATTACTTGATTACTAAATATTGAACTCTCTACTGAAAACTATGCATTTCATGGGATTTGGAAATTAAAATAGTGAAGTTATGAATATATACCAGTAACTACTTTCAGGGTAGTATGTTTCTGATTCATGGCTAACTGTGGACCTGCTACTGGACTGCCCGCCATGATAGTCTTTATATACAGTGTTGATTGTATTTTCTGCCAATTATACACTGCAGAAGTCACATGAATATCATGTGACTAAGAGTAGTGTATGGAGGGTGTATAGGTATGAAATATTTTATGACATTACTCCGTTAAGTATGTATATTAAGGCCAACCAGAACTTCATAACTATTGTTGCTAGGTATGATATCAGTTTATGTGTTGGTATGCTAGTCTTGGTCCTCATAGACAATTCTTTGCTGCTGAGCACGTGCCTCGGTCATGTACCAGAACAACCTGGGACTTTGGTTACATATTTTAAAATACCAACCTAATTTCTATGATTTATACATATGTATATTACAAAACTACCTACTATTTACTAGCAAGAAATTAGTCTACCAACAACTTGTGAAGTAAATTTTTAGGTGTACAATGATATTTTATGCTTTTGTGCTTAGGTACAATTGTTTAAAATAAGTACTGAATTGACAATCATAATAGCTATAATGTTTTTTAATGCACTTAATAGTGGAATATGAAGTCACATTCAGTGGTTAGCAGTCATTGACTGAAATGAAGATTTTATGCATAGCATCCATGTAGCTAGTCATCTGTCACAAGCATGAGTTCTCCGTCTTCACCATATGTTAGACGATGGACATTAACACGGGATGGGGGGCGAACTGGCTGTATTTCCATTTCCCTGTATTGGATATCTGAGTTTTCGTTTGATTGAGAGTTTCTCACATACATCGGTATATCGGTTGCTCTTCTTGTCTGAAACTTGTGTAATAAATTGACCCAGATTTTATTAACAGGTGTGTAGTTATAAATGTGATAAGCAAGTATTAAGGTGAAGGTTGCAAGTGCAATTCCCGTGGATGTAAGTGTAGGTGCAACTATGTTTTCACTAACTAGTTCAGTATACAAGGCTGTAACAGAAAGTGTACCTAAGTTGAGCAGAAATGAAGCTTCCAAAATGTCAAGAATATACTTTTTGTGCACTCCTGAAGCAACTATCAGTATACAAAGAAGAATAAGAACTATAATGGAAATGACAAGAATAGTTATGGCTGGATTTCCAGAAGAGTTGAAAGCAACAGCTAGCAAAAGAACTACACGAGCCATTAGTAGGAGTCCTGTCCAAAATTGATACCTATCTTTGTATGGCCCACCATATGGATCGAATATTGGCTTAAGTCTTCTCACCCAGAATAATAGTTTGTTCCCTGACTTCCTCCGCAAACACTGCATAAACAATACCACAAATGTATAGGGGATCAAGAAAAGCATTAGTGTTAATACAGCTGCAATAAACAGAGGAATATGCTTCCCTTGGAGGTAGTCCACATTGCCATCATGAAGCCACACAGCTTTTGAGTGCCCATCTGGGTACACCAAGTAAGTGAAGGAAAATACTGTAATCACTGCTCTCAAAAGCTTTGCATATGAGAAGAGGAACAGTGTTGCTAGCACCTTCGGTGCATTTTGACCAACTAGCCATGCAGCAGTTGTGTAGTAGTGGCTCACGATAATCATCACAGCTACTAAAAGCCAAATGTACAGTGGGAAAACAAATTGTAGCCATGCTTTTACATACATGTCCATGCCAATGTAGAAACAGGTCTGAATGCCAAGATCAAGATTTAGCCATGCCACAAATACTGTTAGTACATTCATACTTTCTTGGAGGAATACAGGCCTGCTGACTTGTATAATGTTGGCATACAATAGGAGAGCACTGAGGGTCCCTTCTGATACTGTCAGGTTGCACCAGGACAGCAGCACCACTAGTACCAGCCCAACTAGTAAAAAGACGGGTAACAATGATAGATATGCATTTGAGCATTTGAGACATTTTGATGTCCCAAGAGCCAGACTGAGCCCAGGCTGGCATTTACCACACAGGATGCCAGAGTGATTTAATGCACACTGTAAATCTGGTTGCTGTAAGTTTAATTCAGTGCCTTTTTGCTTGCAGTAGTTAAGGGGGCAATGAGTGTGGAGGATGACTCCACATTTTCCTTTTCTATCTGATTTGATGATTGAAATACTTTGAAATGAGCAGCCAATCCACACTCCTCCAGGGTGCTCAATAGTTTGTCTATGAATGTTACATTCGTAGCCATTAGTCAACAGTGCTGAAGCACAATTGCATCTGTGAGGTTTTCCATAAAGTGCAAAGCCTGGAGGGCATTCAAGTAAATTTACTGTTATCAGTGGTGAATGAAAAGTGCTTTCATAGACTGGATCCGAATTTTCCACAAACAGCTCAAGCTGTTCCGTTTGTTGCTCTGAAAACACAGAAAAAGTTAAATTGGTACAACTGCTAGTGGCTTGAGAATACTGGCCTTCATCAAGAGATTGTTGTTCTGGTAGTTTTATATTTACGAAACTGGCGCGGGCAACACCTGGAACAACTCCATCCCTTTGACCAACAACAACAGCTGCTACATTAAATGTTTGACCTGGAAACACTTTTCTTGTGAGGTTTTTCTTCTTGCAGTTTGGTATTCCATTATCACAAAAGCATACTCCAATGGGGTCTGATGCTATGACACTTACACCTGTTTGGGTAGTATAGTTGAGGAGATGATCAAAGACTTCACCAGATTGTAGAATTTCTAAATTTCCAGAGTATGATAGAAAAGCGCATTTATCTATGTAACCTCCATACAGTACATGTCCAGCCACTTTCGCTGTGTTATCTTCAAAAACAACAAAGATGTTTATCTTTGGGCCAGGTAGCATAACTGGTTGAATGAAGCAAGGATTGCGTATAAGAGCTACTCCCGATTGTTGAATGTATAATGCACCACCTCGGTTTTTAGCATAATTGTTGTAGAAATAGATATTTGTGTTGTTCTGTGGTAGTATGTAAGACTGATACAGAGCAAGTGCTCCTCCATTCCAACCACTGTTATTATAGAATGTTATATTGCCATTGAAATGAATCTTGCTGTTTTCAGCAAATAATCCCGTAGCATTATTATTGTGAAATTGACAATTAGAGAATGTCACATTTTGTATATTGTCTATGACTACAACAGCTATAATCTCAGTTCTTGATTTTAAATGATCAGACCTATTGCTTGTGGCTCGTTTACAATTATTCTGAAACAGCACGTTTTCTAAATAAAACGTTACCTCTAAATGAAGTGAGGAATAAAACAGGCTATCATAGATTGACATCATTACAGATGACCCAAAATGACCACTGTTATTCCTGAATGTACAGTTTTGTACTTTAACTGCACTTTTGGCAGCTGGAAAGCTTCTGTAGCCTTCAACAGGGTTATATAAGTAAATGTATACTATTTCCAGCCCACCATGTACTCCAATATTGTCAGTAAACTGACTGTTCGAGATTAATACTTGCATATTAGAATGTGAACTGTTTAGATTGTCATATGTAGAGATAGTGTACATATGGACAAATGTGAACCCAAGACCACTTCCGTGATTGGCCACTCCCGACTGGAAAATGCACTTTTCAATCGCAAAGAAGTGGGTTAGTCCCGGAAATGGAAGCCGGATGACAAAGCCCATGTTTCCATACATGCTGTTTTCACTCTCTAGCTCTCTGTGTACTTTATTTTTGCTAAACACACTTTCTGTAAAAGTAAAGTTATACATCTGTAGTGAGTTTATAAAACCATAAAATCCACCACCTCTTTCAATTGCTGTGTTACTAATAATTGAGGTATTTGATATTATCACACTATTTGGTGGGAAAAGTGTGCTATTCCTGCTTACTTGATCAATAAATTTTGTTCCTACAAGTAAATAAACTCCACTGCCAAGGTCTGCTATCCCTTCTTCAATACGACTGTTTCTGATAGCAATGTGGTGGCGTCCTGTACTATAAGGCTCCATAACGGTAATGCCTATATTGCCTCCTGTATCACTGAGTACATTGATGTTGTTGTACATATGTACATTATCAAAATTTACATGAATGTCTACACACGAATGATAAAGTGCCACATTGAATCCGGGCGCAAATAGATCATAGGATGGATAGAAATTGGCCCCATGTATAAACTTTGATGACTCAATGGCGAAATGTATGGACTCTAAATTACATCTGTCTTCCATTAAGTTATAGTTAAGATAGACATTGCCACCAGCGCCATAGTTTCCTTTATTTGAAATGAATTTGGACTTTATAATTTGTGAATTTCCAAGACCATTGTGGATAAAGAGAGCAAACCCTGTGCTGTTTTGAATGATCACATCAACTACTCTAATATTTGAAGATTCAAAAAATGTAATTGCTGTACTGAAGTAGGTGGTATCAAACTCATTTACATGTACTGCACCACAGTGGCTTAAAGTTATGCTAGTTATCAAGACTGAGGTAGTATCAACAAAAAAGAAACCGAATCTGCCAGTGCAATTTATAATAACTTTTCCCAGACTTTTAGCCATGGATTGAGATGAGAATAACTCTCCCTTAGAGCCACGAAACGTTAAATGACTCACAGATTTAATCATTACACTATCACTCTTCTCAATAGTATGAATTCCTTGTAGAAAATAGAAGGTAGTGTTTGACTGAAAGACGCGTGGGTGATCCAGGTAATAACTGAGACTGTGACAGGGATTGCTGGGGCATTGCCCATCTTCATTTGACTTAACATAAATGTACTTTTTATTGCAAAGTGATGTACACACCATTTGGAGTATTATAAGGAGTACTTGCCTTCTGTTTTCCATTCTTGGGATCCGTATACAGTTCCTATAAGATATACAATCATATAATTTTTATTCTACCAGTAGAACTCCATAAATAAGCATCACACCTATATTAATAATACTTCGTAGTTGAATAATAGTAGATAGCAACTTACTGAATAGGTAAAAGAAACGTTGTATGCAGTAATTTGTTAGCAGCAACTCAAACTCTCAACCTGATCTGTTGCTTTTATTATATGCATAGATGCACTGCATCGAGCTTTTACATGTGTAGCGAAGCCCATACGGAAATCCCTATGGGTTTTTTTTACAAGAAATTATGTTAAACTGAAAATGTTTTCTTTCTATTTCTCATGAAATGCTGTCAAACTTTGGATAAATGTATAAACTTGCTTATATTCACTTCATGCAGAGTATTGAAGAGGTTTTATGTTATGCAACGTTTTCAACTCTCTGCATGAAGTGAATTGTAGTAAACTCTCTAAACTCTTTATCTTTAACGTGCATTTTGTTTATATGAAACGAAATGCAAGTAATATATACATGTGATTTTCATGCACAGGTAGTGCTCATTTAGATCCTTAGTTTGCAATATGAGAATGGGCCTAGAATATTTCAGATCTGGTACCAACATCACACTCACAGGTGGAAGTGGAGGAAGAAGAACTCCAAGCACGTGAAGTGGAGCATGATGTGGTCACAGAAGTGATGGTGCCTCAGGTTAAGACCCTGTTCCGGTACCAGGGACAGGGTATGGGATTTGAGAAGGGAGAGGTGAGTCATCTGTTTGGAGAGTTTACATAATTATGTAGTATGCTCTCTATTATTTCCATACAAAATTTCTGTTTGTAGCTGTTTTTTCTTGTTTCTAAAACCAACAAAGACTGGTGGTGTGTGAGGTGAGGCTTTACATCAATACTGTGGCAAATCAGTAATCTTCATATCTATACCATACGTATACTATATCATGCCTGTTTCAGGAGGCAGAATGGGCAGGAAGGGTTTGTTCCTGCCAATTATGTGAAGGATGCAGCTCCTGCAAAGATCAAGAAAGTTACCAAGGAGAAGGAGGTAGTGAACGTCCCTGTAAAAGTCAAGAGGAAGCGAATAGAGAAGAGGTAAGTTTTACCCCGGAGTTTATTGAACTGTGCAGTGGGTAGCCTTCACTACACTACACACTATACGAACTATTAATATACATAGTTATATTCTATACATGGGTATGTGAAGTAGATGTTAAGGGTTAGAGGGGTTAAATAATTAGGATGGGTGGATTTGTTTAGGCCTAAAGCTTAATGAATGCATTTGATATGACAGTTAAGATGCCTTTAGTTTTCATGCATGGTTACAATTAACTATATTATGTGAAAGCAGCTGAAATGAAACTGGAAATTAGGACAAAAATGGCCTTGATTAGTTAGTAACGCGGAAAACATAAATATATTGCAACTGGTTGAAGATTACCATAACTTATACAAAGCTTTGGCACAATGATGTTAGTACTTGTTCCAGCAATTAATTAATTCAATCTGCGCCCCTTAGGAAGGTTGCCAAGAAGGGATTCACTGGTCGGAGAACCACTCTGGGAAGGAGAGGCATCTCAGGCTCTGGAAGTGAGTTGTATAACAATGTCTGTGCTGCCTATACCATACACTAATTCTTGAATTTTCTCCTGCAATGGTTAATCAAATGAGTATGGTATTGAAAGATAGGAAAGCTTCTCTAGACAAAATTTAATACTGGCTCTAAACATTTCTTATAATTGGCACAGCTACCACTCTGTAATGTTGCACTAAAATTGAAGTTTATGTTTGAATTTTTGCAGTGTTCAAGTCGGACAGCCAAAACATTGCCAGCAGACAGCAGGCCATCAATGCTGCATATGAGAAGCTACTTCAGGCTACAGAGGTATAAATACAATAAATATTTCTCTGTAGTAACCGTAATAGACTCTCAGTTTACTTTGTCCCTTCCCTCCTCCCTCCTCCCTCCTACCCCCAACCCCCCCCCCCTTCTCTCTCTCTCACTCTCTCTCTCTCTCTCTCTCACTCTCTCTCTCACTCTCTCTCTCTCTCTCTCCTCAGACCCACAGGAATCAGTTGGGGGCCAGTATCCAACAGTTTAGCCTCTTTCGAGAGTGTGATGATGTGGAGAGTTGGATCAAGGAGAAGGTACGTAACAGTCCAGCTGTGCATACACACTTAAGGTAGGCTATCTACAGATTTCAATCAGAGCTGAGTATTTTCAACTAATGTTCAGTCGCTGTTGTACATAAAATATTATCTATGTTATGTCTTGTACCATTGGTACTGAGTCTATGTACTGTTCTTTACTAATGAGGGTTGGTATTCTTACTTTTGTAAATATCTGCATTATTTGTGCTGATTTTCAGTCTGACATACACCAGTTTATTTTGAACACTTGCCATCTTCTGTTGTACATCTGTTCCCTAGGAAGCCATAATGAAGGCCGAAGACAAAGGAACTGCCAAAGAGAAGGTTGAAGCAATGCAGAAGAAATTTGATGTGAGTATGCAAATAATTACCATAGTAATAATTTCACCCGTGATAACAATCACAGTTGAAATATGCCTTTTAATGAGCAGGAAATACATTATGCCTCCAAGTTACATGCCTACATACACGGAACAATCTCCTTATTTGTCCACCAGAACTTTGTAACAGACCTGACGGCTACCAGTGTCCGTGTGAAGGACATCAACAAAGAGGCGGAGCAGATGGTAAAGGGAGGCCACGCTCTGGCTAGGAAGATCAAGGCCCGTCAGCAGCAGCTCAATGACAAGTGGGTATATAGAAGATGGTGTATCTGAACTCTGTTTGACTCTCTAGGCCTTTGGAGTCCTGTACCAAGGTAGTATAGGAAAATTCTGCACATGGGTACTTGTGACAGACAGACTGATACAGACAGATGGACATACAGACAGACAGACAGACAGACAGACAGATGGGACAGACAGATGGGACAGACAGACAGATGGGACAGACAGATGGATAACTCGACAGACAGATTGACAGGTAATACATTTCATGCCTTCTCTCTTTCAGATGGGAGAGCCTGCAACGCTTGAGGACTGCTAAAGAGGAGGCTCTGACAATGGCACAGAGGTACTGATATAGTGTTCTATTAAGTATACCATGATTCTGATAATGGTATATGAGTGAGTATTGGCATAAACTGTGTGTTTGTAGTCCAAACCATCACAGTGTACTAACTAACCTTGAAATGTAGTTCTCTCTTTGAACAACAACATACTTGTTCTTTCTGGATTGAGAAAGTATATACACATCTATTTTTTCCCTTCCTCCTCCTCCACTCTCTAGCATGCTTCAGTTTCAACAGCTGTGCGACGAAACCCATGCCTGGATCAATGAGAAGGACCAGGCCCTCTCCACTGAGGACTGTGGCAAGGACCTGGCCTCCGTACAGGCACTACAGAGGAGACATCAGGTGCGGTGAAACACATGAGAAGCAAACTCCTGGTTATATAGGCATATACCCGAAGCATGAAAGTGTAGCCTTGAATATGAATGTGAAGCTACCTTGTGTAAGTAAAGACCACCCCCTGCAGGAGTGTATGAGTACTAATATGAGTATTTCCATAAGTCCACCTATTTCTAAGTACATGTCTGCAGGCCCATTTCCATCAGTTCACCTCACCTACCACCAAAGACTCTTTGTAACGTATGTGGACTCAATATAATGTATTAGGCCATGCACCTCCAAATAGAGCACTTAAAATACATTATAATAGGTCAGTAGTTTGTTACTATATGCATAGTCACAGGATGGTTAGGTTTCAATATTTATTTTACGTACACAAAAGTATACATATACCCACAGTCACTGGTGCATGAACATATACATACCGGTAAACTCCCACAATACCGTACCCATGTGTGCAGGCCCTGGAGCGAGAGCTAGCTCCAGTGGAGGAGCGTCTCTCTCGACTGGGGCAGATGGCTCGAAAGGTGGTGGCTGGCAACCCCGCAGAGACCAGACAGGTGGGGAGCCAGCAGAAGGAGATCAATTCTCTCTGGGAGAAACTCAAGGTATGTGCATAGGATTGACAAGATGATGTAAGTATCAGCTATATGTGGTGTATGCATGTAATTAAATGTATGAAGTGTAAATACTTGGCATTATTGGTTTCCATGTCATTTATAAGTGTCTATGATGCATTTATGTATTTATAAGTGTATTTAGTGCAGTAGTAATAATAGCAATTGCTGGCTTTATCAATCCTTGTGTCTCTCAAGTAGCAGTCATGGGATCAGGACCCACTTTTTTACAGCCTAGCTACTGCTATTTTTTTTGCATCAGTGTAACTTTCCTTGGTGCTCGAAGTATTGTTTAATTAATGTGTGTGTTTCTCCAGGTGAAAGCAGCGAATAGGAAGTCCCAGCTGGACAATGCCTATCTCCTCCAGACCTTCCTGGCAGACTCAAAGGACTTGGTGAGATACAGCTCACGGTAGCATAAACGTGTACACTGAGTGCATAAATTTCTACCAAGATACATTTTATTTACTTTGTATACAGTTAGTGATGAAGGAATTGCCTACATGACACCTGTTCCGAATGTATACATGTAGCTGATGTACATAATCAATGACAGGACATATACACTCATAAACTACATATTTAGTAGCTTCTCAGCAGATAGAAACAGTCTACACCATCAAACATTTGCATAGGGTACTGATTATCCTGGGAGGCTCAGACCTATGTAAACTGTGACTCTACATAATTTAAAAGAGCATATCCTTGGCTTGAAGATCCATGACAGATGCAATCTTCCAATCTTCTAGCTTGCGTGGGCTTCGGAGACCTGCACTGTGCTTGAGTCAGATGAGCTGGCCCGGGATGTTCCAGGAGCTGAGGATATGATGGAGAGACACCAGGAGCTTAAGACTGACATTGACACCAGGGAAGAGAAGTACGTTGGCCCAATGTCATTTCAAGAGTGAATTAATACAGCATTATTTATAATTATCTAGGTATTAATTTAGTTTAAGTGCTTAATACAGCATTACATTTAGCCCTTCTTAATATTAGATATTGAGTAATACTTTGTATTGAAAGTCAGCATTATGGTTTAGTAGGTATAGGTGCTGAGAAACCAAACCATATAAAGGTGAATAAATAATTAGAGGTTTTCAATTATTAGAGGGTGCAAATAACCATCCATTTAAATCAAACCACATCTCTGTAGTGAGAGTGAGTATGACATACAGTAAGTGTTGACAAAGTGGGCCTTTTCTAGTATATTTTAGAGGCTTAGTTAGAACCTCACCCTTGTAATCTCTAGCAAAGCTACTAGCCCAAACTTGTAAAACAATAGAGAACAAGCATGCATGTCGTCTTCATTTCCTGCACCAGGTTTGACCACCTCCAGTCCCTGGGCAAGCGCCTCTCTTCCTCTCTGCGAGGCAGCGGGGAGGTTGGTGAGAAGATGAAGCAACTGGGGCAGGAGAGAGTGACTCTGAGGGAGGCCTGGGAGAGACGCAACAAGCAACTGAAGCAGAGCAGTGAGCTACAGCTATTTCTGCGAGATGCAGAGCAGGTGGACGCAGCTACCAGTGGCCATGAAGCATTCCTTTCCAATGATGACCTTGGGGTGAGTCAGAGGGTTGGAGAGGTATTACATTCGTGGATTGAAACCTGTTTTCTGATGATACCTGACAGTGTTTTCTTTCATTATTACTGGAATAACTATCCTGTCATTGCATACATACACATGCACACACACTGCATATGCATACACACACACAACCACGTACACACACACACACACACACACACACGTACACACACACACACGTACACAGACCTCAGTAGACAGTGTGGAAGTGCTACTCAAGAAACACGAAGACTTTGAGAGCACATCTGTTGCCCACGATGATAGGATCAGAACTCTCAGTGAACAGGCCAATAAGCTCATTCATGCTGGGCACTATGACACAGCAAGGTTGGCAGCCACTGCTCTTGTCTGCAGAGCCAACCAACACCAGAAAAGATATTTTCTCTCATATATTTTGCTACATAGCTACATAGTTTATATCTGTAGCCCAGCTGTACCTGGGTTACCAATTTGATTGTATTCAACCATGGTGAGGTATTACAGAGAAGAAAACATTGGTGAATACTACATCAGGGCATATAATATCATCCGAGGTTGTACTCATCAACAGGTCAGCCCAAGCTAAATGCAGTCGTAGAACAATCAGTTTGGTAAGACTGTCTCATCTTGTTGCAGTTCTACCTACAGCAAAAGTACTGACTTAGCATTTTCGTAACATGCTTCCAGTTAGCTGCCAAAACTTGCCAAAACAAGTTATCATCAATACGTACCACTTTTTCACCGTCTAGGCAACACTGAACTAAATTTACTTTGACATACGTATGTATAGCCATGAGTAGAGTCGAGGTTTGCAGGCACAACTACCTAGCTTCCACTGTGTTCGTGGCTAGGTGGCATAGTTAACACATCGTAGCACACATGATAGCCATGGTCAAACAGACAGACAAACAAATGAACAAACATACGGGAAACATGAAGAAGTCTTAACATGCTTCATGTGTCTCCAGCTGATCTACGTTAAGCTATGTGTCTTCAAATCTCACTGTTAAATATTGCCCTGGTGAGTTTTAAAACCTGCCTCACTCTCCTCCTCCCAGGATTGCAGACCGGAGGGATGCCGTGAACACCAGGAGGCAGAAGGTGAAGAGCATGTCGGAGGAAAGGGCCAAAAAGCTGCAGGCCTCACTTGCCTGGCAGCAGTTCTGCAGGGACACCGATGAGGTGTGTGTGTGTGTGTGTGTGTGTATGTGTGTATAGGTGATGTATGATGTCATACAGTAGCTGCACTGTCATATAATGTATCACAGCCGCCTGTAAGAGCAGATAGATAATTGAAGTAAGGAAGATGGGCATTGTTGCTGTTTGGGGGGAAGGAATTTAAAAAGCAGAAATGAAAATTATTCTTGTGAAAGGAAGATTTTAGTAAGCCCCTCCTACCTGGATGATCTACAGTCTATGCCTACATACCTACCCTCCCCCTAGGTCAGTACCTGGATCCACGAGAAGCTCAAGGTGGCCTCAGACGAGTCCTACCGCGACCCGACCAACTTGCAGAGCAAGCTACAGAAACACCAGGCCTTTGAGGCTGAGCTCTCTACCAACAAGGGCAGGATGGACTCCGTCTGCAAGGTGAACAGAAGACCATGACTATATCATAGCAGTATTGTCATTCGGTATCCTCTAAACCACCCAGAGATGGTTATAGGGCAGTTTTTCTCCGCCCTCCTTCTCCTCCTCCCTCTCCTCCCATCTTCCTCCTCCCTCCCTCTCTCTTCTCCTTTTACCCTCCCCATCTCCTTTTATCTTCCTCCTCCCCCTCTCTCTCTCCTCTCATCCTCCCCCACCTGTCCTCTCTTTTTATCCATTACCCTTCTTCTATTTACCCCTCCCTCTCTGTCCATTTTTCCATAACTCCCCCCCCCCCCCACCAATCCCCCCAACTCCTCTTTTTCTCTCTCCTACCTCTCTCCCCTTACAGACAGGAAATGGTCTGGTAGCAGGTAGCCACTACCGCAGTGAGGAGGTGATGGAGATGGTACAGACTCTCACTCAAGACTGGAAGCAGCTGAGTTCTGCCTCAACTGAGAAAGGTAAGAGCACAAACCATGTAAACTAAAGGAATCTGTGATCTGGTCATTTTGGATAATGGATATTGAGTACTACACTCTGAATTAAAGCATTGTTTACGATCATCTGGCCCTAGCTTATTGATATTAGATATTAACATTGTCGTACAGGTGCTACATGTAATAGCCAAAACCTAAAGATGAATAAATAATGAGAGGATTTGAAATTTTAGAGGGTGTAAATAATTGTACTATATAGCCAGAGCACATCTGTATGGATCTCATAACCCCTTTATCACCTCAATCATTAGCACATCTAGTGAAGTACTAAATAGTATTCTTTGCCAACAATTTAGAGTCCATTATACAATAATTTGAGTAGTCATTTCATTTTAGTACATGTAGAATGCAACCAAAAACCAACCAACAAATGTGCCTCACAGATAAAAACTTTAAATTGCATCTCCACTGCCCCATTCTTTTTTAAAGGTGAGTGATAAACAAGTTTTTTTAAATTTACTTCTTCTTATTCACATCTTACTATTGTGGTTACTTCCATCCAATGTAACTGAACTACCTAGTTAACATACAATCAGATGACCGCTTAATTAATTCAACTCCTTGCCTCCTCCATGTAACCCCTTGTGAACAGCAATTAATCCCTCTCCGCCCCTCTAAGTTTATAATCTTGTTAATGGCTCCCTCTCTCTTTCTCCCTCCAGGCCATCGGTTGAAGGAGGCTTGGGAATTGCAGCAGTTCTTGCGCTCAACAGAAGATGAGCTGGCGTTTGTGAGGGAGGCAGAGGCCCTCCTCTCAAATGATGACATTGGGAGGGATTTGCAAAGCGTCCGCTTCCTGCTCAAAAAACACCAGGTGCATAGAAATTACATGACATCATTGTATAGCAGTTATATCATTAAGTACAGTAACTCCTGGAGGCTAAAAATAAATGTTACATACACGTTCCTTTTTCAGCAAGGAAAGATTTTACATTTAGCCTGCTCCGATTGACACTCTTCTTCTCCAAATATACAAACTCACACATCCACACACACACACATACATCCACACATGCACTCATGCACACATGTGTGTACACATACACACGAACACATACATACACATGTACGTACATACATGCATACAAATACACACACACGCATGCATGCATGCACACACACGTGCACGCACACACACACACACACACACACACATATACACGCACACATAGCAACTGGAGTCGGACCTGGCCCTCCACGGTGGGCAGGTGACTACCCTGAAGGCAAAGGCAGAACAGCTAGTACAGGACAGACACTTCGACTCCGGCACCATCTCCAGCAAGAACCAGGAACTCAACATGAGGTGAAGGAATTAGCATCCGTAAAACCAGTTATTCAAGGAAAGGCATAAGATGATATAATAGATGTTTGGAGGTGAAGCATTGCATGG
Organism: Phakellia ventilabrum; assembly: GCA_963921505.1. Lineage (NCBI taxonomy): Eukaryota > Metazoa > Porifera > Demospongiae > Axinellida > Axinellidae > Phakellia > Phakellia ventilabrum. The sequence continues at coordinate 1,894,942 of OY997386.1, read as the reverse complement.
CCTACTTGATTTGTGACAAACCATACCAGGGTTCTGCCTACAAGACTCTGAGAGGCGGTTGAAAATTGATTTCCAGGATGGGTTTAAAACGACTTTCTCCCTCTGTTGACTATACTGTAAGTGGTAGCAATAAGCTGAGCAGTGGTCTCAGACCTGACCACAGCCAATCAGTGTGGGCAGAATCCTGGATGTAGTATGCATGTTACCTTTGTCGAACTGGCATATTATTTTTGTTCAAATACTGTTAAAAAATGGTAGATCCTTGCTCTTATCATTAAATAGTAAGTGAACAATCTCCACAGAGTCTATGTAGAAATGTGTAAGCATACCTTGGTGTGTGCATTTATTCAAGGAAATGCATTTTTCATAGACACAAAATTGCATCCTTCAGGTTCTCCAAGCTCTCTGACCCGACCAGTGAGCGCCGGCAGCAACTCGAGGACTCTCTCGAGCTGCAGCAGTTCCTGCGTGACGTGGAGGATGAACAACAGTGGATCAAAGAGCACAGGCCCCTGGCCGACTCGAGCGATTACGGCAAGTCGCTGCTCGGGGTACAGAACCTGCAGAAGAAACACCAGGTGAGAGATGAAAAGCTTTGATTTATTAGTAGTAGGGTGGGCTTACACTTACTAGATCTAGAGATGAGCTTTATATTGCATGTAGGAAGGCTTCATACAAAATAAACCTTATGTGCTTACAATCAGCTATGTATATATATTATTTTCCAGTCTGCACCAAGGGTGGGTCACTCTTGTTGCATAAATAATGATACTTTGGGTGCAATGCATAGATTGTCCCCTTCTCATTAACCCACTACTCCAAGGCTCTCCTTAATGAGCTGACAAGCTACGAAGCCAACATCCAGGCAGTGAAGAAGGAGGGAGAGGAGCTGGTGACCAGTGAACACTTTGCCTCGGACACTATTGAAGAACAGAGCCTGGAGCTGCAGCACTGCTGGAGCCAGCTGAAGATGCAGGCGGCCGGGAGAACCCGCAAACTCAGTGATGCTATGGAGGCTCAGAAGGTAGGCTGCATTTGTACATACAAGATCACCCTAAATGAGAGAGCGAGTGTGTGTAAATAGCATCATTGAAGTCTGACTGATTGGTATATCACTTCTTAGCCTCATACCTAGGCCACACCTGGAACGAGGCTAATCACTTCAATATCCACTAAACTACTGGAACTTGGGCCTGAGATTTCATAATACTTCGTATTGTGAACTCTTGATAATAGTTAGCCTAGTGAATACATCAAGTAAAAAATTTAACTCTTCGCACATGAAGTTGATCTTTATTACTGTGATTGATTTTTACAACTCATGTAACTTCAGCCACATTTTAGCCACAGTGATCCTCCTTCATTTCCTCCCTCCTTCCCTCCCTCCCTCCCTCCCTCCCTCCCTCCCTTCCTCAGTACTTCCAAGATGCCAATGAGGCTGATGTGTGGATGAACGACAAGGCTGGCATTGCTGCCAACCAGGACTATGGCAGAGATGAAGATGCAGCTGTCAAGGCTCTCAAGAAACACAAAGTACGCATTACATGCTACATGTACCTGTAAATAGCTGGGATTTATTAGCTTAGGAGTAGTAAATAGTGAAGGCATAATTCTGTAGTAACTGTAGTGAGTGGTAGTTGGTGTATCCTTGAATATACACTCAATGCATTAATTCAAGGAATTTGCACCAGCAATTTTGAGTAAGTTATATTTCTGTAATTAAACACACGTGTCAGTATATTTGTCTTTTTACAATTTCTCCATAGACCCTAGAGGAGGATGTAGAGGGTTATGTGTCAGTAGTGGATGGTCTGGGGAGTGAGGCCAAGCGGCTGGTGTCAGCAGAGCACTTCGATGCAGCCAACATCACTGCTAGACAGGTATGATCACTGGTAGACAGCAAACATTATTTTGTCGCGTATTTCAATCGCATCACTGCATTCAAAGTACTATAGCTCTAAACTTCCATTATGGGCGGGGCTCATACGTGTTGTGTAGAAGCATCACATATTGACGCTACTACACAGCGTGTATGAGCCCCGCCCTTAATGAAAGATCAGAGATACAGCGCTTTGAACTATTTTGTAGCACTGCTATGATGGTGGTTGAACATAAGCTAACGAGATATTGGCACTGTTTACACAAGAACAGTTCTCTATGCTGGATGTTGGCATGGATGTTGGATGTAAGGTTTCAAAATGCTACAAGCAGAAGGCTAAGTAGGGCTTCCATAGCCTCATTCCCAGGCTCTTGTGGGGAGAGAATACTCCACCTCCTCAAGAGCCTGAAAATGAGGCTAGGACTTCACATAGTTATGTGTGTGGGTGATCACATGAGTGCTTAGAGAAAACATATCTCTTAACACCATTCTACAAAAAACTTCAGCCGAACCTATGGTAAAAGATTCCTTCACAAAAAATAAAAACCTAGCTAAATATGAAGTCCAGGGGTATGAGTGCTACACCTTGAAGTTAAAAATTGGATTAAAAAATGGAAGAAAGATTCCCAGGCACATGTATTACTCAATCTCACATCTGAGAGGTCTCCCCATTTGTTAAAAGGTAACACAAAAACGTTAAAAAGCTAGCAAGATTAAAGTCAGGATGCATTCCCAAACTGAGCACTTATGTGCGTACACTAGCTACATGGAAGACTTTCTTATCGTGCCGTGAATGTAGTGCATATCATTCCAATTAATGCTCCCATGATAGTACATACGCGGGCTTGCGCTATTCGTAAATATGCATTATATACATGCCTACTTCACTCACGCAGGCACAACTGGATGAGCAGCGGGCAGGATTGCAGACCCTTGTGGCCGCCCGACGCTCCAAGTTGGAGGAGTCAATCAAGCTACACCAGTACCTCCAAGACGTGGAGGAAGTCCACTCCTGGATCGGGGAGAAGGAGGCCATTGCTGCCTCTGACAACTACGGCAAGGACTTTGACCACCTACTGGTGAGTTGGCAACCAACTGCCACACTTGGTGCTATTTCTTTCAGTAGCATTCTCCATGGACTCTACTGCCATGATAATCCTCTTCCTTGAGAATGAGCTGTTACCACTTTTTGCCGTGTGTATGAGCCCACTCTTCCTCTGAGAAATACGTTTGGCTTGCGGGCATTGACAGCATACAGTTGATGTGCTTGTCTCTCAAAATAGGTACATCATATTTACGGCTGAGTATTGTTTAGTGTTTTCATCTGGTGCTTTTTAGGTGCTTCAGAAGAAGTTTGAAGACTTCAAACGAGATGTGAATGCCAGCACAGAGCGCTATACAGCAGCCAACAACCTGGCGAGGCGACTGGTGGCTGAGGGTCACTCCGACACTGTCCTTATCAAGGAGAAGCAGGATACCATGAGGTGTGTGTGTGTGTGTGTGTGTGTGTGTGTGTGTGTGTGTGTGTATCCAGCCTGTAATTTCTGACTACCTTACACAGTGACTTGTAAAAATGCAATATACAGTTACCAAGTAAAAGGTAATTCCATACTCCTCAATTAAGCTTAATGCTGAATAAACATTACAGTTACCGCCCCTGAACGTAGAGATGTGGCTCCAAGTAAGGTAATATTCACTGTACACATTCACTTACAAATAATGAAGTCCTATGATGAAGCATTGATAAAATACTTCCCTCCATAAAGCATATTCCCACCCACTACATTTGACTATCCATAAGGATAGCCCTGGTACACCATATGCAATGTTGTGACTCCTTCACTGGAAATTCCGTGCATATTTGTTCCTTGCAGTATCTGGATGGGATGTGGTTGACGTCGCCCGGTTAGAGGTCAACCCCATCCCATCAGACTAATCCAGCATTCCATTGACTTACTACTTCGTAATGAATAGGGCTGTTGGGAAATCCCAAGGCCTCCAGACCGTATGAATACCTGCTGAATAGCGAGATTGCATTCATGGCGACCATTATCACCTCATTAAGTCAGCTGTCACATACCTCAGCTATATAGTGTATGACCACAATTAAGCCAATTATGGCATCATGGAGGTAATATTTCATATGGCAAAGCAGGAATAACTCTTATGGCTAAACAAAAAGAGAGTAAATTTACTTCTTTGGCAGTCACAAGTTAGCAATCTCTCCTAAAGAGGTATGTGCAGGGAATATTTTCACCCACTCAAACGATGCCAGCCAGACAGTTCCCAAATATAAACGTAATGCTTGTGAATTTCATTAGTGTGTAGTACGTAGTAGCTGAATGTCTGACCACTGAAATGATATTTCCTGTCATACTGATAATGTGATATACACAGTGATGTGGCCATATATACACACACATCCTTTGTATATCCTGGTGAGGATGGATTGTTATCACAGGTGGGGATTTTTATAGCCCACTCAATGTGGACATCCTATAGCATGTATGCATAACAGACAATGTATACTGTTTTGGCCCACTCAAAAGGTTCTTTTTTTTTGTGCACGGCTAACATAACAGTCACACCAGTCATATGAGCACATAGTACTACAGCCAGCATGCTGTGTCTTCTGGCCCACTCAAAAGGTTTGTTGTGGCCATGACTAGCATAGCAGTAATGCCAGTCATGTGGTGAGGATGTGATTGCTAAACATACTCCAGTAGCAAACAGCCAGTATTGCTAGCCACTTAAACGTAGTAGTCATGAATGTCATCTACGTACGTAAGACTGGGATATGATTGTAGCTTATAGAGAGACAAGTATACTTTAGCAAAATTTCCTTACAATACCTCCCACAGTGACTCTCATTATTTGGTCATTTAGTCACGACTGTAATAATTATTGGAACGCGGGGGGCGAAAGCCCGAGCAAACTCACACCATCACTACTTCCTTTCTACAGCATTGCTACCCATTACTACAAGAAAGCAATTTTTGTTTCAATTTCAGTAACAGGAAGGTGGTCAAAAATGCCTTATGTAGCCAAAAGTATACCTGCTATAAGTCTACAGAATGTCATTTTGTTGGGGGTACCTAAAAGTGGTATGAATGCATATGGGTTTGCTGGGCCCATGCTGCAGCAATTCAGAATTTGTAAAAAGCATTGCCTAGGATTCTGCTAAGGTTTTTGTAGGTGTACCCTAGCTGCTTCATGAGGTCCACTGTGTGTATATATCAGTATTTTCCCCAAGTCAAAAAGTAATGATGGAGGGGGGATATAACTTTCTATGAGATAAAAGTAAATCAAAGGAAACCAAGCTAGGAATGGAGGGGGGGGGAGCACCCTGGTACTGATACTATATGTGTATACTCTTTAAAAATGTTATAGATACACATTACATTCACATCACTTGTCAGGCTGGATTTTGAGTTAGTGAAAATGTTTTTTTAGATGCACTGCATAGTTTGCTTGGTACTTAGCTACGTAATTGCTTCCTGCAATATGTATACTTACTATCGTTAACACTATGTCTTCTTAGAAAATTATGTGGTTAGCACCATGGTTACACCCATTTTACAGTGACAACCAATGTACTCAATGTTTTCACACCTCAAGAGGATTTGAGAGTGTATATACGTACAATCTGGCATCCATTTGCTCACTTGAGCTAATTAGTGCTCAAAGATAAGTGAACATTCTAGCCTCGTTCCCAGGCTCAACTCCATGGCTTGTTTAGAAAAAATTGCAAAGTATCTACACCAATATCTATTACACATTATGCTTCCTTATCAACTCCAAGCTTTCGAATGTGGTTTAAGAAAATTAAATTTCCTCTGCACTTTCTCTGCACTTATTCCGGTTTCAATAACTACCCTGCTACCTTAAAATCACCTTTTTATTCATCTTAAGTTAGCAATCTTTCGTATCCGGTGGGCTCTAGGCTTGCATGCCTGAACGTAGTCACATACATATACATGAAATATACATGTCCCATGGACTGCAGGCTATCATGATGTAATTAATACAATAAGGTAACTTCGTTGATGCATGATATGTCCAAGGACTTATCTTCCAAATCTTTGTGCAGAACTGGTTGGAACCTCCTCCAAGATCTGATCCAGTCTCGTAGCAAGAAACTGGCTGGAGCCTACGAGATACACAAGTTCAGCAGAGACGCCAAGGAGATCCTGGGCAGGATTAGGGTAAGAAAATCCATTTTGAAACAAAAGTACAGTCTGTCTTTGCATTTAGACCTCTATGAAACCCATGCAATCTTGCCAGGAGCGCATATGAATGTCAGCTTCTTATGGGAAAAGCCAGCCTTTTTGCTCAGTCACCCCTCCTATGTATAACAGCAGGGGTGGAGCTCAGAAATAAAGCTGAAAGTAGTTTACTCAAATAAGCAATGGAAATTCTTATTGGCAACTCGCTGCTTTATTACATGGCTCAGGCATAAAGGAACAGATACTTATGAATTTCAACACAGCTGTTAGAGATGGTCAAGTGTGTGTGCTTGTCTGTAGAGAGCTAATAGCAAGGTTGTTGCTAGCTGCAGGGTAATTAAACACACTTTCACATCCAACTTAATCAAGAACACCTTCATATATCCTGTCTCACCTCCAGGGCAAGGAGGCATCCATTCCTCGGGAGGACCTGGGTCGGAGCATTGCCACTGTCCAGGGCCTGCAGAGGAAACATGAGGTCTTTGAGAGGGAACTGACTGCCCTTGGGAACAAAGTCAGTGGCTTAGTCCAATACTTTCCCCAGTGCTCCTTTGTAGTACTTCACCGAATATTCTATTTTGCCTAACCAAAGCAAAAGTGCTTCCAACGCTCACTTTTACCAGAATGAGTGTAAGCACACTTTTTACCAGAGTGAGTGCATGGATGTGTATGTACACTTTAACCCAATTGAGTGCATAATGCGCATGCATGTACATGCACTCAACTATAAATATACTCACTCTGGGTAGCCACAACTGTATGCCTGGCTACAGGGTTTGCATGCTACTTTACTGTGATAATTCCTAATCACTGAGATAGGCCTAGCTTAACTCTTCCATCAACCGGCAATGACTAAGTATTAACAATCAGATCTGCCATTTTTATAATCATGCATAAAAGCGTGCTTGTGCATGCAGACAGTCTAAATGTCACAAATCTTGAATGAAAACAGCATTCTCAAATGAATCACAATCTAAAATTAATTGTATCTAGTCTCCTGACCAGACCCAGGCTCGACCCTTGCAGAATGTGTGCCCACAAGAATCACTAGAATGGCTCAACTAAATGGCAACACAACAAACTGAAGAGCTACAAGTGCTTGCAAAGCCAAACAATCTTACTATACCAAGGTGTCTGTAGTGTTATGACAGACATTGACTTCGCTGCAAACAAGCTAGACTTGCTCCCTGTTGCGGGAGTATAGCTTAGCCTCATTCCCAGGCTCTCCTTCCATACATGCATGCATGGGAGGGGAGCCTAGGAATGAGACTAGGAGGCATGCGTCCCCTATTATTATAATAGTAGCTAATAACCCATGTGTGGCACTTACCTTCTTGATAATACATGTTTATATTTACCTGTAGGTTCGTGAACTGAGCACCGAGTCCCTCCGTCTCTCAGGCTCCTACCCTGGAGCTAACGCCAGTGACATCACTAGCAATATGGAGCAAGTTCAAGGGGCGTGGGAGAGCCTGCAGGCTGCCTCGGGTGCCAGGAAAAAGAAACTCCGAGCCTCCAGCGAATTGCAGAAGTTCCTCAGCTCTGTGAGTGATGTGATTCCAAGTGTTCTAATCTATATGTAGAGTTGCATAATTCTGAAACTATTTCCATCAAAAGTTACAACTTCATCCAAGTGGGGGAAAAACATTGAGAACCCAGAATAGAAATTGGAGCCGAGCTAGGGATTTAAAGTATCTTCTGAGTACTAGTCAGATGCTGTTACCCCTGAGTACCTTAGGCTACCACAAAGGCTGCAGCAGGCCAGTGCCAGCTTTGATGGTGTAAAGGACCACATGCTGCTTTACTCCATCGTTTCTATATTAGGGAGCACTGACGTTAACCTTCAAAATGGTACACAGAAAACTACTTCTAAGTCTCTTGTCAGTGTGGTAACCCTGTAGAAGATGCAAACGTCATATGCTTAGGGCTACATGATTTCAGTATATGAACAATTATGACAGCCATTCTGAGCACTTATGCAGTAGAATTGGGGGAAAAGGATCTCATTATAGTTCTATATATACTCACACCAAACAATCAAACCACCTAGTTGACATCAAGTACATACATAGCTGGCAATCAGCCAGCCCACATTGGTTTCCTGAGAAGTGTGCCTGTGTGCCTGTGTTTATACAAGCTAACTACACAAGCATATGCCAGAACGCCCACAGGAATGTCCACATCAGCACCACACTGTATAGTGGTGTGTATCACTATACAACTAACCATTTACAGATCTCTACAAACCCAATGCTGGACACAAAATAATCTATCAGATTAGCATTAGTGTTGAAATTATTTCTCCCCCAACCCCCCCCCCCCTTCTCCGCCTCCCAAGGTTCGTGATCTAGTCTCCTGGATGCACGACATGGGTGCCCTCCTCTCGACAGACGAACCTGCTAGGAGTGTCTCGGGAGCGGAGGCACTGCTGGCCAAACACAACGAGCACAAGGCCGAGATCGATGCACGAGAAGACTCTGTAGCGCAGGTCACTAAAGTGGGACGGAGACTGACACAGCAGGGACACTATGCCAGCTCAGAGGTAAGACTAGCCTCAAAGTAGCCCTGGCCTATGTGATACACAGTGTAGCTTCATCATCAATTATCATGGCCCAGAGTGAACCTTTATGAGAATTATGACTGAGAATCTTTGTGCTTGCATAATATCGTATGTATCAGCTGCAAAAATTAGACTACTATATACATACTATAGGCAGATCTTGTACTCTCATAGCTTGACCACTCTTTGAAGTATAGTCTACAATTGTACTCAATCAGAACAGGTGTACTAAAGATTTGCACGTAAGCATTTAAAAGTTCTTTTGTGGGCACATTATAAGAAAAAGCACCTGGCCCCCTAGATACACTTTGTGTTAGCTTCCCATGTCTCTGTAGACACAGTTTACTGGTAGCTTCCTATACATGTGCTAAAATTATACCCTATTTGGCAGTTACGTAGGTCTACACTATATAGACTGTATGGCTGCCATGCTACAGTAAGTAATTAGAGCAGGATAGTGTCACAGACACACACACACGATTTTCTGCTGAGCACTTATCTTTCAGTTTCCTGTTGCACCTAGTACAGCTACCTTCATTCCAAGCCCCGTTTTTCAGCTATGCAAGGAAGGAGTTCTTCATTTTCATGCAACCAAATAAAGCAGAGACCTAGGAGTGAGGCTAGTATTCTGTATTAATTACATAGTGACGACTCTCTAAAGTATCTCCTTCCTCCAGATTCGAGACCGCCTGGCTGACCTGAAGCGTGAGAGTGTGCACCTGCAGGAGGTGTGGCAGGGGCAGAGGCACAGGCTGGACCAGATGCTGCAGTTCCAACTCTTCCTCAGGGACACCAAGAGCATCGATGACATGAGCGCTGCTCATGAGGTGTGTGTATACATATGGTTGGGAGGATAGAGTACAATGCCGGCTTCATACATGTAGCTAACTGGATGAATAATTGATGTACAAAGTGAAATTCAGTGTGTGCACCCATTTCAGGCTTGCCCACAGTTCCCTACACTTTAAGGAACATTCCCACAATATGTGTGTGTGTGCATCTGCGTGCGCATGTGTGTATGTAATAGATATGTTATATTAGTGTGTGTGTGTGTGCGTGTGCGTGTGTGTGTGTGTGTGTGTGTGTGTGTGCATGTGTGTGTGCATGTGTGCATGTGTGTGTGAGTGTGCGTGTGTGTGTGTGTGTGTGTGTTTGTGTGTGTGCATGCATGTGCACACACTCATGCATTTGTACCCATGCCAGCCAGTAATACACACCTATCATGCAGGTACACCTGGCTATGGACAAACTGGGTCCAAGTGTTGACGAGTGTGATGCCCTCCTCAAGAAGCATGATGCTTTTGAGAGGCTCATCACCTCACAGGAGGAGAAGGTAAGCAGAACGGCACTCACAGCAGAGAGATCTGTACATACACTAAACACTTATATGTTATCGTACATGGTACATGGTCATATTTACACAGTAGTGGTTATGATCTTGCGTAAGCCTCATGACAGTTACGATGGTGGTTAGCGTGGCTGATCACCTATTTGTGTAGTGTGGTCTGGGACTAAATACGTATCTACCGTGTGCTACCAACATATTATGTGAAAAAGTCTATACATGTCCATGAGAGTAACAGAATAAAAATATCCATAGAAGCGAATTCCACGTATATGACCTCTACTTGCAATTATTGCAGGCTATTACTTCAAGATAGGTCTAATCTCAGAAAAAGCATTCCCCTCTTCCTCCCTTTCCCTTTTGGGACTTTCTGAATGCTCTGTTGTCTAGGAGTGGGCTAGCTTTCCCTTACTTGTTCTTTTCTTAATAATTTTGTATTATTGGGTACCCACTTTGGCAGACAGGAAGGAACTAGGGGGTGTTGTTGATACAATAACAGAGGATGGAACAGTAGTAGCAAAAGCATATTGTACATGATGTAAATCCCCTGAAGAGAGTACCACTAAAACTGTGTACTGACCTGTGGTCCAGTTTCGAAATAGTAAATGACAACTTATGGATTTTCCTTTCAAATTAATGGTCCTCAGGTAGTATATACACCCTGAAAATGTGTCTTGAGGTACTTCTGCATTTCAACTGGCTAAACCACTCTGGGTGTATGCTCCTTTGTGTAAATCATGCATCTGTGTGTATTGGTCATGTATATGTTGCCTCCTGGTAATAATTATGCATAAAGGGGAATTTAGTACCTAGCGTAACGCATATGAATGATGTATACTTTATCAGTATCTCAGTAATCATTGCTAGCATGTATCTCATTATGATAGTTGCAATTGCCCTAATTGGAAGTATTCCCGTTTGTTAGTAAACAAGTACTAAATAGTATTGTTGACGGAAAGGTGAAATCTACCGCACTGTAATCTTTGACCTTCATTATTCATGTAGGTTTCTGTTGAAGGGATAGCAATACTACGACAGTTAATCTGTTACATTATAAGCTGGGGGTGTGGCACATGATGTAGTAATCCCTTGAAGAGTTGAGGGTATGCTTGATCAGCATTCTTCAGGGATTACTACTAGTGTGTATGATGTATCTCTAGCTGATATAAATAGCCTTTGTTCACGTAGCCCTGGGTATTATGAGTAGCAAAGCATTGGGTATAGCAAATGATGTAGTATTGCCCTTTAGGGACATGCAGGGCCGGTGTAGCAGGTCTGACAGACCTGGCGGCCGCTAGTCTCCTGCCCAGACGCCCACCTAGGCGGGCGTAGTCTGGGCACGAGACTAGGCGGCCGCAGGATCAATAATCTATGTATAAATTTATGCAATAGCGTACTTATATATCTGTTGTCCACTTGAATGCTTCGTGACAGCAGGTCACTCACAATCACTAGTCTTGAAGCCAGCCCACCTATCGAGGTAGTCTCAATACCAGACCTTATTAAGGCAGCTATTGCTTACAGTATACCCTCCCCCCTCCCCTACCAAAGGGTCTGGTGAATCCCCCAGTACAGATTACAAACCACAGAATATGTTATATGTGCCTAGTGGACAGCCAACCTGCAAACTTTTGTAAAACACCTTTTTCTGGCAATATTTGACATTTATCTATCTTGGCCATATTCATTACATTTCCTATTTGAAGGTCTCTGCAATGAATGAATTTGCTGACCAGTTACATGCCGAGGGGCACTTTGAGTCTGCTGAGATCAAAGCAAGGCAGCAAGCTGTGCTGGAGCGGAGGGCAAAGGTCAAGGCAGCTACCGTGGATCGAAGAAATAAGTTGGAAGACTGCAGAAAGCTCATGGTCTTCCTACAGAATGTCACAGAGGTAAATGAAATGGCCATAATATTAATGGAGAATCATTCCAAAATCTCAATACCGGTATTGTGAAAGGTTGGTTCTTTAATAGATATTACACTTGGAATGATTGTTTAGTAACTGTTAATTGGCCATAGAGCTTCATTGATAATTATTTCTGCTGATAACATTTCAATTTGTGTGTAACCATCAGTATATAATGAAATAACGTGCATGCTTGTGATAATGGATGGATACAGACTGAAGAAATAAATGCCAGGGGTGCATGAGACAGCTCTAAGATACAATAAATACATAAGTAGAGAAAGTCAGTACCAGGCCAACAAAATGCACTGGTCTTGAGTGTCCGGACTGTAAACATGCACACAATGATATCCTTTAGAGTTTTCCAGTTACAAGTTCACTAGAAATTAAGTAGTGACCATGTAGAGGTAATGATTCTTGCATACTGTTGCTACCGTAGTTTTGGTTCTGCAACATTCTACACTCACAATTGCAGTGTCCAACTACTGCAACACTGGGATTAAATGGGCTGCTTTCTTGCAGTACAGCTAGAGGGTAGTTCACTCTGTACATGCGACCAGTAACCACGTTTGAAGTGGCTAGCTTGCTCCTTTCCTGCTGTGCTTCACACCCCCATAGTCTGTCCCAGACATGTACCACAGGTTCATGGTATTCGCAAATTACACAATAACTGTCCGTACCATGTGTAGGCTGAAGTTGCCCTTTACTGGAACTCAGAAGAAGTATTGAAGCTCTACATGAAGACGTTTCTTGCTGCACTCTGTTCTGTCTTTTATAATAGTTGGCTTCACTTTGGCTTCCGTCTACAATTAATACAACAGCTAAAGCATCTGAGCCTTCCTGCTGATGTGCAAGTTTATATTGATTTCTACTTGCACCTGCTATGCTGCAGTATGTACTTTTACCGTTTTCTTGGCAGGGTATTCCATACCTGCAGTATAAAAGCAAAGTTCCCCCATCCTGCAGTTCAATGTCATGGTAAACTTTGCAGTCAAAGCATCCCAAAGCAATTCTGCTGCTGGCAGTAGGGTCTTCTTCCTGAGCAATCACAGACATTACTGCACTTTGTTAGGATTTCTTGCATAAACCTATGTAGCAGTAGTAACAGAGTCACCACTCTCTTGCATGCCGCAATCAAAACTAATGTAATTGCACAATGCATATGCTTTTATACTAACGAATTCGTGACCCCAGGAAGTCATTTCTGTTTACATTCCGCACCACTTTTGAAATGTAATTATACAAACTTTGATCAATTAGTGGAAATGAATATCAACTATTGTATTCACTTGCAATGATGGCAACTCATTGTGGACACTAGGGCTACTAATGGTTCCCATATGTATCCATGTATGAGACTAAACTACGTAAGCTACATTTACGTGTACATATAGGATTATTGTCTCATTTCCATTCAACCCTTTGCATGCATTATGTTCAAAATTGGGCTGTAGTACACTTCCTGTAGTTCTACTTGTTTTGAAGATTTCAATGAGTATTCATTTGCATGCTTGGTAATAAATACTGGACCTCCCATATGCAAGCAAATGACAAACAAGCAAACAATAAACGATCATACAAACCTGCAGTCATGGTGATTGGTCTTGAATGGAATGTGGGGTATAGTAAAGGTCATGCTTAGATCACGTCCACAGGCTGAAGGTTGGATCAGTGAGAAACTGCAAGTGGCTAACGATGAGAGCTATCGAGATCCAACCAATCTTGAGAACAAGCGACAGAAGCACCAGGAGTTTGAGGCGGAAGTCAACGCTAATGAACAGAGAATTCAAAATTTTGCACAAGTAAGTGTATCACTGCATGTGTAATGCATGATTGCAGTATTTTTGGCATAAAAGGTCACTTGTAATCAAGGTTTAGTTTAGATAGTCACTGGTCATTTCATATTCACCCGTTCTTTAGTATGTAAAAACATGTACTTTAGTCAATTATCCCACAGTAGCAGCCATCTTTGTGTGTTCAAGGCCGGCACATTTCAATATTCACTGTATATTAGCGATATATGCAGTATTTCTAATTATCAGTAAACAGGGTGCTACCTTATAGGATGGTGTAATCAATAATGTTAGGTATGAGGAGAGACCACAGGTGGGGACTAGTGGGAAGTTGGGCTGCTTGTTAGTATGGGAATGAATTGGCTGCTCCTTTCACTTATCCTTGTGGCAGTCCAAACATTCATGGTGGCCTAATTTCATGACTCACTCTACATATCCAACACACAGACTGGTGAGTCTTTGGTGGACGGTGGCCACTATGCATCAGATGAGATTGTGTCCAGAGTAGAGGAGCTGTTCCACCAGTGGGAGGAGCTCCTAGAAGCCACAGAAGCCAAGGGCCAAGGCCTTCAGGAGGCTCTCTCTCTGGTTCACTTCAACCACAAAGTGGATGCTGTCCAGTCCTTCATTCGTGACCGCGTAGCTGTGGCCAGCTCTCGGGAGACAGGCAGGGACTTAGAACATTGCCAGGTGCTTATGAAGAAATTTGATGACTTTCAGAAGGTGAGCTACTTTGAGGGAACCATGATAGTTTTCAATATTGATATCTAACATACACTATCACCCTCACATAATCATTTAAACTTACATAGGTATTGTGTTAAAAATCAAGATTTCTTGTATTTATAGTTGTACTTTCAGTCAGCCTGGGAGAGTTTCCTGCCACCTGAGTGACTCTGAAAATACGAAGCTGATGCAATACAGTAGCATGTTGGCTGTATCACTCTACTCTCTGTATATTTAATTTCCAATAGGAGCTTGCAGTGGACAAGACTCGGCTGGATGAGGTGAATGTTGTGGCACTACAACTGATCGGAGAGAACCACTCTGGTACCCATATCATTCAGGAACACCAGACCAGCATCAACACCAGGTGTGTGTGCATGCGTATGTGCATATTGTCTATATATATATAATATATATACATATGTGGGTGTATTATTTTATGACATCTTCATGTACTGCTGATGTAAGGATGCTGGAAATACCCTATAGCGAGAATATTTTGAGGGGCAAATTTTTTACTGACTGCCCCCATGCAAACGTTTCACAATATGGATTTTGAGGATTGATATTCAGATAGCAAAAACGTAAAAACAATAATCCTTGAAAATTTGACGCTATGCAGCACTATTAGTACAGTTGTCCATTATCCTTCCTGTTTTACACACAGAGCATGTGCATGTACATAAGGTTACGATACGTATGATGGGTGTATGGCTATGTATACTGCCCAAACTCGCTGATAGGTGTATGGCTATGTATACTGCCCAAACTCGCTGATAGGTGTATGGCTATGTATACTGCCCAAACTCGCTGATAGGTGTATGGCTATGTATACTGCCTGAACCCATTCGTTTTGTTGATAGGTGTATGGCTATGTATACTTCCCAAACTTATTCATTTTGCTGATAGGTGTATGGCTATGTATACTGCCCAAACTTATTCGTTTTGCTGATAGGTGTATGGCTATGTATACTTCCCAAACTTATTCGTTTTGCTGATAGGTGTATGGCTATGTATACTGCCCAAACTCATTTGTTTTATTGATAGGTGTATGGCTATGTATACTGCCCAAACTCATTCGTTTTGTTGATAGGTATATGGCTATGTATACTGCCATTTGTTTTGCTGATAGGTGTATGGCTATGTATACTGCCCAAACTCATTCATTTTGTTGATAGGTGTATGGTGCAATTTACATAGCAACATGTTTGTTTGTGTAGTTACATTATGTATCCCACCATTCTCACTCTGTGACTATAGTGGTTAACTGTACTAGTAGATATACTCCATCAATTGTGATGGAATAGTATTTGAATAATACTTGTATGTCCTCACCTTTGTTAACTATTGGATATAGAGAGACTTATAGTGCCAGTTTCAACAACACACACACTAATATAATCCAATTAGGTGGCAGGAGTTGGTGGCTCTGACAGGAGAGAGGAAGCAGCTGCTGAAGGGAGCAGAGCAGGTTCACAAATTTGTCAGGGATGCCAGTGAAACCAATGATCGCATGAATGAGAAGGTATAGGAAATGGTTCCTTGAAAACACTTATCTGCATAGTGCTTAGCCTTGTGTACAAGGTGATTTATGTACTCCTTTGCCATGAAGAAACTGGGCAGGCAGGAATATGAAACCAGCCGGGCATGCACAGAGTGCACACTTGGCTGGTATTAAGATTACTTTATGTTAACCTGTGTCTGTCTGTGTGTTCATCCGCAATTATCACATAATTATGCTAACACTACGTCATTACATTACTATGCCAATGACCACTGTGTAGTCATGAGCACAGTGGAAGCAGTAGGTACGTCGAACAAGCTTAGTTTCGTGTGCAATGGTAGCTACTTAATTCTTAATTGAAAGTCACTCTGAGATCACTTCTCCTAATATCAAAAGTGGGGTATTCCCTGCAGTGCTCTTCCTACTGCAAGGTATGTGCTGCTATCAAAACAAGAGCGTGCTGCTATCAAAACAAGAGCTTGCTACAAGCAAGCTCTTGTTTTGTAGCAAGCTCTTATTTTGATAGCAGCACCTGCTTTATTCAGTCGGGGCAGATGCTGCCAAGTGCATCAATCAGTGAATCCTCTCACTCTCAGGCGACACATGCATGTAATTCATACATCGTCAGGGCTCTGCAACATCCTTTAGCCTTCATATCGAAAGATTTTCTGTTGCTCAATTTAGAAGTTTTGTGCATAGTTGTGTAGGCTTCGTGATGATAGTCATGGCTTAGATCGAGCATGTCAGAGATGCTTGGCAGTGTACATTACATTACATTACACCCACCTTAAATCTTTCTACTTGGCAGGGTATTAAAGGCATCCTTAGCCTGCCTTAGCTACCAATTTGAAAGGCTCATCTATTCACCTCAGCTGGAATGGCCATTATCGACCAAGGAAATGCAATTACAAACATTTTTATTATCATGGCAATTGCCAGTACTTCTGCTGCCCTGATAATGCCAGACTACTACACAGCTAAAAGTGGTCTCGTGGCCGTCGGAGATTTATAATTAAGTCAAGTCATTTGGGAGATTGTAACGATGTTTATTAATGTTTATTAATATAAGCATGACTTTCTATAGTAATGGGCTAGCTGCTGATTTAGGACTCCCTGCACAGGCAAAGGCCTTACTGACTGATGACTATGGGAAGGACCTGGCTAGTGTGGAAGCTTTAATCAGGAGGCACGATGAATTGGAGCGGGACCTCAGTGTCATCGAGAACAAGCTGGAGGTGCGTCTACACTAGTTTGTCTTAATTCTGCTCTTTTTATCAACACTCTTCTGAAAGTATATAAACAAAATGTGGTAGCTTGTATCCCCTATTTCTGGAAGGTGCTAGTTTTTATAGGTTAGGCACACATTGCATACTGCCCCATTTCAAAACTGAAAATGGGGTAGTTTATTGTTTTAGGGAGGGTTATAATGCTCTTCTACCCTTCTGTTCTAACAATAATACCTTTAATCAATTAATGCTATGTAGCTACTTGACCAAGAGGCCCAGCGTCTGATTGAGGAGCAGCCCTCCAGTAGTGATCTCATTGGCGAGAAGCAGGCTGAAATCATAGAGAACTGGGAGCAGCTGACTCAAAAGGCAGATGAAAGGTACGTATTGATAGAAAATGGTCACAATGTATTACTTTGCACTTTAAGTACATAACTTGAAGTTAAATTATACCTATGTGTCTCCTTTCAGGAAGAACAACCTTGAGCAGTCTAGAGAGCTACAAAAATTCCTAGCAAACCTTAGGGACCTGGTAAGCACTCAATTACGTATAAAGAACATGATGTGTATCATAAAGAACAACTAACAGACACACAAAATGTACACGGAAATACGCCCATAAAGTATGACATTTATTATGATTTCTTGCTCACAGCTACTGTGGACAAAGGACGTTCATGATCGCATCACATCTGGAGAACTGGCTAAGAATGTAGCAGAGGCTGAGCGTTTGCTGGAGCTTCACCAAGAGAGAAAGGTACTTGTGCAGCTGACAATTATTGAATTTTGCATTGTAAACTAATACTATCTTTTAGTAACATTTCTGCCCATGAGTGCAATATCAGCCATGTTCATGACTGTGATGTGTTTAATTACCCGCTTTTGCAGTAAGACTATTGCAATGTATCCTATAGCTTGGGCATTTTAACGCAAAGACATCATATGCAGATAACTCTGCAATACATAAGTGAGCTGGACAAGCTGTGGATGGAGTTAGGACAGGGTACCGGTGCAGCAATACTCCAGAAACAATTTTCTTTACAATATGATGGAAAGGGGGTGTAGATTACAGTGTTCATGCTCGCTCATTAAATAGCTGATGATCAAGGAAGGAACCTACAGCTTCTAGCATGGTTAACATTAATTAAAAGTTAGTACTTACATCGCACCAAGAATCATTCCATTCTTAATGTCAGATGTGCAGATGTGACCGTTAAAATTTGATAGCCTGTACCCACCCATGCAATATACAAATTCAATTACATAATCCATCAAATAACAACTACTGAATATCCACACACAGCAGTTCTATGGGAGAATACTAAAGAGAGTATACCAAGTGGGTATTAAACTTATACAGCACGTAAAAATGGGGAAAGTAGTGTTTATACGCCAAGATATATATATTGGTACAAACTTAATGAACTTCTTTAATGAATGCACAAAGCATCTAATTTGATATTAGCTAGTACATATAAAGTATCCATTGCTGCTACATATTTACAGGGTGAACTTGACGCTCGTAAAGAAAACTTCACTCGGATTAGAGAAACAGGAGAGGTAAGAAAATTGTGAATGGTCATGATGGGTTGACCTTCAAACAACTAGTTAGTTCTGTGGTTTATAATAGGTTCCAGTGGGTGTTGCTTGTAGACATTGTGTGGTTATTTACTACTCACTATCTCATTGTTTATTCTTGCAAGCTTGCATCTGTGAAGCCACTGCACTAATGTTGATGAATAATTAATTAGGGTTTGAAGTCCCTCTTGTGAGGGTGGTCACCTCTTGGATCAGATTACTGGTGCCTTATAGTTGCAATATAGCATATACATGATATTCAACATGCCCCTAATCTTCCAAACTTAATAATTAATTTATCAAAAACAATTTGTGTATAACTTCACCTAGCCATGCCACACTAATTAAAAGCTACACTACATAACTTTGCTTGCCATGTGGAAGCAAACTAACTACTTTCTCTCTCTCTCTCTCTCTCCCGCTCTCTCTCCCACTAGACCCTCATCTCTGCAGAGCATTATGCTTCCTCTGAGATTCGCTCTCGGCTGGCAGGCCTTGCTGAGGAACATGGCAGACTCCTGGATGCTTGGAAGAAGAGACAGGATCTGTTCAGCCAGTGTTATGACCAGCAGGTAAGTGGAACACTGTGGCATTTAGGAACCCCCTACTAAAGATTTCTTCCTAATAAGCATAGGCAGCAGAATCGGGGAGGGAGGGGGGGGAGGGGGGGGTTACCAGGAGAATAATTAAGCTGCAGAAGGTGGCAATAACACACTTGGTGATCACTTGCATAATTCCTAAGGGGCTACAGCAAGTTAAATCAAAATGTACAGATGCTTAAATACTCGTTCTACATCAGTATCATCATAGTGAGAGTTGCCGTATGATATAACCCACGCTATCCGAGTGGGATTTTGCTTCCAGCACTAGTGGTCAGGCATGTAGGATCAGTCCAGACCTGAGCCTGACAATTAAAGAATGATTCCAATATCATGCAGCCTAGCTATGAAGGGCTGACTTGAGACACCTTCCTGGGATCTTTGAATATTTATGTAGTTGGGGTTTCATAGGCAGAAATCGGAGGAAGTCACGCCTCCCCCCCAAGTATAATTGTGTTACGCCGCCTATGATAATGAATCAAAGTATTCAATGATAACATTGGAAGGTATATGTAACTAAGGGTGTCCAGAGTAGAGCATTTCACTATACTGCCACTATATTTGCCAGTTGGCAAGGTGGCTCACATCTGTATTGGCTCATGACTCTGAATGCTGAACCTAATCATTCATAAATCTAGACCATGATAATAATATATGAAGCTAGACCTCTCATTGCCAGTGCCATTGTCAGTGTATTCCTTCCGTAGGTATTTCTGCGTGATGCTGAACAAAGGGATGCCTGGATTAGCACCCAGGAGGCCTTCCTCTCTAATGAAGACTTGGGGGTAAGTATGAGGGGAAAAATTATGGTGTCGTGGTCTGAATATAAGTAAATACTAGGACTAAGGATTGTTTGTAGGTTTAGAATCCCAAGGAGCCTGCATAGAGCTATAAGCACAACGGTGCAACCACAAAGCTGATGGCTTCTAGTCCTCACAGATGTCATTGGTTTAGTTAACCTGATAGATAATAGAATCAAGAAATCTATGTTTAGAATCCCAAGGAGCTATAATGCACAAGTAACGTGATGGTGTAACTCAGAACCTGAGGATTTCTAGTTCTATGGAGCCCATTGGTTGAAGTATTAAGAGTGTAGGCTTATTTAAGGCAAAAATATAGCATACATGTATCGAGTATGCATATTGCTGTGTATATACATATATAGCTATACAGATTTTCTATTCACTCTTCTCTCCTTCAGGACTCTCTGGATAGTGTTGAGTTGTTGATTAAGAAGCATGAGGACTTTGAGAAGTCTCTCGAGGCTCAAGAGGAGAAGATAACTGCCTTAGACCAGTTTGCTAGGAAATTAATGGCTGCTGGGCACTACGATGCGGTGGCCATTGCCAACAGAAGAGATGCTGTGCTACAGAGGTAATATTTCCCCATGCATACGTACGTATGTGTGCTAACCAAATCTGATCTAATACCTCAAAGGGAATGGGATTGCTATTGTGTTTAGAGTTGATTAAATAATGATTTCTAGGAAGGTGCTGATTGTGCGGGGTAGTCAACCGATAGGTGGTTACAATGAATTTACTAAAGAGTGATGTTTGAGGTCATATCTATGGGCAACCAGCTGGCCTGATGCAGATATTCAGGCTTTGTTACGCCTGTACAAACACTGCCAGTCATACTGTGGTTTGTGAATCTATTTAGATTATCATATAAACTTGAAATATTTTGTGAACGGCAAAAAGCAACTTTTAGCTTGTAAACTTGCTTGTGCAATTACTATAGCTATTGTGTAGTAGCACTATAAGTATATCACTGTAATAGTGGTTACTCAAGAGCAATCTGCAAGCAATAGGATGGCTACGGACTGTAGATTTACCTCATACCTGCAACAAGACAAGAACAGTGGAGCCAGCTCAGAACTTGTTACAGGAAAGCTTGGTATATGCAGCTGCTGGAGAGCTGAGCAAACAGTGGAAGTGTGCAAAGAAGATCAACATGGACCCAGTACACAAGGTGCATGCACAATGCAGCACAACCTTCAAGTGCAGCAAGCTGGCAATTCAAGATTTAGCTCGGATACAGTAAAGCAAGAGGACCATCCATGTGCACCTTCACTTATACCAAGACTTTCTAGTACTATTGACAGTATTTGCATGCACAGATCACAAGTTTCAGATGGTAAATGCCGCCATACTCGTTCTGGTGTAAAGGTAGTGTGGAGCAGACTGGAAGGGTGTGATCCACACCAAGAAGTAAACTCAAAAGGAACTTCAATTCTGGTTACTGGCTGTGAATGGACCGTGAAGTGTGCTTCTTTGGTCCAGGAAGAATGCTGCTGCAATGTTTCTAGTGTGATGGCATTTATGTACCATGACTACAAAATGTTATCATTTTGACAATCACTGACTGTTATGTAGTTGCGCAAATACAGTGTTGCATATGAATATGCTATACTCATTTAAATATTCATTATGATTTATTGTTTGTTTATAAACAGACTACTATTGTTGCTCTGCAAGCATGGCAATCATAGGTGAAAAATATAAACAAACTGGGTTATTTTTTTGGCCAATGATGCATAATAGTCATAGGCGAAAGATGTAATTCTCAATTACCACTCTCACGTTACAACAGCAGATAAATTAATCACTCTATATTGCAAAGGCACAATTTATTTCCACACATGTAAGGAAAAGATTGCGCCATAATATATCATTGTTATATACACGTTATGGATGTAGATTGCACCTTTGCAATGTTATATCTTATAAGTGTATCTCCAAAGATCCTCCTCATGCTACTATAAATTCTGTGCTCTTTGCATTCCTAGATATGCCCACCTGAACCAGGTGTCAGAAGCAAGAGCCCTCAAACTGGAAGATTCTAAGAAGTTGCAGCAGTTTCTCAGGGATGTAGATGAGGTGTGTATAGCTTTGCAGTTTTGTGTGTATCATTTACAACTTAATGTAAAGGAAGTTAGTGGTACAATAGAGCAAGAACAACCAGTAGCCGACTTATTACTACGAACCTACTCACTGGCATTATTGCCACTGATTTTGAATCTCTAGGCTAACTGCTGGTGGCATTTATTTCATCTGATTCAGGTGGAAGGCTGGATCAGTGAGAAGCTGCAGACAGCCTCAGACGAGTCCTACCGTGACCCAACCAACCTGCAGAGCAAGCTACAGAAACACCAGGCCTTTGAGGCTGAGCTCTCTGCCAACAAGGGCAAAGTGAACTCTGTTGAACAGGTAGGATAATTAAAGGTGCTGTGGATCCACCCACAATGTATGCAACTAACACTGTAAATGTTCATGTTGAACAGACTTGAAACTACAGTGCCTTGAACAGTGCAAATTTTTGTAGTGAGCCTCATCCACCAGTCCATATAAAGAAAGTTCACCACAGCCCTTGATACCCTTCATTGGCCTTCAACAAAGTTCTATAGCAAATACAACCTTGAAATTCTACTGCAGTAACTGTGACTTCATGTACTGTGTTCATACTGCTGCTTTAGCTTTCAACTTGTGATAGGTAGCTATAATTTAGCCCTCTTCAATTCCTCAGAGTGGTGAGGAGCTGATTGATGGCAACCACTATGCCACACACGACATTGAGGCTCACATTGAGGCACTCAATGGACACTGGCAGCACCTGTGTGAGAAGTAAGTGTGGGCTGCATGGTTCATGTGGATGAGCCGGGGTAGCCTTGTACCAGGGGGGAAGATAGCCTCACTCCCAGCCAGTCCCAGGCTCTTGCCTGGGAACGAGGCTAGGGGGAAGACAGAGATGTGACCTTAGTCCATGTCTGCTACTCTCTTTAGTTTTACCAAAATGTCTTCACGTGACCCGAGAGGCTCGGGGTAAGCGTGATTCTCACATGACTATGTTAGCAAGTACTAATTAATAATTGCATACTAGCTGGTTAAACAACGATTATTCGTGTAGCTACTGTAGTAGCGTAGTTAGTAGAGTAGTCCTTCTACTCTACTATCTATGGTAGTAGCTAGTTTGCTGACCTAGGCCTTGAACATCACGATTTTGAGTATTGAATTTTGACAGCAGGCTGTGTACAGCGAAACTGATGATGTTAAGTAACTACTAATAGTTTTATTGCTTTATTTATTTATTTTTACTTCTCGTTCAAAAGTTTTGTTGAAACTGTCTTTTGGCTATTGTAAATGAGCCAGTGTGGTGCTTAGCCCTGTGACCAGGCCTGTCTAAAGCAATTACAAGGAAATAGTCAACCTCACAGAATTTCTTATAGAATCAAGAATTTTTTGGAAGGGGGGGTGCAGACCCTTTCCCACTGTCTCTCTCATACACATGCGCGCACACACACATACACACACACACACATGCGCACACACACACACACACACACACACACACACACACAAGGTCCTCAGACAAGGGTCAGAAGCTGAAAGAGGCTCACCAACAGCAGCAGTTCCTGAGAGCTGTGGAGGATGTGGAGGCCTGGATCGCTGACATGGAGGGACAGATGGCGTCAGAGGACTTCGGGAAGGACCTCATCAGTGTCAACAATCTCATCAAGAAACATCAGGTGGGCAAATACACTTAGGTATGTTTAATAGAAGTGCAGCCATTTTTAAATAAAGGTGATGGCTGTTATTTTATTTTGTTGCAACTAATTAAGAGCCCTTCAAGAGGTAGCACTCCATGCACTTTTATCCGTCCAACCATTCACATTCAGCTCTGTGATTTTTAAAGCTTTACCTAGACCACATGTAGTGGGATTTTTTTAGTCTGGACCACTGCCCAGTATTTTTGCATATTGGAAAATCGTGGGCAGGGCATGGTTTTCCACAGGAATGTGGATAGTTTTATCCACTGACTTTTTAAACATCAAATGTTCCTGTGGAGTTGTGTGACCACAGATGACATATGCACACAGAATATACTTGAGCTTCACTTTATATCTCTTACTGCTTACACAGCTACTGGAGAATGACATTCAAGCTCACCAGGACCAGATCGATGATGTCATGGCCCAAGTCAGGGCCTTCCGGGAGGCCAACCACTTCCAGATTGACCAGATAGAGGACAGAGGCAGAGAGCTCGTGGCAAAGTGAGCCCTCGCGTGTCGTATAACTCCTCTAAAGTTTAACCATCGGTCTTACTTGGATAGCGTTATTTTCTGGCTCCGCTCCCAGGCACTGCATAAAAACTGCAGTACAGAAAAGCATGGGAAGAGAAACTTACAAAGTAATAATGAGGCTAACTTGGATAGATTTGACAGTTACGTATGTATGTATGTACCATGCGCATTTGCCCTGCACTTACCTTGGATATGTTTATCACTACCATGCAATCAAATCAAGGAGCTACTAGCTGCCCTCTTCTAAACTACTGCTGTTATACCTATTCAAGGTTTAATTGGAATTTCGCCTCACAAACTGAGAGCTGAACCTCGATAGGGTCACAACTGTGGCAAACCAATGCACACCTAAATAACTAAACTATGCTGCCAGTCTAGATTGAATGATGACCACATTGATTAAAGGATTGTCTCTACCATTTACAGCCAGATAAAAACATCTGACCCATCCTTCATACCACATTTATTTTCCTCCTTTTCCCTTACACTTGAGAGAACGTATCTGATACAGAATTCACATATATTTTTGAGAGCCATTGGTCTTCACGTGCCACAGTGACTATTTCCATTATCATCCCTCCCATATATTGCAGGGTTTACCTTCTCCCTCACTTCACCTCTACAGGTACTGCCAACTGGAGGACCCAATGGCCCGGCGGCACCAGCAGCTGGAGGACTCTCTCCGTCTGCACCAGTTTGTCCATGACGTGGAGGATGAGCAAGGCTGGGTGAGACAGAGGGAGCCACAGGCTGTAAGCTCAGAGAGAGGCAGCAGTCTTACCAGTGTGCAGAACCTGCTCAAGAAACACCAGGTCTGTGGCATGTGTAGTCTAGCCAGCTGTATATTGTCTGTACACTATGGAAGTATTTAGTGTTATGTCCTGAATACTGTCTGTACACTATGGCAGTGTATGTTCTGTTCATTTTCTGTATACTGTCTGTACACTATAGTAGTGTATGTTTGTGTATTGTCTGTATACTATTGTGTTATGTTATTCTGTGCCTAATTGTCTGTATACAACATATACACTAGCTACATGTGTATACTGTCTGTATACTATGGTAGTTTTAATTGTTATATTCTGTGTATACCGTCTATGTGCTATCGTATATAAGTCGCAGTCTAATGAGTTCACTCAACATCGTAACTGATGCACTCAAGACTGCTTAGTGCATTTTGTTTGTCGCAAAGTTTTAACAACAAACCTGACACTGCTAGGTTCTGACTTCATGTAGATTTACACAACACATCTTCAACTTCCAACCTTAAAACTAAATCAGCTGTACAGACACAGTGTTTGACCTCTGACCCCTACTCTTTGCACCCTAAAGGTCCTAGAGGCAGAACTGACGAGCCACGAGCCAGTGATCCAGGGTGTGTCCGAGATGGCCCAGGAGCTAGTGACGAGCGGACACTTTGCCTCGGGCAAGATCAGGGGGCAGAACCAGGAGCTACAGGAGGCGTGGTCTCAGCTGAAGGAGCTGGCGGCCCAGAGGAGCCAGCTGCTCCATGATTCACTGGAGGTCCAGCAGGTGAGTTGTTAGCTACTCCTGTCTTCTCTATGTAACTAATACTATGGCTCTAATATGGTGTCCACATTATACAAGGAGTACAAGTCAAATTCATTTCCTGCCAGTCGGTGGTCTCAACATACACTAGGCATCGCAAAACACACTGCCTCTATAATCACTTTCTTTGTAAAACACCACTTCAAGCATGCAATATACTTTAATAATAATAGGATACCGCACCATTCTTGAAATTGAGCCACATGAAAACACACACACACACACACACACACACAGTACTATGCCAAGGCCTCGGAGGCAGAGTCCTGGATGAGTGACAAGAAGCCTCTTGTAGCCCATGGAGAGTATGGCAAGGATGAGGACAACACGCAGGTGAGAAAGGGGCAGCGTTTGGGTGAATAGTATGATGGAAAGATTTTTTAATTCCCAAATAATCTGGAGTGCATGAGCCACTGAAGGCACTGCCTTTGGTGGCTCATGCACTCCAGTTTAAATCCATCCAAAGCCCACAGCTCGCCCCCCAAAGGGTGAAAAACCTACCTCTTCTCCCCTCCCCTCCTCCCTCCCCCCTCCCCTCCCCTCCCCTCCCCTCCTTTTCCCTCCCCTCCCCTCCCCTCCCCTCCCCTCCCCTCCCCTCCCCTCCCCTCCCCTCCCCTCCCCTCCCCTCCCCTCCCCTCCCCTCCCCTCCCCTGCCCTCCCCTCCACTCCCCTCCCCTCCATTCACCCCCCCAGGCCCTGCTAAAGAAGCATGAGGCAGTGGAGCTGGACATCGAGGGCTACAGTGCCAAAGTGGAGGGGCTGAGTGCCGAGAGCCAGCGACTCATCAGTGCAGAGCATTTTGACAGTGAGACCATCACCAAGAGACAGGTGATTGATCGGTGGGGTAAAATCCTAGAGTGTGTCCTGAACCAGACCCTCTCCCACTAGCTATTTCATGACAAAGCTGTGACCACAATTGTAGTGTGAGGATATGATAGCTATTAGTCTCATTCCCAGGTTACATGCCTCATTTCCAGGTGTTCCATGTGACCTCGGAATGAGACTGTGATGGCCTCAAATCCCATCTGTAGTGAAGCCCACAACTAGCAGTTTGCATTATGACATAACCTTACATAGGCTAACCCCCCCCCCCCAACAGATCCACCATGAAAATACTTCTAATTCTACCATATTCAGGACACTAGTATGTAGCTCTAATAGAGAGCATATACTTCAGCCCCCCGCTGCCTGTCTTTACACTCTGTAAATGTAGTGTATACGTTTTGGTGTCTGCCTCACTCGCCAGGCATCCATCGAGTCCCACTATGCTGAGCTCCAGCAGTTGTCCTCCCAGCGACATCACCGGCTGGTGGAGTGTCGACAGCTGCACCAGTTCAACCGGGAGTGTGACGAGGTGGAGAGGTGGATTGCTGAGAAGGAGACGGTGGCCAGCAGCGAGGAACTGGGCAAGGACCTCGAGCATGTTGAGGTGGGTGTGGTCTGAGTAACTATAATTATCCAGTAGTGTTAATATGAGCCTCTAGTACGTGTGTGTAGTGAGGAGCTATGCCAAAAGGTGTGGCCTAAGAAAGTTAAGTGCAGACAGCTTTGTGCTTGATGTAACTGACAGTATCTATCCATCACACACACACATACACACACACACACACACACACACACACATACATACCACAGATCCTCCAGAAACGATTTGCTGATTTCACCCACAACACGATGGCCTCGGCAGAGAGGGTGCTCTCCATCAGCAGACTGGCCGACTCCCTCACTGATGCTGGACACACAGGTAACCTATCTATGTAGCCGGTACCGATCCCTAATGAACAAATTTGCAACCTGAAATTATGGAAGTGAATGAAAAAATCTAAACACAGACCAGAGGTATGTACTTGTATGAATTATGGAAGTATTAACACACCTTGCCAGTAGCTATATCATGAGGGGGTTGGTATCCTCTACCCCTCAACCCTTTCTAACCCCCTCTCCCTCTTTTGCCCTCCTCACCCCTCCCTCTAACCCTCCTCCCCCCTCTCCTGTCCTGCAGACTCCCAGACCATATCCGACCGCAAGGTGGTGGTGGAGCAGCTGTGGTCAGACTTGAAGGAGCTAATGGATGCCCGGACTCAGGCTCTGGCCGGCGCTAAGGAGATACACACCTTCGACAGGGATGCTGCTGACACCAAGGAGAGAGTGCAGGTACGTACGTCACTTAATACTGTACTGTACAGGGCATCAGTCCACCTCTGTGATATGTGACAGGATTTGCAAAAAGCCAGCACTTTCAATTTTTGCCTATGTTCAAGTTGTCGTATCTGGACAACCATTAGTGAGACATGATTGGTAAAGTACAAATATGCAAGCCGATGCCAGAAGTCTGTAGTTCTCTTCATTTCAGAGATATCAATCGCCAGGATAATTCCCTTCAATAATATGTTAAATCATCTTTAATGCTTTAATACAACAAACGTTACTTGCGTGCTCTTGTGATTCCTATTGTATAAACAGGAGCTTATGCATGCCATGTTGTTATAAGCTCCTCGTACAAGGTATTTTCCATATCTCGGAACCAGTATTTCGTCACTCGTGATCACCACCCCGCAATTTATAACTAATACCCTATGTATTTCACACACTGAGTCTCTTGAATGTATGCACAAGTTTGTATCAGTGGCTCACTCCATTAATCACAGAGATAAATATATCAGTCATACATTAACATTTGTTCTTGATCTCCCTCCCACAGGAAAAGGACGCTGCTCTGTCAGATGACTATGGCAAGGACCTGGCCAGTGTGCAGGCCCTGCAGAGGAAGCATGAGGGATTTGAGGTGCGTGCTATTGAGACAGTTGCAACTCTTCTGATTATTCCATTCTCTATTTACTCATCTCTGCAAGTGAAACATTAGTATAGGTAATCACAGGAACTTTAGTATTATTTGGGAATAATTGCATGAGCAATAGGTAAGGTAATTGCATGAGTGAAGCAAATGTAAGTTTTGCTGTTGCAGGTGTAATTTTCCAAATGACATGAGAATTCGTGCGATTCAGTGTTAATTGTTCATTTACATAGCAACTATCTCTTGTTGAACTACAAAAAGGAGTGTGATTGCAAAACGTGTGTGACTATAGTGCTCTTGTCTATTTAAAGATGTATTGTTACTAAAGAAGAGCATTACTATTGAACAAATGAAACCCAGTCGAGGCGTAAGCCAACACAGTAATTTGTGCTTGAGAGATAGTTAGACTCGAGCTAAAAGTTAAGCTCTTGGGCATGACATTGTGTGTGCAAATTTTGAGAGAAGGCTGTGATCAATCTGTGCAGAAGATTGACCTATACAGTTTGACCAAAAGGTTTCTAGCTATGTGTAGTTCAAGAACCTAGCCACAGTTTGAGATGCTACCACAGTGCAGCGTAGCCTCATACCCAGGTTTCCCCACCTTTGTAATTAGTGTTTTTGATGTAGTTTCACAGTACAATTCTAATTCTTTTCTCCCTCCCTCCTCCTCCCCCAGCGTGACCTAGCAGCCCTCGAAAAGAAAGTGAAGACCCTGTCTCAAGAGGCCGGCAGACTGGCCGGGATCTACCCAGACTCTGCTTCCCACGTGATGAGGAAGGAGAGGGAGGTGGGACGGGCATGGCAGAGCCTCTTGGCAAAGTCACGAGCTAGGAATGACAAGCTAGTGCAGGCAGAGCAACTGCAGAGGTACCTCAATGACTTCAGGGACCTCAGGTGAGTGTTACCCTGTGAGGTATTTGACTGTAGAGGCTGTCTATGGCCATACTGTGTGTTTATTTTGTTGTATGAGGTTCATCTTCTGTATGTAATTTCTTGCAATCTTTTTGTGCTTACGAAGAGCCCTGCATTTCTAAGATACCAGTAACTATCAGGGTGGACATACATACATGCTCATCCTCTAGTCTGAGAGAAGATTACTTTGCAGTATGTGATCGACTGCAATAATTATTTCACAGTTAGAAGATAAAGCTAAATGTCACTGAAATGTATACCACCATAGCCACTACCAGTATAAAAAGCAATGGGCAATATGTGTCCTTGTATCTGCAACAATTTATGATTCTTGTTAAGATCTAGGCCTACTTCTATAACACGAAATCTGCAAATCAGAAATTCATTTCTGGGCAGATCTTGACACCTGAACTCTCCCTCCCTCCCTCCCTCCCTCCCCATCATAGCTCTTGGATCAGTGACATGGTGGCGGTACTGCAAGTAGACGAGCTACCTCAGGACATCCCAGGAGCAGAGGCCCTTTTGAACAGCTACTCCGAGCATCGGGCCGAGATTGACACCAGGGAGGCTGGCTTTGTCAGCTTCAGGAGGAAGGGAGAGGCTTTGGTGGCTGCAAGCCACTATGCCAGTCATGAGGTACATACCTAGCCTTGTTCTGCAAATTATGTTTATACAGTTTACTAGCAAGCCTTGGGTGCTTTGTAGCCATAGGTTGGCATTAGTTGATGGCTCCTCCCCTCACTAGATTAGAACAGCAGATTGTTTTTCCTGAATCATATACTAACACTTCTTCATAACACAGCTTTAAAGTTTGTTTTCCTTCCCTCTTTTCCTGTTACACACCTCTATCCTCACTTTCTCCCCTTATCACTCACTTTCCACTCCTCTCCCCTCCCCTCCCCCTCCCCCTCCCCTCCCCTCCCCTTCCTCCCCTCGCCCTCCCCTCCCCTCCCCTTCCCTCCCTTCCCCCTCCCCTCCCCTCCCTTCCCCTCCCCTCTACTCACAGATCCAAGAGAAGATATCGTATCTAGACTCTGCCCATCAAGAGCTCCTGGAGACTTGGCAGCAGCAGCAAGAAGAGTTTGAGCAGAACCTCGATGCTCAGCTCTTCCATAGAGACGCAGAGCAAGTGGACACCTGGATCACCATGAGGGAGGCCCTACTGGGAAGCGAGGAAGATATCGGGGTGCGTGACTTGCCCCTGGCTAGCTACAAGTCTCATGCCCATCTTTCATCAAACCCTCTCCTTTATCTGCTACATGTAATATGAGATCCAGACCTTAATTGATAAGTAGGCTGAAGATAAGAATAATCATCTCATGTACATACTGCAGGAACTGTCCCTCACTGGGTAGTGATGAAGAAAAATGGGTTAGCTGTATGCGCACACACACACACACACACACACACACACATGTGCACACACATGCATGCATATGCACACACACACACACAGGACTCAGTGGACACAGTGGAAGAGCTGCTTAAGAAGCAAGAAGACTTCGAGAAGACACTGGCAGCTCAGGAAGAGAGATTCCTCACCCTCAACAGAGAGACCAAGGTACGATGTCATCATTACATCACTGGAACATAGCTATCAATCACTGCAATTACACACCTAGATGGAGGAAGTCGAGCGCAAGAGACGTGAAGAAGAGGAGCGTCGCCGCAGGGAAGAAGAAGAAAGAAGACAGAGGGAGCTAGAGCTACAGAGACAGAGAGAGGAAGAGGTGGGCTAATGAGGCATACCCCTGTATATAAAGCTAGTAATGAAGCTAATAGTGGGAGTACCCATAGGGGTAAGAGAGACTGGAAGAGGTGGGCTAATGAGGTAAACCCCTGTATTAAAGCTAATAAGAGGTGGGAATTTCATAAGAGGAGTTGGAGCTACAGAGATAGAGAGAGAAAGAGGTGGGCATACCCCTATAATAAAGCTAGTAACTCCAAGCAATAAATATATCGGGTTGGAATTGAAGAAACTTCGTAAGCATATCCTGGATGCCAAAACAATGAAATGAGGATCATACTTTCATAGGCTGTACACCAATTCAAGCAGATCGTTTCAGCGAAGTTGCACCCTTAATTGATTTTTTCTCCTCACAGGAGCGCCGTCGTCGTGAGGCAGAACAGCAGAGGTTAGAGGCGGAGAGACAGAGGCGGGAGGAGGAGGAGAGGAAAAAGGCCGAGGAGGAGAGGAAGAAGGCTGAGGAGGAAGCTCAAAGACTAAAAGAGGTAGAGCTGCAGTGAGCTTTTTTCAATGAACTATTACATGTATTTCAGGGCTCTGGAATATTATAATTTGATAAATGTTGAACCACCTTTAGTACAGGAATGGTAGCGACACTGCAAAAGTGGTAAGGCCCACCATCGTAGCGCACTACTGAAGGCGGTGCCAAGAGATGCAGAGCACCTCTGCAGAGGGTATGAAGCAGCTGAGAATCCGCATGGTTTTTAGCTATAAGGAAGCGCTCTTGTAGCGAACAGCCGTTTTTAGGAAAGAAAAGGACAGTGGCTGGTGTGGTGCTAGGTCTAGAACTAGAACAAGAAACAGCTAGATGCCATTCTTGATTCTGCCTGACATATATAGCGATAGTGTGGACTAAGTTTGATACATGATAATCAGGTTAGCAGGAAAAGTGGTCCGGCCATAGCCGGACCAGCCAGACCAGCGATGCTGCCTCAGTGGTGGACCGTGAGACAAGACTACGATAATCAGCCACTGAAATTACGGCTACACTGTCTCTGTTTCCCAGGAGCAAGAGCGTGAGGAGAGGGAGAGGTTGGCAGCTGGAGCTAAGGCCAGGGAAGAGAGACTGATGAAGGTGGGCATAGGGAAATGGTTACACATTTAGCATATATATATATGTATTAGGAGCATGCATTACATATAGTAATATGCTCTTGCTATAGGTTAACTGCTCTTTCTTCAAGTGGTCTGGAATGATTTCCTGAGCTATTTACAAGGCTTTCCTTTTAGCACTGCAATATTCTGAAACTAACTTATCAACAAAACTGCTTACTCGTGTCAAACTAATAGCTATATCAACTCATTCGGCAGAGTCACTAACTGTACTTTTCTTACTACATCATTAACTGTCCTCATTAAACAATACGAGCTTTGAGGCTTTCTTCGTGACAGAATGGGATTAGTTTACTCTATAATGCAGGAACATGCGTATGTATAGCTACTGTTTTGTTGACTGCCTTAAACTGCCAGAAACTGCATGAGCATTTGTTTGAAGACTTTTACTGTACGTCTCACAATTCAAGCCTAATGTGGTCTTCCTTTAGGGGTATGTAAAGAAGAAAATGCCAGATACTCCACAAGAGGTAAGGCTTTTGACTCATGACCTTATAACCACACTCCTCCCATACATGGAAATTGTGGGGACATGCACATACGTTCGCACACACACATGTTTGTGCTTAGGTATGTGGAAGGTATATGGAAAGGGAGTTTGGGATGCTTTTATTTGTCTTGGTGTACTTTTAGCTGGTGACTCTTGGCTTTGTCATAATTGGTATGTTATGAACATACACACACACACACACACAGGATGAGGAAGAGCAACTAAGACAAGAAAGAGAGGCCATACTCTTTGCTTCCTTGGGAGCACAGGGCATACCAACTTTTGGAATGCCGGTATAGAGAAATGTATCAGTAAAGGGGACACTAGTGACTCAGCTTTAGATGCCACAGTTGGCTACGTATAACCTGTAATCAAGAAATCTTTCTTAGGGCCTTGGACTAGGAAAGACAATAGCTCCATTTGGCCAGCACAGCTATAGGTAGGCCCCCAGAACTTTGCTAAGGAGAATATAATTGAACCACCATGAACTTTCATTCATGGGTTTTCTAGAATATTTCTAGGACTCGCTACCTTGCATATAGTGTAGGGCTCCCACATAGCTACAGTACATGTGCTTAGCTTTGTCCTCAGGCTGCCCAATGTTTTTGTACTTTGGAATAAACAGATTACCTGAGCAGTGGAGGCTACATTTGCTAGCACCCCTGTTACTCTAGTAATTAAGCCTCCATGTAGTCCTTATTCATAATTTCCACACACACACACACATACACACACACACACACACACACACACACACACACACAAACACAAACACAGTCTGAGAGCCTGGAAAGTGTTGAGAAAGAAGGGATCCTTCAGCGGAAGAATGAACTAGATGAGGGAGGAAGGAAGGTAACCACTGAGCATAAACCTACCCTTGAGTACAGGCCCATTTTTGAGTATCAGCCTAGCCCTGAGTGAAAGCCCACGCTTGAGTATAAGCCCAACCTGCCCCTCCTAGGTGTAAGCCCTCCCATGAGTATAAACCCATTTATTAACTCTCAGCATACATACTTTACCTCTTAGTGGAGGAATTATGATAGTAGCTAGTACATCAATATTTGCCTATGCTATTGTCATTGATATGTTACTAAACCCTCATAACATGTCACAAACATTGCAAATCTGATACGGTTTCGATTCATCATCACAACCATTCCAATTTTTGATGTATCTGTGTGACATTCACCCGTCCCTCCACCCAGGCTGCTATGAGGTCATGGAGACAGTACTACACTGTTCTTTCTGGACCTCTGCTCAACTTCTACAAGGACAAGAAGGAATACCAGCAGGTGTGTGTGTGTGTGTGTGTACGTACATGTACATGGCGTAAGTGGCCCATTCTCGCGCAGTTTTTGTACCCGAGTCCACTGCTTCAAAATGGAACGGCGTATGAACTTCGAACTTTCACTGCTGCATTGAGTCTACAATTATACTATTCATATTAAGAGATCATGCACTGAAACGCGTATTCTCCAAACTGACGCGGTCAAACACAAGGCGCCTCATATGCCAATTGTCACGCACGAGTACCTAATGTCGCTTACCGTACTTTCTGCTAATACCAAATGTCGCACAGTTGCTGACCGTGCAGATTTTGTTCCAGGTCCACATCTTCAAAACGGAACAGAGTATGAACTTCAAAGTTTTACAGTTACATCATCTCTACGCGATGTAAGTGAGTTTGTAAAAATAGTACGTATACTCGAGCCTTACCTGACATTCGCCATACTGCGCGACAATAGGTACTGCGCGACATATGGCCACTTACGCTATGTAATTCAAAAATATATGTTCATTATAACATTGTATCCCTCTTTCTCTGTCTATCTCCTATACATAAACATCCCCCCCACACACACACATCAGCTGCTATCCGCCTGCCCCCCCATCAACGTCACCCAGGGAGTGTGTGAGGTGGCCAGGGATTACCAGAAGAGAAAGAATGCCCTCAGGCTCCGGTAAGCCATCTGTGCTGCATAGTTTACTCATCAGAATAAATCATAGAAAACCCTGATTAAAACTTGCACACGTCTCCTTAGGCAACTAGACCTACTTAGTCTTGTTTATTGGTACTTTTTCTCATTGTGTGATGCATAGGGTAGAAAGAAGGCAGCAATCATATAAATTTAATACGGTTTCACACGTCTCTGTTCAGCTTTATTCACTTGTTAGACTTGAAACTGTGATCGCTGGCTTTGTACACCTGTCCAATAATCTTCTGAGCTAAGGAGCTCATCTGGCTAACTACCACAGGTGTCCCAATTTATGCAGTTTTCTCTTTTAATAAAATGTGCATTACTAAGACTGAGTTTAGAAACCTAATAAGCAGGATCCAAATCCCACTTGAGTTATAGACTGCACACACACACACACACACACACACACACACACACACACACACACACACACAGGCTCCCAAATGGGGCAGAGTACCTGTTCATTGCACGAGATGAGGCAGATGTCCTGTCCTGGGTTGCTACCATCAGCTCAGCCATACAGGCACCCACTGCTGCTGCCCAGAACCCCCTCAGTATGGGAGTTGGACACGGTAAGTGACACATGGTATGGAGCAGCTAGTATCTCCAAAATATCTTCACTACAACATTCCATAAATGCTCACTCTAGAGTATTAATTAAGTTTCTTATCACCATCTATGCACTGCTCTAGCTTCAATCTGTCTGCCACTTTTTATTGCCGTAATTACTGCATGATGTCATAGCAATGCTTGTTGTCCTACCAGACTTTTCCTGTAGTCCTGGTTTGCTTGTATCATGAATTTGGTAACTGCTTCAGAGAAGGATAGACACATGCTGCATTGGCTCCTCCTAACCTGTCGTATTTCTTCTCCCTGTAGCCCCTCCTCCCAGCTCTGTTAACCCCTTGACCACCACAGCTCCAACAGGCAGACCTAAGGAGGAGGAGCAGGACACACCCCCATCTTCCCACCCTCCTCTGCCCCCCACATCTCCACTTCCCCCGGACTTGGACAGTGTGAGTATTAATATGTCCGTTTTTTCATATTTTGGGGGATTTATTTCCATGTCAACTGTAATGCTTGTGAGAAAATATGTCCATCTCAGTGATCAGCAGTAATTAATTCCATTTGAAGTTTGTTACTTAGAGACTGAGTTTCAGTGGGTAAAATCATTAACTACCATAGCTACAATTTGATCGCTCTTCTTCTGCAGTTGCCGACCAGTCCCCAGCACACCACCTCTGAACCATCGGAGGGGCAGGTGAGACTGGTTTACTCCAAGGAGTCAGAGCCATAATATTATTATCATAATAATACATAAAGCATTGATCAAAATAAGAAACTTCTCCCATGCAATCCAGCCAAACACAATGCACCACTCAATCTTGCAATTGCAATGGTCTAAGCCAAGGTCCTGGAGTTTTTGCTATTTATAGCATGCCAAATTAAATATCCAGTATGGAATCCCTGAACAAGACTAGTATTGCCCAATGTTATAACTATCTTCTTGGTTATTGTCATTATGGGTAGCTGTATGGGTCCTGAAGATGAATAGAACAGCTCAGTCAAAGTGTAAGCCATTGCTTCTGCTCAGATTGCTTGGCTGGTGACTGTGAGAAGTTAACACATGAATTCTCATCTAATCATTACATCAGTACCCATCCTTCATATATGTAAACTGGTGTCAGTTAATTAAGAGTATACATCACCACACACACACACACACACACACACACACACACACACACACTTTTACTTTCACCAAGTTCAATCCTAGGTAGCTTAATAATGAACAATAGTATATAAAAAAGTAAAAAAAGTGCTTTACTAGAACTTATAAACTGGAGACATTGCACATTCTGGACTCTGCCGTATGAGAGTGGCCCTACCCTTTCTGTTGACAGTCACAGGTCGAGAGGTTAAAACTTGTGGCTGCTCGATGGTCTGTAGTACTCTCCTGATGACCAGCTCTGATATACTATGTAGATATCGCATAACTACATACATATATACCTGTGTGCACAAAATGAATGAGTCGTAGAAAATTTAAAGTTTCTGTGTTTTTTTTACGCATAGGGATTGACCGGTTCTCTGCAACAACCCTATGTCACTTATTTTTCTCCCCCCAATAATCTCTCAACACACACACAATGTCATACACACACACAGCATGAGCTTGTCACAAGCATAAGCCAACAGGAGCTCCCTCCAACTGAGGCGGCCCAAGATGACAAGAAAGCTGGAAAGAGAAAGAGCCGTTTCAAGATGTTTGGCGGGACAAAGAAGTAGACACTAGTACGAGACTATATAATTATGTTGCTGTAATTATTATAACCTGTAGTAGCAAGTAGAACTATTAGTACTCGTCTCGTAAACATTTTATGATATGGACCCTTAATTTTTTTGCCTCGCTCAGAACTGAAATATGGATCGCACTGTACTAATGTAGCAACTATACATACACAGCAGGCCATGACTACATAATTATAAAAGATACATGCATGGCAATATATATAATTGTCTGAATTTAGTGCATATTCTAAGAGCCGTCACTGTGACCGGCCATAAAAGCAAGGCTTAGTATTCTCCTACTGTCTGGCAATATCATTCATGGATATAGATTGTTCCGAATGGCAAGCCTTCTCCATTAGTGTTTTGGTGTATGAAATTCAACTCCTGGATGGCACTGATTGGTTTAGTTGACAACATCTATAGATATTAGTATAATTTTCTACTCGCTAAACTTTTCACTTGGCAGTGCGATTACTCTCAATATTAATACGTTTTATGGTGTATATAGTGAAATATTTATTAAGAGTGGTCAGTTCTAAATACTGCATTAAGTAGATGCATGGTATTACTCCATCGGCTATGTATATTAAGGCCAACCAGTACTTAAGAGAGATCTCATAATGATAATATTCTCATTACTATTGTAGCCAAGTAAGATATTATCTGTGGTTATATAAGTACTTATGAAGAATCGGAGTATATGGTTGGCATGCTAAATGTACAACCTTGGTCTGCAAGTAATTCTTTGCTGCTGACATGTCTCTATCAATGTAAGAAACACACTTGGACCTCAATTGTATACTTAGCATATACATATCTAACTCCATTTGTGCTTCATATGTACAAAGCTATCTGGTATATTTACTTATAGAATGAGATTAGTCAACCAAAATAAATTATGAAAGATTTTTCAAATTGTAGTTTATACACTTTCGTGCATGTGAATAAATTAAGTATACAATATGAAAATAAGTACACAATAATGGTGCTTGGTTACAATACTAAATTGCTCGACATTAATTTAGTGGCCATTATTGTTTGCAATGCACTCAATCCTGGAATGTGATACACAGTGGTGGTAAGAAATGCATATGTAAACTGCATACATAGTTTCCAGAGCTAGTCATCTGTCACAAGCATGAGTTCTCCGTCTTCACCATATGTTAGACGATGGACATTAACACGGGATGGGGGACGAACTGGCTGTATTTCCATTTCCCTGTATTGAATATCTGAGTTTTCATTTGATTGAGAGTTTCTCACATACATCGGTATATCGGTTGCTCTTCTTGTCTGAAACTTGTGTAGTGAATTGACCCAGATTTTATTAACAGGTGTGTACTTATAAATGTGGTAAGCAACAATTAAGCCAAAGGTTGCAAGTGCAATTCCCATGAATGTAAGGGTACTTGCAAATATGTTTCCACCAACAAGTTGAGTATATAATGCTACAACAGAAAGTGTACCTAAGTTGAGCAGAAATGAAGCTTCCAAAATGTCAAGAATGTATTTTTTATACACTCCTGAAGCAACTATCAGTATGCAGAGAAGAATAAGTACTACAATGGAAACAGCTAGAATAATTATGGCTGGATTTCCAGAAGAGTTGAAAGCAACAGCTAGTAAAAGAACTACACGAGCCATTAGTAGGAGTCCTGTCCAAAATTGGTACCTATCTTTGTATGGCCCACCATACGGATCAAATATTGGCTTAAGTCTTCTCACCCAAAATAATAGTCTGTTCCCTGACTTCCTCCGCAAACACTGCATAAACAATACAATGAACGTATAGGGAATCAAGAAGAGCATTAGTACCAACACAGCTGTAATAAATAGGGGAATGTGCTTCCCCCGGAAGTAGTCCACATTGCCATCATGAAGCCACACAGCTTTCGTGTGTCCATTTGGGTATACCAAGTAAGTGAAGGAAAATACGGTAATCACTGCTCTCAAAAGCTTTGCATAGGAGAAGAGGAACAGTGTTGCTAGCACTTTTGGTGCATTTTGACCAACTAGCCGTGCAGCAGTTGTGTAGTAGTGACTCAGGATAATCATCACAGCTACTAAAACCCAAATGTACAGTGGGAAAACAAATTGTAGCCATGCTTTTGCATACATGTCCATGCCATTGTAGAAACAGGTCTGAATACCCAGATCAAGATTTAGCCATGCAACAAATACTGTTAACACATTCATACTTTCTTGTAGGAATACAGGCCTGCTGACTTGTATAATGTTGACATACAATAGGAGAGCACTGAGGGTCCCTTCTGATACTGTCAGGTTGCACCAGGACAGCAGCACCACTAGTACCAGCCCAACTAGCAAAAAGACAGGTAACAAAGATAGGTATGCATTTGAGCATTTGAGACATTTTGATGTCCCGAGAGCCAGACTGAGCCCAGGCTGGCATTTACCACACAGGATGCCAGAGTGATTTAATGCACACTGTAAATCTGGTTGCTGTAAGTTTAGTTCAGTGCCTTCTTGTTTGCAGTAGTTAAGGGGGCAGTGAGTGTGGAGGATAACTCCACATTTTTGTTTCGAATCAGTGATTGAAATAGTTTGAAATGAGCAGCCAATCCACACTCCTCCTGGATGATGAATAGTTTGTCTTTGAATGTTACACCCATAGCCATTTCTTAACAGTATTGAAGCACAGTTACAACCTATTGGCATTCCAGAAAGTGCAAAACCAGGAGGGCATTCAAGTAAATCAGCTGTTATCAGTGGTGACTCAAAGGTTCTTCCAAAGACTCGATTCGGATTCTCTACAAACAGCTCAAGCTGTTCAATTTGTTGTTCTGAAAAAACAGAAAAGGTTAAATTGGTACAAGTCTTGTTAGTAACTTGTGAATACTGGCCTTCATCAAGAGAATGTTTTTCTGGTTGCTTTGCATTTATGAAACCGGCACGGGCAACACCTGGAACAACTCCATCTCTTTGACCAACAACAACAGCTACTACTCTAAATGTTTGACCTGGAAACACTCTTACAGTCAGATTTTTCCCCTTACAAATTGGTATTCCATTAACACAAAAACATACTCCAATGGGGTCTGAAGATAGAACACTTATACTTGTTTGGGCAGTGTAGTTGAAGAGATGATCAAAGACTTCACCAGATGGTTTAGGATTTTCATACAAGTAGTCAGTATAGAAATGACAATGATCTATGTAACCCCCATACAGTACATGTCCAGCCACTTCTGCTGTGTTATCTTCAAAGAAAAAACGGATATTTATCTCCAGACCAGGTGGCATAAGTGGCTGAATAAAGCATAGATTGCCCAAAAACGATACCCCCCACTGTTGAATAAATAATGCACCTCCTCGGTTTGTAGCATGATTGTTGTAGAAATAGATATTTGTATTGTTTAATGGTAGTATGTAAGACTGATACAGAGCAAGTGCTCCTCCATTCCAACCACTGTTATTAAAATATGTTACGTTACCATTGAAATAAATCTTGCTGTTTTGAGCAAGTAATCCTGTTGCATTATTGTTGTGAAAGTGGCAATTAGAGAATGTGACATTTTGTGCATTAGCTATGACTACAACAGCTGTAAATTTATTTTTGGATTTTAAAAGATCATAATTTGTAGCTGGATTATGATCATGCATAAATAACACATTTTCCAGATAAATAGTTACCTCAGAATAAATTGGAGAATAAAACGGGATAACATCTAAGGTTGACAAGATCACAGACGACCCGAGATATCCGCTGTTATTCCTGAATGTACAGTTTTGCAGTTTAATTGTACCTTTGGCAGTTGGAAGGTTTATGTAGCTTTCAATAGGGTCATATAATAAAACGTATATCTCCAGCCCACCACCATTCACTCCGATGTTGTTAGTAAACTGACTATCCAAGATCAATACTTGCACATTTGAATGTGGATTGTCATTTCCAGGTATAGTATAAACTTGGCTATAAAACCACACTATAAATTTAAGGCCAGTTGATCCTGACTGGACAATGCACTTTTCAATTAAAAAGAAGTGAGTTGGTCCGGGGGAAGAAAACAGAATGTTAAACCCAATGTTTCCATGTGCGCTGTCCATCTCTCTGTGTACTTTATTTTTGCTGAATAAACCTTCTTTAAATGTAAATTTATACATCTGTAGTGACTCTATACTACCAAAATATCCGCCACCATCTGTAATTGCTGTGTTATTGACAATTGAAGTATTTGATATTAGCAAACTATTTGGTGGAAAACATGTGATGTTCTTGCCTACTTGATCAATAAATTCATTTCTTACAATAAAATAAACTCCACCACCGATGCCTGCCAATCCTTCTTCAATACGACTGTTTCTGATAGCAATGTGGTGGCGCCCTGTGGTACTGTGAGGCTCAATAACACCAATGGCTATATTGCCTCCACCTGCGAGTAAATTGATATTATCGAACATATACACATTATCAAAGTTTATATAAATGTCTACACACGAATGATGAAGTATCACAGTGAATCCGGGGGAAAAATACAAACTGGTCCCATGTATGAAATCTGATGACTCAATGTTGAAATATATGGATTTTAAATTGCATCTATCTTCAGTTAAGTAGTATCGAAGATAAACATTTCCGCCATAGTCTCCTTCATTTGAAATGAACTTGGACTCTAAAATTTGTGAACTTCCAAGACCATTGTGGATAAAGAGAGCCAAACCTGTGCTGTTTTGAATGACCACATCAACTACTCTAATATTTGAGGATTCTGAAAATGTAATTGCTGTACTAAAGTTAGTGGTATCAAACTCGTTTACATGTACTGTACCACAGTGGATTAAAGTTATGCTAGTTATCAAAACTGAGGTAGTATCAACAAAGAAGAATCCAAATCTGCCAGTGCAATTTATAACCACATTTCCCAGGGTTTCAGCTGTGGCTTGATGTGACTCATTCAAAAATAATTGTCCCTTAGAGCC
Organism: Phakellia ventilabrum; assembly: GCA_963921505.1. Lineage (NCBI taxonomy): Eukaryota > Metazoa > Porifera > Demospongiae > Axinellida > Axinellidae > Phakellia > Phakellia ventilabrum. The sequence goes on along the minus strand of OY997386.1, from coordinate 1,852,682 downwards.
ACGAAACGTCAAATGACTCACAGATTTGATCATCATACTATCACTTTTCTCAATGGTGTGAATACCTTGTAGAAAATAGAAGGTAGTGTTAGACCCAAAGAAGTGCGGATGATCAAGGTAATAACTGAGACTGTGACAGGGGTTGCTGGGGCATTCTCCATCTCTGTTTGACTTAACAAAAATGTAATTTTCGTAGCACAGTGATATACACACCATTTGGAGCATAATAAGAAGCAGCACTTCCCTGATATAAACATCATTTTCCATTTTAATATGATCCCTGTAAGTCTTTACTTTCATGCTATAAAAGAAAAAAGAAATAAACATCATAAAGTATTTTAGTAAGGAACTATATCCATATTGAAAGTATCAGCTGATAATAGTACACACAGTAACTTACTGAATGGATGAAAGGATGCCGTAATTGTTAGCAGCAACTCAAACTTGCAAACTGATTTAGCTGGATAAGGTAATCCTCTTGATGCAGATACAGTTGATTGGGCTTTTAGCTAAACATGTACAGAATTCCCTGAGGGTTCTTTTCACTGAAAGTAGTTTTCTGTTTCTCATAAAATGTTGTCAAACTTTTAGATAGATTTATAAACTAGCTATAATTCTCTTAAGAGTGTTTACTATTCATGATGATGTTTTCTTTCTGTTATGAGACAGTAAAATCAACAATCTCTAAAAGTCTATATTATAGTGGCTAACACTTATTACTCATGTAAAATCACTAAAACATAAGGGTGGAATCCTAAAACAGTCACAAAGCAACGTAGAAATGATATTTACAGATTGCCATTCCTACATCTTTTGACATTTTTACCACCAGGCCATGCCTCATATTGCTTGTTATATGGGATGGCAAAACATGGCTGCTGTGGAGTGTAGGGGGATTGTGGTGTGTGTGTAAAAAATATCAAAAGACGCAGGGATGGTAATCCATAAAAGTATGATGGTGTCATTTCTACCTTGTTTGGTTGCTTTTTGGGGCTCTATGAAAGTGGATTCAACGGATAAATGCATTATACACCATATAATGGAAAATATCACTCATCTGTTGTTTGTATTGGTTATCGTAACCAACAGACTCATGATATTTCCCAGTACATGGTGTATAATATGCATTTACTGTAGAGTTCTTGCTATCTATAAACAATATGGAAAAAAACTGCACCTTCAAAAATTTCCAGTAAGATTAGCTATGCAAAGTCATGTCCATAGTCTACTACACTATGTACATGAAAACACACTGTTACTTAGTTGTCTGGTAGGTAAAAATATTCATAGGGTAATTCAATTTGAATGGGTAATACTATTCAAAAAGCCATATAATGGTGTTGATATGTAATTATATTCATAGGTTAATGTAATTAAAGGCTCATTATACTCCCGAGTTTACGGTATGTACGAGCACAACCTGAGTCTGCGGGTACATGTAGCTATACGTGTGTGTGAGATGCTTTTTCTGTGTATATAGTGTGGTATCATTAGCAGAGAAACTACCAGGCTGAGATTGCATTCATTCAGGCTCCCAAGAATACACAATAGCTATTTCATAAGTACATAACTGTCTAGACTTACAAATGAGCTCCCGAATTGCAGAATTATGGTACCTACAGGGAATTACTAGTGGGTACAGAAATTTATCAACTACTGCAAGCAGATTACATAAATTAAACATTGCTAACCATTGTAAAAGATTTGGGACTGATTCTGTTGTGTAAAAGTCCCAAACTCAAGACAATTGTTTATTTTGAAAGTAAAATGATTTTTCCTGTATTTACAGATAATAGTAGTGCTTAAATAGTAAATATTGAACTCTCTATGGAAAACTTTGTGCTATATACATATTCTGTGTAAGTTAGGAAAGTGATGAGATGTGAAAGAAGAAAGATAGTAAAGTTATGAATATAATATTATGACTACTTTCACGATAGCATGCTTTTGGTCCATGTCCAACTCTGGAACTGCTCCTGGATTGCCTGCCAAAATCTCTATACACATATCCACACACTGTGTTATTTGTGTTTTTCACCATTATAATACTGCAGAAGTCACATGAATACTATGTGACTAAAAGTAGCATGGATATAGATGTGTATGAGATAATTTTCCTTTGAGTGAATACGCATTTTTGGCACAAAGAATTAGAATGTGGAGCTAGAGTTATGATCGAGCTCCCTGGTTGCTGTACCAGGTATTATGGTATGTAAGTACAGGGAATTACTGGTGGATACAGAAATTTATCAACTACTGGAGATGCATTACATGAATTGAAGATTGTTTGCCGTTATAATGTTTGGGACTGATTCTGTGTTGCAAAAGTCCAAGACTTCGCAGTTTCCATGCATTATCTGTTTTGAAAATAGAAATCAATAGTAGCTAAGTGCTTGAATAATAAATAGTGAATTCCCTACAGGCATATTCTGGGGATTTGGAAACTTTAGTTTATAAGCCATAAAGAATAGATATTAAAGTTATACGGCAGTGAGTACATATACCATGACGACTACGGAATCATTGTACATCTTGAGAGCTCACTCCCAGTCAGCATATATAACAAAGCATAAAGACTGGCCCAGATATCGATGGCGTTGACTGTGCCTACGCAAGACTTGGTACATATACTCTGCTACTCTCTAACAACATTATTCATAAATGATAGCTTAGATCCTGAGTGGCAAACCTTCTTCATTTTTTTCTATTGGTAGCAGTATGAGATTTGGGGGTAACTCATATTGAATGCCACTCTTTATATGTACTGGTCTACTTGATAGTATGTAGATATAATAAATACAATTTTCTTGGAGTAGCTCTGGAAAGTGTACACGTATCAACTATTTCATGACATTACTCATTAGTTTATGTGGTGTACTTATATGAAGCAAAGGAGTATATGATTGGTATGCTAAATATAAATACAGTCTTGGTCTGCAAGCAATTTCTTGGTACTGATGTGCCTCAATCAATGGAAGAAACACTCATTTAGCATACCAACCTAACTCCTATGCTTTATATGTACAAAGCTACCCGGTATTTAGCTACTAGCATGAGATTACTCAACCAAATTGTGGATGACTTTTGTGTGCACAACAAAATAGGTACACAATTCAAAACAACTATTTTTTAAGTTGGTACTTAGTAAATTACTTGACATTAATTTTACAATCATTACTGTTTGTAATACACACAATACAAAAACAACTACCCAATAATTATTTTTATGTTGGTACTGTCATTAAATCTGGTCAATTGATGTACACTAGTATGCATGTTCATACACAACACGACAAAGCAAGGCAATGCAAAAAAACAACAAAAAAAAACAACAACAAACCAAAGCAGAGCAAAAGGAAAAAAGTAATCATTGCAATCATTACTGTTTGTAATACACTCAATCCTGGAATATAATACACAGTGGTGGGTAATGTGATGTAACATAGACTTGATACATGCATAGCTTTTAGAGCTAGTCATCTGTCACAAGCATGAGTTCTCCGTCTTCACCATATGTTAGACGATGGGTATTAACACGAGATGGGGAACGAACTGGCTGTATTTCCATTTCCCTGTATTGAGTATCTGAGTTTTCGTTTGATTGAGAGTTTCCCACATACATCGGTATATCAGTCGCTCTTCTTGTCTGAAACTTGTGTAATGAATTGACCCAGATTTTATTAACAAGTGTGTACTTATAAATGTGGTAAGCAAGAATTAAGCTGAAGGTTGCAAGTGCAATTCCCGTGGATGTAAGTGTAGGTGCAACTACGTTTCCACTAACAAGTTGAGCATACAAGGCTGTAACAGAAAGAGTACCTACGTTGAGCAGAAATGAAGCTTCCAAAATGTCAAGAATGTGTCTTTTATACACTCCTGCAGCAGCCATCTGTATACAGAGAAGAATAAGTACTATAATGGAAACAGCAAGAGGAATTATGGCGTGATTTCCGGAAGAGTTGAAAGCAACAGCTAGCAAGAGAACCACACGAGCCATTAGTAGGAATCCTGTCCAAAATTGGTACCTATCTTTGTATGGCCCACCATATGGATCAAATATTGGCTTAAGTCTTCTCACCCAAAATAGAAGTCTGTTCCCTGACTTCCTGCGCAAACACTGCATAAACAATACCACAAATGTATAGGGGATCAAGAAAAGCATTAGTACCAACACAGCTGCAATAAAAAGAGGAATATGCTTCCCTTGGAGGTAGTCCTCATTGCCATCATGAAGCCACACAGCTTTTGAGTGCCCATCTGGGTATACCAAGTAAGTGAAGGAAAATACGGTAATCACTGCTCTCAAAAGCTTTGCATAGGAAAAGAGGAATAGTGTTGCTAGCACTTTTGGTGCATTTTGACCAACTAGCCGTGCAGCAGCTGTGTAGTAGTGGCTCAGGATAATCATCACAGCTACTAAAACCCAAATGTACAGTGGGAAAACAAATTGTAGCCATGCTTTTGCATACATGTCCATGCCTGTGTAGAAACAGGTCTGAATACCGAGATCAAGATTTAGCCATGCCACAAATACTGTTAGTACATTCATACTTTCTTGGAGGAATACAGGCCTGCTGACTTGTATAATGTTGACATACAATAGGAGAGCACTGAGGGTCCCTTCTGATACTGTCAGGTTGCACCAGGACAGCAGCACCACTAGTACCAGCCCAACTAGTAAAAAGATAAGTAACAATAATAGATATGCATTTGAGACATTTTGATGTCCCAAGGGCCAAACTGAGCCCTGGCTGGCATTTACCACACAGGATGCCAGAGTGATGTAATGTGTATTGTGAATCTGGTTGCTGTAAGTTTAGTTCAGTGCCTTCTTGTTTGCAGTAGTTAAGGGGGCAATGAGTGTGCAGGATAACTCTACATTTTTCTTTCAAACCAGTAATTGAAACACGTCTAAATAAGCAACCAATCCATACTCCTCCAGGATGGTGGATTGTTTGTCCATGAATGTTACATCTGTAGCCATTATTCGACAATACTGAAGCACAGTTGCAACCAGCCAGTATTCCTGAAAGTTCAAACCCTGGAGGGCATTCAAGTAAATAAATTGTTATTAGTGGTGAATCAAAAGCTGTATCATGATAGGTTGTATCCTGATTTTCCACAAAAAGCTCAAGCTGTTCAATTTGCTGTTCTGAAAAAACAGAAAAGGTTAAATTGGTACAAGTCTGGTTAGTGACTTGTGAATACTGGCCTTCATCAAGAGAATGTTGTTCTGGTTGCTTTGCATTTATGAAACTGGCACGGACAACACCTGGAACAACTCCATCTCTTTGACCAACAACAACAGCTGCTACTTTAAATGTTTCACCTGGAAACACTCTTATACTGTGATTTTTCCCCTTACAATTTGGTATTCCATTATCGCAAAAACATACTCCAATGGGGTCTGAAGATAAAACACTTATACTTGTTTGGGCAGTGTAGTTGCAGAGATGATCAAAGACTTCACCAGATGGTTTAAAATTTTCAAAGTCTGTATAGAGACTGCACTGATCTATGTGCCCTCCGTACAGTACATGTCCGGCCACTTCTGCTGTGTTATCTTCAAAGAAGAAATGGATATTTATCTCTGAACCAGGTCGCATAAGTGGTTGAATAAAGCAAAGATTGTTTAGTAAACCTACCCCCCACTGTTGAATAAATAATGCACCTCCTCGGTGTTTAGCGCGATTGTTGTAGAAATAGATATTCGTGTTATTCCATGGTAGTATGTAAGACTGATACAGACACCCCATTCCAACCACTATTATTGAAAAATGTTATGTTAGCATTGAAATAAATCTTACTGTTTTGAGCAAGTAATCCTGTAGCATTATTGTTGTGAAAGTGGCAATTAGAGAATGTCACATTTTGTGCATTATCTATGAGTACAACAGCTATAAATTTATTTTTTAAATTGAAAAGATCATAGTTTGTGGCTGGTTTACAATCATGCATAAATAACACATTTTCCAAATAAATAGTTACCTCAGAATGAATTGGAGAATAAAACGGGCTAGCATCTATGGTTGACAAGAGCACAGATGACCCGAGATATCCACTGTTATTCCTGAATGTACAGTTTTGTAGTTTAATGGTACCTTTGGCAGCTGGAAGGTTTGTGTAGCCTTCAACAGGGTCTTATAAATAAAAGTATATCTCCAGCCCACCATACGCTCCGATGTTGTCAGTAAACTGACTATCCAAGATCAATACTTGCACATTTGAATGTGGATTGTCATTTCCAGGTATAGTATAAACATGGCTATAAAACCACACCATTAATCCAAAGCCAGCTGCTCGATAGGATATTCCTGACTGGACAATGCACTTTTCAATCACAAAGAAGTGAGTTGGTCCTGGAGAAGGAAACTGGATGATAAACCCCATGTTTCCATATGCGTTGTCCATCTTTGAAATTCTGTGTACTTTATTTTTGCTGAATAAACTTTCCATAAATGTAAAGCTATATACATCTGTAGTGACTTTATAATACCAAAAAATCCACCACTACCTTTAATTGCTGTGTTATTGACAATTGAAGTATTTGATATTATCAAACTGTTTGGTGGAATATGTGTGATGTTCTTGCCTACTTGATCAATAAATTCATTTCTTACAATAAAAGAAACTCCACCACCAGTGTATGCTAACCCTTCTTCAATACGACTGTTTCTGATAGCAATGTGATGGCATCCCGTGGTATTGTGAGCCTCAATAACAGCAATGTCTATATTATCGCCGTTTCCGTGTAAATTGATATTATCGAACATATATACATTATCAAAGTTTATATGAATGTCTACACACGAATGATAAAGTACCACAGTGAATCCGGGGGAAACATACAAACTGGTCCCATGTATGAAGTCTGACGACTCAATATTGAAATATATGGATTTTACATTGCATCTATCTTCAGTTAAGTAGAATTGAAGATGAACATTTCCACCATAGTCTCCTTCATTTGAAATGAACTTGGACTCTAAAATTTGTGAATTTCCAAGACCATTGTGGATAAAGAGAGCAAAACCTGTGCTGTTTTGAATGACCACATCAACTACTCTAATATTTGAGGATTCAAAAAATGTAATTGCTGTACTAAAGTTAGTGGTATCAAACTCATTAATATGTACTGTACCACAGTGGATTAAAGTTATACTAGTTATCAAGACTGAGGTAGTATTAGCAAAGAAGAATCCGAATCTGCCAGTGCAATTTATAACAGCAGTTTCAGCTGTGGGTGGAAATGAATCATTGAAAAATAATTTTCCCTTTGAGCCACGAAACGTCAAATGACTCACAGATTTGATCATCATACTATCACTTTTCTCAATGGTGTGAATACCTTGCAGAAAATGAAAGGTAGTGTTAGACTGAAAGAAGTGCGGATGATCTAGGTAATAACTGAGAGTGTGACAGGGGTCGCTGGGGCATTCTCCATCGTTATTTGTCTTAACATAAATGTAATTTTTGTAGCACAGTGATACACGCACCATTTGGAGCATAATAAGAAGCAGCACTTGCCTGATATGCATAACATTTTCCATTTTATACCACTCCTGTAGGGTTTATGTGTAATCTTTCACGATACCAGTGATATAAATGTACGTAATGTACTTTGTAATGGAACTATATATCGATATTGGAAATACCAGCTGAATAACAGTATTGACAGTAACTTACTCTACTGGTAAAAGAAATGCCGTACTCTTTGTTAGCAGCAACTCAAACTCTCGTTAAACCCATATAGAAATCCCCGAGGGCTCTTTCACAAGAATAATATAAAAGTGATTGAAAATTTGTATGTTTCTCATGAAATATTGTCAATCCAATATCAAAATGTTGTAGTCAGTGCATGTACACATGATCAGTTTATGCTTTCAGTTGATGATGAGACATGATAAGTTCTGCACACAAAACACACAATCTATAAAATTGCACAACCCTAGTTTTCTGCTCTTAGAAACTTGCCACTCTTCTTGACTCTAGGTATTAAGTTTGTATTCTCCCTCCATCAGGTATCATTCATTATGTGGCATGTTTTTATTAGAGTGGATAAAGTATAACCCTACCGGCACTTCACAGCTGTATAAGGTAATAAACAGCAACATAAGAGTCTCTATACTACTATAGTATAGCTACAGCCTGCGAGTGCATATGCAGGCATGTGCATAGATCACTAAATATTGCTTACAAAGGCAATGTAGTATGTTCCAGACTCAAAGCTCTCTTCTGTTACTGCAGGTGTTTCCCCAGTGCCCTTAAAGTCTCACCCACATGAGCTGCCTCGTGTTCTTCACAGGGTGTGTGGTAGATGACTAGGCTGCTTTAACATAGGGACGGGGTCTTATATGGATTGTAGTCATAATATGGAGTGTGCAATCAGACAGATCCTTTTTACACAAGAAAAGCTGATATACTGTTACCAATGCAAGCAACCTCAAGTGTACCATAACCAGTTTGTCCACTGTCCCATGTTAATGCTCATTGATGAATATTTAGTAATGATGGAGAATTCATGCTTGTGTACCCCTCATACATAGCTACAGATTGAAAGCAACTATCACTAGCAGTTCCACAGTAGCCCTTCATTTACTTTGCTACTATAGCCAGGTAGCTCTTCCAAATGTGGTCATCAACGGTTTATAACCACTATTTTGTCACCGGAAGCTATTCTAAAGAATTATCACCTGATATACTGTCTTAGTTCCTTTATGCCAGACCACACCTATTGTGCTTAAAATTATGCTAGCATAATATGGACAAACCTCATCAGAAAAAGTGCTACCTAAGGAAAATTCCTAGTAAGTACAAAAATTTGTCAACTACTGCAGACATTATTACATAAACTGAACATTGTTTGCCATTGGGACTGATTTTGTGATGTAAAGTCTAAATCTCAAGACAGTTTCCATGATGTTCTAAATGTTCTAAATGTTCTGTTTGGTCAGCAAGCAATTCATGGGTGCTGACGTGCCTCAGCCAATGTCAGAAAAAACCCTTTAAACCTCAGTTGAGTTTTTACATACAAATGTGCTAAGCTACCTGGTCATGAGATTAGTCAACCAAATTGTGAATAAATTTTAATGTCAAATTTTCAACACTTTTTTGTTTATGCAAAAAAAAATACACAATATACAAATAAGTACATTAATGCTGATACTTAGTTGCAACTGTTTAAGCACTGAATTGCTTGACACACTAATTTACTATTTACACTTCTGAAATATGATGCATAGTGGTGTTTAATTTGATGGATTGTATACATAGCTAGTCATCTGTCACAAGCATGAGTTCTCCGTCTTCACCATATGTTAGACGATGGACATTAACACGGGATGGGGGACGAACTGGCTGTATTTCCATTTCCCTGTATTGAATATCTGAGTTTTCATTTGATTGAGAGTTTCTCACATACATCGGTATATCGGTTGCTCTTCTTGTCTGAAACTTGTGTAATGAATTGACCCAGATTTTATTAACAGGTGTGTACTTATAAATGTGGTAAGCAAGAATTAAGCTGAAGGTTGCAAGTGCAATTCCCGTGGATGTAAGTGTAGGTGCAACTACGTTTCCACTAACAAGTTGAGCATACAAGGCTGTAACAGAAAGAGTACCTACGTTGAGCAGAAATGAAGCTTCCAAAATGTCAAGAATGTGTCTTTTATACACTCCTGCAGCAGCCATCTGTATACAGAGAAGAATAAGTACTATAATGGAAACAGCAAGAGGAATTATGGCCGGATTTCCGGAAGAGTTGAAAGCAACAGCTAGCAAGAGAACCACACGAGCCATTAGTAGGAGTCCTGTCCAAAATTGGTACCTATCTTTGTATGGCCCACCATATGGATCAAATATTGGCTTAAGTCTTCTCACCCAAAATAGAAGTCTGTTCCCTGACTTCCTGCGCAAACACTGCATAAAGAATACCACGAATGTATAGGGGATCACAAAAACCATTAGTATTAACACAGCTGCAATAAACAGAGGAATGTGCTTCCCCCGGAGGTAGTCCACATTGCCATCATGAAGCCACACAGCTTTTGAGTGTCCATCTGGGTATACCAAGTAAGTGAAGGAAAATACTGTAATCACTGCTCTCAAAAGCTTTGCATATGAGAAGAGGAACAGTGTTGCTAGCACTTTTGGTGCATTTTGACCAACTAGCCATGCAGCAGTTGTGTAGTAGTGGCTCAGGATAATCATCACAGCTACTAAAACCCAAATGTACAGTGGGAAAACAAATTGTAGCCATGCTTTTGCATACATGTCCATGCCATTGTAGAAGCAGGTCTGAATACCAAAATCAAGATTTAGCCATGCCACAAATACTGTTAGTACATTCATGAGGAATACAGGCCTGCTGACTTGTATAATGTTGACATACAATATGAGAGCACTGAGGGTCCCTTCTGATACTGTCAGGTTGCACCAGGACAGCAGCACCACTAGTACCAGCCCAACTAGTAAAAAGACAAGTAATAATGATATAAATGCATTTGAGCACTTGAGACATTTTGATGTTCCAAGAGCCAGACTGAGTCCTGGCTGGCATTTACCACACAGGATGCCAGAGTGATTTAATGCACACTGTAAATCTGGTTGCTGTAAGTTTAGTTCAGTGCCTTCTTGTTCGCAGTAGTTAAGGGGGCAATGAGTGTGGAGGATAACTCCACATTTTTCTTTCAAACTAAATGAGCAGCCAATCCAAACTCCTCCAGGATGATAAATAGTTTGTCCATGAATGTTACATCTATAGCCATTATTCAACAGTACTGAAGCACAGTTGCATCTAGCTGGCATCCCAGAAAGTGCAAAGCCTGGAGGGCATTCAAGTAAATCAGCTGTTATCAGTGGTGAATGAAAAGTACTTTCATAGGCTGGATCCGAATTTTCCACAAACAGCTCAAGCTGTTCCATTTTTTGTTCTGAAAAAATAGAAAAGATTAAATTGGTACAACTTCTAGTGGCTTGAGAATACTGGCCATCATCAAGAGAATGTTGTTCTGGTAGGTTTATATTTACAAAACTGGCACGAGCAACACCTGGAACAACTCCATCTCTTTGACCAATAACAGCAGCTGCTACATTAAAGGTTTCACCTGGAAACACTCTTTTTGTGAGGTTTTTCTTCTTGCAATTTGGTATTCCATTAGCACAAAAGCATACTCCAATGGGATCTGATGTTATGACACTAATACCTGTTTGGGTAGTATAGTTGAAGAGATGATCAAAGATTTCACCAGATTGAGGTTGTTTAAGACTTTTCGAGTTTGGTAGAAAATGGCACTTTTCTATATAACCTCCATACAGTACATGTCCAGCCACTTCCGCTGTGTTATCTTCAAAGAAAATTGCAATATTTATCTCTGGACCAGGTAGTATAACTGGTTGAATGAAGCATAGATTGCGTACAAACGCTACCCCCCACTGTTGAATAAATAATGCACCACCTCGATTTTTGGCATAATTCTTATAGAAATAGATATTTGTGTTGTTCCATGGTAGTATGTAGGACTGATGCAAAGCAAGTGCTCCTCCATTCCAACCACTGTTATTGAAAAATGTTATGTTGCCATTAAAATAAATCTTGCTATTTTCAGCAAGTAATCCGGTAGCATTATTGTTGTAAAATTTGCAATTAGAGAATGTCACATTTTGTGCATTATCCATGACTACAACAGCTATAAACGCAGTTCTTGATTTTAAATGATTAGACATATTACTTGTATCTGGTTTACGGTCATACTGAAACACTACAGTTTCTAAATAAAATGTTACCTCAGAATGAATTGAAGAATAAAACAGACTAGTATCATAGGTTATATATGACAATGATGACCCAAGATATCCGCTGTTATCCCTGAATGTACAATTATGTAGTTTAATGGTACCTTTGGCAGCTGGAAGGTTTGTGTAGCCTTCAACTGGGTCATATAAGTAAATGCATATCTCTAGCCCACCATACATTCCAATGTTGTTAATAAACTGACTGTTCAAAATCAATACTTGCACTTTTGGATGTTGATTATTCAGATCGTCATTTCCAGGCATAGTATAAACGTGGCTAAAAAACCACACTGTTAATCCAAAGCCAGCTGCTCGATAGGATACTCCTGACTGGACAATGCACTTTTCAATCACAATGAAGTGAGATGGTCCCGGAAAACGAAACCGGATGCTAAAACCCATGTTTCCGTATATGCTGTCTAGCTCTCCGTATACTTTATTTTTGCTGAATAGGCTTTCCTTAAAAGTAAAGTTGTACATCTGCAGTGACTCTATAAAACAAAAAAATCCACCACCTTCTACAATTGCTGTGTTACTAATAATTGAAGTGTTTAATATTATCAAACTATTTGGTGGAAAATGTGTGATATCCTTGCTTGCTTGATCAATAAATTCATTTCCTACAAGTAAAGAAACTCCACCACCAGAGTATGCTACCCCTTCTTCAATACGACTGTTTCTGATAGCAATGTGGTGGCGCCCTGTGGTATTGTGAGGTTCAATAACAGTAATGCCTATATTGCCTCCACCTCTGAGTAAATTGATATTATCGAACATATATACATTATCAAAGTTTACATGAATGTCTACACATGAATGATAAAGAGCCACATTGAATCCGGTGGCAAATAAGTCATCAATTGGATAGAAATTGGCCCCCTGTATGAATTTCGATGACTCAATGTTGAAATATATGGATTTTAAATCACACCTGTCTTCAGTTAAGTGATAGTTAAGATAAACATTGCCACCAGCACCGTAGTCTCCTCCATTTGAAATGAACTTGGACCCTAAAATTTGTGAATTTCCAAGACCATTGTGGATAAAGAGAGCAAAACCTGTGCTGTTTTGAATGATCACATCAGCCACTCTAATATTTGAGGATTCAACAAATGTAATTGCTGTACTGAAGTAGGTGGTATCAAACTCGTTTACATGTACCGTACCACAGTGGCTTAAAGTTATGCTAGTTATCAAGACTGAGGTAGTATCGACAAAAAAGAATCCGAATCTGCCAGTGCAATTAATGACAACTTTTCCCAGAGTTTTAGCTGCAGCTTCAGCTGAATCATTGAAGAGTATTTTCTTCTTATAGCCACTAAATGTCAAATGCCTCACAGATTTGATCATTATACTATCACTCTTCTCGATGGTATGAATTCCTTGTAGAAAATAGAAGGTAGTGTTTGATTGAAAGAAGTGTGGATGATCCAAGTAGTAACTGAGATTATGACAGGGGTTGTCGGGGCATTGCCCATCATTATTTGACTTAACATAGTAATTCTTATAGCACAGTGATATACACACCATTTGGAGCATAATAAGGAGCGAAATTTGCCTGATATCCATACCATTTTCCATCCTAACACAGCTTCTGTAAAATTACATGTAATCTTCCATGCTACGTGCCAGAGAAATACACATCATAACGTATTTTGTTAAGAAACTATGCCCATATTGAAAGTACAAGCTGATAAGAGCACATGACTACAACTTACTGAATGGGTGAAAGAAATGCCGTATCTTTATTAGGTAGCACCAACTCAAATCATCAAACTACTTTAGTCAGATAAGGCGTTCCACTTTACAGACTTTCTTGTTGCTTACAATAATCAATTATCTCACATTGAAGCAAAGTGCTGTTAGGGCCATATCCACTCTATTTAAAATGTGCCACAGGGAGAATATAAATTTAATACGTGTACGTAGAGCTAAGAACAGATAATTAGAATTGAGGGTAGTTTTCACAACAATTTATCCTAAAGCGGTTAATATTTTATGCATATGTTTTTTATTTCTCATGAAATACTGTTAAATGTTTGGATAAACTAGCTATAATTCTCTTAAGAGTGTTTACTATTCATAATGATTTTTTCTTTCTGTTATGAGACCGCAAAATCACCAGCCTCTAAAAACTCTATATTTTAAAAGGGTACATAAACTTATAGCTGTTAAAATTACACTTACTTACTGCTCATGTAATTACGGTGGTCAAGAAGGGCCATTCCAATCTGAAGTTAGTCTCACAGGCCCACAAAGAAGCGAAGCGCTGTTAGCCGTATCCACTCTAAACGTGCCACACAATACTCACCACGAGCGGTAATCTATGGAGGGAGAATACAAATTTAATGCATGTATGCAGAGTGGTGGGTTTCTAAGAGCAGATGATTGGAATAGTGTGTTTGATGACAAGGTTTATACATAACGTGCATGGAGTTTATCATGTCTCTACAACATGCGATTGGATGTAAATTTCCAATCTGGACTCTTCCATTCTTAGATTTCCAATTCAGATGAGACATATTGCTAGAGTCTCTGCAAGTATAGATAATTATTAATTTTAGCAAGCAACCTGTACTTGGCAAGTATGCAGGCAGGCATACAATCAGGCAGTGTCACAGATATACAGTATTGTCTGATCAGTCAGAGTAAAGACTCCACCATGAACCCATAGTGGAAAAGTCCAGAATGGAAGAATTCAGACTGGAAAAACCCGTACATAAAATGTATATACGTTTGTGAGGTTGTATCTACTCCATTTACAGTCCAATTTACTTCAAATTTCAAAGACAACCTTTTCGCATGATAAATATTACATGTGAGGAACTATTGTCGCCATGGCTGCAAAAATGCCCAAAGTCATCTTAACCCAATATGGTCTATTCGGAAGCTGTGGCCTGTGTACTTGGTACTCTCCAGGCCCAGTGTGTCCAGTGCCTAACGGATGTGCTGGACAAAGCGTTCTCTTGTCAGTGGTCATCCATCGCAGGGCCTAAACAGTGGGCCTGTCCTGTTGCCCCGTGCTGCCAGATATTCCAGTCCTGCTGCTACTGGGCTAGTCTCGTGAGCCAGCCTACTTCCGCTCCACAGCACCGACCGCTTTCAGCATGAAAGCGATTGGTGCTGTGGAACATAAGTGGGCTGGCTCACAAGACTACTACTGGGCATCTTTCATCATTAGTCCTCCCCATACAGATGTTCACCCATTTGAGATGGCATGGCTGGGGGACATGAAAATCATCCACTGTCACATCTTTGTGAGCAGCTGGGTCATGCGCTGCATTTGCTGGCACCGTAATCTCCCCCCATATCCAGAAGAACTCAAAGACGCAAATGCAGGCTGCAGCCCATAGCATTATCGTGTCCTGCTCCTGTGTGGTCTGCGACCAGAGGGCTCCAATGAGGTGGACAATTGCTGGCGTAATGGAGAGACAGGGCTTCATCTGCTGTGCCAATGACTGAATCTTTCGAATGCCACTCTCCACTACTTCTAGCTTTGGCATCAATGAATACCAGACTGGTTCCGGAATTAAGGTCCTGAGTGACCTGGAAGTGGCGGATTACTGGCAGGTATGTTTTCCTTGCCAGCTGTAGCAAGTCCCGGGTGTAGCAGTAGGTCCCTGTTGGTGTGAATGGGACAGATAGTGGTGAGGAGTGGTATACGTGAATGTAGGAAGTGTACCTAAGTGTGCCGGGTATTTTCCCAAACAAACTAGTTGCTGAAATGGAATAGAGAGTCCTATCCCGGTTTTTCCAGTGGTGCCAGCGGATAACCTATTGTCTAGCATATGAGATACTGTACTTGCTCTAATTATTCAACTGTTCTAATTATCTGAACACAATATTTATTTTATTTCCTCTAATTCTTCCAACGTATGTAATGAAAAGGCTTTGTTACCATTGGTGCCATAGACAGGTGGTAGAGCTAGCTATAGCCATGTGTGTATAGCTGAGTTTAGGCACTCTATAGCTAATTATCTAGTGAGATTTCTGAGGCTTGGATATCGTTACAAAGCGGTCTATCTGTTTGAAGCATTAGCAAAACTATTTTAATTTACTCTAACGCTAATGAAAAAATTGATGCATTCTAATTAACACCGAACAGATGTCAAAATAATTATTTTGACCGTTCGGATAATTAGAGCGAGTATGGTACAACATATTTAGATGGACTGTGAGCTCTCTTACACTCTTGCTCAAGCACTCTGTCTTGGACCATATTGTTTAATCCTCCCCAGTACCCTCGTTATTGCTGTAGTAGAATATTGCCCTGTGTAACAGTACATGTATTTGCATACAGCATAATAATAATGTTGCATGTATTGCTGTCAGACCGCTAGACCATCCCTATTACACGGAAGGTATGGTCACCTACAGGTGACACTAGCACTGCTAGTTCAGATTTGCTTTTGGGCAAACATATTATGGTGCCTACTAGGAGGGCCCTTGGTCTCTTGCCCTGCTCAGACTGGGGCCGCTTCAGTGGTGGGTGCCCCCATTGCCTTCCTGCTCCCATAGATTGCCTGAGGGTGTAGTCCCTTGCACCATGTGCATTGGTGGGTGTAGCAGTATGATGAAGCTAGAAACAAGACACAGGAAATGATGTGGGTATAGGGATGTACAACACAGGTTTGCATGGTCTAGGGATGGTATAACACAGGTTTGCATGATCTAGGGATGGTATAAACAGGTTTGCATGGTCCAGGGATGTACAACACAGGTTTATGGCCAGTGAAAAACTAATCAGTAGTGGAAGTAATCACATCAAAGCATTCTTGTGGTATTAAATTGTGATGCTGTATCACTCTACTGCTCTTAAGATATTTTCCTCATGTGATTTAACTTACTTAATTATGCTGTATTAGTAACCATACATTTACCCCTATAGATAAGAGTGTAATTATTTCCATAATCACACACTTTTTGTAATTACCTACTTTTTTAGTTCAATAAAGGCTATAACTTTAGAAACTGTAATGATATGTGATTAACATGGAATCGCATGGATTCTTTTGGAATAACTCCATTTGCTTGTGCAATTACCTTACCTATTGCTCATGCAATTATTCCCAAATTGCACTCAAATCCATATAATTACCCATAATAATTGCATGTGAGCAGGGACCAATGGAAAGATAATTGCAGCTACTTTTTGCTGGTGATAGTGTTTGAGCGCTCACATCTGTGGTACAAATGGGCTCCGAAGATTAGCTACAAGAAGTATAGATTCGCTTCCTTCCTTGGTTGTCCGAGAATTGCAGCTGTTCTCGCCCACGCAAAAATTTACCCTTCTACCACCCTTCTATCCTACACACCACGCACGTGGGAAAAGATACCAGGCCCACAACTAGCTAAACTGAAACACACACGTACGTACATACATACGTAGGCGTGGGAACGAGGCTAAGAAACCTGCCTTGCTGTCCCAGTGATTCCCTTTACTGTCCCAGGAATCGGCTATAGAAAACACCTTCCTGGTTCCTGTCAGTTCATGATATCACCATTGGTGGGTCTTCGGGTTCTATTCACTGTATAGTTATTATCTTTCTACTGCAACACCGCTGAATAAAAACATGCTTTACAATTTATTATTCCTTAAGGCTTATACTTACAATAGTCAGATGATTGCCATGTTCAGCCAGACCAGGAGCCCACACCCCAAAGGGAAGGAGCAATAAACTTCTGTATGTATGCTGATTCCACCTGTTGTCAAATAGCACTTGCCACGAGACTAATAAAGGCAGACTGTGAACACCCATGTCCAGAGACACCGAGACATGTCCATGTACTCCTGAGTTTCCTTACAGGTTAGGGTGCACTACTCTATCCTCCCTGTCCTAGTATCCCAAGTATCTCCGCCATCCCAAGATCATCCTAGGATGGGTGAACTACACCCCCCCCCCCCCCCCCCACCCCTTGTCCAAGTATTCTGGGATTCCCAAGTATCTCCCCCCATCCCAGGATCATCCTAGGAACGTTGTTGTCATGAGGCAGAACAGCAGAGGTTGGGGGCAGAGAGACAGAGGCGGGAGGAGGAGAAGGAGAGGAAGAAGACCGAGGAGGAGGCTCTAAAGCTAGATGAGGTAAGAGCTACAATGGAACCATTTTTAATGAACTGTTAGTCTACTATAGCCATTTGGGGGAGGGGAGGGGGGGGGTCAAGGCGCTTGTGTAAAAATTGTCTTTATACTAATAGTCCATTATAGCAGAGGCTGCTTTTGAATAGAGCTGGAATCCCATTCACATAAATTATGTATGTATGTATGTATGTATGTATGTATGTATGCTTAATTTACCCCAAAGATTAAAAAACCCATTCACCCATTCTACACTGCCCTGTCTCTGTATGTGTTCTTGAATGAAATGCTGACAGAGGGTAGCTTTAGTTTAGAGGAGACTAACATGGTCAGCCACTGGAGTCTCCTCTGCATTACCTCTGTTTCCCAGGAGCATGCAAGAGCATGAGGAGAGGGAGAGGCTAAGGCCAGGGAAGAGAGACTGATGAGGTGGGCAGAAAGGAAACGTTTAGTTTGAAGAAGCAGGCTTTCCAATCGCCAATGGGTACAAAGTGACTGCAGGGTTTCATACAGAATTTTTCGGTGGGAGTGGGAAAAATGATGCACGTGGAGCCATGCCCCCTAGGGGGGTGTGGGGGTATGCTTTACATACTCTGAGGTTGCTTCTGGGGCTCCACAAAGGCTGGAAATTAGCTACTAAATAACTAGTGAGTATCAAAAAAAAACGTCGACTTATATTAAATTCTGGGGGGTGAAACTCTAGCTGGGGTGGGGAAATCCCAGTGCGCCCCCCCCCCCACCTCCCCCTCTGTATGAAGCCCTGGACTGGTCTGTAGCCAGTGTGTAATGTGTGGACGCTTCCTGCAGAGCAGACTGAGGGAAAACCACAATGCCATGCATTGCATGGTGGAGTAGGCCATCTCCTGAAAGGGATATCACTCAGCCTGCAAGTCTTCTTTTAAGTACTCTGCTGAACAGGCTTCTATAGTCAGACATAAGCATGTAATCAGTTTTGTTGACCCTCAGTTATAAGTTAATTTTGCAGTGGTGAAAGGGTAGCCTCGTTCCCAGGCCCCCAGTTTATTTGGTTCTACGAAGGAACCGAATAAAGCGGGGGCCTGGGAACGAGGCACGAAGGAACCGAATAAAGCGGGGGCCTGGGAACAAGGCTAGTGAAAGGGAAGCATACAGCTCAGAAAACCATTATAGACTAGTTGGAGAATTGCGTAGCGGTTACCCTGCATATACGTACTAATTGCTGTGTTGCCAAAAACGTCAGTGCCCGGTATTCACCACACAGTAATATACAAAATGCACATAGTAGTTTGCAGTGGTATAATACCATCCTGAGACTAAGGATAACAGAGGGTAAAATAACATACTATTAGACAGATGTACAAACCACACCCAGACAGGCCCAACAGAAATTTAAAATTCTAGGTGATTTGAGCTAGCTTCTGAGAGTAACATTCTAACCTTGTTCACCACAATCTCCACATCCAATGGGTATCGCGTAGCTACTGCATAATGATCCAGCATGCAGGTGTATAGATCACGATGGGGCATTATTCAAGTCATCCACTTAGACGTCTCCATAGAGATTTTGCTCCATAACAGGTCATCATCCACTTCTCAAATTGGTAGCTAGCCTATTGTTACGATAGACGCAACACATCAACAGTGGTCAGCAGCTGTCGGAACTTAGCAATTGCATGGCAGGTCACTCTATTGGATTTAATTACGTGTTTAATAGGTCGAACCACCATGTATGTATGGTTAATCCTTACTAATTAGATTTTGGTGAGTTGCCAGGTAGGAACTTTTATTCAAACTAGCTACTTTGCATATACTGTACAGTCTCTACACAGCTAACTATGTCTAGCCAGTGTTCTCACTAGGCCTATACCAAAGGGCACTGCCCTTTGGGGCCTTTAATGTGCCCTTTGGGGCCTTTAATGTGACCTTTGGGGCCTTTAATGTGCCCTTTGGGGCCTTTAATGTGACCTTTGGGGCCTTTAATGTGACCTTTGGGGCCTTTAATGTGCCCTTTGGGGCCTTTAATGTGACCTTTGAGGCCTTTAATGTGACCTTCGGGGCCTTTAATGTGCCCTTTGGGGCCTTTAATGTGCCCTTTGGGGCCTTTAATGTGACCTTTGGGTCTGGCCTAAAAGGTACCCTTTCATTTTATATAGTAGCCACTTGAGAACTGCCTCAAGCTTTTTTCACAGCGATGGCACAGCTGCGAAAAAAAGCTGCAAGGATAGGGCTGAGTACGACACTATACTGGACTATGGTTTGGCTTAGAAATGAGAACAGCTGACAGAAGTGGCAGCTTACTGATTCATAACTAGCCTCGTTCCCAGTCCCAGTCAGCGGAGAGACTGGGAACGAGGCTAATTCAGAACAGCATTATAGCATTACAGAGAGAGTGCAGTGGTTACAATAATTATCAATAATTAATTGCGCGCTTTGGCCATCAAATCCTACCTTCAGAGAAATAATACTGCCACAGCTGCAGCTAGGTCAGTGTTATCAGCATTGGTGAATTATGCTGAGTAGCTTCTAGTGTGCTGGTATAATAGGCCAATGAGTAATGAAAGTGGTTTGTCTTTTGACAGTGTTCACCTCATAACGTGATTTTGCTAGTAAAAATGAAGCAAAAGTACACTTCTTATTTGCTATAATGCATTGTAGCATAGGGGCAATATTCACTTTCCGCTGTGCTGTAGCATAGCCATAGAGCCATGCTATCCCACCTTAGTCTCATGCCTAGACGTCCACGCCCTCCAGGCTCCTTCGCCTGGAGGGCGTGGACGTCTGGGCACGAGACTAATCCCACCTGTACTGTGTATGCATAGATGTCATGTGGTCAAGCATAATATTGAGCATAATAGGAGGGTTTTACCAGCAATGCTGGCATAGCATGACAGGGCAAACGTCGAGTATAATTCACCAATGCCTACCTCATTTCCTTCTGCATCATGTTATGCGTACGCATATGATGTGTACACATAGCCAGTAACAAACCAGGATATGGGGATCCTGTGAATAATGTGGGCGAGTTTCTATGAATACTACTATTAGTTGTTAGTAAACAAAGACAATGAATTTGCTTATAGAGTATGATCTATCAAATTATGAGCACAGATAAGTCTAATTATCTAACTTCCAGTCTCAGAAACACAGACTACTATTACACAAACACATACTACTATTAGTTGTTAGTAAACAAAGACAATGAATTTGCTTATAGAGTATGATCTATCAAATTATGAGCACAGAAGGCTTTCACGCCTGATAAGTCTAATTATCTAACTTCCAGTCTCAGAAACACAGACACTCAATGTCATGTTTTCGTATGCTCTTACACAGACACATACATATTATGTGATATCATTTGGGATGTTATATCCACACACCTAATTCCTACCACCAAGTGTGGCTTGGGTTGGGTGACCCCTTGGTTATAAGTCCATTAATTAACTCTGAGTATAATTATATACTCACCTCTGATAGCCTCAATCCCAGTCTCCACCCCCAGCTTTGTTTTGCATAATATAATGCTACACACATACAAAAGAAAGCTGTGGAGTTGAGGCTGGGAATGAGGCTACGCCGCTGATATGATATAGAGGTTCTGCGCAGTTGATGTCACCGTTGCTAGATGCAGTTGACGTCAACGCAGAATCTCTATAACTTTTGTGATAGAATTATGACGGTTTGTCACGTATGTCCGAGTAGGCGTGACCCGGATGTCATGTGATTCCTTACTCCAAACAATGATAGCTTGTCACTTACTACAGATCTGTACTGTGAGAAAAGGGTTAAATTTATTCACATGCACATTCAGCATTAGATATTGTAGAGGTCATGTGCCTAGTAGTACACACCCCTTTTGACATACGTATGTGACAAACTGATGCTTAGCTAAGTTCTCATGTAAATAAGTTTAACCCTTTTGTCACAGTATATACAGATCTGTACAGTGAGAAAAGACATGTGAGACAAACTGTATGATGCAGTTAGTACATTAATTACTTATGCTATTGTCTGTCGTTTCTCCTTTGAAAATTGTGGGTAGGCCTTAATTGCCCAATTGTGCCAGCATAATTTTGAGCCCAAATACATACAAAATGGCATAAGGAATTATGCTTGCACAATAGGTAGAATATTGGGTATACTTTACAGGCTTTAACAATAAAATTTCAGCCGACCTTGGCTACTATACAGTACTAATACATAGTAAATTACTGTGCATCATTCAGAGTTTCCTACCTCATGGTAAAAATGGCTATAGTACTGAGGTCTCAGTAGAGAGTGGCTCAGAATCTGAGACCAGAGGCTGAAAGTGATACGATGACTGCTAACAGTTCTAACAGCTGCACTTTTGAGTGGAACCTTAATTTATCCTCAAGAATAGACCCTTTACCATTATGATGTAATGGGGGGTAAAAGTTAGCACTAAATGGAGAAAATACAAGCAAACATGTGCTTTGATGTAGTTTTCTTGTACGAAAACATACGAACATGCTTGTTTACATATGTTTTCCTGTAATTTCTCCATTTAGTGCTCACTTTTACCCCCCATTACATCATAATGGTAATGGGTCTATTGAACATGATTTGAGCATAGTTCCATGTAATAGGGATCGACAAGCTGAGAGCACAGCAAAGGGTCAAAGCTGGAGAATACCCACAACAGGCAGTATATTATAGGGACTGTACAGAAGCCAGCATTCAAACCACAACTGCTACATCATCAATGGGAACAGCTTCTCATTTCCTTATGACTGGAGATTCATCTTGCAGTGTGTCTTGTGGAAAAAAGGATTGGGAAGTCTTTCGTAGTGAATACTGAAGCCGAAAAAACGATGGTGAGCCTCAACCACGGGCTGTGTAGAGGGCTACCTACGTAATTAGTGATCTATGCTCTTCTCGGAATACCAGCCATTTACTTCCTTTTCCAAGAAAATTCAATACACTTTGCAAATAACATTATGGATTTCAGTAGCTATGGTAATGAGACTACTTGTATTTCATGCCCAACAGGCATGGACAATTCCTTACAAGTTTGAAGTAAAGTGGTTGTTGATGGAGTAGATATGACCTTACAAACTTTATTGGGACACATATGGAAGATTTGGTTATGGGCCTACATAAAATGTTTGTACGTTTGTAAGGTCACATCTATTCTATCAAATTTGCTTCAAACTTGAAGAAAACCCTAGTGTATTTAAAATACAAAGAGTATCGTTGCTATAGCTTATACGTAGAAATCCTTCCTGTGGCCCAATGGTATTTTTACTGGAAAGGGTCTACTCACTACCGATTTTCTATTCATGCTTCCGATCATTCTTCTACAAAAAAAACAGACCACAAGCCTAGCAATGTTATGACAACTGTAAAAGTGCATGTAGTGGGAAAGGGTGGTTGGACTTTTATTCAATAATGCTTGTAGCAGGGAATCCTGCCCTGTAAAATTCACTTCCCATTCCAATATTGTGAAACGTAGTGATTCATCCCACACTACTCACGCTGCCCACGAATTTAAAACACATGCCTAAACAGAGTTATATACCTACGCAATTTTTAAAAGTATATAAGGTCATTTACATGTACATGTACATGTACATGTCTGGTTTCTAAAGTCTAAAATTGTGCAAGCTCATCTTTTTTCGGATATAGGTAACACCTCATTTTTGTAGCCTTGTACCTAGGTCTGGTATCCATATCTCAACTTGCAGTCGTGGAAAAAAAAGGCACTTTTTTTCCACGGCTGCAAAAAGAACTGGAAGGGAGGTCTGGAAACAGCATCATATAGTCTGCAGTTATTATTTGTTTATTGTTGTTTTTTCTGCACAACACAGTGTACAAAAAAAAGCTGTTGAATACATACATACAGATATAGACATATACATACAGATATAGACATACATACCTATAGATATACATACAGGCAGACAGACACACATACATACATACAAGCATACATACAGACATATATACCTACAGATATACATACATACAGACAGACAGACAGATAGACAGAAATATATACATACATACATACATACACACATACAGTACATACAGATATAAATAGACAAACATACCTACAGATATACATACAGACATACATGCATACATACATACATATATACATACATACAGGCATACATACAGACATACATACCTACAGATATACATACATACATGCAGACAGACACAGACAGACACAGACAGACAGACAGACAGACAGACAGATAGACATACATACATACATACATACATACATACAAAATAAGCTGATTGCAATTTTTTTTTACTTTTCCTCTATCTCTTCCATACATGTATGTATGCACACACGCACACACACACACACACACACACACACACACACACACACACACACACACACATACCAGCTGCTGTCCACCTGCCCCCCTTGAATGTCACCCAGGGGGTGTGTGAGGTGGCCAGGGACTACCAGAAGAGAAAAAAAATGCCCTCAGGCTCCAGTAAGCCCTCACTGCTGGAAGGTTTACTTCTCAGAAAAATCACCAGCCAGCCAGTAATGTAGTAATGAGTACTAGAATAGCCATTGAGGCTATTTGTTTGTTTCACTGTTATTTGTGTGCTTGTTTACTTATACAAGGTTAAGCTCGTCACGATTTGACTCTTGGGGTTCTATGTTTGGCTTCACTGCTACACACACTGTTTACTCCAAAGTTGCTGATGAGCATACAATGACATACTATAGTAAAGTCACTCCAGTTTTGACCACAGAAGAACTGTGGTGGGGTTTCTATTTGCTGACGCTTCATATTATAATGTGTAGTCCTCTGATTATACGATTTCTCACACCATAGGACCTGCAAGTAAAGTGCCACTGTCAGTAATGTGTAATTGCTCTCCAAACTCTTCAAACAGTCTCCAAACACCCTTCCATTTCAGATAATGGGTAGTCGTCTGCTTATAGGATTTCTCTCACGATAGGACTGGCACCACTGACAGTAATGCGTGAGTGTTCTCCAAACTCTTCAAACAGTCTGCAAACAGCCTTCCATTTCAGATACATCTGTTAAATTTGATTGTTGCATCCGTAACTATAGTTTCGGTTGTCTCCAGGTGAAAATTTAATTACAGCTGGTACTGGCTGCTTAATTACTCCTCAGTGTACCAATTAGGGTGGTCACTAGAACCCAGAGCCCCATTCTCCCTACTACGTAAGCAAAGAATGTACCGTCAGTTTCTCTTATCATAAAATGTGTCTCTTTGCAACAATCAGGTGGAAATGAGAGCTAGTGGGATGGGATGGGATGGAGCGGGAAAGGGAGGAGATGGGGTAGGGGACGGGAGACAGGGGATGAGGGAGATGTGGGAGGGAGAGGAAGGGGGAGGAGAAGAGGGGAGGGGGTGGAAAGGGAAAGAGAGGCTTTTTACATGGACACCAAAATGTGCCTGTGGCGAGTTAAGCATGGGAAGGTCTTACATACTAGAAAAATTTATACAGCAAATTTACACGGAGGACACTATGGACAGTGTCTCGTGTCTGGAAATGGGATCTTACTTCTTCTATATAAACACTCACTATAGCTACATCGAACGTGAGGCTGGGCTATTTCCAATCTAGTACTCACTGTAGCCACAAGGAGGTTGGAGGAGAACTTTATAGTAGGGAGACCTGTATGTGTTGTACTTTAGTAGGCGGAATGGAATGGAGTGTTTTGCTATCGTTCCGTCCCATTCCAAACCACACATTGCTAGCTATAGTTCCTGGCTTTGTTGCAGTGATACTCCGAGTGTGGATGTATGTATATCTCGAACTCTGCTGTATAATGGTTATCACTTCATTCTGGTAAACATGTAACTTGGGAATGAGTTAATTAGCTCTTTTCGAATCCCAGATGTTAATGTACATAACAAGATGTATTAGTGATCAGGATCGGCGTATGCCTAGTATGTTAATTTCAAACATTAAGGTAGCAAAGAATTACAGAATGAGGTGTCGTTGAGCCATATGCATTATTGCAGCTGGAGTGTATCACTCACTACTACGTAAGTCTTTGTATGTATGCAGAGTACTATACTGACAGACCACTATAGGTATGTGTGCATGTATGTATGTATGCATGTATGTATGTATGTATGTATGCATGTATGTATGCATGTATGTATGTATGTATGTATGTATGTATGTATGTGTGTATGTATGTATGTATGTGTGTATGCATGTGTGTATGTATGCATACGTGTGTATGTATGTATGTATGTATGTATGTATGTATGTGTGTATGCGTATGCATACGTGTGTATGTATGTATGTATGTATGTATGTATGTATGTAGACAACCACTTAGTTTTTTAGGTTTTGACAGATGGAGAATAAAGTGTCCTAAAACAATAATGCAATCAAGAGAATTGTTTGCTTGTAAAGGCTGACGCCCCAATGGCTGCAGCGACGCCCCAATGGCTGCAGCGACACCCCAATGGCTGCCCAACTCTTGTGGCAGGTATAACTGCATTATAAGCTAATGGCTGCAGCAATTTGGCTGCCATAATCACATCTAGACAGAGCTAATAAAGTGGGCATTTCTGTAACAATATGAGCCATTTAATAGAAAGCGGTTCTTAGTGTGATTCCGTCAGTTTGCAATATTGTATCTAGCACTTTTATCGCGAATACTTTTTATTTATAATTCAGTTATAACCAAGTTACAAGTCTTGAAAACAGCTCATTAAGTTTGAAAAACAGTTAAAGTTAACTTTAAGCCCATGAGAACTCAAAAATGCAATAATGTCAGTTTTGTCAAAAATTTCAATTTCACATAATATTATTTTACTGAAATTTCACCCTCATTCATTTGTGTGTAGGTCCTAGCAGCAGGACAAATTTGTAAGTATTACAGGGTTGTTTTCCTTTCAAATACAGAAGTATTGTATCATCTTCCAGTATGCATATGCGTGTATACATTTTGGCAGGGTTTCATACGTAACAAGATTTTACGTTGGGGGGGGGGACAGTGTCCACCCCATATCTTCCTTGCGGTTTGCAAACAAGGCTTTATTTCCAGATTATTAGTACAGTACCACCTTCTATAAAAACAACCCATTGATCCCACAAAGCGTTACAGAGATACGCGTCTTTGAAGTGTGTGCATTTGAAACTGCACTAAGTGGGTCCCTTTCGTATATCGGCTCACACCTACTGTACATATGCTGAACCAGTGATTCAGAAGCCAATAGAGAGCATGCATATAGCAAGAGTAATTATGACAACTAGCATATGCTTAGACTACATGTGGTATATTAATGAACATGTCACTGCAAGCAGCTGTCATTAATTAATTAATTAACCATTTGATGTATACAGTGCCTGCTTTTCTGCTGGCTCCATTCGGCTTAAAACCACTCGTGGGTCTTGAAACTGTGACCACTGGATCTGTACACCTGTCCACTGCTTTTATTAAATTTGTGATATACGTAGCTAAGAGTTATGCAATTTTAACAGTCACAGGTGCCCCAATTAATGCCCAGTTTTCTTTTCGGTAAAATAAGCATATGGTCCAAATCCCACTCGAGTCAGGCTTCCAAATGAGGCAGAGCTCCTGTTCATCACACGAAACAAGCCGATGTAGAAAAGTGAAATGCACGCGAGAGCCTGGGGACAACAACTTCCCGCTTAGTAACCTTGTCCGGGCAAGGTTACTGTTGTTGCAAGATCTCATTTGCAGTTCCTGTTTCATGTACTTGTGGGTTAGAGAGAGCTAGACCAAAAACATTTTTTGGGCTTCAATGATACTGACAAGACTATACCTTCACACTGACGTGTCTAGCCAGTCAGACTAGTTTGTGACAAATTTCTGGGTTTTGGGGATTTAAATTTTATGGCAGCTGTAAATATTGTGGGTAAACATGTCCGTCTCGTTGATTATCAGTAACTACTGCCTGTCTCTAGTACCCTCCCATTTGGGAATTACATCTCAACGGGAAAATTATTTGAAGGACTTCAGAACCACTCTGGTTCTGAAGTCCTTCAAATAATTTTCCCGTAACCCAGAAACATTGAATTTGCCTCCCCCCTTCTCCCTAATTACTCCCAAATTATGTTTCAGGAGCTGCTGAAAATTAAAAAATTTTACCATAATTATGTCCTGAGGGTATGCATATTTATCTTTGGTTATAGTCCACTACGATTCTCAGCCCTTTCAATTATTCACACTAATTTTGCAAGCTCTAGCCCAGCTGCTACGAGTCTTCACAAATAAATTTGTGATACAAAATTTGATATTAATTATTATGCAAAGCTACTTATAATTACTTAGGGTTGCAAAACAGACCTTGAGGATGGAATTCTTTCTCAGTGTCTACTCCCCAGCTTTTTGCTCAGCAGAAAGAATATAAAGCTGCAGATTCAGATTGAGAGACTGAGGGTAAGGACATTGGCCTGGTACACTTCAGGGATGTAATATTGGTGCTAGAATCAACACTGATTATTGGGATATGAATAATCGCCAATTAACTGATCACCAAGACTCCAAACTTTACAATAGCTACATATGCATGTGTACACACACACACACACACACACACACACACACACACACAAATGTACGTACACAGTGCACACACACACACACGCACACACACACACACACACACACACAAATGTACGTACACAGTGCACACACATGCACACACACACACAAATGTATGTACACAGTGCACACACACACACACACACACACACACACACATGTACACACACACAAATGTACGTACACAGTGCACACACACACACACACACACACACACACACACGCACAGTACTGTGAGCCACCATATACATGCAGGAGCTCCCTCCAACTGAAGCAGCCCAAGCTGCCCAAGATGACAAGAAAGCCATGCAGAAGGAGAAAGAGCCAATTCGAGATGTTCAAGGAGAACAAAGAATTGGACATTAACATGAGACTATACATATTATGTAGTAACTAGACTTGTTGTTATAGAGCCTCTTGCTTCTCGAGATCCCCATGGGCATTTTGTAATGCAGCCTTGTTTCCAGGCTCCCCCCACATGGAAGGAGCTAGGGGGGGGAGACTGGGATTGCAAGTGACAAAAGCTTGGGTGCACGCAGGACTGAGAACGATCATGAGGCTATGGACACACGCAGGACTGAGAACGATCATGAGGCTATGGACACATGCAGGACTGAGAACGATCATGAGGCTATGGACACATGCAGGACTGAGAACGATCACGAGGCTATGGACACATGCAGGACTGAGAACGATCATGAGGCTATGGACACGTTAGTTATAGGTCCTAGTAATTAAATTCATTATTAATACTGGGCCCTATATAAGTGGTCTAACCCATAAGTAATTGAAACTAGGACCCTAAATCTGGAATACTCTTAAAATGTGATTTATATAATTGTTAGAAGCTACTGAAAATTGTTCATATACATCTACTCCTAGGATGTACATACTTTTCTCTTCATTTTGCTCACTTTCAACCAGGCCAGTACTTGAATTTGCATGCATGTGGGATAGCCCACCATGCTGCTGCATTCACTTTGGTTATATATAAATGGGGGGAAGGAGTGGTAAGGACTAGCTGAAGCCTGAGGTAGGAGGTACCCAATATACGTGCATGCAGCTCATAGGTCACTTAAATTTCTCTCGTACATGTATATACACAATTTATCAGTTCCACCAAAATGTCTTCACGTGACCCGAGAGTCTCGGGTAAAACGTGATCCTCACATGACTATATAGCTACGTTAGCAACTACATGTACTAATTAATAATTACATACCGACTCCGCCCCTAGCTGATTAAGCGATGCTTAGCTACTGTAGTAGCATCCTTAGGCATCCTTCTTATGCATGAGAGTAATTTTTGTAAATGCATGTATATATATGCGCGTGGCCGGCCGTGGGTCCTGTATGTACGTACTTTGCATGCATATGTGTAACAGAGCAAATGTAAAAAATTATGATTAATTCACAGAGACATATGTACTAACAATGAACAGGTACACGACACATGTATGCATGAATCCCTTAGTTATGCCAAACTTGTTGTCTTACTGTGTTCATATCATACACTTTGCACACAAAAAAATTATGTACATTGGGAGAGGTACGTGACATACTGTGACTTGAGAGTGACTGTATGAAGGACACAAATGAACAAACACGATGTGACAGCACATAGGACAAAAAAGATGCCACAAGCATCATATACGAACTGCAGCGACAGTTACAGTGAGCGAAAAAGGCAAATGGTCAATTGAAACTTTTTTCCTTGAAGAATAAATTATGCATAATTGGCAAAAAAAAGAAGAAAGAAAATATTCACGGGGATGTGTGTGTAAAAATTATTCAGAAAGGTTTCTGGGGAGGTTTTTTTTTCTGTCAACAAGATGATGCTGTCTTTAACAAAACGTTACTGTTCAAGGTCTCTGACGGGGTTTTATGACGGGTATTTAAGAGCCTTGTGAGAATAATTCTGCGTCACCGGCCTCCGTTGAGGGAGTAGCGGTCGAGACTGGGGTGGAGAGAGGGAGGAGAATAGAGGGATGAAATTATATGAACCCATGTTCACACGTCATCTATGGCTCAATGTAGGGAATTATATAAGACAAAGCCTATAATTTAGGTTAGGGTCAGGGTTAGGTTATATTAATTTTATACAGCTTTCGAGCCTTTCCTTGACTTCTGTTTTTCCCTATACTAAGCAATGTCTATCACACTATATAATTAAAGGCTATTTCATTGACACCTTGTTACCAAAATTATATGTATCTACTCAGATCTAAGCTAGGACTGCTGTGCGTGGCACACATTATACTCTTTAATCGATGTATGCATGGTCACAGTATCATCTTAAGTATTATTGAAGGTCTCATGCCCAGACATTTCAGTCGCCCTGTGTGGATGTCTGGGCATGGGACTAGTGGTATTGTAGTCTCATACCCAGACATTCCAGTCCCCTTGCGTGGATGTCTGGGTGTGAGACTTAACATGGTAGTCTCATACCCAGACATTCAAGTTGCCCTGTATGGATGTTTGGGCATGAGACTTGTGCTACTGTAGTCTCGTTCCAGTCTTCGTGCATGGACGTCTAGACATGAGACTGCTACACAGTGATATTGCATCCTAGCTAGAGTTATTTATTGTTGTATGTATGCATACACAACAACTCTAAGCCCACAACTTACTGAAACTTCCGCCATTTTACACTCATTCACAGGCATTATACCGTAAATTTTATTCCTGAATTATGGCTAATGTAATAGATGCAAGCCCACACCTGTGTAAACAATCAACCCCTGTGGTGTCATAATTATCGTAATAGCCGGAATCACTATAATGATAGGGAATTACATGTGGTTTGCGACTCAAGGTTCAGAGCGCGCATTATGACATAATGATACCTACAGGGGTGCCTTAATAATCACCACAACAATAGCAGAGTACATAGTATACATAATCACACATATGGGGGGGCTTCAGTATGACTATGAAGTATGCTAGCCCATGAGGGCAAGCCCTGGGAACGAGACCCCTTGTTGGGAAGGGGGGGGGGGGGGGTCAGTTCAGTCCAACTGTTGTGTGTACCATGGGGCATTCCTATCTCATAGACTCAGACGAAATTTAAAATTTGAGGTCATGCACTACATAGTGTATATACGTACCTCGTAAGTTTCTTGAGATAAATTTTCGCTATATTCGCAATTGAACAATCGTGAAATTTAATACTTGTGAAATTCTGTATGACATTGTATATGCTATGGTAATATATATGCCATGATGCATAGCATAAACATTTAGAAAGTCAGCACGCACTTAATGAAAGAGTCCACACTCAGAGTGCCTGGAGTGTACTCACCCTCTGCTCAAACTTTTATGGCAAGTGTTCTTATGTAAATGAAGCCTTTGTCGTCATGCTTCTCCGCCAGATTGTGGCCGGAGTGTGTGCCCGCCTAACAGCACTCCACCACAGTAAGATACGTTGCCGGGTAAAGAGCAGCATCTGTGCACAGCTGGAGCTAATTACGAGGCCCTACCTTCTGGTCTTGCGGAATTTTGCAGGCCATTTGGGAAACTTTTTTTGAGGTCACTTTAGGTAGTAGCATCAAGCTGGAACCTTCTTGTTTTGTAACAACTCTCTAGTAAGTTATAAGATATTATGGCCACATCTTATGCCCCCTAACATTATTCAGATGGCTAGCTATTCATTGGTTGCCATGTAGCAACCAGTTTGACGTCATACACGTGCTGGATTTCCTACATTACCTAATACTCGGATGCGCAAGAATTATACTCAGGGGTGAGGAGGGGTGGGTCGAGGGATGGACTTATATCGAGGGGTGGATTTATACCCAGGGGTGAGCTTATATCGAGGGGAGGATTATATTGAAGGGTGAGCTTATACTGAGGGGTGGGCTTATACTGATGGGTGGGCTTATATCAAGGGGTGGGCTTAAACTGAGGGGTGGGCTTATACCAAGGGGTGGGCTTATACTGAGGAGTGGGCTTATACCTAGGGGTGGGCTTATACTGAGGGTGGGCTTATACTGAGGGGTGGGCTTATACTGAGGGTGGGCATATACCAGGGGTGGGCTTATACCCACAAAGCTGGGCCTATGGTTTAGTTCAAAGGGTTCATGTACTTTCGCAAACAGCCCTAGAAACGTCTTTCACAACTGATCCCACCAAGGCACCTGTTTACCAGTTCTGCATTAACCACATCATTATTTTGATAGCACCCACTGCCGTGAGTGTTGTGTGTGTTGTCAGTATTGAGAGGCAAAACCCCAACCCAACCCACGGCCCACTCCTCAGACGGTTTGGCATCCCTAACAGCATTAGGCTACCAATCACTGCGCACTACAGTTTCACCAAAACATCCCCACGTTGGAGGATAGCCTCGTTCCCAGGCCTTCACCCCAGCTTTGGTCGCTTGCAGTACGAAAAGTGCGAGGGGAGCCTGGGAATGAGGCTAGGCTAAGAAAACTTGGTGCAAACACACGTGATCCTCACATGGCTAAATTAGCAACAAGTAATAATAATTACTTACCGATGCCACCCCTAGCTGGTTAAATGATGATTATTCGTGCAGCTACGTATATATTACAGCTAGCTTAGGCATCCTTCTTGTCAGCCTAGGCCTGCTTTTAAGGATCAAATTTCGATGACATAATATTGGCCTCATTCCTAGTGTCCACTCCACAGATATTTTGTCCCCCTGTTCAGCAATTGATTCAATATTAGACTACAGTGGCCTGCATGCCAGCATGGCCACTGTATCCTGTCATTTTGAAAGCCAAACCAAAGCCCTATGACAGCTATGTAGCAATGATAACACTGAATGAGAGAACCGTGAGTTTAAACACAGAACCAGCTGGAATATATTATACAGGTTAAATGGCGCAGTGTTCTGAACCACTAGGATAGCTGGCTAGACTTAATCATATATAGACCAGCTATATCTAACTGGTACAAATTGCTACTTTCCTTCTCAGAAAAACCAAAATGTTATGGGGAAATCCTACACTACACTAATAGTATTTATTTGTGAGAGTGCATCTGTGTGTGTGTGTGTGTACATGTACATGGCATAACTTGGATGAGTGTGCAGATTATAAAATACTCACAACAATAATCATAGGCATACGTATAAGACTTCCACAATCATTGTATGGTTGAAGAGACACCATTCAATTTTTAGGCAATTTCTCAACCACTGTATCAGTGACTGAGATGGAAGCCCAGTGGAGGCAACTACGTACCATATCAAGGCTTCGTGTTCTCTTTGAGACATTGGATCACAAAACCGAGCCAAGAAAGCGAACTACTTGTGGCCTAAAAAAGCACTTTGGTTGCATTACCATGGATTGAGGTGGCAGAATTTCCCCATCAAATTAAGGGCTCTGTTGATTACTACAGAAGAGCGTTGAAACAAAATTATGGTGAGAGACCTCTTTAGGGTCTTTCTTGGGCAACATAGGGAGTCTTCTTCTGTCAGTGGTAAGGTTTGATGTGGGAACATGTGAGGCTTGCTCGTTACATATAGATACATGCATATTATGTACGCTGCATACTTTGAACCCTGGCGATGTTTATTTGTAGAAGGATATCGCATATTGCATGACATACAATATTAGCCTCATTCCCAGGCCTTCCCCACATGAGCGAGTGAAGCGAGCGAGGTATACAAGCGAGGAAAGCAAACGAGTTATACCTCGCTTGCTAAGCTTTCATGGCATACAGAAATACTAGCTGTACAATACTTAACTTATAAGAGAGGCAAATATTAATGACTAAAAACAGTGAGCTATTCCAGCACTTTGGGTAGGTTTTACAGTGAGCCTTCTCAGCTGATACAACAATTAGCACCATGTGACAAAAATGCATACTTAACTATGATTCATTACTTCCTATTATGTATACTTTCACAAAGCCATGTACACTTTCAACTGAGTACATGTACACAAATCTATTTTCGTAATTACCATTAATTACTAAAAATTGGATATCTTATGAACAGACAACACACAGAAGACCTATTAATCCGGAAGGAGTTTCACAGGCTTCTAGAGACCGGGGAGACCAAGTCTTATGGATGATTTGCATCACTGATATCCAAGCCAACAACAAAGCACCAATCCAAACAGGTATGTACGTAGGGCAAACTCACTCAGTGGTCAGTCTAGTGCAGTCTTACTGCATCAATTGCAGCCTACGCAGCAAATACTTAAGTATTTTCCTTCCCTAACTTTTTTCTCAAAAACATCTATGAAATGTGTCATGGGACCGCAGGCATTTTTACACATTCTATATACAATTAAAAACAGCTGGGGAGTGGAGGCTACCAACACGCACTTAGTTCACCTAGCTATATAGCAAAGCACTGGAGTAAAGAACTGGTTGTCCATGCAGTGCTGTAGCCAAATGAAGTTGCCAGCAGTAACCATGTATATAAGCTGTTAGTGTTTGTTCTAACCAATCTAATTAAGCACTTGAGTGGAGTGCTATAGAACTACTGCACAGTGCTCAAGGGTGGGGTTCTGGAGTGCTATAGAACTACTGCACAGTGCTCAAGGGTGGGGTTCTGGAGTGCTATAGAACTACTGCACAGTGCTCAAGGGTGGGGTTCGCTATAGAACTACTGCACAGTGCTCAAGGGTGGGGTTCTGGAGTGCTATAGAACTACTGCACAGTGCTCAAGGGCGGGGTTCTGGAATGCTATATAACTACTGCACAGTGCTCAAGGGTGGGGTTCTGGAGTGCTATAGAACTGCTGCACAGTGCTCAAGGGTGGGGTTCTGGAGTGCTATAGAACTACTGCACAGTACTCAAGGGCGGGTTTCTGGAGTGCTATAGAAACAATTGAGACTCAGTAACAGGCACTTGAGGTTAGATTGTTTTGAGAGGCAGCTATAAGTGTAAGCCAAGAGGCTAGATCTGGAGCAGTGTTCAATGAAACACACCCAGCATTATTAATTCATGGTCAGTTTTGACTACTTCTGAATCATATGCAGAAACATTTATACATGACACCTGCAGCTTTACTTTCATTGGCTATACGGGCATACGCATTAATTTTCAAAAGTTGCCACTGTTTAACTACAGTACTAGTGAACGCTGAATGAGCTTTTGCTAAAATTCTGTTTAGTTTATCATGACTTCAACTAGCCAACCAACAGCATGTCTCTGAATAATTATGTACATCTACAAGTTCTGGGCCAGGGAAACAGGATATGCCGTGTAGAGCCCATGCACATGCAAGGCCCCGAGCTATCACTCAATAACACCACAGAAGGAAGTATCAAAACTCACTAGAGCCTTGTGGGTGACTGTTCACCACAAATATCCAGTGGCATATGTAACACTTAGCATATAGGTATACAAGGGCATGCAATATATCATAGCAGTATACTGCACATGGCGACCAGACGTAAGCATAAGCCCATCCTACAGTCTAAGCCCACCCTGGCCTGCAGTATATAAACCCACCCTGCAGTATACGTCCACCCTGCTGTATAAGCCCATCCTGCAATATAAGCCCACCCACTGGAGGTCAGAGGAAAGAGCTTTCTCACAGCACAAAGCCATGTAAAGAAACTCTGAAAAAAAAATTGGAGCCCAGCTGGGAATTGAACCCAGGACCTTCTGATCTTCCCACTGAACTACTGTTCAGAGCTTAGGGGTGAGAATCTGGGGTGCTATAGAAACAACAAGCCGCATGTAGGTAATGCAATTTTCGGTAATGAGGCACTTAAAAAACAAAAGGAGTTGAGAGGATGCTAATTGTCTTATCAAAGCCAGGCCAAGAGGTTATACATACGTAAGTACTAAATTCTTAGGTCTGGAGCAATCAGCAATTATACACAAAAAGGCATTGATTCATGGTTAGTTTGCATCATTTCATATGCAGCAGACATCTACAGCTTTTTGCTGGGTTATACTCATGCACACAATTGCAGATTACCCTCCATCCCAGTCTCCATCAAGAGTGCTAGCTAGGCTATATACGTAACAAGCTCTGGGGCTGGAAACAGGATACGACGTGTAGAGCCCATGCACACATGCACACCTGAAGGGCCAGAGTCAATAACATCATAGAAGGCAGTATCAAAACTTGTGGGTGACCGCTCACCACAAATATCCAGTGGCATTATGTAACATTTAGCATACTAAAAGGCAATAGTGACCAAGGGAATGCAATATGCCATATAATATTTATAGCAGTATATGACACAGGGTGGCCAGATGTGAGTATACAATAAGTCCACCCTGTAAGCCCACCCTGCAGTGTAAGTCCACCTTGCCCACCATGTAACATAGCCGACGCTACAGTATAAGCCCACCCTGCATGTATAAGCCCACTCTACAGCATAAGCCGTATAAGCCCAACTGTAGTATACAAGTCCACCCTATTGTATAAGCCCACCCCTGCAGTATAAGCCCACCCTTCAGTGTATAATCCCACCCTTCAGTGTATAATCCTACCCTTCAGTGTATAATCCTACCCTTCAGTGTATAATCCCACCCTATAGTATACACTCACGCTGCAGAATAAGCCCACCATGTAGTATAACCTACTCTTGAGCACATAATTAGTCTCAAGATCAGACTTAGGAGCCAAGGTCTGGGTGCACCCACAGGACTACACCTATGGGACTACACCTACAGCCTAAAGCAATATCATTTATATATCACATGAAATATAATTAACCACATATATTATGAAGTTAGTGACCCGAGAAGACATAAGAGTGAGGAGATAGCTGCCCACTGGAGGTCACTGGGGAAGAGCTTTCTCACAGCACACAAAGTCATGCGGTTTGGAGTAAGGAATCCCAAGTTGCATTACGTAACAAGTGTCTCCGTGGCTACTGGCTACATCAAGGGGGTGCCCTTACCGACCAGTGTAAACAACCCAAGTAGTATGTGCTTCAAAAGGTGGTATGTACGTGCATGTGCGCATATATGTGTGTGTTTGTGTATGCGCGTATAGTGTACAGGTGTGTATATCTACATACGCGAATCAACCGAGATGGACAAAAAATAATTGAGAGAATAAAGAAACTCCGAACCAAGAACCAAAATCGGAGCCCAGCCGGGGATTGAACCCAGGACCTTCTGATTACTAGTTAGATGCTCTTACCCACTGAGCTACTGAGCAGAGGAGCAGTAGGTAAGCATTATATAGCTATTGAACCCGCTGGTAGCACTTGCCAGTAGGACTAATGTATATCAAAGTGCAAACTTCCATGAGCAGTACCATACCTGGTATGTATATCACAAAATTTTCAAGTTCATGCACACTCACTCTCAATCTCGCAAGTGGGTGGAGTCCCTTGCCACTGCTGAGACCGACAGGTCAGAGTTCTCGCTTCCGTTGGACTGAGGACGTAGCCTGGGTCGCAGCTGAAGGTCGCCTCAGAGCCTGCTTTGACTCCGTTGCTTAGCGCCACCCGAGCGTACTCTGGGACTGTGATTTCTGGACAAGCTAAGAGGAGGGGTGGGTGGAGTGGAACATCATGCTTATCAGCTGAGAGTCATCTATAACTGGACAATGATTGCAGCTAGGATTTAGTTGCTGGAGGCTCTAGTGGAGGGGAGAGTAGACTTTACTCCGCCCACGCAAGAGCTTGGGAACGAGGTTAGTTACTGGATATAGGTTAGAGTCAGAAAGATGGATAATGGATATGAGGTGGCTGGACTTAGAGATGGACTCAGACAATGTAAGGTGGAGTCATACACAGATGTATCCCTCAACTCTATCTTTAGGTCGTGCCCCTATATTTCGATCACATGTGAGGCTACTCCTGTGTGTGAGACTGCAGCTGTATAAAAGCTCATTACTGTCCACCACTCAACACCATGTAACAACCATACAAGCCCGCTCCTACCATCACCATGGCAACCAAAGGTAGTGTTCCATGGTGTAAATCTGGTTAACTATAGGAAGGAAAGCTTCTACTGGAGGAAGGAAAGCTTCTAATGCTAGGTACTAATTGTAGTGTGGCTCCAGTCAGGGTATATGCACTATAGTACAGATATGAAGCCTGAGGGCATATGTAAGAGAGCCCATGGGCTCTTACTTGATAGGTACAGTGTCTGTTGGCTCTGTAACCTAATACTTGCGTTGGTATGTGACATGTAGTCTCTACAACAACAGCTGGCCACAGCATGAGTACACAGTACATAATATGGGCACTCTCCCCAGGCCAAGGATATTATTAATTAATTTACTATCAGCTGTTCTCACTTTCAAACCAAACCCTAATCCAGTAAGCACCTTCCTGTACACAGTTCTCAAGTGGCTGCCAAAACCAAAGAGCATATTTTTAGGCTAGACCCAAAGGTGCCAGTCTACTGCACTGATTATGTGTATGTTGCATACATAATCAGGTAAGAGACCAAGCCACAATATATTACATATCTAATAGGCACAATATATTACATTATACTATATAACTAGAACAAAAATATTTGCAGGTGGTGGGGCTTCAATACAGTCAGGGAGTGGGCAGTTACTATGGCTACGAGCAAAAGGTGGGAGTGTGGTAGAGGCCAAAATCCTGGCTCTCCTAGCCGACCAGGACAGGGAAATTTATATTGCTGAAGTACATGTATAGCGCCCAACAATTATGGCACACAATTTGGTACACAAAGTGCTTCCTGGTGGTAAGTGTGGATTTATTCAATTGAGCTACTGCAAGTTAATCAGGCAGGTAAAGTTTGTTGTGTCTGCCTAATTAAGTTTGACTTTTATATGTAGCTATAGGTTATTCATCCAGCTTATGTTACAAGGGAGTTAATATACAGCAGGAATACAGACTTGTAAACAATACGAGAGGCTTCGTCTAGCCTCGTTCCCAGGCCCATGTGTGCGTTTTAATTTAGCTGGCTGTGGGCCTGGTAGTGTGCATGACACAAAGGGTAGAAGGGAGATGGAAGGGTAAATTTTTTGCGTATATATTCAAAGACAGCTGCAGTTCCCAGACAGCGAAGGAGGGCAGTGAATTACACTTATTGCAGCTCTTTGGAGCCCATTTGTACCACAGACTGAGCGCTGAAACACTATCACTAGCATAAGCAAAATAGTCTTTCCTGCCCATGTGCACTTACTAAGTTAATCACGTGAGAAAACGTACCAGGCTCTGCAGTAGCAAGTGAAATGCACACGAGAGCCCGGGGTGGGGCTAGCCCCATCCCTACTGCAGCAAGTGGTCTCTGGAGCTCTGGTATTTTTGTTACATGCAGCCTTTCAAGGATTTACTGAGAATGTGATCAAACTACGCAAAAACATTCTAGTGTCTGTAAATTTTGTGTGTGACAACTTCAGATATCAGCAGGTATACGTATGTCTGAGATATAATCCAGTGACTCAACAGTTAACTATCCACTTCACAATTACAAACTGTCACTCAAGGTTTACATGTATACACACCTATTGTAGCAAGTTACGTAGCTATGTTGGTATAGATACATAAATTAGTTGGGTAATATGAATGTATGTATGATCCACAGCTTTATAAAAAATCATAATATCACAAAAATTTAATTGGCACATACATGATTGTATTACTTCATCATCATGACCACACCCCTTTTTATGTCACCGTATACTAGAGCTCAGCTATTTCATGTACTTTTGCACACATTCTGTGAATGTATGATTTCAGGAATGAAAGCACTGCTGTCTACTATCTCTATTCATACCATTCAAAGATCGAGTCTGTAGGTCTGCGGAAACTGATCTCAGGCTAGTGAGTTAGAAAGACAGATGAAGAAGCACATCACTCAGTAGGTGAGTGCTATGGTTTCTCTTTGATCTCTGTGAAACTCACAGAAGCATTATTAGCGTGTTCACACATTTCATTTTTTTGTCATTATGGAGGATTAATTACTGCAATAATTGGATCACTCAAAGTACGGAAGCTGTATGAGGCAACCACAGTTCATATTTCACCGTTGCTATCATTCACTGAAGCAAAGAAAAGTGAGGAAACTTAAGCTATATAAGTTATCAGTGCGGTCTCTGTCACTTCAATGACCACCTGTTGGCCACCGTGATCTGTAAGTCGTTCCTAGGCTACAAAAGCACAGAGGCCGGCCGCAGAATGTCACCACTGGCCACAAACTTCCACATTGCGTGAGTGCACACAACAGCCGCAGCAGGCTATACCCCAAGAGATGGACTCATACACATACCTGGGACTCTATACCCCAAGAAATTCGCTCATACACATAACTGGGACTCTATACCCCAAGCGATGGACTCATACACATACCTGGGACTCTATACCCCAAGCGATGGACTCATACACATAACTGGGACTCTATACCCTAAGAGATGGACTCATACACATACCTGGGACTCTATACCGCAAGACATGGGCTCATACATACACATACCAATTAAATTAAGCCTATCTGTATAAGCTCCAACCTTATTCTGTAATGGCCTTGTAATTCCATCCATACGCTTGTACTAATTCAGGTTTGTTTCTCTCTACTAATCTAATTAATTCAATTATTGATTAACTAATGGCCAAAGCAGAAAAGGTTCACAGCTGCATCATGTCCTACTACAAGAAACACTGTAGGCAGCATGTCCGGTACAAGGTAACATGCAAGGCAGCATGTCTGGTACAAGATGATAACAAACCAACGCAAAAGTGGTTTCAAAATTAATTTTGGCAACATTGTTTCATGGCAACAAAAATTCGAATAAAAAGACAAAAAAAGGGAGCCTGGACCAGAATTTGAGCTCGCACTCTCTTGCGCCATAGCCCTACAACTGCGCCATGTCCTCAAATTTGGTGTTGAGGCATAGAAACGCGTGTTTGATAGCAACGAACAATGTTGCCAAACGGCAACTTAGGAAATATAGGGATTTATTAATTAACTTAACACTTACAGCAGGAATGGATGACTTCAAACTTCAGTAGCTAGGAACTATCATAGCAGACAAAAACCGGTCAAAAGAGAACCATCATAGCAGACGAAACCGGATAAAAGAGAACCATCATAGCAGACGAAAACGGTCAAAAGAGAGGTCAATCGGACAATCCTCTGCACTGGAAGCCCTAGCGACCGTTGCCCTATGGTGCTTCGTTGGTGCTTCGTATATCCATTCCCGCACTCGTGAATCCCCAGCCATGCAGTTGATAAACGCTGTTATCCACTTGGAGCCACTTGGTTCAA
This sequence comes from Phakellia ventilabrum, assembly GCA_963921505.1. Lineage (NCBI taxonomy): Eukaryota > Metazoa > Porifera > Demospongiae > Axinellida > Axinellidae > Phakellia > Phakellia ventilabrum. The sequence goes on along the minus strand of OY997386.1, from coordinate 1,811,138 downwards.
GGGCCGATGCTCTGATAAAAGGTCTCTGAGAGACCACACTGGCACATTCCCAGCGAGATCAGAGGTGATAATTCTCCGGTAGTGACTCTTACTTCCCTGGTGGGATGCCTTACAAGGGCAGCTGTACACAATGAACCCGGAAGCTATCATTATGAGAACCTTCCCAGTCCAGAGGCTACATACCTGTGTCATGAGTATGTGATAACTACAGCCATTGTAGGAGATTAGGGCTTCTGAAAAATATTTATTGAATTGTCATCGATCTGAAAGCTAGGTCTTACGTAGGTCCTAGAGTGGTTCCACTGTAAAGCTTTTTCTTGCCAATACAAACGCTTTTACTCGCTTTTACTCGCTTGAATTAATTAAATTCCATGCGAGAGGACGAAACGAACAATTTCAGCAATTCACTGATTCCGATGTCACACAACCTCTCCTAAGAGACCACCCTGTACACCAACGTCATGAGATTTCCTTGAGACACCTTTCAAAGCACTCAATCCATTACTGCATGCAATACTGATGCACACAAAGAGTAGCAATAGAATGTAGAGCTTCATGCAATGGAACCGTGTGCATTACACAGACCGATGTGCATTACACTGACCACGAGCAGATGGTCTTCCTTGAAACCATAGATACTGCAGAGAGCATTTAAAACTTCAGACAGTTGGCACCAGAGAAATTCAGGCAAAAACAATAATCGGTCCTATTTGACAAAATCATGAAAAACGATATTGCTGTATGATTCTGTCAGTGCGCCAGCTATGTAGTACGGGGCTTGCTCAATAAATCTACTGCTACAGAGTGTTAAGTCCAGACAACAACATTTGTACTCCATACAGAAAAGATACTCACTAATTAGTAGTAGCAGGGTTCGTGGTTGCATGTATAATGGGTCTATGGTGGTGACGTATGGGGTAATTACTGTATGGGCTCTTACAAGATTGCATCAGAAGCAACCTGTTTATAAGGGCCCAAGGGCTCTTATATACAACATTAGAACCTTTTTATAAGAGCCCATGGGCACTTATAACTAGCTAAGCGTTCTTATAAAGGCCCATGGGCTCTTACAACATTATATTAGCAAAAGACTTCTCATAAGGGCCCATGGGCTCTCATAACATTGTTTATCAGGACCCATGGACTCCAATCAATTATCAAGGGAGATGTGCAATCGCAATTTATATGATGTAATGTTGATGTAATGACTATGTAAAAAGCCCCTACTGACAAATACCGTAATTATCCCCCCCCCCCTACCATATCACCATGAGAGAACAAATTCACAAAGACATTGAATGCTTTTATGTGGGATAGAGCTGATAGCGGCCAGAGAGCTCAATCACAAGGCTGCTCTTGTATGTGGTTACTAACTCCTTAGTATGCATGTACAACGAAATGCTAATTGAGAGCTCTATTGGATTTACGAACACTCAACATGTATACATTAATGACAGAGCAACTCTATACTTCAACAGGCTCTCCTAGACAGACAGCCTATTCTCAGGCTCCCACTCCCCAGCATGGTGTAATACTTCACACTGTGTAAAGGAAAGCCGGTCCAGGAGTGGAGCCTGGCTACCACAGGATCACAATTACATGCATGATGACATTACGATAGGAAAAGATAGGTATTATCTACTTTCAAAACAAATATCAAGGAAAACGTATTCTGCTTTTATTTCAAATCCAGGTAATATGTCATACACTGTTTTTTAGTTTTGATATAACCCAATTCTGTCAGACTAGTAGACTACTGTCACTGGTAATGGTTATGATGCAACTTTTGCAAGATTTATGCAAGGGGCCATAATGCTTATGAGCTAAGTCATGCCCAGACTGTCTGAGTACGAGACTCAGTCTTAGAGGAGCCACTGTTTGTCATTATGGTCTGGGGGATACCCTGACCTGTATCAGGAAATGGAATGGAATGCTGGTAGCTGCAATATCATGATAATGGAATGGAATGGGCGAAGCCAAGTCACTAGACTACCATATAATATGTACACAGAGACGGGAAGACCAGGTTTTGACCACAGCTCTATGACATCATTTGTCACATCCTACAGTAGTTGTGATATCATCCCAAAAGGAAGGTCCCCTTGTGCACACATAGTCCATAGATGGTATGGTATACATCCTGTACATGCAATAGTATACCAGAAAACAAGTAGTGTCTCTTAAGTTGGAAATAATACAAAGGTCAGTCTAATTGATAATTAGTGGCTGTAAGTAGAACGTGTTATGTGGTGTATGGCTTATATTCCCCACATCAGAACAGCAGGTAGCTCTGGGTGCAGAGGTAGCATCGTTCTAGCAAGTGGTTAGGAGAAATATGTGTACCTAGGCCCGTTACGCCTCCACAGCGTTTCAGAAACGTTTCCGGAAACAATCCCGTGCCATGCCCTAACCATACCCTAAACCTTTCCCATCTATTCAGAGCCGGGAAATTGTACGTTCCCAGGCCACGAGGCTAGGTCCAGAGGGTGCTTAGCTGCTGGTCAGCTAAGATGTTGCAAGTGAACTACACCACACTGCTGAGACATATAGGCTGAAACAGCTGTCTGTGGTTATTGCAATAATTGATTGACATAATTGATTGATTGACAAACAATGAATCCAGCCCTGGTCACTTGAGAGATGACCAAACGGCTTCACCCAAAACTCTTCCTTCAACAGAAACTCTCTTCCTGCCATTAGGAGTACATGTAACAGTTAGTGGTGTACACTCACAGGGCTATGCATAGACCAAGGAGTCCTTCACTGGCACAGCAGTTTTTCCAGGTGGCTCTACCAGCAAATACTTCGACAAACCGTGACGATCTTTGTGGTAGGCTTCCAGTTGCATCTATCTTCACTATAATATATAGCTGGTTGGTGTGTTCGCTCACCCACAAATAAATATGACCTTTGACTCATTACTTTGCAAACAGTGCAATACAGTAGCTAGTGCAATACTCAACTCACTCTTGGTAATGCTATTCAGATCTGTTTATGTGGAATTAGCAGCCCTTTTCACTGGTGGATTTCCAACTTCTACTAGAGCATTGTGGTGCGAGCGTGAGCGAGGTAACCGGCGGTATGTGGCAGCTCTCATACCTCTACCCCTCTCCTGCCATAGAGGGGCTCTTAGGTAACTCTAGACTGACGCCGCGATTAAATTAGAGAAATGATATATGGAATGATGATGAGAGAAATTGGATTGCAATGGGTAGGTAGGAATAGAATATATATAACGACGTACGGACCATGATGATGATAATACAGAGGAAATGCAGTATTCACATCACTAGTGAGGGGCTCACTCACGCTTGCACCAATAAGTAATTATACAAAGTACATGCTATCCTCTTTTTTGTATGGTATTACGTACAGTGGCCAATACCAGTGACAGCTAGGGGTAGGCATTAATGCTGAACTAGTAATTTCGATTTATAGTCTTATACCAGACATACAATGATATCATTTATTACAAGTGCTCATGAGCCCTTGCGGTTCACGTAGGCTATTTCCGAGGGGCAGACTCTTGTCAAGGGACTAATTAACACATGGCTGGGTTCTTGATAGAGGCCTCACCACATACCAAAACATATACACTAATGTTTGAGACTGTGTGCAGTATTGCTGAATCAGCAATCCATATCCAGCTGGCATCAGAATGTGCTCTAATATACTGTCACAGAATGTTAACCGAAAATGTGCCTTACATTTTTTCATTGGACTACCCCAGTATGCTGGCTACATGATATGGATGGTGTGTTAAGGGAAGTCCAACTAGAGTGCAGGAATTGGGTGTGTAATGTAGGAGCCAGCTCTCTCTTTGTTAGAAAAGTAGTAGTTGGGTCAACTGAGAGAATGTATATTTGGCTAGAGGAATAATACGTTTACACAACAAGAAGCAAACATCTAAGAGGTGAGCGCTCACTAGACAATATTCAATACAGAAAGTATATGGCGCAATAATAGCAATTAGTTTTACAGCGCTTACCAGTTTGACATGTATTACTGGGTGCTCTTTTCAGCATCTCTTCTTCGTCTCTTAAGAAGCAGTTCATCTTTTTCAATGCGCATAAGTTCCTGTACCATCTCCCATCCGAGCCACATTTATGATTAATTGGCTTAAGACTGCAGTTTCTCAAACACTTTGATTTTACTGCAGGGTGAGAGCAGTACAACAATTGCATGAACATTAAACGAACCATTCTCGGTAAACTGTATAGAATTAGCATACTAGCTGTTTTGGGAGCAAGGTGTTAGCCTAAAACCAATACTTTATACTGCCTCCTAGCACATTATAGTATACAATTAGTTTGCTATAATAGTATTGCTATAGTATACAATCATTGCCTGCCTTTCAGGTATACAAATACCCAAATAATTATGGAATAAGCTTTTTCTGCAGGTTGTGAAATAATGGAATATAGCACCTTAAGTGGTAATCACCCATGCCAAAATCTTCAAAGACAATGACTTAAGAGTTCCAAATTGGAGACTTCCTATTAAGCAACTGCTTAATATGTACGTAAGTCTACCACTGCCAGATTTTACTAGAAGTGATTTACGACTAGTAAAGTCAATTTCTACTTACACACACATGTTCCACTGACGTTAATTCCCTTCATAATCTCATCATAATCAACTTTACGATAAGGAACAGCGCACTCAAGCCCGTCATGGCATTGTCCTAAGTAGCCATATGCACCTCCGCATCTCTCTCCTTCTATTTTTGGGGCTGGAGTGAAAGCAATGGATGGATAAAGACAATATAATCCCTAAATCTGTGCTAATTTGATTGCTGGGTCCTTGCATAAAATCTATATTCAGTTGTATAGCTAATTGGTGTTGAAGCAAATGCAGTCAGAAGCCAGTATTTGTAAATTCAGGAAATTGGCTTTCACACAGCTGCCTAGGTCTTCCATTATGCAAACAGACAGTATTGAAATTAGCAACATGACACTAATTACAAATTAGGCTGCAGTATATAGCAAGCCATTTTTTAAGCAACTACTTTCAGTATTGCTCCTGCCTATTGTATCCCTTCTACGTGCTATCCATACTATAGCTAGCAGACACTCTTACTGAAAAGGACAGGCAAATCTTGGTCCAGTAAGATACTCTGTTATAATAACTGATCATGAACTGCAGAACTATAATTAAATTGCGCATAAGTTACACATCTCTTTACCAAACACCTCATAAGAAATATTGGTATTAGCATGAGCTTTCCCCCCTACATAGTTACACAATGCAGCAATTATCATACATATTCATTATACATGTACACTGCACCCTACGCGATGCGTATACAATACATACGCCTTCCGTTTATACGCGTTAACTTACGCTTGCATATTCCAGTGATGTTCAGTGTTCCATCCTCAACAATTCCTATAGGTACTGTACATTTCAAACCTTCCTTACAGCTGCCTTCTAAAACTCCAAACGCTCCGTGGCAGGTTTCTCCCTCCAATTTTGCGCAGCTATGGCAGCACTTACAAGCGTCTGTTAATATACCGCGAATCTTTCCACATCGTATTTCCAAAGCCTTTGGATCTGGGCAGGGTCCATCTGGGGAAATAGCACAGCTTTCCGGACAAGGGTGATTGTCTGCAGGTATGGAGCTGGAAACGATCAACACACCTACAAGAACGATTGTGTGCAAAAATGCGTGCATTTTCAGGCCGCAAAACAAGAAATATATAAAAACAACAACTCTGCACAGTTACTGCTACCTAGCAGCTAATATTATATACACGTATCTTGTTGCAATTTTAAAGCTACATGCTGATTAATGGCGTAACATAGGGTTTCGCGTATCACGCATGCGTAGAACTTGCCGCGCTGGCAATAATTACTGAGAATGTGGGACGGGCCTGAGCGAATGTATGTACGCAATCTGGGGTACCGGTAGCAGATGTAGTAGATCAAAAGCATATCAAAGAGGACATATAAAGATACACTCCATGTTGCGGGGCATCATGGAGTACGAGTCGAGCCTAATTCGTGCGATGAAACGACAAAGACTACTAGCTTTCCTTCCTAGGACTCCACCCCCACACTTTATCGCTTGCAGTAACTCATGACTGCATGCATCATGTACGGTTTGCGTCACGTGCACAATGCCTGTTACGTTAACGTTACGTATGTGATGGCCCATATCTGCGCGCGCTTTCTGTCGCGGCGCGCGCATATAGAAGTGCACATATACACATGCTAGTCCCGAGCCCGGACCCGCCCCCGCCTTTTTGTGGGGGCGGGTGGAGGGTCTGGGAACAAGCTGGGCTGTAGCCTCAACTGGAACTCTCGCTGGCCCAAGCAAGCCCAGGAAGGGGAACCTAATAATATAGCCCAACAATTAATATAGAATGACATTGTATAGTTCTCGGGTGGCTCTAATTTCATTTGGCAATGTTTTCACATTACTATAGCCATGGACCAGATCTAGACAAACTAAGAGGTACCTTTCGTCCTTTGTTTCTACGCAGGTGCCAACTACCACATTAGATTAGTGTGTGAATAATACACTTATGCAGTCAGTATTTAGACTATACATATGGTTGAAGTCATTTGCAATCCATGTGGCAATTCCAAACTCGAGTATGTGGGAATTTCATGGATTGTGATAAGGAAGTGAGCCATTAATTGGGACTGACTCATTTTTTGTTCTTGGCAATTTCTGGAGATGGAGGATTGGAGGGCGGGGATTGATGTTGGCAGCACGTGCAGGGGTTGAATGATCAGGAGGATGGTGTTTTGAAATGGGCGGTGGGGGTAGGCTGGGAGCAAGTAGAGGAGCCCTATGGTTTACTGTCTCTTTTGTTTTCACTGGCTTTTACAATTGCTCTGCTGTTGCATGTGATTTCCCAATACCCTGCTTCGTTCTAGTTTGCCCGTATAACGTTATTTCTACTACTTTAGAGTTCTCAGTGGCACACTGCAAAAGTAAACCATCCATTAATTTAACATAAAATGGTTAGCTACTTCAGTTGCATCTAAGCAGTGATTTATGTTTTTACCAAATAGCACTTATAGTCTTCGAATTACACTGGTCTTAGTTCCAACCACTGGGACTAAGACTGGCGTATGATTTCAAACACCAGTAATCCCTGAAGGACTAGCTAATTGCATGTGCTGTAGCTATTCCCATTGTCAACAGTTACTATTTTCATTCTTAAAATGCTATAGCCTAACCATATAGCCCAAACACCATTATAGTCAGCTATGATTGTGGGCAGAAAGTCATTACTATACTGTCTTAATTCCAAAACAATAGTATTTCTTGGGAATATGGAAGACTAAACTGCCATTTATCCATTTGGAAAAAAAGAAAGAAGTACATAAGATGCAACTGAAGTAATCATATTCCTGTTAAACTTATGATTCACTTCAGTTTTACAGTGTGCATCCATTTCCTTTCTTGCTCTCACAGCTTCACCTCTGCCCTGTCGCTGTTTCACATATCATTGTCTTCTTTGATCTCTCATTTATGACTGTTGCTCCGCTATCCTGGCCTTCTCCACAGTAGCTACATTTTCTGCTTTGATTACTACCTTCTTTCATTTCTCTAATTTCACTGTTCTCCTTGCCAAATTTCTTAATGAAGTCTTTCAACTCCACCAACTAGCCTGGGGCATGACTTTTACCTGGCTGGAGCTATGAGTATAAGCACCTTTTAGCGGTAGGCATTCATTCCTCCATGGCACTGCACAAATGGTTGAAAAGAGACTTTTGATTTCGGAATATCCCACCTGCTGAATGGGGATATGGCTGCCTTTTCAGTCTGGCTTTTGGCATTGCTGGATGTAATAAAGCATGAGCATATAAATATATCTTAATACCTGGTTTAGAGGGCAATATGGCGAGATATTGCACGAGTGTGTACAAGTATTTTCCCGAGCCGTAGGCGAGGGAAAATGCTGCACACGAGTGCAATGTCTCGCCATATTGCGCACTAAACCAGGTAATGAGGTGTTTATTACGTACTGCCATCTCGCAATGTTAGCCACGCCTACCGTCACGAACTTTATGTCCCGGCACTGCCCCAGCACAAAACTACCTGCCTAGCTATCATAAAGAGCTACAAAAGAGCTAAACACTTTACAATGAAGCCTAAAGTAGGCTTGCTTACCTTGCAGAGTTACACATGCCTGCAATAAACTTCAACTTGACTCGAGTGAGCATGTGACTCGATCGGGAGAAGCGGAAGGGATCACCAACCGACGCTATGACTTAGCCCCCAGTTTTCATGCGTACTTAGGAGCGATTCGTGAGAGAAGTATTCCTTTCGCTGTTAAACGTTTTAGTAGCTTGGTAGCTGTGACTTCTCTTCAATATTAATATTTCTGACTCTGCATCACGTGAGTTACCCGCTTAACGTAGACGTAAGTTATTGACGGCTCGCGGTATAGGAAAATACTATTGCAGGGACGACTGACTCTAGTACATAATAAATATAATTATCTAGCTATGTTGTCACCAAAAAGCAATAGCAAACACCACACTACTAGTTTTCTAGGCATAATAGCAAAAAGGAACTGTCATACTCTATTTTTGATCACTCGGCTTTAAATTTTAAAGGAGTAAAGTGGTCAGCTAGCTACATAGTCATAGCTAGCTACATATCCCATTGGCATGCTGTTGGTAAGTAAAATTATATTATCAGGGATATGTGTTGACAAATTAAATCTGAGCTACTAGAGTTTGATTTCAGTAGCTAATGGTGTTTTTAGAGACCACGTTAGATTGTCAAAAATCAGTAATCTGTGCTACTGTGTGAAAAATAATACTCTCTGCAAAACTTCATGGCAGTCATGTACTGTAGCTATAACTATGACTGCTATGCTCTATCTGTAGACCCCAGCATTAATTTGACTAGCTACATAATTCGAACACTTGCCTACCATGCACGATTCTTTAAGGATTTTTAGTTGAGTAGCTATGCGCCTGCTTTTGAGTTCCAGGGAGAATGACCGGTATGGCTTTAAGTTTTGCTTCTACATGTACAGCAGAGTTTTGAATATATCATTTTTGTACACATTTAATGCTGCAGCTGTTTCTTTCTGAGCCATCCCTTTCTATGTTTGGTCCTTGTCGGGGTTAAATTGCCATAGCTACTGAGTGGGCTATTTGTGTGTGAAAAGCAGGTCAGTAGTAGTGTTTGTGAGGGTGCTTTAAAGCCTAGAAGACAGCCTACCAAAACACAAGTTCATGGAGTGTTCCTTAGTCAGTTCTCTGTAGAAAGATGACCTTTCCGTCCTGTAGGCTCTGCCCATTTTTATAGCTAGCTGGTGTCTGTGTGGAGCTATTACAAGCAGTGGTAGGGTGGATGTGGATCAGCTGCCAAGGGGTGAGTGATGAAAGCTATCACCGTTTTGCTGTGAGTAGGCAGACCTTTATAAGACTGCATGGTGTCAATTTATTCCAGACGTGGGTTGTGGGATCATCAAAGTCTGGATTGCGAAATGAATTTTTTTGAGTGAGTTTTGAGCTGGGTTCAAAGTGCTCCTATAAGAAAGTCAATGTACATTTTTGATCTGTCATGCGTATGTACTGGTGATGGTGGGCAGGGCTCTAGCAGATGCCATAATTTGGGTGTTGTAAGCAACAGAGCCTAATAAAATTGTTTTTATGGATTTTTAAGCAGAGGGCGTTGTTAATTATTGTCAATTATGGTGTAGGCTTTGATGTTGCCAACACAGCCATATTGGTGCGGAGATTTGACTTCCTGAAAGTCCCACGTTAACAATTTGTCATTACAGTGTCACTGTTAACTTAGCTTCGTTTGCAGGTTGATTTGCTTCATTTCGGTGTCTACTAGCTTCATTCCCAGGTCCACCTTATAGCCAAGCTAGTGAGCATTCACTCTTCAGGGTAGCAGCTGGTCTCTCAGTTTTACCATACTGAAGAGTATCAACAGTGGTTAATACTGCACTAAAAAAGAGGGGGTGGGTTCTAAATGTGTACTGTCCGCATATAGCATGTATGGCCATCTGTGCCTCTCATTAGAGGCATCATATATAACGAAAAACACCATAATAATGTGCCTTAATGCCTTTGAGACTACAATGAAAGATTACTTGCCCTGCCCCAGATTGGCTGTAAGACCTATACAATCAATACCACTGCAAACTAAAACGAACACTACATGTACAGCAAAAAAATTGGTAGTGCAAACTGTTCAAAGCTTGTCTCCATACAATGGCATTCAGGACACACGGGCTGGAGCTCCATCACGATCGGGAAGGGGATTCAATGCTAGCACTGGTGGAATGGGAGTCTGTACAACATCGTACGGGCCTAGGGACCGATCACTCAATGCTGGACCACCACTGGTCATACCTAGTTGCTTGTGATCGTCAGATAGGAAGACATTTCGGTTGTCTGCATCCTGCTCTGTGGTTGAGCCCCCGCCATGGGTCGCCTGTACCCATGGACCAACGTCTGTTTTGAACCACGCTGGTCCCCACAAACCTTGACGTTGGTGTCCGTTTCCAATCCAGTCCTCGATAAACGAATAAGTGCCTTCTAGCTTCTTACTCGCCACTAGGGGACGCACTTGGAAGGAAGCTAGCATTCGCCAGATATTCTGTTCCGGGATGCGGAACCAGCCTGTAAAAACAGCTTTATCAGTTTCCTGTGCGTCCGGTTGAACATTGACCATGAGCTGGTATGTCCGTCCGACCTTCCAGTCATACTTGAGATAACTTTTGCCACCTGTTCCTTCACCACCAAAGCGTTCAACTGTCACACCTTGACCGCGAGAAAGTTCTTTCACCAAGTCACTTGGTGACGCATTTGGATCGTCATCTGTCGATGTCTTGTCCCAAATGGAGAAGATAACCCACTTTGGCAAGCGATCTTGGATGCCCATGTAACCACCAGTGAAGCCATTGGTCATATAGTATGTGCTGTCTGCTGTCTTCTTTACGGTAATCTCATTGTAGAACCAGCTGGCTCCCTGTTGTTTCACTTCTGGAGATGACCACCAGATGTGTACAGAAGGTGATCTAAATCTCTCCGGTGGTTCCAGGGGAGTGGGCACGGGCACCCATCGATTTTCAGTTGAGAGGTAGACCTCACTCACTTTATAGTTGGGGCCCCAGTCGGCTTCGTATGATTCGTCAGTCGCAGTCTTGGAGGATACGAATCCCCCCGTAGCACCATCAAGGATGGCTTGCATGTAGTCTGTAGAAGTGATGACCCATGAGCCTCCACTATAGAACATCATTCAGCTGTTACACTGACTGACCCAGATGTTTTTGCCTCGCACCATGTTGTCTGTACGCGAGTAGTCTCCTGCATTATGATAGCTGTCACCCTGCACCGGAATGAGGCGCAGTTTAGATACATCTTTTGGGTTTGAACTCATCTTAAATTTCGCAAGTTAGCTCTCTGACTGTAGCTAATCACTGGTCCAAGCTATACCTTTCACAATGGCAGAAAGTAACACTGTCCAAAGTAACAGTAACCTAGGAAGTAACTGCGACCTTAGGCCAATATCACATGGAAAAAACATGACATTGTGGTTTGGGAACATGTCTCAGTGTGTACATAGGTCTATGTTGCTAGGCATCTGATGACGCAAGGGCAGGAAGTATCAATGACCTTAGGCCTGGTACATACATGTACATGTACATGCATTGTATGTAGGCTTGAGGAAATTATTCGTGTTTCCTGCCTGTTATGCTATTCCCTAATTCCCTAGCCATGCCCCTACCCTATTATGCTCTCAGCCAGTCCTTATTATGACATTCAATAGTGCAGTAATTAGAGCTGCTAGCTGTCGTTGCACATCTTCAAATTCTGAGCCACTCTCTACTTAGATCTTAGATAGGGAACTCTAAATGATGCGCAATGTATTAGTACTCGATTAGTAGCCAAAGTCAGCTAAAATTTTATTTTTAAAGCAACAGCTTATCAAACCATGCAAAGAAGGAAAGAGACACAGTTTTTGCCAACTCAAGTTAAGTCAAAGGTTGACGTATCCATATACTACCTGCATACTGTATACCATGATGCCCCCTCCTCTCTGCTCTGCCCACATGCAGTTCTCTGGAGGTGGGGCATTAGGGCCATCTCTCCCAAACTCCCAGAGGTGAGCCCACACCTGGATGGGGACCATGAGAGCTGAGGGTCTCCCAACAGATGAGTACAAGCAGCTGCAAGGCAAGATAAACTTCTTAAAGGTTGAAATAGCCTAGCTGCAAAATTATACAAGTGTGAGAATAATACACTTATGCAGTCAGTATTAAGTGCATAGATGTCATTTTGCAATAGCTGTGGCGATCCCCAGTTCGGATATGAATCGGCGAAGTAGTTGCATTGGGAATTTCATGGACTGTGATGAGGAAGTGAATCGTCGGGACTCACTCTTTTTTCGCTCTCGGTGATTTCTGGAGCCAAGCAGAGATGGAGGATTGGAGGGGTGGGGATTGATGTTGGCAACAGGTGCAGGGGTTGAGCGATCAGGAGGATGGTGTTTTGAAATGGGTGGTGGGGGTGGGGGAAAGTTCCTGGGAGCAAGTAGAGGAGCCCTACGGTTTGTTGTCTGTGTTGATTCCTTTGTTTCCATTGGCTTTTGTAATTTCTCCGCTGTTGCTTTCTCTTGATAAGCGGCTTCCTGTATACCTATTTCTACTGCTCTAGAGGTCTCAGTGGCATCCATTCCCTTCCTTGCTCTCACAGCTTCACCTCTATCTGTTGCTGTTTCACATGTCACTGTCTTCTTTGCTCTCTTATCTGTGACTGTTGCTGTATTCTCCGATATCCTGGCCTTCTCCACAACAGCTGCTTTTTCTGTTTTGATTGCTATCTTCTTTCGTTTCTCTGCTCTCACTGTTCTCCTTGCCATTTTACTCGATGAAGTCTTTCTACTTCCACCAACTGTATCAGCGGCCTGGGGCATAACTTTTACCCAGCTGGAGCTACGAGTGTAGGAACCTTTTAGTGGAACACTACTGCAGGCATGCATGCCACCAATTCCTCCATGGCACTGCACAAATGGCTGAAAAGAGACTTTTCTGGATTCAGAACATCCTGCCTGTTGCATGGGGACATGGCTGCCTTTTGTATCGGACTTTTGGCATTGCTGCATGTAATAGACCATGACCACATAAATAATACATGTATCCCATGGCATGTAAGCAGTCACCAAAATTATGGTAATAGTAAGCACCACACTAGTAGTTTTCTTGCGGCAAAATAGCAATGAGGCATTACCATGTTCTTTTTCATCAACTTAACAAAGTAGCTAAAGTGGTCAGCTAAATACATATATAATTATATATCATGCATGCTGTTGCTAGGTTTTGTAGAGAGTGTATTTTTTCACATAGTAGCCTAGATTACTGATTTCAACCATCTACCTTGGGACGCTATATCTCTAAAAGTAAGCATCATACAGAAATCAAACAAAGACCTTTGAACTCTTGCTAGCTCAGCATTATTGGTACATATTGCAATTTTGCTTGTGATAGCTAGGCTGGAGAAAAAAAACAATTCCTATAGTCAGTGGGGAGTGACTTCCCATTTGGCTCTGTGTACACATTTGACCAGTTCAACAGTTTATATGGGCATATCCTGAAATTTCACAGCGACCGCCCACAGAAATGTACAGTGGTCGAACCGAAAATCTGTAATCTGCACTATACCCAGACTCTGTAATTATCCAAGTAGCAACACAACAACAGGAGATTCAAAACAAGACACAAATATGAATGTAAAAAAAAGTAACTAATGGTGGGCAGATCAGAGCTACCAAGATATAGTCTTCTCTCCCTCCACAGCTGTAAAAGACAATATCAGACATTGGTGCTAATTACAGCAGGCATGACATGAGTCCAGCTTGGGCTGGACCTGGAGCACTGAGCATCGGCAGCCACTATTATATCTGGGCTATACAGTAACTATTTTTTGACTGGAACGGTTGCTCTGTAAGAGCTGATGAGCTAAGAGAATGAATCTTCTGTCACTGTATTACTAAACTCACTGTGCATCAATTAATTAGCATTGCATGGTAGTCTGTATGGATTGTACAACAATGACGGCCATGCTATATCTATAAACTACATAATTCAAACACTTCTTATACTCCCCTACCATCTCTGATTCTTTAAGGGTCTTTGGTTGGGTATGTCCCTGCTTCGTGTTGCCATCTTCTTCAGTGGACCGGTCCGATGCAGAGGGTTCCCCTTCAGGTTGCCCCTGCTCATGGCTGTTCTTGTTCCCATCTTCTTTCTGGTGTGTTATCTATTTGATTGTAGTTCTGAATCAGTTCATCAGGCCATACGGGATAAAGCAATTAACTATACTATTACTATTGTAAACATAAAGATTAGTACATGCTGTTTTAGATATGACATTCCCTTAGCTATGACATTCCCTTAGCCATTAAAAGCAGGGTAGATTATGAGATTATGGTAGAAATCATTCCGAACGTAGCCTCGCCCCAGGTGCTCATGCGTGTTTCACCTGCTACTAGAGAGCCTGGTCACATACTTACGTAATTGTGTGTGGGCAGGACTACTCAATGCACTTTGCTGGTGACATTGTTTCAGTGCTCAGTCTGTGGTATAAACGGGCTCTGAAGAGTGTCTAAAAGAAGTATAGATTCGCTGCCTTCTTTGTTGACTGAGAACTGCAGTTGTCCTCACCCACGCAAAAATTCACCCTTCTGCTTTTCTACCCTACGTGTCATGCACGTGAGAAAATGTACCAGCCCCGTGCTCACAACTAGCTAAAGTAAAACATGCACGTGGGCCTGGGAACAAGGCTATGCCGAACTCCGACTATTTCTTACTATATACCTCTTTCTCTTCCTTAGAACTTTCACTCTGTGTCATCCACAGTCTGCAAGCTTCATTGTAGGCTTGCAGCACATCAGCTCCCTGTAGTGGGAAGTAGTAAAGGTATACATGTAACAGATTGTGCATAAGCATAAATTGATTATGGGGGGATAATGAGTTTGATTCTGCATGAGAGGCTTTTCCTATAAGGAGGATGAGGTATACGATTGCAGTAGATTTTGTGGCTTTAGAGTGGAGTCACACATTACTCTTATAGATATCAACGATCTATTAGACCATAGTTATACATCAGGTGTAATAGCTGGGTATCTAGTGCTTTATTTACATGTACATGTAACTCTAATGGCCATCTATTGCCAAGTCATGGAGTAATGAGCGTCATAGCCTTTTAATTTCAGGAACTTACTGTGACAAAATCTGCCCTGTAGGTTGAGAAGCAGTAGCAGAGCTGTGTTCCCGGTTCCCAACTTTCGCTGATGAAACCAAAGAGCCTCTTGTTATAGCGGTGAGGGTGACACACGTACACCTCCTCCATCTTGTGGACCAACATAAGCTTCTAGAAAGGAAGGGGATTGTCACTGTAAATAATGCTAAAACTGATCTGTAACACACTAGGGAAGTATCATCGCTCTAACCACCACAGAAATGAGCCTGTGAAGTAGGCCAGAACAGAAGTTAGAATTAGGACTAGGCATGCATAGGCATAGGCGCACTCTTTTCGTGTGAGACAAATCTTCACTATATTTGTGATTGAATTCTCACTGTGAAAATTAGTACTCATGAATCATGGTGTTATGTTATGCACGCTATGTAATGCGTGACCCTGAACGGTAAATTTCAGCTGCATTCTTAGCGCCTTGGACAAAAAAATTAGTTCCGTGAAAAGAAGTACGCCTGCGGTAGTAGCCTCGCTCCCAGGCCTTCCCAAAAATGGGAGAGAATCTAGTATCTTTTCTCACGTGATTCAACATGCCCTTATATGTAGCGGCAGGAGCCCATAACCCATGGGTTATGGGCTCCTGGTAGCGGGCATCAACAAGCCCTAAAGATTAGCTACAAGAAGTATTAATTTACTGCTTTTTCCTTTGGTGTCTGAGAACTACGTACAGCTGTGCTTGCCTAAGCAAAATTACTCCCCTAAATGTCACTCACAAGAGAGAAAAGATACCAAGGTCCCTCCTGTTTTCCCATTTTTCAAGGGGAGCTTTGGGATGAGGCTACATAAACAGGTTAACACACAATGACAATGGACATGAACACCTAAACATATGTATATGTGGGGGCAGTGTGACATTGAGGTTTAGGTATACACTCTCGATGCAAGGTAGAAGGGGAAAGGAGCAAAGGCTGCATGTCTTCTACCTACCCCATTTTTCTTGCTGGTGATCATTAGGTAGTGAGGAGTGATGGTGAGGATCACACAACTCTTCCCCCTCTTCTTTCTAGCAGCAAGGCTGTCGAGGGCCCTCTGGCAGCCGCCGTAGTCACTCCGATGTAGCACCATACCGCAGCCAAGAACCTGTGAAAGTTTAATATATGTAATAAAAGAGCCTTTCTCTCTCAGTGGTCCAGCCTAAATTTCCCCAGGAAAATTCTTTTATGTTGGTGCATAGCAATACACACAAAATTTGGTACACATTAGTCACCATTTCCAGACCCTCCAACATGCCCCTGCTTAATCCCAAACTCTCCCACTTCAAAATAAGCCTACTTTTCAGCAGGGGTAGCCTTGTTCCCAGGCTCCACTCTCCAGTTGCACTGTGCGATAAAAGCTGCGGAGTGGAGCCAGGGAACAAGGCTAAGCTGGGGCATGTTGGGGGTCTGGGAACAGTATGTAGCATTGACTTCAGGCCTGTCAATTTGTAACCCAGACACTGCACTCCAATCTATGCAGTTGTAAGGGGGCGTCTCCATACTATTTTGCTGAAGATAACTTCATTGTGACGTTAAGGGGAGAGAGGGTGAGGACTGTGACATTATCATTAATTAATTGAAACATCATCGCCATGCTACGTAGCATGGCTAGAAATGTACAAAGTACCCTGCTTGGTAGCCTTGTAGGCCACATGGAAAGCAATAATCACCGCAGTAGGTATGAGTACTTCATTGCAATCAATGCACCCTTGAGCGTGACATTATGAAGGGGGGAGGGGGGGGAATCAAAAATTAATGCCACCCTGCATGATGTTATTTGGACGAAAATGAGACACCCCATAAGGTACACTTTTTCTTTTGAGTCCAGTGGCAGGTATATGCAAAGAATGTGTTAGCTGCCTGGTTGAAAAGTATGTCTACAGTATGTTAAGTTAGTACCTTTACTACAAATGCTGCTGCATAGTTTTCCACTTGCGGCCACTGGAGAGATGGGTGGGGCTGGGAAAAGGGCGGGGCTGGTTGGAACTGAAATCGCTGGGACTTCATCGGAAAGGTCACGGGTGTGGCCGTTAACGGCCGCAAAAAATTATATCAACAAGTCAACGACGACAGAGAAAGCTAGCTAGGTAATACTGCTCATGCGTCCATAATTTGAAAATTGACGCGCACGTGCGACAAATGGTTACGTGAAACGCTACCCTCTCACCTCAAGCAACTTACACGACGCTCGATATGACTCGCTTACAGCCATTAGCAACCATTGGCCACAAATCCGTCTCCATGCCCGTCTGTCTGTCTGTCTGTTTGTCCTCGCTTCGATGACACTTCATAGTTTCCGTACTAAAATTCCGTATACCATTCCGATTACTCCTAACGGGATTTCCCCCACTAATGGGAGGAAAACCCCACTGTACTGTATGTACTAGTCTCGGTTAACAGTTTGCCAAAAACATGGATCTTAGCTTCTCTCTGAGACTCAGAAATTCGATCTGGGCGAACTATTCCGCCGGCCAAGGTTTCGCCTTGCAAAATCTCCCGAACAGCAGCAACTCCACGTGCAGTAAGCAGGTGGACGACAGTGATCTAAGGGACGGGAGGATTCCGACCGTGCTAGGGATCAACTTTGCTGTCTGGGTGGTAAGTATGAACATAGATAATATAGCTTCTATATTATCTATGGTAACCAGTGACCCAAGTTACAGCACATGGAAAGTATGTATATGTATAGGCCTAGGTGTTTGTATGAGGTAGGCCTCAGAAACAGGAATTTAGTTCAATAGTGCCTAAACACTTTTGCAGCTGTTTCATATTAAACGTTTTGCAGTGAAACGGCTGCACACGTAAAAATTGCTGAGTAGGAAGGCTATAGAAGTGTAGACAATCCGTTCATCAATCTTAACAAAAAGAATGCGGTGGAAATGATGTAACATTGATTGTTTTTTAGCTGAACTACCGAGCAAATGGGAGAAAATTGGTCTAAGAAACTTAAGATCAAGTTGCAGTAGCCTTAGAGCTTATGGAACGCTTCCGTAGTGTAGAGTGGAGAATAGTCTCGTGAGCCAGACCACGTTCCACGAAGAAACGTGCTTGGCTCGCAAGACTAAGTGGAGAAATGGGTGGGAGGGAGAAGTGAGTGTACGTGGGTGCTATGACCAGCTTGTCATAAGGAGAAAATAGGTCATTGTAGCCAAAAGAAGAATCATGGAATCATTTTTGATCACCACTTAAGGTCTCCTTGGAAGAACTCTTAAGAATTTCTAAAAGCATACCGTGGGTTGAGCACGAGGCAAAGCAGAATGCTAGTGGTATTTCCCTCCCTGGATATCCTAAATACCACAGCAACCCAATCTTATACAAGTACAAAAAAAAACATTTGCAAAAAATGTAAACCGACTCTCTAGTATACATGTAGGCTTCTCTACCTGTCGTACTACCACAGGTTTGTACCTACTGCAGTCTGGAGCTGCCACAGCTGTAGCGATTCCCTTTGGGGTTTCCGTTTTGAATGCTAATTGGAACGTGTAGTTCAAAGGGCACCTCCATGTAAGCGCCCACGTCCAATTTTCTTGGATGAGCGGCAAGCGTTCATGGGCACTTGCCTGAGATGGTAAAGTAATGATGTAATGCTATCGTGAGGTTTTGTTTTTCATGACCTTGACATTGGACTGGAGCTTTAGCTGTTGTTCAGAACCTCTCAACAGGTGCACGTATTTGAGACTGGGCTACAGTATTCTGATAGTGACATTCTCAGTAGTACAATGTCCTGACAAGATCAAGATGTGTAATAGCTGACTGTAGTCTTGCTAGCCAAACCTGACCTCTGGAAGTCTTTCCCCCTGAAGGAGTACTGTTGTGGTGTCAGATTGTACCCATTTCTGAGTTTGTTGGAATAAGTCCACCCAGCTTTGAATTAGCCCCCCCCCAGCAGTGCAGTTGGTCCTAGGAACAGAGCAGATTTTAGCTACTCGTATGGCTCGCTTCTTACTATCAGCAATGAGCGTATGATGACATGCTGTATATTATCTCTAGCATAGTGAGACATGAGTGCATAGTCCAGAGTTCATAGTTGCTAGTTTGTGGTTCCTTCTATGTTAATAAAGTCCATACAAGACACGCGTGTACATCCTGTGTGTGGTCCTGCATATCCTTATTGCAAAGGTATGTGAATGTTTGAGGTAACATGTAACCCCTGCTTCCATGGGCTAGCCTGATTGGAAGGGGAGCAGGTATGTTATTACATACCTTGGCAATTAAACCTCACTGGTACGTACATGCCTCTAGATCAGGCTATATTGCTGTCGAACCTGGGCTATCAGTGCAGGCTATTTACAATCAGTGGAAATGTTTTGTTTTTTCTGGGAAGGAAGCCACGTACTTGTGTACATGTAGCTCTGCTGGGTCATGTGTGGCTAGAACAATTTATGCCACATATATACATGTCTAGTCAAGCGGATGATCTATGTAGTGTGAGGTCATTCCTGCACAACACCATCACAATGCCTATCTTTGGACAGGATAGTATACAGTACCAACCATAATTGAACTGATTGAATTATACATGTGGCAGTCCCAGGTAGATAACGTACATTATTGGGTTGCGTATTTCGATCGCACCTGTGCATTCAAAGTGCTATATCTCTGAATTCCTTAAGGGCGGGGCTCATACGTGCTACGTAGAAGCCTCACATATTGATACTACTATGCAGCCCGTATGAGCCCCGCCCTTAACTGAAGTTCAGAGATACAGCACTTAATTTGAACACGCAGATGCGATCAAAATACGAGACGGAATAATGTTCCTTTTCTACCCGGGACTGCCACACATGTGTTTATTGGTGTCCTGCGTATTAGACTTTTTTTTTCTTTCTGTTCTGCTACTCCAGGTTTTGGTGCTTCTCTTCTTGATCATCCGCTACTGTGCCAGTGACTACAGCCGTGTTGGGCTGGTGACAAGCAAGAGGTAAGGGTATGCAAGACTTACAAGCGAATGCCAAATTAATTAAAGTATATTCTGGACAGCTTTCTGTGTGTAGACTGTGACAGTGTGGGATGTACCACACTGTACTGTCCCGTCCTGTGGTCCAATGGGACGGGATGGACAGTGGGGATTTTGGCCTGGTGTGTGGGACAGTGCTGTACCGTCCCGTCCCGTCCTGTGGGACATTAGGGTAGGGATGTACCCATTGGCCTGGTGACTGGGACAGAATGACACCATACCATCACACAGTACATGCTGCAATCCCCAAAATCCCAAGGGACTGATGTTTGGCAATCCTGGACAACCTTCCTTTATTCTTTATTCTGGTTGTTGCTAGAAGTGAATGGCTAACAGTTTGACACTTTCATTTTCACCCGACACTGTGCATGAGCACTTTATACTGAGTCCACAAAGTCTGCTAATTGCCACATGTGTATCTGACTGGAAGGGATGGTTGAGTGAGCATAGTTGCTTGTTTCCGATAGTCTACAATGTACTGTATACCTGCATCAGCAGTGATGAACATCGTCTGGTGCATCTAGTACATTTGCAATTGATGACATCATCGGAAAACGGTCCATAGTGATAGGTTATTCTCCAACCGTCTGTCTGCAGGTGGACGAGAGTGTTCTACAGCCGTGATCAGGGGACTCTGCTGAAGGAGGAGGAGTCTCGTTCGGAGAGCTCTTCTGCGGAGGAGGAGGATAAGGTGAGTAGGAATGGCTGTATAGTGTTGTATGGAGAAGGGAATGACTCTATTACATGCACTGCCTTTTACCTTCTTTCTTTCCACCTGTGCAGCACTGGTACACATGGATTATACGATTCTTCTTTAAGCTTGGGTATGTGTGTGTGTGTGTGTGTGTGTGTGTGCGCGTGCGTGACTTTTAAATGTGTGTAACCTTACTCCTGCTTAAAACTAGTCTCGGGTACCCAGACCCGTCGAAAAATTGTAGGCGATAGGCTGGGGCGGAAGTGTACACTCCGGAATGTTATTAACTCATAATTGCCTCCCTGCTAATGCTAGCTTAGTAGATTTCTCTATCACTTACCAGGCTGTACCTTGATGTCAGAGGAAAGGCTGACACTCTGAAGCGCAATAGCGCTCTAAGCAGCTTGTAAAACGCGATTCAAACACGACTTTTTCAATTAACGCACGTTAGAATGTAATTATTGGAAGTGCACCTGCATTCCAGGCGCTCGGTACACTTCCGCCCCAGCCTATCGCCCATACCCTCTTACAATTTTTCGACGGGTCTGGGTACCCGAGACTAGCTTAAATCCTCCTAATATTTTAGGTACACTTTATGGGAATCTTTGAAACACTGACCCAGGCTTTCCTAAGTAAACATACTAGAGTAATCAGTGGGTAAATGGTTAATTAGGCTTTGAAGCCCATCCTGGATCAAAGCAAAAAATACCTTCCATATAAGGAACGCTCTGCACTTGCGGTGAGTTCCTGTACTGCCTCCATGACAAGAACTGCAGTCTATAACCGAGGAGTGCTATTACCTCATACTCTGCAGGCCTTCCCACGGAGATTTTTTATCAGTCCTGTTTTTTTTTTCTCCACGGGTGTGAAAAATGTGTATGGGGAAGCTAGACAGAAGGCCATGTTAACGGTTCTAGCTGTGTTTCCAACCCCTCCACGAAACAACGATTTTTCTTATTTTGTGATGGGGAAAGGATAGCCTAGAGATGGCTGGCCAAGACCCATTCTAGCTCCTAGATCTGGCGTTATTAAAATGCTGTCTTTTCCCCCAGTGATGGTGAGATCCGTAGTCGCTGCGGCCCGGATGCCAGCCTCTACCTCTCCCTAGAGCGCTACCTGATCGTTCTCCTTCTGGTGCTCTCTGTTCTCTCACTTCTCATCGTTCTGCCCATTAATTATCTCTCTGGAGAGCTGCGTGAGTGTGTGTGTGTGTGTGTGTGTGTATGTGTGTGTGTGTGTGAGTGTATGTGTGTGTGTGTGTGTATGTGTGTGTGAGTGTGCGTGTGTGTGTGTGTGTGCATGTGTGTGTGCATGAGTGTATGTATATGTGCGTGTGTGAGTGTATGTATGTGTATGTGTGTGCACTAGTCAGTGTGTGTACATGTATGTGAGTGTGTGTATGTGTGTGTGTGTGTGTGTGTGTGAGTGTGTGTGTGTGTGTGTGTGTGTGTGTGAGAGAGAGAGAGTCTGAGAACAGAACTAATAGTCGGTGGTACTTGTATATCAAACACACACACTCCCCTTTCAAGAATCATAAGGCAAAGGAGTAGAGTACTAGTTTTGTAGTGCTTAGGTTTGTCTCCTCGTCCCCAGTCCCATGTGCATACAGCCTCATTCCCAGCCTCTCCCTCCAGTCCCATGTGCATACAGCCTCATTCCCAGTCTCTCCCCCCCAGTCCCATGTGCATATAACCTCATTCCCAATCACTCCCTCCAGCTTTTCGTCGCTTGCAGCATGACTGCAAACAACGTAAAGCTGCTGGGAACGAGGCTAGCACTGACTCCACTGTCCTCCTCTCTTCTCCAGAGCCGTCGGGGTTTCCCAGGACGACAGTGTCCAATGTGGCTGCCAGGTGAGTGCTGTGCGGCTAGGGCTGGGGCGGAGTGGAGCTGGGACGGAGTGGGGCTGGGGCGGAGTAGGGCTGGGACGTAGTAGGGCTGGGGCGGAGTGGGGCTGGGGCAGACTGGGGCTGGGGCGGAGTGGGGCTGGGACGGACTGGGGCTGGGGCGGAGTAGGGCTGGGACGGAGTGGTACTGCAAGTAATAATGACTGCTCTCCAACATTTGAGGGTTATCAAAATAAGGAACCTACTAATGCAGACTGCAGACAGCTGTTTTGGCCTATTTGGGCCTGGGCTATGCCCTTCTGCATAGCGATACATGTACTCCTTCTCTGCTCTCCTCTGCTCTCCTCTGCTCTGCAGCTCTCGGGCTCTGTGGGCCCACACTCTCTTCTCTCTCATCTACCTGGTCATAGCGGGGGTCTTCATGATCCACTACTCCTTGAAACTGGGCCGGCTCCAGCAGCAGTATGTAAGTCACTTACCTGAGGTAGCAGTATGTAAGTCACTTACCTGAGGGGGGGTTTGAGGGGGTTCACACGAACCCCACCTGGGAAACCTAAAGACTACTATGAGGCCTAGCATCGCACAAACTCACTGCTTTCAAATGGCCGGCTACGGTAGGTTCAGGAACCAGTATCAGTAGGCGACACACCATTGCTACCTGTCGATCGTCAAGTGCACTGTTAAGAGACCTACGTGACAGAATGGGCATGCAAACTTCTGCTTAATTGCGAGGGCCGGGGCACAGGGGAGGGTCTGGGAACGAGACTAGGCTAGGTGCTTCACGGCGTCTGTGGGTGCACACAGCACCCACGGCTAAGAACCCCTTTAGGCAATACTCATCATTGGTTTACAGGTGTAATTTTCGGCAAATATAGTTTCATGCCCAGGTCGAGATTCATTGTACATGTATCTGCACCTCTGCTCGCCCTGTGGTTGGCAGCGTAATTACGCTCAAACAGATTAAAATTATTGTGGTTAGAGCCTAGTTTATACTTTTACATGCAATCAACTACAATACGTGGCAAACTATGCAAACCCATAAGTGTTTTGCACGCACTGTGGGTATAAAAGCAGCAAGTGCCAGCCTCTCACTGGTTATCTCAAATGCATGTAGTTAGCGGTCACAATTGTGACGCAATTTTTGGAAGGCCAGCAACACGGCCTTTTGGGCACTAGAATTTGTATTAGGATGGAGTGGGAGTACTAATTTAAGCCAGCGTACCAGGTACAGTCTACAGACACACCCACTAGTAGCAGTCCATGTGCAGTCTGTCCTCGAAGTATTGATTCTCTGCCTTTCCTCGATGTCTGAGAGCACCGCAGCTGTGCTTGCCTACGCAAAATCGAGTCCTTTCTACCCCCTTTCCACCCTGAACATCACTCATGTGAGAAAAGATACCAGCTAGGCTCTTGGGAGGGCCGGGGGGTGAGGCTACCCCACCCAGATGCCCACACGACCATATAAGTCCCGTTAGGCCTTTTTACAGGGCTCCCAAAAATTGAGTCACATTGCTTCCTTCAGCAATTGTGACTACAACACGACAGTGTGGCTGTATTCAAATAAGAGATAATACACTGAAATGTGTTGACACACCGCTGCTTATATACCCCCTGTGTGCGCAAGACGCTTATGGGTTTGCATAGTTTGCTTACCATTCATAATTGCTAATTAACAGTTGATTGCATGCGAAAAGCCACATTAGGTTCTAACCACAGCCTGGTGCACAACATGGCTGCCAAGCCAGAGGCGTGCGAAGCCCAAGGCAACTTACAGCAATGGTAAATGTTTTCACTCGCTTCTCTGACTATTTATTGCTGCTACTAGTGCATTTTGATGAAACTGATGTGTTTATTCGCACATCAGTCACAAGACATAACTTGATAGGTCATGTGATCCCCTCCCCCTCCCTCAGTCCAATCACAAGACATAACTCATGTGATCCCTCCCCCTCCCTCAGTCCAATCACACAGTGATGATCCAGTGGATACCCAGTTACATTCACAGGGAAGACCTCCTGAACCACTTTCAGTGAGTTGGGGGATTAGGGGCTTTCCCAAACCATGCCCTCTTCATTACACATTCTCCAAGTGTTTCCACCGTACTGAATACTCAATAATACCGTGTTTCGTTTGCCATATATATATGCTTAGAAATTTAAACATTCACTGTACATTTATGTAGAGATTGGGGCCAGATTGCGTCCTTGCTACAGATCAGCCCCCCATTTTCTTTGTTCTCCCTACCTCCCTCCCTCCTCCTGCCATCCATCCCTCCCTTCTCTCCCTCCCTCCCTCCCTCCAGAGAAGCTCTTCCCAACTCACCAGTGGCTGACCTGCAGTTGGCCTACAATGTGTCCAAACTCACAAAGCTCTCAAACAAACTGTAAGTTTGGCCATAGTAACAAAATTCATAGATTCTGGTACAACCTTGGACTACTTACATCAGGTACACTGAGCTTTGAACTAGTATAACAAAAGTGTGAAGGGCACCAATTTTACATGAGAGTGGTGACCAGAAACTATGAATTTTGTTACTGAGACTTTCCACTACTGACCTCTGCCTGTATGATTGATGTATGCATATATAGATTCGCTTGCGTGACTATCTGGAACAATCTTCACTAACAATTCAACAAATCAAACCGATATGGTCATCTGAGCAGCGCGTTAAATGCAATTCGATTCCCGTGAGGCACTCCGGAATACCATGTATGCACTACAAGTAGTATTCAAGTATCACCTACATGTAGCAAAGTTCCTCTTGTTCTTATCCCCCTTTCTATGGTTTTGTCTCTATCCTTTCATCCCCATCTTGCTTCCCACCTCCCCCCTCCCCCTCTCCCTCTCCCTCTCCCCTCCCCTCCCCCCCCCTCCCCCCCCCCCCCCCCCCCCTCCCCCCCCCCCTCTCCCCACAGTACTGAAGTGAGGCACAGCCTGGACTCCGTGGAGAGCATGAGTGCAGAGTTGGGGAAGGATGAGACTGTGAGGGTTGGGTGTGGGAAGGTGTGCTGCTGCTGCCCCGACCACTGCTGGAACAGCACTGTGGTATGCCCTGAGGAGGAGTTTTAGCTCTCATTGCGCAATTTTGGAATGGAAATGCTGATACTAAAACTCTCTAGTTTATGGCCATGAAGTGTACATCAGTGCAGTTGGTTCAACCAGATGTGAATTACACACAGAGTTTAGCCATTTAACAAATAGTGTGCTACACTTCTGTATGCAGGCAGTTTTGGATATCAATGAAGGGTTATAATACAACAGTATTTCAGTGCATTATGAAAATGGGGTAAGACCTATAGCGACAGGCTCACTCTACAAGACTAGCTAACTGTACAGTGTGCTGAAAATAATGGCAGTAATGTGTTTCACTGTGAAAAGAATTTTTTTGGTATCCACAAACCGCCATTATTTGTGGTATATTCAGTATGACATACAATTATATTTCACTTCTCCATTCTCTCCTCTCCCCATTTTCTCTCCCTTCCTGCTTCGATTCCCTTCCCTCCCCTCATCAGGAGGACGCTCACACTCACTATGATTCTCAGCTGGGTGACCTGACGGACGAGATCGAGCTGGAGAAGAGGGCCGTGACGGACAAGCGGCTGGGTATCGGCTTTGTCACCTTCACCAGAGGGAGAGACGCCACTGAGTAAGGGGGAGGGGTCACAGCCAGTGTCCTCACTGGGGGTATTGCTGTGGGTGGAGTTTTAACCATATATGGTATACGCCCATACCTGGTCTTGTGATTTAATCTCAGAGTAGACAGTAGAGATGATTGGCTGCCGTTCACTATGCATGGTCTTCACCCTCCGAGTATAATGCCAGAGTATACCCATCCCTGGTTATTAGTGCAAGCCCACACCTAAATCCTGAGCCCACCCCTGAGTATAAGCCCACACACTAAAGTCTTATGCCCTGGAGTGACTAACTCCTAACCACCCTGAGTATGAGTCCACCCCTACACGAGTATGAATCCACCCTGCATGAGCATGAGTCCACCCCTACACGAGTATGAGTCCACCCTGCATGAGCATGAGTCCACCCCTACACGAGTATGAGTCCACCCTGCATGAGTATGAGTCTACCCCTGCATGAGTATGAGTCCACCCATACATGAGCATGAGTCCACCCCTACACGAGTATGAGTCCACCCTGCATGAGCATGAGTCCACCCCTACATGAGTATGAGTCCACCCTGCATGAGTATGAGTCTACCCCTGCATGAGTATGAGCCCGCCCATGCGTGAGTATGAGCCCGCCCCTGCATGAGTATGAGCCCGCCCATGCATGAGTATGAGTCAACCCCTGAGTATAAGCTCTCTTTCCTGCAGTTTCATCAACTCGTGTAGGATCTGTCGGCACAGGCCCAAGTCCAGCATGTATGATAGTATCAATGCTCGCTGGTGGTGGGTGTCCGTTGCCCCCTTCCCCCTCGACGTACTGTGGTGAGTTCAGAGATGATGTAATGGAAACTATTTCCTGTAGTAAGCCTATGGGAGCGATGATGTAATTAAATTAGTGAAGCTGATTAATTTGTGATGGTGTACATGTATGTACATGTATGTTCATGGAAAGCGTGTATGAATGTAGAGTATACTGTATGCAAATCCACACCGTTGTATGACTTACGCACGAGCGGTGAACGTGAGAATTTTTTTGTAAAGACCATTCCAAATTAATTACTTGTTTAACAGATTTCCCGAGATAGTTTTCTTCAATTCAAGGGCAAACTACCGATGTCCCTCGCTGTACAACAGCAGCCAAGTACTCACCGCCTCTCTTCAAAATATGCTTCTATTGATTCTGTGCTACTGTGCATGTGCAAAAGTAGGGTAGTACAAAAACAGTAATTCTTTTTTACTCTTCCTGGAAAAAATATAATGCGTAGCCCTCACATAAACGTTTTGAGATGTATTTGAAGAATTGATACTGCATTTGCCTGAAAGAACGTGCATTGATATCGCTCGATTGTGCCCTCTGATTCTAGTGCTCATATCTCTACTTAAGCAGAGGCTACACAAACTCTACTAGCCTGGAAGCTGTAGTAAGCCTTCCTTAGTAAGGGAAATTTTGTGTGCCACAAGCTCGAAGACGGCATCCATGGAAGGAAGTAATTTTCAAAGAAAATATGAAGTAATATATGGAATTAAATTTAAATTCATACCACGTACCCTACAAACCTGCCTCTAGCGTTCTAGAAATCCGTTAAACAAGTAATGGCCTAATTAGAAGTACTTTCTACAAACAAAATAAAGCACTTTCTATTCAACAGTCTTTAGTCAGCAAGGGGATGATGTAATGTAAATTACATTGGGTAGGTACATGGGGAGAGTGATGTAATAATTAATACTTCATCTCCTATCAGGGAGAACCTGTCGATAAACTATGTTTTCTGGTGGCTCCGTTGGATATTCATCAACATTGGTAAGTCCCGCAGCTGTACTGTCACTCTTGGGCACTCACTGAGCAGTGAGAACTGTGTATACATTGTGAGTATGGGGTGAATCAATACTTCTTGCAGTTAATCTTTAGGGAGCATTTGGCTGGTACTAAGATTGCTGTACGTTTTCTGTGTGTGTATTCGTTCGCACTTATAACATGCATTAACTTATGTCATTGTGTTACCATGCCACTGTAGCCATGAGCACAGTGGAAGCTACTGGAAGTTTGCAGGCTCAATAGGCCAAGGGACGTCAAACTATCTGATAGCTTTGTGTTTTGGCAAATTCTGGTAGCTACTAACTGGAAGTGCACGAAAAATTGCTGAGTCAGTACTTTTGCTGGACGCGTCGAGTGATCTGTTGCTGATTACAGAGTTGCGATTAAACATCTGGCTGGTGTTTCTTACTACATGCATGAATATTATTAAACGCGTTTGTTTAGTGTAGTCCTAACTTGAGTAATTGCTTTTGAGCTACTGGAGTG
This sequence comes from Phakellia ventilabrum, assembly GCA_963921505.1. Classification (NCBI taxonomy): domain Eukaryota; kingdom Metazoa; phylum Porifera; class Demospongiae; order Axinellida; family Axinellidae; genus Phakellia; species Phakellia ventilabrum. The sequence goes on along the minus strand of OY997386.1, from coordinate 1,782,497 downwards.
GACAAGGCCGCATGGCCCAATGGATAAGGCGTCTGACTTCGGATCAGAAGATTGAGGGTTCGAATCCCTCTGTGGTCGTCTAGTTTTTGCTTCTTCTCCTTTTTTCCCCTTCTGTTGTTGACAATTTGCCATTGCCTTCTTTCTTTTTTTCTTACTACTGTTGTCATTTTGCCATTGCCTTTTTTCCCTTTTGTTTTGCTCTGCCTTGGTTTTCTTTGTTTTCAGTATTGCCTTGCCTGCCTGTATAACTAAAGTTATATCCACTATAAATAAACTATATTATGTATACGTGTCCATCTGTTTAAAAGGATACCATTGATTGTCTCATTTGAATAGGAGCTAAATGTACGAGCATACACTTGTCAGAGCTCATAGTGAATGTCAGTTTCACCAAAATATCCAAATCTGACGTACTATAGCAATGAGAAATTTTTGAAAAATGTGACAATGTATGTCTTGTGTATGTGCATGCACATGCACTTGTACATGCATACACAAGAATGCAAACACTTGCATGCCTCACACACCCTCACACATAACACATCTACCCATTCACCCACACACAAACACACACATATACACACATACACACAACACACGTACAAACAGTTCTCTTTGTGTTCATCTTCTTCTTCACCACTCCCGCCATCCTCCTGGCCTCCATCGATCAGATCAGAATAAAGCTATTCAACAGAACGGAAATAGCAGTAAGTCTCCTGCACATACCATTACATGTACAACAGGCACTGTGTTACGTGACCTTCTGCCAGATATCACATGTACCAGGCAACTCTGTGTGGTAATAGCCCCATGTAGCCTTGTTCCCCGTCTGTACTCCCTTTTCCCCCCGCATGTTGTAAATAAAGCCCGGTTTTTTTACAACATGCAAAAAAAGCTGGGAGTGGAGACTGGGAACGAGGCCAAGCCCCATGCCCAGGCCACATGCCTAGGCCACATGCCCAGGCCACATGCCCAGGCCACATGCCTAGGCCACATGCCCAGGCCACATGCCTAGGCCACATGCCCAGGCCACATGCCCAGGCCACATGCCCAAGCCCCATGCCCAGGCCACATGCCCAGGCCACATACCCAGGCCACATGCCCAGGCCACGTGATTTACTGAGTACAAGGCTAGTATATCTATTGCCGAGTGGGTAGTGAGGTAACTAATCGTGTTGCATGAAGATTCTATGTATGTTTGTATGTATGTAAGTAACGCCACAGGAATGCAATTAGTGCAAACATATTTCCTGTAGGTGCAGCATTGCTTCTATGCATGTGCTGTAGAGCCAGAGCAACTGTAGCACTAGCAATGGGTAACTTTAGCTGTCGGTGGAAGTTTATAGCGCTCAGGATGCACTGCAAAAAGTGAATTTTGAACCAAAAAGTATGCCATAGTTTAGAGCTACAGTAACGATCTGTGTATGCTGCTGCAGCCCAGCTGCTCTGCCGGGCCCATTGCTATTGCTGGATTCACTTTGGCTAGGCCAGACTATCGCTAGTGCTAGATTGCACCATCGCTAGCACTAAACGTTATTGAGAGCTATTGCTAGCACTGGATTGTACCACTTCGAGCCCTAGATTGCACCACTGTGAGCTTAATGTTATTCTGTCATTCTGTGGAGGGCTAACGTTCACCATTGCTAGTGGTAGATTGCATCATCGTGAGCGATATGAAGTTGATCCATCGTGTGGCTAAATATCATCACATCTCCAGTGATGAGAGTAATAGTGAGGAAGGTCTTTCCCAGTGGCCCATACAAGAAAGCTGCTTATTTTTGCATCTGCAGAGCCGCTTTCCTTTGAATATCTCCATTGTGCAGTCGTGTGTAGTAATCCATCCCTCCCTCCCTCTCTCTCCAGTCCGACTTCAACAACATCGACCCCCTGGTGAAGGTGTATCTCTCTAACCTCCTCCTGCTGCTCTTTGCCTCTCTCATGCCAATTCTTGTCTACAGCAGCTGCTACCTCGAGGCCCACTGGTCCAAGTAGGTTGCCTTGTGCTACGTACATGATGCTCGGCTTTAGAGTTTACATGGAACTAGTACATGCATGTATATCACAATTTACCTGTACTGCAGATAGGAGTAGTATAGACTACTTCTGCAACTAAATTTCACTAGTCGATTGCATATGTGGCAGTCCCGGGTAGAAAACAAACATTAATCCGTTGCGTATTTCGATCGCATCCGCGCATTTAAAGCGCTGTATCTCTGAACTTCCGTTAAGGGTGGGGCTCATACGCACTGCATAGTAGCGTCAATATGTGAGGCTTCTATGCAGCGCATATGAGCCCCACCCTTAACGGAAGTTCGGAGATATAGCACTTTGAAAATGCGGATGCGATCAAAAACGCAACGGAATAATGTTCGTTTTCTGTAAAGTACCAAACGGTGCTGTCAGCCATAGTTGGACTCTGATGGAGGTTGTAAGAGCCTGAGTTTGATAATCACTCCTCCTTCCGACTAGGTCGGTACGAGAACAGACCATTATTCGCAAGACATATATCTTCCTCATGTTGATGGTCGTCCTTCTCCCTTCCATCGGGCTGACAAGGTATGTTCTGACTGACTATATAGTGCTATTAGGCAGTAGGAAAAGATCCTACCTTAAGTATGAACCAAAATATTTCTTCCAACCCCTCCCTTGACCTCTTCTCTCCAGCCTGAATGCACTTGGTGAGCTGGCCGCTGGGGGGAACGAAGCAGTGCGGGAGAAACTACAGTGAGTGGGGACTAATCAAACTGGATAGCTATGGTACACTTCATATTCCGCATACATTCTCCCCTCCCTCCCTCCCTCCCTCCATCCATCCCTCCCTCCCTCCCTCCATCCATCCATCCATCCCTCCCTCTCTCCCTCCCTCCATCCCTTCCTCCCTCCCTCCCTCCCTCCCACCCTCATCACTCCCTCCCTCCCTCCCTCCCTCCCTCCCTCCCTCCCTCCCTCCCTCCCTCCCTCCCTCCCTCTCTTTTCCTTCAAAAGGTGCGTCTTCCTCCCCAACAATGGAGCCTTCTTCATCTCCTACGTGATCATCTCTGCCTTCGTTGCTACGGCCATTGAGCTCTTGCGGATACCGGAGCTGATAGTGTACATGTACCGCAGGTTCAAAGCCAAGACCAGACTGCAGAGGGAACAAGCTCTCAAGAAAGTCAGTTGTGCTCTCTGTTTTGTTTCCTAAGATATACTAGTCAGGGGTTCATTTAGGAAAATTCCCAAGTATGGTCATGTGGGGACAAAAGCACACCAGAAGGCATTTGGGGGGGGGGGCGTGCATATAGTGAGCAATATTCAAGGATTGAAATTTCTAAGGGGGGCAAATGCCCCCCTACTCCCCTAATGAAGCCCTGCTAGTGGATGTTAGAGGTTGTTTTATGTTCATGAAAACTGAATTTAATAATGTGAAGTTTGATGTATTTCTGATTGTGAAAGTTTGTTTTCACCACATTGTATACAGAAGATGGATTCAGTAAATATTTTATTTGCGCAGGCATCACAACATGACTTCCTGTATGGAGTGCAGTATGCCTGGAACTTGGTCATCTTCAGTATGGTCATGACCTTTAGCCTTAACACTCCCATCATTGTTCCCTTTGGTGAGTGTGTGTGTCATATGCTATAGTGTGTCTATCCCTTACTGTGTGTGTCTGTGTCTGTCTGTCTGTTTGCCTGCCTGTCTGTCTGTCTGTCTGTCTGTCTGTCTGTCTGTCTATCTGCCTGTATGCCTGTCTTGCCTGGATGCCTGTTTGTGTACAGTATTCAGCAGACAGGTCTATTTGAATGTTTTGTTAACTGGGTCTTCCTTTATAAAATTCCAGGTGTCCTTTATTTTATACTGAAGTACTACACAGACAAGTACAACATCTACTATGTGTACCAGCCAGCCTCCTTTAATGGGCGGCAGTTTCTGCACCGAACGGCCAGCAGACTCGTCATTATAGGGGTGATTCATTTGCAAGTTTCTACACTATTCTTCTCTGTAGTCAGACTTGGTAAGCAGCTAGACCGTAATCAATTACATGTACTTTTGCCTAATTCTTACTATATTTTCGTTTTTTTTGTAAACCACAAAATTTTGAGGGGTGCACTAGCTGGCTATGCTAATATTTCTGCTGGCTATCAATATGGCCAAAAGACAAATCGACTGTACAGTGTGTTTCATGTATGCTTTAGAAATATAAAGTGATCTTGTGAGTTTTAGACTCCTGCCTGGTATCGTGTGGTGCTCTAATTAGAGTACCCCAAACATAACCATTGCCCCTAGCGACTCAGTTTTAGATTTAGATATGCTAAAAACAACCCCCAACTTTTTGAAGGTGGTCCAGCCAAGTGACCCACAGGGGTGCAACTGAACACCTTTACTGTAGAACCTGAAATGTATGGGGGATCTGCACCAATAGGTGATAAGGTGCCTATATATAGATCCAACATCACTACCGTAGGCGCTCTAATTATGCGTCGCCCAAAAAATAATTGTTTTTGCAAGGCGACGCAATATTAGAAATTCGGTCGTCACAGCGGTGACACATAATTAGAAATATGACACACAATCTAGGCTGCTACTGTAAACGGAAGCGATTTAAAAGACCTGGAACGGCTTGCAAAGCGAAAAAGAACTTCACAGAAGATAGCGACAAGGCACCTTTTGTGTATGAAAAACCTGAAGTGAGTTTTTCACTTACACATCGTCTGTCTCCTTGCCCCCCTCCCCTCCCCCCTCCCCCCTTCTTTTCTAGGTATGGTGAATGCTCGTGGTGTCGTGATGATCATTGCCTTCACGTTGACCTGTCTCATCTTCATCGGCTTCATGTTCTTCGGCTGGTTCTCTCACCTTTTGCCCCAGCTCAGAGACAAGATGGGGAAGGTACGGTCACTGTGTGTTCCACTTCCAAGCAGAACGTTTTGGCAAGTAATCTCATTCCCAGGCTGTCTGCCCAGATTTATCTTGTAGTCAACAAAATAGCAACAAAATGCTAGTGACAATATGTATGTACGTTGCTGTGATTTTGATCGAAGATGCTGAACCCCCCTCCCCCTCCTCTCTCTCTTCAGGAGTACCAAGTATTTGGTCCTCGGAGGGACAGTCCAGGGAGGAGCAGGGAACAGAAGGAGGGGGAGGAGGAAGAGAAGGGGGAGGGGCGAGAAGAACCCGTCATTAAGGTTTGTTAGTTCCTACTGTTACGTTACTGTTATATGGAACAAGCCTCATTTTTACACATTACCTGGGATTTTAACTTGCTTCTAGCGGACACCGTAGCCAGTCTAAGTGACTGTATTCCACTCCCCTGAGCTACACATAGACAATAGCTACTTCAGGTTTTTCACCAGCCGGCCGGCTGGTCCTAAGATTGTTTTACATTTTTGCGTTGTTTGTTTGTTTGGTTGTTTGTTGTTTGTTGTTTGTGTTTGTTTGTTTGTGTGTGTGTCTGCACTTATCATGTAATGGATACTGTACTTTAGGACAGCCTGGCTGTATCTCTCCTCCCATGCACTCTATGTTAGGAAATAGCTGCTGTAATTTCCTGTAAGCTTTTTGCTATAATATTACAACAACAAACCACTCACTTAGTGCTTCGCTATGTCCTCTTCCACTCCAGGGTGCGTACATCCCAGAAGTTCTGAAGCAGTCCACCGAGAGAGCACAACCAATTCAACGTGAGAACTCTGTCAATGGCTACCAGTCGTTTGGAAGCACAGACCGCATGGGTAGAAATAGCCCTCGTAGTAGTCCCACGCAACGCCGGAGTCCAACACAACCGGCCAGTCCTGAGGATTCGAAATCTAAGTCCCCTGATTCACAGTCATCGGCAGACTTTAAAACGCAGCAGGGGAGCGTGCAAGTGGAGGTTGCTACAGATACCGACGGCACTGGAACTGATAGTGAGACAGCAGTTCTTATCTGAAAAGAGTTTTATTACTGCTTTGTTTGGCAGAGATACGAGACTGATAGCTCATTCACCATGCATCTACTTGTATGACTAAATTATCACACAATGCAGCTCCCATATGCATGTATGATTGTACTATACAGTGCTACTGCCATGATTTAGATTTTGTATTACAGATGTGTGGCGTGTACTTTTGTGTTTGCTTTTTTATTGTACCATGGTATCGGATTGATGCATGTATATTAGGATTGTTGCATTCAACAACGCCTAATGGTAGCTATGGATGGACCATAATATCAGTACACTAAAGGCGGCTAAACATATTATACTCTGTGCTAATTGCAGCCGGCACAGACTCCGATGTTAGGAGATTAATTAAATTCCTTGTGACATTGCTATTTATTAATCTCATCCCCAGACTCCATGTGCAAAAGTGCATGTGTGGAGCTAGGGTCTGGGAACAAGACTAAGTATTTATCAAAGATCAGCTAAACTACGGTAGTTGTACATTCTGAACCTCAATAGGTAGCTAAATAGGTACAAGATGACCTCTATAGCATTCTAGGCAGAGTATTATTGTTTGCAGCTACGGACTTTAACAATATAATCAAAGCTGACTTAAGTCACTAATAGAATACTAAGACATTTGTGCATTGTTTAGTGTTCTCTACCTCGTGGTGAAATGAATCGAGGTTGGTAGTAGAGAGTGGCACAGAATCTGAGGTGTGGAAGTATAGTGCAAGTTTGGCTCTTAAATAAATATGACGTCACGTAATTGACACGTAACCAAACCCATAATCAAATTGCATGTTTTTTTCAAACCTAATAAATAAGCCGGTAGCGGTATAGTGGGTGGAGCAGTTAGCTCCGGGCTGTGACCATGTGTGTTCGGGTAGAGGGTAACGTGGTTTGGCAACTGCCACGGTGGTCTCGGACAGTACGGCCTAGGATCCGTCCGTGTCCCAAAGCCTGGCACACTAAACAGACCCGATGACGATCCCTGTACCATAGAGGACAGGCGCCCGAAAGGCTGAAGGCTCGGTCAGCCGGAACGACCTGCCCGTTCACCCCTTAACGTGGCAGTGTCACATGGCCTAGGGTTCCGTTGGGAGAAGAGGGTTGCCCTTTTTTTTCTCTCTTTTTTTTTTGATTCACTCATAATCGTACTCCTCCCGCAGCTGTTTCCTTACTCAGTAGGTAGGTTTGCACTAGGGAGGTAGGATCGTACCATAAGTCTTAGGGAGGCACAGCAGATAGGCTGTCTGCCTCTGTACTACCCTATGGAGGTTCAGCAGGTAGTGACGTGCCCGTGTACTACCCTATGGAGGTTCAGCACTCACAGTCAATACATAATGGCAATGCTTATTATGATTATGTATTATATTATATTATGATTCCCAAAGCCTGGCACACTAAACAGACCCAATGACGATCCCTGTACCATAGCGGACAGGCGCCCGAAAGGCTGAATCAGCAGGTAGAGTGGATGGTTGGTGGAGGTTCAGCACCCTCCCATTTGGTAGTTGTCCTTATTATTCAAGGAGTTGATGACATAAGAAAAGAGAGGGCCACACCTATCTATCTGCTTATCTTCCTTTCACATAATATAATATGCTTCCTCAGGCAATGCGCCCTTTACATGCAAGTGAACTGTAAACCTACTATTGTCAATGTACAATTGTACCTTATGTACATTGCTAACCACTGCAGCATGGGTATCTGATACAGGAACCATAGATGTATATATGCTAGCTAGATCACCTTTTCTAAGGCCATTGACTATATATACTAGTCTCATTGAAACCCAAAGCACCACACCGATTTAGTTGCTGTACCTTTCCAGAAATCTCATGATGGCAGGTTTCAAGAATAAATAAAATGTCACACATCCAAAATTCAGGGAGGGAGGGATATTTTATGTATGTCCCACTCTACATAATTATATACATGGAGGAAATGCTGTACAAGATAAATAGTAAAAAAAATAGCTGACCAATTGTCACACAAAGTTACGAACAGATATAAAAATCAATGTCATTATGATACAGGTATGAAAATTTCAGCGCAGTACAAACGACCTTCTTCCCTACGGTAAAAACATAAGCGATCATAGAGATTTTGATGGCGCATCTTTTTAAATGCATCTGATAACTCTGTATAATTTGCATCTTTTCCTCTGCTTGTTATCCATTCAAAAAATATTAGCTCAACAAGCTTGTTTTGTGCTGTCATTGCTTTCTGCTGTAGTCTATCATACGTCGTTGGCCCAAGTAGTATGACACCTAGCTCCTTTATCTGGTTTTCATCGCAGTTATCAAAAACCTGCTTCAAAAAAAAATTTGCAAGAATTTTGGCATTCCTGTCCATTTCTGTTATACTCTTTGGTGGAATAAGCAGGGGAGGTGACGGACTCCTACTTTTTTCCTCAGGTGGTGTAATAGGGGTGTATGTAGGAATGGCTGATGATTGTGGGGTTTCCGGTAGAAAGGAGTCGTTAGCTTCACGAGGTGGTGTAGGAGGTTGAAGGCCAGCAGTATACGGACCAGTAGCTTCCAGGGGCACTGATGCTTGCCGTACTGTATAAATAAGAGAAATGTTTGTCAAGAACCCAGTTGAAAACCAGGAGCAGTGAGATACAATGTAGTATGGTGCAGTACATAGTTGGCAAAATTCAAACATGGCCTACATATCATAGGCGTAGGAAGCAATATCACTTTGGGGGGGTTGAACATGTAGGAGCTGCAACAGGCAGCTCTAAACTAGAGGGGTCTGGGGGTATGCCTCCGGATTTCAGACCTTCTGACGACCTGCCGGTCATACTCTTTTCTAGCTAAGATACTCATGTTATTAGTCTTGCACTCAGGGCTCGCGGAACTTGAGAAGGTGTGGCTCCGCAATAACTGCCACGCATATGAATGCATTGCTGGAATTATGAAGCTGCAATTGTAACTAGCCAGGTATGAACGGCTTATACCACTAGTATAAGCCGTTTGGACTTGCCACGAGGCATGCATGTGATGTAATATGAGAAAGCAATCTTAATGAACATCGAGGGTGAAATAATGGCAGGGGAGGGGGGCTGGTCCCCCCCCTGCCCCCCTCCCAGTTCCTATGCCTATGCATATACAGTAGCGCAATCTTTCAGTCATTCTTTTAACCACGACAAATAAAACTCTGTGTACTGCTATCAATCCACATGTGATGTCGTTGTTTGCTGCAGATAATTATGTGCTCCTATGCAAGCAATATATATCATTATCCTCAAACCAGAAAACATGAATGTAGTTAAGGATGTTCCAATTATGATTATCAGTCAGGTGCACACCTCACAAGCCTGGCATGTGTGTTTCCGCAACATCATTATCATTACTACATGATAGCGGTAGCCTCATCCCCAGGCCCTCCCTAAACTAATAGGGTCTGGGGATGTTCAGGGTAGAAAGGCAGTAGAAAGGACTATCTTTTGCATAGGAAGCTCTCCCCATTTTATGAAGAGCCTGGGAATGAGTCTAGACGGTAAGTTTGCAGGCCAAATTCCAAGATTGTTAGGAGTTGTAACTGTGCACTACAATTTAAACTGCTGTGTCAGCACTTTTGCTGTGTATGTTCTGTTATGTTAGAGTATTTGTATTGTTCGAGCTACAACCTAACCAGCTCTAGATCTGCATTTAGCCTGGTGCTAAGGATTACCATAGATAATTTACATGCCTCGGCGATTACACTACTTACTCTAGCCTCGTACCCAGTATCCTTGAAAGGAGACTGGGAACGAGGCTATACTACTTTTGTCTACCAAGAGACCATCACCGATGGCGATTGTAATGAGTGTAAGGATCAATTGCCTATGAATAATTATCCCTGTAATTCCTTAATTTGCAGTTAATTGATACAATTACCCAATCAGTAGATACGTATTGAGTGAACTATTAGGACAGCATTGATGCAATTAAAAGATTCTGGTTTGTACATAACTCACTTGCGACTTGAACTGCAAATTTGCAGCAAAAAAGTCTAATGATTTCTCTGTGTCCAAGATGTTCACGCTCTTCTGATACTGCTTCCAAAAACTTCTGATGTCCTCTTGGCTTCTGGTCAATGAAATGAAACAATTCCAGTTTGCGATCATATTCTGTAAGTGTACGGTTCTGAAGTAGTTCCCTCTCATGCTGAGTCAACAGATCTTGAGTGATTAGGTGTGGAATCAGGGCTAGTAAATTGACCATCTTAATGACAAACGGCATATGATAATCCAGCACACCTTTTACATCTGTAGAAAATAGCATACAGTATGCCTATAACTGCTGTGGCTGTACACAGGACAAAATATCCGTAAGGCCGTTTCGATAAAAGTATTTGTTTAATGGATTCCCAATTCAGTTTTTTTGTTGTTGCTAAAAACAGAGTTGGGACTGTGATGTCATACATACCATACTTACACTGAGCAACCAATCAGGTTACTTCTGTATTATTTTATAGTGAAACCAAGGTATGTGGAACAATGACTTTTCCCATTAGCTTTAAGTACTCCAAGTATATTTTTTCGTGCGAGACAATTTTTCGCTATATTCGTGATTGAATTGCCAACCGAGAAAATTAGTCCTTGTGAATTACGCCGCTATTTAGCATGTGACCATGAGCCGCAAATTCAAAATTTTGCGAAAAATTTAGCTGCGTGCCTCAGACAGGATTTCATGAAAATTTAGCTTGGCGAAAAAAGTACGCCCTACGGCATATACTGGTACAAGTACAAGCAGAAGTATCCATTTTCATAGGAACAGCATTGCTGTATGTAAAACTAGGCATTCCGAAACTTGTTAATGGCCTCCAGCTACGTAACCAGTTCCATGCATACATACTAGCCTCGAACCCAGGCCTTCCTCGCCCAGATTTTATCTCACAGCCGTGGAGTAAACTGATTTTTCTCAATGCAATGGCATTAAATTGTTTTTGAAACATTTTGGTTGGTGAAGATTTGTGGCCCAGCAGAGCTTCGTATTTAGCAAGACCTGCTGTACAGGTCTTCTGTAGCATGAACCGTATTTTATCCTGGAACTTGTCTGTCTAGCCATCTAGTGGCTAGGGATTTAAACACTCACATATGCTCAGCTGCTCAGACCATTCCTTATATGGTGACTGATTACTTCTCTCTCTGACACAAAACTATGGCAGCATTATAGTGCTCAACTACACTCAAAGTTATGCTAGCATAATGGATCGGTCTCTAATGCAGAGCTCAAGTATTTTCATGAATCAACATACAGTTTGAGGAATCCACAGCAGTGGAAGAAGTGCACAGCTCCTTTGAGGGTGGGAAGTAAGCTCTAGCATCCTCATCCAACTGTGGTGGCCTAGGTCTCTTTCCTACAAAGAGATTAAATTAACAAACCAATTACTGTACATGTATCTGACATTATTGTGTATGTTATACAATGTAACAGACTAGACTGATAAAAGATGTACACTTTATCCGTCTGTGTGTCAGGAATGTGATGTCTATACTAATGACCAGAAACCACAATTGCACACAATTGCACAAGAAGACCATGTAACTAAGTATAGCTTAGAGCATAGAGCTGCCCATGCTCTAGGACATTTAGTATAATATGTACACATTTCCTGTATTTCTATGGGATTCTTACCATGCTCTATTGAAAAAAAAATACTATACCATGTTACTATAGTAACATATACTAATAACCAGAAACCATAATTGCATGCACAAGAAGACCATGACATTATCTAATAAACAGAAGTGTGTCTGGACTCAATCCTGACATATTTCTAAGGACATTGACATGAGTGAGTGAAGCTAAGCAAAGCTGCTTGTAGAATAAAGAATAAAGCTCCTCCAGTATCCTAGTATTTGTATGAGGTTAATTACTACACAGAGTTGTACTTCTTTGTGGACAGGGATCACCATGAGACAATGTGATGTTATAGTAATTACATCATCAATATACCAATGCATGCCACATGTACCTGGGGCATAGGAGTTGCACCGCTGCTACGGTAATGCCTGGACTACTTTTTCTGCAAGAGCCTAATCTCATTGTACAGTTTCAGAGCAACAGACTGGCAGCTTACCACTAGTTTGCCTTTTGTTATTGTTATAAAACCTGCTAGCTCCATGCCTAAACAAAACACAAAAGTGCATTTCCTAAACAATGATGTCATAATACAGTTTTGTATGGGAAATCAGCTACTTTGCAGCCTTTCCACGCAGTCCGCCCTATTCTTTTGTGTATTCGCGACACCTGAAGAAGTTTCATGCAAGCTGCTATACTTGCAGTTGTCTATACTGTGAATTCCCTACAAGAAGAATGTTTATGCAGGAAACTGTACTAGTAATTTAAAAAGTGCTCCTCCAACCTATACACTGTTATCCAAAGTGTGTTTACAATTTAACTCGCATAGCGTTGGCCCGCAAGACTAATCAGAGGGATATATGACTACTTCTGTTTCATTTGTACAGGCCTGTGTAACTTACTTAGTTTGTGTATGTACATTTAGTGTATGTAGCTACATGTACATACTTCTGGGTGATATGGTATTGTAAATCAAGGCAATTAGAGAAATATGCATTTTCCTCCTTATTTGGTTGGCAACTTACCTAGCTGATTACCAGTTGAAGTTTACTGTTGACACAACATCCAAGGAATTACAGAATTGAATAGCACCGAGGCGAAGCCAAGGTAATATTCAGTCTCTAGTCACAACCTCCATACACCTGGCCAAATTAGTGTGGTCAAAGTAAGTGAAGGGGTAAATTATATAGCTATAGGTAGGCTCACTAGAAACTACTTTCTGTGCTAGTGGCACTGTTCATGCAGGCCCGTAGGAAGCAAATTTCATTTGGTCCGGCGGAGCAGCGAGGCAGGCTGGATCGATGTAGGCGCCGCTTGCGAAGCGTGTCTGCTGGGGGGGTGTGGGGGCATGCCCCCCCCCCCCCAGCAAAATTTTGGATTTTAGACCATCTGAGATCGTTTCTGGTGCAATCTTGGGGTGAAATAGCAAGAGTCGGACGTACTGCCAAACCTAGCCATTATGCTCGAAGCCTTTAACGCTAGCAGAATTTAAAGGCGTGGCTCTCAGGCTGCGTATTAATAGCGATTTTGTGAAAGTAGCCATAATTACGTCACGCGCGTGATGCCACTACGTGTGAGTACTATGTACTAAAAGTTATCAGTGTAGCGTTTGGCAGTTTTTTTTGGTTGGTGCGCCAAATTTTGGTCCGGCGGCCGCCGCACCTGCCGCACCTGCTCCTACGGTCCTGTCATGTGCCTGTGAGACTGTGTACTGCACCAAGACTCTTGCTAGCTTCTTTCAGGGAGTATATACCAGTTTCTGGGAAATGTACGCCCTCTTCTTGGGAATTATATGAGAGACAGTCTATGTCGGTACTTTGATCTGCCCACGACGCCAAATCACAAACGAAGGACTTTTTGGACTTTTTGAGTGCATTCTAAAACACTTAGAGCCCGCTCACTCGTCGTCTAGGTTAGTTGGGGAATAGCAACAGTAACTACGGACGCCAAATCACAAACAAAAGATCCCAAGGACTTTTGAGTGCATCACTGCTCGAATGGTGTGACATCAATAGCGTACAACACCAACAAGACAACACCGATGTCGATAGCTCTCTTCTTGCCGCCCTAGATTCGTTCGAGACCATGCAACTAGCTCTGCCCAAACTACCACGCCTACTGGCACTACCTGCAATTGAACTATTTTTTGTCAGAGCTGCACACCACTATCATAAGGCACAACTCCTGGTGACCACAAAGACATTTGAGACTGCGGCCATCACTAGCTACATTCTGATTGTAATAGGTTGAGTCCAGGCGTCCAATAACTCTCAGGTAATATATCCCACTTCCACTTCGTGTAGTATACGTACTATAGTACTGTCAATCAAGAAATGGCTTTAGAAAATGGACATTGGTACTTACGCATGTATATAGCTAATACTAGACGTGGCATCAAATATCCAAATTAGGTACCCACGATGTCTATTTCCAATAGAAGTACAGGGCAAAAACCAAAATTTTTAATTTGCGAGAATAACAGCTACTGCAGGTTGCTATATCTCCAGCTATACCACTTTGCTTTCTTCTGCAAACAATCAAGGCTGGCTTTAATTTGACTGACAGGTAACCACTCTAAGTCTTCTGAGAGGCCTGTCATAAATAAAGTGCTAGCCTCGTTCCCAGGCCACGTGGTAAAATTCCGGAAAGAGGTTAGTGGTTCCCCTCCACTAGAGCCTGGGAACGAGGCTAATAAAGTGCCTCATGAAGAAATTATGATAACCCCCTGGACAGTGTGAACACTCCAAAGTTTGGGAGGCAATCTATACTGTAGCAGCTCGCCTGCTAGGGATATAGCTAACACCAAGGTCTGCAGTAGCTTTATGCCCGAGAGGTAACTTAGTTTCGCGGGCCAGCCTCACTCGCACACCGAGTGAGGCTGGCCCGCGAGACTAGAGGCTACTCTCTGAAGTAACTTGCCCTTGGCAGCGTACTCAGCATACCCCTCCCTTATATCATTAGTCCCCTTTAATAATTTAAATCTATGTTACCTTGTTGAAGTTGTCGCGGCATTGTGTCGACAGACAGATCCATAGGGCCTGGCAGTATAAACCCCGAATTCGACGGACGAATACGGTGGCCTGAGATTCCAGTCGCTGTACTAGAGCGCTTCTATTAGACTGCTTTAGTATCGGGTCAGCGCTAGGGTTTATATTATATTCATAATGAGTAAATAATAATTTTGGCGCGCTTTTTTCCCCACTCGATCGAACTTCCGAATTCCACGAACATGCACACGTGGTTTGAATACGTTGCAGGGGTAGTCTCGTGCCCAGACCTATGTTCGCCCCCCGCCAGCGTTCGGCGGGGGGCGAACATAGGTCACAGGGCACGAGACTAGCAGGGGAGGGTCTTGTTAAACAAGACCCGCCCCCTGGCACGTTAAAGTACAAATTATATGAGGTACCAGTGAACGGTTGAAGTTCTGGAGGCCATTATTTAGGAGCCAGGGTGAGCCAAACATGGCTGTGTAAAATGGGGTCTAAGGTTAGTCTCAGACCCTTCCCGCCGAGAAAAACGAGGAAAAGTAAAAAGGGAGGAGTTAAGAAGATGTTGTAGCCTCTGCCAACATCACGGCAGAGCCAATCAGATTGCCGGAGTCATATGACTAGAAAATACGTTGCATGATATTAAAAAAACTCTCTACTTCATGCACGACTGGGATGCCTTATTGCTTGCATAGTACTCTTTGGCACTTCTCCGAGGCAGTCGAAGCAAGGATCGTTTTTGCACAGGTCACATGTATTATTACATAAAAATTACATTTCATTTATAGAACAGCTTCCTGTTCGGAGTCTCCAGACCCTTTTCCTTAACTCCTCCCTTTTTACTTTTCCTCATTTTTCGCGGCGGGAAGGGTCTGGTCTAAAGTAGGGTGCTCGTAGCTCCAAAACGCAGGGAGCTAGGAAGTTAAAGCCTGCGCCAACGTCAAAGAGCGAAGATGGGCGATTCTAACAGTCAGCCTTTGTAGTCTTGCGTGCCAGCCCCCTTCTGCAAAATGTGGAAAGGGGCTGGCATCATGCTGGCATGCAAGACTACAGCCTTTGATGGTGTGACACACCACTGAAGTTAGGCATTATTACCCGCGCCGCGTGTGGAGGCGGGTTTAAGCAATCGGTTTGTCCATCTATCATGTCTGTCTGAAAAACACACACACATGCACAAACACACACATAACACATGTACACACAGCTCTCTTCTTTGTATTTATCTTCTTCACCACTCCCTCCATCCTCCTGGCCTCCATTGATCAGATATCAGAAAAAGCTAGTAAGTTCCCGCACATACTGGGTTTTTACACCGGATATTGCATGTACATGTATCAGGCAATTCTATATACACCCCCTCGTCTAGCACTTAAGTGGCCCACTCATGGGCGGATAATACGTGCAATACGGTACTAATATATAGGCCAATGTGGTAATAGCCGCATGCCCTGGCCACGTGGGTACGAGGCTAGTGTGGCTATAGAGCTAACTTTTTCATCACCAGGAGTTCAATCTACAGATGTAAACGTTGGAATTTTAACAGTTACATCATTGTTGTATGATACAAGCCCCACTCCATTTTTGCTTACGGGCTTGAATTTGCGTGTTTATGCATGTCTGTTGTTATTCCCACTGATGATTGAAGGCTGCTGAGTTGCAACTGGAATGCTTGGCTATTATAGCTAGTGGTGAGAGTAATAGTGAGGGATGTACCAGACAAATTGAGGCAGTACAGAATTATGACCCATTATTTCCGAGTGGCTGTTAATTAAGGGGAGTAATGAAGTGTGGAAGAAAGTGTGAAATAGCTAAGGCTTTTCAAACTGGCTGTAGTTGCAATATACTTCATTCTGCATACATTTCCCCCCTCCCTCCCTCCCTCCCTCTTTTCCTCCCTCCATCTTTTCCTCCCTCCCTCCCTCTCTAGAAGTGCGTCTTCCTCCCCAACAATGGAGCCTTCTTCATTTTCTGTGTGGTCATCTCCACCTTCGTTGCTACAGTCGTTGAGCTCTGGCAGACACTGGTGCTGGTAGTATACATATACAGTCCATTCAAAGCCAAGCTACAGATAGAACATGCTCTGAAGAAAGTAAGCTGTGCTCTTGTTCTGTTTACTAAGGCATTACATTGAAAATGAAAGGAACTTCATAGTGATTTAAAGTTTGCTGTGTTCTGAAATCTTGCATGAATAATTCCATTGATGTAATGACGTCATTAAATGTTGAGTAACTGAATCAGGTCTCTATTTTGCCCCTTATAGATACATGTACAATACCTGTGGTGCTTATAACTGGCAATTGACCTTTATCAATTCAGGTTCACCATATTTCGCGAATGCTCCCATCATTGTTTCCTTTGGTGAGTGTGTGTATGTGTATGTGTATGTGTGTGTGTGTGTGTGTGTGTGTCCAGGCTCCTGTCTGGGAAACATGTAATTAGAGCACTCCAAACAGAACCATTGCGCTTTGGAACCCATTTTTAAAATCATTTGTAGCAGTTCATACACTGAAGACAACCCCCAGCTTTGGAAACCATAGCTAGTTTCATTTACCTATTTCACAACACACAGGGTAGCCCAGTGATAAACTGAACATCTTACAGTTGAAAATGTGTGCTTCCCTATGCCAATAGGAAATACAACCTATTAAGGTGCCTAGATTCAATATCACTACCAATATCTAATACCACTACTAATATATATGAACAAGACTGATATTCATATCTAATAACCAGCCGGTCATTTTTCACATAAATCAGCCAACTGAAGGTTGTACTCAGCCATAGGTCTAAGCTGTAGAATGGATCAACTTGGCTAGACAGTACAGCTTCCAGGGAAAGTGCTGACACAGCAATTTTGTAGTACACTTACAGTTAGCTATTAGATCTTGCCAAAACAGAATTATGGCTGCTACCTACCACTTTTTCACCATTTAAGCAATGCAAAACTAAGCTAGCTTGACATACCTCGGCCTACTGAGCCTGCAAACATCCATCGCACTCGTGGCTAGCTATAGTGGGATAGTATCGCAAAGACGTAACTTAGTGCATGTGATAATTGCAGTCGAACACACACATACATACACACACAGAGACAGATGTGGGAATGTAAAGCAATCTTAGTACCAGTTGAGCGTGCACTTTGCATACACCCGGCTGGTAAGAATCTTAAGTAGATTTTTCACTTTTATATTCTGTGTCTCCTTGCTTCCCCCCCCCCCCTTCTTTCGTAAGCAAGGTGAATGATCGTGGCATCATGATGATCATTGCCTTCATGTTCACCTGCCTCATCTTCATCTGATTCATGTTCTTCAGCTGGTTTTCTCGCCTTCTGCCCCAACTTAGAGACAAGATGGGGAAGGTACAGCCACTGTGTGTTCTCCCAAGCAGAAATTTACTTCTTGAACAAGTAACCTCATATATACCCAGGCCTCTGTCCAAATTTTATCTCACAGCTGTGGTTTTTCCTAGCCTCATACCATGGTCTCCCCTCACAGTTTTTTTCAAAGCCATAAAAAAAATTGGGCATGTATTTTTTCCCCTCGGCTGTGAAATAAGCTTCAAGGAGAGGCCAGGGTAGAGGATAGGTTTTTCCTCCATGGCTATAAGGTAAAATCTGTTGAGTGTGAGATTATGCTTCAAACATGCTTGATGCTAGGAAGGGTTTGGTGTACAGAAACTCACCTCCAATCAAGCCTTATTCCTGGACTTCAGAGAATAGAAACACACGGGCAGAATTGCATAGCTAATTGACGATGCTGTCGGAGAGCACTTTAAAATGTAATAATAACATGCCTGTCACAATTGGTTACTGTAACTTTGTACATGGTACTACCTGAAGACCTGTTGGTAGAGGTGGGGTGTGGCAGGGCTTGTGCGCCCCCGCACTTCCGGATCCAGCCCATTCACTGGGGGGGCGGGGGTGGGGGGGCGGGGGTGGGGGGGCGGGGGTGGGGGGGGGGGGGCAAGGGCAGAGGGGCCAGGGGCAAGCCCTACCGTGAATTGGGCGTTCTCTATAAAGATCGATGGAGTCTGCATGTAGAGAAAAGGAATCATCACAACTCAGTTTTCAAAATAGCTTTACTATAACACTCTGGGAATGAGGTTACAAGTACAATGTACAGTAACTACAGCTAGTTGATCTAGAGTTGCTGCAACGACATGACATGCATTGTGGTCTTGAGGAAATTGTGGGTAGATATACAGCTGAGTGGCAGGAATGATGTCATTGCTGATTAGAAAATAAAAAGCAGAAAATGATTATGTAAAATTCATTTTTATGCTATTTGTAACGTACTGGGCATGTAAACACTTTACTGTCCTCGTTTCTTTTACAGCAACTTCTGGTCATGAAAACACTTTACAGTGCTCCCATTTTGGTTTGTAGGTCCTCTGAGATTGATTTTGATGCAATCTGGGCCAATCTGGCAATCATATTTCCAACTCTTGTAAGTTGCAGGTTTGCTTGTTACCTACTTACCTTAGGTGTTAATGTGATATCAGTCAGCACTGTGTTCATACTGGCATGACAGCCAGCTTCGGTCGAAAGAAGTTTCTCCCAGATGAAGATGATCAAAACACGATTGAGAAATCGCACTGGAGAGAGTAGCCTTAATGAGGATCGCAATCGAGTCACCAGAAAAACTTTCTGATAACGATCTAGAAAATATTGTAGAATAGAAAGCCTAGAAGAATTGCCGTTTAGATGTGTGGACAGATGTTATTTGCATATACTGTATGTCTCTATAATCTCTACTGTTTTAAAAACTGGGACTTTGAAAACTCCAAGGGGGCAAAAAGTTTTCAAGGAGGGGTGAATGCCCCCCCTCCGCCCCCCTAAAAGAAACCCTGTAAGCTAACCAGCAGAGCTTTCTTATGGTCAACAAAATAGCAACAAAATGCTAGTGACAATATATACGTACGTTGCAGTGATTTTGATCAAAGATGCTGAACCCCCCTCCCCCTCCTCTCTCTCTTCAGGAGTACCAGGTATTTGGTCCTCGGAGGGACAGTCCAGGGAGGAGCAGGGAACAGAAGGAGGGGGAGGAGGAAGAGAAGGGGGAGGGGCGAGAAGAACCCGTCATTAAGGTTTGTTAGTTCCTACTGTTACGTTACTGTTATATGGAACAAGCCTCATTTTTACACATTACCTGGGATTTTAACTTGCTTCTAGCGGACACCGTAGCCAGTCTAAGTGACTGTATTCCACTCCCCTGAGCTACACATAGACAATAGCTACTTCAGGTTTTTCACCAGCCGGCCGGCCGGCTGGTCCTAAGATTGTTTTACATTTTTGCGTTGTTTGTTTGTTTGTTGTTTGTGTTTGTTTGTTTGTGTGTGTGTCTGCACTTATCATGTAATGGATACTGTACTTTAGGACAGCCTGGCTGTATCTCTCCTCCCATGCACTCTATGTTAGGAAATAGCTGCTGTAATTTCCTGTAAGCTTTTTGCTATAATATTACAACAACAAACCACTCACTTAGTGCTTCGCTATGTCCTCTTCCACTCCAGGGTGCGTACATCCCAGAAGTTCTGAAGCAGTCCACCGAGAGAGCACAACCAATTCAACGTGAGAACTCTGTCAATGGCTACCAGTCGTTTGGAAGCACAGACCGCATGGGCAGAAATAGCCCTTGTAGTAGTCCCACGCAACGCCGGAGTCCAACACAACCGGCCAGTCCTGAGGATTCGAAATCTAAGTCCCCTGATTCACAGTCATCAGCAGACTTTAAAACACAGCAGGGGAGTGTGCAAGTGGAGGTTGCTACGGATACCGACGGCACTGGAACTGATAGTGAGACAGCAGTTCTTATCTGAAAGAGTTTTATTACTGCTGTGTTTGGCAGAGACATGAGACTGATAGCTCATTCACCATGCATCTACTTGTATGACAAAATTATCACACAATGCAGCTCCCATATGCATGTATGATTGTACTATACAGTGCTACTGCCATGATTTAGATTTTGTATTACAGATGTGTGGTGTGTACTTTTGTGTTTGCTTTTTTATTGTACCATGGTGTCGGATTGATGCATGTATATTAGGATTGTTGCATTCAACAATGCTTAATGGTAGCTATGGATTGACCATAATATCAGTACGCTAAAGGCGGCTAAACATATTATACTCTGCTAATTTCAGCTAGCACGGACTCCGATGTTAGGAGATTAATTAAATTTCTTGTGACGTTGATATCGTACTATTTATTAATCTCATCCCCAGACCCTCCGTGTGCATGTGTGGAGCTAGGGTCTGGGAACGAGACTAAGTAATTATCAAAGATCAGCTAAACTACGGTAGTTGTACATTCTGAACCTCAATAGGTAGCTAAATAGGTACAAGATGCATTCTAGGCAGAGTATTATTGTTTGCAGCTATGGACTTTAACAATTCTAGGCAGAGTATTATTGTTTGCAAAACAATAATACTGACATCTAAGTCACTAATAGAATACTAATCACATTTGACTTAGAGTCATCTGATAGTTGGGAGTTTAGTGCAAGACAGTGTACGCACTTTCAGCGTTAAATAAATATGACGTCACGTAATTGACACGTAAACCAAACCCATAATCAAATTGCATGTTTTTTTCAAACATAATAAATAAGCCGGTAGCGGTATAGTGGGTGGAGCAGTTAGCTCCGGGCTGTGACCATGTGTGTTCAGGTAGAGGGTAACGTGGTTTGGCAACTGCCACGGTGGTCTCGGACAGTACGGCCTAGGATCCGTCCGTGTTCCTCCCTTGATTCCCAAAGCCTGACACACTGAACAGACCCGATGACGATCCCTGTACCATAGCGGACAGGCGCCCGAAAGGCTGAAGGCTTGGTCAGCCGGAACGACCGCCCGTTCACCCCTTAACGTGGCAGTGTCACATGGCCTAGGGTTCCGTTGGGAGAAGAGGGTTGCCCATTTTTTTCCAACTTTTTTTGATTCACTTCTTGTCGTAATGGCAGTCCTTCCTTAGCTGTTTTCTTGCTCAGTAGGTAGGATTGCACTGGGGGTTCAGCAAATCATATGGCATATACGAGACTCAGCAGATAGAATGACAGCTGTCTGCCTCTGTACTACCCTATAGCGTTTTAGCAGGCCACGTATCATCATCCTATTGAGGTTCAGCCGGTAGCCACATACCCATGTATTATCTTATTGAGGTTCAGCAAATAGGATGGTGATGACTTGCCCTTGCATTATCATCCTATTGAGGTTCAGCAGGTAGCCACCTACTAATCCGCCTGCCCTTGTAGTACCTTATTGAGGTTCAGCAAGTAGGATGGCGGTGACTTGCCCACGTATTATCATCCTATTGAGGTTCAGCAGATAGCCACAGCTATGGAGGTGGCCCACCCATGTATTACCTTATTGAGGTTCAGCAAGTAGGATGGCAGTGACTTGCCCCGTATTATCATCCTATTGAGGTTCAGCAGATAGCCACATACTAATCCTATGGAGGTGGCCCACCCATGTATTACCTTATTGAGGTTCAGCAAGTAGGATGGCAGTGACTTGCCCACGTATTATCATCCTATTGAGGTTCAGCAGATAGCCACATACTAATCCTATGGAGGTGGCCAGCCCATGTATTACCTTATTGAGGTTCAGCAAGTAGGATGGTGGTGACTTGCCCACGTATTATCATCCTATTGAGGTTCAGCAGATAGCCACATACTATGGAGGGGGCCTACATGTATTACCTTATTGAGGTTCAGCAAGTAGTATGGTGGTGACGTATCATCATCCTATTGAGGTTCAGCAGGTAGCCACATACTATGGAGGGGGCCTGCCATGTATTACCTTATTGAGGTTCAACAAGTAGGATGGCAGCCCCGTATTATCATCCTACTGAGGTTCAGCAAGTAGCCACACACTAATCCTATGGAGGGGGCCTGCCCATGTATTATCTTATTGAGGTTCAGCAAGTAGGATGGCGGTGACGTGCCATGGCTATCCTGTGGCGGTTCAGCAGGGATCTGGATACCCTATGGCTGTTCAGCACTCCCGGGCCTCGGTAAAAATACACAATGGCATTATAATTATGATTGTGTATACTAGATGTTGTTATTTACAATGTTGCACTATTTTTTTGCAGCAGAACTTTGTTTAATTGCACAGAGGAATTCAGGAAGTTTTCCACCCAAAGCTTAAATTGAAAGAGTCTTGGTCAGCCACTCTGTAAAGACTGTGAGTGAAAATCCCTATTTGTAAAGTCAGCTGGGTCTTTTGGTCATGCAAACTTGGCCAGTGATGAACAGCTGGAATACTCGTTAGAAACTGTTTTTGTATCTTCCCATTCTAGCTGCCTTGAGGTCATAATTTTCAGTTCAATGTCAATTTCGATAGCTAATAGTTCATTTTTAAGGACTTATTCAGTGGAATAAATACGCACTCCAGTGTTTGGTTTGGACCCTTAAACTCTCTGGTATCAGTCCAGTCTCAATCACTAGCAGCTCTGATAGGTTATTTATACATTTCAACCAGTAATTACAATCTTTTGGTCTTTATAGAGTTTGTAAATCTTCTGTCTGGAGACTTCTTTGCTGCCTGTAGCTACAAAACTAAAGTTTGCTAGCTGTTTCTTTGTACATCTCCACCCTGTTTAGTACCTATGGAAGTAACATGTAATCATGTACTCTCTGGACTGTCGTTTGGGCCAGTCCAAGAGACTCTCTGGTCAGAGATTCAGCTAGGGTTATATCAACTTGTGCCATGATGTACATATAATATTATGCACATGCACTATTATACTGGTTGAGAATTTGTTTCAGGTATGTACCGGTCTGTCTTCTGCTAGCAGTTTTATGGCTTAGTCAAGTGGCTGAAAAGGTAGCTATAAGCAGTACCATAATTATAGGTAATATCATAAACTAAAATTTGTGGCTGAAAAGTGACTATCACAGTTATTATATTCATGTGCACAGCATTCACAATAGCGGTGCATGGATTTTGGCCTCTTAGTGTACTTTAACAGTAGCTACTATTAGTTGAAATACAGGAAGCTCAAGGATAATATCAGATAATATGAACACAAATCAGGAATTAAAAAGTTTCTCGATGATGGCTCTTTGTGTGAAGGAACTACAAGCCTTTTCAATTGATTTCTTCAAGTTTTCAACTTCTGTGGACATAGCATGAGCCACAGCAACAATGCGGCAGTGAACCTGACAGTTATAAATCTTCTCACGGTAGAGAGTTTCTATGAGCTTTCTACCAACTTCTGGATAATTAATAGGGAAACCACGCGCTTGAGCTAGCAATGATATTATGAAGGTGTAGAAGGGAGTTAGCACAGTGTTTGGGTGGTCATATGGCATAGAGTCACAAGACAAGGGCTGGGATGCCAGGAATGGGGTCTTGTGTAAATAAGGATCCACTATTTTCATCACTTCCTTTCCAAGAATGTCCACCAGCATTCCGTAACTCTGACAGATGTGATTCCCATGGGTGAGGACAACACTGACAAGATCGTGAAAATGCTTGGTTATGTCGAGTCTGCAACAGCGTGCCATATGTACTAGCTTTGCCAACCACTGCAGCATGGGTACGTAGGCCCATGCAGAGTAAGTAATTGACTCAATAGTCTGCAGTTTATGGTCCGCTTCTGCTGTAATGCCGTCCAGTCGATCGCTATCCATTAACCCCTTGCAGACGTCAGTGATACACCTGCATGCACTATTGGCCGGAATATCAACTGGGTCCCTCCTTTTAGCTTGCAGTTCCTGAATACGTTGCCTGGATGAAACATTCCACTGTGTAGGCATGAGAGCTTTACTGAACTTTATGAAGGAATCTAGGCAGTTTTCCACAAATGGTCTCACCATATCTGCATCATAACATTTTGATTCAGCCCGTATTTTTATGTGTGCATGGTACCACTCTGCAAATGTTGAGACGTTTTGTAGAGTCAATGAGATAAGCTGAGAATTGATCACTGTTGTCCTGGTTCCTACCTGATCTTGAAAGTAAGGACACCGATAAATGACTGGAGTGTCCATTGCAAAGATTTTTTTCATGTCTTCCCAGGTTGTCTTGATCATCACTCCCCATTCATGATCATTTGTCATTAGTCTGGAAAGCTCATATCTATGGGATATGTATTGGGTCCGTTTCACATGGAGTATGTGATCCAGAGTTTGGTTTGGGCTTTTCAGGCTGCTCGGTGTGTCCGGAATCAGACCTGTTTCAATCACTAGCAGCTTTGCTAAGTCAATGCGTCCGATGTGTTCCAAACATTGTATGAGGTAGCTGTAGTTTTTAGGGCCTTGGACCTCTTGGTTTTCAAGCTCACGAAAGAGTTTATAGCTGGATTTTCTGGCTTGAAGTTTCTGGAATGGAAGGACAGAGGAATAGCAACTGCTGAACTTCAGCATTGGAAAGACAATTGGAGATTCTTAGCAGCAAGAAACGGTGTACATCTACAAGCTTCCTTTTTCCTTCTTCATCACAACATAGGGATAAATCATTGCAACCTTCTTGCTGTAATTCAGGTAGCTTGCTAGCCAGATCGTGCCTTCCGATGCTTTGAAGCCATTCTTTGAGATGGCTAGGTTTATTTAGGCACAGAGAATTGTGCCATTCTAGTTGCTGAAATAGCTCTAAACCAGAGTGTATCTTTAAAGCAATCTCCTTGGGAATTGTATCACCAGCTACAAATAAAATGCATTGAACATCCTTTCTGGTGAGTCTCTGTGCAATATTTAGCAATCTCAATCTATGTTTTGTCTTCTCAACTTTATTTCTGACTGTTGCTCTTTTTATTCTCTGTTTGCTCCATCTAATACTGCAACTTGGACGTCTCAAACCTCTTTTATAACAATATGGATGCTTCAATTGCCATCTATAAAACAAAGTGACACTTTTAAGGCCACGATTCTTGAACTTGAGTCTCCTTCCTTTGACCAACTTGATTTTCAGACTATTGGGTGCCATCTTCTTAGTCACAGAACAATTGATAAGTCATGGCCAATACAAACCATTATATAGTATACTATTAGGTTGTTTATATCACTATTAATCTAAGGAATGCACTGGGTATTTCCTCATATACCCCCTGTGGATGACATGTGATGACCCAATGCTTCATAGCCAAACTTTAATTGTTAATTTTCACTGTTATCAAAACGAATGCCAGAAATGGTATGGGTACCGGTATTAGGTTTCATTAGTTAACCATACACCCACTTCATGTTTGCATTAGGGATTTCGTATATATCAGCTTACGTAAGCAAATTAAGTAGGGGAAAGCGCCAAAGCCTAGTAGCTATATATATCCGTCCAGGAAGAAGTTTATGGTATAGCCATGCATATTTGTCTTGGAAAAATAACATCCAGCAGTAACTGGGGTTTATTGTATAGTAAGGGAATAGTAGGAGTGGCTGTAGTAGTGATTCCAAATAGGTATGATGTCATAATCTACCACATTACATCTGCATATATAGTTAATGCACGTTCCAAGCGAGTGCCCCTCATAATCATGCACAAATGTAATTAATACACACATTATTGTGACTATTACACAATCAAGACTATGCCGCCATATACTTTAATCTACCCATAACAAAATTGTGCAATTAAAACAGAGAAGTGCAGCAGTCCATCTGCTGTTGTGATGAGCTATCTGTAGAGTGTTCATATCCAGATTAAACTACCATTTATCATCAGCACTAAACTTTGATGCTAGTTAATCTGACAAAAGAAATCAAATGTTATAGTAAAATCGTACGTGTCACTTGGAATTCAACCCAGCCAGGTCAACTTGAGCCTTGATGAAGATCGCATTCTCCAAAGTGAAGGTTTCGTCTTTCAGAACTGCTTGCTGGCAAAATCGTGGGAAACCACTGGCGATATTCATGTCGCTGTTGGGTTTTTGGAAAGAGGGACTGTGTAAATCAGGCACAAAAGCTTCGCTAATGCTTGCTTTTGGATTGACCTGGTTAATGAGGGTGAAACGCACGGACTGTTTGAACGGCCAGATCTGAAGGCTGTCATATTCAGAACGCATAAGGACAAAAAAGACGGAGATGTGGGTCCCCTTGCCGGCACCATCTCCATTGAGGTACACCCTGATGCACATACGATAACCGTGGGGACTCGTGTAGAAGGGAGGGCTGTAGAGACTGACGGTTCTTCGTTCCACAGCGTCCCTGTACCGTCTCCTAATCTCTGGGATCTTCCAAATTAACATACCGCTTGTGGTCTTGACATCCAGCACATCCTGCCGGAGGCGAATTTCATCCAGTGCAATGGAGCATCGTGTCATTGTTTCCTGAAGTGATTGTACGTTCTCAGTGACCTGTATCAGCTTCGAGTGCTGAGCCTCTACGTCTTCACAGACTTTGCTAAGAGATGCATTTGCTACTGGGGTATGTTTCAGTCTAGCACTAGGTTGTGGGAACCCGAGCTGAATTAGAGGCATGTTTTTGGATGTTGCTGTTGGCGTCGCACCTGGTCTATCTGCTTCAACTGTGTCTGGAATATCTACTCCCGACCGAATAAAGTTTTCAACGCGTAATAGCCTTTCACTTAGCTTGTCAATAGTGGCTTTCTGCTCTTCAATAATGCCCAACAGCTGTCTGTTCATAGATTTTGTCTCAGCTAGGTCTTGCTGAAGGGCAACAATCTTTTCCATTGATTGTATCATGTGACTGTCCTGCACATGCTGTACCATCTGTGGTCTCTTGCCCTACAAGAATATAATCAGTGCACTCGTTACTACAAAGTAAGCTATTTCTAAGCGTGGATATTTTCTGATGCCTTGTTCTTACATTCGGTTATTGTAACTTCAGAGGGAAAACACGCGGACGTTCAGAACAAACATTTATGGTTTGTGCTGGTATGTATATCACTATAAAAATATGGGATAATTTTTACCAAAATTTGGTTGCCTGAGTTGCAATTTCATGTAACATTTGTGAATATATTATTGATTCCTGCTCAGACCATTATCATGTGATGGAGTAGCTTATTCACATTTCTGCGTAATATTATAATTATCATATCAGCAGCTGTTTTTGGTCACGCACAAATTCTCCTAATATAAACATTCATAAGCCAGCAATGCCCCCACATTCATGTTTATGATAATCATAGCCCACACATGAGCATGAACATGTCTTGAGGCAAACGCCCCTCAGTTTTTTTTTCAGTGTAGGAACAAAGTAATATTACTATGCATTTTATGTTTTACTATCTCTATAATATGGGACTTTGGATTCCAATTAATTTATGTTTGCATTGCAGCTGCATTAACTGGCAGAAGTTTCTAGGCTCAAGGTAAGAAGCAGCTGCATTCCTCCTATAGGCTCACAGGCCATACTGAAAATTCATTGGTCTGCTGCTTAGCTATCGTAGGGTATGCATACCAATGATGCCATCATTACGTCATGCGTGTGATGCCACCACGCGTTAGTTTCTAGGCAGACTAAAAGTATCAGTGTAGCGTTTGGCAGTTTTTTCACTTACCAAGTCATAGAAGCAACGGAATCTTTGCTGCTTTTGTTGGGACACTATCTGCTGCCGCCATCTAAGGCAAAAAGGGCGGTGGATTGGAACCATGCAGGCGTTTCAGGATCGATCAATCAGTACACGGTAAGTTCGATACGGCACTGCTGTAAGCATAATTTTTGTGCCCTGGCATCAAAGAAAGATGGTCCTACTGAATGTCTGACTCTCTACAGAAGCAAGAACCTCACAAGTGTCAGTGAAGATGATAGCAGAGCCTGATTATCCGTGTAGCAGTGTAGCCAGCATGGCTAGCCGTAGCTAATCAATGTTATATTTTGCCGTGTATATCCGTTCTTTTACAAATTTTGTCTTCATTCGGTACTGTTACATCATCCTTACTAATCACTCTAACTATTTAACGGCTAATAAAGGAAGGGGTTACCTCTTCCTAGCCGTACTAAGAACTTATGGTCGTCATAGCTACTTAAGTGGCTTGTGGACCAGGTGTAGTGGAATGATTACATAATAGCCATTAAAGTGGCTTACAGCGTGCAATGAGTCAAACCAGACCACTCTTACACTAGTGCATTATGGGTAGCGAGGCTGGTCTGTAATAATAGGCCAATAAGGAGAGGAATTTAAGCTAAACTTTAACACTTTGCATGCCAATGATGCATTTTTGTGTCATTGGATCATTATAAAGGTTGAGTTGCGTAGCCTACTGTTGAAACGTGCCTCTGTGTCGTGATCCCAAGCTTCTCATGTGCGACTACACTTACTTGTGGATCGTGGCACAGACCACGTTTTTCTTTCAAGAAACACATTTATTATAGGCATCCAAAGTGTTAAGCTCAGTATAGTAGTGATGACAACTCACCTTGTATGCACATCCACTAAGCTTCCCATTTGGGCAGACCATTTCGTACTCCATACACTCATACTCGAGATGGTCTGTTATCTAATTTAAGAAAATAATCGGCAAAATACTGACAGCTATTACACAAGTAAAAAACTTACTCTAATGCTTACTAACACAATGTATGTTGTTAGTAATACATGATCACAGCAGTGGTAACTGAAACACGTGCTAAAGCATGACAAATTAACTTAGGAGCATAGGTCCTTGTGGGCTTCTGCTCCGTTCGATTTAGAGATAGACTTTAAACCCTCGTGTGTAGATGAAAAGGAGACATTTAATAGTTGCTGAGAGAGCCTATATAGCCAAACATGTACATGCTTTAGCCAAAGCTTATGTGAGTTCTATAAACAAACGTCTAATCACACATGCAGAATATAAGGTATACAGTACCTTACCTCTTTTCGATGTAAAAAGGTCTTTTTGCAGTAGGTACATGAAGCAGGATATCCTTCACAGGAGATATAGTGATCCTGAAAAAATTGTATTTTGAGGATCATGGATGAGCTCCAATAAATTACCACACATTGACATAATCATTATACATAATGTGATGCAAATATTTTGCATATCAACCTCTGTAAAGCCGTCAATAACTCATGCATATTTGGCCTATGACTGCTTTAGACATGTAGTTAGCTACTAAGTAAAACAGCCACACCTTTAATGCAGTCACACTGTGAAGGTGACTGTGTTAAGGACGTGCATTAATTCAGGTATATATCACAATAAAATAGGAACTGTCATGTTCACCAGTGATTTGTTGTTTAAAGTGAACACGTTATAAGCATGGACACAGCTAATTGCCATGATGGTATGTGCTAGTATCAGGAGGGAGTTGGTCAAGAATGCAATAGCAATGCAGTTACTTACTCATCCACATCAAAACTAAAGGTATGGCTGGCTGGGAGTGATCATTGCTCAAATGCATTCGTGACCAACTCCCTCCATGTACTCATATAATCTACAACTCAATAACAAACAACTATAGTCAAAATGACTGTGGGTTGGTATAGCCATAATCTTTTGAGTATTCACCTCCAGAGAGTCAAAAGAAATGACTGTGTCACAATAGTTGCAGTTAGTAGGCCTCTTCAGGCAGACATTTTCATGACTCTCCTTTTCTGACTTCGGAAATCGAGCAGCACAACCAAAAGGGCAAGCCAGCTCTCCATTTGGGCATACTTGACGGTGACCCTATGGAATGAAAAATCACTTATGAAGTTAACAGTGACTAGGAAGGTAACTGATTCATAAACATTATCTTCTTTATTTTCCATTAATCGGAATAGATAAACTGAAAGAACTGAAGCCTAGTTTACCAGACCATATTACGGTCAGAGAGAGATGCTAAATATTGAGGGGTCATTCTTATCAAAATTCGGTTACCTGAGTTGTAAATTTTAACTGCCGGTAGCTATATCATGCACATCTTAAATTGTAATCATTGCACAAACATGATCATCAACATGACAATACCAGGAAATGTGAATAGCCACCCCCTGGAGCTTGATATCAGCCAATTTGTAGTTCAGGTACCTGAGGCTATACTATTATAGTGCCTTTGCTTCACTTAGAATTACTAAGGGCCCGAAGGTTTCTAAACCTTATTGAAGCCAGTGGTATCTACAATGTACGCCTAGTATTAGATTTAGTGGGAGCCTAGGAATAAGGCTATTTTACACAAAATCAGTACATCCACGATGTCAAAACTAGCCCCTATTAGCTATAGGTATCTACAGTGGAACCTCTCTTAACGGACATTCTCTAAAGCGGACACCTCGCTTATACAGATGCTTGGCAGTGGTCATGATTGAAACTCCTATACCTGCAATACATTAGCACCCTCCCAAACACAGACACTTTGCTATTCTGTAAAGTGAACAGGGCATATACGGACAGCTCGATATTCTGGATACGTTGGTTGGGTTCCAATGATGTCCAGGAGGCTCCACTATATTTTGTAGTTGAATTAGCTTATATACACACACTATCAGCATGTGCAGCATCTTGTGGGAAATTCCCAGGGGATAGTCCAGTAACTGAAACTACAGTGAGGTTGACTCAAGTTGACTGCACCTGCATGACAGTCTAAAGTACAAAGGTATCCATATTCATAGCACATTCAGCTAGTTCAGCAGTACAAAGTATGAATCAGGGCTGTAGGAGCAGGTGCGGCAGGTGCGGTGGCCGCCGGACCAAAGTTCGGCGCACCAACCAAAAAAAAAAGGCTGCAGCAGATAATCTTTCAACAAATTTAGCAAAACTTCCGTTGCTTCTTTGACTTGGTAAGTAAAAAAACTGCCAAACGCTACACTGATAACTTTTAGTACATAGTACGCACACGTAGTTGTATCACGCGCGTGACGTAATTATGGCTACTTTCACAAAATCACTATTATAATATACGCAGCCTGAGAGCCACGCCTTTAAATTCTGTGAGCGTTAAAGGCTTCAAGCATAATGTTTAGGTTTGGCAGCACGTTGTCTGACTCTTGCTATTTCACCCCAGATTGCACCAGAAACGATCTCAGATGGTCTAAAATCCAAAATTTTCCTGGGGGGCATGCCCCCAGCAGACGCGCTTCGCACGTGGCGCCTACATCAATCCAGCCTGCCTCGCTGCCTCAATGAAATTTGCTTCCTACGGGCCTGTGAATAGTGGCACCTTTTAACAGTGGCCATGCATGGCTAGTATTCAACAATAAACCTTATAAAATATGGAGCTGTAGGCAAGACTAGAGCTAAACAGTTTGCTGGCAATACACGAAATCCCTGATGCAATACTTAGCAGCCACAGTGGCACCTGACAATGGTATTGTGACAAATTGAAAGAGAGTATGATTAGGTCTGCATATTTGGTTTTCGCTTCCCTTTAAAACTGCACCCTGATGCAACTGATCCCCTTTTGACCTTATGAATAGTAGGCCTGTATGACTCATGACTCATCAAGTAACAAGAGCATTGGCTGAGTGCATGCACTGTGCCCATATTATAAGGTCAAGTCAGACCAGTGGCGTGAAAGGAGCAAGCAAATGGCTTAGGATGGCCGGTAACTTTTGGGTAGCTAGGCAGTGAAGAATGTAGCTCTGAAACTAAATATACTGAGTTAGCTAGGCAATACGGGATCTATCTTGCGTAAACACTAAGCATCTATAGGCAGTCTATAATACCGGTCAAGTAGCATGCACTTGAACAACTGTTCTAGCAAGGGAAGTGCTGGAAAGAGAGGGTCTGAGTCGCCTTATTACTATATGCCACTGTACACACCAGTAAGTAGTCAAAATATCAAAAGCACACACCTCCATGTCTGTGAGTGGTCCTTTCCAGGGGCATGGAAGTGGCTTGGAGGGGCAGTCAACGAGGAGACTTTGGATTTCCTTGTAACATCCTTTGTCGCGCCGGATCTTGAGGAGATATAGCACATTACACAAGTCTGTATACCATGACAGCTTAGAGAATTAATTACGACAAAGCAATGATGCGTACTGAGAAAGTGCTAGAAGTCACTTGTAGCTACTTACCTCATTTAATTCAAATTCTTCACCATCAACTGGACATTTCAAGGGGCCCAAGCTAAATAGAGACATGGATACAGAAGTTGTAATGGAATTATGTGATGACCATTACTTAGCAATGGCATCTGCTAAAGGCAGCTGGCTCCGAGACTTCATACAGGCGTGAAATTAAACTATATCTTTTTGATATAACAAAGCAAATAAATAATGGCTGCATTCCAGCAATTAGAACAAACCTTGCCGTGGTCACCCCTTCAAGGCATCCCTTGCAGAATCTGTGGCCACAGGTGATCACCTGCACGGGGTCTCTCAGCACCAGCTTGCATAGTGGACACTTGAGGGCTGCTAGGTCACTCGACTTCACAGGACCATTCTTGCTGTATATTGTTGCATCCCCAATGCTGTATCCATAGCGTTTGTCATCCATTTTTCAGTATTAAGTGTAATTTGTTTCTCTCTGTTGCTTGAAATATGTATGCGCTTAATTGCAGTTTCTTTGACATACCAAATTAAAATGACTACAGCACTAAGCAATAACTACGTATGCCAGTAACTATAAATCTACATAATACTTCAGTTCACTCCGAAAATGATTACTAAGCCGTTCTTAACTCAGCCTGCAAAAGAGAAACAAGAAGAATAATTCCTGCTATATTATAACAAATTATATTAGCCCTCTGTAGCCAGGCTTGTTGCAGCTAGCTATAGCCCCCTTCTGTTCTGCAGCGCCATTACTGTAACTGCAGAACGGAAGGGAGCTAACCCTTTCGTAGACAAAGACGTACCATTTCTTTTTCTACAGTAGCACCAGTTCTTGCTTGTGAGGCTGTGCGGGGGTCCTTTTTATAGGGTATTTCCCGGGGAAAGTCCCTACCTAGCTAGCCCCATCCAGCCCGCGCGCCGCGCAACTTTGACCGTACCATAGATAACGGGTGTCTTTATTCAGTGGACTGGAATGGACCACTGGACTACTGGAATGGACCACTGGACTACTGGAACGGACTACTGGAACACTGGAATGGACTACTGGAACATGCCTGTCACAAGTTTGAAGTATCAATGACAATCGTACACATACATGCATGTGTGCACTGCTAAAAAGTAACGTTTATTTTAATAATGGATCAGTTGCTGGCATGGAGTTGCATCATTATCATTTTATGCTACACAGTTTTTGTAAGGGAACAATGTTCTGCTGATTGTGATAAATTACATGGCTTTCATATAATGGATATGGCTCATGATCACATGCCAAAGCGCTATCATGGACAGTAGTTATAATCATGACTCTCTACTACGCAGATGTAGCCAGCATAGTATACACAGCTTTGACAGGAAACAATGCATTCTGAATCAGACATATGGCTCTGATAATGTGGTATATGGTCATGCACATGTCAAAGTGCTGCAATATCACACCAATGACAATAATGTCCATTGTCTGTATTAGCTGCAACTCTAGTAACCAACGGATATGCTATAAAGTGGAATAAACTAGCCTCGTTCCCAGGCCCCCGCTTTATATGGTAAGTGTAACCGAATAAAGCGGGGGGCCTTGGAATGAGGCTAGTACAGAACATAATCACTAAGGCAAAGTCACAAAGCTAAACCTGTGGCCTCATCATTTCCACACAAGCGAGGAAAGTGGCGCTCGCTTTGCTTGCTCGTATGGGGAAGGCCTGGGAACGACGCTGCTAAACCTGGGGAGCAGTATAAAGTTAAAACGAGAAAACAAAGGTAAAGTTGGGCCTAGATACGACCCATGTAGCTAGGGTACAACCCATGTGGCTAGGACCAAGTGCTCAGTATGCACAGGAAGCAGTTGAGTGAGAGTCTGGGTATCCAAGACTACAGTTAAGCTGCAGCATTACCTATTTAAAGAATTGGCAGTAAGCCTGAATGCAAGGTACACTGCAATGATAAAATACACAGTGCTTAGAGTAGTTACTGTCCGGTCCAAGTCCCACCTTCCCCCCTAACGGGCATCTTGTGAGATAAGTAGCCATTCCAGTAATCCATTCCAGTATTCCAGTAGTCCATTCCAGTGTTCCAGTAGTCCATTCCAGTAGTCCAGTGGTCCATTCCAGTCCACCGAATAAAGACACCCATAGATAATAGAGCACGTTACGTGCTCATAGTGGACTGGACTTGTGGATTGTACTACCGGGCTGGTCTAAAAAGCTGTAAAATGTCATTTTCTTTTAGCTTCTATAAAGTTGCCAGTGACTTTTATTCATTTAACTCAGTAGCTAATTTCCTGCAAGGTTGCTTCAGGCGTCATAATTCAAAGTGTCATTAAATATGCATATACCTCCCTAGCAGCATGGACGCCCATAGCTTAGGCCTAATTAGGCTGTGAAGCAAATTACGGAGAAATATAAGTGAACAACTACTTTCTAGAAGATGTAGTACAAAGAAATTACATTTTAGGCCAATCCACCAGTCCAGTGCTCACCCGTACAACTGCTGGCCATTTTCTCTGTACTACTAGAAGGTGGTTGTTTACTTAGCTACTTGGTAGGAATAGGTGTTATAGCTCAGCTACAGCATTTTAGGCCAGTCCAGTAGTCCGGTGTACCAGCTCAGTCAACTAGTCCAGTGCAGCGATTGTATTCACCTTTTTATTCCCTGATTGATAATGCAGATTAGACTGATAGAGCTGGACTGAGTTTCAGAGGATAACTAAATGAGGAGGTAGCAGTAGCTAGCTAGCTCTAGGGCGTTAAAAGTTCTCCCTTGGTCGAGTACGGTGCCTCAAGCCTATAGAGAGTACATGTAGATTTTTGAGAAAATTGCTTTAATTGCTCTACCCCCTACATGGTTTGGTGCTAGGTTCTGAAAAGTGGTATACATGTACTTACATATGTCTGCTACAATTTGGTAATTTAATTAGTGAGAAACTAAGGATTCTATGGCTATAAGGTACCTGATTTGAAAAATTGCTTATGGTGCTAAAATCTACATTGTAGTTCTGAGATAGCTAGCTATCCGTGAAACTATAAACTACTGTATATTGCTCCAAATACATAGTATTAAAAAGAACTAAGGGCAAGCAAGTCTCTACTCCTACATAACTACACTAAAACACTATGAATAAATATATAGTCTATTAATATTCAGGCAACTAGTTACAGTCATCGTCTCTAGACTGTACTGTCACCACTAACATAATATCAAAGCCAGACAGCTTTCCTGTTGAATTTTTGTTCTGTTTTCAGTCATCTTTTAGCTAAACCACCTAATTAAGAAAAACAACCAAAAATAGAACAGGAAAGCAGGCTGGCCTGCAACACCACGCTAGCGCTGGCAGTAAAGCCCAGGAACGTTTCTGCAAGCTACGTCAAATTTAGTCCAGTCGGGTTCACTTGGGCCTTGATGAAAATGACGTTCCCCAGAGTGAAGTTTTCGTCGTTCAGTATTGCTTGCTTGGCAAATTTAGGAAAACCACTGGCGATATTCATCTCACCGTCAGGTTTCTGGAATGATGGACTCTGTAGATCGGGCACAAAGGCTTCACTAATGCTGGCTTCTGGATTTGCCTGATTAACGAGGGTGAAACGTACCGATTGCTTAAAAGGCCAGGTCAGAAGATTATCGTACTCAGAACGCATGAGGACAAAGAACACTGAAATGTGGGTCCCCTTTCCCACACCATCGCCATTGAGGTACGCCCTGATACACATACGATAACCGTGGGGACTCGTGTAGAAGGGAGGGCTGTAGAGACTAATCGTTCTTCGTTCCACAGCATCGCCATACCTTCTTCTAACCTCTGGGATCTTCCAAGTAAACGTACCGTTTGTGGTCTTGACATCGAGCACATCTTGTCGAAGACGGATTTCATCTATAGCGATGGAACAACGTGTCACTGTTTCTTGAAGAGATTGCACATTCTCAGCAACTCGTACCACTTGCGAATGGTTAGCTGTTACGTCTTCACAGAGTTTACTAACGGTTGCATTGATCACTTTTGGCCCACCAGAATCTCTTTCATCATCACTGCCACCTCTGAATGATCTAAACCCTAGCTGAACCAACGGCCTAGCAGTAGGAGTGGCCAATTTCGACCCATAGCGTAAAGGATCTCCTTTTTTACTACCACCTCTAGAACCAAGCCGTATCGATGGTTGGGTCGTTGGTAACTTTTCAGACGCTCCTCTAGCGCTTGGTATCACACCATCTGCTTCAACCATATCAGGCATCTCCACTCCAGAAGTAATAAACCTCTCGATAGCTTGCAGCCTGTTTTCAAACTTTTCTATCGTTTGTTTCTGATCCTCGATGACGATACACAGCTGTTGGTTCTCCTTCCTGGTCTCCACTACCTCCCGCTCAAGCTTCACGATTTTTTCGATGGATTGTAACATATGATTTTCTTGCACATGCTGCCCCATCTGTGCCTTCTTGCCCTACAGGATAAGAAATTATAATACAGTATAACATAGCGTAGTCGCTAAAAATTACCCTTGCCGAAGAAGCAGGTATCAAGAAATATCGTTGTATTATCAGCAGCACTATTCTTACCCACCTTGAAAGGGCATTTATCTTTATCAAATGGGCAATTCATTTCATACTCAGTACACTCATCTTCAAAGTGCTGTTCCAACTGCACCAAAGCAGATCAAAAGAAAAACATGAAATAACAGAAGTAGGACTCATAATATCACTCATGCATGCTTTATTATATACGATTATTTAGCTGCTCATTTTTAATTGCTAAGCTGCTTATACTTTGCATAGTTTAATAGTTACAAGGAGGTATTATTAGGTATATTTACACATGCAGGTAATTGTTAACTGCAGGGTGAGCACCTTCTCTCGACTTGAGATGTTTTTCTTGCAGAAGTCACATGATACAGGATATCCTTTACAAGATCTGTAGTGATCCTATGTTGAAAGCAACAGCATGTCGCTATATACACAGAGATAAAGATATAGTAAGGGGCTCATCCCAGGATAGAGGGGGAATTG
The DNA here is from genome assembly GCA_963921505.1 of Phakellia ventilabrum. Taxonomy (NCBI): domain Eukaryota; kingdom Metazoa; phylum Porifera; class Demospongiae; order Axinellida; family Axinellidae; genus Phakellia; species Phakellia ventilabrum. The sequence continues at coordinate 1,745,189 of OY997386.1, read as the reverse complement.
ATTAATGCACAAGAGTATTGGTAGATGAGGTATAGCTACCTTCTTTTGTCCTACTCTGCAGTTAGTTTACATACAACAAGCGTACAGAGAGTTGGTTCTAAGTAAACGCCTGAGAATGATGCTAACCCGTTCTAATCTAGCTACTGCACACCTATTTACCAACAACATGTAGTGGGTATGTAGTGCAATTTATGTATTAAAAAAGGGATTACAGCAGACAGTGTGCAAGCTAGAGTCCATTTCACTTTGACTCAGTATTATAAATATTATGACTATAGTAATTAGGTAACTTACTTCAACGACATCACAGGGAACAGAGGTGCCGCAGTAGTCACAGTTGATTGGCCTCTTGGGACACTGTCTTGCATGGCTCTCCCTGGCTGATCTTGGAAACTTAGAACCACAACTGCAGGCCAGCTCTTTTTTAGGACACACATCACTATGCTCCTATATATAGCAAACAGTTTGCTTCAGATTTGGGTACTTGTATTTACTCATATTCTCCTATTATAGACCAACATTATTACCGGACTGTAACCAGAGATACTTGTATGGCTAACTAAGTGAAAACATATCAGGCACGCCACACTCAAGAAAAAAAACCAGGGTATTCCCCTAATCAATTATACTCCCATAGATGCAACTGCAACCTTCTCATAATCATTGAACAATATAATCTATAACCATATTCATTCTCATGTTTCACACGTATTTAATAGTGTTGTGCACAATGGCCAGTCACATAATATAGTTAGCAATTCATAAAAAAATCTCTCATGATACATACGAAGTATAATGGTAAATGTACAAGCATGCAGGAGCCTAAAGCCATTCTCGTTCCAGACCCTCCACTCGCCCCAACATTTTTTGTGGGGGCAGGTGGAGGGTCTGGGAATGAGACTAGTCTAAAGCTATTCAGTATTTACTAAAACAAAACACACCTCAATTTTCGTCAGTGGTCCTTTCCAGGGGCATGGGATTGGCTTGGTGGGGCAGTCAGCAAGAAGACCCTGGATTTCCTTGAAGCAACCATTGTCTTTCCGGATCTAGAGAAGAAAACATTGTTTGTAGGATGAGTGATCGAATAATGATCATAAAGTACCCATTGGACACGATTTAAAGTATATATGCACCAATTAGCTAAGTACACAAGGTTAAGAAGATTTATACACATGCAGCATCATTGGCAAGCGAAAATGGTGAGGTATACAAAGACTTTTTATGTATCATGCAGATTGACCGTACCAGGCACAAGCACATCCATGCAAGGTCCAGAATTATATATCACCTGACGTGTAACTCACCTCATTTTGTTCAAAAACTTCATCATCAATAGGGCACTTTAAAGGACCGTCACTAGAGAACAAAGAACAGCATGTTGATATCTGTAGAGGGTCATCATTATTCAGGTCTTCCATATATGCTATACTTAGGAATCTTTGGAATTCCTATCATGTATACAAACACACTGAACCTGCCATGAGCTGTGGCGTGTATGCCTACCACTATACATAGTATAAATTATCGATATTTAAGCACATATATATATATATACCTTGCAGAAGTTTTCAGCTCCAGACAACCCTTGCAGAACCTGTGGCCGCATGTGATGACTTGCACAGGAGCTCTCAGCACCGACTCACACAGTGGGCACTTGAGGGCTGCCAGGTCACTTGACTTCATCTGATGACCGTCTCTACTGTACACCACCGTACCACTGATGTCATAACCATGTGCAGCGGGCTTTTCGTCCATCCTACAGATATGGATGAAGAGACATTATGATCTCTCTCAGTGACAAAATAACAGAGTGCACAAGTGGGGTAGAGTGTATATATACAGTTACTTTTACCAATTTATCAGTTGCAGCTTCACTATCATGCTTACAAGTACAGTCTGCCACCAAAGGCATTGTTGGTTTTGTTTTATGGATTATAGTATTGTAAGAACAAGGGAAAGCTTTGTTGGAATGTATACCGACTGTCAGACTGAGAGTATGAGCTAGGGATTTGGAGGAGTTATGACTGTGTAATTACTCCTCCATTTCCCTCCACAACGTAGTTTATCTTGTAACCAACTGTTACTAGAAACATGCATTCTGACCAAGACTACCCAACATGTTTCTCGTACATAGGTACTACACATAATTATTATGTCCCTTCTATTTTGCAGTGTACGAGTTACAAATCACAGGAGCATTTTAAGCCAGAATGTACATATCTAAGCATGTGCAGTATATTGAACATGAAATTTAAATACAGTGGCCGCATTTCTAAACACTGTCTGTCAGTGAGTGCTGTACCTGGTCCAAACTCTCACTGTAGTTCCTCCCAGTAGATACTACTTGCTTTAGTCATCACTGATTTTTTTTCCGCATTACTAACATGTACTATGTGTATTCTAAATTTATGCGCATAAAGATCTAGTCCGTATTCGGTGTTATTCTTGAAAATTAGTACTCTTGCCATGATCTTATTTCACTGTCTGTAGTACATACATGCTTAGTATATATTAAAAATGGTTCTGAGCTCCATGTAATCCATAGTATGACCTCTACCATTACCAGGAGTCCAAATCAGCTTTGTTCCAAGGCTTCCCCGCTTCATGCAAGTGACAAAAGCTGGGTGAAGGCAATGGGAACGAGGCTAGAGTCCAGTCCTCAGTTAGCTATGGGCCTGCAGTCACACACTTTAAGATTAAGGGGCCAATTGCTACAATTTTTTATGATTAAAGTCGCTGTGATATTTGGGAGTGAAGTAAATGGCAGGACATTAGTAGCGCGAATGCCTTCAATCACCATTTGTCAATGTATGCAGTGAAGATCATGAGTGGGGGGCGGGGCTGCAATTGTAATCATAGGCCATGAAGGCGTGACCTGTTTATATGCATGGCTGCCCCATGCTTTTATGAGGTATAATCGGCTCGTGGTTGTTTTACCCCATGAACCAGACCATTGCAAGTCAAATAATGTGAAATTGAGACAAAATTTGCTGCTCTAGCACACGTGCCCAGATCCTCTCCTCGCAAATACAAAAATACGGGGCGTGGTTATCAACTAAAGGTCGGAGACTAGCTAGCTAGCTAGCACTCCCCATCCACCCCCAACCACTTACTGCGACTCTTAGCCGTGTAGCTATATGCACCAATGCAGATATGATTTCGAGTGCCTCAAACTGGCAATTTTTAAACAGGCATCAAGGACCACAGAAAAGTTGCTCAAATAACAAGTCATAAACAGGCGGCAAAACAACACAAGAGGCTCACCTCACCGGGTGTCAGAGCAAGGCTCGGTGCAGTGAGAGTCTCCTGGCCTTGATGTTCAGCCTTTTGCAGGTTCTAATCTATCAGCTGTTCATAGCGTATTATAGGTAGAGGGATGCATTAAATATCGGGAAATCCCCAGGATATTTCCCTTCTCATGCCGTGCCACCCACTGCGCATGCGTGATACATGTATACGGTGCGATATCTATCCCATTGCGCCAGGTGTCTGCATGGGTGTGGTCTGCCATCCGGGCCATGCAAGCAAGTGATATATACATGTACACTCTTCAAGAATAGACGTTGAACTGCAAGCATAATTTATTATGCATATATATAGCTACATGTAGCCAACAAAAAAGTTTGTCCTGTATGCAATTATTCAAAGCATACTCTAGCTTGTCCGAGGGGTCCACAACGACCCCAAATTGTCAAGTGCTCGTCGATTTGCGAACGATAAAAACGGGGTGTATGTTTTGTGAGCATTTTTAGGCCATGCATGCTGCATACAAACTAAACTATGCACAAAGCGCCGGATAATACTATTCATAACTCGAGATACTCCCACAGCTGTGGATAATGCTCACAGCTGTGGATAATGCTCACAACACTTACTGTAGATAATGTTCACAGCTGTGAATAATGCTCACAGGTCTGGAAAATGCTCACAACTGCAGATAATGCTCACAACTGTAGATAGTGCTCACAACTGTGGATAATGCTCACAGATCTGGAAAATTCTCACAACTGTGAATACGTAATGCTCACAGTTTTGAAAAATGCTCACATTTCTGAAAGTGCTCACAGCAATGAAATGACTTTTTTGTGCATAATATATAATATATTACATCAGTAGCAAATTAACGGTATAGTCATATATCATCAGTGCATTATAGCTAGTGGTTTTGACATCTTCAGTACACTGCCAATTGTCTTGAAATATTTAAGGAAAAAGGAAGGCGTAAAATTAGTATTTGGTATTAAGGATGGGCGACTGAGCAGAAAACCTATTATATACCAGAGTGATCACAGTAGGATTAAGCTGGCTATGTACCGAGTTACAAGCTACAGTTAGTGCCCAAATGCACATGTGTGTATATTCCGTATATAAATATGCACTACCTAGGGATGTGAGCATTTTCCAGACTTGTGAGCATTTTACAGAGATGTGAGCGTTATCCACAGCTGTGAGCATTTTCCAGACCTGTGAGCATTATCCGCAGTTGTGAGCATTTTCCAGACCTGTGAGCATTATCCGCAGTTGTGAGCATTTTCCAGACCTGTGAGCATTAACCACAGTTGTGAGCATTTTCCAGATCTGTGAGCATTATCCGCAGTTGTGAGCATTTTCCAGACCTGTGAGCATTATCCACAGTTGTGAGCATTTTCCAGACCTGTGGGCATTATTTTTTATTTTTTTATTTTTCTATGAAACTTTTGCCGAATAAGGCAAGGATACAAAAACTAGCAGAAGCTAATGAAGTAATGTACCCAAATAGCTATTACAAACAGACAAAACATCAGTAGAATTAAAATGTGTATGCGAAGTAGCTAGCTATAATCAAATAAATGGTGAGAGAGTGCAGACTTAAATGTATACGGAGAGGGTTTAGCAACTACAGATTCAGGCAAATGGTTCCAATGAGAAACAGCATTAGGTACAAAGGAGTACAGATAAGAATTGGTCCTGGCGAATGGTTGTGATAGCAAAAGTGATCTACTGGAGCATGACCTAGTTTCACTGGCAAGTAATACATCTGGAGGAAAGTAACACAGGTTGTGAATAATCTTGAAGACAGTGCATAGCTTCAGGAACAATCTGCGGTTCGAAAGTGATGGGAGGTTTAATGTTTCGAGCAGTTCCTCATAACCTGTATCCCAGGCCTTAGTGCACATTCGACAGGCAAACTTCTGCGTTCTCTCCAATAGTTGTATATTCCGTTGAAGGTGAGGGTCCCATACAGGGGCCGCATACTCGAAGTGAGGGCGTACCAGTGAAGTATACAGTTGAAGCAGGGTGTTTTGGTCTGAGAATCTGTAGTATCGGCGATACAGGAGCCCAAGAAGTTTTCTGGCTTTGCTGCATATATTCTCAATATGGTTTGTCCATGACAAGTCTGATGAAATTAGAAGTCCCAAGTACTTGAATGTATCGACTGTTTCAAGGACTGAGCCATTGAGTGTTATGGGAATGATGGGTGATAATGGAGATCTTTTACGAGAGACGTGCATGACTTTACATTTAGACTCATTGAATAACATGAAGTTAGAAGTGGCCCAGGTTTGGATTGCACTGACATCACTTTGTAGGGCAACAAAGTCAGCAGCAGATGTTATTGATCGATACAGTAGTATGTCATCAGCATAGAGTACAAGGCTAGATCCCTCAGAAAGGTCAAGGCCTGTTAAGCCATTGATGTATATCAAGAACAAGAGAGGGCCTAGGACTGACCCTTGCGGTACACCCGACACAACTGGAAGATACTCTGATGCTGCACCATTAACAACAACACGCTGAGATCTGTCAGACAGGTAGTTTTTTACCCAGGAAACTATGTTGGGGTCCAGATTGAGTTGTTGAAGCTTAGAAATGAGAGGTATGTGAGGCACGCTATCAAAGGCCTTTTTGAAATCAAAAAATACAGCTCCTACTTCTCTTCCTTTTTCCAGGTGCTGTAACCAATCATTTGTAGTCACAAGCAGTGCCTGGGCAGTAGACTTTCCTCTTTGCAAACCCCACTGGGTACTTGAGATAGGACTACTGTCTGAGAGATGGTCTGAGATTAGCAAGTGGAAATGTTTTTCCAGTAGTTTGCTCAGGACTGGGAGAAGAGAAATAGGCCTAAAGTCTGCAGGTGTTGGAGCATTAGTCTTCTTCTTAGGTACTGGCACAACATTTGCCCTCTTCCACTCCTTAAGAGGTCTGTTACAATGGATGGAGAGGTTGAAAAGAGCAGTAACGGACGGTGCAATTTCATCAGCAGATATTTTTAGCATTTTACTCGAGATGCCATCTGGACCAGTGGCTTTGGTGGTGTCCAAGGACTTTAGTAGCTTATTGACCTCTTCAACTGTACACAGTAAATCATCAGAGCAAGAGTTAACTAGGTCTGAGTCCACTGGAAGAAGGGGAGGAACACTGTAGTTAAAGCACTGTGAGAAAAAGGAATTAAGAGCGTCTGCCTTCTCTTGATCTGTGGAGAGAAGTGTAGGGCCTTGAGATAGTGAGGGGATTGATGAGCTTTGCCTGTTTAAAACCTTGATAGACTTCCAGAACTGCTTGGATTGATGTGGATTGAGTTTGCGGAAATAATCCTTTTTAGCAGCACGCATCAATGTGACAACTTTGTTTCTGGCACGTCGATATCTTAGTTCGTCTTTCGGGGAATTCTTGGCTTTCTTATACAGATTGTTCCTTAGCCGCATAGATTGCACAATTCTCTTGTTCAACCAAGGCAGATTCTTTATCTACAGTTGTGAGCATTATCCACAGTTGTGAGCATTATCTACAGCTGTGAGCATTATCCACAGCTGTGAGCATTATCCACAGTTGTGAGCATTTAATTTATCTACTGTAGCAGTTGTGAGCATTATCCACAGCTGTGAGCATTATCCACAGTTGTGAGCATTTTCCAGACCTGTGAGCATTATCCACAGCTGTGAGCATTATGTAATAGTTGTAGCATGGCCTCGAGTGCCACATGTGAGATATGGGCACAGTTGACACAGGAAGCCCGAGGGCTGGCCCGTAGCACGAGAGAAGCCATGCTACAACTAATTTGTAGCATTTTAGCCATGGTGCATTACACGTTTCTCTGGTGCTTTGGTTGGGTTTACAGATAATTGCCCTAATTGGATAGTGGCACTGCAGTGACTCATAATGCATCATAGCTGTGCCAATATCTGGATATGCCATTGCTGTGACGCGTTATGAGTCACTGCGATGCCAATATCTGGATAATGCACACATTTAGTGGCACAGCCGGTCCTTTTGATGTAAGGCTTCACCATGCTACAACTACAGTTGTGAGCATTATCCACAGCTGTGAGCATTTTTTTTAAGACGTGAGCATTTTCCAGATCTGTGAACATTCTCCACAGTTGTGAACATTATCTAGCCTCGTTCCCAGGCTCCACTCCCCAGCTTTTCTCGCACCGTGTAGAAAAGCGGGCTTTTATGGGAACGAGGCTAAACATTATCCACAGCTGTGAGCATTATCCACAGTTGAGCTTTATCCGCACTTATGACCATTTGAGCATGAGCATTTGTTTATCTACGTTTGTGAGAATATGCATGCATTCAGGACTTACACTACATCCAGAGTTGTCAGTATTATAGCTAGAGATTAATCTTGGTAGTGTGATATGCCACAAAATAGAGCTTCTTAAAAACTGCCGACATGCTATCCAAATTGTGTACGATAATATAAAATCTCTGAATGGAGCGAGGGCAACATCAAAGTACCGCTCGGCCATATCAAAGTGCCGAATTTGCCCTTGAAAGCAGTGAAAGTGCCGTTTTCCAACGTCAAAGTGACACGTACACACCCCGCAGTTGATTTCGGCGATCCGCCTCCGCTCATTTTATATACAGCCGCCATTTTGGTTTTTAGCATCGGTTTAGCCGTTTTTTGTGTACATATATACCTGGTAGTGTTGGCCATAATGGGGGCTGCAGTCGCAAAAGTGTCGATGCCATCGACATCGCGCCGTTTCAATTTTGTACGCCTGGTGCACGTGCTCCCGATTGGCACCCCACCATTGCGATCGAGACCATTCACATCTCTTGTGCGTCTCATACCAAGAGGGTTGTGAATATGCCGGTTTTATACTCTACTCTCACAATGACCAGACCGAGTGGAGCCAGGACCCTACACGGCAGGAGGTGCAAGAGCGGTTAATTACGTTGTCATCCAGGATACAGCTTCTCCTGATGTCCTACAGCAGGTAGCTCGAGAGGGAATAGTACATGGAAAAGTATACAAAAACGTGTTTGGAGAGGACATTTCGAAGGGTACGGTAGGAGAGGCCTTTGCTGTGAGACAGGGCGGTGAATTTAAATGGAATTCGTGGACTTTTAACACACGAACAGACTATTACCACAACCAGGAGAAAGGAATCTCTGCGCTAATGCAGCTCTTCATGGAAAAGATACTGACGGAGTGGATGGAGGCAGGAAAAAATGGAAGATGGCTTGGCTGTAGAAATTTTTCCATAAAAGACCTTCGGCAGCAGTTACTCGAGGAGCACATTAAAAAGAATAGGTTTATTCCACTTCATTTACAGGGGCCGGAGCTCCGCCTTCTCCGAGGCTATTGAAGGAACTGGGCTTTTTGTAGTGACTCTGGCCATTGTTTTTGGATTGGTGGTGCGCGTTAACGTTGTATTTTGCCCATTTTCTTGCCATTGAACATGTACAAAAATGTCTTTATTTACTCCAACCACAACAACACATCAACTGTATCGCTTTTGGTTTGTATCGTATGTATGTGTAGCTATCATCAGAACTTAATGTATAATATTTCTAGTTAATAAATGTTCATGTGCTGTGTTTTTTTGTTTTTTTTATATCCATTCCTATACTGTCTTAAGCTCTCATGAGCTGGCCGTACCTTTCTTACAGGTGACATTAAAGTTTTCATTGATTGATTGATTGACTGTACATATTCTCAGTTTGATGAATTGCTATAGTCAGCAGCAGGAGGTTCATAGCTAGCTACAGGGCATCTCCGCTGGATAAGTAATGGGGAGTGATTTGGGGATTGGTTGAATCACGTGTATGCGATGGAAAGTACTAAAACCTTCCCTGTAGCTATAGAGGGTTGTGTTTATTACTTGGGGGCATTTTATGTAAAAAGAAAACACATAAAATTGGTCCCATGAGCTACTCATGGTGAATGAAAGTCACGTAAATCATTCCCATGAGTGACTCCTGGTTTTTCAAGTCTTCTTGCTGTTACAGAACTATAGCCAAATAGCAAACTCAAAATATCTAACTTAGCTACATCAGGAGCCCATAACCCAAAGGGAAGGAGCATTAAACTTGCATATGTACACCTGTTGTCAAATAGCACTTGCCCAACACTCCTTATATGGTAAGTGCTATGTAAGCGCTATAATTTACTTAGCGCTAGTCTAGTAGTAAACCAGCCATGCATAGCTGCTAGGCATTCCATATATGGAGTTTTCTTGTAGGTCCATTCGACAACAGGTGGAATCACTAGTTCAATGCTCCTTCCCTTTGGGTTATGGGCTCCTGGCTACATACATGCTGACAAAGTCGACCAGAAATAACAGCTATTTGAGCTGCACACTGCATGTATGTACAGTAGTTTGCCAAATCTTTGCCTGCTTCAGACAAAATTCCACATAAGTGAAGCTTTGCAGAATAAACACACAACGCAAATGGTGGGGTGAACGATATTAGACTGACGCATAATAAGTATAGACGTAGCTACTAAGTGGCGCTGCAATGTAGCGGCTTCGGAAGGGGAAACCCCAGGGGAAACCCCATGGTGAACCCTCGTAGCGGCCGCGGGAAGTTAACTGGAATGTCATCTAAGATGATACTTTATAGGTGCAATAACTGTCAGTGATGCAGACTAAATTTGACGAACAGTCAATAACTACCGTGAAGCACATATTTAGGGGAAACACCAGGTTAATCCCAACATCACAGCTATGAAAACATCAACAGAGACGGTAGCTATATAGGTGTAGGTTCATCCCACGGACCCATTATACCGCTTTTTTTCTCGGGAATTAATCAAGACACGTTTCTAAAAACCCTTGTTAAGCATGAATTACTCAACTGGAGAAAGAAGCATTGACGATATTCCTGATCCTCAAGGAAGCCGAAATGTGAGTAGCTAGCCAGTAGAATTTTATTTCCGTAGCTAGCTATGCCGGGCTACATGTATGTGTTAGCGCGAGTCTGGGTTTGCGCACTCAATCCTGGCTGTACGGCTCCTTAATTAAGCTTACTAAGACTTAAATTCATAAGTTACCTCTTCAACATGCATACATTATCAGCCCATAGTTGAATCAGAGCGCAGGAACTCGAAGGGAGCACTTTCACAGCGCCCTGTACGGGCCGTTTTTAACAACGATGACATGCAAGATCAAATTTGCCCCAGCAATAATGTTCACTCAGTTGAAGATGAGATGACGTCAATGTCATCATTTTATGAAACAACGGCAGACTCAAAGTGAGATGATTATTTAGTGGCTAAGCCTTGAGCTGAATATAGAGTAGCCATGTTGTTGATGGTTCTCTTTACTGTTACACTGTAGTATTACTGTTGCATTGTTACTAGCTAGCTAAGTGGAAGAACTACAGGCCAAGTAGCTACTACACACAGTCGTTGGCATGGGATTGGTAAACTGAAGTAGCTAGTGTCCCCAGTCTCAAAAGTATAATTATATTGTATCCCTAGTTTCCTGCAGCTGGACAGGTGCTCCTAGAATCTGCACATGCATGCTGTTAATGGCAGCTACGCTTAGCTACTTAGCTTTGTTACCATGCCTTGATTTTTTATTTCAGTATAAAAATATTGATAGTGGAGTAGGGCCTGCAGATCATGGGAATGAGGTTACTAGCTAAATTAAAATTAATATCATCTAGCAATCACATGCACAGTGCATGTCCCCAGGGTTTACTTGATAGACTTTTAAATCGTCTAGTTTGATGTGTACATGTATCTGCAAGAGCCTATGTATAGCATAACATTATAAAGGAGGTATTATAATAGTCAAAGGTATTCACCTCTCTCGAAATCACTTCTGTTGCACCGAAAATCATCGTGTTAAGAGTGTACAATTCTGCTATTCTGCATGTACATTAATTTAATAGTAGGCCTTGATTTTTATTTTGGGAATTTGTGTTCACCATACAGAGCAATGCAGCCAGCTATGGTGCCTGCATTCAGCATCCTGATGCAGACATTTCACCAACAGCTCCTGCTGCCATCTCTTGAGACAGTCAGAGGAAACGACACACCTGATGGCTTTTTCAAGAATTGCATGTTCAGATTTGGGAGGAGAAGAGTTGCTGCTCACCAACTGCAGGTACATTCAACAGTCCACTGTAACGGCTACTAAGGGGCATTCCAATTAAATTACTTGTTTAACGGATCCGACCGACTCAGATTTTTGCCAAATCAAAAAATTTAAATGTGATGCCATCAACAATGTTTATTTATATTTTCACTTGCACGGGTTCAGTGCACAGTAGCTGATGTAGCACAAACGAAAGAGTACAGTAGCTACCAAGTGTATGGCTGCCAGCTGTCTTCAGGGATATACACTGCAGGTGGTGCCTTTGAACTATATGGCTGCTGTTGTACAAAAAAATGTAGCATGTTACTGAAATTATTTGCCATATAATGATCTCTCTATAGGATGTGAAAACTTCTATTAACATTCTTGAGAGGCACACTCTTCAGACTGACTACCATTTCCTGTGGTGGAATGAGAGCAAGTTACTGACTGGAGCCCCTGACTTCTGCCAGGCCGCAGCCCTGTTTAAGATCAGCTTTGTGAAGCCCTATGAAGATGGATATATCGTTCAGCTGGTATCAGAGCTGGAAGATAAATTACTATGCGTGGACTGCAGTGCAATGCAACCGGTATTTGTTCTGCTCTCATCAGTAAGTAGTATGTTAACTCTGGTAACTTTCAGAACATCAAACACATTATTTTGTCAGCAAAATTTTCACTTTAGTGGGAAAGAAACTCAGCATTGCATCTACATTTCATAAAGCAGTTCATAATATTATGCACATGTGCATATGGGTGTATAGATTATAGCAGGAGCGCATAATGACGTCATTATGTGCTCCTGATTGTAGCCTAATTGCAGGGGCATTACTTTACCTATGACTTCTGATTTGATACATTTGTTGCTTCTTGTACATTCAGTGATATACTGCATGTGTACATCTGCAAGGCAATTAATTGATGGATCCTTAATTTTATAGATAAACGCGAGAAGTTCCACTATTCAGCGGCAGTATAGACTGGGTCCAGGTGATTCTGAGTGCCAGAGTTTTCACTTTCAGCATCCAGTTACCAAGGACTGGTATTACTGGCTCATTGAGGGAAGCACTGTTGTGCTTAGAAAACAGAGTTATGTTGACGACCATGATGTAGATGTAGCGATTTTCCACACAAGGCCTAAGGCACCTGAATGCTAACTTGTATAGCAGGATTACTCATGTTTCATCCATTCCTAACACACCAACCGCTACAGGTCTATATATACATGTAATGTCGTTTTTGTGAATTGTTCTAGTGTATACGTGATTGTGGAATTTATATGGGAATGTGTTTTTGTACCTTTTCAAATCTGCTTCATAATTATCTATAGAATGTAGCTGCAATAGCTAGCTATATATTATGGTGATGACAATTTTACAAAGTGGCCAAGAAGTTTCACAGATTATGGTATGGGTCATTTAAATATGCACGGCATTGTCTATTTGTGTAGAGATACATGTACCGAGTTTGTAGAATCTTTGCAATGGTACAGAGTGCACGTATAGAGTAAACCCACTAGATATAATGGGCGGGTGAGTAATTAATTAGGCTTTGAAGTCCCCCTTGTGAGGGAGGTGGTCACTTCTTAGGGCAAAGTGATTAATATTCATTCCACATGCTGGGGAATGCTGCTGAATTAGGCTTGTGGTGTTATAATGTCGTGACATCATTACATTAAACAGTTCAGAATATAATGGTACAATGTCATACTCACACTTATGCAGACTCTCTCCTGTAAGCCTAATTATTATTACCATACTGCATGTGGAGGAGGGGTTAAGTAATTGGTTTTGTTCGTCTATGATCATGTATACAGTAGTATGCGGAGCAGTGCTTAGCCCCCCCCTCTCCATGGACAGACAACTGCCTCATCCATGGGGGGGATATGACTAATAAATGGAATAGCCCAATGGCAGTAGTTTTGCCGTCAAGTTTTGAGGCAGAGCTAATCACCAAAGAAGGTGGCTACAGACACTACTGCCACAGTTTGTGATGCGTTGGGATGGCTGTGAACTCATTTAGAGCATTTAGAGACTTGAGGCCTTCACTGTTAGCTATAGGAGCCAGGGGAAGCCACCGTGAGTGGAAGTTACCCAGTACATATACCAGATAAAAGCACTAGCTATGCCTGTTAATTTTACAAATATGGTAGTCATTTCTTGGGTGATAACCTCTGCTTCAAAACTCAACGGCAAGATGCACAAGCATTGGCTCTTTGCAGAGCCATGACATCATTATGCGATCATTTAAACGTATGTAGGTGAAAGTTTATGTACATCAACATGCAGTTCCAACCTCCTCTGCCATTGCAGGTTACATGTACCGTCAGGAGCACAGGGTATGTGTTCTTGAAACACCTCTAATAATTATACCCAGCAGTTTGGATATCGCTAAGGGCTAAAGCTGCATGTAACTGTAGTCTTTAATTTAGCTAGCTACTAGAAATCAAAATAAGATAACACGTCATTATGTTTTGCCCTAGAGGACAACGATCATCCATTTTTTTACCCTTTTCAGCACAATCAGTTAGTGTGTATTCCTCTTCATGTAATCTCGAAATGATTTTCGTGTGTCTTACTCTGAGCTAGTTGCCAATTTTGTAGTCATTAGTAGCCCTTAGAAATTTTCTAGCTAATTATAGATGGAAAGCTTACGAGAAGTCCTGTCTTGTAGTTAATTATACAGCCACAGGAGTCAGTCCCAACAACCTTGCAGGATGACTCAGTTTTCCTGTTCTGGGAAAACAATGTGTTGACTGTCTTATTCCAAATCCTGTCACGCTATAGCTCCTAGTGCAGCTTCTTTTTGCCTCCCACCAGGATGGGACCTCAGCTAACCTTAATTCCTGTCACGTTACAGCTCATAGTGCAGCTTCCTTTTGTCCCCCTCCCCCCCCCCCCCCCGGATGGGACCTCAGCTAATCTCGATTAGCCTCGTGATCAGCCTACCTCAGTCAACTTCTCGTACAGGTTTCACGTTACTTTAATTGTCTTCAACCATGGGTAATACAGTGCACAAGTGTCTAGTGTACTATATTATCCCTGCAACCTCAGCTAACCTCAACTGTAGTCCCGGCTAACCTCAGGTGTCCTAACCAAACCTTAGATTGAGAGGTTAGTCAAGATCCCAGCCTAGGTGGGCCCTTAGATCTGCATTATAGTCTCGTGCTCAGAGCTCTGCTCGAATTGAGGTCTGGGCATGAAGCACGAGACTAGTGATTTGCAGAAATTTGCCAATGATTCCGGTGGGAAGCTTGTAGGGAAGTCCTATCTTATTCTTATTTACATTGTAAGGTCTAGAGTCAGCCCCAACATTTGCAGGATAGGCATGACTTCCTGTGCTGGGACAGTCTCATTCAAAATCCTCTCAAGTGCATGTCAGTATGGCTTTCCTTCTGAAGGTCAATATGAATAGAATCAGTAATCTTTTTGCAAGGTTATAACTATATTAACTGCTAAACCTTTGCTGGGAGTCAGGAGATAATTGAAGATGATAACAGTGTATTTGGTTGCTACGGCATTTCTGATGCTGAGCTACAATTGTGTTCAGTGTCAGGATTGTAAGTTTATGTAATTCGTAATATATACTGTAGCTGTACTATTATAGTGCATAGACATGACGGCAGGTTATATGCTACTGGGAGGGACGTAGCTGTGTAGTTTAGCTCTGTTACCCAGACCGAAAAATAATATGTGCATGGGTTCAGGGACAGCGGTAGCTATCATTGAAGTGGCTGCATGGGCTGACTCTTAGAGATCGTTTGAGTCATCCAAAGGTTGTTAATTAGACTGGACAGGTAGCAAATATATTATTATAGCAATTGATTATCGATTTTCAAAATGCTATTTGAGGTTGTAGCTACTTTATTTTTAGTAGCTTATTTGATAGAGAAGACACACCTACAGTTTTTCAGTTGAAAAGCTACTACTCTCAAAATGTTTACTGTGCATGCAAGATGACTACACTGTGGCAGGGTGACACCTGGGTGCAGGATGCATATATACTTAGTAGTCAGACTTGTAGGTCTATTTATTATAAGCTATCTATGTAAGGTCTGTGTGTGTGTGTGTGAAGTATTGCCAGGCCCTTCCCTGGGACCAGCCAGCTAACATATGCGTAGTTTCATTCTTGCATTTAACACACACTGAACGTACTTTAACTTAGCAATAATGTTGTTCATTGCAGGTTCTTGTGTCGATGCTGGCTTCACAGATTGCTGTGGTCCCAGTAGTCCGATCGGTTGTCTTGCTGCTACAGGCAATTGCAGCAGCTGTTTCTGTGATCAAATATGCTTTACACTCAACGACTGCTGTTCTGATATTCTAGATGTTCCATGTTTGCCTGATGGTTAGTTTGGCATGTATTATTCGAGCATGCAACATAGTATGTACTATGTATATATATGTCACTTGTACCCCATTGCGTGGACGTATCAAAGGAACCGACTGGGGTTTATTTCTGATTAGTATATGTTACTATAGCATAGGAAGCTCCAGAAATACAGGAAATGTGAAGCTATACTAAACCCTCATATTAGGAAGGATATAACTAGAACTTAAACAGCAACACACCATCCTCTCAAATATGTGTGTAAGTGCATGTGTATAGTAGGGTGTTCATATGGGCCCCCGAGACATAGTTAACTAATCTTGTATGTATAGAGCTGTCTATATAGAAAATATTATAGCAACAGCTATATAGCTAATGGGGTTCAGTGAGAGATAGCCACGTAGCTGATTGAGACAATGAAAATGTAAGGACTGCTCTTGAGACAACCTGTGCAATTACTGGTGGCAAAATCATGCCCCACACCACTCGCCTGACTTATCAGTGGAGGAAGGGCCTGGTTGGGCTTCACTCTCAACTTGCTGCTACATGTTGTCATGCATCTTCATAGCAGCTGAGCCTACCATTATTAGTTGATGATATAATATCAAATTTGTTTTTTTTTCTCTCAATAATATTATAGCGGCAGGTGGAGGTGCCAGTGGAAGTGGAAGTGGTTCACCAATGAGTGGTAAGTTAATGAATTAGAAAAAGGTGTGTGTGTGTGTGTGTGTGTGTGTGTGTGTGTGTGCATGTGTGTGAGAGAGAGAGAGTTTTGTGTGTAATTTAAATCTAGGGATATGCAAGCGAAATATGCCTTGTGTGAGTGACTATACAGGTACATGCATGCTATACTGACCCAAGAGTTTGCCCCCGAGTAGTGAGGACTGGGACAGGAATATTTTCATGAGCCAGCCAGTCGCTGCTAGAGAGGCTATGAAAATGTGACTGCTTTTTGGGAGACTGATGTTTCTATCTGCAACATATTTTCAAGCCTGGTTGCTACAGGAGAGTGGAGAGATGGGCTGTGCTATTTGAATCATGAACTCACTCAATTATGCCATCAATCTCTAGTGTTCATATCTCTACTTATACAGTAGCCTCATTCCCCGTCCACAAAAAAGAGTGGTCTGGCCTGGGTACGAGGCTACATATACAGAGGCTGCACAAACTCTACTGACTGTAGGAAGCCTGCCTGAACGTCTTTGACAATCTCATAAAAATGACGTACACAAGTGATTGATCTAGTATAAATGTTGCCCAAAGTTTCGATATAATATTATTGTGAGCATAATTTTGTAATATTGCTCAATACTAGCTTAACCTTATACCTAGGCGTTCCACCTGGATTTCTCATGAGATAAAATCTAAAGCCTTCTCCACCTGGGCATGAAGTTATTTTAGCCCAAAGGAAAGCAACTGTTGCAGTATGCAGACTCAAATACCTGCTGTGCTCCATACGCATCTACTCCCGCCAAGCAGTCTTGTATGAAGTTCTGCATTATGTTAAACATAGTAAACACTGGTTTGCAACACCCCTATTGAATGCATGCTCAACATATTGCTACTAGAATTAGATTACTGCATTACACCCTTAACCACTTGCTTCAAAGATCTCTCTCTTTCTTTCTTGTTCTGCTAGGTGTCCAAGTCGGCTTCCAACCCATAGACTACAATGTTACAGAGACTGATGGAGTTGTAAACCTTGTCATTAGAAAGTTCACCCCATCTACACTACCAGTCACTGTGATATTCAACACTATGGATGGAACAGCAGAAGGTATGTGCATGATGCGCTCATGTGAATGTGAGCATCGAGGCCTATCTTTGTGAATACTTACATGTACATCTCCCAAGCTCATTCTATTTCCATTAACAGTGCCTACCTCTCCAGAGCCTGAGACTACTCTTGATTATAAACCACCCCTGCCCTTGAGAAAAAGGATGCTTATTATCGGGCTAGCAGTTTAGTAAATTTCTGGTTGCATCTGTAGCATCACAGTTTTGGAGTGAGCGAATAAGTGGACTAATCATAGACTTGATAATAATCAAAGGACATTTTGTTACATAACATTCTTTCAGGGCTGTATCTTCAAGGGCAGGCCTTATTTTCAAGAGTGAACATATTATTAGGGAGATGTCATTGTCATGTACTCTTTCCCGATGCTCTCAGCTCCTGGGGACTACACTGCCCAGTCTAATGTATCGGTGACCTTCCTACCCAATGAGGACAATCAAACCGTGCCAGTAACTATTAATGAAGACGGTGATCTTGAGCCTATAGAGACATTCTTCGGTCTCCTTCAGGCACAGCCAGGAGACACAGTAGTGAATATAACACAGAATACAGCAACTGTGAGCATCATCGATTCTTCAGGTGAGAGTGGACTGAGTTTTGAAGTACCATACAGTGTGTACTGAAGTTGCTCTAAGATAATAGTAATTGGAAATATAAAATTTGAGTGTGCTGTCCATTAATGGTGGTGTGTGTAAAGGGAAGATGGGGGTGAGCAGTATTGCTCTTTTGAATATTAATGTTTGAAGACACAGCACCATTACAGCAATCTCATACTTCGTGCTTTGAAACACATGTTGTGTACTATACTTTTTTCAGTGGTGGTTGGATTTGAGCAGACTCTGTATACCGCCACCGAGGGAGTGGATGCAAGTGTGGAGATATGTGCTGTTGTGATGTCTGGAACACTGGCAAGAAACAGTTTGGTCACCTTCTCCACCATTGATGGCAGTGCCACGTCCACTGGTGAGCCCACAAAGTACAAGTGTGTGTTCTGTCCTAAGTGGTTGTAATAATGATTTCAAATACAGAAATGCTAATGGGCTATCAGCCTCATCCGTCCTCATGCACTGAACAATTATTTATTGAGGGCCTATAGTCTTCATTTTAGTGGCTTGGGATGGCAGGCTCTATGCTAGCTTTAGATATGCAACTGTATTTGTATAAGTGAGTGGAATTGCTGGGCACCACAGTGATTGTAGTGACTGTAGTGATTTTTATCTTGTCTCTAAGGAAGTTTTGCATGGCTGTACATGTAGCCATGCTCCCATATTCTACCATAGCCTGGTTTGCATCGCCATAGGTGCAGTATACATCAGTGTATACATACTATTATGCACACACTTGTACACAGCTCCTATAGATTACGATGCGGTTACTCAAACCTTCACCTTTGGGCCTGGCCTAGTCCAGCAGTGTGCAACTGTTCCTATTGAAGATGATGTCATTCTGGAGGCTACAGAAAACTTCTTTGCCACTCTGACCACCACTGACTCAATTTTAATCCTGAATCCAGACAGCACACAGGTTGACATCATTGAAGATCCTAATGATTGTAAGCAACTAGGAGTGTCTAATGCACTGTCAAGTGTAAAGATTTAATGCTCAGTGAATCTCCTTACATAATTATTATTATTATTGAGAAATAGCAAATACCAGATCTATTAGCTAGCGCTATGCACCTTGACTCATTGAGAATATAATCATCAAAGACAAATTTTAGCTATCTCTTATAATCAATATCCTCACATGGGGCTCCAAAATTGTGATCCCCATGTGATTATACATGGATTCTGATAGTGTATCAGCCCTGCCTCTAGCTTGATTGAGGAAGGGGTTTCCTCAATATTAGCCGTCAAGATGCGATTATGTAAACTACACATAGCAAATATTATTTCTATATACAAGACTGCACCATGGATGGAATTCTTTCATGGCAGAAGTTATATTAGTAGTGGAAACCAGGGTGATAACTGAAGGTGGATCTAGATGCGACACACTCAATCAATCTATAAAATCTAGTGCATGATGGCCCATGAAAGTGGTAACTTAATATATTAGCTTGGCTAAATTTTATCTTCTCAAGTGTGTATACATGCCTTGGTACATGTATAGCTACTAAGTAGATATTTTAAGTGTCTGTTGTACCACATTCAGTTGCAGGTGATGACATTCCTGAAGAGTCAAGCTCAAGCTCCTCGTCCACAGAGTCAAGATCAAGCTCCTCGTCAAGATCCAGATCCTCGTCCACACGTAGTAGATCAAGAAGTCAGAGTAAGAGTCGCTCACGGAGCCGATCTCGAAGCCAGTCTCAGAGTGACTCGAGCTCACAAAGCCGCTCATGAAGCCACTAAACCACTCCAGGAGATAGGAAGAAAAGCAGTTGAAGTAATAATCTGATAAACATAAGAGAACTGAAATTTGCTAGTTCATTTACTCAATAACTCGTAAAGTTTAGTGATGTATTACACAGTTGGTGATAATTGGAAATGAGGTCACACAACTTAATTGTTTGACTAGTTGCACTTCAAACATGCTCAATTGAGAGTGGGTAAAGATAGGTCTAGAAACTATACTACAGTATATATCTCTTTCACTCAATTGCTTCAATTCAGGTTTGTCTGCCAATGTACTGGATAAATTCAGGATTGGGTTCAGGCTATATTATCATAGCCATGTATGAGCCAGGGGGGAGATCTTTGACCTTAAGAGCTTGTAGAATGTCGGCCTATGGGATCGTTAGATACTCACTAAAGGACATTGTCAGCACTAAATTCAAGGGTGTGGTCACATGGATGTGGCTATGGTTGGCAGCAAACACGTGTATATAGCTACATAGGAGTACATGCAGGGTCAGTGTACTTTTCGGCCAATCTGCTTTTAGGTTTCATTGATGTGTACTTTTCGGCCAATCTGCTTCCAGGTTTCATTGATAACTGAAAGGTGAAATTTAAATGTTGATTTCAGCTTTCGAGTTAGAGCCCTCACCTGAAACCTGAAATTATATTCAGATTTCAGGTTTCAGGTGAGGGAAATTCAGATTTTATATTTAGGCGAGGGCTCTAACTCAAAAACTGAAATCAGTATCTAAATTTCACTATTCAGCCATCAATTTCAGCAAGCAGGTAGTCTATTATAAATCTACTGTGGCTGCATTTCCATTTCTAGGGGCCTAGCTAAAGGGGAAATACTTTATTCCGAAGGGCAAAGTCATCAGGGTTGACTGAGCTCGGGAGAAAATATAAAGGCTTGCATAATAAAGTGACATCAATTTTGAGAAATTCAAAACAGTCATTCCTTTCAAGGAACCGTGCTTAATACTGGAAACAAAGAACGGTTTTGGAAAACAATGAAGCTCTTCAGGAAGGATTCAGCCACAATACCATCAACGCATCAATCTGATGGGTACATGTGCAAACAATGAGCTGGACAATGCAAACATGTTGAACAATTACTACTATAAATGCTTCACTACAATTGCCACCCCTATATGGCTCCTTTGAGTCTGCTGAACACCTGGAATTGCCTGAGAGAGGCCCAGAAAATCTGTTATGTACAGAGGAGTTATATGTCTTCTACAATCAATAGAATGATGCAAGATGCCCGAACCAAATTTCTGGTAGGATGTTGAAGTTCACCGCTGCAAGCATTGATACTGCAGTCACAAAGCAGTCAACAAGTAACTTCTGTAATTCCTTTGTGCCTTGTACTATTCGTAACTGGAATACTTTTTCTTCACATGTTCTCTTGGCTTGTTTTTCTGTATCACTATTTAAAACAAATTTTTGGGCATACATGCAAAATTAGCCATTATAGTGATATTGTGTGTCATTTGCATTTGTTGCATAAATTTCTATATTTACAGTGCCAAGTGATAAGAAAAACAAAAACAAACTTTTTTTAAACTACTTTTTAGTAGTTCTGTAAACTGTAAAACAATTTTGTGTCATATTCTACCATTAGTTTATTTTAATTACTGCTGTAAATTGTATTGTTTTGTGTACATAAACTTTTCTTTGTTTCTGTTTTTATTTGTTTTGCTCTTTAATTTTTTCGTGGTTCCTTAACACTAGCAACCATTATGCTATTGGGACCCTGCTGCACATGTTTTGCCTGTTTCAGCTTTAACATAAAAATGAGGTCATCAAACCCACCACAAGCTAGGACTTATACTGCTAGTGACATGTGCTTTTCCTAATAACTTGCCATTCCAGCTATTTTGTTAGTATTCAGTGTGTGTAGCGGGTTGTAGCTAATGAATAATTCAGTAGCCATCAGCCTGTCAAACTTGAAAAAAATTCCCCAGGCTTATAGTGATAGATAGATGGCTATTTTGAGGTATTTCAAAACAACTTAACTGCATTGGAGAGAAAAAAAGAAGCCTATAGCTATAGCCCCTTGACGGGCAAACAATTCTTCCCAGGCTTAGCTACTGATAGATAGATGACTATTTGTGGTATGTAAGAGAAACAACTTAGGGGAAAAAATTAGCCTGGCTCAGATCCCTCCTGGACGGTCAAACTTTAAAACAATTTTCCCAGGCTTAGCATTGATTACTATCTGTGGTATTTCAATAAAGAGAAACAACTTCACTTGGAGGGGGGAAGAGAAGCCTGTAGCTAGCTCCTGGACGGTCAAATAATTCTTCTCAGGCTTAGTACTGATAGAGAGATGACTATTCGTGGTATTTCTATAAAGAGAAACAACTTAAGTTGGAGAAAAAACAACAACTAGCCTCCCTCCCTCCTGGATAGTCAAACTTATAAACAATTCTTCCCAGGCCTAGTTGGAAAAAAAAACTAGCCTCTCTCCCTCCTGGATAGCCAAGCCTATAAATAATTCTTCCCAGGCCTAGTTGGAAAAAAAAACAAAAAACGCCTAGTGAGCTTCCCATCCCTCCTGCAGGGTCAGATATACTTGTAGAGGTATGGCTGCCCCAGAAGCGTTGGATAGGCGAGACTGGGAATCACGGTGGGCACCGCAACGTGCCCAGTCGTCCATTCAGCTTCGGGATCCGAAGAAAGAACCGGCGTTCTGCTACTAGGTCGTAGAAAGTCGAAGATCAATATGTGTACAGGGGGCCCGATCCCCGACTTGATCACCTTGGGGAGATAACGCTCCGAACCCCAGTCTGCAAACGAGCGCACCATTTCGACAATCCGTCAAACGTGTGTCAAATTCAGTATTATAAACCCCAACCGTCTGAGAGTTGAACCTCAATAGGTTATACCTGTAACGCGTTGAACCTCAAGAGTTGAACCTCAATAGGTTCACACGTCACTATCAGACTTACTGTCTTTCGTTGGTACATCGAGAGTCAGGAGTCAAAATAATATAATACATGCAGCATACAAACTACAGTACTGCCTCAATCACATTACCATTAATAATAATTACAAGCACCAATTATTAGTGGGCTATTACAATAACATAGCCTTGTTCCCAGGCTCCACTCTATACAGCTTTGTTTTCATGCTACCTGTTTTGGCTCTTCCTCTCGAAGTTCATCCTTCAGTCCTGTATAGCTAGCTATATATGCACCTGCTACCATTCATCCCATGCAGTACTAATAAATTGGGGCGAATGAGGCTAGTACATTGTACCTCATAATAATGAAACTTGCCTGCATAATGCAATAGCTAATGATATCTAGGACATGGCATCCTTTATTTTGAGTGCCCTGAGTGGCAATATGGTGGCATCTAAGGCACTTTGTATGACAAATTGAGTCTCTCAGTATATTTTTTAGCATTGTTACTTGATAGCAATAGGCTGACAGACAGGTAGCTGACCTTTGATGTGTGACTCCATGCTTGATCAGCTTTTGTTTGGGGCGGACAAAAAAAATTGCAGGTTCAAATCCAAAGCCTGCCAGATCACAGTAAGTTAGAATTAGCTAACTGTAAGCAGTAGTGTTTAATATTAATAGTAGACACATCGATCTGAGACTGTGTTACAATATTAGTAGCTAGACCCCTGGATACGCAGCCACAGTACATGTACAGCTAGTAGTCTAGCTTGGTAAACATAAATAGCTACAGTCTGTTCTATCAGTAAAATATCTAGCATAATGTCAGGTCTGCGGAGAGGGGGGGGGTCTAAGGGGAAGCACTTAAGGCTCATGAAGAAAAGCCATAGTGGGGTAATCCTAAAACCTAGTACCTATGAAATGTACAAATATTGAATAAAAACATGCATACTCTGTAAACAAATGACCAGCTCCTAAAAAGTATTAGATTATATGGGAGGGAGGAGGGTAAAGTTGGTTTGACCACTCTGATTCTGAGCTCTTCGTTATTTTATGACGTGCGCACAGCACACATAATTGATATATTATGGTGCATTCAAGATTGTATGTTACTACAACAGAAAGAAATGATCATGACCTACACAGTCAAGAATAGGCTATAGGGTATGACAAAATTGGTCTATAATTCTTGCTCCCGCCTGCTGGATCCTGAAAGTGACCGTACGGGAGCTGCCCAGCAGGCCACAGTCAGACTCAATGGTGAAGGAGGTGTGTCGCTGACCAACCTTCTTCATGCGCCAGAACTGCCCAAAGGAGATAGTCTGAAAAGTGTGATTAGGAAGATATTACTGATGTAAGTTTTAGTTCAGTTGAGGAGGTAGCTATATACTAGGAAAGATGGAGACATAAAGCAGGCTTGTGCCTGATCTCATACCCAGAATACTTACATGATAACTCTGGTATGAGACCGCGTCATAATATTAATTGAACACACCTGAGACCGAGTCACAAAATTAATTTAAGTAGTTAGCCCCCTAGAAATGAAAATGCAGCAACAGTACATTTATAATAGACTACCTGCTTGCTGAGTTTGATTGTGCTAATAAATTTATAGATAGAATGTTCTTGTGTATAATGGAATATCATGCGCGTTCAAGTAGAAATTATACTCGTTTGACTATGCAGTATTTCCATCTCCCCCCCAGCACTCCAAAAACTCTGACAATGATAGTGTACTTTTCGTTCAATCTGCTTTCCGCTTTCATTGATGACTGAATAGTGAAATTTAGATGCTGGTTTCAGCTTTTGAGCTAGAGCCCTCACCCAAATATAAAATCTGAAATTTCCTCACCTGAAATCTGAATAGAATTTCAGATTTCAGGTGAGGGCTCTAACTCAAAAGCTGAATGGAATTTCAGGTTTCAGGTGAGGGCTCTAACCTGAAAGCTGAACCTTAACATTTAAATTTCACCTTTCAGTCATCAATGAAACCTGAAAGCTAATTGGCCGAAAAATACACTGACCATATGTAGCTAGGAGTATTTTATTAACTAGCAAGCCATCAACAAGCTTTAGACTTGTAGCTAAATTAATAGCAGGAGACAGTACAAAAAGCCAAGCCAACTAAATGGAAAGTAGTACTGTAGCTATAATACAGAAGTTTCTTAAGTGCTGACTGAAGAATTGAAGGTGTGCTTTGAGGAATTCGCTGTACCTCATCGTCTGTTGACAAAATTAATAGTGTGTAGAATGTATACTATCCAGTTATAAGAATGAGCTCAAAACGTATAGCAAAACATTCGTGAAAATGTTATAAAGTCTTGACTGCAAACGGCGGAAATTCATAGACGTGCTATACCCTGGTGTCTGCAGTTGCCATCCTATTGTTGTGCCTAAAAAAACTGGGCTTCCACCAGCTCATAATTATTATTGCTATGAACACTGCGTGACTCTTATTAGCGACAAGAAAAGCCTCCATTAGCCAATAATACGACATGCTCAGACAAATACATCAAGGTGCCTTTATGAATATATAAAATAAAAAAATTGGAATGGTATCATACATTGGTATTCATAATTATTGCAAATAGCTAAACGTGAATATACATGTAGAGTACACTATTCGATTGTACTAGAGCTATGTTACCAGATGTTTACAATCATACAATCATAAACAACAAATTTTTAATTAGCACCTAAACACTCCAAGTGTGTTGCATATAAAAACTATCTTCACAAAATTTATACGTCCACTTCAGTGTGATACACACAGTACGAAATTTTTCTTCTACCATGAGAAGGTTATCGTATAGGTTCAATGCTCATCGTTGCAAAGTTGGCCTCCCCTTGACCGGTCACCAGCAGGGTCGAACGGCTGGTGAAGCTTGGGAGTGTTTCCAGCACGTTACTGGAAATTCAAGCCAGCTAGATCAACCCGTGCCTTGATGAAAATTGCATCATCGAGAGTGAATTTGTTGTCATTTAGAACTGCTTGTTTAGTGAATCGAGGAAAACCACTTGCAATATTCATTTCGCTGTCAGGTTTCTGGAACGATGGACTTTGCTGATCAGGCACGAACGTTTCGCTAATACTCGCTTCGGGGTTCACCTGATTTACGAGAGTGAAAGACACGGACTGTTTAAATGGCCAGATCAAGAGGTTGTCATGCTCGGAGCGCATGAGGACAAAAAAGACTGAGATGTGGGTCCCCTTCCCGGCACCATCTCCATTGAGGTACACCCTGATGCACATACGGTAACCGTGGGGACTCGTGTAGAAGGGAGGGCTGTAGAGACTGACGGTTCTTCGATCCACAGCGTCCCTGTACCGTCTCCTAACCTCTGGGATCTTCCAGGTAAAGGTGCCGTTTGTGGTCTTGACATCAAGTACGTCTTGTCGTAGGCGAATTTCATCCATGGCAATGGAGTAACGAGTAATAGTTTCTTCGAGCGACTGTACGTTCTCTGCGACTCGTACGAGCTGTGAACGGTTAGCTGTGACGTCTTCACAGAGCTTGCTAACAGCTGCATTAATCTTTTTTGGTCCACCAGTATCCTTTTCATCATCACAACCGCCTCTAAACCGCGAGGACCCAAGCGACACCAACGACCTAGAAGTTGCAGTGGTCCTTTTAGACCCGTGCCTCCCAAGCATTACTTCATCACTATCACCTCTGAACTGTGTGGAAGCAATTCGGATTTGTGGTCTAGATGTTGATAATGTTTTGGATGGTAGTCTAGCAGCCGGTGTTGCACCATCAGCTTCCACTACATCTGGTATCTCCACTCCAGAAGTGATGAACTTCTCAACAGCTAGAAATCGTTCTTCTAGCTTCTTGATTCTTCGGTCCTGATTTGTGACTGTGATACGTAACTGCTGATTCTCTTCATTTGACTCAGCTAACATCTGCTCGAGTTTGGTGGTCTTCTCAATCGATTGTATCATGTGACCTTCAAGCACATGCTGAACCATCTGAGGTCGTTTACCCTTTAAAAAATAATTAAAAACAAACTATGATGTGCAGGGTCTATAGCCATAAACATAAACGACTTACAAAGTCCTTCCCCCACCAAGAAAAGTAAGTATGCATTCATTAGTACCAAGCGCCCACAAAAAGGGTATTATAATATAGTATACCTGTGAACTCACATGGCAAGAATCGTATGCTATTGTTAGACACTAACTGGTGTACTGAGGTAGCTATTATAGTAATACCGACTAGAACTGCCTCACACTCTGCACACCATCACACGCTCATTTTGGTAACCGAGTAGTCAAGGTAGTATTCTAACATAATCCTTGGTAAATGCTCAAAATTCAAGCACAGTACTTTTGGCTATAATTTCCTTTATGGGCCCTTGCGAGTGCTTACACCTAAATGTTTTGCAGCACATGTATGCAATGGTATACCCCAGGCTCTCCCCCCCCCCCCCCCTCCCCCCATCTTTTTTGGAGGGGGGGGGAAGCTGGTATCTGGCTATTCAGTGCCCATCCTTGTGAATTCTTGTCAGTTACTTTTGCATACAACTATACGATTTTCACCTTGAATGTGCATCCTCCTAGTTTCTCATTTGTACAGGTCATTTCATACTCTTCACACTCCTCCTCAAGATGACTTTCAAGCTATATTACAAAAAACAATACAAGTGCATGACTTTATCAGATAGAATTTCACCTTCATGCATGTAACAGTATCATGAGTGTGTGCTAGGCTCATTCCTTAGCTAGTCCCAGTGCATGTTTCACTTTAGTTGTGGGCTTGGTAGATTTTCCCACGTGTGACGTGTAGGGTAGATGGGTCAGTTTCTATGTGGGTGAGGACAGCTGCAATTCTCAGGCAACGAGAGGAGGCAGCGAATCTACACTTCTTGTAGCTACTCTTTGGAGCCTGTTTTTACCACAGACTGAGCATTGAAGCAATGTCTTCAGCAAATGGTAGAGAAGTGCAGCCGTTTTTTTTTTCAATCGGTTCCTACCTATGTGTAATTACATTTATAAATCACATGAAAAAATGCACCAGTTTCTTTAGTAGCAAAGCGGAATGTGCACAAGTGGCTGGGATCGAGGCTAAGTGTGTGCATGAATAGTTTAAATACTGCACTGCATGAATATAGGTATACATGTCAACTGCAATATCGTATTGCAACATGATATGCAAGCAGTTAGTGTATTGCAACTTGGTGGTGCAACTGAGCAATTAACAAGGAATGTGCATTGATACATCGAAGGTATTTGTGTGCCATAGGATATTATAAGCACCTTCTTTCGACTTGGGAGGTTTTTCTGGCAGTAGTCACATGAAGTAGGACAGTATTCACAAGAGCTATAGTGGTCCTGCGTTGAAAAATAGTAAATCATTGCATATTAGAGCACTGGAAATCCACAACATGACATGTACAATAGGGACCTGCTACCCAAAGTATTAAAAGCCAAGATGGCCACTCAATACTTGAAATCCCATCTTAGAGATCTATGCCCCCCCCCCCCCCCCATGAGGGAAGAATAAAACCCAGTTGAGTGAGACGAGAATGAGTTGAGAAGAAGTTGAGTGGATGAAAGCAAGTTACATATGAACATGTCACACGAGACGAGAGGGTATCATGTGGGATAGGAGGTACGTTGTGTGGGATATGTAGCGTGGGAAAAGTGTACGTCTTAGCCATAATACAAAAGTACATGGATACTCTCACCCTAATGTATCCATGAGCGTAACTGCATACAGTATTGCTAGGGAACTCTACATACAGCATGCATGGAAACTAAAGGACTATCACACCCATCATATTATAAGATGTATGGTTGCTTGACAATTTCCAAAGAAATATTGCTGTGCTGTCTACAACATGAACTGGGCCTCTGTCTGGGATTTCTCCCCATTACTCTATCAGCTAGCTAGCAAGTTTCACATGCCATATCGGCATTTGAATGACATATTGCAAGTCTACTGCATACTTATAAGTTACATACTGCATGCTTCACTGTTTAGACTGAAGGCTAAAATCAGCAGGCTGGGTAGCTGTTGTGAAGATACTAGATGAACATTCAGTGTCCTACATAGACTACCCTAGCATGTTCTACAACCGGATGAGGTGGGCAAATGTATTCAGGAAAACAAAGGTATCTCACAGCTATGTACCTGAGAAGAAATGGAATTTATGTGACTGTGATAATGCACGTGGAATAAAACTGAGCTGGACAGTGGGAGGATTAGTTAATTAACAATATCATCATCAAGCCACTTACTTGGATAAAATCACGGGGCACAGAGGTGCCGCAGTAGTCGCAGTTGATTGGCCTCTTGGGACACTGTCTTGCATGGCTCTCCCCGGCTGATCTTGGAAACGTAGAACCACAACTGCAGGCCAGCTCTTTTTTAGGACACACATCACTATGCTCCTATATATAGCAAACAGTTTGCTTCAGATTTGGGTACTTGTATTTACTCATATTCTCCTATTATAGCCCAACATTATTACCGGACTGTAACCAGAGATACTTGTATGGCTAACTAAGTGAAAACATATCAGGCACGCCACACTCAAGAAAAAAAAACCAGGGTATTCCCCTAATCAATTATACTCCCATAGATGCAACTGCAACCTTCTCATAATCATTGAACAATACAATCTATAACCATATTATTCATTCTCATGTTTCACACGCATTTAATAGTGCTGTGCATAATGGCCAGTCACATAATATAGTTAGCAATTCATAAAAAATCTCTCATGATACATACGAAGTATAATGGTAAACGTACAAGCATGCAGGAGCAATAATCCATCTCTGCATGCATACAGGCTTAAAGCCATTCTCGTTCCAGACCCTCCACTCGCCCCCACATTTTTTGTGGGGGCAGGTGGAGGGTCTGGGAATGAGACTAGTCTAAAGCTATTCAGTATTTACTAAAACAAAACACACCTCAATTTTCGTCAGTGGTCCTTTCCAGGGGCATGGGAGTGGCTTGGTGGGGCAGTCAACAAGAAGACCCTGGATTTCCTTGAAGCAACCATTGTCTTTCCGGATCTAGAGAAGAAAACATTGTTTGTAGGATGAGTGATCGAATTATGATCATAAAGTACCCATTGGACACGATTTAAAGTATATATGCACCAATTAGCTAAGTACACAAGGTTAAGAAGATTTATACACATGCAGCATCATTGGCAAGCGAAAATGGTGAGGTATACAAAGACTTTTTATGTATCATGCAGATTGACCGTACCAGGCACAAGCACATCCATGCAAGGTCCAGAATTATATATCACCTGACGTGTAACTCACCTCATTTTGTTCAAAAACTTCATCATCAATAGGGCACTTTAAAGGACCATCACTAGAGAACAAAGAACAGCATGTTGATATCTGTAGAGGGTCATCATTATTCAGGTCTTCCATATATGCTATACTTAGGAATCTTTGGAATTCCTATCATGTATACAAACACACTGAACCTGCCATGAGCTGTGGCGTGTATGCCTACCACTATACATAGTATAAATTATCGATATTTAAGCACATATATATATATACCTTGCAGAAGTTTTCAGCTCCAGACAACCCTTGCAGAACCTGTGGCCGCATGTGATGACTTGCACAGGAGCTCTCAGCACCAACTCACACAGTGGGCACTTGATGGCTGCCAGGTCACTTGACTTCATCTGATGACCGTCTCTACTGTACACCACCGTACCACTGATGTCATAACCATGTGCCGCAGGCTTTTCGTCCATCCTACAGATATGGATGAAGAGACATTATGATCTCTCTCAGTGACAAAATAACAGAGTGCACAAGTGGGGTAGAGTGTATATAAACAGTTACTTTTACCAATTTATCAGTTGCAGCTTCACTATCATGCTTACAAGTACAGTGTACTTACTGTGTGTGTATCTGCCACCAAAGGCGTTGTTGGTTTTGTTTTATGGACTATAGCTAGTATTGTAAGAATAAGGTAAAGCTTTGTTGGAATGTATACCCTCAGACTGGGAGTATGAGCTAGGGATTTGGAGGAGTTATGACTGTGTAATGTAGTTTACCTTGTAACCAATTGTTATTAGAAACCTGCATTCCAACAAATTGACCAAGACTACCCAACATGTTTCTCGTACATAGGTACTACACATAATTTATTATGTCCCTTCTATTTTTGCAGTGTATGAGTTACAAATCACAGCCAGTGAGGGAGTGTATACATACCTAAGCATGTGCAGTATATTGAACAGGAAATTTAAATACAGTGGCCGCATTTCAAAACACTGTCTGTCAGTGAGTGCTGTTCCTGGTCCAAACTCACTTGCTTTAGTCATCACTGATTTGTTTTTTTCTGCATTGCTAACATGTACTATATGTGTGTAGTATATTTATGTGCATAAACATCTAGTCCATATTTGTTTATATTTTTGAAAATTAGTACTCTGGCCACGATCTTTGAATTTTACCATCTGTAGTAGTTACATGCTTAACATAATATCAAAATTTTATGGTTCTGAGCTCCACGCAATCCATAGTATGATCTCTACCATTACCGGGTACCAGGAGTCTAATTAGCCTTGCTTCAAGGCCTCCCCGCTTTGTACAAGTGACAAAAGCTGGGTAAAGGCAATGGGAACGAGACTAGAATCCAGTCCTTAGCTAGCTATAGGCCTGCAGTCACACACTTCAAGATTAAGGGGCCAATTGCTTTACGATTAAAGTCGCTGTGATACTTGGGAGTGGATTAAAAGGCAGGATATTAGTAGCATGAATGCCTTCAATCAACATTTGTGTGCATTCAGTGCAGATCATGAGTGGGGGGAGGGGCTGCAATTGTGATCATAAACGTGATGGAGGCTAGGCCATGAGGCTAGGCCATGACCTGTTTATGCATGCACGGGCTACCCCATGATTTTATGAGGCCTAATCGGCTCACGGTTGTTATACCCCATGAACATGACGATTGCAAGTCAAATAATGCAAAATTGAGACAAAGTTTGAATTATGTGCTGCTCTAGCACACATGCCCCCTCGCAAATAAAAAATGCGGGGCGTGGTTATTTAGCTAAATCGGAGACTAGCTAGCGCTCCCCATCCCGGCCCCCAACCACTCACTGTGGCTCACAGAAAAGTAGCTCAAATTATAATCACAAACAGGCGACAAAACAGCACATGAGGCTCAGCTCACCGGATGTCACAGTCAGAGTCTACAGCAACAGCTCGGTGCAGTGAGTCTCCTGGCCCTGATGTTCAGCCTTTTGCAGGTTCTGCTCTATCGATCACAGCTGTTTAGCCTTTTATAATAGGCGGATGGTGCACGGGCACGGGAAAGTCCTAGGGTATCCCCCCCCCTATTATAGTCTGGCGTACGTAGCCCGCCCCTCGCGAGGGCTACGCCAGACTATCTCTAATTAAATTACGTGTGACTATCCCATAATTGCGTCTGCAGGTGTCTGCGTGGGTGTGGTCTCGAGCTCTCATCTAAAAGACCACATGACTCACACAGTAGCGTTGAACACAAATGATATGATTATTTGGCTTGGGCAACATACTAGAAAATAGGACAAGCAGCTATAAGACCCGTTATTGCACCCGAATACTGTACGCTGATTGGTCAGAAAACTGTCACGACACCATATATAGCTATTTAGAACGTGGCCAGCATGCCCAAGGGGGAAGAAACCTCTCTCCAAAAAAACCTCAGTAAAGAAAAAAAATGGGGTAGAGGAAAACCAAAATTACAAACACTTCCCAGAAATGATCATTGACAGGTATATACTGTAGCTATAGGGTTTTCATCCACTCCATATTCCAGATCGGGGACCAGCTCACATGAATACTTGTAAAAAAAGAGAAGGGCATAAACACAATAGCTACCTACCACTGGCCAAACTAATTTTTGCCTTGCCATTGAGAAGCTGTTGTTGCTAGCCCTGGTAAAATATCAATGAATGGAGGACAGATAGTTAGTGCATAGCCTAGCTACTCAAGTCGACCAGAAATTATATGGCTATTTGAGCCGAACACTGCATGTGTGCACAGTAGTTTTCCAAATCTTCACCTGCTTCGCATATTATTATAAAAATAAGTGAAGCCTTGCAGAGTAAACACACAAGATTAATGTGGAGTGAATGATATTCGACTTCCCTCACTAATTAATAATCACTTCCGTTATTGGAATTAGAAGTTTGTCTGCAACAGCCAGCAGTATTGCTTCTAGTACTGTATATGGTGAAACGCCTTTAGAGTGTACTTATTATAGGCATTTGCAGAATCTTTTAATTAGTAACGCAGTAATTTAGCAGCTTCGGGAAAACCCCAGGGTGAACCCCCCGTGCATGGCGGGAAGCATCAAAGTTAACTGGAATGTCATTTCTTAGGTGCAATGTAACAGTAACTGCATGTGAACTGCATGCAAAGACTAAATTTGACGAACAGTCAATAAATACCGTGAAGGAAAACTCACATATTTGGGGGGAAAACCAGGTTAAATCCCAATATCACTTCTATGAAAACATCAACAGACTGACAGTATATAGCATCTCACGGTCCCAGTATATATTGTTATACCGCCTTTTCTCCGGAATCAAGATACGTGTTTAAAGTTGCAACGAATTAAAAACCATCGGTGGATCACACAAGCATGGATCACTCAACTGGAGAAAGAAGCATTGAAGATATTCCTGACCCTCAAGGAAGCCGAGATGTGAGTAGCCAGTAGAATTTTATTTCCGTAGGTAGCTGTGGCTATGTGCTATATAGCGCGAGTATGGGTTTGCGCACTCAATTCAGAGTCAAAAATACCCATAAGCAAATGGCAACTATACAAAGGTGCACTCAATCCTGGCTGTATAACAGTGTATATACGGCTCGCTTAATTAAGCTTACTAGTACTCGCGTACTAAGAGTTATTAATTCATAAGTTACCTCTTCAACATGCATACATTATCAGCCCATAGTTGAACCAGAGCGCAGGAACTCGAATGGAGCACTTTCACAACGCCCTGTACGGGCCGTTCTTAACAATGATGACATGCAAGATCAAATTTGCCCCAGCAACCATATACACACAGTTGAAGATGAGATGACGTCAATGTCATCATTTTATGAATTCGAAACAACGGCCGACTCAAAGTAAGATGCTTATTTAGTAGCTAAGCCTTGAGCTGAATATATAGTAGTCATGTTGTTGATGGTTCTCTTGATTACTGTTACACTGCAGTATTACTGCTTATTGTAGCTAGCTAAGTGGTATAGCTACAGGCCAAGTAGCTACTACACACAGTCGTTGGCATGGGATTGGTAAACTGACCACACCCAAGTAGTGTCCCCAGTCTCAAAAGTATAATTATATTGTATCCCTATATAGTTTCCTGGTGCTCCTAGAATCTGCACATGCATGCTGTTAATGGCAGCTAAGCTTAGCTACTTAGCTTTGTTACCATGCCTTGATTTTTTATTTCACTATAAAAATTAATGATAGTGGAGTAGGGCCTGCGAATGAGGTTACTAGCTAAATTAAAATAAATATCATCTAGCAATCACATGCACAGTGTATGACCCCAGGGTTTACTTGATAGACTTTTAAATCGTCTAGTTTGATGTGTACATGTATTTGCAAGAGCCCATGTAACGTATAGCATAACATTTTAAAGGAGGTATTATAATAGTCAAAGGTATTCACCTCTATCGAAATCACTTCTGTTGCACCGAAAATCATCATGTTAAGAGTGTACAATTCTGCTATTCTGCATGTACATTAATAGTAGGCCTTGATTTTTATTTTGGGAATTTGTGTTCATCACATAGAGCAATGCAGCCAGCTATGGTGCCTGCATTCAGCACCCTGATGCAGACGTTTTACCAGCTGCCTCTTGAGACATGTACAGTCAGAGGAAATGACACACCTGATGGCTTTTTCAAGAATTGCGTATTCAGATTTGGGAGGAGAAGAGTCGCTGCTCACAAGCTGCAGGTACATTCAACAGTCCACTGTAACGGCTACTAAGGCCATTCCAATTAAAATACTTGTTTAACAGATCTGACCGTCTCAGATTTTTGCCAAATACAAAAAATTAAATGTGATGTCATCAATGATGTTTATTCACATTTTCACTTGCGCGGGTTCAGTGCACAGTAGCTGATGTAGCACAAATGGAAGAGAACAGTACCGAGTGTATGGCTGCCGTGCAGCTGTCTTCAGGGATATACACTGCAGGTGGTGCCTTTGAATTATATGGCTGCTGTGGTACAAAAATGTAGCGTGTTACTTAAAATTATTTGCCATATAATGATCTCTCTATAGGATGTGAAAACTTCTATTAACATTCTTGAGAGGCACACTCTTCAGACTGACTACCATTTCCTTTGGTGGAATGAGAACAAGTTACTGACTGGAGCTCCTGACTTCTGCCAGGCCGCAGCCCTGTTTAAGATCAGCTTTGTGAAGCCCTATGAAGAGGGATATATTGTTCAGCTGGTATCAGAGCTGGAAGATAAATTACTATGCGTGGACTGCAGTGCAATACAGCCTGTGTTTGTTTTGCTCTCATCAGTAAGTAGTATGTTTAACTTAACTCCGGAAACTTTCAGAGCATCAAACGCATTATTTTGTTAACTAAATTTTCACCTTAGTGGGGAAGAAACTCAGCATGCATCTGCATTTCATAAAGTAGTGCATATATTATGCACATATGGGTGTATAGATTATAGCTTAATTGCAGGGGCATTATTTTACCCTATGACTTCTGATTTGATAAATTTGTTGTTTCTTGTACATTCAGTGATACTGCATGTGTACTTCTGCAAGGCAATTAATTGATGGATCCTTAATTTTACAGATAAATGCGAGAAGTTCCACCATTCAGCGGCAGTATAGACTGGGTCCAGGTGATTCTGAGTGCCAGAGTTTTCACTTTCAGCATCCAATTACCAAAGACTGGTATTACTGGCTCATTGAGGGAAGCACTGTTGTGCTTAGAAAACAGAGTTATGTTGACGACCATGATGTAGATGCAGCGATTTTCCACACAAGGCCTAAGGCACCTGAATGCTAACTTGTATAGCAGGATTACTCATGTTTCATCCATTCCTAACACACCAACTGCTACAGGTCTATATATACATGTAATGTCGTTTTTGTGAATTGTTCTAGTGTATACGTGATTGTGGAATTTATATGGGAATGTGTTTTTGTACCTTTTCAAATCTGCTTCATAATTATCTATAGAATGTAGCTGCAATAGCTAGCTATATATTATGGTGATGACAATTTTACAAAGTGGCCAAGAAGTTTCACAGATTATGTTATTAAATATGCACGGCATTGTCTATTTGTGTATAGATACATGTACCGAGTTTGTAGAATCTTTGCAATGGTACAGAGTGCACGTATAGAGTAAACCCACTAGATATAATGGGCGGGTGAGTAATTAATTAGGCTTTGAAGTCCCTCTTGTGAGGGAGGTGGTCACTTCTTAGGGCAAAGTGATTAATATTCATTCCACATGCTGGGGAATGCTGCTGAATTAGGCTTGTGATGTTATAATGTCATGACATCATTACATTAAACAGTTCAGAATATAATGGTACAATGTCATACTCACACTTATGCAGACTCTCTCCTGTAAGCCTAATTATTATTACCATACTGCATGTGGAGGAGGGGTTAAGTAATTGGTTTTGTTCGTCTATGATCATGTATACAGTAGTATGCGGAGCAGTGCTTAACCCCCCCCCCCCTCTCCATGGACAGACAACTGCCTCATCCATAGGGGGGGACATGACTATTAAATGGAATAGCCCAATGGCAGTAGTTTTGCAGTCAAGTTTTGAGGCAGAGCTAATCACCAAAGAAGGTGGCTACAGACACTACTGCCACAGTTTGTGATGCGTTGGGATGGCTGTGAACTCATTTAGAGCATTTAGAGACTTGAGGCCTTCACTGTTAGCTATAGGAGCCAGGGGAAGCCACCGTGAGTGGAAGTTACCCAGTACATATACCAGATAAAAGCACTAGCTATGCCTGTTAATTTTACAAATATGGTAGTCATTTCTTGGGTGATAACCTCTGCTTCAAAACTCAACGGCAAGATGCACCAGTATTGGCTCTTTGCAGAGCCATGACATCATTATGCGATCATTTAAACGTATGTAGGTGAAAGTTTATGTACATCAACATGCAGTTCCAACCTCCTCTGCCATTGCAGGTTACATGTACCGTCAGGAGCACAGGGTATGTGTTCTTGAAACACCTCTAATAATTATACCCAGCAGTTTGGATATCGCTAAGGGCTAAAGCTGCATGTAACGATAGTCTTTAAGTTAGCTAGCTACAAGAAATCAAAATAAGATAACACGTCATTATGTTTTGCCCTGGAGGACAACGATCATCCATTTTTTTACCCTTTTCAGCACAATCAGTTAGTGTGTATTCCTCTTCATGTAATCTCGAAATGATTTTCGTGTGTCTTAGTTGCCAATTTTGTAGCCATTAGTAGCCATTAAAAACTTTCTAGCTAATTATAGATGGAAAGCTTACAAGAAGTCCTGTCTTGTATTATACAACCACAGGAGTCAGTCCCAACAACATTGCAGGATGACTCAGTTTTCCTGTTCTGGGAAAACAATGTGTTGACTGTCTTATTCCAAATCCTGTCACGCTATAGCTCCTAGTGCAGCTTCTTTTTGCCTCCCACCAGGATGGGACCTCAGCTAACCTTAATTCCTGTCACGTTACAACTCCTAGTGCAGCTTCCTTTTGAATCAGAATAGAATAGAATGAATAGAATCAGTAATCTTTTTGCAAGGTTATAACTATATTAACTGCTAAACCTTTGCTGGGAGTCAGGAGATAATTGAAGATGATAACAGTGTATTTGGTTGCTACAGCATTTCTGATGCTGAGCTACAATTGTGTTCAGTGTCAGGATTGTAAGTTTATGTAATTCGTAATATAGCTATACTGTAGCTGCACTAGTATAGTGCATAGACATGACGGCAGGTTATATGCTACTGGGAGGGACGTAGCTGTGTAGTTTAGCTCTGTTACCACAGGGACAGTGGTAGCTATCATTGAAGTGGCATGGGCTGACTCTTAGAGATCGTTTGGGTCGTCCAAAGGTTGTTAATTATACTGGTAGCAAATATATTGTTATAGCAATTGATTATCGATTTTCTAAATGCTATTTGAGGTTGTAGCTACTTTTTATTTACAATTTTTAGTAGCTTATGTGATAGAGAAGACACACCTACAGTATTTCAGTTGAAAAGCTACTACTCTCAAAATGTTTCCTATGCATGCAAGATGACTACACTGTGGCAGGGTGACATGCACCCGGGTACAAGATACATAATACTTAGTAGTCAGATTTGTAGGTCTATTAAAAGCTATCTATGCAAGGTGTGTGTGTGTGTGTGTGTGTAAGTGAAGTATTGCCAGACCCTTCCCTGAGACCAGCCAGCTAACGTATGCGTCGTATCATTCTTGAAGATAGTATTCAGGATTTAACACACACTGAACTTAGCAATAATGTTGTTCATTACAGGTTCTTGTGTCGATGCTGGCTTCACAGATTGCTGTGGTCCCAGTAGTCCGATCAGTTGTCTTGCTGCTACAGGCAATTGCAGCAGCTGTTTCTGTGATCAAATATGCTTTACACTCGACGACTGCTGTTCTGATATTCTAGATGTTCCATGTTTGCCTGATGGTTAGTTTGGCATGTATTATTCGAGCATGCAACATAGTATGTATATATATGTCACTTGTACCCCATTGCGTGGACGTATCAAAGGAACCGACTGGGGTTTATTTCTGATTAGTATATGTTACTATAGTAACATGGTATACTATTTTGTCATAGAGCATGGTAAGAATCCCATAGAGCATAGGAAGCTCCAGAAATACAGGAAATGTGAAGCTATACTAAACCCTCATATTAGGAAGGATATAACTATAACTTAAACAGCAACACACCTTTTTCTCAAATATGTGTGTAAGTGCATGCATGTGTATAGCAGGATGTTCATAAGGGGCCTTGAGACATAGTCAACTAATCTTGTATGTATAGAGCTGTCTATAGAATATTATAGCAACAGCTATATAGCTAATGGGGTTCAGTAAGAGATAGCCACGTAGCTGATTGAGACAATGAAAATGTTAGGACTGCTCTTGAGACAACCTGTGCAATTACTGGTGGCAAAATCATGCCCCACACCACTCACCTGACTTATCAGTGGAGGAAGAGCCTGGTTGGGCTTCACTCCCAACTTGCTGCTACATGTTGTCATGCATCTCCATAGCAGCTGAGCCTACCATTATTAGTGGCTGATATAATATCAAACTTGTTTTTTTTCTTCTCAATAATATTATAGCGGCAGGTGGAGGTGCCAGTGGAAGTGGAAGTGGTTCACCAATGAGTGGTAAGTTAATGAATTAGAAAAAGGTGTGTGTGTGTGTGTGTGTGTGTGTGTGTGTGTGTGTGTGTGTGTGTGTGTGTATGTGTGTGAGAGAGAGAGAGAAAGAGAGAGAGAGAGAGTTTTGTGTGTAACTTAAATCTAGGGATATGCAAGCGAAATATGCCTTGTGTGAGTGACTATACAGGTACATGCATGCTATACTGACCCAGGAATTAGCCCCCGAGTAGTGAGGACTGGAACTGGGCAGGACGAGGCAGGAATATTATCATGAACCAGCCAGTCGCTGCTAGAGAGGCTATGAAAAAGTGAAACTGATGTCTCTATCTGCAATATATTTTCAAGCCTGGTTGCTACAGGAGAGTGGAGAGATGGGCTGTGCTATTTGAATCATGAGCTCACACTCGCATCACTCGATTATGCCATCAATCTCTAGTGTTCATATCTCTACTTATACAGTAGCCTCATTCCCCGT
This sequence comes from Phakellia ventilabrum, assembly GCA_963921505.1. NCBI lineage: Eukaryota > Metazoa > Porifera > Demospongiae > Axinellida > Axinellidae > Phakellia > Phakellia ventilabrum. Next base: position 1,705,658 of record OY997386.1, on the reverse strand, counting down.
CCACAAAAAAGAGTGATGTGTCCTGGGTACGAGGCTACATATACAGAGGCTACACAAACTCTACTAACTGTAGTAAGCCTGCCTGAACGTCTTTGACAATCTCAGAAAAATGACGTACACAAATGATTGATCTAGTATAAATGTTGGCCAAAGTTTCAATATAATAATGTGAGGTAATTTTGTAATATTACTCAACATTAGCTTAACCTCATACCTAGGTGTCCCACCTAGATTTCTCATGAGATAAAATCTAAAGCCTTCTTCACCTGGGCATGAGGTTATTTTAGCCCAAAGGAAAGCAACTGTTGCAGTATGCAGACTCAAATACCTGCTATGCTCCATACGCATCTACTCCCGCCAAGCAGTCTTGTATGAAGTTCCGTATTATGTTAAACATAGTAAACACTGGTTTGTAACACCACTATTGAATGCATGCTCAACACATAGCTACTAGAATTAGATTACTGCATTACACCCTTATAACCACTTGCTTCAGAGATCTCTCTCTTTCTTTCTTCTGCTAGGCGTCCAAGTCGGCTTCCAACCCATAGACTACAATGTTACAGAGACTGATGGAGTTGTAAACCTTGTCATTAGAAAGTTCACCCCATCTGAACTACCAGTCACCGTGATATTCAACACTATGGATGGAACAGCAGAGGGTATGTGCATGATGCGCTCATGTGGATGTGAGCGTCGAGGCCTATCTTTGTGAATACTTACGTGTACATCTCCCAAGCTCATTCTATTTCCATTAACAGTACCTACCTCTCTAGAGCCTGAGACTACTCTTGATTGTAAACCACCCCTGTCCTTGAGAAAAAGGATGCTTATTATCGGGCTATCAGTTTAGTAAATTTCAGGCTGCATCTGTAACATCACAGTTTTGGAGTGAGCGAATAAGTGGACTAATCATAGACTTGATAACAATCAAAGGACATTTTCTTACATAACATTCTTTCAGGGATGTATCTTCAAGGGTAGGCCTTATTTTCAAGAGTGAACATATTATTAGGGAGATGTCATTCTCACGTACTCTCTCCCGATGCTCTCAGCTCCTGGGGACTACACTGCCCAGTCTAATGTGTCGGTGACCTTCCTACCCAGTGAGGACAATCAAACCATGCCAGTGACTATTAATGAAGACGGTGATCTTGAGCCTATAGAGACATTCTTCGGTCTCCTTCAGGCACAGCCAGGAGACACAGTAGTGAATATAACACAGAATACAGCAACTGTGAGCATCATCGATTCTTCAGGTGAGAGTGGACTGAGTTTTGAAGTACCATACAGTGTGTACTGAATTTGCTCTAAGATAATAGTAATTGGAAATATAAAATTTGAGTGTGCTGTCCATTAATGGTGGTGTGTGTAAAGGGAAGATGGGGGTGAGCAGTATTGCTCTTTTGAATATTAATGTTTGAAGACACAGCACCATTACAGCAATCTCATACTTCATGCTTTGAAACACATGTTGTGTACTATACTTTTTTCAGTGGTGGTTGGATTTGAGCAGACTCTGTATACTGCCACCGAGGGAGTGGATGCAAGTGTGGAGATATGTGCTGTTGTGATGTCTGGAACACTGGCAAGAAACGGTTTGGTCACCTTCTCCACCATTGATGGCAGTGCCACGTCCACTGGTGAGCCCACAAAGTACAAGTGTGTGTTCTGTCCTAAGTGGTTGTAATAATGATTTCAAATACAGAAATGCTAATGGGCTATCAGCCTCATCCGTCCTCATGCACTGAACAATTATTTATTGAGGGCCTATAGTCTTCATTTTAGTGGCTTGGGATGGCAGGCTCTATGCTAGCTTTAGATATGCAACTGTATTTGTATAAGTGAGTGGAATTGCTGGGCACCACAGTGATTGTAGTGACTGTAGTGATTTTTATCTTGTCTCTAAGGAAGTTTTGCATGGCTGTACATGTAGCCATGCTCCCATATTCTACCATAGCCTGGTTTGCATCGCCATAGGTGCAGTATACATCAGTGTATACATACTATTATGCACACACTTGTACACAGCTCCTATAGATTACGATGCGGTTACTCAAACCTTCACCTTTGGGCCTGGCCTAGTCCAGCAGTGTGCAACTGTTCCTATTGAAGATGATGTCATTCTGGAGGCTACAGAAAACTTCTTTGCCACTCTGACCACCACTGACTCAATTTTAATCCTGAATCCAGACAGCACACAGGTTGACATCATTGAAGATCCTAATGATTGTAAGCAACTAGGAGTGTCTAATGCACTGTCAAGTGTAAAGATTTAATGCTCAGTGAATCTCCTTACATAATTATTATTATTATTGAGAAATAGCAAATACCAGATCTATTAGCTAGCGCTATGCACCTTGACTCATTGAGAATATAATCATCAAAGACAAATTTTAGCTATCTCTTATAATCAATATCCTCACATGGGGCTCCAAAATTGTGATCCCCATGTGATTATACATGGATTCTGATAGTGTATCAGCCCTGCCTCTAGCTTGATTGAGGAAGGGGTTTCCTCAATATTAGCCGTCAAGATGCGATTATGTAAACTACACATAGCAAATATTATTTCTATATACAAGACTGCACCATGGATGGAATTCTTTCATGGCAGAAGTTATATTAGTAGTGGAAACCAGGGTGATAACTGAAGGTGGATCTAGATGCGACACACTCAATCAATCTATAAAATCTAGTGCATGATGGCCCATGAAAGTGGTAACTTAATATATTAGCTTGGCTAAATTTTATCTTCTCAAGTGTGTATACATGCCTTGGTACATGTATAGCTACTAAGTAGATATTTTAAGTGTCTGTTGTACCACATTCAGTTGCAGGTGATGACATTCCTGAAGAGTCAAGCTCAAGCTCCTCGTCCACAGAGTCAAGATCAAGCTCCTCGTCAAGATCCAGATCCTCGTCCACACGTAGTAGATCAAGAAGTCAGAGTAAGAGTCGCTCACGGAGCCGATCTCGAAGCCAGTCTCAGAGTGACTCGAGCTCACAAAGCCGCTCATGAAGCCACTAAACCACTCCAGGAGATAGGAAGAAAAGCAGTTGAAGTAATAATCTGATAAACATAAGAGAACTGAAATTTGCTAGTTCATTTACTCAATAACTCGTAAAGTTTAGTGATGTATTACACAGTTGGTGATAATTGGAAATGAGGTCACACAACTTAATTGTTTGACTAGTTGCACTTCAAACATGCTCAATTGAGAGTGGGTAAAGATAGGTCTAGAAACTATACTACAGTATATATCTCTTTCACTCAATTGCTTCAATTCAGGTTTGTCTGCCAATGTACTGGATAAATTCAGGATTGGGTTCAGGCTATATTATCATAGCCATGTATGAGCCAGGGGGGAGATCTTTGACCTTAAGAGCTTGTAGAATGTCGGCCTATGGGATCGTTAGATACTCACTAAAGGACATTGTCAGCACTAAATTCAAGGGTGTGGTCACATGGATGTGGCTATGGTTGGCAGCAAACACGTGTATATAGCTACATAGGAGTACATGCAGGGTCAGTGTACTTTTCGGCCAATCTGCTTTTAGGTTTCATTGATGTGTACTTTTCGGCCAATCTGCTTCCAGGTTTCATTGATAACTGAAAGGTGAAATTTAAATGTTGATTTCAGCTTTCGAGTTAGAGCCCTCACCTGAAACCTGAAATTATATTCAGATTTCAGGTTTCAGGTGAGGGAAATTCAGATTTTATATTTAGGCGAGGGCTCTAACTCAAAAACTGAAATCAGTATCTAAATTTCACTATTCAGCCATCAATTTCAGCAAGCAGGTAGTCTATTATAAATCTACTGTGGCTGCATTTCCATTTCTAGGGGCCTAGCTAAAGGGGAAATACTTTATTCCGAAGGGCAAAGTCATCAGGGTTGACTGAGCTCGGGAGAAAATATAAAGGCTTGCATAATAAAGTGACATCAATTTTGAGAAATTCAAAACAGTCATTCCTTTCAAGGAACCGTGCTTAATACTGGAAACAAAGAACGGTTTTGGAAAACAATGAAGCTCTTCAGGAAGGATTCAGCCACAATACCATCAACGCATCAATCTGATGGGTACATGTGCAAACAATGAGCTGGACAATGCAAACATGTTGAACAATTACTACTATAAATGCTTCACTACAATTGCCACCCCTATATGGCTCCTTTGAGTCTGCTGAACACCTGGAATTGCCTGAGAGAGGCCCAGAAAATCTGTTATGTACAGAGGAGTTATATGTCTTCTACAATCAATAGAATGATGCAAGATGCCCGAACCAAATTTCTGGTAGGACGTTGAAGTTCACCGCTGCAAGCATTGATACTGCAGTCACAAAGCAGTCAACAAGTAACTTCTGTAATTCCTTTGTGCCTTGTACTATTCGTAACTGGAATACTTTTTCTTCACGTTCTCTTGGCTTGTTTTTCTGTATCACTATTTAAAACAAATTTTTGGGTATACATGCAAAATTAGCCATTATAGTGATATTGTGTGTCATTTGCATTTGTTGCATAAATTTCTATATTTACAGTGCCAAGTGATAAGAAAAACAAAAACAAACTGTTTTTTAAACTACTTTTTAGTAGTTCTGTAAACTGTAAAACAATTTTGTGTCATATTCTACCATTAGTTTATTTTAATTACTGCTGTAAATTGTATTGTTTTGTGTACATAAACTTTTCTTTGTTTCTGTTTTTATTTGTTTTGCTCTTTAATTTTTTCGTGGTTCCTTAACACTAGCAACCATTATGCTCAGATCCCTCCTGGACGGTCAAATTTTAAAACAATTTTCCCAGGCTTAGCATTGATTACTATCTGTGGTATTTCAATAAAGAGAAACAACTTCACTTGGAGGGGGGAAGAGAAGCCTGTAGCTAGCTCCTGGACGGTCAAATAATTCTTCTCAGGCTTAGTACTGATAGAGAGATGACTATTCGTGGTATTTCTATAAAGAGAAACAACTTAAGCTGGAGAAAAAACAACAACTAGCATCCCTCCCTCCTGGATAGTCAAACTTAAAAACAATTCTTCCCAGGCCTAGTTGGAAAAAAAAACTAGCCTCTCTCCCTCCTGGATAGCCAAGCCTATAAATAATTCTTCCCAGGCCTAGTTGGAAAAAAAAACAAAAAACGCCTAGTGAGCTTCCCATCCCTCCTGCAGGGTCAGATATACTTGTAGAGGTATGGCTGCCCCAGAAGCGTTGGATAGGCGAGACTGGGAATCACGGTGGGCACCGCAACGTGCCCAGTCGTCCATTCAGCTTCGGGATCCGAAGAAAGAACCGGCGTTCTGCTACTAGGTCGTAGAAAGTCGAAGATCAATATGTGTACAGGGGGCCCAATCCCCGACTTGATCACCTTGGGGAGATAACGCTCCGAACCCCAGTCTGCAAACGAGCGCACCATTTCGACAATCCGTCAAACGTGTGTCAACTTCAGTATTATAAACCCCAACCGTCTGAGAGTTGAACCTCAATAGGTTATACCTGTAACGCGTTGAACCTCAAGAGTTGAACCTCAATAGGTTCACACGTCACTATCAGACTTACTGTCTTTCGTTGGTACATCGAGAGTCAGGAGTCAAAATAATATAATACATGCAGCATACAAACTACAGTACTGCCTCAATCACATTACCATTAATAATAATTACAAGCACCAATTATTAGTGGGCTATTACAATAACATAGCCTTGTTCCCAGGCTCCACTCTATATACAGCTTTGTTTTCATGCTACCTGTTTTGGCTCTTCCTCTCGAAGTTCATCCTTCAGTCCTGTATAGCTAGCTATATATGCACCTGCTACCATTCATCCCATGCAGTACTAATAAATTGGGGCGAATGAGGCTAGTACATTGTACCTCATAATAATAATAATAATAATATACTCATGTTGCTGCCGTAGCGCTTACGCCATTGACCACGCACCCACAGACGCAGGCGGAGCTTGTAAGACCTCCAGTCAGAGGACAAGAGCAAGAACAACCAGAGACCACACAATCCTGATCACCATACAATTCCTTCTTCCTAGTCTCCCATATCAGTAATACAAAGCTCTTAACTAGCTTTAATAATGCTTTAAAATCATCCCTGTTCCAATTCTCAAACCCTAAAATAAAACTTGCCTTATTAAAATTATCAAGTGTACTAAACTCCCCAAACCTCCCCCCCAATAGATTTTCTAATTCAACCATGAAATTATTTCTAATGCTGTCATATGCTGGACACTCCCAGAGAACATGTACCACACTCTCACATTCACCCCTGCATAATTTACACTGCCTATCATCATTTTTACCCCTATGTCTTCCTAACTCTTCATTCAGACCGTTCGTACCTGACCGAAACTTAAACAATAATCTTGTACCCGGATCACCTACCCCCTGCAAATAATACTTGAATTCTATTTCCTTACAGAAAGACTTGTACAGATTCAACTTAACTTTAGTATTCAAGCTGTCATTAAAGTCCTTGTATTCTCTATCCCTCAACGCTTCGTCTACCGTATCTAAAAACAAATTAATATTATCCGCTCATTATCCAACTTATTGACTTTATACCACCACTTAAGTTTGCTTCTATCCCTCCTCCCTTTCAAGGACTCTAACCCCATATCTCCCCTTACCGCTTCATTACACGTTTTGGAAGAGCAGCCAAGTATCTTCTTAGCTGCTCCTAGCTGAATGGATTCCAAGGAAGCTGCCTGCCGTTTATTACAAGCCCACACTTCACTACCGTATTCTAAAGTAGGACGAAGTACTGAAACTAACAATAATCTCCTTGCAACGGTACTGATATTCCTATTACTTACAAACCGGTGCAAACGATTAAGCTTTTTCTTCCCATTATCAATTACCTTCTGTACATGACTATCCCATGACCCATTCTCAGCAAATTCAATCCCCAAGTAACAGTAACTTACAACCCTTGGAATTACTTTATCTCCCCACTTCCACGCACACATATCTGTAATAGCCACCTTAGAAAATACCACAACAGCACTCTTTTTGATGTTAGATTTCAACCTTCATTTGTTACAAAACCCTTGTACTACATTAATCAACTTTTGTAAATCCTCCGCATTAGTAGTTAAACCAACAAAATCATCTGCAAACATTAGTCCCCCAACCTTAACATCATTCTTAATGATTATACCAAGCCCAGCTTTCTCAACCTCATCTAGTAACTGATTAATAAAAATGGAAAATAGGATAGGCGATAGACTACAACCCTGTGCTACCCCCTGGCTTATATCAAATGGTTTGGATTTTTCCCCCTCCAGTAAAACACCACTCTCTGTAATGTCATACATCTTCTTAATAACTCTCCACATCCTACCCCTAACACCCAATTCCCACAACCTAAACCATAAACCATCGTGCCAAACAGTATCAAAAGCCTTCTGGATGTCTAAGAAAAAAGCATAAGTGTGTTTTCCTTCTCTTATTCTGCCTTGTATGATCTCGTTCAAAGTATAGACATTATCAACACAACTTCTTTTCGCTCTAAAACCTGCCTGCCCCTCATGAAGAGCCTTTTCCAATTCTAATCTTATTACCAAGCGATTATTTAAAATCTTACAAAACAGTTTACCAACAACGTTCAATAGAGTAATGCCTCTGTAATTACCTGGATCCTCAGCATCACCTTTCTTATACAAACTAACAATTAATCCTTGCCTCCATTGTGTAGGAATACCCTCTTCTGTCCAGACTACTTCATATAAAGCTTTCAACAGATTCGCCATTCCAGAGCCACCATACTTAAAAAGCTCCCCAACTAAGCCATCATTACCTCCAGTTTTGTTATTCTTTAGACTTTTCAAACACTTTTAATTTCGGCATAACTTATATCCCTGTCTAAAACCTTATCCTTCCGTGCACTAGACATCTCGCTGTACTCTGTCACCTTACTCTCTACATGCTCTCTCCAGCTATCATCAAACTGATCATCTACTGATGCTGTACCCAGCTTACCGTAATGCTCATGTAGAACTTCAAGCTTCCCCTTTGTACTGGTTCCGCATGAACCTGAACTACTCCTTAATGAAGCAATGCTCTTACGACTACCCTTTGAAGTCCTGCCAACAAATGCCCAAAATTCCTTCTTGTTTACATCAAAATCTTTATTAGCCTTTTCTATCACCTCATTCCAACTATCTAACTTCTTCTTACGTACCAATTCCTTGATTTCTGAACGTAACTGCAACTTGCCTGCATAATGCAATAGCTAATGATATCTAGGACATGGCATCCTTTATTTTGAGTGCCCTGAGTGGCAATATGGTGGCATCTAAGGCACTTTGTATGACAAATTGAGTCTCTCAGTATATTTTTTAGCATTGTTACTTGATAGCAATAGGCTGACAGACAGGTAGCTGACCTTTGATGTGTGACTCCAAGCTTGATCAGCTTTTGTTTGGGGCGGACAAAAAAAATTGCAGGTTCAAATCCAAAGCCTGCCAGATCACAGTAAGTTAGAATTAGCTAACTGTAAGCAGTAGTGTTTAATATTAATAGTAGACACATCGATCTGAGACTGTATTACAATATTAGTAGCTAGACCTCTGGATATGCAGCCACAGTACATGTACAGCTAGTAGTCTAGCTTGGTAAACATAAATAGCTACAGTCTGTTCTATCAGTAAAATATCTAGCATAATGTCAGGTCTGCGGAGAGGGGGGGGGGTCTAAGGGGAAGCACTTAAGGCTCATGAAGAAAAGCCATAGTGGGGTAATCCTAAAACCTAGTACCTATGAAATGTACAAATATTGAATAAAAACATGCATACTCTGTAAACAAATGACCAGCTCCTAAAAAGTATTAGATTATATGGGAGGGGGGAGGGTAAAGTTGGTTTGACCACTCTGATTCTGAGCTCTTCGTTATTTTATGACGTGCGCACAGCACACATAATTGATATATTATGGTGCATTCAAGATTGTATGTTACTACAACAGAAAGAAATGATCATGACCTACACAGTCAAGAATAGGCTATAGGGTATGACAAAATTGGTCTATAATTCTTGCTCCCGCCTGCTGGATCCTGAGAGTGACCGTACGGGAGCTGCCCAGCAGGCCACAGTCAACAGTGGCGGATCTAGAGGGGGTTCCATGGGTTCCATGGAACCCCTCTTTTGAAAGGCTGCCTTCGTTTTTACTATATACTTAGTAAGTCTGCACAATCGTAACTACATACGCGGCAAGCAGATTTACGGTGAATTAGCGAGGTCTACGGCCATAGGCCTACTGCATGCACAACTTACCAAGAGCACTTTCAGTACTGATTTGCAAAGACCCCATGAGAGCTATTTCTGGCCCGTTTAAAACGCTTAGTAAAAAAAATTTCCGCGCTTGGCGCGGGAGGGAGGGAGGGGCTCCTTCGCAGCCCGACTTTTTCAGCCCGTCCCCCCCCCTCACACTTTTTTCATGCTCCCGCCGCTGGTGATACTAGAACCCCCCTTTTCAAAATCCTAGATCCGCCACTGGTCAATGGTGAAGGAGGTGTGGGGCTGACCAACCTTCTTCATGCGCCAGAACTGCCCAAAGGAGATAGTCTGAAAAGTGTGATTAGGAAGATATTACTGATGTAAGTTTTAGTTCAGTTGAGGAGGTAGCTATATACTAGGAAAGATGGAGACATAAAGCAGGCTTGTGCCTGATCTCATACCCAGAATACTTACATGATAACTCTGGTATGAGACCGCGTCACAATATTAATTGAACACACCTGAGACCGAGTCACAAAATTAATTTAAGTAGTTAGCCCCCTAGAAATGAAAATGCAGCAACAGTACATTTATAATAGACTACCTGCTTGCTGAGTTTGATTGTGCTAATAAATTTATAGATAGAATGTTCTTGTGTATAATGGAATATCATGCGCGTTCAAGTAGAAATTATACTCGTTTGACTATGCCATCTCCCCCCAGCACTCCAAAAACTCTGACAATGATAGTGTACTTTTCGGTCAATCTGCTTTCCGCTTTCATTGATGACTGAATAGTGAAATTTAGATGCTGGTTTCAGCTTTTGAGCTAGAGCCCTCACCCAAATATAAAATCAGAAATTTACTCACCTGAAATCTGAATAGAATTTCAGATTTCAGGTGAGGGCTCTAACTCAAAAGCTGAATGGAATTTCAGGTTTCAGGTGAGGGCTCTAACCTGAAAGCTGAACCTTAACATTTAAATTTCACCTTTCAGTCATCAATGAAACCTTAAAGCTAATTGGCCGAAAAATACACTGACCATGTAGCTAGGAGTATTTTATTAACTAGCAAGCCATCAACAAGCTTTAGACTTGTAGCTAAATTAATAGCAGGAGACAGTACAAAAAGCCAAGCCAACTAAATGGAAAGTAGTACTGTAGCTATAATACAGAAGTTTCTTAAGTGCTGACTGAAGAATTAAAGGTGTGCTTTGAGCAATTTGCTGTACCTCATCGTCTGTTGGCAAAATTAATAGTATATTATCCATTCTATAGTTATAAGAATGAGCTCAAAATGTATAGCAAAACATTCGTTATAAAGTCTGGACTGAAAATGGCGGAAATTCATAGAAGTGCCATACCCTGGTGTCTGCAGTTGCCATTCTGCTGGTGTCCCTAAAAACTGGGCTTCCACCAGCGCATAATTATTATTGCTGTGAACACTGCGTGACCCTTATTAGTGACAAGAAAAGCCTCCATTAGCCAATAATATGACATGCTCGTGCCTTTACGGCTATATATAGACCACATAATATATAATTGGAGTGGTAACATACATTGGTACTCAAAGCTTGAATATAAAGTACACTGTTGAGTTGTTAATACATTGCGAGAGCTATAATATATAGACCACATAATATACAATTGGAGTGGTAACATACATTAGTACTCAAAATTGTTGCAAATGAGAGCTTGAATATACAGTACCAGATATTTGTAATCATAACAAAAAAAATTAAGAAGCACATAAACACTCCACGTGTTGCATATAAAAAAATCTATATCTTCACACGGCATGTACATAATACATTATGTACGTCTTAAGCATACATATACGTCCACTTCAGTGTGATACACACAGCAAAAAAAATCTTCTACTATGAGAAGGATTTGGTATACATGTAAGTTCATGCTCATCGTTGCAAAGTTGGCCTCCCCTTGACTGGTCACCAGCAGGATCGAACGGCTGGTGAAGCTTGGGAGTGTTTCCAGTACGTTTACTGGAAATTCAAGCCAGCTAGATCAACTCGTGCCTTGATGAAAATTGCATCATCGAGAGTGAATTTGTTGTCATTTAGAACTGCTTGTTTAGCGAATCGAGGAAAACCACTTGCAATATTCATTTCACTGTCAGGTTTCTGGAACGATGGACTTTGCTGATCAGGCACGAACGTTTCGCTAATACTCGCTTCGGGGTTCACCTGATTTACGAGAGTGAAAGACACAGACTGTTTAAATGGCCAGATCAAGAGGTTGTCATGCTCAGAGCGCATGAGGACAAAAAAGACTGAGATGTGGGTCCCCTTCCCGGCACCATCTCCATTGAGGTACACCCTGATGCACATACGGTAACCGTGGGGACTCGTGTAGAAGGGAGGGCTGTAGAGACTGACGGTTCTTCGATCCACAGAGTCCCTGTACCGTCTCCTAACCTCTGGGATCTTCCAGGTAAAGGTACCGTTTGTGGTCTTGACATCAAGTACGTCTTGTCGTAGGCGAATTTCATCCATGGCAATAGAGTAACGAGTAATAGCTTCTTCGAGTGACTGTACGTTCTCTGCGACTCGTACGAGCTGTGAACGGTTAGCTGTGACGTCTTCACAGAGCTTGCTAACAGCTGCATTAATCTGTTTTGGTCCACCAGTATCCTTTTCATCATCACTACCACCTCTAAACCGCGAGGACCCAAGCGGTACCAACGACCTAGTAGTTGCAGTGGTCCTTTTAGACCCGTACCTCCCAAGAATTACTTCATCACTATCACCTCTGAACTGTGTGGAAGCAATTCGGATTTGTGGTCTAGATGTTGATAACGTTTTGGATGGTAGTCTGGCAGCCGGTGTTGCACCATCAGCTTCCACTACATCTGGTATCTCCACTCCAGAAGTAATGAACTTCTCAACAGCTAGAAATCGTTCTTCTAGCTTCTTGATTCTTCGGTCCTGATTTGTGACTGTGATACGTAACTGCTGATTCTCTTCATTTGACTCAGCTAACATCTGCTCGAGTTTGGTGGTCTTCTCAATCGATTGTATCATGTGACCTTCAAGCACATGCTGAACCATCTGAGGTCGTTTACCCTTTAAAAAATAATAAAAAACAAACTATGATGTGCAGGGTCTATAGCCATAAACATAAACGACTTACAAAGTCCTTCCCCCACCAAGAAAAGTAAGTATGCATTCATTAGTACCAAGCGCCCACAAAAGGGTATTATAATATAGTATACCTGTGAACTCACACGGCAAGAATCGTATGCTATTGTTAGACACTAATACTGAGGTAGCTATTATAGTAATACCGACTAGAACTGCCTCACACTCTGCACACCATCACACACTCATTTTGGTAACCGAGTAGTCAAGGTAGTATTCTAACATAATTAATCCTTTGTAAGTGCTCAAAATTCAAGCACAGTGCTTTTGGCTGTAATTCCTTTTATGGGCCCTTGCTAGTGCTTACACCTACATGTACTTAGTGTTTTGCAGCACATGTATGCAATGGTATACCCCAGGCTCTCCCCCCCCCCCCCCTCCCCCCATCTTTTTTGGAGGGGGGGGGGCATTGGGACTGGTATCTGGCTATTCAGTGCCCATCCTTGTGAATTCTTACTCTAAGAATCAGTTACTTTTGCATACAACTATACGATGTTCACCTTGAATGTGCATCCTCCTAGTTTCTCATTTGGACAGGTCATTTCATACTCTTCACACTCCTCCTCAAGATGACTTTCAAGCTATATTACAAAAAACAATACAAGTGCATGACTTTATCAGATAGAATTTCACCTTCATGCATGTAACAGTATCATGAGTGTGTGCTAGGCTCATTCCTTAGCTAGTCCCAGTGCATGTTTCACTTTAGTTGTGGGCTTGGTAGATTTTCCCACGTGTGACGTGTAGGGTAGAAGGGTCAGTTTCTATGTGGGTGAGGACAGCTGCAATTCTCAGGCAACGAGAGGAGGCAGCGAATTTACACTTCTTGTAGCTACTCTTCGGAGCCTGTTTTTACCACAGACTGAGCATTGAAGCAATGTCTTCAGCAAATGGTAGAGAAGTGCAGCCGTTTTTTTTCTCAATCGGTTCCTACCTATGTGTAATTACATTTATAAATCACATGAAAAAATGCACCAGTTTCTTTAGTAGCAAAGCGGAATGTGCACAAGTGGCTGGGATCGAGGCTAAGTGTGTGCATGAACAGTCTAAATACTGCACTGCATGAATATAGGTATACATGTCAACTGCAATATCGTATTGCAACATGATATGCAAGCAGTTAGTGTATTGCAACTTGGTGGTGCAACTGAGCAATTAACAAGGAATGTGCATTGATACATCGAAGGTATTTGTGTGCCATAGGATATTATAAGCACCTTCTTTCGACTTGGGAGGTTTTTCTGGCAGTAGTCACATGAAGTAGGACAGTATTCACAAGAGCTATAGTGGTCCTGCGTTGAAAAATAGTAAATCATTGCATATTAGAGCACTGGAAATCCACAACATGACATGTACAATAGGGACCTGCTACCCAAAGTATTAAAAGCCAAGATGGCCACTCAATACTTGAAATCCCATCTTAGAGATTTATGCCCCCCCCCCCCCCCCCATGAGGGAAGAATAAAACCCAGTTGAGTGAGACGAGAATGAGTTGAGAAGAAGTTGAGTGGATGAAAGCAAGTTACATATGAACATGTCACACGAGACGAGAGGGTATCATGTGGGATAGGAGGTACGTTGTGTGGGATATGTAGCATGGGAAAAGTGTACGTCTTAGCCATAATACAAAAGTACATGGATACTCTCACCCTAATGTATCCACGAGCGTAACTGCATACAGTATTGCTAGGGAACTCTACATACAGCATGCATGGAAACTAAAGGACTATCACACCCATCATATTATAAGATGTATGGTTGCTTGACAATTTCCAAAGAAATATTGCTGTGCTGTCTACAACATGAACTGGGCCTCTGTCTGGGATTTCTCCCCATTACTCTATCAGCTAGCTAGCAAGTTTCACATGCCATATCGGCATTTGAATGACATATTGCAAGTCTGTATTTACACACTGCATACTTATAAGTTACATACTGCATGCTTCACTGTTTAGACTGAAGGCTAAAATCAGCAGGCTGGGTAGCTGTTGTGAAGATACTAGATCAACATTCAGTGTCCTACATAGACAACCCTAGCATGCTCTACAGCCGGATGAGGTGGGCAAATGTATTCAGGCATACAAAGGTATCTCACAGCTATGTACCTGAGAGGAAATGGAATTTATGTGACTGTGACAATGCATGCAGAATGAGCTGGACAGTGGGAGGATTAGTTAATTAACAATATCATCATCAAGCCACTTACTTGGATAAAATCACGGGGCACAGAGGTGCCGCAGTAGTCGCAGTTGGTGGGCCTCTTGAGACATTCTCCTGCATGACTCTCCTTCTCGGATCTTGGAAACTTTGACCCACAGCCAAAACTGCAGGCCAGCTCTCTCTCGGGACACACATGGCAGTGCTCCTAAAAGTGGACATACATAATTAACCATTTGCATACTTTCATTATCATTACATAGTCCAAAAATGCACCACTACCGCACAGGGTACTACCAAGGTTGTGCCCCCAGGTATGTTGAATAACAACATGAATCCCCAAAGAGCATATTTACTATCATGGGGATTTCCACAGGGCAGCCCCCTCATCTAAGTTACTTTGATGCACCCATTTAACCATTATACATCTGAAGTTACTACTTTAGGGGAAGGGCCCCTGCACTCCATTGGGCACCTAACTTGGCACATGCCTGGTCATGGGATAGAAGCTAGACCATGGGTGTACACAGTTCACCCAAAAAAAGCACTTTTGGACATAGACATGGACAGAACTGCCTTAAATACATGTATGGTAGTATGCATAGGCAGAAGTAATTGTGACAGAAATGAACATACCTGGATTAAAAAATCTTCTCCCATATGCAAAGTATGATCCGTACGGAGGTGAGAAGTCCCACAATCCCCCCACTCTCCCCCTCTCTCTCTCCCTTTTTTAGGCTGGCACCCTCAAAATATATATATACACCGGATATGACATAATGAAGCTCAACATTGCCCCTAAGGAGTAACAGTGCTACAGGCTGCAGCTACATGTACATGCCATGTACAGAACACACCTCAATTTCCGCCAGTGGTCCCTTCCACAAACATGGGCGTGGCTTGGTGGGGCAGTCAACAAGAAGACTCTGGATTTCTTTGTAGCATCCTTTGTCAGTCCGAATCTGTTGGATGACGAGAGAATCACTTATAACTGCTGAGCAAAATAAGACGAGAATGATTGTCTGATTCTGAGCTAGCACTTGCATGTGATTCAGTCACCCTTCAAGTATATAATTAAATCTCACTTATATCAGAGGGGGGGGGGGGGGGGGGTGCTGAATACACACGGCTATGAGTTAAGAGCAGTCTCCAATTTATCCATTTGTAAAACTTACCATCTTGGTGAGACAAGCCACTACAAGACTTGCAGTAAGCCTCTACGTATGTTGCACAACAAGGTGGCTATGAAAATTATCTGGTGACTCCACCTACATGAGGGTCGTTCTACATGAGGTACATCATGTATCTACAAAAACGTATTCGGTCTCAGTATGTTTATGATAAAGTTTCACTCACCTCATTCGGTTTAAACTCTTCACCATCAACAGGACATTTCAAAGAGCTGGTGCTACAGAGAACAGAGAACGAAAGCATAGTCATTGCTTAAGGAAAGTTAAGCACAATCAAAGTGCAACTGCAGACAGCTGTTTCAGTGTTCATTGACAATTGGCCTGAAGGGGGCCTTAGTATTTAGGCTAAACAGCAGCTTCATCTAAATATCACACCTGCCCCTCCCCCCCCCCGGACCGATATACATTGTGTCTAATGCTCAAAATGCTTATGGGTTTCATCTTAGACCCATACCAGCTGAGATTAGAACCCACTATTATGAAAACTAAGGCTTTCCTAATTACCAGCTTTAGAGGGCAGTAATTGATTTTCAAAAACAGACAGGGGTCACAACAGGATGCCTACACCCAATGCCAGTGATCACAATGCAAACACAATTATTGTACAGCTGTTTCGGCCTGATTGGGCCTCGTCAGTGCAGTGCAGCACCAAGTCAAAGAAAATATAACAAATGATAAAAGATTCTTGCAAGGTATCCTTCACGGGATGTCATAATCACCAAAAGGTAGAGAAATGCAGCCGTCTCTTGATCGGTCCCAGCTCACGCACAAATCATGTGAGAAAAGATAAAAGGCTCTCCCTGTTTTCGTTTTTTCAAGGGAAGGGGGGCAACACTGCAGATAGCTGCGTTCTGGCCTGACTGGGCCTCGTCAGCATTAAGATCTTAATAGGTGATGCATCTTGAAAGTTATCATCCATGGAATGGAAGGAGTCGCAAAATGACCCAAAGACACTTTGATCCAATGAATGACAGTGGTGGTATGGAAACTCAACCAAAACTATACCGTAGACTTTGGCCTGAGTGGGCCTCGTCAGTGCATACAGTGTAGCATTTATGACTCCCCGTCAATTAAATTACGATTGAAAGCACATGAGCTAACAACAAAATTATAAATTGCAAAGTCAGGACTGAGTTCATGTCAACATAAGTCACGAGAGTCAGCTACACAGTTTACATGTATACTGCAGTGTCAACATACATACCTTGCAGATGTCATCAGTTCCAGGCATCCTTTGCAGAACCTGTGGCCACAGGAAATCACTTGTACTGGGTTTCTCAGCACTTGTGTACACAGAGGGCATTCGAGGGCCGCCAGATCACTTGGCTTTACCTGAAAACCAGCTTTATTGTACACCACCGCATCACCAACGTCATATCCACACGGCTTTGCTTCCATCGTGACAGCTGTGATTGTAGAAATACAATATCAGTGTTTCATTCAGGAAAGCTCCCAAGAGGCATCAGGGAAAGGCTTTTGGAGAAGGGTGCCTAATAGAACTGACCTCATACCCAGGCATTCCATACCCACTCATGCGAGAAAAAATCTGGGCGTGGAAGGCCAGGGTACGAGGTTAACTAGAACCCTGTATTATGTAAATTCTTAATTTCAGTAGTAATAACATACCAGACAAATCATGCTATAGACATTGGTCTCAACAATGCTGCACTTTTCAAACGCATCGCTCTCATTTAGCGTACTTCACTACTGACTCCAGTTATCGTGTAGCTTTGTCTCTGTCGATAGAGCACTCTTACTCCTGTGATTGGTGACAAATATCTCTAGCACACAAGCGATTTAGGTAAGAAATGCTACGAGAATGCTTCCTAAAAATCATGCAGTGAAATAAAATTCCATGCTTTGTGTGGTTACTCGGCTGTTTCAGAGCCTCTTCATAGATGCACAGCACCTCAGGAAAAGAAAGTGCTGATCGCATGTTCATCACGTGATAAAAATTTACTTCGCACGTTGTCCTTAATGGTAAGAGAAACTAGCATTCAACAAATTGGGGCCTTATTTCATATTGACTTTCTATTGGCATTGTCTGTTCCAATGAATTAGTCTCAGGTACCTGAGATTATCACCTATGACAGCCTCAATACCAAAAGTACCCCAAAGCCTTCTCCATGTCAGTGTATGCACATAGGCCAACTATTGAGTAATTTTACCATATACCCAGGACCTTACTCAATGAGCAAATGGCATCGAATTTAGCTATGACTGTAACTGTAGCAAGGCAGACAACTAAAATTATACACAAATGAATTAAGATCAAGTTGTTTATTTACTTACCAAAATAGTTATAGCTCACGAAACAGTAGACCTCACTTCACAGGGTAAGTAGGTTTCCACCTCTCGATCGTTGATATATAGTTGCGTCGTGGCGAGGGAATTCCCCTGGTTATTTCCGGGCTATTTATAGTCTAGTCATTGAGTGCCAACATAGATACATGTAGTCTATCTATGGTGCCAATCACTCAATCAGTGGGTTTCCTGTGTAAACCACTCAATGCAATTTAAGTGGCCTGTACATGTACTATACACCTGCACTAGTCCTGCAGCACAACTTGGCTTCCTATGCTGTAACTACTGTAATTGAACATCTCCAGACCAGAAAATTACCCTGACCTCAGATGCCCTGTAATCATGTCTGTAGAATATAGTACAATGTATATTGGCAATTCCAAGTCGTGTCATTCTATAATGTAGTGAAAAGCAAACATATGTGCCATGGTGTACAGCCGCTTATATTAGCTGATATATAACTAAGTTGGTCACTTACGAAGAGCTAAAATAGGTACAGCTCTCGAAACGGTAGATCTCACTTCACAGGGTACCAGCGTGGTATAACCTATATACATATATGCCAGTTATACACATGTGAAGTTTTTCGACTGTGCAAAATAAAAAATGCTGGACAGTACATTAGAGCCTTGAAATGATGCTAGGAAATTATCCTTACGTATATGGTTTAGAGCCTTCATTAAGTTGCTGATATATGATGCAAACAAATGACAAGTTTGGACCACTCTCTCTTTCTTTCCTTGCTCTTTTAATGAGGGGAGGTGGAGCTCTAGGCAAAACGCCTGCTTCAACAGTACAACGCCAAAAAAGAATACTAATTAAAGATCACAGCACTACTCAAGTCCTTATGATCGTGGCACCAATAGTACTAATCATGAGATGCTAAACAAGCAAGGGCTGAAAATCTACACTGTAGCTACATTGTATGAGTCATAAAAGGGGCAGCATCATAGAATAGTTCCACCCACTATTTCATGTAACGGACAGGACCAGCCTGAAAATAGATAGAACGCCAAAAATTTCGCATGCATGTTGCACGCCTCATGTACTATGTACTATGTACTATGTGTATGTAGGAAATGAAGCCCCAAAGCGTGAATATGCAGTTGAAAATGGAAGTTGAAACCAGCTCAAGGATTGGGGACTTGAGAAATAAGAAGATTCACAGCCTCCACCACAGTGACAGAACCAACACTAATTAAAAGCAGGAAATCTAGAGGGAAAGTACAGCAATCCAAGTGTTGTGTTAGTAAACAATACATTACCCTCGTTCCCAGTCTCCACCCTCTAGCTTTTTTTCACATGTAGTAAAAAAAAAGCGTCTATATGCGGAAAAAAAAAGCTGGGAGTGGAGACTGGGAACAAGGCTAAGTAAACATGACAGCTTTGTTATTTCTATCAAGTTATAACTGAGCATTGCGATCTGATCTAGATCCGGAGGAACCCATGTGTAACCAAAACAGACCTTGGTTAAGCTTCAGATAGCCATTCAAGCGTTCTACAAAAACAGTTTATCCCCCTGTTGTCCTGCAATTATAAATCAACCAGACTAAAAAGATGGGGCCAGCTGATGATCGCCACCTGAGGCGATTTGTAACAATGTTGACAATGATAGAAACATCTGCATGTGTACCAGCCGGCCACAGGACGAGAGCAAAGAAAATAACCAAAAGCAAGGGATACAAGGCAGTGACATAGCCCAACGTCATGAGCTGCACTGTACTGATGTGAGGACTCAGGCAGAACTTTGGCAGAAACTGAAACGGTGTTATTTTTGTATTGGTATTGCTGACATATATAATTTTTTACATACAGTTATGTAACATGATGCTTGTGCCACAGTCTGTACTGGCTTTTGATTTGAGATTTTATCACTCTTGAGTAGTGAATGGTTACTCCTTTCGCGGCTATTCTGAGAAGGAGTGCATAAATGTAGATTAGCTGCCTTCCTTCACTACGTATAATATTATTGTGAGAACTGCATTTGTCCTCACCCACGCAATAATTCAGCCTAGCACATGTGAAGCCCACAGCTAGCTAAAGTGAAACAATGCATGTGAGTCTGCAGAAACATATTTGTAGCATTATTTTATAAGTATATTTATTGGTAGAGATTATTCTTTGAATTCATGCATGCAGTTTATGTGTAATGCTTGATCGGTTTATTATTTTTTTAAGGTGACCATTAATTAAGGTGACTGGGTATTAATTTTAGCGTCTTGATAAACAAATTTTGTGATACTACGCGTAAATAGCGTAATACGCGCAAAAAGAGGTCTCTGCGAATGTTAAGGCGCACTGTACGCGCTTGTACCGCGTACTTTTGAGTGTATGCACTTTGGCATGCGTAACGCATACGCGAACGCATTAAGCGTACCGCTAAATTGCGCTAAAATTAGCACCCACAAATAATAGCGTGATACCTAAGGGAAATCCCCATGGAAAGTCCCAGCCGCCACCCTCACACATGAATGCCATTCTTAGATCATTGTCACTTGCCTATTAAGGTGAAGCATGTTGACTGAAATCATGCACCCACACATGTACACACACACACACATCATGTGCACACACGCACACACACGTACACACATGCATGCACACACATACACTGCTATAGGCTTGTGCCCAGGCTCCCTCAGAAAAATTTGAAAGCTACACCCAGCTTTTATGTCACGGTCTCTGGGCGTGGAAGGCTTGGTACAGCTAGGGGAATAAGCAAATGGCTAGCTAGGACCTAGATCTACATCTAGTCTACCAGATCCTTTTCCCAGACTCCATCACAGTCTGTGCATCCATCTTAGGAATGAGCATAGATAGCATCTTTGGGGGGGTAAGATGTATGTCTATTGACCTCAGGGCTAGCAGGGTAGCTTCGTACCCAGCCGTCCTACCTTTTTTCGCCGGCAGGAAGGAAAAGCTGGGATGGCTGGGTACGAAACTACCAGCAGGGCATTCCTTGAGCTGTTATACTTCATCAGCATTCAGATGAACATTGACAATTTGTGAAGTGTTTTCCCAATTGAGTGTGAACATGTGCAGCCTCTTGGGGCACAAAGCCACATGTATAGGCAGGTGTTCATGTGTCCATTTTGCTGTATGCTTCGTGTGTGTCAAAGAGCTTGCCATTAATTAGCACATGCCATACAGTCTAATGCTCCAATTAATCAGTGCCAGTGGGGTTCACCTGGGCAAGTCCCTTTAGCACTGTTGCAAGGTGTGCATACCAACACCATATATGGGAGCTTCACTTCCCTAATCTAATTCATTAATCAATATGTAGCCAATGATGTCACTTTATTAATCCGATTGCATCTGACATATGTAGCCGGTGCCAGACATCACGTGATAAATCTTCTCAATGATTTTTGATGCAATGGGATAGCTAGCTCGAGGCCTGTGTCCAAGAGTCAAAGAGTTGAGTAAATTGAGTGATTGATGCACACATGGTTGTGTTGTATCTATTCTCAGGAAGCAATATTGTTTAGTGTAACTGCTCAGTGGGACTCTCCGAAATACCCACAACTGTTTTGGACTACCTGAAAAAGATGAAGTAATAATGTTGGTCCTGCTGACTGCCAATGCACAGTGTTTTGGGATTGGCCTTACTTCCAAAAGGAGATTTCCCAGGGTAGTCCCCACTTGGCCTTGCAGTTGTATTTCCCAAGAGGGGATTTCCCCAGGGGTAGTCCCTCACCTTTGCACGGATCTGTATTATTAACCTCATGGTAACCTGATCTGGCTCATTGACAAATTTGTCCAGGTGGAACCCGCAGGCCATTAGCTATGTTTGAAGAAATGGACAACTGTTCTGGCAATCATGTGAGGAATAATTTCTGTTTGCTAGAAGGGGGGATTTTGATGGCAAGCTCCCATATCATCAGGAAGTTAAATGATCACAGAAACCATTATCATTATTTTTATGTTCAAATCCTATAGTGCTATATATAGCCTCAACCCCCATACTCAGACGTGGCCTAGGTACAACGCTAATCGATAAGTGCTATTAGGTATATGGTTACATCATATATTATAGTAAAGTAGAAGGACATATGCATGTCCTAAGGACCTTCTACTCTGTTATCTATGGTCACATATAGACAGAGCCAATCTTAATTATGTGGGAAACCCCTGTTAATTATGTTTTTCCATTTCCTGCCCACACAGGAAAGGAAAAAGGAAGTAGAGCTTCCTTTATGGGTGGGGCAAGGGGAGGGGCAAGGGGAGGGCAACCTGAATCTGTACCAGTGGAAAATGCATAATGGTAGCTACATATAAATACAGTATTCTTGCAAGACACAATATTCTTTGTGTTCTACCATAGTGAATACAATCCAACATAATGACATGTACACGGTCTACTAGCCGATTGTACGTATTGAAATCATTTCAATAGGTACACTGAACTGATATAAGGCAAAGGAAAGACGCAGAACTAAAAAAGTATGTTTTTATGAATATATGCCAGTGGATATTATTACAGATTTAACTTTTCATAGTAGAAATAGAGCAACCATGATAATAAGGATGCATCTTTAGAATGCCAAGGATTTTAGTTCAGAGAGAAAAATGAAGAAAGAGGAGCCTTGCGTTACATCCGATCCTATATAGGACCTCTGCAAGGGCAAGCCAATGCAAAGAAGCATGTGCACCAGACTATGCTAATGATGTGTACAAAATATACGATGCTAAGTGTTATTACATTATGCATAAGCTAAACTATATAGATGTTACTTCCATCCACCGTGCATATGTGGCATATGCACTGATGTCCTCTTTCTTGTCTGCCGGGAGTGTTTTTTTAACAGCTTGTATCTCGATTTTGTTCCCTGATGATGGCATCACATAGTAGCAGTAGTCGAAGTTCTCGGAGGTGTAGTACATCGCCACCTGATGCGATCTGCTACTCTCGAGACAGCGAAGGATGGTTAGGGTCACCAGGGTGTACTTGTCTCTTGAGCTCAGCAGACGTAGGAAGGTTTCCTGAGGTAAGAAGGGATGGATGGAGGGAGGGAGGGAGCAGTTCATGAATTACTAGGGAGTTGCACAATTCAGCACATGTAGCCTACAAACAAAAGCATGTAAAAAAGCATGGTCATCGCGCTCTCAATGCTCTGACAGTGAAGGATGGTCTTATATTTTCTGACCTACAGCCAAAAAACCTAAGGTAGCCAATACCTGCATGGATCCTGCATTATCATATTCCAATAAATCATGTATACAGGAAGCATTGTTCTTTAGCATGTATTCTAATCGAATCAGGAAGTATGTGTTCTCATCAGCAGATCAAATGGATAGTCACATGTGACCTTCAGTTTCCTGCCTTTGCTTGAGGCCACTTCCTGCAAACAGGTGCACTGACAAAACGTTGAATTTGCCACCATTTGTGTAAAAAATTCTATCAGACTCCTCTGTCTCACACTCAATCCTCCCCTTGTCTTTAGAAGAGGGAGCCTGGGGGGAATGCTACTCTTGGGTCAGTAAAGTAAACAGAAAAGAAGCTGAAAGTTTACCAACATTGGCTAAAAGAGCATCAGACCAGAGCAGAATAACAGGAATATTCTTGAGCATAATGGGTGCGGTTATTGAAAATTTCTAGAAAGCATAATAGCGTGAGGAAAAAGCATTACAGAAGCATGCCTACTATTATTATTGGTATATCCATGCTTTTGTTTTTGTCCTTTGGACTCTGCTCCGCTCAACTGCTTTTACAATTTTTATGACAACATTGTTCGGCAAACCTGATGTAACTATAATAAGTTCTCATTGCTAGTTCAGATATTTTGGTGAAACTGTACAAGAAAACTACATCAAAGCCCATGTTCCCTCGTATTTTCACCTACTCTTTATCCCCAATTAATAAAGGTCCATTCTGATAAGCTAACTCACTCCATTGCATGCCTCCAGATGGGCCACTCTGGAGTCACTTGTGTCAACACAAAGAACAACATATCCTCCCCCAGCTGACTTTAACTCTCCCGTAGTGCCACGTCCTGGTCTTCCAGCCACATCATGCTGACTAAAGGTTTCTGAAATGAAAGAGAGTGGTTTATAGAGAGCAGTTACAATAAGTTATTGTTATTACTAAAACCATACAAGTACACATAAGCGGGGGGGCTACAATACTTATGTACTATAAAATCGGCAGTCACAGGGCCTTATCATACCCAGGTCTCCAGCCTCATACCCAGGCCTCCTGTCTCAAGCCCAGGGGCCAGGCCTCCTGTCTCAAGCCCAGGCCTCCTGTCTCATACCCAGGCCTCCTGTCTCAAGTCCAGGTCTCCAGCCTCATACCCAGGTCTCCTGTCTCAAGCCCAGGCCTCCTGTCTCATACCTAAGTCTCCTCTCTCCTACCCACAGCTAGACCACTACAGGAGACCTGGATACAAAGTCAATTAATATATCACATGGGACTCAGAGCCTACTCTATTCTTCATAATGCATCACATGGGAGTTAGAACGGGCAATGGCAGCCATGCCCCTCAAGCAAATTAGTTAGCTAGGTCACAAAACCACCAGGGTTTCATTCAGGATAAACGTTTTTGGGGAGTCGGGGGTGGGGGGAGGGGGGAAACACAATTCATTGAGCAGGAATGTTACATGGGCATGCTAGTACATGTATGTCCACCTCTAGAGAGTCTGTGGGCATACAGAAAAGTTTAGAGCGTTCTGAGTACACTGCAAACACAAGTCATAAGTTGATGGTCCTTGGTCCTTGCCTATGCGTAATTAAGCATAATAACTCAAAAGGTACCAAGAGCCTTAGCTATATCAAATTGACTCACCATTTTGGCTTGGTGGGCCTGTCACTGGAACCAGTCTGACTAGACCTGGACCTCTTTCAGAGCGAGGCGAGACCACAACTTCAAGTGCCATCATCTTACCAGAGATGCAGGCGTAGAAGCTTGAGAGATCCTCCTAGAGAACCAAATGTTAGGAGGGGGGACAAAAGGTCATTTCCATAGATCAATCTATGGTCAGTGGTCAAAGCGACTGCAGTAAATAGTCTAAAATTGTGCTAGCTAGGTCAACAGTCAATCAACAATGTGTAGGATTATGCAATAATCAAAGGTTAAAGTCAGTGCAGTCAATGGTCAAAGCCCCAAAATTGCCATTATTTCTACTCCTACTACTTTGCGTTAATTTTTTTCCTGTGATGGAAATTTCACTGAATACTGTTCAGTACTCATCAGATTGCTACAATAACTTAACTCAATTAGGCTCCTTTCAACTGTTAATGTGTCACCTACAATTTTGGTTGGATAATCTATTCATCATACTGCTGGTCCTATGAGCTCTGCCTGAGCGCTGGGCCAACAACTCAGTACATTACGGCTACTCTAACTAAGTATAGCTTAGAGCATATAGCTGCCCATGCTCTAGGCTATTTACACATGTCCTGTATTTTTAGAGCTTCCAATGCTCTATGGGATTCTTACTAGTACCATGCTCTATGACTATACCATGTTACTATAGTAACATATACTAATGGCTATTAGTATACGTTACTATAGTAACAGAATTTTTTCATAGAGCATCCATAGGGCATAGGAAGCTCTAGAAATACAGGAAATGTGTACATATGCCTAGAGCATGGGCAGCTCTATGCTCTAACTAGACCTCGAATCCGCCCCGGCCTAGGCCTAGTTAGAGCATAGCTGCCCATGCTCTAAGTATAGCTAGAGCATGGGCAGCTATGCTCTAACTAGGCCGAGGCGGGGCCAAGGTCTAGTTAGAGCATATAGAGCTGCCCATGCTCTAGACCATTTAGTATATGTACACATTTCCTTATCTCTAGAGCTTCCTATGCTCTATGGGATTCTTACCATGCTCTATGAAAAAAATACTATACCATGTTATAGAGTAACATATACTAATTCCTATAAAAACTCACTTTATATGAACATTTACGGCCACTGCACTCTCCACAATCAGAGTCTATTCTCTTAACGATTATTTTGATTATTGCAATGCTGCCATCGTCTTCAAACATGAGAATAGCTTGTTTCCGTTCGACCTCAAAAGTACATGGGGTCTCAGAGTCTGGATCCATTCTGCAGCAGTAATACATACATGCTGTGATAATAGCATGCATGACTTAATGGAAAGGAATGCTAGGTTATGATCAGCTGCAGTCTAGTGCTTCCCTGGCCTATATATATAGCTCAGACTAATAATTATTATGAGTGTACATGCATTCTCAGACTCCAATCCCAGGTTGGCAATTCATCATACTGATATAGACGTACTGATTATTTTAGTTATGAATTTCTTTTTTATGATGAAATAGCCTGTTAATAGAATTCAACACTTGTGTAACAATGGTGGCACGTGTTGGGAATAAGTGAGTTTAAAGCAGGTAGTATAATCGATTTCATGATGGCAATTAGACAATAGCCTATCCTCATTCCCAGGCCTCCCACTGGCACTTGAAATGGGGTAAAAGCATAGAAGATTACTCTTCGGGATAGCCATAATCATTCAAAAAGACTGGGTGTATACTACGTACCATGCAG
The DNA here is from genome assembly GCA_963921505.1 of Phakellia ventilabrum. Lineage (NCBI taxonomy): Eukaryota > Metazoa > Porifera > Demospongiae > Axinellida > Axinellidae > Phakellia > Phakellia ventilabrum. The sequence continues at coordinate 1,679,116 of OY997386.1, read as the reverse complement.
GCACTGATATGTTAAGCCTCCACCCAGTGCAACAGACAATGAGAGAGATTGGAACTCACTCAAATGATCCTCGTGGGGTGACATCACCGTTGGGCATGGAATAAAAGCCAGGATCCGATCGTGATCTCTCCCGTAAGTAGGGACGATCCTTTAACTTATTTTCTTCTCTGTTTGTCACCTCGTCCTCTTCCTCCAAAGGCTGCAGCTTAGGACTTTCATTCTTAGAACCATAAGATGAATGGGCAGAGGAATAACCATTGGCACTGTTCTCCGAGCCTTCAACAAAGCCGCTATCGCTTCGCTTAAATGATGTGGGGTGCTGTAATTTGTCATGCGGTGCTTGGTCACCCATACACACCTGTCATTTAGAACAAAGTTCATATAAATAATACTCTGGAAGCTTTTAAGACATGATAATTTTCTGGAGTTAACTGTGGTATATACATTCTCAAACCCATCCCACAGTTTTTGCAGTAGCTACACAATGAGTCAGACAAGCAAGCCTCCACCTTTTTCGGCTTTGCATCGCGCAACCGGCCGGGGCCTGGAACTGAGGCTAGCTCGTACCATAGCGGAGAGGAGAGAGTAGATCTCATCTATGGTGCATCATAGCGTGCACATGGTACCCGTTGAAGAAATGTAGCATTAAAAATTTATATGCATCTATATACTCACGTTAGCCTTCGTGGTATGATCGGTAGCCATCTCGCCGTTGGCGCTGTTATGACCTTTCGCTTTCTTTGGCCCTGCGTGCACTTCTAGCTAACTTCATTAACTGCAACTGCTTAAATAATTAAGCCTCTGATCTGACGAAATGTTTACATACATCAAATGTCCAATGAATAATGTTAACACCCCACCTCACACCTCGATTGTGGGCTGGCGCCATGGCGTCATGGCACAGGAATGTGACATCAAATCAAATTACGGATCCCACGCGAGTAGCTCACAAAATTTCCTATTATGGTTTTGAGGAATTTTCATTTAAATTGCCTATTATACTCTCAATTTTACTGGAGAATTTTTGCATAAAAAGTATAAAAGTACAATTAGTGTATGTAAAGCATTGTAAGAGATACTTTCAAGAAAATTTTACTAGATTATCGATAGTTAAGATTATCGATAGTTAAACACTGTGCCATGTCTGTACTCAGCTACTGCCATGCGGCCATGAGTTCACTAATTGAATACTGGAAGCCAGTCTATGTTTGCATTTCAACCTATTATGCTGGCATGATTCCCTTATGCCAGACCACACCTATTAAAATTATGCTAGCATGATATGGGCAAGCCTACACACGAGTAAATCCCGAATATCTTTGGTGTACTTGTTGCAGCAGAGCTTGCACTATGGGGTCCCTAATTTCGCAAAGGGATACTCATAGCTATTCCCCATGAAAATGGGGACCCAGGATTCCCACTTTTATGGGGTCTCCAACGACACTGTATGCATTTGATGACACATAACAATACTACATTACATAACACAGTTTCCACAAAAGAATCAAAACAAGGATATTTTCAAGGACACTAGCGTTTAGCGTTTATTTGTTTACAGACAACACATGGCATTGATTTATTTCCTGGTGTTGGCATCACATAATAGCGGAGGTCAAATTTTTTGGAGGTGTAGTACATCGCCACCTGATGCACTCGAGACAGCGGAGAATGGCTAGAGCAGCCAGGGTGTACTTATATCCGGATCCTGAGCTCAATAGCTGCTCCTGGGGAGAGGGAGGGAGAGATACTCAATATTCCCGCAAGTCTAAAACAGATTATGAGGTTTCATACATGTTTTTCTTTTTGCTGGGGTGAAAAAGATGTTGCATGCGAAGTCATGCCACCAGGAAATTTACATACTGATGTGAGAGCCCCAGACGGTTGGAAATTAGCTAAAGAAGTTTGCATACAGACGTTTGCAAGAGTAATGGCATTGGACAGTGGCTCTCAAGTGCTTAATTAAGAAGTTTACACAGTTACAACTGTCAACCTATTGCACTGGACAACCAACCTGCAATCTGCTCTGTACTGATAATTACAGTAACATATGTACATGAGAACGAAAAAAATTCAGGGGGGGGAATCCCAAGCCCCTCCCCCACCCTTCATTGTAATGTTCCCAGATGCTCTCGACTGCAGCCACTTGTATGGGAGCCAAAACCAGCAGCATTCCAGCATTTCTTATTATAACCTCATTTCCACCAAATTTTATCTTACAGACGTGGAGATAAATCAACTACGAGATGAACAGGCTAGGCTGTCACACTTTTATGTAATTTCAAAAGCTGACAGTAAGAACCATTGTAGACTGTGTATTAGTATAGGTAATAGGTTGGGTATTAGGGGAAAATCGGGTTCTGAAATTGGCATTTGGTTGACAAAATGCCCAACCTATCACCTGCTAATAGCATTCACTCTCTCCAGAAACCTATTTCAAACTCAGAATGCATGGTATTTCAAACTCAGCCGCCCATTTCACTTGTAATTAGTATACTACAGTCGTACATGAACAGATACAAGTGTAATATTAATTAATTAACAATGGTCACTAAATCAGTAGCACTTCCTGTGTGGAAGTAAATAGCTCTGTACTGTTCCCATTATAATGGGTTTCATAGCGTAGGGGAAGAACCGGGTAATCCCCCTCGTCAACGTATTTCCCTCTAGAATTAGTCATTCTTTAGGCAATACAAAGAACCTCAAGAAATACCTCTATGTTGAGGCTGTCTACGTTTTCGCCATTCGCGCTCACCTGCCATTAGCTCCTGAAAATGCTCTCGCATAAGTGAGCAGGAAGCTGTCCCCATGCCTTCCCTGTTAACCATCAAATTGACATTCTTGTGGCGCTGTTCACCGGCAAAGTCCAGGGTTAGTTGCTTCATACAGCAATAGTAGGCCCTGGTAAGAGCATCTGACTAGCTAGTAATCAGAAGGTCCAGGGTTCAATCCCCCTAGCTGAGGGCTCCAATTTTTTTCAGAGTTTCTTATTCTCTCAATGTTTTTCTTCCCTCCTTTGATGATTTGCATAGCTATGTACAAGAAATATGCAATGCTTGTTGCAGGATGTTGACCAAAAATGTTCTTGACCAGACCAGTCCTAACCTGCACTGTTGACAGGAAAAGGCTTCATGCTAGTCACATGAAGTGCAAAGTAGACAGATAAGAGCCTTTTACAGGAAATTACAATTCACTTTAACTATTGCCTAATACTAACAAGTCTTACTTGTAAATAGCATGCATGGTTTAGAGTGAAATTTTGGATAAACATGTCACGGGATTAAGATGAGTGCAATTTGCCATCCTTAGCACATTGCGAGTATGATTTATCCCAATTATAGCCATGCTGCCACATGTTAATCTTATAGCTAGCTTCCTGACAACAGGGAAATACCACATAGTGACAGTGAATTATTAAAATGCCTGAGTGATATATCACAATAAACTCATTGTAGGAGTTTAGTGACTCGCTATGTGATTAAATGACAAGCTAATACGAATAATTAAGGTAGCCTAAAAGGGAGGCCACAGCAAAAGTCCAAGACGCACAGCCCCTTTTTTGCGGAACCCCCTGAAACAACCGACGAACTACGTCACAAAGCGTCATAATTACATACATTACGTCGTAAATAATCAATTAACCGTAGTATGTCATCATGTAATGGTTAAATAATTATTACCCAACCCTTACTTCGCACTCGCGATCATGATCGAGAATCGAGCGAGCCACGGCCGAACGAGATACTGGAGAGCCGCCGCCGAGTGAGCGATGTAAGTGCAATGCAGTGATAGCGGACTAAGCGAGTACCATCTCAAGAAACATCTCCAAGGCCAGAAGCACAAATCCGGAGTGATTCAGTCGAAACCGATCTCGACTCGGCTGCCGGTCCCAGTAGTACTCGAGCTCTTGTATTGAGTCGCGACGGTTCTGAACTTGAAGTCAGCTATGTTGTACATAGACACAACAACCTGCCAAAAACCAGTCGCTTTTTCGTAGCTTTTTGCAGCAGTATTGTTATGCATGCTTCTGGGTTAGTTGGTTAGTTGTTATTCTTGCGACATGCTGGCTAGCTCGTGACCCATCTCGCCCCGCCCAGGTCGAGTGCAATTATCCTCTACTGTAAAAAAAACACAAGCTTCAAACAGCTACAAATCACAATAACAAATCAGTATTGAATAAAGATGCCTCCAGCTGGCTCCAGCATAGTCTTCATGGGTGCGCGTCATGCCTTTTTTCAAGTGTGGCCTCCCGCCTAAAACTGTTTTTTTTCTAGCTTTGACAGGGGTTATGGCTGACCTTAGTGGTTTCTCATCATGAATATAATTAATTGGCTATACAATAATTTCCTGAATGTGATTAATTAACTCTCATTCAGCAATAGCTAACTTGCTGGCACTATAGTGCTTAAAAGTCAAATTGTTATTTTATAGTAAACTGAGAATGTATAGGATAGGAGCCGAGTGCATGTGCTGTATGGGAAGTGGAAATTATTCCTTGAATAGTTAAGCATTAGTAAAGATGAGTTGGGGGGAGGGGGGGGGGAACATAGTCCAGAGAACTACAATCATGTACAATGATATTTCATGCCAGAACAGATTGGCTTGGTTACAGTTTTGCAGATAGCAAAGTGCTGACTCCGCAATTTCATAATGCACTTCTAGTTGGCAGCCATAACTCGCCAAAACAAAATTTATCATAACTGCCTACCACTTCATCATGTATCTAAGCAGCACAAAACTAAACTGGTTTCACATAGCTTGGCCTGTGAACTTCTAAAGACATGCCTTAGTTGGGTCATAGCCACTACACCTGACTCCAACCGTCACTGTCAAAATTATGTTATGAATATATTATATTAATTTTGACGAAGCATGTGGAAGCATGTGCTTTTACATCCTCTAATACTATTCATAGTATATGTGCCATTTTCAAAAGCATTACCTCAATAGAGGAGTACTCAGTATTGCTACAGAACAAGGATTCTTTCTACACTGACTACAAGAACTGGTGGGCGGTAGTAGACTACTCCAACCAACCGCAGTACGCCCATTATGATGTTCAGGCGGTACATCTAGATGGAGTCATCACACTCCGATTCTAGATCTATGGCCAGTGATATTATGAAGTGCTCGGTCAGGGGGAGGATTCCGTGGATTGGTGTGCTTATGATGTAAAGAGCTTAACCGTTAAGTCCTTATGGCAACCAACATTCTCAGCGAAATCTCCCAGTATTTTTAAACCCACAGCTTTGGTAACACCCAATGAAGTCAACTTGATTTATACAGTCACATGGGAAACACTCTACTTAGCCTCGTACCCAGGCCACGCGCGTGGCCTGGGTACGAGGCTACACTCTACTGGGATGATTCTTCCAGCAATGCCAGCTAGGAATAAGGATGACAGTATATTACATTATTTTATGAGTGAAGATAAAGCTGATGTGCAGCAAGTTAAAGTGTTCAAAATCCTCACAGCTCAGAACCATTAGCTAGATCATGTATTTTTTTTGAAGTTGAAATATCTGATGCTTTTCCGCTTTATATTTATTCAAGCCGTTGAAGTCATCCCATAGTTACATTGTACACGTCCACTTAATGTGCTGCGTTATGTAAACACCTCCCTCAGAGGAAACTATTGGATGTTGAAACGATGCGCGCGCGAGAGGAAGCAGAGTATGCGCCTCGAGCTGGGGCATTCCCAGGGATGCCCCCCTTAGGTTTAGTCACGTGCCCAGGCCACACCCCTAGGCTGCACTACTGTCCCCTTAGGTTCCGACTACTGCATGCAGCGTGCGGGATGACCCCCCTTAGGTTTAACACCGCTCATCGCAAACCGGCTACAAACTATAAAACGGTTTAGCTTCACACAGGTAGCACTGAAGGAGCAACTCTAAGACTTATCTTTTTATCTTGCAACTGCTAGAGCAGAGATACCATGGACCTCTCACTCTCAGAAGGAGAATTGAGTATTGAAGATCTGCAAAGGTTACAAAAAGTGAGCTAGTAGCTGGTAGCTGGTAGCTAGCGTGGGAAGTTGACCTATAGTTAAAGTTTATAGCTACCTCTTTATTAGTCCCTAGTCAATGCTACTGAGGGATCAGTTACAGATGTAGCAGCCATTCCAACTCACGATCATGGGCTCAGCTCCAGGCTCTGCCCCGATACTGGTGTACCCACAGGTGAAGGTCAAGACATGTCATCATTTTTTAGTGGCAACTTGAGGTGAGTGTCACGATGAGTGTACTAGGGTAGTTACACTTATGATTATTAGCTATAGCTATTATAGGCAGTTATGCTGTTCAATCCCCAGCTACAGCTGGGCTTCAATATTTTCAGTTGGTATTTTCTCAGTCTGCCACTTTCTGCTTATAGCTACATGACTTTCCTAGCCTTGTCCGAGGTCTAGATGAAATGATCTGGGGTAGCTATGTGAGCTGGGAAGTAGGCTAATATTATCTGTCTTTGCGTGTTGTTTAATCATTATGATATTATATGCTTGAGTAGTGGATGTGCAATGCTTTAAATGCTGAGCGTATAGCAAGGCCAATAAATGTATTTATGGACCCTTGAGTCCCCAAAATAAAGGTCAGATAACAGTTAATATATACATGACCTGTTTATAATTTTACTGGGCAAGCTGATGTGTGGACAGTGTACCAAGGTGAACATGTCAACATTTTATTTTTGTACTCTTCTTGGTATTGTGTAGAAGTCTTGACGCCAAAAATTTAGTTTTGACTAGTTACATATTGACATCTATTACTACTGCAACTTCGTTGAATGTAACACCTCGTCCAAAAGCGTTTAGATTGCTGCTAGTTAAGAGCTCAAGTAAACTAATATCCAAAATATCCAAAGTTCACATCCATAGCACTTACCAGGCTCTTGCGTAGGCGGAGTCTACTCTCCCCTCCACTAGAGCCTCGGAACGAGGCTAAGCACTGCTATGCTCAGTGCATATATTTATGAGTGTTACATTGGCTTGGTTGCGGTGGTACAAGAGCTCCCAGGGTGCCTTTAATTTGATTTGTATGGCTACTGTGGTAGTTTTGCTACTGAATAGCCAGTACATAGATAAGGGGAATTAACCTGGGAAAGTACTTCTGATTATCAGTAATCTATATTGTCCTGTTCTTTTTGAGGATAACCTACATGTAATAGTATACTTTGAACTTACTACATGATCACTATACAGATAGACAAAGAAGTCATTTCATTTACCCACTGTGGGGGTAAACCGAATACTTCATATAATATAATTATGGAGAAATGTAGTAGATGTGCAATTTGATTGATCAGAAATATCTATACCATTTTTTATGCAGCCAACTGAAGCCAGCTACTGAGCTTGCTTTCACTATTGAGATATCTGCATTGCAGCCAGTGATATTTGGTGAACAGCCATCAGGTTTAAATCTACGAGGAGATGACACACCTGATGGCCTTTTGGGGAGTATATTCAGATTGTGGAAGAGAGTTTTTGCTTCTCACCAGCTGCAGGTATGAATTGATAAGGCAGGCTCTTCTCTGTGCTAGAATGCAAGAGATATGCCTGTACAATGAGATTAGGTAAAACGTATTAGCTAGTCTATAGCTAAGAGTGAATTTTGGAGGCACTGTAATTAATGCTATTAGATTAATTTTTGTGGATTATTATGTGAGGGTCTAATATGTAATTGAATCTGAGTGTGCTCTTGATTAGAGTACTGCACAAAATGTAGCTTGCAAATTGCATTTGTTTAATCTATACCTCTAGGGCCAGCAAATCGCAATTAATATTCTGGAAAGACACACCCAATCGACTGTGTACCATTTCCTGTGGTGGAGCAAGAGTATGCTATTGACTGGTGCTCCTGACTTCTGTGAGGCAGCTGCCCTGTTTAAGATCAACTTTATTGAGCCTTATGATAAAGGGTATGTTGTGGAACTGGTATCAATGCTGGAAGACAAACTGCTCTGTGTGGACTGCAGTGTTAAGGAACCTGTATTCGTCTTACTTTCACAGGTAAGTTACTCTTTAACTGTACGTTATTACCATGACATGTTCTGCATGTGCTTTGGATGAATCTTTAATATGCACAGCTTACTATTACATCATCCCTACATACTACTGATGATGTAAGCAAGGGTGATTCCCACAGTTTTGTAACTAAACTAATTACACAAGTGGCAAATAGCATTGACAATGGCATTCCTATGTGGTAGATAAAGCGGCTTATATTCATGGAGGTGCATAAATATTTTGAAAAGAAGGGCATGATTATAATGTAAGCTCGATGAATATGCCAATTAAATTTGCAGTTTTTGACATTGTATGATGCTGGGTAAAATATGCATGTTACTCAGGAATTGAAACATTAACTGCAGCAAGTATCGGCTATAGCGTTATAGCCATTATCTTGACGAGTGAAATCAGTCACAAAATTTCGATTTAGTGTTCATCTGTGACAAGAAAAAGGACAGCTATATATAGATAGCTAGACTATAATTGTCTGGTGCATGAGTTGGAAATATCATCGGCTTTCTGAATCTTTTGCAGGTGGATGCAAGAAGACCCACCATTCAGCAGCAGTATAGACTAGGTCCGGGCAAGTCACAGTACAAGAGCTTTAATTTCCAGCATCCCACTACGAAGGACTTGTACTACTGGCTGATTGAGGGAAACACCGTTGTACTCAGAAACAAGAGTTATGTTGACAGTAATGGACTAGAGGTGACGATATTTCTCACAAAGCCAAAAGCACATGAATGCACCTCCTGAACAAACTGCACTTCAGCTCCTGCAACTATGCTATCATTAAGAAAACTATATTATAGTGCACATAGGTACATTGATTCCTGTAGTGTGATATTGTGTACTTACAAACTCCAACTACCAGTGTATACATGTCAATGAGTTGTGAGATGGAAGTATACTATATTTGTGTTTACCCTATAATGGCTTATCCAAGGATGCATCCATATTATTTTATTGCACATCTGCTCTGCTATTGCACTTCTAACTAAAGATTGTACAGAGTTGTATCGTGTATTCTATAAGACCACACAAATTTGATTATTTGGTATACGGGCGATTTGATTCACGCATTAGGTCGCCTATTCGTCTTACTCTCACCAGTAAGTTACGGTACATTATTACCATGACATGTACTGCATGTGCCCAATTACTATTCTGTTACATCATCCCTGTACAATATGATGTAAGCAAGGGTGATTCCCCCAGTTTTGCAACTCTAAGCAGTAAATTAATTACACAAGCGGCAAATAGCATTGACAATGGCATTCCTATGTATTAAAGCGGTTTGTTCTCATGCAGGTACATAAATATTTTGAAAGAAGGGCATGATTATAATAATATATTAGCTCAATGAATATGCCAATCAAATTTGCAGTTTTTGATGTTGTATGATGCTAGGTAAAATATGCATGTTACTCAGGAATTGAAACATATTAACTGCAGCTAGTATCGCATCATACACTGTTACACAGTCTAGTAAGTTATAGTGTTATATAGCCACTATCTTGACAGGTGTAATCAGTCACAAAAATTTCAATTTAGTGTTCATCTGTGACGAGAAGAAGAGCAACGGCTTCCTATAGCTACCCAATAACACAGAACAAGGTCCCACCAGCCAGAATAAACTGAGGAAAAGCCGGACCAAACACACCTAAACCCAATGCCAAAGCTCACTCTAAAATCTATGGGGGAGTATACATTCTTTGCATAACTATGTATGCCCTATAAGGAAAGAATGTAACAATAATCAATAACCGTTGAGCGAAGTAAACAATGGCTGGCGGAGTACTAGTAGTCCTTTGGAGAACCTACTCAGAAAGACCGTCTAGCAAGACGAAATCATTGATGTTACTTTACTTTGGAATCCCATGAAGAACTGGCTTACATTACTGTAAGCTATGGTTATTCATTAGGTCTAAGTATTGGGGTGTCTATTAATATGTTACAGCATACATTTCAATACGTGCACGCATGCCCTGCATCATGTTTGAAGCAAGCCAGCCTCTAGGTGCAAGAAATTGATTGACACAGGCATACGTACTAAAGTGACAACTCAGAGCATAGCACTCTTGTTACACTAACAGGGGTATTGGGCCTCTTCGATGACGAAACGCGCTGCATCTTTGTTTGTACGCTGGCACGCTATATTACATACTGGAGTGCGGGAGCTTGACGCCGACATGATATTCATCATGTTTAAGGCACTAGATATCACGAGATGCGTACTTTTTTTTTGGCGGGAAAGCCATGAAGTCGAAATTACCTTGAGATACGGCTGTCCGGTGGCTCTTGTAAAGACGATGCAATAGCTGGTACGTGGTATGACATTTACAGGGACATTATGTAAGTGAGGGGAGGAAAGGTAGCCTAGTAGATAGTAATATATAGTCACAGGTCACTGCACACTGAGCTAGGTCTACAGAGCTCTACTGAGCCGATACCTCAGATTCTGAAACTTCCTGACACTCGCAACGTACCAGCAGTTTCGACGGCATGGATACCATTGCAGTGGCCTCGTAGTAGTAGTAGCTAACCCCGGCAGCGACGACGTTGCCGTTGGCTTTAAATTCGAGGGGTGTAGCCAGGGGACGTACGAAGACGTCAGTGTAGTGCATGCACCGCCTACAGGAAGCGGAAGTAGTAGATGTGACGTATGACATAGTCTCGTGCCCAGACCGCGTACCGATCGCCGCGGCGGGCGATTTTTTTTTTGGACGAGGTTTCGACTTAGAAATTTTGGTGAGCACAAACTTTTAACCCCAGTGCTACTATATTACTGGTACACGTGCACGGCAGCGTATAGCGTTTTCTGCCTCTACCTGAAAACGGGACAAGATTCATTCGCAGAATCAGAGAGAAGACTTCCCGTTCATTGTTTTCAAAGCAAGATGGAGGGCGAGGTTTCGACTTTGAAAGTTTAATTCGTGAGCACAAATTTTTAACCCCAGCGCTGCGATGTTACTGATTTAATCGCTACACGTGCACGGCGGCGCATATTATACCATTGACTGGAGCTTCCCCCATGCATGCAAATAACAAAATCTACACGGAATAATGTCTGCTAAATGAACATGCAAACAACAATCAGCATTCTAGGCTTAAGAGTAGTTTTAGCAGCACTTCAGACGGCCAGTTCTATTCTAAACTGTTTCTGGAGATCTGCAAATAGCCGATCATCCTGCCAGACGATCTCTGCCAGCCAGATCAGTGCATGTGTGAGTGTCGTGTTGTTCATATTGACATCTTCCCCCCTGACAGTAGTCTTAGAGGGTGAGAATAGCTGGAGAGGGAGAGAAGAGTATTTGAGAGAATGGCAGAACAACAGAGAGTGCCTGTACTACATGTACATATATCGATAGAGCCAAGGAAGTGGCCAGGACCATGCATTTCCCATGATGTCTCAGCTAGTGATCAATCCATGTACTCGATGGGCAAATTCTGCAAAGAAGAGCCCCTATAGGTATTTTCATGGTAAAGGTGCAAAAGAAATTCAAAGCTATTACAGGAAGTGATTACCAGAAGTCGGTTACGCCCCTAGTCTCGTGACCAGACCACGCGAAAAAACGAGTGGTCATATTTCAAATTAGCTCTTGCTGCAGCTATATAGCTGTGGCGGAAATGAATTTACATTATCACATAATAAAAAGATTAATAATCATTAATAATTTTACCCACGTGTAGTCTATACTATAAAGGTACTCAATCTCGCGACTATTAAAGAGATCGGAGTCAGTACCAGAGATCGATGATGATGGAGACTCAATGAGTTTACTGCTTAGGCTGTGGAGGTGCCCTTACATCCATGCCAAGAGAACTGGTGCTGAGTCAAAAGCAGCTGCTATAGACCTAGAGAGCGTGTGCTGTCCTCGTGGACAGCGCTTTTGAGTGGTGAGCTGATGAGTCACATCCATCAAAAACGCTATTGAAGATGTAGCTAACCTAGGCAAAATGTGCAATAAGTGTTTCAGTGAATATGACAAGTATTAGAAGCATACACAGCATAAAGATAGGTTGCATGTGGCAATGACAAAGATGAATGAACTGACAGTAATTACCTCCACATCAGTTTCAGTTGCAACTTCAACGAGGAAGAGAATGGCAGAAGGTGGTGAGAGTAGTCTTGCTTACAACTGCTTTGTAAATTAATGAGACTCATTACATGATGACATATAACATTCATTTCCAAACAAATTTGAAATACGCGTGTTCCCAGACCACTGGTTTTCGCATGGTCTGGTCATGAGACTAATACACCCCTCCCAGTAGGCTAAAATGTATTGTATGCATGAATATAGACCTGAAAGGCATAAAAAGCATCCATCCAGGCAGGCGCTGCTTATGACAGCATGTTAAGGTACCATAGGTTGGCTGTCTGAGAGGATTTCCCGAGATAGCACCCAAATCTTACGTAAATGCCAAAAAAACATGCCTTTTTCCTTTTACTGACTTCCCGTAATCGCCTTTGCAACACCAAAAGCATACAGCAAATGCATGGCTCACTTAGGAACTCCTTGATCTCAACCCCACTACGTTATAAATTTTATCACCTGGGTATAAAATAGCTCAGGAGCTGTTTACGTAGGCAAACAGAGAAATATATCCTAAGTGTGGTTCATGCCTGCCCACTTCTTGCTTTTCACTCACAGTTGCAAAGATTACTAAAACGACAGTAGCAGGACATACTATTCCACCCCAGGCATTCCTATTCAAGTTCAACTGTTTCATGAACTAGTAAGGGGGCGTTCACAAACAGGTTTTAGTCATGCTTAACATTTATCTGACGTTAAGATCGATACTTGTGTGACAAACAGTTCTTTTATATAGTTTTGTACAGTAAATTGCATTAATATTAGGGTGCTGTTAATACAGCGTTGCAATGACGTTATTAAAGTGTGACATTAACCTGTTTGTGAACGCCCCCTATTAGGCTAAGCCTCAAACATACTTTTATGAATCCTACTAGCATGATTATCTGCCTGTATATAATTTTACCTTTATTTAAGCTTGCTTATTTACCTTTAGTCTTGCGTTCTTGCAGTCACTCGCCCTCCATTTTGCTGTCACAGAATGGGAAGCCTTCTCTCTGTCAGACTCTGATTCTGCAAACAGCTATAGCGCTATGCGCTACCGTGCACGTGTACCAGTAATATCGTAGCATTGGGGTTAACAAATTGTGCTCGTAAAATTTCTAAGTCGAAACCCTTAACCTCGTCCAAAAAAAAAATTCGCCCGCGGCGGGCGCCCGGGCGCTAGTAGCCTCTCGATCTCTCTCTCAGCTCAGTTTTTTACGTCGCTTGCAGTGCGGAGAGACTGGAAACGAGACTAGAATCTCGTTTCCCAGTGGGGTCGCAGGTGTGAAGGAATGCAAAACGGTAGAAAAACGGCGGAAGCGGAATTTTTAACGCCCCTTGGAGGGCTAGAATGGCGGTAGGTTTTGGCCCTGGAAGGCGCAGAACTAGTTAGCTGAAAGAAATTCCTGAGATAGCCACCAGGTCCCAGCAAACTCGCCGTATTCCCATAGAGTACGGTTCTGCCCTCCAAGGGGCGTGCACTTCGTTGCAGGGATAATATGGTTTTAATTAAGCGCTCAGACTGCGGTTTTGATGAGGGCTAGGGAACTTCCCTCGCTGCATGACTCGTGGCCGGCAGTGCAGAAGGATTTTGTTGCTGTGCTATGAGAGATGCCATACTCAAACTGAAAAATTATTTGCAGGTAGCTATTAAAAAAATTAGTGCTTGCTGCCAGGTAACTTTTTTGTATTGTGTACAAATATTGTTTGAAGAACTGGGGAGTAGAGCCTGAATCTTAATTTGTGTCACTGTATGCTTACACTTCAGATTGTGCCCAATGTCGGCCTCCTTGGAGCAAGGCTACAACACTGGCCAGTCGAAGATTGTTAACAAAGAGGGACAAGAACTTGATTCGCAGTACATGAAGAGGTACAAAAGCATACGGTCCACAGTTCTTTGCACAGACCTGTGCTGAGCTACACCTTTGCTGCATCCCTCCTTTATCATGCTATGCAGTTTGGAGAAGACTGGTCTTCTGACGATAAAGAAATGCTATCGTGTATAATTGTATATTTCCTTGCAGGTACACATGCGTCCTTTGCAGCTACATCTTGAGAACACCTTATCAACTGATTTGTGGTGACAGAGTCTGCAGAGTGTGTTTCCCGTCCTTGTGAGTAGGCTTGTCTGCACCCTGCACCAAAAACTTTACTTTTGAGCCATGTAATCTTCCCTATTATAATTACCCCAAAAATACGAATTGGTGATGTATAGTTGAAATGTTAGTAGTGGCAGCCAGGTAGCTATACAGTGGCTACACAGACTCTGCTAACCTGGGAACTGTAGTAAGCCTTCCTGTAGTAAGCCTATTATGTGATAGACATGTCCAGTGCAACAGATTTGGAAAACGGTATCCATGTCCAGAAGGGAGTAGTTTCATATCGACCTGTCTCCAGTGTTATGGAAAGCTTTTGTGAGAATGTGGTTTGACAGTTGAAAGTATTTGACGCATTATCACCTTCAGTGTTTACTTACTGTTGATCGTGACTCATTCAAGTATGCAAATTGATAGCCTTATTCTGCCATGCAATTGGCTACTTCATTCCAACTCCCAACTTTAGTCAGTTACACAAAGGTCCACATTATAGGAGGTCACTGTCAGAATTGACATGTTCAAGATTTGCTCAAAGGTTTGACACAGCTAGCTCTACATACAGGTAGTAACAACATGTACATAAATGTTCCTACAAGTGTATCTATACATTGTAAAAGTCCTCCTTACATGAAAAACAATAATTTATGCATACAAGACTGATTGTACCGTTGTAGGGAACTGCTGTACCATTGTAGGGAACTGCTGTACCATTGTAGGGAACTGCTGTACCATGACCATTGTAGAGAACTGCTGTACCGTTGTAGCACGGCTGGGGGTCTATTGCGCTGGACATGACTGCAAGGCTGAGTTAACTGATTACATGTACATTCATCTTCCTCTCTGCAGACCGTTTAATTGTTCTCTGTGTGGGGATTTTATTGATCCATCCAAGCAGCAGCAGGTAAGGTAGCCTCGTGCCCAGGCTTGTGCTCCTTGCAGGGAGTAGGCTGGGCACCAGACGACGGGTAAAGTGGTTTTTAAGCTGTATTTTCTTATGTAGGCTTCTCCAGTAAGGCCAAAAAACCTACCAGTTGTGGTATTACCTGACCAATTAGATTGCAGATTTACTACAGTCTCGTGACCAGACCTAGGCTCGCCCCTTCGCAGAACGGTCTGGCGCACCAAGTCGAATTTTTTGGGTCAATGGTGATGCAAAGAGCTTTTTAATTGACTATTCAAGGTTTGAGATGCGGTGCAAAGGCTTGCTGAGGTCTGTACACTGACGTACAAAGGTGCTTTCTTGTGTAGTCATATGTGGAGAAGGCCAACCCTTAGCTACAGCCATAAAATTGTACAGTATAAGTACAAAATACGGCAACTTGGTTTATCCACTTGGATTGATCTTCAACAAGTCCTTCTACCACCAAGACTGAAGATCAAACTTCTAAGCGGCAGGCGTTAACTGCTACTTCGTCTTAACCACTGCCAAGTTTTGACAAAGAACTCAAACGTCGCCATTTTATTGTTCCGTAATAGCATTCCAGAATGCAATAATTACAAATCCTGCCCTGCAATCTCATTGGTCCTTACCGCGTTCTAGGACTAAGCCCATGACTTGGTATGCCAAACCTTTAGGCAGGGAGGCGCACCTAGGTCTGGTCACGAGTTTTACAAATTAAGTCCTTTATCAAATCAGTAGTGCATGAACAGCTGGTGGTACTGACTGGGTTCCTCTTTACATGAAGCCCCAGCTCCCTCTGTATGAAGCCCTAGAGACAGGGCCCTTCTGGCTCACTGTAGCCTCTTTCTGAGGCCTCCCCACTCCATGTGTGTTATATAATACATGTTAGCAGCAAGGCCTGGGAACAAGGCTATGTACATCTTTTTAAAGTGTGTGTAAATGTACAATGCTAAAGTGATATAGCCTTTCTAATTGCTAAAGTGAGTGACGAGTGTTGGTGTCAATCCTCACCCAGTTTTTCCCAGATAAGAGCTGTCAGAACGACCTCAAGGGATTCGTTGTGGTGTGCAAGTGCAGCTGGAGAGGGAGCCTGGAGGAATGGGAGGTGGGTATCTATATATATAGCCTATAACCTCTTTCCCACAACCACAGTTTTTTGTTCAACACTGTGCCAAGAAGCTATAGTTATGGGAGTGTAACCTGGAATGTTTTACCTCTTGGTTCTACCATGAGTTTTTGCCACCTAGTGTATGGCTGAGCTTGCAACTTATGGCCAGTATGTCTTCTGGGATATATATACACTGCAGGTGGTGCCTTTGAACTATATGGCTGCTATGAGTTTTGCTTTAACAATGTAAGATAACCTTGTAATGACCATTCTTTCAATGTAAGTGCTTGTAGAGTTCTTTTGTATTGGTGAGTGAGTATACTATTCACTGTAACAAATTTATAAAGCCCATGTATGGTTCTCAATACACCTCAGCAATGAAAGCCACTTCTGT
Organism: Phakellia ventilabrum; assembly: GCA_963921505.1. NCBI lineage: Eukaryota > Metazoa > Porifera > Demospongiae > Axinellida > Axinellidae > Phakellia > Phakellia ventilabrum. The sequence goes on along the minus strand of OY997386.1, from coordinate 1,662,533 downwards.
ATTATTGTTTAGGCTCACCGGGGAACCTGTTCGGAAACGGCTCAAGAAAGACTTTTGGGTGCAGGCGAGGCCCAGGTAGGTCTGCGGACTGTATATATGGCTGAGAAAGACAGGCAAATGGCACAAGCTTTGCACTTTTCCTGAAGCAATACATCTGCAAAAATTTTCAGTCCCAAGCCTTCTGGCCTAGTGGATTGTAGTGTAGATGACCTTTTGTATTCACAATGCCACATTGTTTTTGTAACTATGCATACATGTAGGTATATAGACAATTGGTGTTATCCACCTCATGATCACTGTTGTGTAGATTTTGTAGATGTATAGTTTGGAGGAAGCTTGTGGTGATTACAAAGTGGGCTAAAGACACAGGGAGTGGGCAGATTGTGGATGAATGGGAGGTGGGAACCTATAGTGTAAAGTGTACAGCCTTTAACCTCATTCCCACACCCACTTTATCTGGTCTATGGGTGACCTGAGAGCCTTAATGCTGGTTTTGGAAACTATCACTTTTGTGATGTCATTTGGAGGACAGTCAGAGGTAGAAAACAGTAGCTTGCAATTCACCTCTAAATGTAAGCGAAATCATTAGTCGAGAATATCGAATTCATGCATGTACATAGGCTGAGAAGCAAATGTTTACCTTTCCAGCTACCTTGGCATACTGCTAGGCATTTGTATACCTTTGCTACCTTGACAAGGCCCTCTGCTGTATCTGCAACCTCCTTGAAAAGTAGAAACTTGCCGGTATTTTTTTGGCCATTCAGCTGTCCTCCAAATGACATCACAAATGATACACATGATAGTTTCCGAAATGGGCCATTCTCGGAACAGATTGGTGGATTTTCTACCCAGATTGCATTTATTTACTTACATAAACTTTTACATGTTTTACCATCTTTCCAATGTTTCCATGATTATTATTAGCCTCATTCACAGGCTCCACTCTGCCAGAAAATTTAGATTTTAAAGCCATTTTTGAGTCAAATTTATGCTGCTAGAAGCAATATTTGTGGTATTAACAATAATATTTGCAATTGTACAAAACCTATGATAGTCTGGTCTGAATTTGGTGGGGGGGGGGGGGGGTTCGTATGAAACCCTGCTCCTGTTGCTATGGTTACAATCAGATACAATAACTTATGAATTTACTGTAGGGGTACTTTTTCCAGCACTTTTCATGTACTTTCCATGTATCCATTAGTGACCCTTGAAAGCTCCTCATTCTGTGGGCTACCTGGTGCAATCCACATGCAGGTATCACTTGAAATGGTGAGGGTGGAACAGAGAAAACTGGGAGCAGACGTAGCTGAGCTCAAAAGAACTGTCACTACATCCCAGAAGAAGATGGAGTCGATTGAGAAGGACGTGTCGCAGGTGAAGGGCTGGATGGAGGAGCTGCGGGGGGAACCCCCTTCGAGGGAAGGGGAGCGTGTCAAGCCTGGTGCCTCCGGTGATGTGGAGCTTAGACCTCAGGTAATTTTTACATAGTTATTTAGTATAAGAGTATGACATTGTACCTACACTAAATGTGACCAGATTTGTGATAAACCAACTCTTTCTGCATCATTTTCAGCACCCCTTCCATTCTCTCAGCTGGTCATTCAGATACGACAGCCATGATCCATCTACAGTTCTTTGAAATACCGTAGTCTCTGCCCCATGTCTGTTTTGTAGTAGTGCAAAAAGGCTTCATTTCTGGTTCAATGCTGCAGCAATTCCACTGGTGAAAACTACCCATATGTTTTATTACACATAGCCTTTGCAAATCCTGCATGGGAAGTGCTAGTTTTTCACAAATCCAGTCGCAAGTGTTCACTTTGACAACTTTCCTCAAAGTTTTCAGTACGCCCAAAAGAATACTTTATAGCTGCAAACTTTGGTGAGAATTTACCGTAGCCATCATTAGAAAAATTGCCATTCAATTTTACAGTATTGCCGTTGTACGGTTCCATTTTTGAACCGTTGTAGTAGCGTGCTAGACTGTGTACAAGTCATTAAACGAGCATAGTGGCCCACGTGGCTACATTACTGTATAGCTGCTTGCTGGTTGGAGATTTAAGCCAGCTACTCCTACATGTAGCATGGTTTTCAGGCTCCCCTCCCCCCCCCCCCCCCCCCCACACACACACACAAATGTCGACGCACACATGTGGGAGGGGAACTAGGGAATGAGGCTACAGTTGTACTGTTTCCGGTTTCGAACCATTCTAGTAGTGTGCTTGTTTTATGCAAGTCAGTAAACGAGCGTAGTAGCCTTATTGATACACATGGCTACACTGCTCCTAGCCTCGTTCCTCCAATGCACTCACACGTGCACACACACACACAAGGCTAAGCTGCAGCTTACTTACACTATCAGCTTACATATCACTACAGACACCTTGAGATCTTTGCAAGCACTTGTAGCTCTTCAGTTTGTTGTATATATTGTCACCTAGTTGAGCTGATAATGCCAATTTAGTCCACCTACTGCCAACAGTCTCATGCCCAGACCTCTACTCGCCCGCTACCGAAGAACGGTCTGGGGGCAATAGAACAAGCCACTCGGCCCTATAACATAGCTAAACTGTCTGCATGCACAAGCACATGCAAATGAAAGATCTTCCCAGTTGACAGTAGAGTTAAGCTAGGCCTACCTCACTCACTGGATCAGGAATTCAGAGTGAGTACAGTGCATTTGGGTGCATGCACTTTTTTACTGGAGTGAGTGCATGCAAATGGTATGCACATGCACTCCACTCCCTCAGGTAAAAGTGTACATGCTACTATATCAACAATGACCAAGTCCCCACATTGCTAATTATTATCAGGTAGACTGTCTGGGTACCCCTTTCAGCATGATGTCATATGTCTCAATCGAAATAGCAGTCTTGAATGAAATGTCTCAATCTAGGCTAGAAATCTGCAACTCTCTTTGTTCCTGAGGTATGCACCTTGGTATTACTGCAATTTTCGAAAAACCACCATGTGATTGAGAATTCTATAAACTCAGTCCCACATCTCTCTTGTGGTATGGCAGAAAGGCTGCCACAGAGTCTGCTGTCTTGTGTCCCTTAATTCAACAACATTCCCTCTCAATTTTTTCATCCTTGTCTGTCTATCACCTCTTAATACTTGTAGCTGTTTGACTTGCATGATCAAAAATGCATTGCCGTAGCAAGCAGTCCGGTGGTTTTGGCAAGACCGCTTTTCTCTTTTATGCTTAGCATATGCATGTATACTTTGTATAGTGTCGTTATAGATTAAACGTTGAACTTTTGAACTTTGTAGGTTATGTACACATACACCCATTATTGATATTGTTCGAGGTAGCCTCACCAACTGGATGACCTTTAAGTTTCCGAGTCTTTTGGACAGAAGAAGGTGGAGTACTATGCGGTTCCTGACCAAATAAAATTTCCCATGCTGCATGTACGTGTAGGGATTTATGATAGCTGCTTCACAGCATCTCTCCATTACATGTGCAGTGGCCCTGAAAAATGTGGTTTCATCTCACCACTACTATATCAGCATGCTATCAGCTGATGACATAGATCTAGTTTTGTGGTAAACTCTGAAATTTAATTTTGTCCAATCCATATATGGTATGAATCTCATAATTTTATAATGCTCTACTGGTTATGGCAAAAAATTTACCTGGTGAAAATTTCCTACTATATGGTAAATGATATGCGACTGTTCTCTCATGAATATATTCATAGGTGAAGAGACTAAACGAGAAGTATGGACAACTGAACGAGATCGTAACCCAGCTTGTTGCAGACGTTGAACAGCACAAAGGCACACTGGCTCAGATGAGCTCTACCGTGGACCATCTCTCTCAAGTGATTCCTCGATATGAATCCATCCTGGAAGAGCTAAATCTGAAGATTGAGATTCTGGAAGTGAAATCAACCACTGGGATCTACGTGTGGAAGGTAAATGAGCTGACAAGACGATACCGAGAAGCCAGGATAGGGAAGACGGTCTCCCTCTATAGCCCACCGTTGTACACCAGCAACCATGGCTATAGGCTCTGCCTGAGGTGCTATCTGTACGGTGATGGTGTGGGGAAGGGTACCCACATATCCCTGTTCATCGTGCTGATGAAATCGGAGTATGACGACCTTCTCGCTTGGCCTTTTAAGCACCGCGTCACATTGAGCCTCATTAGCCAGGAGAACCCTCTCAGTCCAGAGGCTGCCATCACACACAAGTTCGTCCCTAATCCGGAGAGTAGTAGTTTCCATCAACCGCGAGATACCTTCAACGTTGCCTCCGGATTCCCGGAATTTGCTCCACTGGGTGTCCTTAATGAGACTAAGTTCGTCAAAAATGACACTATTTACTTTCGAGTAAAGCTAGATGCTCCTGAAGCTCCCACTGCATTGGATGTTGCTTCATTATAAATGTGATCTTGTAAATGAAGTTGCTTCCAATTGTTATGTGTGGGCATAGCTCTTTTTTCCCCCTGGCTTTTGAGGATAGGTGAGCATGTGGGTCTTGTAATTGTAGTACATGCATGTTCCATATTATGTCTCTGCATGGGGTTAGTCTACATGGTGTTCCATAAGGCCAGTAGCCGGCTTTGTCAAGCAAGACTTGTGTTTACTCTTGTAGGAGTGAGTTGTGCTGCATGATGTGTATACTGTGTATAAACGTAGTTACATGCTTTATTATGCATGCGTTATTGTTTGATGCAGCCATGCATGTACTTGTTCATATACTGGTACATGTATAGTAATATTAATATACCTGCCCTTTAATTTGTGAAGTAGTTTATTCACGTGGTTGCTGTGAAGGCTGTACATTTTTTGATGTATCTAATGTGTATTAATTATGACAACTTTTATATCTTCAAGGGGAGGGAAAGAATCATGTCAACATTAAATTTCAAGCGTAAAGGGGGGGATGCATGTGCACGTGGACTTGCATGTTCTACTCCGTTTCTGTTTATCGTTTGAATCATCAGGAGCACGTAATGATGTGCCATGGTGTCATTTCAATAAGAGCCCTGAAAGACTACGTATGGAATGAGACCAATGCACCAATTTCCGGAGGAAAAACTTCTGCCCCCTGAAGACTTAGCAATGCACAGTGGGTCTGTACATGTGTGTGTGTGGGGGGGGGGGAGGGGTCCGTGGTCAGTGCCACACTAAACTTTCATAGCTGAAGATCATATTATCAACACTTACTAGGACTATTCATGATGGGGCATGCAAGCCTTAGTGAGTGTTTGTGCGTAGGTGTTCATATGTAATATACAGCACAATCATGAAAATAGTCCTATTATTATATGTATGTACCTATAGCTATGTAATACAATTTAGGAACATGAGCGGATTACATCTCTTTTTGAATGAACGTCACATAATGCACAATGTCATGTATGCCACAACAGTTCATGCCTGACCAGGTAGCTGGGAGTAGTATGCATGACCTCCTATTCAGTGCTCTTCTCACCTGTAGCTATAATAGTCTAGCTACTCTCTGTTCTTCTGTTTAATATAATGTACTGCTCTGGCCAGCTGGTAATACAGTGTAAGTAATTGTGTGAATTATAGGTGAACACAAATGAGAAAATATAAGCACCTGCAGCTGCATATTTGATGAAGCCTGATAATTGTGAAGGCACTTTTGGCATGATATTAGCTATGTCTTCAACTAAAGAGCATAGTAGACACAATTAATTGGGTCATAAAATTTAATCAGGAGTTAATTTTAGAAAACTGTCAAGGCTTGGGTGGAATGTTGGGGGAGAACGTATATTAGGTATGCTAGGGGATTTGGGTGCATGTTCCCCCAGGAAAATGAGACCCTTTGAGATCACTTCTGGTGTATTTTCAGGTGAAATTACGCCAACTATGAATGGACAATATTACTGCATGGTGCTGATATATAGCTACAGGACCGTCGGTCCGACTGGTCAGGCCATTGCCAGACTACTTTTTTTTTTGTGCTAACCTTACTGTCTAAACCCCAAGATGCAAGCAGCACAATGTCCCTCCCAGCTCTATTTGCTACCTGGGGGGGGGAGGGGGGAGACTTCCTAAACTGTCTTAATAACTTTTTCGTATACATAGTTATGTGGCTAAGGTGATTGAGCCATCACAATACGAGCTAATTGAGTATTTCAGGGTTGGTTGAGCTATCACAGCTTACACAGTCCTCATAAATTACCACCGTGAGCCAAAGTGTAAGTTGTGTGTGTTTCTACCAATTTCAATGCACAGTAGCTCGAGCTGCTTCCTCTAGACCTCTCTATCAGAGCCGATTAACACTTGAAAGTAAAATGCAGAGAGTATCTTTGCTTAGTCTAGTGTATGATATCAAAACACTTCAAAGACTAATTGAGTTGTAATAATTATGTCAACAGTTACTGTTGTCATGCCTACCCTAATTATAGCCCAAACACTGGTAGCTATAGCTAGTCAAACATTATTATGCAGAATAGCAGAAATGTGTGAAGTTGTTATGACACTGAAATGCAACTATAACTTTTTAAACACAGTAGCTATGGTAGAACTACAGGGCAAATGGAGCTCAGTTCAGTTGACTTTACAGTGACTGAAGAAGCTGTAAAGTGGAGTAAGATGTATAGTGGTCATATTATGATTAAGCTGTATAGATACCCTGAGACAGAGGCTAGCGCTTGAAGAAGAGTAGCTACGATGCTACCCATCCAATGTCATACACAACAGTGGTTAGTATGCTTCTGTGTGCTTGTGTTGAACTTTGAATGACTAGCTACACCAGGCATGATTAGTCTCAAACTGTTGTAAATGAAACTGGTTGGTTGGACTCAATCTTATAACTCAAAGATGTGTCTTCCAAAGAGATCCACCATATCAGTTTACAGCGGCTGAAGCCAGTACAACAATCTGATAAGCATGTCTCCAGGAATGGAAACATTTTCAGAATGCACACTTTCTATAATTATGTAGACAGTTTTGTGGAAACACCATTGAAAGTGTGCAGTTATGAAACCCACAGCACAGTGTAAGCACTTCCAATGTAGACTACTGCCCTGAGTTGCAGTTTTCCTTTGAAACATACACAGCAAGCACTCTGAGATTGTGACAATTATGGGTAACAAATATCAGTCATGATCATGAAACTCAGTAATTCATTAGGAAAATGTACATTACAGTTGGAATTGGCTAGCTAGGTCCTATTGGCTAGTGCTAGAAGCTGGGTTAGTAGCTCTATAAAACGTGCTTACTGCTTACTGTTCCAGTAGCTCAGGGATATATAAGAGCATCGCTGACTGATATATTCAGAAGGTGCTGAGTTGATATCTCCAATGTTTTTAGGATTTTTTTTTTACTCATTAATTTTGTTCTTTTGTTTGTTGGTTTGTTTTTGTTGTTGTTGTTGTTGCTGGTATTTTTCCATTTTGGATTAATTCACATTAGCTATATGTTTGGTAGGTTGGTTCAGTGGAAACAGATATGAATAAGACCTCTTATGTCACTAATAATTAAGTGACTGTTGACAAGAAACTTCTGATCGCATCAAGGGTACCTCATACACGAGTCGTACAAGTGACCTAGTAATACCAGTCATTATTTTCAGGAGCAATATCAACACTGAGGGGTTATTTTTTTGCCTCCATTTGAATTGATTGCCTGGGATTTGCAATTTCAATGGTCCAGGGAGTGTGTTAAATATTAATTCTATGTATGATAAACCTTAGTGAACACCTGCTGTTGGTGCTCATGTGGGCTACGATAAGCATGCATGTGGGGGCAATGCTGGCTTATGAATATTTAGCTATATTTGGAGTATATACCCACACAGCAAATGAGTAAAATAGCATAAGCTACTCCATCACCTGATAGATGGTCTGAACAAGAATCGTTAATGTAAATCATAGATGTAAAAGTTTGCAACTCACAATGAGACAGCTAGGTAACCACTTCCCAAAACTATAGCTAGCTAGCTATTCCTAATGAAAGCGCAAAGGTGCCAAAGAAGCTCTATCAGCTAGGGATTAATTGACTTGTGTGTCATAACAGGGAAGAAGACCCAGTTGGGACTTTAGAGGGAGAACATTTGTCATTCTACACGACTAGTAGTCACTGATTGATTAAAAAATGGACTCAAAGCTCGAGTGGAAAGTTCCAGATATACATTGGGGCTGATTTCTATTAAGCATCATGGATGGTTTGAAGAGGAACAGCATAGTATAATAGTGATTCTGCAACTGCAGAGCCTTATTCAGAGCAGGGTATTTATAGGCAATGCATGGTATGTGTGTCATGTCAAGGCTTATATAACCTAATTACATGGGAACAAGACAGAAGTCTGATTGTTTAAATGCCACCTATAAACAAGTTCAAGCTAGCTCAACAAGAATTCAAACCAGTTTAACTGTCTGGGATGACAGCTAGGTCTGTTGTCAGTAAGTATCGCATAATTTATTGTACATCAAGTGTTTTTAAAAACAACGACCTTAGGGTAAGGATGATGCAAAAAAATTTAAGCTCATTGGTAGTGCTGTGAATGTAATCTAATCTCAGAAAAGAAATATCAAACATGTGCATTGTCATGTAGTGACGTAAATACTGTAAAATTATGAAGTAATCGGATCTGCTATACCGCGCGCATGCATGCATAGTTCTGCATAGTTCTGAATGTATTCATCTGTGCTATAGTGGTAGCCCCTAAAGCTAGATTGTGTTCACAGATTTAAGACTCATAATCATTCTTGCAGGGATACAATCTTCAAGGAGAAGGCCCACATTAAAATTCTGAACCATGGTTCTTACAGCAGCTGAGTTACAAGAATCTGATTAACGATTACAGAAACTATGCCAAAGTTTGCAGGGAGCACATGCACTTTCTGAGTTTACTGGAAACTACATTGAAAGTATTGGTGTTATACATTATCCATGCAGACCACATGCAGCTTATATGTGTAAAGCTTTCAGCCCAGTATGACTACAATCTAGCTATATTATTATATTATTGCTCTATAGCGAGGTGTTACCACACTGTATGGGAGTAGCACATTTCCAACCTCGTTTCCAGGCTCCCCTCCTACATATATGTGTGGGAGGGGAGCCTGGGAATATATGTGGCTTAGGAGATTTTCAAATTTCTCCACATGCAAGGCAGACCGGTAGCTAGCTACCAAGAAATCTATATAGTCACAAACAAGTTGTAGTCTACATCTCACATCGCTAATTGGCCGCATGCAAACATGAGTTTGAGGAGCAGTGGCCATATTCTGCCATGAGTATATCACTATAGGTAAGCTAAGCTGCTTGCCCATGCAGAATACAATATGTTTAACACCTCCATGCAGCATGTCTGTGTTTACATCTAACGCTCGGGCAAACACACTGGAAGATAACACCAATCAATATCCAATCACTATTGCAATTGCCTTCCATCAAAGTCACTGGTGCAGCCAAAGTAACCCAGCTTCTATTCAACTGTCCGCTCTAATTCTATCCACGTCACATTTTCTTGGCTGCATGTGATTATGCATGTAGTATAGCATTCTTGATTATGTGATTAGTAGGGTGACTCAAAGCCATGTAATCAGGCAAGTGGGAAACACTGAGAACTGAAAAACCTAAAAGCTGAAATTGCTGAAGAGTGAAATACAAATCTGACTTGCCCACTAGTACAAACATCACAATAGCCTTGGGAAGTTAATGAGGAAAGTAAATACTAGCTACAGTTTCTGTGTAAACAAGAACGTACCAAAAATTAAGGGATTTTCCCTATGGACAATAATTGTTAATGCTTAAAACTTGAACTGGAAGTAAATTTCTGTACTGGTCATCATAGTACTGTATCAGTTCTGACTCTAATTTAGTTGGCGTACAGCTATAAGGCATCTATGAGGGTTTAAAGGGCTAGAACTGGCAGAGTGAACTAACCCAGACATCCAGTAATAAAAGGGACATACCCATGAGCATTCAAACAAATTTTTCAGCTTCTAAATATATTTTGTTCAGTAGTCTCATCCTTAGCCCAATGTATGCCTCCAACCTGCTGGAGGTTGACATCCAGCCAGGCGGTGGTAAAAAATTGGATTGGGGACAAGACTACTTCTCAGATGGGTACAAGCATGAGTTACACCATTCTGGCTCTGAGTCCTGTAGCTAGTCTCTTGGACCAGACACACACTTTTAACTAATTTAGCACTGGAGATCTGGCACACAAATGGAATCCCAGTATATGCCGTAAACCGCATGCATAGCTATGTGAGTGTGATAATGTTATTTGTATCTGGTTTGCAAGAAGAACCCTGCTCCACTGCAGGCTCAGAACCTAGCATAGATTGATTATGTGACTAGTAGTGTAAACAATATAAGGCCGGGGAACAATATACCGTATTTGGTAAGTATAAGGTGTGCCACTCATAGCCAGCTAGTTTTAGCATTAATCTTTTGGAATAACTGCTCAGGGAACAGATGCCAAGCACAGTGCTTCTTCAACCTCTGTGCAAAGCCGGACTATCCGGCCAAGGTATCAAGGTATATATGTGCTGCACTGTTTCGTGTGTATTATGAGAGACTGTACTCACAACGATGATTGTTTGCTGTATAGTGTGCTTACAATGTACAAGACGAAGTAAGATTGATGAGTAATTATGTGCTGGCTCGACCCATGTACATGTAATAGCTCAATCATATTGAAATACAAATCAGATCGAGCAAGGTATTTTCTGTATGCCAAATACTATCACTCTAACCAGACTGAAGACTTACCAATGCATAGTGGGTCTTTGTACATGTGTGGGGGTAGGTAGGTGGTCAGTGCCAGAGTCCACCCACACTACAGCTTTCATAGGTGAAGATCATATCAATTAGGACATTCACGATGGGGCGATGGGGCGAGCCTGAGTGAGTGTTTATGTGCGTAACATGGCATAATAGGTACACATATGTATAATATACAGCACAATTATCATATTACATGTATGTATAACTATGTCATACATGTCTTTAGGAAAATATAACTGCCATGTGGATTTTATTTCTTTTGAATAACTTAGTGTTAATTACACCCAAATTTCTGATATCTGAGTGTGAAGGTAGGAGTTAGGCCTCTAAGTCAGTAATTTGCTTGTTGCTATGGAAATTCTAGAGTATAAGGAACAAATTACCCACTTTGAGGCCTAACTCCTACCTTCATACTCAGACATTTGAAATTTAGGTAACCACTAACTGGTCAAAACAACTACGTATTTTTTTTGCAGTGAGCTTACTACAGCCTAGTATACATCAACACCATGCAGTAATGTGGTCCATTCATAGTTGGTGTAAATGTACTTGAAAATGCACCAGAAGTGATCTCCGAGGGTATAATTTTCCTGAGGGATCATACCCCCCAATCCCCTAGCATAACTAATATACCCCCCCCCTCAAACTTCATAACATTCCACCGGCCCTTGACAATTTTTCTAAATCAGCTCCTGATTTATGACCCGACTAATTGTGTCCACTATATGCTCTTTAGTTGAAGACATAACCATGGTAAAAGTGCCTTCACAATTATCATGCTTTATCAAACATGCAGGTGCTTGTAAGGAAAAAATAACTATGAATTTTCTCAATTGTGTTCACTCATAATTCATACAATTACTTACACTCTATTACCAGCTGGCCAGAGCAGTGCAGAAGAACAGAGAGAAGCTAGACTAGAGCAGGTGAGAAGAGCACTGCATAGGAGGTCATGCATACTACTACCAGCTACCTGGTCAGGCATGAACTGTTGTGGCATATGTGACATTATGTGTTATGTGACAGTATAGTCAAAACAGTTACGTATTTTTTGCAGTGAGCAGACCGACTGGTCAGGCGATGGCCTGACTACTTTTTTGCTACGCTTATACAGTCTAAGTCCCATGATGCAAGCAGTAGACTGCAACCCAACACACGATCATTAACAACCCTGTCCCAGCTCCAGTCCCACCCTATTTACTACCCGGGGGGTGCCATATTTATTGTGATGAAGTTTAGAGACTTTGCTATAATTCCTGATCTGTCTTGATAGATATTCTGTAGGTACGTGGCTAAGTTAAACCTGCGTGGCTAACTGCTCCGTACAACAACACTGCAGGTCTCCTCTGTTGTGTATAAATCTTTATAAGGCATAGTACGCTTGAACTGCAACTGTAACATTTTTAATACAGCACAAAAACAGAAGGGTTGTCTTAATCCATTTATGGGTTATCTCAGTTGCAGCTTTAGTACCAAAAAATAAAGTGTGCACACAAGTAGCTACGGACCAACTAGATAGTGTGTGTGTTTTAAAATTAAAGTGTATGGCGTCCTCACAGCTGTGATGTGGGGTGCACCTTGCTTCACTGTAACCAGCTTTAATCCAGGGATGGTATACTTGCAATTTCAGTGCCAAAGAATGTGCTCACAAAGTGCAGAGCAATTAGATCACTTACTCTCCCCATTAGCTGGTCTCCAATTTCAGAAGGAAAACAATTATGCTAGCTAGGCCAGCTCTAAGCATGGCAAATTGATCCATCAGCTTGTTATTAGGTAACTAGCTATAACTTAGGTAACTCCATAATATCTCTTTGAAGAGGGACCCACTAGCTATCAGTTTGAGTTATGTGATAAGCATCTCTCTAAGAATGGAAACCTCTACAGATAGCACACTTTCTATATGTAGAGAGTTTAGGGGAAACTTTAGTGAAAGTATGCAAGGGGAAACTTTATTGAAAGTATGTCCATCACTGAAACCCACAGGCATGCAGGTAAGTACTTCCAGTGTAGATTACTGCTCTGTGCTGCAGTTTTATTCTGAAACTGTTTAACATACACAGCAAGCATTCAAGATGTGATAATTATGGGTAGCAAATGTCAGTCCTGAAGCTCTAGGAAAAGGAACATTACCATTGGATTGGCTAGGTCTGATTTGCTAGTCCTACGCACCGGTTTAGTAAGCTTGCTTACTGCTCCTCTGCTTAGGGCTCCATTAGCTCAGGGATAAGAGCATCTCTGACTAGCATCCAGAAGGTGGCTACTGGGCTAAAATCCCCATTTGGGCTCCAAAATGTTTTTTGGAGTTTCTTTACTCTTTTATTCTTTTGTTTGTTTTTTTGTTTGTTTTTTGTTGCTATTTTTCCATTTGGATGAATTTAGCTACGCTTAATTGGCAGGTTGGGTCAGTGGAAACAGGTATGAACAAGACCTTTTATTTCGCTAATAATTGGTTGTTGATAGGAAAATCCTGATTATATCAGGGGTATCTCGTACATCAGTTGTACAAGTGAGCTGCCATTATTTTTGGGAATAATATCAACACTGAGGGGTTGTTTCTGCCTCAGTTTGGGTACCTGGAAATTGAAAATGCAATGGTCCATGGGGTGGGTTAAAGTTTACTTTTCTATGTATGATAACCCTTAGTGAAACCTGCTATTGGCGCTCATGTGGGCTATGATAGGCATGCATGTGGGGGCATTGCTGGCTTATGAACGTTTATATTGGGAGTGTACCCACACAGCAAATAATCTGACTAAAATATAGCATAAGCTAATCTGTCACCTGATAGATGGGTAAAACCAGAATCATTAATACAAATCACAAAGTAAAGCTTGTAACTCACATTGAGACAGCTAAAAAAAATTGTTGCCTCCTAGTTATGTAACAATGATTAAATACACAACAATACATGATACTGGTCTAGGGAGTTTGCCAGTGTTGTTATAAGTGCATTGGTATGGGATGTTCATTTTTATTGCAGGCAGGATTTTGTACAGCAACAATGTTTTAGGCTTAGCTAACGGAATCTCCATACTGCATGGCTGGGGATAAGTAATGGTTTGTCTAAGTAGATTCACTCTACAAGCAAAACATCACTAGAGTCTGTATTTGCCTGAGTCTGTGTTTACCTGAGCGTCAGAGGTAGCTAATTAAGTATACAGACATACTGGATGTGTAAAACAAATGGTCTAGTTAATTAGCTACACATACCTTTACCATTATAGCTATACTAAAGTACTGATGGCAAAATATAGTAATTGCTCCTCATATTGTTTGTTCTGATGTTTGACTTGTTGGCTACAACTTATAGCTAGCTATATGAGGTAGCTATACAGTCATCTCCCACACACGCACACGGTACGTGGGAGAGGAGCCTACGAATGAGGCTAGAAATCTGCTAGCTACTCTCATGCAGTGTATAGTAACATCTTATTATAGATCAATGATACATGTAGCTAGCTAGATTGTATGGTCATAGCTACTGGGCTGCTTTCAAAGACAACTCTCACAGATGCACACCTCAGAATAACTCGAGTATAACATTATGGGAGGGGGGGGGGGGTAGCTTTAACGTCACCATGACGTGATTTTTGGACAAAATAATTTGGAGATCACTAAACACCCACTTTAAACCTACTAGCTACTAGATGATTACTTTTGATCATACATGTACATGAGTTCAGTTGTGGATGAGACCAGAACTTAATCTCTAAACACGGTTTGTAGCTATTCAACAGATTGAATTCTTTATGACAATCTCATCATCACGCCATGGTTCAAAATGACTATCTTAGGCCATACTGGTGTACGGAACCAGCCCACTTCGTTCGTATTAAACAAGGTTAATAACGTAATTGTCTGGCGCGCATGCGCAGTGCTTGCCTCGTGCATTTCAGCAGCAAGTCTTGCAAAAAAAATCCCTATTCTGCCCTATTTAGTGACCAGACCTTGGCTCCTCCCCTCTGCGAGGGGGCGAGCGTAGGTCTGGGCACGAGACTATATTTAGCTGTGGAACGTCATCCAGATGCCGGACGCGACAAATAAATACACTTATTTAAAACTGCTTATAATGCAGAGTCAGTCCACTGCAGATCATTAGTTTAACGAAGTCTAGTTTTTTCGTTGATACAGTGGATACCGGCTTCCAAAGTCTTTGAGAATTCAAAGTAGACACCAGGGCGGGGTCCCTGCCATGAGGTGCGGCAACAGCGAAAAAGGCTGATTCAAAGTGACAAAAGATGGCTACTAAAGATGCAAAGGTGCGTCGCTGATAGCTAACTATGTCCTCCTCATTTATAGCACTGATCTTTTGTTAACTACATTGATCATTTAGGGAAAAGGTTCTGGGCGCAGCGCTTCTGCAACTGGCACTGCGCAAGGATCGCCCGGCCCAGGTACGTGCATCCATGGTGCATCCAAGCTCCAAGCTCTTGCGTTGTTTACTACTGTATGTATAGTACGATGCTCAGAACGACGTGAGTAGTTATGTGCTGACTCGACCACGATTATAACAGATCGGTCAAGGTAGCTATTTCGGGGCAGTTCTGTATGCTGAATACTTTCACTTGAATCAGACTGAAAACTAGTAATGCATAGTGGCTTCCCTGCCTGTGCCGGAGTCCGGAATTTATAGTTTGTTGACTCATCTTGTTTCTCCACTCACCCATGGCAAACACGGCTCATTCTCAGGTATGCGAGAGAGTATATCTAACAGAAAGCCAAATTATCTCCATAGCTTCATCTTTCAAAGTGTATAATTTCCGTTTGATTGCATCTTCGTATCGACTTCACACATGTATGCATTTGTACTCGTCCACCATACTTAAACCTGTCAGTATGGTTACGCTTAATCCCAAGAAATGTTACTGAAGGTTTCATTTTCAAGGTTGAATCTCAACCTGACTGACATGCAAATCTGCACAAGTTAAGTAACATTTCTATCTATTCACTAGGAGAAGCCAGAAGAAGTGGTGAGAGGAAGGAGAAAGAGGATGATGGTACGTTTTTTCTTGACTTGCTCCAATACACTATCAGGAGCTTATGGGGGCTTTGTGTTATGGGCTCCTGACACTATACACCTCTCTATGCATGCATTAATTTAATTGCTATTGACTCGTTTTGCGTATTTATGATCATTTTCTGTCTATATATATATTGTGGGATAGTTTTTGGTGTTAGACAAAAAAAAGGAGGGGGAGGGGGGTGGGTAGCGGTGTTAATCAATCCTCACTGGAATGGTCACTCTGAAGATGACAGTTGATTTTTCATAGCAGATTTGCTTGTTTGTGTGGCAGTGCATGCAGCCTTATTTAGGGTCATTTTCTGCATTATGTTTCTGGGTTCAAAAGTGCTATTTCTTGGGTGAATTCTGTGTAGCTGTGCTCTGGCTGTTGTCTCATTCCTGCCTTGTGTCAAGTGGGCGTGGCCGGCCGTGGCTAAAAGCCCTCAGTCTGGGGTAGCAGCCTTGGACGGTCAGAGACAGTTCTCTGTGTCTAGCTAGGATCAATGCCTTGAAAGTGTGTCTACAAAGCTTACTCTGGACTTTTAATTCAGCAGTTAAACAGTTACACCTAGAACTTAATGAGTACACACTAAATGATAGCTTGGACAATCTGCTTTAGGCTAGAGAGACCATGTGTTATTCATACAGTCAACATGATATTGTACCACTTGATCAGTGTGGGTGGCTACCTATAAATTAGTGATGCAACCTCACTGAGGCAGATATAAAGCAGGTGCTCCACACTGAAACTTGGTTGTTGGAATTGTGAACTTAGATTAGATAAAGTTTCCAGAGGGGTGGAACCTTTGTGAATAGCAAGCCTACGCACCTGTGATGACGGACATTTTTCTGATCATTGACATTCATAAGCTGAGCAATAGCCCTACATGTATATAATTACAGCCCACACATGCACATCACGATAAGGGCATCAGATAGTCAAGTGGGGTGGAGCAAGGTTCATTGCTATATACATGTGTAGAAATAGCGCTAGGGCCCACCACGCAAGAGTCCCTAAGCCCTTTGCTACTGAAATTAAATCTAATAAGTTTGTTAAATCTGTATGATTGTGAATTAACTAATAGGTAGTTGTGTTGGATAACATAAAAGAAGTAGCTATGCCTTTTTGCAAGTACTCCTGTTTGCTTCATCACGCTCATCTTCAGCCTGAGTCTCAATCCGTGCATGATCAATTGGATTTGTACTGAATCACTCTCGCTCTCTTCTCTTACGTTTTGGTTGCTTTGGACCGTGTGTCAAGCAAAGTAGCCTATCTTTTTTTTCTTGGCCAAAGTGCAATACTCTAATTAATGCACACTTGAGCTAATGAAAGGAGTTGGTCGCGGTGAAAATGGATCCCCCAAAATTGATTCCCCCCGGAACTAATTCTGGCTGCTACAGGAGAGTGGAGAGACGGGCTGTACTGTCGCATCGCATGTCACATCGCTCGATTGTGTTGCCCATTTTTAACTCATATCTCTACTTATACAAAGGCTATATACCATTCTGGAAGCTAAAGGTTTGTTGGATATTGCATGTGCGGGCAGATGTATTTTCACAAGCCAAAGATGAGTGATAAATGCTGCCCATGAGTGCAATATCAACCAGTATGCCTATACAATGTAGCATAGCGTAAGTGGCCCATTCTCGTGCAGTTTTTGTACCCGGGTCCACTGCTTCAAAACGGAACGGCGTATGAACTTCGAACTTTCGCTGCTGCATTAAGTCTACAATTATACTGTTCATACTAAGAGATCGTGGACTGAAACGCGTATTCTCCAAACTGACACTGTCAAACACAAGGCGCCTCATATGCCAATTGTCATGCACGAGTACCTAATGTCGCTTCCATACTCGCGCAGTTCCAATTGTTGCTGGCCATGCAGATTTCGTTCAGGTCCACAGCTTCAAAACGGAACAGAGTATGAACTTCAAACTTTTACAGTTACATCATCTCTACGCGATGTATGTGAATTTATAAAAATAGTACGTAGTTACTCTAGCCTTACCTGACATTCGCGCTACTGCGCGACATATGGCCGCTTACGCTACATCTGTGGAATTGTTAACACAAAAATTGTCACATGCACATAACTTTACAATGCTATATGTGAGCTGGATGTGGTGTGGGTGGATTGTGAATGGGGTACAGCTGCAGCACTATTCTGCAATGTAAGCGTTCTTACCTTACAATGTGGAAGATACAGGATGGAAATTATAGTGGTCACGATTGTGCAATAAATGACAAATTTATTGACATTCATATCTCTCGAATGGAAGGAGCTGTAGCCTTCTAGCCTAGTTTAGCATTAGTAGCGTAATTCATCGAATGTCGACCACCATCTATTGTTAGCTATCTATTGTCGGGGAAAATTACGGCAGAAAAATACGTGGTAACGATAGATTACGGATCCCGCGACGTTCCCGGGAAAATTGCTATAGCTGGCTCAGTGTTGAAGATGCATTGTAGCGACGTTGTAAGTTCTATTTAAACAAAATTTTAATCTTAGAGTCCGTGCATGCTGTAAATTCGAAAGTTATATACTTGGTGGGTGTGGTTCAAATACTGTGTCATCAACGAACGGAAATGCAAAATGGCCGACATTGCGTGAACTACCACGAGCGAGCGGTTGATAACAGGTAGAGCTGGCCGATAATACATCAAGAGAGCCGATCACTGCTGCGCTTCGGTAAGACCCTGCCATTACACCTACTCATTGGAAAAATGATCGTTTAGTAGATGGATCAGTGTTCTTGGAACTGGACTTTGTCCGTAGTTTATAGCTAGTACGGTATCGGAGTAGATACGTGTACAAAATTAGGTGGTCGACAATTGATGACTTACGCTAATCGTGTTGAACCGAGAAGGATTACTTATTTGTGCAGATATGACAGTTAAAATCGATCAGCTTTACTCACCCATGCAATTAGTAAATCAATTGCATAGCCCATTGTATACCTACTGTCGAATATCACGGAATAGTTCACAGCTGTTTCATGAGAGACTACTGAAGGGAGTATATCAAGTGGGTAATCATTTCTACCATACAGTGTTTTATTAATACTAACAATGGAACTTTCCATCCCCTTAGGTATATACCAGAATCTTGTAGATGAGCTGGACAGTGTATCAGAAAAGTGGGAAGATATTGGCTTGAAGCTGGGTGTACGAAAATCTGTTTTGAATGTGATCAAGAATGATTATATTAAGGAGACGGATGGAACGAAGAAATGCTTCAGTGAAATGTTGTATAAGTGGTTCCGCAACTCTACGAAAAGCCCAAATCAAATCTGGATAACTGTTTGTAATGTCTTGACGAAAATGGATGAATCTCAATTGGCCAGTGAAGTGGCACAGAAGCATGGTATGCAATTCATTACCTAACTCTTGCCTGATTAAATTTATTATGTAAGCCTATACAATATATTATCATACATCTGTGATATTTTTTAGCACTAAATTGTCACATGCACATAATTATCTCTGCAATGCTATATGTGAGTTGGATGAACTGTGGGTGGATTGTGAATTGCGTACAGCTGAAGCAATATTCTACTAAGTTGTGACAAATTTACTATCATTCGTATCTCTTGAATGGAAGGAACTGTAGCCTTCTAGCCTGGTTTAGCATTAGTTGAAGGGTAGCACATGCGGCGAACCGAGATTCATTGCATTCGCATAGTTTGTTGTGCAGAGATGACAGTTAAAATCAATCAACTGTACTCTCCTACAATATGTAGTGAAGTAATTACGTAACCCATTGTATAACTACTGTGGACTATCATCCACGGCAGTTTTATGGGAGAGTACTGAAGAGAGTATATCAAGTGGGTAATAATTTCGTATATACTATATCAATATTGAGTATGACTACTCTGCCAAGTGTACATTGTAAGTATAGTGGGTAAACAGAGCAAATCAGAAAAGTGAATTTATGACCTGGGTGTGGCGAGACACAAGGAGACAGCCTGTCGTGAACATAATAGCTAACCTGGAACCATGCATATAGCAATGCTCCTGGAAAGAGCGACTGGTCTTTGGGAGATTGATGTCTCTATCTGCAACATATTTTCAAGGATCAGCAATCTGGAACACTGTTTGTATTGTCTTGAGGAAAATAAATGATTCTCAATTGGCCAGTAAAGTGGCACAGAAACATGGTACGTATGCAATTATTACCCAACTCTTAACTTAGTAAATATGTTTCACTTAGCTATCTGTGGTTTGATGGTGTAAGTAAATGTCTTACAAGAGTATAAATGATTGTTCCATTTAGTTTAATGAGATTCACTCTAGTTATGAACTTACCCACATACCTGCCTCTATTCCTGCATGTCATATGGCATGAAAGGGTCACTACATTGCAAATCTTAGTTTTCACCCAAGGATCACAATGACATAGGACATTAGTGATATTACATTATCCCACTTAAATCTTTATATATACTTGGCAGAGTATCAGGTCCAGTCACAAAGATAGCAATAATTACTTAGCCTGCTAGCTACAACAACATTGATGAATAAACTACTCCTATCTTTACAGATTTATATCCAAAGATCACAAGACAGCCCCAGGATGTGCATGCAGCACTGGGGGGCACTATAGCCTTCAAGTGTGAAGCCAGTGCCGGTGGATCCACAATCACTTACGAGTGGTTTCATATTATGTGTGATGGACGTGAAGAGAAGAAAGAAGCAACCTCTGCAAAACTGGACATTAAAGAAGTGACTGAGGGTGACAGAGGCAACTACACCTGTGTTGTGAAGAATGTCTTTGGTGCAGTGAAATCACAGCCTGCTGAACTGATAATTGGTACGCATGTTTATGAATGTGTGTAATATCCCAGATTTTTGGGGGATTCGTAAAATATCAAATCATTACCATTCACGAATGTGTAATCACACCGCCAAGTATAAAGTATGGCAGGCGAGTGGAGATGCAGATGACCACCAGCCTTTGAAACAGATGTTCATTGAATATTCTCAAGTCCTGACACTGTAGAAAAGTTACCTTTCTGTCCCATAGGCTCTGTCCATTTTCATAGCTAGCTGGTATTTGTATAACCTTATCACAAGCAGTAGTGCATTGTAAGATGGATGTAGCTCAGTAGCCAAGTGGTGAGTGGCGAAAAGCCAAACTTTTCTAATTGTAAGTAGGCTGACCTTTTAATACTTGGGTCAGCAGATGTGGGTTATTTGTTCAAAATTTTATTTCAACATCCAGATTGTGAAATGAGTGTTTTTAGGGATAGTTACGAGTGTTGGGCTGGAAAACAGATTTTGAAGGGTTCCTGCGAGAAAGCCTGCATGCGATTTTGGCCTGCCCTGTGTAGGTATTGATGATGGGGTCAAACTGTGGATGGAGCTTTAGCAGATGGCAAAATTTGGCATTCTAGCTAAATGTTTGGCGGCCGATGATAAAGCGGAATAGGGTTGTTAGATGCTTGGTTATTTATCAGCTTTAACATAGCCATCAGCTTAGTTCAGAGACTTAACTTCTTGCAAGTCCCACTTTAATGTGACCCTTAATTCTATCCATGTCAAAATTACATAATTTATTATATGTGTGATTATACATAATTGTATGCATTCTATTTATAAATGTGTTATTTTTGCTACTATAGGGTTGAAGTTCAATGGAAGCAATCTGACGAAGGTATTGGCAGATATTAAAGTGTCTGACTGGCCAGAAGTTGGAGAAGGTTTAGCTATAGCTAGGGAGGATCTACGAAGTGCTTTTGTCAGAGGAATTCTTAAAAGAATTCAAAAGTGTCCAAAGGACAAGATCAATTTATGGAAAAGGATTGCACAGGCTCTGGAAGAGATGGAAGGATGTGATTTTGCTGCTCAGAAAGCTAAGGAGAATGCAGGTAGATGAATTATTCACTATCAAGAAGATACATGTACACTACTAAGTCCACTGGTCTACAAGTAGGGCTTATTTAGTCCAGTTGGGCTTTACCAGGAGCAAATCATTGGCCCCCTTTCAAATTGTAGATGATTATTGGGGTGAGCCTGAGCGAGCCCCACACTAGTCATGTCAGCGGTGCATTTTCTCTGAATGTATTTATTAAATATCGTATGTACGTTCTGCCGCATATTTGATCTTCGCATAATTTAACGCTTTGCAATCTAATTTTGCAATTCCAATTTCTCGTGCTCTCACTTAGCAGTTGAATTTCTCGCGTTTCCAGTACACGTACGTACAAAACACGTGCAAAACCACTGAATTGTCGTCTGCTTGCTGGTTTTTCCTCGGCTATGGATGCTACAAAAGCGCAAACTACTTCCTCCAGGGGAACTCCTGAATTAGTGCAAAGAGAGAATAGGCTACGCCATATAAGAGAACGAGAGAGGGCCTGCCGTGCTTCCGAAAATCTGGAACAGAGAGAAGAAAGTTTGAGAGTGGAGAATAAGGGATAGGACTAGGCACGCTGCTCAGACTCCCGAAAGAAGAGGGGCAGACCTGCAACAGAGAAGGCGCAGACTGGCAGTCGATGCTTAAATTTCATGCACACATGGCTACGCTGGACACACTGAGATGTAATAAATGTTCTGAGATTCCCTGGTCTCAAGCTTCACTTACATTCTACTGAGTGTCTGCAATGTAGCCGGGACAAGCATACACCACAGTTATACTCTTCTACCAACAACATGGATCCTGCCCCTGTGCCACCTCAACTACAGGCTAGCACATGTATTGCATTCTAGATGAATTTACAGTAGCATTGAAGTATCAATTTTGTATTGATTAGTATGACATTATCGATCATTCCATTGGAGGGTGTGAATTGACGAATCAATGTTGTGTCTATTAGTATGACATCATCCTACATATTCAATATTTCCATTGCAGTATTTAACACAGGTAGAGGAAATGTTAATTTCAAGTGGTTTGCCAATCATGTCTCCCTACCGTTTTCCTCACGGACAGTATGGGTACCGTGGGCACGTCATCAATGTGCCCCAAGCATAGCCTCATTCGCCAACTGCTCCTTCACATTCATAATTCTCGCGAAGGCTCATCCCACAATGTATCATAGCTAATTAATATGCATATGTACACTCTTGCAAAGTGAAGAAGCTCTAAAGTGGAGCTGCAACACACCTACAGGTCTTAGTCCATCCAGTAGATTAATTCATACATTGGTTGCTACGAGAGTATTTCCTGATATTCTAAAAATTAGACAACATCAATTTTTCTGCACTTTGAATAGATAATCTTTTACCGTATACCCTCTGCAAAAGTGCACAGTGCCCTATGACATTACCTTCAGCATTGCAGAATACTGAGTAACTACGTATATGGTAACTGGGGTGTTTACTTCACTCTAACTATACTGCCATTGTAAGTCTCACCTACCCTTAAAAATATCCTGGATCCTCCCCTGCGGCCTGATATTAAGTAGCCATTATTCTAATCTTCTAGAGAATATGTATACTGATACGTAGCTATGTATGTAATAACATGGTCCGTGTGTATCAGCCAATTTGTTTTGTGTATTTTGAGGGCAGAGTTGTTAAAAGCCTCAATGATGTGGAGTCGATACTGAACTGAAGAAGTGAATCTTCAAAATGTGCAGCTGTGGTAAAACTGCCCATACATATGTGTGCTGCTACAGTACCTTTAAGCTTTTTTATGTGTTGTGACACTATTTATTGCTGGATTTTATCTAGGCAAGGGACTTAACGAGAGCACTGTGACTGAAATGTTTAAGGAAGTTGGCGTTAAGAACCCTGATTGGTGTAGGATTGGTGAGAAGCTTGGGTATCTAGCTACTTGTCAACGGCACTGGGTTAAGTTTGAAGAAAACCAACAGAACACAGAAGGTGCTGTTGAAGGTAATTTGTGAATACAGCGAAGTGGAACAAGGCCAATAGTGGGCTACAGATATCAGCTACAGTTGATGTATAATGCAATGTCTGTCACATTTTGGCCCCATATGGCCTGCTGCGATTCTAAATAGCGGCTCACATAGTTATACGGGATGCCATCTTCAAACTTATGGCATATGAAGAATTGGAGATTTGGACAAGTGTCTGCTACGAGTAAATGGCGAGACGAGGTGGGCTGCTCAGTGTATCACTTGAAAGTGCTGTCCGTTAATAGCGCTCATATCTCTACTTATATAGAGGCTATATGTAAACTTGTCCAGATCTCTGACGCTCCATGCGCTCTAAGTTCGAAGACGGCATCCATGTAACTACCAAAGATGCCATTTTGACCACGCGCTTTATAGGAACCCCATAAAGAGACATATAAAAAGTATATAGATTTGTTTTGGCTATAACTCTTCACAGAAACTGAAAGTAGAGAAGCTTCATATAAGTTTTATTATTGACTAGGGTCAGAGAGTGGGATGCAGAAACAATGCTCGGAAGTACAACCGGCAGTAGCTACCATTTTCAGACACAAGAACACCTGGGAGAAACTGGCTAAAGCTCTTGAAAGAATACAACTACAGGGATATGACTTGGTTGCTGAGAAAGCCAAAAAAAATGCAGGTAATAGCACAATGCCCAATAAGTGTGTATGGACTGTCCAATTGGACCTGCTATAGTATGATGCAGGTATTTTAGTAAACCTTTTGGTAACAAACTTTCATTCATGGACATGCTTTAATATCCGTCTTCCTTTTAGAGGTAGAGATCACTCCTGATACAATGAGTGCTGTCTTTAGGGAGTCCAGCACAGTTAACTGGCATACAATTGCTGGGAAGTTTTCAAGTTTCAGTGAGCCCTGCCTAATTGAAATGTTGATGATATGGCATTCGAAAGAAAAGTGCCAAGATCCCAGGATAATCTGGAGGAAACTGGCTGTATCACTTGAAGAAAACATCAATGGGCCAAAAGCAATTAAAAATCAGCTTGGAATTGGCTACAAACTGAGATGGCGCTCTGGAGTAGGTAGGTTATGTTTGGCTTTCTAAGGGATACAGTACAGCTCACACATAAGGTAGCATGAGTGAGTGCGAAGCCTGCAAGTTAATTGGCATGCATGCATGAGTACTCATATCACCTCACACATCCACTCGTGATTACCACTGACTTGTAACTCCCTCCGAGTACACAAGTACTCATGGTCATGTACAGTACATGTAATACTTTTGGGTCAGAAAGAACAATTAAGTCGAAGTGAGCCAGCTGTAGTAGCAAGTAACTTAAGAAAGAGTGTAGTGAGAGAGAAAAGGTCAGCAGTAGTAGCCAAGAGAAACAGAATACGATCTGACAATTGTATCAAGAGAGTTGAAGATGGTCATTTGTAGTGGTGAGAGAGAATTCAAAAGTGATCAAAGTGAGTCTGCTGTGGTAATCCAGAGAGAAAGCGGTGAATAGAACCGGCAGTAGTAGAATTGGCTCGCCACGACCCTACATAAACATGACTTGGGTTGTGTAAGTCCTTAGTAGTTCAATTGGAGAGGAGTATGTGTAAGGGTAGCCTCAATTCTAAGTCACCCCGCCACAGATTTTATCTTAAACCATGAAGAAAAATTAATGGTGGAGGAAGGGTTACTTATATGCATGAGCTCCTACTGCATATATATAGAGCATTAATTCACACTAGCCATTATAGTCTGAAATTTAGGTTGATTGATGACATAATTATACTGATATTATTTGTGCTAGCCATATACTTATTGGTAATGTAAGAGATATAAAGTGATTAGAGGATGTAATTTTATGTGTACAGGTCTGGAGCTGACACCGGACAATTTCTACAAAATTCTCAAAAAAGCTGGTATTAATGATTGGAATACCATTGTATCAGGGCTGAAAGTAGACGTTGACCCACACAGTTTAGCGAGGACAGTGAGACAGTTGGTGAGCTTTGTACCAGACCGTTTTTGGCCATGGAAACCAGCTCCTGTTCACACAGAAATACTAGCAAAATGGCCCAAGCCACAATCCTGGGAAGAGCTAGCCAGAGTCATTGAAGATTCAAAGGATGGTCCTGTAATTGCACAGAAGACCAGAGAAATGTCTGGGTCAGGTATGATACGCAAGGCAATTTGGTCGAGATAATTCTGCTTATACGTACACTTCCTCTTCATTGCAGGTGGATTCCCTAAAATCAGATATTTGGCTACTCCTGAATTAAAAGGAAATAATGTCAAGTCTGGGACAGTTGTGACTTTTATCTGTGAAGCTAGAGGAGCACCTCCCTTAAAATACAACTGGACACATAATGGTGATGACCTCAACCTCCAAGACTCCATGACTGTAAAACTCAAAGTGACTAGAGGTGGAAAGTACAATTGTCGTGTTGAGAATGACTTTGGTTGCGACACATTGGAAAACCCGATAGATCTTAAGTGTGGTAAGTCCCAATCTCTTAGATTTTATGGCTGCCAAATGTAAAGTATGATGGGTGAGTATAAATACGGATGTAATGAATCCCAACCTGGGCAGGGTGAGGCAGGGATATTTTCACGAGCCGATGTGGATATAATGACCTGGGTGGGGCGAAATGGGTCATTTTCAAGAGTCAGCCAGTCGTGAGAACAACAAGTAATGCGGAAGCATCCGTAACAATGGTGCTGGAGAAGCTACGAAAAAGCAACTGGTCTTTGGGAGATTAATGTGTCTATCTACATCATATTTACGAGTATCAGCCATTGATACTATGGGGGAGGGCTATGCTGCTTGAAACGTACATCTGCATCGCTTGATTATGCCGTTCATTTTTAGCACAGATATCTCTATACAGAGGCTACATAACCTAGGAGCTGTAGTAAGCTTCCCTTGGTAAACCTATGTGATAGACTTTTCTAGATCTCCCCTACAAGGCACATTTTCAAAATGGTGTCTGGTAGTTACATGGATCCTGTCTTTGGATATACATGAGTTAGAGATTTGGACAAGTCTATCACATAGTGTTACTAAGGGAGGCCTACTGCAGTGTACAAGTGTCATATTGTACTCTGTGCATGTACTTGCAGATTTAGATGTCACTCTCCCAAAAACTAGTTGCTTTTTTATCGTTTCTCCAGCAGCATTGCTATGTATGGTAGACGGTTCTGGGTTAGTTATTACTCTCAAGACTGGCTGGCTCACAAAATACCCCGTTCTCGCCATGCCCAGATCATAGTTCATTATATCTGCATACAGCTCTCAGTATAGTAGAGTTTGTGCAGCCTCTGTATAAGTAGAGATACAAGTGCTATGAACGGACAGCACATTCGAGCAATGCAAGTCCGTGATCTGGACAAGTCTGTCGCATAGTTTTACAAAGGGAGCCTTACTACAGCTCCCAAGTTTGTGTAGCCTCTGTATAAGTATAGATACAAGCTCCATTAACCGATCAACTATGTCACTTATTATGTTTGAGAGTATAGCTATGTCAATTAAACTATATCCCTGTATAGGTGATCCTCCAACCTGCAAATTTGATCATCAAAAGGTATACATTGAAATTGGAAAGAAACTGAACTTGCAATGTAAAGCCAGAGGAAGTGGACAACTTCACTATACTTGGCTACACAATGATAAAGAGCTACCCAAAGAGGAGTATCATGAGTCCAATCTGTGCAAGCAAAAGACACTGGAAAGTGATGCTGGGAATTATGAATGTCATGTGTCCAGTGAATTTGGAAATGCCACTTCAATTGTTGAGGTTAAAGTTGGTAAGTATATATAATTGTATATCTATACTACAAATGAAACGTAATCCTAGCTGAAGTAGTGGTATTTTTATACCTTTGTCTTCATAGAGATGTTAATACTAAATGACAATCTTTTCCAGGTGAACATCCAGAGATAAAATCCATCAGCCTTCAAGGGCCCAATAAAAGACATTATGAGAGAGGAGTATCTCTGTTGTTATACTGTGAGGCCTCTGGAACACAAGAGCTGAGGTATACTTGGCAGCTCCGAAGGGGGAGACATACCACTCCTGTTGGGAATGAGGAAAGACTGACGGTTACTACAGCAGAAGATTCAGAAGGGGACTACATGTGCCACATTAAGAATGACTTTGGAGAGGTAACATCAAAACCTATAGGAATCAAAGTTGGTAAGTCGTATACGTAGCTCATATCACTGGTGCTAAAAGTACATGCAGTGAAAATAGAAGTTATTTACTACACTATAGGTGACAAACCAAAGATAAAAGCTCCACCAAAGATTGCAGAAAAGGCTGTTCAAGGAGAGCAAGTGCGACTGACATGTGAAGCTGAAGGGCAAGGGCCTTTCAAGTACGTGTGGATGCACAACAATCAAACCTTAGTTAAAGAAGCAGGATCTTGCAAGAAGATAGCTGAACTCATGATTGAACGGATGACTGATGCTCATCAAGGAAAGTATAAGTGCTGCTTTACCAATGCATTTGGATTCAATGTGTCAGAGCCTGTGACTCTTCTGCTGGGTATGTTACATTTATTCACTCCCATTAGTTCCTTAACTCAAATGTTGTTTATATGTACCGTAGTGAGTCTAATTATTTGATTAATTTTATTTCTGCCATTCGAATACGTATAAAGGAAGAGTCAGAGATGATCAAAATTTATACCATTGGGTGAAACCTAGGAAAACCTATGTCAGGCATCTCTACTTTCACTTTCTGTAAGGATTCATGGCCCCAACAAAACTATACACAATTTATATGGGCTTTATGGGGTCCCTTCAAAGCACATGTTCAAAATGGTATCTCTGGGAGTTACATGATGATGTCTTTAAACTTATGGCACACAATGAGTCGGACATCTGGACAAGTCTACCACACAAGGAAGGCTTACTACAGCTCCCAGGTTAGTAGAGTTTGTGTAGCCTCTGAATGAGTAGAGATACAAGTGCTTAGAAATGGACGGCATGATTGAGCGATGCGCATGTGAGTTTGTTTTTTTTAAAGTACAGCCTGTCTCTCCATGCACTCTCCTGTAGTGGGCTGATTTTTGAAAACATGTTGCAGGTAGAGACATCAATCTCCAGACCAAGTCCAAAGACCAGACGCTTTTTCGTAGCTTCTCCAGGAGCATTGCTATATACATGGTTTCAGATTAGTTTTATTCTCACCCAGGTTGTGATTCATTACATCTGCATCTCTATTCACCCGCAGTACTTACGCTACGCAGTCTGCTAACCCCCCATACTTACACTTGGCAGAGCGGTCAAACCTAGTTTCTTATAAATTTGATTGTTGTATGTGCTCACTTTTGTAGCAGATATACTTTGCTTTATATTGGAACCCCTCTATTACAGACACCCTTGGGCCCAGCTCCAATGTCCTTATTTCAGGGGTCAAATAATACAAATTCCTGCCATTCCATCTGTGATTTCAGTACAAAACCTTGTGTAGTATATACAAGGTGGTCCGGCCCGTCAGGTAGTGTAACTGGTGTCTGTATTATAAGGTACATATCTGGTCTCTCAGGCCGATGACATGATGTCATCTTCGACTTGTGGCGTAAGTATTATTAGAGATATGAGTAAGTCTACTAATGAGGTAGGTTGGCTATAGCTCCCATGTTTGTAGCAATTGTGCAGCTGAGGTACAAGCGCACATATGAGTGCTGGTAGACGGCAGCACAATTTGATGATCGATCTGGAGTGATGTGTGCATGATTTTAAAGGAACACATGCAGACTATCCTTACACTTTACTACTAATTGTTGTGTTTTTTAGATTTATCATTCAGAAAAGCTTTTCAATTTGCACATGCATGCATACTCCTGTAGTTAATGTTCATTTACCACAATTTTTCGCTAAATGCGGAGACAAACCGATTATCTATGCCCATCTAGTGAGTATGCTGCTGGTGAAAAGTTAAACCACCTTCCAATACTACCAAGTGCTCTATAATGAATTTCCATGTTAGCTATAAGTTATAATGTGTGATCTACAAAACAATGCAGCCAGATGCTTCCTGATTCAGTTGGAAAAATAAGTAGAAAACGTTTCCCACACTTCTGCAGATAATCATTAACCTGTGTCCAGAGAATACTAGTGCTCCTTTCATTCGTAGTGATTTGGTATTCTAATACTGGCTTGAAATGTCTTATTTGAGTCATTCCTTTTCTATATTTTCTTAGAAATTACGCTGGAAGAGATAATGAAACAGCTCTGCCCTGACAGCAGTGCACGAATTTCTCAGAAGTGGTACATGCTTGGCATATTGCTGGACATTGAAAAAGCCATTCTTGACAGAATTTCCAGAAGCTTTGCTACTAGTGAAAATTCCCTACAAGAAGTAATTAGGTCGTGGCTGGAGATGAAACCCGACCCCCAAAAGCCCTGTAGTTGGGCAACAATTCGAGATGCTGTTTGCAGGATGGGATATGCAAAGTTGGCTCAAGACCTTGGTGAGTTGAGCGGTACTGCCCTTAGTTGCATGTGATTCTTTCCAGCTGCTAATTTGTTTCCTGGATGCCAAGAGGATTAAGCTAAGCCATTCCGAAAATTTTCAGTTTGTTATTATGGCATACCATTTGGTTAATGTAGCTATTTTATATATTTGTACTGTGAGATTGAAGTACCGCGGACGGTTACATTACGCGAAGTGATATTGCCCTAGAAATGAAAAAATGCATTTTCCTGTGAAGAAATGTGGTAAGCCATGCAAGGGCAACCATCGCCTATAAGAGACACACAAGTTGCGAGAAAAGGCTTTCGGTCGCTTGATTCTGTTTAGTCGTTGGATCAGTGAGAGTCAGTATGGTGAATAACTAACATCGGAAGCAGTTCTTCAGTCCCGCGATGTCCGCTTGCCAAATGGCTGAGTTAATTATTACTCTTGGCTGTAGACTTAAAATGGCTAAAGAGCTTGCACTCTGGAGTCTGGGTCTAACCAGCTTCAGTGGTAGTTATAAAGTATCTAGATGAAGTTTTATACAATTTAAACTAAGCATTTACTACTTGTGTAGTGCTTAACCATGGCAGATCTGTAGCCAGGATTCTCAAAAAGGGGGTTATATAACAGTTAGCTATGGGCACGTTGTGCCGCCACGGAGGCTGTGAAGTAGCCGATTCTCCGGGCAAAGCGTGGAAAAAAATTTGCTGCATTATTTTTGGGAGGCACTTCCAAGTTTTGTCTACATGTAGTTGCAACATGATACTGATCCATTCATTAATTTATCTTAATTGTTACATAGATGCCGTACCCAAAATTGAAGCTCCTCTCAAAGTGGAAGGAATTGTTGCGCATGGAAAGAGAATCACACTTACATGCAAATGCAAAGCTACAGGAAAACCTAAATTCCGATTTACCTGGCTACATAATGATATTGAGATACCTGAAATAAACAATTCTAAGTTCACTATTGTCTCCATGGATGAATCTGACGAAGGAGAATACAAGTGCAAAGTGTCAAATGAAGTTGGATCTGCCATATCAGAAGCTGTAACTCTCAAACTGGGTACGACACTCTCATTTATTGTGGCTGCAAGTTGTAAATGTATGCAGGCATCAAATACATTGCATGATGTGCATGCATTGCTGTTCCAATTGGGTTTAATTAAATTTTTATGAAGAAAACATGAAATGTACCAAACATGTACACTTCATGCAGTTGTGTACTGCACATGTAGACCTTATTGAAAATATACTTTATCATACTATCATCACTAGGTTTGCAAATTGAAGAAGGAATTTTGGCCCAGAAGCAAAATGAAGAAGACGGTAAGTTTTGATTATCCACCGTTGCTTGGCTATAGAGCTCTGGCCTGTTAAAGTTGAAGTTCGGATTGAAGTATGTTTGGACACTAGCATGCAGTCAGATGGCAGCTTACCCTTTTCTGGCTAGAATGTTAAGTGTTCAAAAATACTATATATACTAACATTAGCTACTAATAATTTTCTCTGCTATGTGTCTTTCATGTTCTGATATTTTGTGAAAACTGCATATTATTAATTTTGGTGGAATACCTCAAAAACAGCTGTGCCAAATTATTGGCAGAATTTAAATTTGCCAAAATGCTAGCCACAAAGTGCATTACATCATCCACGTACGTGAATTTGTGGCTCTATACGAATTTGTTATCCAAAGTTGGGGCTACGTAGATCAGTTGCATAAGTGTATAGTGGCCTTGACTGTCATTCTTAGCTGAGTCTTGTCAATCTGTGCTCGATCACATGGCTGGCAGCATGCATGCTGTCTAACTAATTTACAGCTTACCTATAGGACTGATCGACTGTAAAAACAGAAAAAAAGTTTTTCAGATCCATCTAATATTTGATTTTGCTCTGCCAGCTGTTTTAAATTCATTTGTAACCCTTCTGTCTGCTGTATATCGCCACGTATATGGAGGGGTGAAAGGTCATAGGTAAATATTGGTGGAAATTTAATTTGCCGATTTTGTTGCCATCACTAAACCACCAAATTTTCGGTCTGTATGGTATCACCAAAGTGGTCAACTTTAAGTTTTTCCTTTGACAGGTTACAGCTCCATAACCATATTTGTCTAGTTGCAACATGATTATGGTAATACTGATCTGTTTATTATCTTGTGTTGATTATATATAGCTGCCAAACCCAAGATAGAAGCTCCTCTCAAAGTGGAAGGAAATGTTGCTTATGGGGAGAAGATCACACTTACATGCATAGCTACAGGAAAGCCTCCATTCGAATTTACCTGGGTATATAACGATGTTGAGACACATGTAAACAATTCAAAATTCACTATTGACTCCATGGATGAAACTAATGAAGGAGAATACAAGTGTAAAGTGTCCAATGAAGTTGGATTTACCATATCGGAACCCATAACTCTCAAACCAGGTACGACACCGTCAAATACAGTTTACTGTAGCTGCAAGTTACACATGGGTATCCAGCACATTGCACAGTGTACATGCATTATTATTTCAAGTTTTTATGTTCATGCTCAATGTGACAAATCTGCTTACACTTAAGATATACCAACCACATACGCTTCATGCAGTGTTTTATATTATATACACAGTGAATACATTCACTTGATCATTAGGAATATGTGCATCTTACATCACTAGGTTTGAAAACTGAAACTGGAAGTTTGACCCAGAAGCAAGCTGAAGGAGACACTAACTATGATGCAAAAGACATGATTATAAAATTTGAAGATCTGGCTGGGAATGTTGAGGAGTTATTGACCAATCCTGATTCCTCTGGCACTGAAAGTGGCATAACTGATACAGCAGTCAGTGGTATTCAAGCATACTTGCATTTGATAAAATTCAAAGCAGAAGATATTGAAAAAGTTGAAGACCTACACTCGGGTATTGAGCTCCTAAGGCAGTACTGGAATTATCAGCGGTACCACTTGCTTGAGAAGGTGATTAATCAGTTCAGCAGTGAGACAGCACACACAAAAATGGAGGAGTTTATCAATCATTTCAGTATGTTTCAAGCCACAACTACACTGGGTGACTTTGTCCCTTCGATACGGCTGGAAGGATCTTCAGATGGTGAAAAACCAGTTCGTGCAACACTGGAGGAAGACCCTCCTATTCCTACTGCAAAAAATCCCCCATTCATGAACAGCTTCAAAATTAAGTTTGAAAGTAAATGGGCCACGTGCACCCTAAGAGATGCAGATAACATTCTTCTCAATCTGCTGCCTGATACAGTCAGCCGTGAATTTGTGTGGTCCTCTGTGGCCTATCGAGAGGAAGAGAATCATGCAGTGTGCCTAGAGTATTTGGTTTCTCCCACAGTGGTTGAGCTCTTGAGTAAGGAGATGAAAAAGAGGACAAAGAGCATGTGTTATATGGGCATCCTTTGTGTTCAGGTTGATAGTGATGAATTTAAGCCAGAGGTAAGTTACATTGTGTCAGCACTCAAGCAATACGGAATAAATACATGAATATTATGTAGTGTTTCTCAGAGTGATATGAAAACCAAGAAAAATGTTTCAATGATCTTTTAGATTTTAGCTTCAAGTAAAATTGTGCCCCTACACAGTTTGTCTATGCACGTGGCACTAATGTTGTCTGTAAAAGTTGCCTAGTGTCTTTGATGTGCTAATTGTGTAGTAAGTAGTATTAAAATAGGCCCCTTTTCCTGTTGTTTCATGTTGGTTCATTGTATGCCAAGAAGAAGGCCATGACAATATGGCCAAAATGTAAGCAATAAAGTGTAGCATATTTAATATGTACTGCTACACATACCTGGTCTCTATCGGGTTCTGGTAGTATACGAATTCCATATATACCCCTATGGTACTTGCTCCCTTTTAGATAAGTGATTTATTGAGTATCTTCTGCTCTCCCTTTTGTAGCCATACCAAGACTCACTGGGAAGATCACTAAGGCTTCCCCCAGGATATCAGGTGAGCACTATCTAAACTACATAGTATAATTATACCCTTACACTACTTGCTCCTTCCAAATGAATGGCTTATTAAGTGTCTTCTGCTCTCTTTTGTAGCCATACGAAGGCTCACTTGAAAGATCGCTAAGGCTTTCCCCAGGATTTCAAGTGGGTACTATATAAAGGGTAAATTCAGTCTAGCTACTTAGTTGGCTATATATGTCTCTTTGGGATCATGTGACTATTGTGTTGTTGGACTAAAGGAGACTGAGAGTGCTTAGCTTGCTGAAACTCAGTAGACAAGAGCTGAGTAAGTGAAACTCCAACATGACTGTTGTTATATCAAAGGTTTTTGTTTAACCTATAGCAGCCCTTCACAAGCTGGCACACATGGAGAGCTAGAATTAAGCCTTGATTACTTTAATACAGTCGTTTGTGAGAGCCTATTTTTTTATGGTGTAGGGCGCTCAGATAAGGAATATAGTGTTAACTAGGTTGAAATATTATACCAGCTTTTTTCTTCTGATGCAGTCAAGCATCACTCGGTCCCACTTTGAGGAACAGGGCCTGGAGATGATTCCACAAGACATCCAATCGTCCAAGAAGCAATTGGAGGAGCTAAAGCAGCAACTGGAAGAGCTAAAGGTTTTTGTCACAAAATGCGCCTCTAAAATTCAGGCTTTAGAGGAAGATTGTGCAACCAGAAACACTTATGGCTTAGAAATTGAAACTCTACAGACAGATCTTAAGAAGACCAATGAAAATCTGAAGAAAGTCTCGAAATGCCAAAAGGACAAATTTATGGAACTGTCTGGAGATATCGGGGTGTTGAATAAGAAAGTGGATAGAAATCAACAAATAGCAAAGCAGGTAATTGAAAAACGGACTGGGAAACCTGCTCCTGAAATGACTCATCATGAGAGAATAAAACATGACACTACTGAAGAGAGGATGAAGGAAAGTGCATTGGCAACTGCTGGCGGTAGCACTATGACATCAGATGAACAAGGACATCATCAAGAAGTAAGCTTGTATATTAAGTATATGCATGAATGATTAGGGACTATTATGGCGTTTACTGTAATACATGTAACTTGGAGGCTCAGTAGTTTAGAGTATATAGAATAAGCCACTCATTATTGGACACCATTTATAACCGGACGAGTGTGCATGCATATTACCGGAAGTAGGTGGGGGGCTTTGATCAATACTACAGACCCATTATATTTGGACTGAAAGTTTGATGTTCTTCCATTGCTAGGTTCTGGAGCTAAATATAGCCTTCCAAAGTTTAAATTAGTACACAGCTATGATTGGGCACTTGTATGTATTGTCAGACTCCGTTGCCAAGCAGGTTTTGTGGTGCTGTAGTCCGATTTTCTTTCAAAACAACCACAGAGCTGCCAAATCTTTTGCATCTGTGTGTCAAAAGCTTTGCAACACAACAGCGCTCATTTTTGCGGGTTTGAGGCTGGCACATGCCAGTGTTCACTGTATGTCAGTGGTAGATACAGTACCAATAACTAGGGCTGGGGTATATCATTGTTGATTGTTTATAATACTCCTTTAGCCACTGGATAACACATTAATTATGAAGATGCTTAAAGAGTTCCGTGAAGCTCAGCAAGAGATCCTTGAAGTTCAGAAAGAGTTCCGTGAAGCACAGCGGCATGCTGAGTCTAAAATCACAGAGGAATCAGCAGCAAAGATTTCTGAAGAGTCGAGAGGGAAAGATGAAGAGCTAAAATCTAGCGGAGAAGATTAAAACATGTACACATGTATAGAGGACTTGTTAGTTTTGTTTTGTTTGCTTGTTTTACTATTACAGTAGTGAGTGTTAGCAAACACTCCCATGTTCCTAGTATTTTGGTTCCCAAAACTAGTCTTTTGTCACATAGCTCTTGTAACTCAGCTACCAGGTTGGTTATTGTCAGGGTTTTTTTTACCTGTCATGGCAGGTTTTTTCCCAGGTGTGGGCTTGGGCCAGTTCACACCAAAATTTTCAGTTCAGTTATTTTCAGTTCTTAGTTGGCCCCAACTTGGTGTATGTCAGCTTTGTAGCTAATCATTGTATAGTTCCCATTGTATATCATAATTGTATCTTTTAATTATTACTCTACCAAAATTTTAGTTTCAGTTTCAGTTATTTTCAGTTTGTACATCTGTGTAAAATGATGCAGTGAATGCCAGTGATTCTAAAATTATATATGACATTGTAGGTTCAATATTGATTGTGAAATTACCCCTTATACTGTCCATGCGAGCTAAATCTATAACTAAAAATCGAAAACTCCAAGGCAATGAGTAGAATCAAGCGGCAAAATTCGATCTTTGGCGTGCTTTAATTGGAATACCGACGGTAAGTCAGCTAGCCATTTAGCTTTTTAGCTGATAATAGTTATCTGCATGCTTCCATAATAGCTTTTTAAATACATTTTGCATCCATACTTGGTTCAAATATGCTAAAAAGGCTCTACTTACCTTGTAACCTCGCTTTGCATATTGCGCATTTGCTACGCGTTCGAGTGGGCGTCGCGCCAACTACGCCCACCCCCCTCTTTCACCTAGCACTTAAGTGGCCCGCCCATGGGCGGATAATACGTAGAATACGGTATATGCATGAATGGTTATTTCCCTTGCATTGGCTTTACGTATAGCCTGGATGCAATTGCAATGGCCTAGGGTAAACCGGCCAGTTGCTGGGTATAACATACCTGAATGCTAAACTAGCTCATGAATTCATTAATCATAAAAAAAATTAGACGTAGCATCTCACTAGGTAAGTCAAATTAGGTATACAGCTGAAGCCATAACTACATGTATCTTTTATATAGCAGGAAGTGATGATAATTATAATGATGATGTCAAATAGACTAAATTCTCATATACCACGTAGCTATGCCAGTGTAATATACCCCCTTGGCTATATTTGGGGACTACCTACGGAGGTAGTGGCTCTTGAGGAAGTATCTTGTGGTCTGGATTATTTGGAATTAGAATATTGTTGTTCATAATGACTGTTACAGTAGTATACCAATACCATTAAATAAACATTTCGCTGCATTGACTAGGTACGTACTCAATGATTAGCAACATATTAAGTAATTATGATCATGACATAATATTGTGCAGTTAATTTCTATCCTTCCAGTCAACTGTTGAGTTTTGATAGTGATGTTAATTTTGCAGCTTTAGAGCTCTGAATAGAGGGCACAAAATTCTGTAGGAATAAGATGGAATAGTAAATTTTGGTTACTTAGGCAAGAAGAAATTATTTACCTGTTTTGTCTCTGTACTCTCTTGTAATTGCCTTTTTAGTTTGTCTTCATGGAGTAGAATATCATCAGCCTCTTTTTGTAACCACTGTAGCTTGGCCTTAGGAGATGCAGCAGATAAAATTGTAAATTCACACATGTGCAGGCTACAAGGTGACAGTTAGGAAGGTGATGTTCAATTGAAAACACTGTAAGTAAACTTACGGCTGCATAGCTAGTGGCCAAGTAAAATTTATCCCTACTGAAAAGGTTGCTAGGGAGAAACAAAACTGCAATGCCTTAGTGATGGGTTATAATAAGGAGAAGGGCGGATTTTAACAGTGGATTGGTCTGGTGGACTGGACTGCTGGACTTACCTAAAATGCCTTTTTTTTTCTGTACTACAGCTTCTAGAAAGTGACTTTGACCTCTGACCTGTTCCTAGTACAGTGATCATCACTCATTCTGAGGCCTTCTGCCCCTGTGACTGTTCTTTATTGTGCAGACATTGTCTGAAAATTCAGTGCTTTTTGGTTACAACTCCCCCCCCCGATTATTCCCCACTTATATTTCATGTGGCAATTGGCAGAACTCCTAGAGGTGTGTGCTATAGTCTCTTGTGACAGCATGTCACTCCATTTCAGGCAGGGGAAGAAACAAATTCTGGACACGAGATCAAGTTGGTTACTTTTACAATAGTTATTG
Source organism: Phakellia ventilabrum (assembly GCA_963921505.1). Classification (NCBI taxonomy): domain Eukaryota; kingdom Metazoa; phylum Porifera; class Demospongiae; order Axinellida; family Axinellidae; genus Phakellia; species Phakellia ventilabrum. Next base: position 1,624,625 of record OY997386.1, on the reverse strand, counting down.
TGTGTGTAAATGAACTAGCCTATTTCTCCACAGCTGTGGGATAGAAGCTGGGGGTGGGAAGGTCTGGATACAAGGCTACAGACAAGCGATGATCGCTGTGCTAGGGACAGATCAAAGGTCACAATAGAAGTTGTAGTACAAAGAAAAAAGAATTTATGACTTACTAGGATATCAGCTATCCACTTTCTCGCATCTGTTTCCTGTCCAATAGCTGTAGGGAATCCCTGCATACACAAGATTAAATGCAAATCCACAAACAAGTACATTCCAGATCTGGTACACAGTTAGCACTTCAAATTTAAAAGCCAACCCAGGTAAAATCCTGCAGAATTATTATGACAAATAAACATACCATGCATATCCTGGAGCCAAGGATAATTTCTCTTTCAGTATAACATACATGTATGACAATGTATTCATTAGCTACAAAACACTTTCACTTACAGGAACATGCGCCCTGTCACTCAATTTCTCCACCAGAGCGTCTACCTCACCACCAACAGCTCTCAGAATCACCTATAGTATGATTGTGGAAAGTAGGTAATGTGCTTATTTATGTAGTATGCAACAATACTGACCTCCTGATCCTCAGCATGTTGTAGAAAGTTAGATCGTGACTCAGTGAGCTGGCGACGAAGACTAAGAGAGAACAACACACATATGTAGACTTTGTAAAGCTTAAGCAGATAGATAAATACACTGCCAAGTATAAAGATTTAAGGGGGTGTAAAGTAATAAAAGCATAATGTTTTGAGTTAGAGAAGGGCAAAGCACATACCATTGTGATCATTGGGTGAAAACTAAGAAATTCAACCTAGAATTTCTCCACTTTTAGTTTCTGTGAGTAGTTATGGCCAAACTAAAACTTACTATGCGTCTTTAGGGGCCCCCTATAAGGCATGTGTTCAAATGGGGTCCCTAACAGTTACATGAATGCCATCTTCGAACTTGTGGCACACAACAAATCAGAGATCTGGACAAGTCTATCACATAGTTTTACCAATGAAGACCTACTACAGCTCCCAGGTTTTTGTAGCCTCCATAAAAGTATTGATATCAGCACTAGAAATGAAGGGCACAGTTGAGCAATGTAGATATAAGTTTCAGGCAGCACAGCCACACTCTCAACTGTCCTCTAGCAGCCATTGCTGATTCTTGAAAATATGTTGCAGATATAGACATCAATCTCCCAAAGACTAGTTGCTTTTCCGTAACTTCTCCAGCAGCATTGCTATGTACAGTTAACAGTCACTTGCAGCTATCTCATATCAAATTCAAGATTCTCAAATTTAATACTAATGAAGGTTAAAACTACAATGATATTTTTGACAGCAATTTTTCTAATTTCTTTCTACAACTCACCTTTCATTCTCTTCACTACGTGTATCAGATAGCTCTGCCTCCAGAGCAGCAGCCTAGAGCATGGAAACAGACATCTGAACACTATACTATCAATAGCACAATGTGGCAAAAAAACAGAGTAGAAAAAGATCTACGAATCGAAACGTTTTAGACCATGATGAAGTATTGGTGAAATGTAAGCTCCATAACTCAATATTGTCATCCAAACATAGCAAAGCCAATATAATAAGAAGGAAAAGAAAATGAATATAGAAGGGGCCTTGGAGCTGTATTGGTATACAAAGTAATTATTGAAGGTATTTCTTGAAAAGTATTCCTACTTGCCATAACATTAAGACATTCTATGTGTATGCATTAGAGTATATGTATGTTTGCACCTTGTCCTCGTAGAACCTTTTGCTTCTGCTATACTTCCTTCTCAGCTTCTCTGTGTCTTCCAGGGACCTAGAAAGTACAGAGGATTCTAGTAGTGTGAGTCACTACTATCTAATTCAAATGCGTATGAGAAAATTCCCATGCACCGTTCAATGATTCACTGGCAGAGGCGGCTGAACAAGATTGACCTTCTGACTGAAGATCATAATGATGAATGAAGAGTGATCTTCATACTCAGACGTCCATGTGCTCTCGGTGAAGGCACATCTGGTAGCTTGACATACAGTATCATATCATAGGAGGTATGTCTTGTAATGTGTAATCAACTGGCAAGCGAGGCGGCTCTACCATCACCTTGATGCACAGTATCTTGTCATAGGAGGCATGTCCCGTAATGTGTAATAAATGCAATTAGACTAGCAAACAAGACAGTTCTACAATCATCCAGTCTACTGCTAAAAAGGTTCTTGATTCTCATGTGCATCAAACGCTTGGATCAGCAGATAACATGGAGTATTACTACTGATCGATACATGCCTTATGAAGATGTAGAAGGCACAGAAGTCACTATAGTCCTCTTTGGTGCTGGTACGTACTTCACTGTTTGCCATTCAAATAGCAGCTCCTTGGCATCAATTAGGTTTTAGATACAAGAAACGCATAATTATGAGGATATCTGGACACAAGATTAGACTTGCTAAGAAAATGTAATTTAGATAAGAGGGAGCTGCTAATAGTCCCTAAAGGCAAAATTATTTGAAACATCAAACTAGGTACATTGTACCATGTAGCTAGCACTGGATGTAGCATTGGCAGTTTGCTGCCTTTTTTAGCAATAAACACCCACAAAACTGTCCCTACAGCTAGTGTAACTAGTTAATGAATGGCTACAACACTACCTTGGTTGCCAACTTCCTCAAAAATGTGCCACTACCTGAACTTATCATAGCACTCACTTTGAGAGGTCATCCCCAAACCTGTGTTGGTCATCAAGAGCCTTTACCTGCTGCCTTCTTAAAGCACGAACTGTTGACTGCTCATCTGCAAGTTGTAACTGAGGAGAGAGGGAGAGAGGGAGGGAGGGAGGGAGGGAGGGAATAAAGATATGCATGTATGTATTTTAAGTTGTCAGTAGATTCTGTTTTTAGGCTGGCTGTTCAATCTTGTTAGCATTGCTTTTCATATAATTATATAACATTTATCTATATTAAATTTTGGCTCCATTTACTACAGCCCCACAGACCTGAAACTTTGTCACCTTCTCCTGTAGTTTAGAAGCAGTGGTATGATGCTTCTGTCTCAGCTGCTCCAATTCATGGCCATGAGATACCTGCAAAGATGAAAACAACAAGCTATTGATGGGAGTTTAACAGTGAAAATCTCACATCGAAGGACGTATTCAGTCTGGCCTAAGACTATATAATCATACCTACATTTCCACTCTTAAGGCACTAATATTGTCTTAACAAATTACTCTTAGTGTGTCCATTTGTTCACTTAGTTCCTGCTCCCTCTGAGTAGCTGTCAGCTGTGCCTGAGACAGATAGAAATTGGCTAGAGTAAAAAGTAGGAATATTTCATGTACATGTAAGGTAAGGTGATCTGCCACTCTACATATCCATTTTCCAACCAGCTAGCACAGCCTCTCTGCACAGTTGATACCATTCAGAGTACCCCCGGAGTAATACACATGACTGATAGCTACCTGCTCCAGCTCTCTGCCTAGTCTCTGACCCTCCTCCCTCCACTGTATTTCCTGTGACCTCAGAACATTAAGGTCAGCTTTCATTGCCTGTAGAAACAAAGAAGAGAATACTTACCATGCATGCTGTAATGAGTAACCTTAGCTACTCTCAATTATCACCATCAAACAGTGTCAGCAAATGCTAGAGTAGCCTCGTTCCCAGTCTTTCGAGGGGGTGTGTGGCCTAGGTACTAGGCTAGTGCTAGAGACGATAACTGAATTACATGGCAAGGAAGCAAGTAACATGGTAATAGGGCTAAATCATGTGTGATATGAAGTTTGGGACAAGTGACTGCCTCATTCATGGTTGAATAATGATGAGAAGCAGTTACCTGGTGTGCTTTGGAGAACTTGTTGAGTTTGGTCAAAAGCTTGGTGCTCTCTCCCCTACTTGCTTGCAGTTCATGCTAATAGATGGAAATACGTATGTGTGTGTGTGTGTGTGTGTGCGTGTAGGGGGGTGGGGGTGGGGTATTTTACATGCATGATTGTATACCGTATAGTGGGAAATTTTCGCCAGGCAAACTTTTTTCTAAAGCCAGTAGCATTGTATTATTGCGGAAAAATCACTGGCTTATATTCATGCATGCCTATGGATTAAATTCAACAGCATTTAATTAATTAATTAACCTTTTCAACACTCGCATGTTGAGCATGTAAGTCCAGCATGCAGGTCAAGCAGCTGCAAGCGATATACAGGAGAGAAAGCTTGGAGAAATGAATAGGGAATGCTGTTTTGCGTGATGCCTATAAGGTGGAAAGTCACTGTTGGTGTGGTCTCATGTACCTGAACTCACATGTGAAGGTTGAGCTAGACTGCCAACAGGAACCATCAAGCAATGATACAAATCACTATACTGTGGTGGCTGTAAAAAAATGTTATAGTTGTTGGTAACTTACTGAAGAAGCTGTCGCACATCTGTATAAACTTTTTGCCACTTGAAACAACTGACAAAATTGGCAAAATTTTAACCATGGTGAAAATTTCCTGCTCTATCAGGCTCTATGGTAGCTAGTTCTCTTATTCTGCAATAAGTCACACACACACACTGCATGTTACCTGTAGTTGCCTTATCTCTGCCCTCCCCTCCTCCCTAACGCGCTCTAGCTCTACTGCAAGCCTCTCTTCAACCGCCCTGTGGTGCTCTGCAGTCTGGGATAACTCCTGTGATGATGAATAGAGAATACTCCAAATGGATACCAAATAGCAGTTGGGTAGCTAACATGCACATGTATATCCCAAGTACATAGCTAACCGAAGGGATGAAGCTACTGTCCTTATTATTCAAGGAATAGAATCCAAAAACCATCCTTCCAGCATTTCTCAGCGAAGTGTATACTACATGCAGCTATTAGCATATACTAGCCAGGAAAGCAAGGCATTATGACATCAATACTTTATAATGCCCCCCAAAAAGCTAGCATACTATAGTATACTAGCTAGTATACAGTTCATTGAGTAAGGTCCATTTCATTTACATACCAGCCTCTGGCTGGGAGTGGAGACTGGGAACGAGGCTATTTACATACCTGTTTCAAGGAGTGATTCTCTACTACTAATGCCTCCTTCTCTCCTTGCAACTCCAGGAGGTTGTGGTGGTACTGCCAGTGGGAAACAAGCTCACTTAGCTCTAATACAGTGATGATAAGTAAAGTGTATTAGGTGGATACTTTTTCTGTATTTCTTCTGGAGTCTTTGAGACTGGCCTCAGCTTCAGTGCACTGCAGCTGCAGATGTTGGTACTGTGTTTGTAATGTGTGTGTGTGCATGTGCATATGTATGAGTGCATATGTATGTTTAAGTTTGTACATGTGTGAACGTTCAGACACGCATCTCACATCCTAGACTTAGTCCCTGGTCTGGGACCGAGCCTACTTATATCCATGTGTATATATGCATAAGTAGAACTTACCTGGTGCTTTATGTGGTCAAGTTGCGTTCCAAGGCCAGTCACTCTATCCTAGAAGGATAGCATGAATATCAGATATGTGATGGTAAAGAAGAGTTGTAAAAGTGAAGTATACATGTATCTGAAATGCACCACTGGGTGACAGCCTACAAAATGGATTATTTAGTGGGTTAAGTTTGCACCTTCAAATCTGAGTTCTCTTGTCTGAGTCCCGTAAGCATGGCTTCACCTGAAATATAATAAAATGGGAGATAATTTAATGCATGTACATGCACCATAGAGTAGTAATTGTAATCACACTCTCAGAAATCATCGCATTACTATGCCACTATAGCCATGAGCGCTACTGGAAGTTGGCAGGATCAATAGGCCATTAGTATAGCCTAGATCGTCAAAACTGGTAGCCAGTGACGACAATCTGTTTTTGTGAGTTCTGGCAGCTAATTGAAAGTGTAAAATTGCTGAATCAATAATTTTACTGTAGGCTGTGCAAGATGAGGTAGCCCAACCGAGCTGATTTGTTCCATAGCTGCATTTAGCTTGGACTAGCTGACCTACAGCTCAGCATAGCCTTCAGTTAGATGATGCAAAAATGCCAAGCTAGTTTCTAGATAGGAAATATCCTGCTTATAGCAGCTGTACATGGCATGCATGTGGATTACACTCTGTCCTTTATATGACTAAGTGCTTGCCCATTACCAAGGACTTGTGGCTCCTAATTTTTTTTGCAAGTCATAAGAATCATAAACTTGTATCCCTTGAAACATGAACTCATTCGAATTGTCGCAATGGTCACAGCGTGCAGTTCAAGATCACTCACTGTTTTCCAGCCGGAAATGTGAATCCTGCAGCTGGTGCTGTACCTCCTCAAACTGCAACTGTGAAATATGTACGTAAACAGACTCTTAAGGGGTTTTAAGAGAGTGTATACATGTAGCTTTATATACACACCTTTTCTACAAATTTACTCATCCATGAAGAACACTTATTTTTGTAGCTGGAGCATGTGATATGTAAGGTATTTATCACACAAGCCAATCCTAATCTATAAACTTTCAGTTTTACTTGAACCGCTAATACATACAGAGCATCAGTGCATAAGCATGAGGTAGAGCCAGCAGGAACCTGTTCACTCACCAGTGCCTGGGACTTCTCCTCATTCAGTTGCAGCTTCTCTTGCTCTTGTCTCCTGCACCGGAGCTTGTACCTGGATCACAGGAGATGGCAGCTTGCAAGGAGCAAGTGTGCTATGGCAGTAATACCCACCATCCCTTCAAATATCCTAATAACAGATACTACCCTTGTACCTAGGTATTCCTTGCCCAGATTTCGCCCTTGCTGCTGTGGAGAAAATTGGGGACTTACTCCTCCAATTTTTCTCCATAGCTGCAAGATAAAACTGGGGCGAGGAAAGTCTGGGCATGAGGCTAATCTGTATTCTAGTTTGTAATAACTACAGTACTCACACATACATAATGTTATGGCTCAAGGGGAAGCAAATTTTCTCTTGTTTCCAGAAAATTATTACAGTTCCTTGATATAAACTGTCCCTGTTCAAGGAATAATAGTGAACATCCGCCCACAATGCCCTTGTTATTCATGGATCAGAAAGCTGCCAGTACAGGTGCCCATACACTCGAGACTGGTATAGCCTTGCATTGCAATGATCACATACTAATCAGCTTCAAGTGTACATCAATCTGTTGCCATAATCGGCGCTCACTTCTTGAGTGCCTGCAGTGCTTGGGAGTGGGTGTTTTCGCTCCTCTTCTCTGCTATCCTCAGCTCACTCTCCAGGTCCACCACCCTAGCCTAGGGATCATGGGAGGGGAGGGTTGGGGGGGGGGGGGGGGGGAATGAAAACGTACACACAAGCTGGCATTACGCGCTATAGAACACAGGGCCTGTGACAGGGGCCATAATGCCTTTCAGAAAAGGTATATTGACTTGCTACATAATATACTTTTTCCTTATTACCTGCAGAACATTTTTCTCTTGTTCACTGAATTCCAATTTCCTGAGTGTAGCCTCAAGGCGTCCCACAAGGCTGCTATTCTCTTCTTCCTGGGAGCCCAGACGGGAGGACAACCCTCGTAGCTCCTCCCCCAGCCTCTCCTGAAGTCCCTCCCGACGACCCAGCTCCACCTCCAGACTGTGGACCTGTGGGAATAACCAGAAAGTGTATATATGAATGGAAATCTTGAGTTTAAGCCTGTCTTTAAATAAACCCATTTCTTTCAAGCCCGTAGCTACTTCTCATTGGCAATATAATCATTTTGTTTGTATAGTCATCCCGAGGTTTGCCTAGTACCCAGGCCTTCCTCATCCGGATTTTATCTTGCATTAGCAGTGGAGAATTGGGCCATGAGATAAAATCTGCTCATAATTCAGGCTACTGTATAGTGTATACAATGACCTATTTTATGCACTGTTCAGTAGACCCCTTGAATATCCAAACCCAAATGCTCAGATGATCCCCAAGCAAATGCTATTGTCTGGAAAAAGTACATCCTGCAGTAGCTGGATGCTCTCCATTTAGGGGTGAGCTCATGGTTGCTTCTATAAGTACAGTGCATGATGTGCTTCGCTACAACAGAACACTATTACAAAGCTAAATTAAAAAATGTAGCTTATAGCTTCTCTAGTACTCATTGTAACTATATCTGGGAAATTAATTATTTTCCCTACAATACACTAACTGGTCAGGTGCATCAACTACATACACAATGTAACTCTGGCGTTGGTGCAGCTACATGTATGAAACTAGCTCTGTAAGCTGCTGTACCTGTTCCTCAAGAGCGCTCCTCTCGGCTGTGATGCTCTTGAGCTGAGTCGTCAGCTGTAGCAGCTCCTGCTGGCTCTCCCGACTCTCCCGCTGGCTGCTGTTGATCCGCTGCTGTAGCTCCTCCTCAACCCTGCATGGACGGATGTGATTGTCAAGAGCTATAATGGTCTACAGTCAGAGTCCAAGAGGTAATACCGAGGGAATATTGAATAGCCAGATGAAAACTTATACTTGCATCCATGCAGCAAGAAGTTGTCTGTGTAGGCTGGTGCTGGGAGAATACTTTTCAATGCATATGGCTGACGCTTCTGCTGGGTAGGCCTGGGAATTCCCTTGAATGTCTCATTTTATAATATACCTGCAACTCCAGAAATGGAATGGAAGCTAGACAGTTGTTTCAGCCACATTGGGCTTTAGATTCATGCATTTATAAAACTCCAAAGCTCAGTGATAATACATGTACATGTAGCTTTAAAATCACCTGATTCTGCTGGCCCTTCCCTCCTCTACTCTTCTCTCGAGCTGTTGGCATTTCTCCCTCAGTGTCTGCCTTTCTCCAGTCTCCTTAGCTAGCCTCTCCCTTAGCTGCTCGGCCTGTCTCTCCCGAGTCTCTTGGTCAAACCTGCATGAAATCACGACTATTATAAATCTCATAATACATATAAAAACCCTTTTTCTGTATGAATTCACCACAATGATATCACTGCTACTGAAATCTATTGGATTGTCCTAATGTCTTTCTTGAACTTAACAGTACAACCTTCAGTTGGATGATTTACGCAAAAAAATACCCGGCTGGTTTTTAGATATGAAATATCAGTCTTGTTTCTGTAAACCCCCTCCAACTTGATTATCGTGGTTAGAAGGAAGTGCATGTATCTTAAACTTCATAACATATACTGTGGTGGTGTTCACTTACATGTGTAAACAGGAAGGATGAAAAAACATATTTATACATATACTCTATTTTCAGTACTTTGTTGAACCATCCGTGCTACAAGAATGTCCATGATGAATGAGCTTTAAAAGTGGTTCTATTTAGAAGCTGAGTAGTGTGATAGCTTGTCCTGTAGTAATTCAGTAGCTACTTTCCTTAAAAAGACAACAGACATGGAAGTCTTCAGATTTGCATGTGTATGTTGCAACTTTGGTGAATAAATTATGTAGTACCATATGACACATAAAGAGAGACAATAGAGGTATATATAATATTTATTTCTATTCCCTCACAATTAGCACAAAATTTAACGATCAAGTAATAGCATAATACAATGCATAAGCTTTCATGGCATGTTCATAATAGTCCAAGGTACATATATGTTTGTATGCAATGCATATAGTCATGAAAAGCCGGCTACCTCAAGACAAGACATAAAAATATTTCCCACAAGAATATTATGGTGCTCTTGGCAGGTTACCGGCATTCAGTGAGAATAAAAAAAGAGTAAGTCTGGCAGCACATGGCTCCATACAAATCATGTAAGTTCCTTCGAGAGCATTCCCAACCCGAGTGGAAAGTATTTTATGTGCTTCCATTGTCACAAATACGGCGCGTTTAGGTGATACACAAGTATTGCTAACTTGAAGACAAACCTGGTCTAACACATTCCATTTCATCACGTATACATTAGGTATGTGCACACTATATCATGAAATAATACGTGCTGTACATGTACGTAAATCAAGGTTTGATCATGGTTACATTGTACAGTGTACTCTGAGCATAAAAAATAAGTAGAGTGAATAAAAAAAAAATCATGTCTGACCACACACCCAAGGACACATGTACAGTTCGTAAGGTCCCCCAGTCAGAGGAGAAGAGCAAGAGTAACCAGAGATTGTATACATTACAGATTAGTACACTGTCACGTGTACAGATTCATTGCTCACGAATTTATATAAATAAGCTCAGTATGCATGCGTGCAGTGTGGTTTCTATCATATTATTTAGCAGTTTCATTATTGATATTCTTTTATATGATGATGAAATGTGTATGTGTGATTATATTAAAAAACAGTCAAACACTAACTTATTATACATCTTCTTGTAGCTGCAATTGTACACTTATTGCTAGTGATGCTAGTTGGAATAGGATGTGCATGTACTTTTCAGGACACCATCTCATCTTGAACAGTCGTGGCCATTAGCTACTGGGTCATAGAGAGATTCCTCATTGTAGCGGTCTGGGTTGACCATCCTGTCAGGAAGGGAGTCCTCTGAGGTTCTTCTTTGTAGGAGTGTTTTCGAGAAGCATTTATCGCATAGTGTTGCACGACAACACAGCCATTGGAATGTGATACATAAAAGGTAAATAAGTGGTAGCACTCCAATTATAATTGATAGTCCAAACAAAGCCGCCCTTTTCACAAAAAAATCCACAGCTGTAGTGGTATTAATTGCTGCAACAGCAAATGATGTCATTAGCCACACAGCTAAGAGGAGAGTCAGAACAGTATCAATAGTATTGAATATTCTGTACCTGGGCTTGTATGGCTGAGCTACAGCAATTGAGATGGAAAAAAAAAACACTGCTATACTTTCCCAGAAGAGAACAATAATACTATTCAGTAATGATTCAAAGATAATATTCATAATGATGCGTACGAGAAGATACATGGCAGCAAAGTACCGGCAGTCTCGAGTGCCATTTGTTCCATCCTTGTAACAACCCTGGAAGGAATCAGCAAATATGTGCACGGCATGCCACCTTACTCTGAAATGACCAAGGCACCTCTGAAAGCACTCCATGGGGTACAGGATCAGCAGTAGCAATGGAGCAAGGATGAAGAAGAATAGTACAACTAAAGCAAGGATAGCATATGGAAGGTGTTCTTTATTTAAATATCCAATTGTTGTATCATAATACAATGAAATCCTGCTTGTTTGATTACGTAAATCATAAACCCATACTGGAACCAAAAGATCAGCTGAAACGCTTAATAGCTTTGTATATGAAAGAAGTAGACATGTAACAAAAGCATCGACTGTTGAAGCTCTTGCATTCCACTGCCTCCTAAAATGTGACAAGCACCTGCTGAATGGTTTCCACATGTAAACAATTGGCCTGCAGTTGGAATCATGTAGTTCAATAAGCACATAAAAGATGATCATCAGCAACAGAGGGTAGAAGGCAATAGCATAGTCCAATGCTAAGACCTGGAGAGAAGAAAGATCTAAGCATATGTCTGAGAATAAAGTACGAAGAAAGTCTAGGTTCCAAATACCGTACAAAGTAGCTCCAACTTGTACCACGACTTTAGGCCAGCTTTGTACTGCGCTTAAAACAGCAATTACCATTGGAGGTGCAGAGACTGTATGGCTGAACAGTACAAAGGCATTCAGTTTAGCTGAAGTGGCACTAATTCTAAAACATAAAATAATCAGTAAGAAAAAAGTAAGTGGAATAAACGCTATAGCAATGTATTTTAACCTATTGTGCAGTGTAGTGCTATTGCATATTACACATTTAGAGCCATAGAAATAGGCAGGCTGTTTATATCCCTCTTCACACTGCCCACATAGCTGTCCAGTTCTGTGCAAATGTCCACACATTCTAGTGTTTAGTTGAGATACATTAAGCGGGAGAGTACGATAAACTTGCGGTGAAACACAACTGTATAAACACGGACCTACAACAGTACGTTCCGTAGATTCATCATACGTCATGCAGTAGCAAGTGTGAATAGCTAGATGATGTGATGAGATATTGCATTGAATTGCTCCATTCAGTGTATCTCCACACTCACAAGAGCCGTTTTCAGTGAGGTAGGTCCAGGTGTTACGGCAATCTGTGGAACTATTGTTGCGTTTATTTGTAAGGGAGGTGTTTTTAATTGTAGCTAACGATTGAATAGGATTGGCAATATTCTGATTTCTAGCTTCACTTGCTATTGAATTCCAAACTGCTGGCAAAAACATCTGGTCTCTATCTGGCTCCGAGTCCACTTCAGAACAATTTTCTACTGGTTTATTGACATAATTAGTATGAGCAGTCACAACAGTAATAGCTACCAAAAGTACAGCAATACTGCTGCAAGCAGTTGCACTACACTTCAATACGCTAGTGCCACCACACATTTTCTGACCAGTACTATGACTCTTGCATATCATGCAGTGTTATATACACAGCCAGAACTATATTTCAGAGAAAAGGGAAATTAGGATAGCAATCAAACAAACAAGTTTTGCTTGGATACCAGCATACCTGTGGTTTTTATTTCAGTATAGTGCAATATAGCCTGTGTGTGGCAAACACAGCTAGGATATCTACATGTCCAATTGCTTACTATAATCATCTTTAGATCTGTCGCATGTATCTAAAGCCAGAAACCCCTTTAAATAATGAAGGGTAAATTTTTTATGAACTCAAAAGTCCATATACGTAAGTTTCAAAGTGAAGTTTGTAAGCTCGAATGTGTTTTTTTTTTCAGTGTTGTCTATAAGCGAAACAGTTTATCATTTACCTAAGTGAACTGTTCAACTTTAATTCAGGATTTCAGAGAATGACTGTAAGCAATATCAGGAGCTTATGGCATTCACTTTCATGAGGCTAACCAACTCCAGGTATTGTTTTGGTTAAAATTAGTGAGTGCACTGTAAACGGTACTCGGAGCTCATGTCGCAAGCTCTGACTGACTTCCCAAATTATGCTACACTTCACATAATTCGTACTGATGTCTTTTCGCTGTCAGAGAATCACAACCAGCTTTCCTCCAGTCTACGTAGTATTCTAATACACAGAGAAAACAACTTGAGCACACTGTGTGGTAAGATCAGAGCACTCAGTATTGCACTAATTACATTACATGCATCACAGAATGATTGCACAAACCCTTAACTAGTCGACTTTAAAGTCATAACTGTCCTCATTCTTACACCTTCCCCTGCTCTTAAATTCTCTCCCAATAGATCTGCCAATTCTACCATGAAAGTATTTCCAATTGGTTACCTGTGCTGCTCTAGTCTGGACTCTATGCTCCTGATGCTGGCAGTGAGTCTCTCATGAGTGAGCTCCTGGAGCCGGCATTGCTGTAACAGGGAGGCGTGGTGCTCCTCCACCCGTGTCCGTTCCTCCTCAGACTGACCCAGCTGGGACCGCAGTTCTGCTAGCTACATGTACATGTATAAAAAGAGAGGTAGGTAAAGATTCAGTATACAGTACATACATACATCTACATTGTTAATATGCACACACACTATTGGAGGCTTGGTTGCAATTAAGCTAAGCCATAGTCATGCAAGATTCTGCCAACAGTTTACAGTGCATATAACAAGTACCATGTACCGAGCAGAAAGTGGGTGGGGCTTGAAATGCTGTAACAGCTCAACTGATACTATGCTTTGTATTGCATAATGTAATTGATTTGGGCCAAAACATTTGAATACAGGAGTATATATACACTTATACTACAAAGTATCAAGTTATTTTTTCTTTCTTTTATGTATGCACAATGTAGATCAGCTATCATACGACAGAGTCCCTTCTCTGACCTGTCTGAGCAGCTCCTCCCTCCCTCCAATGGACTCATCCAGCCTCCTGGTGGTAGCCTCCAGCTGAGACAGGGCCTACCAAGAAAGAGGTATGCTTTTTATATACCAGCTTGGAAAGCCAGAATCTTGTATCTTTACTTTTGTCTCTCCATCCCTCCCCTCCCCTTCCTCCCCTCCCTACCATTCATCTCAATTAATGACACAAATGTGAATGTCTGAAAGATAGCCCTCTGCACAGGAATGACCCCGACCCTCGTCAACCTCCTCCTGAGGTAATTGGAGAACTCATCGATATAGTCCTCCAAAACAGTGTATTTGAATTTAATGGTAAACACTACCTCCAAAGACAAGGCACTGCAATTGGCACTAAAATGGCCCCAGCCCACGCTAACATATTCATGGGCAACCTGGAACCTAAACTCCAAAACGAAGGAGCGGATAAAATCCACCTATGGAAACGGTTGATTGATGATATATTTATCATCTGGACTGGGACTAAGGACGAGTTCCTTGCTTTCATGGAGAAAATCAACATGCTCCATCACTCCATCAAATTCACGTATGAATGCAGTGAAAACGAGATCACCTTCCTTGACATCACACTCTACAAGGGCACCAGATTTCATAGTGATGGAATATTGGACATTAAAACTCACATCAAACCAACCAATAAACAACTCTATGTCCACGCAACTTCCTACCATCCCCCCCCCCCCCCCCCCCCCATACGGGCAAGTCCATAACAATGGGCGAAACTAGTAGGTACATTAGAGCAAACGAGATCAATCATTTAGTCAAGTTGATCAATTAGTGATGATGTTGACCACTGCGAGAGCATGTATCAGCAAGTGTCTGGACACGCTCCTTGGTTACTGGTGGGTATACAACATGCATGTACTGAGGTAGGAGATAGCACAAACTACATACAGAAATCTATTGATACATCATGCTTGATTACACCCAAAGTGCAGACCTTCTATTAAACAATGCTCGTACTCCCGGATCCAAGGAAGAGGAGTAGTAGACAGATAGTACTTACGGAAATAACGCCAAAGTTCAGGCATAGCAAATTCCCGACCACCGCCCCATTCTTTGATGTTGTTATTGTTGTTGTTTGTACAAGAGGAAGTGAGATTACATCACTCTCTCCCTTTCTTCCCCTCCCCCTAAACTCCTCTCCCTCCCTCCCTCCCTCCCTCCCTCCCTCGTTTTCCCTCCCTCCTCCCTCCCTCTCTCCCTCCTTCACCTTCTCCCTGTCCTGTGCCACACCCTCCAGTCTGGCTCCCAAGTGTCCCACCTTCGTGGACAGCCTCTGAGACTCACTCAGAGTCTCACTGTGCAAGCATCGCTCCTCAACAAGCTTGCTAAAGAGAGAAAGAGAATGCATAGGTAACCATACATGTACGGGTTAAGGGCTGTCATCGACAAAATGTAGAATCTTCGGTAACTGAATCAGTGATACATGTATATGTATTTCCATTTGCCATTAGTGCCCAGTTTAGCCTCGTTCCCAGGCTCCACTCTCCATTTTTTTTTCACACGGTGCTTCTATGTATTGTAGGCCTGGGTTTGAAATGCGTATTTACCTCTCCAGTCCCTTCACCTCCTGCTGTAGCTCTCTCTCCCTCTCGACTGCCTCCCTCCTCCGCAGTTCCTCTCTCACCTCCATCAGTTCTCGGGATAGCTGCTCAATGGTGCCATCTTCTCTGTCTCTCTCCCCTCCTCCTCTTCCTCTGTTGTCTCCGCTCTTCTTGGGGGGAGCAGAGGAGGAACTTTCAGTCAGCTGTTGGTACGGGTGTGTGTATGTGTACATACAAAGTGTGTGTGTGATGAGACATGTATGTCTGTAACAGTAGTAGTGACCTGGCACTGAAACACTACAGTAGGATTTAGACTCACATACAGTACAACAGCTTCACATATAAACTAAAGGATACAAACAAACTAAATACATGTACTGACTGACTTTACAATAGAGAATTTGATTTTTTGATATACTATCTACTGGATAAGATACAGTTAGTGTGTTGGCTATCTGGTTCCACTGGTCTATGTGGTTTGAAGTATAAATTCAATCAAATTTAACACTATGCATAACTCCTACAATTATAGAGAAATAGCATCAGTATTCGTATACAATGGTCAGTCAAACTCGACTATCTAAATTGCTGGTCCGCTGAAAGTATATCCAATCAACTCAACAAACCACTAAACTACCATTAGCTGGAGAACTACTAATTACAAGTACATACACCATGCAGTGATTGGCATACTTTCTGTTCGATATCTTTGACCCTCCTCTCCATGTTAGTGCCAGCCACCTCCTGTTGTGTGAAACCCAGCTGGGTCTCTGAGAGCTAGAGAAGAGAGAGTGAATGTTAGGATGAGGGAGGGAGGGAGCGTATGGGTGAGGGAGGGAGGAAATGTGGGAGGGAGTGTGAGAGTGTGGGAGGGAGGGAGGGAGGGGGGAGTGTAAGAGTGAGGGAGGGAGTGTGAGGGTGAGGGAGAGAGGAAGGGCATTTGAATTTATAAAGTAATTAGACTCCACCCACTTCCTTCCTGATACTCCTGATCTTCTCTTCCAATTCTTCCTGGAGCTGCTGCTCATGGGACAGGAAGTGGGTGGGACTCCTGTAGGTGGGGCTTCTCAGTGAGCAGTCCAAGAGGTCTAGTGCTCGAGATGTCCTCAACTCAGCCCTAGTCAAGTGATATCAAAAAAATACATTCATGTATGCAGTTACATAAATATGTTTTGAAAAATGGGTGTGGTCGTGGTATTGTATCTGTTACGCGGAAGCACAATGAATGTGCCAATCACTTCAGTCAATTAGATGATTAAAAACTATGTCACATGACTGTATCCTTAGTTGTCTATTATGAGACCAGCACGTTCCCAAGCAACTATTAACACTCAAAAGTTGACTAGTTTCTACACGTATCTTGTTATACGTGTAGGCAACACTACCTCTTGGCCTAAGTAGCATCGTTGTGCTAGCAATAGACAAGTCACATACAGCTAGCAGCAGCTACTAAACATATCATTGTTGCCAAGTGACTCTCCCCTCCCCTCCCCTCCCCTCCCCTCCCCTCCCCTCCCCTCCCCACACCTCTCTCTGGCCGTCCTCTCTCTATCCAGCTCTCCCTCAAGTCTCCTCCTCCACCGTCCTTCCTCTGCCACCTCTTCCTCTCTCAGGTGGGACGAGGAATGACCCAGTTGTGAAGCTGCCGGTCTACCATTGATAAATAGAGGTACAGGGTAACAGGGACAGTCTCATGAGGCCTAATGTGTAACTTGAGTTCCAAGCATTTCAGTAACAGTTATTTGAAATTAAGGTGGCGGGTCAACCTTGGTACTAAGAGGTACTATTTCAAGTGCTTAAAATATCTATGCAAAACTGTATGCAAAACTGTACAGACAGGTGCTAATCATTGACTGAGTGTGGAAGGTAATTCTCACCCTTTCTCTTCCTCCAGTCTGTGCAGTTCCCTTGATCTCTCCAGGTCTTTCCGCAGCTACACGAAGGGTGAGCACTTTCTACCATATACACACACCACACAACTATACTCAGACATACACACACACACTACACAGCTATACTCAGAAACATGTGACAAACAGCAAGCGATGTACACATTTTAGCACTCTGTATTTCAACGCGTGCCTGTTGCTGGTACTGTACAGTTTTCATTCATGCAGTGAAAGAGGCTTGATGTAAGTTACAAAATTCCACATTTTAGAACAATTACTAGAGAATGGCAAAAAAATGTCTATTGAGTACATCTACATTTGTTGTGTATCAGCTAAATAGACTATCTTGACTACAAAACGGTTCTTAAGAGAAATATGCCGTGCTTTGAAACAAAGCAACAGTGTACATTGTTATAGCTTTGTCATCCCAGTGTTGAACATACGTATAATGTATACACATACATGTATATAGTGTCTTACGGAATCAAGTTCCCTGGTCTGGGAATGAGACATATCCTGGAACTGGGACAGCATTCGCTCGTTCTCTGCCATTGTCTGGTTGGTCTCTTGTAGGGTGTCACAAAGGTTCTCCACCTGCAGTACATGCATGTACATGTAGGCTAAGACATTGCCTAATTATGCTCCTATTATGCTCTCAACCAGTCTCTCTGCTCCAGTTTTTACGTCGCTTGCAGTGCAAAAAACGTTTTTCGTACGCAAGCGACGTAGAAACTGGAGCAGAGAGACTGGAAACGAGGCTAGACTCTATTAAGCTCAATTTCTGATGGTCAAAGTTCCATTTGTAGAAATAAACGTGTGGTAGCGTCACTTGCATGATATATCGCAATATATCACGATAATAATGCACCATCCACAAAGTCTACCTGCAGTGTCGACCACCACTCAGACAATCCTGGGGAGAACAATGCTAGTAGCCAATGTCAGCTAAAATTTGTGTTGCTAAAGTGTGTAGCTGTCCAAATTATGCTACACAGCATAATTTCTTATGCCATTTTGCACCTAATATGCTCTAAATTATGCTGGCACAATTGGGCAATGCCTACCAAAATGTTCTCACATGGCGGGAGAGGCTAGGTCAGGAAGGGTGATCCTCATGTGACAACGTACATCTTAGCGAAACTGAACTTCAGAAGGGACTACTAAGCTACTGTAGAGTATAGCAGTTACACTGTCGTTTGAAGAGTGGTGTATGTACAATGCTTTCAATGGTGGACATGAAAGCTATGACATCATTATGACATAACTGCAATAGGTGGACCATGACTAAGGGTTAAGGTTTGCTGTGAATACGTATCAAACTAGGACATCCCATGTTCTACAACAGTATCTCTGAAAAATTTCAGTCCTATTATACTAACCAATAGCATGTGATGTCATCACTTCATTTTCCATAGAAAATGTAATTGGGGGATAGAAGTTGTCCCTCTTCTCCCTTTAATACATTCTCTATGTATATCTATGTATACATTCTCTATGTATATCTCAGAGCTGGAATGCACGTAAGTTACCGCATAAGGACAATCTCCAAATAGTGGACAAACTAAATGCACAGATTGGTTGTTTTGTGACTTCCAAGACAAGGACAACCCATCTACAAGGGACAACAGAGCAGGTCTAATGTGTCCATTATTCAGAGGTTGCACTGCAAATCAAGAGTGCATAAATAAACTCTCCCCGCCCCCAAGAGAGTGGGGGCGGGGAAAGATTATTTATGTGCTCTTGCTGTAAATGTATGGTTCAAGCTCAGCGCAGATTTATGTAATTAGTTTAGCAAGCACCTTTGCCCCCCCCCCCCCCCCCTGCCAAAAAAACAATCTTGCCCACAAAGAAATTTACCTAATTACCAGGCCTCACCTGGTGTGCAATCCTGGACCCACTGGCTGTCTTGAGTGTGCCCCGCCCCCTTCTCTGCCTCCCTAGTCCTCCATCCCCAACTTCAGTGAAATGCAGTCGCCTCCGGATAGACCGCTGGGACATCCTTCCTGGACTGTTCCTATGTTCACATTACGTGAGTAACAACAAGATCAATAAGATTTACCAAGGTTATTTTTTGCCAATACTCTGATGCTTATAAGACATTAATTAGTCTGTATAAGATTATCAGACTATTTTGAATCGGACACGTTGATAGCACTGCAGCATTAACTAGTCTCGCGCAGCCAGGGTCTGGCTACGCTAGACCATACTCTTTTCTATTATCTATGGCTAGACTAGTAGTAGCCGTAGGATGGGCATTAATTAGAATACAGCCCTGCCCACTTGCTGTATCCACACTACAACCCATAGCATACGTCATCTACACTCAAATTTTATTGCGATCTGTATAAACTTACGATAAAACAACAGTGGACCTCTAATAATACCGATCGCACTCGTGGATCATGAAGGCAGACGAAAACCTAGTAAACAAACTTTTTGAAGATTCCCGCGGTGAGGTTTCACGCTCGAGTGCGCATGCTCAGAACTTTTCGCGAGCTCGTACAAGTGAGCGGATGCCTCGCATACCACTCGCCAAACGCTGGTGTTAAGTGTCGAGAATCTCGAAAATAAGCAGTGGCTAGCCAAAGCTCGACAAGAAAAGTTATCGTTGACGTTGACACAAGCCAAGGCAGAGGTAAATCAGAAACGGCGTTAAAAAACTGTGAATGATTTTGTAGGGGTGGAGCTCAGCCGTGAGATTCGGCGTCCGGTCATGGCCAGAACAGAGACTAACAACTGTCACTTCAGTTGCTCTATTTTCTGTTGGCAATCCCATTTTAAAATACGCAACAAAGATGATTAAGATTCTTCTACTCTATGATTAAGCAAATATATTAAACCCTGATCCATGCATAATCTATGATCTCTGCTATTTAGTGGTCACTAGCTACCATTTTTGTGGTCACAGGAAGAAGAATAACACTTAACCTCGCCATGCAGTTAAGTTTTAGTTACCTTCTTTCAGCTATTCTTCAGATATGCTATTGCGTCTTTGGATGTACTGTGGCCATCAGGAAAACGTAACTACCGTAGATGCACTAAAGCTTCTAAGTATGGCAATCATGATAGTCGGATCCTGATACATGTAGCATATTCTCATATCTCCCACTCATTCTCTGCTAGCAGTTTGCAGTATACTGTCATGTGCCTTGGATAGGTGATAGTGACAACGGTATACCTGTAGGTAGTTTTCCATCGTAGATGTGAAGACATTTTAATGATATTCAAAACAATTACAGGTAGCGGTTCCCGAAGTCGGTTACACCATAGATATTATGTATTAAAGCCTACAGTTTATAATATCAATGGTTACACCTTTGGTGATCTAAACTGTTTTGCGGAGTATTGAAAAATGACACTCCATGCACTGAGAACCTGGTGACTATTTCAGGAAATTCTCTCTAACCTATGGTACTGGTGCCTTAACATGCTGTCATAAGCAATGTTTTCTGGCTAAATGCTTTTTGTAGCTTTCAGGTCCATAAACTGCCATTTTCTTCATAGAGTACAATGCCTTTTATACCCTCAAGGGGCGTAACCAACTTCCAGTAATTACTTCTGTTGAATATTCTTCACACCTCCTTTGAAAAACTATCTATTGTCTGGTGGGATTAGCATCGGTATTTATTTGGCAATTAATGCATTAAATGATACCGGTCACCCCTTAGGTGGTCTATAGTCCTTATAGTTCATGCTTTTTAAATTATATTACACCTGTTCTCTTTTAGATAAGTTCACAGTAGAAAGTGGACTACCTACAGTATCATTGCTCCAAGCAGATCTAGATGGCCATAACTATTAAATGGAAGGCTGTAGGTCTGGTAGTGCTTTGTGTACTGTGCCTGATAGGCATGCAATACTACTACCCCGTCCTTCCACCCTTGAGAACCACGTATGGTAGAAGACTCATGAACGAAGACTCGTGCAAGGAGCTAGAGCAACAGATAGACTACTTGCAGGCCCTCATGAAGTCGAACGAGCAGAGGAGCTTGGATACACTAGAGAGACTGAGAGTACAGAATGCTGAGACCAGAAAGAAACTGGAGGTACAGAGGGAGATAGTGAAGGATTTAGAAAGGAGAAACCGGCAATTAATTGAGAAGATGACGAATTTAGAAAGTGGAGGTCTGAGGAAGAGAGACAGTGATATCAGATTGGCACCAAAGATCGGTCCCGACAAAGTCAGGACCTTGAATATCCAGCAACATTCTGAATTTGAGGTCATCCCTTTTGTTTCCTTTATCAAAGACAAGCTATACCAACTGGAATCAGGAATGGTGAACAAGCCTGAGACCGCACCACTTGGTGACAGAAAGAAGGAAATGAATGAAGTTATGGACACGGCACTGGATATTCTAAACAAGAATAATGATGGAAAGAAGTATACAAGATACGACTTAGCCCAAGGCTATACCCGTAATGACAAAACCATGGGAACACAATACGAACTGTATTTTGGGACAAAAGAGAAAAAGCATGTGTACCAACATATTCAACTCTTCAGACCCTTTGCTCCCGTGCAACAGGTCCAAGTTCAAATGTTCGATAAGAGGAACGAGTGGATTAATCTCATTGTTCCCCTGTCTGGGCGTACAGACACCTTCAAACAATTCATGGAAATGTTCATAGAGACCTGCATTCAGACAGACCAGCGGGTGTTCTTGACTGTAGTGTATTTTGGTGAAGAAGGAAAAGAAGAAGCGAAGGAGATTCTGGAAAAAGTTGCTACTGAAAATCATTATTCTCACTACAAGTTCATAGAGAGATCTGATAAGTTTTCTCGTGGCATTGGATTACTGGCCGGAGCAGAGGACTGGGACCAGGGTAATACACTCCTGTTCTTCTGTGATGTGGATATCACGTTTGAGGCAAGCTTTCTAGATCGCTGCAGGCTCAACACAGCCCCGGGATCAAAAGTATACTATCCCATAGTTTTCAGTTTGTACAACCCAGAGATTGTATACAGCGATGAGAAGGAAATCCCATACTGGAGAGACCAACTTGTGCTAACTAGGAACTCAGGCTTTTGGAGAACATTCGGCTTTGGCATGACCTGTTTGTACCGATCAGACTTTCTATTCATGAGAGGTTTTGACACCAGCATACAAGGATGGGGTTTTGAAGACGTGAAACTCTACAGGAAATTTGCACAGAGCAACTTGGACGTTGTTCGAGCTCCAGATGGTGGTATATTTCACTTGTGGCATGAAAAGCACTGCGATCCCCACCTCCCTACGTCTCAGTATAACATGTGTCTGGGCAGCAAGGCCATAGGAGAAGCCTCCCATGTGCAGCTGGGCATGCTTGCCTTTAGGGAACTCAAGAAGGAGAATGAGAGACTACATACCACTGATGAACAGCACTTTGACAATCAGCAGTTTGACAATATGGATGACGTACAACTATAGCATCCAATAGCTTTTGTATAATATAAGTGTGCACTGATTTATGTGAATGTTATATTTTTAGCAAACCACACCCCCAATGATAACAAGTGAACAGAGAAACGGGTGCACATTTGATTGCAATGCAAAACTTAGTCTCATCCCCAGGCCACACACCCTATTCTGTGTGTGGGACCTGGGAATGAGACTAGACGTAAAGAGGGATCGCTCAAGATTCAGCTTTGTGCCATTATAGCTACCTATAGCTAGGGATATATCCTGCACTTGTGGTGCAAATTCAAAATGGCTTTTTCTATCTGACTTATAATATTATAATTATACAAATTACTTTTTTAGTTTCAGTGGACAATAATGCCACATAAGTTGTAATGCTAAAGCAATGTATCAGTGGGCATGACCCTTATATCATAGCCGTTCTTCATAATTATAAATTAGTGAAGTTGTAGTGTTCATTTTAATTTCAGAATGTTCACGAATTAGATAGCTTATGTGCACCCACCATTGTGGGTGAACGATAGCTTTCAGTAACAGTTTACCCCACTGACTCATTTCTTTTGTATTACAAGCAGTTCTACAAACAATACATACTGAATCAGGATATGTACGGCTATGAAG
Source organism: Phakellia ventilabrum (assembly GCA_963921505.1). Taxonomy (NCBI): domain Eukaryota; kingdom Metazoa; phylum Porifera; class Demospongiae; order Axinellida; family Axinellidae; genus Phakellia; species Phakellia ventilabrum. The sequence goes on along the minus strand of OY997386.1, from coordinate 1,601,469 downwards.
ATCACAGTATATAGAGTCATTGTAGACCCAGTTACATAATATAATATGGCTAGCAATACACTGGATCATACTAAAATTGGCAGAAAAGCTAGTAGCGTTATATTACAAGTAGTTCTACAAACAATACATACTGAATCAGGATATGTACGGCTATGAAGATCAGATATAATGTGGGTGAAATTTTGTTATTGAAAGCTATCGTTCACCCACAATGGTGGGTGAACATAAGCTATCTAATTCGTAAACAGCCCTAGCCAGCCCTAGCATTAAGGCTAGGGCTGTTTACGAATTAGACAGCTTATGTGCAGGATGCCATTACATAGCGTGTTATAGAAACAAGCTTGTTTCTATAGCTTGTTTCTATAACATGCTATGTAGTGGGATTCTCAGACAGCAAGGCTAAATTAAATTTAGTGTGCAGTTCTGGTGTGTATGGATATCAACATGCATGGGGGCAAATTTTACTTTTAAATGTGCTTTAGCTAAATAGCTACCAGGTCAGCACCCCAGCTTTCGTTGCTTGCGGTATGAAATGTGTTGTTGTGTGCAAAAGAAAGTTATAGTAAGGCGCCTATTTGTGCTTAATCTATGTACATGTAGTCATCAATAATTTTGCAAACTTCACAGGATATGTGGTTTCAATGATGTACACATGGAATATCATATATTATAAATAGGAATGCATGGGTATTGAAAGCTGTTTAATTACTAGTACGAAGACAACAGTATTAATCATAAATGCTGTATAGTAATTGTTAAGATACTAGACATGTGTGCACGTGGAATACAACTAAAGTGTAGTGGATAATGAAACCTGCATGTATTATAAGTATGAAAACAATGTATATAGATACCAGACATGTGTACAAGCACACACTAATTAATCGTGTATGCCTAGCTATATAGGAGGTGTCAAATGTAAATGCTGATTCCACTGTACCTCAAGTAAGGTATTCCAGTTCTCCTGAACCACTGTCAACTCTGTCTCCTGCTGCCATTACTGTAGCATCACTGTAATGATCTGGATTGACCAACCTGTTTGGAAGGGAGTTCTCTGAGGTTCTTCTCTGTAGGAGCATTCGTGAGTAACACTTGTTGCATAGCCTTGCACTACAACACAACCAGGATAAAATAATACCGAACAAGTAAGCAAGTGGAAGTAGTCCGATCAGAAGTGTTAGTCCAGCAAAGGCTGTTCTAGTCCCAAAAAAATCCACACTTGTAATAGTGTTAGTTGATGCAAAGGCAAATGATGTCATAAAAAGAACAGATAAAAGGAGAGTCAGTACAGTATCGATAGTATTGTATATAGAATACTTGGGTTTGTATGGCTGAGCTACAGCAATTAGGATGGAAAATACAAAGACTATTATACCTTCCCAGAAGATAACGTTTGTGCTACTTAACAATTCTCTAACAATTTGCATGATGATACGTACTAGAAGATATAATGCAGCAAAGTATCTGCAGTCTCGAGTGCCATTAGTTCCATCCTTGTAACAACCCTGGAAGGAATCAGCAAATATGTGCAAAGCATGCCACCTTACTCTGAAACGACCTAGACACCTCTGAAACCATTTCGTGGGGTACAGAATCAGCAGTAGCAGTGGAGCAAGGATGAAGATGAAAACTACAGCTAGGGCAACAATGGCATATGGAAGGTGCTCTTTACTCAAGTATTTAATTGTTCCATCATAAAACAGATACAGTCCAGTTTTTCTATGATGCTCATCATAAACTGATCTTGAAAATAATAGAGCACCTGATACAGTTAGTAACTTTACATAAGAAAGCAGCAAAAAGGTAGCAAAAGCATCGACTGTTGAAGCTCTTATATTCCACTGACTCCTGAAGCGTGATAAACACTTGTAAAATGGTTTCCACATATAAACAATTGGCCTGTAATTGGAATCATACAGTTCAATAACCACATAAAAGATGATCATCAGCAACAGAGGGTAGAAGGCAATAGCATAATCTAGTGCTGAGACCTGGAGGGAAGAAAGATCCAAGCATATTTCTGGAAATATAGTGCGAAGGAAATCTAGGTTCCAAATGCCGTACAAAGTAACTCCTATTTGTGCCAAAGTTTTAGGCCAGTTTTGTACTGAGTCTGAAATGGCAAGCACTACTGTAGGTGCAGAAACTACTTGGCTAAACAATATAAAAGCATTCAGTTGAACTGAAGTGGCACTGATCCTAAAGCAGAGAACAAGCAGTAAAAAGACTGTAAGAGGAAGAAATGCTATAGCTATGTACTTCAACCAGTTGTAATTGCTATTGTTACACAGTACACATTGAGAACCATAGAAGTAGGCAGGCCATTTATAGCCCTCTTCACACTTCCCACACAATTGTCCAGTTCTGTGCAGATGTCCACACATTTTAGTGTTTAGCTGAGACACATTATTAAATGGGAGGGAACGAAAGACTTGAGTCGCAGTACAGCCATATACACAAGGACCTGCAACTGTACTTCCTGTGGATTCATCATACGTCATGCAGTAGCAGACATGAATAGCCAGATGATGTGATGAGATGTTACATTGAATTGCTCCATTCAGTGTATCTCCACACTCACAAGAGCCATTCTCAGTGGGGTACGTCCAGGTGGGACAGAAGAGGTCAGAAGAGCTGTTGTAAAGGTCATATTTAGTTACTACGGAAATGTTTTCACTTGCAGCTGTTACGACAACTTGTGAATTATCTTTTCTCGGCAATGTAGGTCTGCGAAATCGGCTGCTGTCTGACTGCAGGCTTCTTGCTGGATAATTTCCCACTGGCGCCTTGACATTCAATTTAGCACATACAACGATGGTGGTTGCCAAAAGCATGGCAATGAGAGTAGAAGCATTTGCACTAAACTGCATTATAGCTAATTAGCCTTGTGTCAGCATCTAGTTATATAGCTGGTCTTCCGTACCACTCTTCTCTGACTCATTCAGATCATGCAATTGCTATACTTATATTATATTGGATACTAATATTCCCACAACAGAAATACCGCTAGCTAGTTAGCTATACCTTTACAAGCAGTTCTGATCTATGAACTATCACCAGAATTAGATAGCTTATATGCACCCACGCAGTGTGGGTGAAATTCTTGTTTTCAATATGTATGTATATGGTTACTGAAAGCAAATTGTGGTGACAGAGATGCGGTTACTTAGCTACTTATCTGTATCAGAAACAAAACCAGGAAAAGCAGACATATAGTATAATAGTGTAGCTACTCCACAACAGTGAGAGTTGCCAGTACTACCATCACTTACACAATACTTCATTACTGCCAAAGTAACAGCAGACAATTACCATGAAAGAGACACGTGGAGTGAGATAGAAGCCTACTATAGCTATTAGAATTCAACAGAAAGTGGAGATAGAATTACAATTAGTAGCTACAAGTTTATAATGGAAATTAACAGCTATGAGGGTCATGCATAGGCAGCTGTGAGGCTGCCTATTCAATGTTTGGTGGTAAAGCAGAGGAGATTGTGCTCCAAGCACAGGTTAGGTCCGGATCTTGGAGAGACGCATGCCCCTGCTGTCTTTCTGAAGCCCATACCCTGATCTGTAGTGCTTGGAGGATTAGCTGAAGGACAGGGAAGTGTAGCATCCCGTCCTGGTTCCAGCTCATCTTTTTCACACTGAGCTAGTGATGGCTCAGTGGAGAATTATTAGACCATATAGTGTAAGGGGATGGGGAGTAGGCTCCTCTATGGGTGGAAAAATTTGATCCGAACAGTAGTTAGCTAGAACCTGGCTGACTGATAAAAGGCTAGGGATATATACTGCACTTGTGGTGCGAGTTCAAAATGGCTTTTTTCTAGCTGAGTCATAATAGCTATTATACAAAGTTCTTTTTTTTTTAGTTTCAGTGGACAATAATGCCATATAAGTTGCAATGCTACAGCAATGTGTCAGTGGGCATGATCCTTATATCACAGCCGTTCTTCTATAAAATTAGTAAAGTTGTAGTGTTCATTTGAATTTCAGAATTTTCACGAATTAGATAGCTTATGTGCATCCACCATTGTGAGCTTTCCAATAACAAAATTTTACCCTACTGACTCATTTCTTTAGAGTACAGCCTGTGCTAGCCAGTTCTGTTGCCAAAAGCATGTCAATGTCAATGCCAGCATTTACACTATAAGCTGCATGATGTAGTCACAATAGAGTCATTGAAGACCCAGTTGCATATTATAATATGGCTATCAATATACTGGATACTAATATTGGCAGAAAAGCTAGTAGCTTTGTATTACAAGCAGTTCTACAAACATAGCTACATACTGAATCAGGATATGTACGGCTATGAAGATCAGATATAATGTGGGTGAAATTTTGTTATTGAAAGTTATCGTTCACCCACAATGGTGGGTGAACATAAGCTATCTAATTCGTAAACAGCCCTAGCCAGCCCTAGCATTAAGGCTAGGGCTGTTTACGAATTAGACAGCTTATGTGCAGGATGCCATTACATAGCGTGTTATAGAAACAAGCTTGTTTCTATAGCTTGTTTCCATAACATGCTATGTAGTGGGATTCTCAGACAGCAAGGCTAAATTAAATTTAGTGTGCAGTTCTGGTGTGTATGGATATCATACATGCATGGGGGCAATTTTTCCTTTTGAATGTGCTTTAGCTGCATTACCAGGTCAGCACCCCAGCTTTCGTTGCTTGCGGTATGAAATGCGTTGTTGTAGTTTTTTTCTACTGTGCAAGAGAAAGCTGTAGTATGGCGCCTATTTGTGCTTAATCTATGTACATGTAGTCATCAATAATTTTGCAAACTTCACAGGATATGTGGTTTCAATGATGTGCACATGGAATATCATATACAAATGGAGTACATGGGTATTGAAAGCTGTATAATTACTAGTACGAAGACAACAGTATTAATCATAAATGCTGTATAGTAATTATTAAGATACTAGACATGTGTGCACGTGGAATACAACTAAAGTATAGTGGATAATGAAACCTGCATGCATTATAAGCATAAAAACAATGTATATAGATGCCAGGCATGTGTACAAGTACACACTAATTAAATGTGTATGTCTAGCTATATAGGAGGTGTCAAATATAAATGCTGATTCCACTATACCTCAAGTAAGGTATTCCAGTTCTCCTGAACCACTGTCAACTCTGTCTCCTGCTGCCATTACTGTAGCATCACTGTAATGATCTGGATTGACCAACCTGTTTGGAAGGGAGTCCTCTGAGGTTCTTCTCTGTAGGAGCATTCGTGAGTAACACTTGTTGCATAGCCTTGCACTACAACACAACCAGGATAAAATAATACCGAACAAGTAAGCAAGTGGAAGTAGTCCGATCAGAAGTGTTAGTCCAGCAAAGGCTGTTCTAGTCCCAAAAAAATCCACACTTGTAATAGTGTTAGTTGATGCAAAGGCAAATGATGTCATAAAAAGAACAGATAAAAGGAGAGTCAGTACAGTATCGATAGTATTGTATATAGAATACTTGGGTTTGTATGGCTGAGCTACAGCAATTAGGATGGAAAATACAAAGACTATTATACCTTCCCAGAAGATAACGTTTGTGCTACTTAACAATTCTCCAACAATTTGCATGATGATACGTACTAGAAGATATAATGCAGCAAAGTATCTGCAGTCTCGAGTGCCATTAGTTCCATCCTTGTAACAACCCTGGAAGGAGTCAGCAAATATGTGCAAAGCATGCCACCTTACTCTGAAACGACCTAGACACCTCTGAAAGCAGCTCATGGGGTACAGAATCAGCAGTAGCAGTGGAGCAAGGATGAAGATGAAAACTACAGCTAGGGCAACAACAGCATACGGAAGGTGCTCTTTACTCAAGTATTTAATTGTTCCATCATAAAACAGATACAGTCCAGTTTTTCTGTGATGTTCATCATAAACTGATCTTGAAAGCAATAGAGTACCTGATACAGATAGTAACTTTATATAAGAAAGTAGCAGAAATGTAGCAAAAGCATCGACTGTTGAAGCTCTTATATTCCACTGACTCCTGAAACGTGATAAATACTTGTAATAATAATAATAATATACTCATGTTGCTGCCGTAGCGCTTACGCCATTGACCACGCACCCACAGACGCAGGCGGAGCTTGTAAGACCTCCAGTCAGAGGACAAGAGCAAGAACAACCAGAGACCACACAATCCTGATCACCATACAATTCCTTCTTCCTAGTCTCCCATATCAGTAATACAAAGCTCTTAACTAGCTTTAATAATGCTTTAAAATCATCCCTGTTCCAATTCTCAAACCCTAAAATAAAACTTGCCTTATTAAAACTATCAAGTGTACTAAACTCCCCAAACCTCCCCCCCAATAGATTTTCTAATTCAACCATGAAATTATTTCTAATGCTGTCATATGCTGGACACTCCCAGAGAACATGTACCACACTCTCACATTCACCCCTGCATAATTTACACTGCCTATCATCATTTTTACCCCTATGTCTTCCTAACTCTTCATTCAGACCATTCGTACCTGACCGAAACTTAAACAATAATCTTGTACCCGGATCACCTACCCCCTGCAAATAATTCTTGAATTCTATTTCCTTACAGAAAGACTTGTACAGATTCAACTTAACTTTAGTATTCAAGCTGTCATTAAAGTCCTTGTATTCTCTATCCCTCAACGCTTCGTCTACCGTATCTAAAAACAAATTAATATTATCTGCAGCTAATACCTCTTGGCTATCTAAATCTAACTGCAGCAGCAATTCATTAATTACTTTCATCCAAGTTTTCCTCTGCCTACCTCTACATGGTTTCACTTCCCACACAGCATCTAATAGTACTCTAGGATACCGCTCATTATCCAACTTATTGACTTTATACCACCACTTAAGTTTGCTTCTATCCCTCCTCCCTTTCAAGGACTCTAACCCCATATCTCCCCTTACCGCTTCATTACACGTTTTGGAAGAGCAGCCAAGTATCTTCTTAGCTGCTCCTAGCTGAATGGATTCTAAGGAAGCTGCCTGCCGTTTATTACAAGCCCACACTTCACTACCGTATTCTAAAGTAGGACGAAGTACTGAAACTAACAATAATCTCCTTGCAACGGTACTGATATTTCTATTACTTACAAACCGGTGCAAACGATTAAGCTTTTTCTTCCCATTATCAATTACCTTCTGTACATGACTATCCCATGACCCATTCTCAGCAAATTCAATCCCCAAGTAACAGTAACTTACAACCCTTGGAATTACTTTATCTCCCCACTTCCACGCACACATATCTGTAATAGCCACCTTAGAAAATACCACAACAGCACTCTTTTTGATGTTAGATTTCAACCTCCATTTGTTACAAAACCCTTGTACTACATTAATCAACTTTTGTAAATCCTCCGCATTAGTAGTTAAACCAACAAAATCATCTGCAAACATTAGTCCCCCAACCTTAACATCATTCTTAATGATTATACCAAGCCCAGCTTTCTCAACCTCATCTAGTAACTGATTAATAAAAATGGAAAATAGGATAGGCGATAGACTACAACCCTGAGCTACCCCCTGGCTTATATCAAATGGTTTGGATTTTTCCCCCTCCAGTAAAACAGCACTCTCTGTAATGTCATACATCTTCTTAATAACTCTCCACATCCTACCCCTAACACCCAATTCCCACAACCTAAACCATAAACCATCGTGCCAAACCGTATCAAAAGCCTTCTGGATGTCTAAGAAAAAAGCATAAGTGTGTTTTCCTTCTCTTATTCTGCCTTGTATGATCTCGTTCAAAGTATAGACATTATCAACACAACTTCTTTTCGCTCTAAAACCTGCCTGCCCCTCATGAAGAGCCTTTTCCGATTCTAATCTTATTACCAAGCGATTATTTAAAATCTTACAAAACAATTTACCAACAACGTTCAATATATAAATACTTGTAAAATGGTTTCCATATGTAAACATTCCAATTACAGGCCAATAAATACTTGTAAAATGGTTTCCATATGTAAACAATTGGCCTGTAATTGGAATCATACAGTTCAATAAGCACATAGAAGATGATCATCAGCAACAGAGGGTAGAACGCAATAGCATAATCTAGTGCTAAGACCTGGAGGGAAGAAAGATCCAAGCATATTTCTGGAAATATAGTGCGAAGGAAATCCAGGTTCCAAATGCCGTACAAAGTAGCTCCTATTTGTGCCAGAGTTTTAGGCCAGTTTTGCGCTGTGTATGAAATGGCAAGCACTACTGTAGGTGCAGAAACTACTTGGCTAAAGAAAACAAAAGCATTCAGTTGAACTGAAGTTGCACTGATCCTAAAGCAGAGAACAAGAAGTAAGAAGACTGTAAGAGGAAGAAATGCTATAGCTATATACTTCAACCAGTTGTAATTGCTATTGTTACACAGTACACACTTTAAACCATAGAAGTAGGCAGGCTGTTTATATCCCTCTTCACACTGCCCACACAGCTGTCCAGTTCTGTGCAGATGTCCACACATTATATTGTTTAGCTGAGACACATTAAGTGGAAGGGCGCGGAAGGCTTGAGTCGCAGTACAGCCATATACACAAGGACCTGCAACTGTACTTCCTGTGGATTCATCATATGTCATGCAATAGCACATGTGAATAGCCAGATGATGTGATGAGATGTTACATTGAATTGCTCCATTCAGTGTATCTCCACACTCACAAGAGCCATTCTCAGTGGGGTAGGTCCAGGTGGGGCAGGAGAGGTCAGAAGAGCTGTTGTAAAGGTCATATTTAGCTACTACGGAAATGTTTTCACTTGCAGCTGTTACGACAACTTGTGAATTATCTTTTCTCGGCAATGTAGGTCTGCGGAATCGGCTGCTGTCTGACTGCAGGTTTCTTGCTGGATAATTTCCCACTGGTACCTTGACATTCAATTTAGCACATACAACGATGGTAGTTGCCAAAAGCATGGCAATGAGAGTACAAGCATTTGCACTAAACTGCATTATAATTAGCCTTAATGTGTCAGCATCTAGTTATATAGCTGGTCTTCTAAACCACTCTTCTGTGACTCAATCAGATCATGCAATAGCTACATATATTATATTGGGTACTAATATTCCCACAACAGAAATAGCTAGTTATACCTTTATAAGCAGTTTTGATCTATGAATTATTGCAAGAATTAGCTATATAGCTTATATGCACCCACACAGTGTGGGTGAAATTCAACAAAATTTGCTTTCAATGTATATTTTATGTATTGTTACTGAAAGCAAATTGTGGTGACAGTGGAAATGGAACTCAGAATACACTCATGCCATGCATGCAAGCATACAGTCAGTAGCTACAAGCTTACAATGTAAGTAAAAACACCTCCCTTACATCTAAACACAGCAGCAGTTCGATAAAATCCCACAGTAATATTAATCATACCCTCCTTGAATGAACCTATAAGGCCCCAAAAAAGTGTTCTCATTTCATAATGCAATTTGACCAAACGCTGGGGTGCAATGTTTGGAAATCAGCTCCTGTTTGACTCTAGGCTCCTATTGGGATTATTTTCTACTTGATTAGCAAACACAACAGTATATAATAGTTGGCCATGGAGTATCTAACTATATAGCAGGTGTATATCATACAGTCCTAGTTAGCTACTACTGCCACAACAGAACAGAGCTATAGCAGTTCTCCGAGTTACTGCAAATTCGCACTGAAGCATGCAGGATATGCATGGCTAGAGCCAAAATGGTAAGCCTATGTTTGGTATGATTTTTAGGAGGGAGTGGGTCATGGATCCTTGTTTTATAGCATGCTATCTACCACAAGCAGATTCATTCTTAGATAGCTCAGCATAAATACATTTTCCACCTATAATTATATGTATGGCATAAATGTGCTTTTGCTAGTTTAATCCATCTTAAAGAACAAGGCTATAGGGATTAGATGTCTTATATATGTGCACCTGCCAATGTGGGTGAAATATTAGCTACCAGTAATATTCTGGGATATTTCTGTTGTATGCTCACTGAAATAATTTCAAAATATGCTTTGTTAAAGTAGCTACACTTTCTATATCAAAAATAGCAGCTGTGTAGCAAACAGACACCTATGTGTGAAAGTATAAGTATGAGACCTGGGCTCACCTGGAAGGGTACACACTACCTATCCCTATAGCTAACACAGTTGAGTGTATTCCTTAGTTTTTAGCCCAGCCAGATATATACAGCTAAGGATGCAGTCCATGATATGTTTGGTGGGTTATTTTTTCCTTTGCAATCAATCTTCTTGCCAGTGCACAAAGAAGAACGTAAAGGCAGAGGATAACTAATGGCCAAATACCAGCATACACCCACTGCCAGGAGTGATGCGATAATATGGACATAACAATTGGAAGATATATAGAAGCAGGAATGATGTGCAAAGGGTACAAGCAAGTAAACATAGTATGAAGAATAGTTCGAGGTTTAGGCATATAGCTACTGGAGGAGGGAAATATGGATAGTTTCATTTGGGACTTTCATTGTTATGTAACAGAGTATAATTAGTTACATAACAGAGCATACTCACAAGGTTTTGATTGTTATGTAACAGAGCCCCATAACATGCATGGACTCTAATTTCCTTGTCTGAAATACTACTATAAGATTTGTTGAGGAACTCATTGTCTTGGTTAACATTGTACTAGCAATCCTTTGCAACGCTGCAGCTCCTGGTATCAAATAGCATAAACATATTCAAGGCCTAGCCCTAACAGAAGTATAATTGTGGAGAGAGCACTCCAATTATTTGTACACTGTAAAACTTGAAGAATTGTCATTCTGACTACAGTTGTTTGTTACTGAGTTGCAGATGAACACGTGCACATTGCATACAAGGACAAAACAATTAAGATAGTATAAGTTTGTGGAGGAAGGTTTTCAAGAGTACAGTGGAGGGAGTTACAGAAAACACATTAGAACAAATTGCTCTATGTACTTCCTGACCAACTCCCTCCAATTTATTTTGACCAATTCGCTCTAATGTGTTTTCTGAATTCTTAACCAACTCCAAGGACCCTCCACAAACCTATACCATCTTGCTGTGTCCATATATGTTAAACATAATATTCATTGTCTCTATTATACATCTATAGTCTTATGTAGTGTAGTTTTGACTGATTAGGCATGGTACCACATAGCCCACCAATTAGAACCTTTTAAAGCAACTCGCTACTATTCAAGCTTAACAATTCTGTGCAGCTGCTGGTATCAAATGCCATAAGCAATTATAATATATCGAGCGTGACTACACTGCCGAGTGTAAATAGCTACTGCGGGTGACTACAGATGATGGTGTAAGTACTTTATTGGTCACTTCTCAAACAGAAGAGCTTACCAGACAAATTTGGTGTAAACATTTTTTCAGTCATCAGTAGCTATCTATCTAGCGATAATATTGGTAAGTCTCTTCATTTCCAATCTGAATTAACTTCTTGCCCATAGCAGGTCGGACTGTCACAAATGATTACATATTTATGCATGCAGGTTTTTTTTTTCCGATCTAAGAGAATGCTTATCAGATTCAAGTATTCTACCCAGGCTTTCCTCGCCCAGATTTTATCTCACAGCTGACACTAAAATCTGGCCGAGAAAACCTTGGATACGAGGCTAACATACAGTTGCTAGTCTATATGTTAGAATTTAGAGCCCAAGACTGAGCTTATGAATAAATTTATGAGCAATAAATCTTTACACGTGGCAGTGTATTCAAGGACATACCATGCCCTATGTGAAGTACAATATCAACACTTGTGGAGAGGCCACTCCTAATGATGTAATTTATTGGTAATGTAGTTGTGACTATTGTACCACATGGTACATCTGTAAAACATAATTGGAAGCTATTAAGACTAGTAAAGCAAATCTATAGCTACCATTCAAGCGTAATGATTCTGCAAAAATCAAGTATGGTACTGAAGTGTGTAGTTGCAGTGTACATGTCTTGCTTGTTGCTCCTGCAATGCAATGAGGCTGCAAAGTTGCAGCAACAGGAAAGTCTTCCTCTCGATTCAGACTGTTCAGCACAAGAAGAAGAGGATCTATTGGATGCCTTGTTCGACGATTGCAGGGATACATTTAACCAAGCGCTGAACTTCTACCAACCTCTAGCCACAATAGTATTGCTATGGCAGATCAATGTATATAAGCAGAAGCCATGAACTGATGTAATAGCACGTGCAGATTGGTAAATACTGTATGAATAATCATGAACTTATACAATACATACAACACCCAACCACCCACGTGCACCCACACACACACACACACACACACACAATTATACAGCAAACAGATCCAAGTGCAGATGAAATTGATTACGAAGCTTTTAAAAAACAATGGATGTCTGTGAGTAATACAAGTAGCTATGGTGATACACCCAAAGGGACACTGCCATGACATTAGTTCTCTTGTTACCACCAATGTTGCATCTCTTCTGAACAATCTGGCTGACCCAATCCATTTCAGAGTGCTATGTAATGACATTTGTTGGCTTCCAGTTCAGGCATATATTGAAAGGTGCTATGGCACAATTGATGGGTTGGAACATTTTGGTAGAGTCTGCCTTTTTAACATGGATGGAGTAATGTGCTATACGGCTACTTACAACAGCCTTTTACTGAATTTCAGCACTTCCTGGCAGGTGAGGGCTGAATGTTTTACGAACTTCATGACATTTGCGGCTTCCTCACCCACCTCAACCTGCTCTGATGGTTGTAGAGAGGGCTTGCGACAATTCAAGGATGAGCTTGGCTGTTGCGTAAACAGCATTTACAATAACTCATTTGTAGGCCAGTATCTACCTTTTGCAGAATATTCGCTGTGGTCCAACTGTGGACTAGAATCAGAGAGTCCTGGCTTCTGTAGTTCTACAGTAGTAGCTTCAACAATGTCAACTGGAATCTACTCACTTATCACTATTGTCACCCTGGGAACCATGTTTTTGTAATTACAGCTTAGGTGTGTTGAGTTCATTTTGTAAACCGGTTTCTTTAGCTAATTACATTGCATTTATGCACATAAACTCACGTATATTATAGACCATGAATACAGTGACAATTTATGTAAAGACATTATGTTCAGGCAGCATTACAGAATCCAATAGTCTACATATGCAGGCATACATATTATATGTATGCCTGCATATGTAGACTATTGGATTCTGTAATGCTGCCTGAACATAATGTCTTTACATACCACATGGAATAAATTGTCACTGTATTCATAGTCTATAATATACATGAGTTTGCATCAGTAATCCTTTACTGATTGTCTAAGCTGTGACTTAGCTTTTAGCAAGGTGTTCTCTCAGGCATAATATAGCGGTGCTTGTCATTGAGCTGATGTTGATCTAAGGTACATGTCAGTAACAGATCAAAAGGTAGAAAAGGCCTTACTGCCACAGGTTAGTGGCTAGTCTCAAGGTAAAATTATAAAGGCTTAATTATGGCTAGCCTTAGCTCTATAAAACCCCACCCCTTCACCTCATGAAGAAAACTGTTGAATGAAACAGCCAAGGAATTGCCAGTGTCTCTAGGTGTTTATGCAGACAGCCAATGGCTGGAGGAGTAGCTAAATTTCTGCCCACGAGAACAGCCCGCATGGCTACAGCAAAATTAATGTGATACCTGTGTACAGTATGCATGGCTACAGCAAACATAAAAATTTTGGTTAGACATGCATTTCTGCCCACTGTTGATTAGCTACTGATTACAGTCACAAAAGAAGTATTATTTAAAAGGGAGAGTGACTAATATCACCTCAACAATTGTTTATTCATCAACCTGCCACCTCTATGCAACAATATTTTAGCTAAAGCTGCTCCCAAAGTAACAATATTTAAGGTGAAGCTACCTCTAAATTAAAGTAAGCTACCTCCAAAGTAACAAATATTTAAGGTGAAGCCACCTCCAATGCTACACTGAATCAAGAGGAGTGTGTCCCTGACTTGTCTTCAATACAGACCTACAAAAACATGTACACACCCCTTACAAGTTGCTCGTCTAAATCATCACCACCTAGACATGCTTGCTTTAGAACTTCACCTATAAAACTAGGGTATTTCAACTGTTCTTTAGAAAGGGAATTACAGCTGTAAACCTCCTTCCACTAAATACCTCAGTGAGACGTGCACAGAGACATAGAGCTGCAATACACTGAGGGCTATTACACTCCACTGACTGGTGAGTACTGGCAATTCTGTTCGCATGTGTATACTGTTAATATGTCAATAACAGTTACAGCATTTGTGTATTAATACAATAATATTAATCAAGGTAAAATTCTGTAATTAATGTAAACATTTTCAAGCGGCTGTGCTTTTGTGTATGTATCATAAAGCACCTACTGTAATAGGGGTGTACATTATGTCATAGTAATAGCATTTTTCCTCCTAAAAATGAGATTTGCGTATTCTCTCTACAGCTGTAACGCCCTCCAAGTAGCGTGGAAAAAATTTATGCGTAATGAATGCGTTTATTCAGATACTTGCATTTTATGGTATCCCTACCAATTCTTATCTCTACCACAGTGAACTGAATCGGTGATGACTGGCACAGTCCTGCTCCTGCTAACAGCCTTGGTGCTGGTTGGCTACACCACTGCAGTAAGATGGAAGCATTTTGGGTTGCATCACAACTCATCGCATGATGCTAGCAAGATTATTTGTTTATAGCATCTTTTTGATGGGTAGAGCTTCTAGTTCTTCCCTAGCTACCTCTAGCCACAATAGTATTGCTATGGTAGATCAATGTATATAAGCAGAAGCCATGAACTGATGTAATAGCACGTGTGGATTGGTAAATACTGTATGAATAATCATGAACTTATACAACACCCACCCACCCACACACACACACACACACACACACACTTATACAGCAAACAGATCCAAGTGCAGATGAAATTGATTATGAAGCTTTTAAAAAACAATGGATGATCTGTGAGTAATACAAGTAGCTATGGTGTTATACCCAAAGGGAGACTGCCATGACATTAGCTCTCATGTTACCACGGCTAGGGCACTATTCCTTTTCTCTCAGCAAAATGCTTCAGCATTAGAAAGTATTTGATGACCAAAGAGACTTAATTAAGGGAGGAACATTAATGTCATAGGTTAAAAGCAGGGATGAATGTAGGCCAATACCTGGAATGGAAGTCTTCCCTTTCTGTATCTAGTTTATTACACAAATATAGCAGTTACCGAAGGCTATCTCTTTGTGCAGTTGAACGTCTACCTCCTGCAACACTTGTCTACCTACTAACCATGTAGTTTACAGTAATTCTCATTTTTCCAAACCACCATTCCTTAGAATTTAGAATGGCTACTTTGTGCGAGTGCATGCAGCTCTCACAAGAGTGCATTCATTAGGACTGTACAATCTGTTACAGTATATATCATAACAAAAACACTGCAAGAGCACAATGTTAATTAACCCCTCACACCCAGAATATTTTTTCAAATGTCCAGTCAAATTAATCCTTTGGCTCCCACGGTTAAATGTAAACCAATAAAATATCATCCTCTGTCATCCTTCAGCTGGAGAAGAAGTGGCCCAACAGGTTGCAAATGCAGACAACATTACAGAGGAAGGAGGTCAGATACCCAATGTCAGTGAATTAGGCTCAGGAAGTCCATTTTACTACCCCAAGCGATGTGAAGATGGTCCAATCCCTGTCATATATCGGGAACCTGGAGTCTGGTACTGGCCAGCACCAATCCAGAAGAAGTGCATAGCTCGATGTCCAAGAGACCACGAATGTATAGCAACCAAGACTGTGACCAAACAGGTTAGTATTAATAATGAGTGCCCTTTTCAATCTTTAGGCTACATTTTTACATCTTTTCCTTATGTTAAGATTTAGGATTGTTGACTATTATTTGTACTATAGATATCAACATCTCAGAGATAGAAGTTTGCTGTGAACATAATCATGTATGTCTACACACACACACACACACACACACACACACATACCCACGCATACACACACATGCAGGTATTTGCCATCTGCTTCAAGCAGTTCAAATGCTTTGGCATCATCATCTGGGTACCCATTGGAATCCGTCGTCTCACCATCACAGATGAATTTAAGTGTGACTGCAAACCAATTTGCAAACCACTTTTCTGTTTTCCACCTCGCAAGTTCAATCCAAAAATATGCCACTGTGAGTGCCCTCCAATCTACTGCCAGCAACCATACGAGCTCGATCCATCTAGCTGCCAGTGTCGTTGTCCCAAAGATATTGTCTGTGAAAAACCCAAGTCACTGAATTTTACCACATGCGAGTGCACTTGTCCACCAAAGAAATGCCCTCCAAAGAAAAGGTAAGCTAGTTCATTGATCACGGGAGATGCACAATTTTTTTTTCTGGTCATGCATTAACAAATAGCTACAGTCTTTCTTTTTAAGGGAAGAACTAGTCCATAGCAATCCTAGGGTTCTTTACAAGGGAAGCTAAGCTATACAAGAATGACAATACTCCCATATCTTTCTACTATCTCACTCTGCCCTCTCCACCTCTCACACACAATTCAATAATCCATCCATCTTCCTCCAACTCTTCCTCCCTCCCTCCCTCCCTCCCTCCCTCCCTCCCTCCCTCCCTCCCTCCCTCCCTCCCTCCCTCCCTCCCTCCCTCCCTCCCTCCCTCCCTCCCTCCCTCCCTTCCTCCCAATGAACCAACCAACCAATTAAGAGTTGATCCAAAGACTTGTGATTGCATTCCTATCTGTGATAAAAGCTGTCCTAAGGGAGCCTACCTCGACTATGACAAATGTCAGTGTGTCGGCAACTGCTCTGACTTCAATGACCAGTACAGCTGCAGTGCCATTGATAGCTGCAAGGAGAATAGAAATTACAATTGCAGGTAGGTTTAAATATAAATTCTGATATTATTATTTATTTACAACTTAAGTTAAAAGACATACAACACGCACACACACACACATACGCACACACGCACACACACACACACACACACATACGCACACACGCACACGCACACACACACACATACGCACACATGCACACACACACACACACACATAGATATTTTCCGTACTGCCCTCGCAACCCATGTCAGTGTGAATGCTGTCAGCCCAGGCCTGGCTATGAGAGCACCGACTGCGGAAAGTACACCCCCTATGGTCGCTACACCTGCAATTATATCTATGCATGCAAGTGGGCGTGTGAATAAGCAATCATGAGGAATGAGCAGGAATAGCCTATGAACTATGGACAGTAATTACAAGCTAACTTTCATTTTTGATTGACTGCATGACTGATATTGATTATAAATACTCACTTCTATTGCATTTTGGACCAGCTTCAGAACTACTCATGAACTGCTGCATTCTTATCATGATTTTATGCATAGTACCCCATAAATGATTGGCAGGGTGGGAAGTCTAATGGAACTATACAATATTATTGTAATTGTAGGCATGTGTCTATTACTCCAGCATGCTAGACCCCGAAGGAGAATTAGATCTCATATTAGCAGTTCAATAGAGGAGTGAATCCGAGTATTTTATAGCATTTATTTGTGCTAAGCTCCTCTCCCACTGTATTACTTTATATTTGAGTCGCTGTCGTCAGCATAATATACTCATCGTTTCCTCCATAGCACCCGGATGGTAAAAATGGGTGTGGGGCAGCAGGCATTTCAAACGTGGGGCTCCTGTAATAAGTAATTTGTGTACTAATGTAGTGACACCACGTAATTATTATACAATCATGGCATGATTAGTAATTACAATGGTAATTAATGGCTGCCAGCAGTACAGCAATGGTGCTAGCACTGCCTGAGTTTTCATTACTCTTGTGCCACCGCACTAAAGTAATAGCTACTATGATTCTTGCTGCATATTATGCAGTGCTAGCCAGAATTACCCTTCTCAGAATAAATAAAACAACTTCATAAGTTTTGATTGGATATGTATAATATACCAGTACACCTGACACAACCTAAACAGCGCCTGGTATTGTTTTGGCTATCTGAGGCGTGCATGATCAAGATCCATAGAAGGCTAATCAACTCCTGGTATTGGCTATCTCAGACCTGTTACATCATTGACATGTAACTTCATCCAGTCGCAGACTTCCTAAATTACACTATACATTCACATGTTTGATAGTGCAGGTGAATCGTAAAAAGTAGCTAACTGCAATAGCTGCATGATTGTGATGTGCACATGGAATGCAAATAGGAGTAAATATTGAAAGCTCTATGTAAATAAATATGAAGACAACTAAATTGATCATTAATGCTATATAGATACCAGACATGTAGATAAGTATACACTGATTGAAACTGGATGCCTATCCATATAGTCTGTGTCATAGACAACAGTTAATTCCACTACCAGAAATAGGATATTCCATATTCTTCCGAAACTTTCTCATCTCTGTCGCCTACCACCACTACTGGGTCATGGAGAGTTCACTGTAGCGATCTGGGTTGACCATCCTGTCAGGAAGGGAGTTCTCCGAGTTTCTTCTTTGTAGGAGCATTATTGAGTAGAATTTGTTGCGTATCCTTGCGCTACAACACAGCAATGCCAAAGTGATACAGAACAAATAGACAAGTGGAAGTAGTCCGATCACAAGTACCAGTCCAGCAAAGGCGGTTCTAGTTCAAAAAAAATCCACACTTGTAATAGTGTTAGTTGATGCAAAGGCAAATAATGTCATAAGAAAGACAGATAAAAGGAGAGTCAGTACAGTATCGATAGTATTGTATATAGAATACTTGGGTTTGTATGGGTGAGCTACAGCAATTAGGATGGAAAATACAAAGACTATTATACCTTCCCAGAAGACAATAGCTAAGCTACTTGATAATTCTCTAATAACTTGCATAATGATACGTACAAGAAGATATAATGCAGCAAAGTATCGGCAGTCTCGAGTGCCATTAGTTCCATCCCTGTAACAACCCTGGAAGGCATCAGTAAATATGTGCAAAGCATGCCAACTTACTCTGAAACGACCTAGACACCTCTGAAAGCATCTCATGGGGTACAGAATCAGCAGTAGCAGTGGAGCAAGGATGAAGATAATAACTACAGCTAGGGCAACAATGGCATACGGAAGGTGCTCTTTACTCAAGTATCTGATTGTTGCATCATAATACAGATACAGTCCAGCTTTTCTGCGATGTTCATTATAAACCGATATTGGAAAAAGTAAAGCACCAGACACAGTTAGTAACTTCAGATAAGAAAGTAGCAGAAACGTAGCAAAAGCATCAATTGTGGAAGCTCTTATATTCCACTGCCTTCTGAAATGTACTAAACACTTGTGAAATGGTTTCCACATGAAAACAATTACCCTGCAGTTGGAATCATGAAGTTCTATAAGCACATAAAAGATAATCATCAGCAACAGAGGGTAGAAGGCAATAGCATAATCCAATACTAAGACCTGAAGGGAAGAAAGATCCAAGCATATTTCTGGGAATACAGTGCGAAGGAAATCCAGGTTCCAAATGCCATACAAAGTAACTCCTATTTGTGCCAGAGTTTTAGGCCAGTTTTGTACTGTGTATGAAATGGTGAGCACTACTGTAGGTGCAGAAACTATTTGGCTAAAGAAAACAAAAGCATTCAGTTGAATTGAAGTGGCACTGATCCTAAAGCAGAGAACAAGAAGTAAGAATACTGTAAGGGGAAGAAATGCTATAGCTATATACTTCAACCAGTTGTAATTGCTATTGTTACACAGTACACATTTTAAACCATAGAAGTAGGCAGGCCATTTATAGCCCTCTTCACACTGCCCACACAATTGTCCAGTTCTGTGCAGATGTCCACACATTATATTGTTGAGCTGAGACACATTATCAAATGGGAGAGAACGAAAGATTTGAGTTGAAGCACAGCCATATACACAAGTACCTGCAACTATAATTCCTGTAGATTCATCATATGTCATGCAATAGCAGTTGTGAATAGCCAGATGATGCGATGAGATGTTACATTGAATTGCTCCATTCAGTGTATCTCCACACTCACAAGAGCCATTCTCAGTGGGGTAGGTCCAGGTGGGGCAGGAGAGGTCAGAAGAGCTATTGTGAGTGTCACTGTGTTGAGAACTATTTGCACTTGTGACTAGTAAATTATTCTGAATATGCCTGGCCACATTTGGAACATTCGTTATGACTGCTGGTGAATTGCCTTTTTCTGGCATTGCAGGCTTGAGGAATCGGCTTCTTTCTACTGGGACAGTGGTATTGAATTCAGTAGATACAATGGTGATAGTTGCCAAAAGCATGGCAATGAGAGTGCCAGCAAATACACTAAACTGCATTATATTCCTTGTGCTAGCTGTATAGCTGTGTCTGTAATGACTCCACTGGTAATTCAGATAATGCGATAACGGGTACCAGTATTGGCATAACAGATTATAAGCTGCCTATTATAGCTCTACAAACAGTTCTACAAATAAATGCAAGCACACACTGAATCAGCATTGGTATGCAAGGTTATCTAGATCAGATAGCTTACATATATATGCACCCACATTGTGGGTAAAATTCACCAGCAAATGCTTTCAATAATAACAAAAATATATTGTTATTGACAGCAAAATTCTGATGACGGTTTTTGAAAGTAAATTTTGATCACAGCAATAACATTTACTACTCATCTGCATCACATAAAAAGTGTAGCCTTGGCATATTGTTATTGATAGCAAATTCCAATGATGACGGTTTTTGAAAGCAAATTCTGATGATGGCAATACATTTACCTACTCATCCGCATCAACTGAAAGTGTACTTGTAGCCTAGCTATTTGTTTTTGTTACTGATACAGATGGGTAAGCACAGTGGATGGCATAATTTACCCACGTGTTCATCTGCAACACTCAAAAAGGGCTATAGTCAAATTGTATACTTTCCACATACAAATAGCTGTATCATGCTCTCCACATATTTACTAATGCTTTTCAGGGTTGGAGTTGTTATGGACGGAAGTAATGGCACACGGTATTCGAGACTGCAAATTACTTCGCTGCAATGTATTGTTTCATCATGCAAATTATTACAGAAGCATCAATAGGTAGTGTAGCTCAGCCATATACAAACCTATAATATGCAATACTATTGAATTTCACCACAATATTGTTATTGAAAGCAACTTCTGGTGACCTTTCACCCACTTGTACATTGGTGGGCATGCATAAGCTATCTAATCAGTGAACAACCCTAGCCTTGCCTCTATAATATATATTCCATTGTTTTAAAATGTCTTTGTGCTGTCTGAGAATGCCTTTGTCTGTGCTAGATAGCATCTTAGCTATACACTAACCTATTCTTCTACGTAACCAGAATGTGATTGGTGCTGTCAGTGTATGTAGTACCCCTTAATCCCTACCATCTGTACTTACACTTGGCAGTGTGGTTACTCTTGATACAAGTGATCTGTATATTATACAATAATGTGTATGCTTGATAATATTGAAAATACACAACAATGACAGCTGCATGACAAAGGCATTACTATAGTGGATTGCACACTTTGTAACAGCCTGACCTGTACTGACACTACTAGTATCATGACTTGTACTGATAATACAATACTATAGTGAATAAGTATATGATTCTCTAGACTGTGAGATATTTTAAGTTTATTGGTTCCTGCAGTTGTTTTTATCAGAACTGAGAATACAATAACAGTATATTTTTTCTCCGTATACTGAAACATAATCCATAGTTGCTCAACTTGTGATCTGGTGTGCCAAGCTTCGATCCAGTACACATCATAAAGATCTGCATTCAAGTTAGACAACACTAGCTTGAGTGTCTGATGGCAGAAATGCTGTTCACCTGCATACGTATTGCTAGGTTCCTGGTATTGCTTACGATAACTGTCACCAGCCTGTTATAGCTACGTTAATAGCAGTGTCAGTAGTTATACACTACACATTATTATTCTTGTGTCAGCATATATTATCTGCAATGAATGCATTGCTTTACGCTTAGCATATGGCCAACCTGTAGTAACTAAACCTAATGTCTTACTAAACAAGCTGAAAATACTGTGAGGGAATAAGGTAGTAATAATAATAACATACCCATGTTACTCCCTTAGCGCTTACGCCATTGACCACGCACCCACAGACGCAGGCGGAAATATAGCAATAATTTATACACATGAAAATTTAAGAGTGAATATTGCATAAATTAAGCTGTATGTAAGTATATGAAGACAAATTATCAGTGATCCATTGCAATTAGGTATATACCAGTATACAAGTACACACTAATTGATAAAACTATACACCTCGTAAGGCAGTGTCAGTTGTAACTGCTGGTTCCACTACCTGAAATAAGATATTCCAGTTCTCCTGAAACATTCTCATCTCTAGATCTGCCACCTGCTGCCACTACTCTAGCATGGATGGGTTCTTCACTGTAATGATCTGGGTTGACCATCCGGTCAGGAAGGGAATTCTGTGAGTCTCTTCTCAGCAGGAGCATTCTCGAGTAGCATTTGTTATGAAGCCTGGTACTACAGCAAAGCCAGGCCAAAGTGATGTACAGCAAATAAGCAAAAGGAAGTAGGGATATTAGGAGCAATAATCCAATAAGAGCTGTCCTTTTCACAAAAAAATTCACAGTTGTAGTATTATTAATCGATGCCACTGCAAATGATATCATTAGAAAAACAGCTAATAGGACAGCCAGTACAGTGTCAATAGTGTTATACAGATAATATTTGTGTTTATATGGCTGAAGTACAGCTATTAAAATGGAAAATACAAAGACTGTTATACTTTCCCAGATGAAAGCAATTGCGCTACTCGATGATTCTAAAATAATTTGCATGATAATACGTACTAGAAGATATAATGCAGCAAAGTATCGGCAGTCTCGAGTGCCATTAGTTCCATCCTTGTAACAACCCTGGAAGGAATCAGCAAATATGTGTAAAGCATGCCACCTTACTCTGAACCGACCAAGGCACCTCTGAAAGCATCTCATGGGGTACAGAATCAGCAGTAGCAGTGGAGCAAGGATGAAGATGAAAACTACAGCCAGGGCAACAATGGCATACGGAAGGTGCTCTTCACTGAAGTATCTGATTGCTGTATCATAATACAAATAGAGTCCAATTTTTCTATGATGTTCATTGTAAACCCATCTTGGAAATAATAGAGCACCTGATACAGTTAGTAACTTTACATAAGAAAGCAGCAAAAAGGTAGCAAAAGCATCGACTGTCGAAGCTCTTATATTCCACTGACTTCTGAAACGTGCCAAGCACTTGTAAAATGGTTTCCACATGTAAACAATTAGCCTGCAGTTGGAATCATGAAGTTCAATAAGCACATAAAAGATGATCATCAGCAACAGAGGGTAGATGGCAATAGCATAATCCAGTGCTAAGACCTGGAGGGAAGAAAGATCCAAGCATATTTCTGGGAATACAGTGCGAAAGAAATCCAGGTTCCAAATGCCATACAAAGTAACTCCTATTTGTGCCAGAGTTTTAGGCCAGTTTTGTACTGTGTATGTAATGGCAATCACTACTATAGGTGCAGTAACTACTTGGCTAAAGAATACAAAAGCATTCAGTTGAACTGAAGTGGCACTGATCCTAAAGCAGAGAACAATAAGTAAGAAGACTGTAAGAGGAAGAAATGCTATAACTATGTATTTCAACCAATTATAGCTACTGTTATTGCACAGTGTACATTTTAAACCATAGAAATAGGCAGGCTGTTTATAGCCCTCTTCACACTGCCCACACAGCTGTCCAGTTCTGTGCAGATGTCCACACATTCTAGTGTTTAGCTGAGACACATTATTAAATGGGAGGGAAAGAAAGACTTGAGTTGAAGTACAGCCATATATACTAGGACCTGCAACTGTACTTCCTGTGGATTCATCATACGTCATGCAGTAGCAGTTGTGAATAGCCAGATGATGCGATGAGATGTTACATTGAATTACTCCATTCAGTGTATCTCCACACTCACAAGAGCCATTGTTAGTTAGGTAGGTCCAGGTGGGGCAGGAGAGGTCATAATCGGAAGAGGTATTGTTGTGTTCTGTTACTAGCGAAATATTCTCACTTGCAGCTAGTAAAGGAATATCTGCTGTTAAGACTACTAGTGAGTTGTCTCTTTGTGGAAATATATGTCTGAGAAATCGCCTCCTGTCTGACTCCATGCTTCTTTCGCGACCATTTTCCCCGAGTACGTCGACAGCATACACAACAGCAATACTTGCCAAAACTATGGCAATGAGAGAACTAGTAGTTACACTAAATTGCATTACGCGCCTTGTGTCAGTATCTAGCTATATAGTTGCGTCTGTAATGACTTGAACTATGACCAATTCAGTTCATACGATACCTGGGTAGCTAGATACTAATACTGGCACAACAGAGCTTCAGTTTGCTAGCTATTATAAGCAGTTCTATGCAACTACTGCAAACCCACACTGAAATCAGGATACCTGCACTGCAAAAACAGGAGGGTTGTTTTAACCCAGCTTGTTTACCACAGTTGCATTTTAAAGATCAAAAACAACCCTCATGTTTTTGCATGCACACAATTTAAGTTTCAAAAACAACCCTCATATTTTTTGCAGTGCATGCACAAAACAAGAGGATTGTTTTTGATCCTTCAATTGCAATTGTGGTAAACAAGCTGGGTTAAAACAACCCTCCTGTTTTTGCAGTGTGGGGGTATGTATGGCTATAAAGATTAGATGGCTCAGCTATCTGTGCTCACACTAAAACTTTATGTAACTGAAACTGAACCGGAGGTTGAGGCAGCCTACACTGTAAAAACATGAGTGGTTGTTTTAACTCAGCTTAGTTACCATAGGTGCAATTTATAAAGGGTCAAAAACAACACTTGTGGTTGTTTTTGACCCTTAGCTAAATTGCAACTAGCTGGGTTTAAACAACCTTCATGTTTTTGCAGTGTGCAAAAGCATGGCAATGAGAGTGCCAGCAAATACACTAAACTGCATTATAATCCTTGTGCTAGCTGTATAGCTGTGTCTGTAATGACTCCACTGGTAATTCAGATAATGCGATAACGGGTACCAGTATTGGCATAACAGATTATAAGCTACCTATTATAGCTCTACAAACAGTTCTACAAATAAATGCAAGCACACACTGAATCAGCATTGGTATGCAAGGTTATCTAGATCAGATAGCTTACATATATATGCACCCACATTGTGGGTAAAATTCACCAGCAATTGCTTTCAATAATAACAAAAATATATTGTTATTGACAGCAAAATTCTGATGACAGTTTTTGAAAGTAAATTTTGATCACAGCAATAACATTTACTACTCATCTGCATCACATAAAAAGTGTAGCCTTGGCATATTGTTATTGATAGCAAATTCCGATGATGACGGTTTTTGAAAGCAAATTCTGATGATGGCAATACATTTACCTACTCATCCGCATCAACTGAAAGTGTACTTGTAGCCTAGCTATTTGTTTTTGTTACTGATACAGATGGGTAAGCACAGTGGATAGCATAATTTACCCACGTGTTCATCAGCAACACTCAAAAAGGGCTATAGTCAAAATTCTCTGAATTTATATATATATACTTTCCACATACAAATAGCTGTATCATGCTCTCCACATATTTACTAATGCTTTTCAGGGCTGGAGTTGTTATGGATGGAAGTAATGGCACACGGTATTCGAGACTGCAAATTACTTCGCTGCAATGTATTGTTTCATCATGCAAATTATTACAGAAGCATCAATAGGTAGTGTAGCTCAGCCATATACAAACCTATAATATGCAATACTATTGAATTTCACCACAATATTGTTATTGAAAACAAATTCTGGTGACCTTTCACCCACTTGTACATTGGTGGGCATGCATAAGCTATCTAATCAGTGAACAACCCTAGCCTTGCCTCTATAATATATATTCCATTGTTTTAAAATGTCTTTGTGCTGTCTGAGAATGCCTTTGTCTGTGCTAGATAGCATCTTAGCTATACACTAACCTATTCTTCTACGTAACCAGAATGTGATTGGTGCTGTCAGTGTATGTAGTACCCCTTAATCCCTACCATCTGTACTTACACTTGGCAGTGTGGTTACTCTTGATACAAGTGATCTGTATATTATACAATAATGTGTATGCTTGATAATATTGAAAATACACAACAATGACAGCTGCATGACAAAGGCATTACTATAGTGGATTGCACACTTTGTAACAGCCTGACCTGTACTGACACTACTAGTATCGTGACTTGTACTGATAATACAATACTATAGTGAATAAGTATATGATTCTCTAGACTGTGAGATATTTTAAGTTTATTGGTTCCTGCAGTTGTTTTTATCAGAACTGAGAATACAATAACAGTATATTTTTTCTCCGTATACTGAAACATAATCCATAGTTGTTCACCTTGTGATCTGGTGTGCCAAGCTTCGATCCAGTACACATCATAAAGATCTGCATTCAAGTTAGACAACACTAGCTTGAGTGTCTGATGGCAGAAATGCTGTTCACCTGCATACGTATTGCTAGGTTCCTGGTATTGCTTACGATAACTGTCACCAATCTGTTATAGCTACGTTAATAGCAGTGTCAGTAGTTATACACTACACATTATTATTCTTGTGTCAGCATATATTATCTGCAATGAATGCATTGCTTTACGCTTAGCATATGGCCAACCTGTAGTAACTAAACCTAATGTCTTACTAAACAAGCTGAAAATACTGTGAGGGAATAAGGTAGTAATAATAATAACATACCCATGTTACTCCCTTAGCGCTTACGCCATTGACCACGCACCCACAGATGCAGGCGGAAATATAGCAATAATTTATACACATGAAAATTTAAGAGTGAATATTGCATAAATTAAGCTGTATGTAAGTATATGAAGACAAATTATCAGTGATCCATTGCAATTAGGTATATACCAGTATACAAGTGCACACTAATTGATAAAACTATACACCTTGTAAGGCAGTGTCAGTTGTAACTGCTGGTTCCACTACCTGAAATAAGATATTCCAGTTCTCCTGAAACATTCTCATCTCTAGATCTGCCACCTGCTGCCACTACTGTGACATGGATGGGTTCTTCACTGTAATGATCTGGGTTGACCATCCGGTCAGGAAGGGAATTCTGTGAGTCTCTTCTCAGCAGGAACATTCTCGAGTAGCATTTGTTACGAAGCCTAGTACTACAACAAAGCCAGGCCAAAGTGATGTATAGCAAGTAGGCAAGTGGAAGTAGTGACATTAGGAGCAATAGTCCAACAAGGGCTGTCCTTTTCACAAAGAAATTCACAGTTGTAGTACTATTAATTGATGCCGATGCAAATGATGTCATTAGAAAAACAGCTAAAAGGACAGTCAGTACAGTGTCTATAGTGTTATACAGATAGCGAAATGTTCTTACTTACAGCTAGTAAAGGAATATCTTTTGTTATGACAGCTGGTAAATTGTCTCTTTGTGGAAATATATGTCTGAGAAATCGCCTCCTGTCTGACTCCAGGCTTCTTTCGCGACCATTTTCCACGAGTACGTCGACAGCATACACAACGGCAATACTTGCCAAAACTATGGCAATGAGAGAACCAGTATTTACACTAAATAGCATTACAAGCCTTGTGTCAGTATCTAGCCATATAGCTGTGTCTGTAATGACTTGAACTATGACACATTCAGTTCATACGATACCTGGGTAGCTAGCTACTAGTACTGGCACAACAGAACTTCAGTTTGCTAGCTATAGTAGTTCTATGCATCTACTGCAAACACACACTGAAATCAGGATACCTGGGGGTATGTATGGCTATCAAGATTAGATGGCTCAGCTATCTGTGTTCACACTAAGACTTTATGTAACCGAAACTGTACCGGAGGTTGAGGCAGCCTACATGTACATATATGTGCATATATCGTAGATAGTCAATATAAGAGTAGAGTCTGAAATACACATGAAAGCCTGAGTAGGAGTTTGCAATAGCCAATACTGAAAGTGTAGTTATAGAGATAGCTATAACAATGTCTACATCAAAGCATAATGTTACTGTGTTTTCTAGACATTCTGACTCTTACAAAATGCACATGTATGCTTGATTGCTATCTCTCTAACTCTTACTCAGGCTTTTAGTATGTACATTGGCTGTTGTCTTTGGGGTTAGTTCACTGTCTGTAGTATACAGATTTTTACAAAACACCCAATATAAAAACAAAACACTAGATGCATTATATAACTTGGCTGGTTATGAACTAGCGAGGAATGTGGGTTACCAAATCAATTAGTATGCATAATAAACAGAAAATTTGGAGTACGTCAAACTTGTAACACAGAAGTTTTATTTCAGTATTGGCATATGAAATTACATCCATTTTGTTCACAAAGTGTGTGTAGCTAGCTATTCTTCCTTTGTCTGTGAAGAGAGTTCAATTGTGTGCACATGATTCTCTGATGCAGGTTGGTCTTGTTTTGACAGATGTAGGCTAGATTTTATTGTCATTTTCGCATTCGCTTTTTCCAACCCTGGCTGCATTCCTTTGGACTGGGAGATACTTGTTAACTGCAGATCAGCTATTTGACTGCTGGGTTTCGTAGTCGTCAGGTTTATTTGTCCCCGTACACTCAGAAAAAGATAGTAGACTTTGGGGACAAAGAGACATCCGAGTATGGTGCTGGCACTCAGGACAATAGCATATACTTGAGAAGTGGTTTGGTATACAGCACCGAGAGCAGCAGTTCCAAAGTAGGTTGGAATAAATGCCAGCCAGAGGATGACAAGCGTATAGGCTGTGAGGTTGATATACTTTGTCTCATTGAAGTTCTTTGGGATCTTTCTCGTAACAAAAGCAAAGAACGTAGCAAGGAGCAACAGGACAAGGTTGTATCCAAGTGAGACGGAAAGTCCTGTGTAGGGATTTTCCCCACACTTCAGGTCAGTACTGCCAACAGTGTAGGTGTACACCGCTTCTGTTTTCTCTACCACCAGCCACACACCTGCTATTATAACCTGGACTGTCACTAGTAAAAGCGTAAAACTGACCTGACTCAGTGGGCTAATAAGAGGAGGTGCGCTAGCAGATATTTGGCGACGATTGAATATACGATAAATTCGAACGGTTTTGACCAAGAGGGCACTGAAGCAAAGTGCAAAGCAAAAGCCTAATCCGAATCGTCTGATGGCACAAACTGGAGCTGATGGTATTATGATGTAGAAGAAGGGCATTACGTAGCACAGGAGTATGCCAGTCAGGAGTAAGGCACTGAGCTCTCGGCTGGTTGCCTTAATGATCTTGTGCTTATAGTAGAACAGGAATACAATGATGATGAATGAGGTGACGAGAACTCCAAAGCATGTGATGATTAGTGCTATAATAGCCCAAACATTGGAAGCATTGAAGTAAGTGACTGCAAGGAGAACACATTCAGTTTTTTTGTCATCTGGTGCATAGCCTAAGCCACAAGCTGTACAAGCTGAACCATTGCTGACATCCATAGAACCCTGGCAAGGTTTGCAAATCCAACAACAATCAGCCTGTCCTTGTAAGAGCTCTGGATACTCCCCTCCCATACAAGGTTTGCTGCAATCAGACTGTGGTTTTCCTCTGATTTTATTCCAAATCACGTCAGCAAAGAAGGTAAAAGGTTTTGTTTTCAGTTTGCTGTGCCAGATAGCAACGTTGCATATATTGTAGGTTTCCTCCTCTTCATTGAACTGCAGATTTTTGATCCAATAATCCCCCATCTGGTCTCCGTTTTCATCAAAGTCAATCAGGTCTGTTGACTCACCATTAAAGCTGACATTTCGTAAATACTGCAAAAGGAGTTCTCCATTGATGGCCATAGGTCCTTTATCATTCACCAGTATTGCTTTACAAAGCTCTGTTCCATTGCACTTGTCTTGTTGAAGGTTATGAATAGCATGGGCAAATGCATTGACAGCATCAATCTCAAAGGACAATACGCTATGTTGTCTGTACCCTGTTTCAGGAGATATGGTTTTGTTTGTGTCGCAGTTAGGTAGGGAGCAGTTGAAGTAGTACTCCCAGTATTCTTCAAACCAAGGGTTGGAGGTGTAGTTCTTGATGTGCAGACTCTGGAAGTATTTATCAAAACCAATGCTATTATTCTGCATGGGAATCACACTGAGGAGGTTTTGAGCGATACTGAGATATTTTTCTGATAAGCTATCCCCCCACGAGTCTGTACCAATCCAGACTAGTTCTCTTTTAGCAAATTCGGAGTCTGATTTCCTTCTTTTGTCAACAGCTTCCAACATTCCCTCTGCAGTAGCAGTATGCCCAAACAGAACTATAACAGTTGCATTGCTGACATAAGGCTTCATAATGGTGTCCACAGCGTTCTCATAGTCTAGTAATGTTGCTTGCTTTCTGGGATAAGGAATCTCAATGCGTTCAGCTATGCATCTTTGTGTGCCATTATGACTCTCCAGAATATTAATAAACTCTTCAATCCCTTCTGAACCATATACATCATCAGAATTGACAGCAACAACGTATGTCCAATTGAAGTAGGCGACAAGGTCAGCTAGTGCTCTAGCTTGGAAGCTGTCAGGGGATATTGTACGAAGGAAATACTCATATTGTGACTTGTCACTCAGAGTCTGGGCAGTAGAGAAGAAGCTGATTTGGGGAATGTCAAACAATTGGAGGAGGTTTGCTATTGCAATCGAAGCAGAACTAAGTGATGCTCCAATCACCCCTGAAACACCATGCACTGTCTGGTCATCAGCTGGTGGGATTATCCGAGCACTGACAAAATGCAGAACCTCTTCTAAAGCAGTGTTAACAAGTGTGCAGGAGTCACGAATCTCAAAACCAAGTTTGATTCCAGGCAGGAGGTAAGGATCATT
The DNA here is from genome assembly GCA_963921505.1 of Phakellia ventilabrum. Classification (NCBI taxonomy): domain Eukaryota; kingdom Metazoa; phylum Porifera; class Demospongiae; order Axinellida; family Axinellidae; genus Phakellia; species Phakellia ventilabrum. The sequence goes on along the minus strand of OY997386.1, from coordinate 1,570,578 downwards.
GTTGATTTTACCAGTGACATACGCTATTCCTTCAGAAAATTGGTACTCATTAGAAATTTCGCCACACTCTCCATCCAGACTTCGATGCACCGACACTATACCACCGAGCATGACCACTGGTTCAGTGTAGTGCTCTCCATAGTCAGCATATACTTGTTTTGTGTTCTCAGATGTGGTATGCCTAGTTTGTCCACACTGCAAGCAGCCTACAGCCAAAAGCAGCACAAAGTACAGTGCGCTTGCCATTATGCCTACTGTAGCTGTAGTAGACGTAGACTATACTAAGTACAACATCAGTTTCTTTGAAGGAGATATTTATATACTGAAATGATACCATAAAAGGAAACTAGCTACTGTAAACAGCCGTCAGAGGTTTCCCCACTACAACAGGTATAGGTTGGTGAGGTACATAAGCAGTACATGCCACATGGTATCAGATTCATTATGGTTATCATATCGTTATCGCATGCACCACATTGGTTTCTTTCAAGGAAATGTTTACATGGAACTTTGGATACCCTATAGTGGAAAACTACAAGCTCTACTTTCCACAACAACAGCGCTCTTTTCATATGGTACATGATAAGTACATGCCATGTACATGCACAACAACAGAACTCTTTTCATGGAGTACATGACCTGTACATGGTACATCACAACAACAGCACTCTTTTCATGGGTTACATGGCCAGTACATGCCCCATGCATGCTATACAGGACACCTTTACATGGGGCTGTCATAAAAATAATGATATGTACCTACAATCAGATATTAATGTTCCCTCACTAGTACTAGAACAGCTAGCTATGGGTTCATCGGGCACATAACAAGTACTTACATGCCACATGGTTATATGTACTAGTTGTCTGCAGATTACCACATTAGCTAATTGGTTTCCTTCAAAACTCCAGGCTTCTCTCGAGATCATATTCCACTGGTACCTTGACTTGTGTATACACAATGGTGATAGTTGCCAAGAGCATGGCAATGGCAGTGCCAGCATTTATGGTAAACTGCATTATAAGCCAATGTGCCAGCATCAAGCTGCAATAGCTGGGTCTGTACATGTACAGCAGAACTATGGCAGTACTACAAAATACTGCAAAAATACACAAAAATACACTTAATTAGTATGCATAATAAACAGAAAATGTGGAGCACGTAGAACTTGTAACACAGAAGTTTTATTTCAGTATTGGCATATGAAATTAGCTACATGCATGTTGTTCACAAAGTGTGTGTAGCTAGCTATTCTTCCTTTGTCTGTGAAGAGAGTTCAGTTGTGTGCACATGATTCTCTGATGCAGGTTGGTCTTGTTTTGACAGATGTGGGCTAGATTTTATTGTCATCTTCTCTTTCGCTTTTTCCAACCCTGGCTGCATTCCTTTGGACTGGGAGATACTTGTTAACTGCAGATCAGCTATTTGACTGCTGGGTTTCGTAGTCGTCAGGTTTATTTGTCCCCGTACACTCAGAAAAAGATAGTAGACTTTGGGGACAAAGAGACATCCGAGTATGGTGCTGGCACTCAGGACAATAGCATATACTTGAGAAGTGGTTTGGTATACAGCACCGAGAGCAGCAGTTCCAAAGTAGGTTGGAATAAATGCCAGCCAGAGGATGACAAGTGTATAGGCTGTGACGTTGATACACTTTGTCTCGTTGAAGTTCTTCGGGATCTTTCTTGTGATAAAAGCAAAGAATGTAGCAAGGAGCAACAGGACAAGGTTGTATCCAAGTGAGACGGAAAGTCCTATGTAGGGATTTTCCCCACACTTCAGGTCAGTACTGCCAACAGTGTAGGTGTACACCGCTTCTGTTTTCTCTACCACCAGCCACACACCTGCTATTATAACCTGGACCGTCACTAGTAAAAGCGTAAAACTGACCTGACTCAGTGGGCTAATAAGAGGAGGTGCGCTAGCAGATATTTGGCGACGATTGAATATACGATAAATTCGAACGGTTTTGACCAAGAGGGCACTGAAGCAAAGTGCAAAACAAAAGCATAGTCCAAATCGTCTGATGGCACAAACTGGAGCTGATGGTACTATGATGTAAAAGAAGGGCATTATGTAGCACAGGAGTATGCCAGTCAGGAGTAAGGCACTGAGCTCTCTGCTGGATGCCTTAATGATCTTGTGCTTTTAGTAGAACAGGAATACAATGATGATGAATGAGGTGACCAGGATTCCAAAGCATGTAATGATTAGTGCTGCAATGGCCCAACCATTGGAAGCATTGAAGTAAGTGACTGGAAGGAGAACACATTCAGTTTTTTTGTCATCTGGTGCGTAGCCTAAACCACAAGCTGTACAAGCTGAACCATTGCTGACATCCATAGGACCCTGACAAGGTTTGCAAATCCAACAACAATCAGCCTGTCCTCGTAAGAACTCTGGATACTCCCCTCCCATACAAGGTTTGCTGCAATCAGATTGTGGTTTTCCTCCGATTTTATTCCAAATCACATCAGAAAAGAAGGTAAAAGGTGATGTTTTTCTCTTGCTGTGCCAGATAGCAACATTGCGTATATTGTAGGTTTCCTCCTCTTCATTGAACTGCAGATTTTTGATCCAATAATCCCCCATCTGGTCTCCGTTTTCATCAAAGTCAATCAGTTCTGTTGACTCACCATGAAAGCTGACATTTCGTAAATACTGTAAAAGGAGTTCTCCATTGATGGCAATAGGTCCATTGTCATTTGCCAGTATTGCTTCACAAAGCTCTGTTCCATTGCACTTGTCTTGTTGGAGGTTGTGAATAGCATGGGCAAATGCATTTACAGCATCAATCTCAAAGGACAATGCACTCTGTTGTCTGTACCCTGTTTCAGGAGATATGCTTTTGTTTGTGTCGCAGTTAGGTAGGGAGCAGTTGAAGTAGTACTCCCAGTATTCTTCAAACCAAGGGTTGGAGGTGTAGTTCTCGATGTGCAGACTCTGGAAGTATTCATTAAAACCAATGCTATAATTCTGCATGGGAATCACACTGAGGAGGTTTTGAGCGATACTGAGATATTTTTCTGATAAGGTATCCCCCCACGAGTCTGTACCAATCCAGACCAGTTCTCTTTTAGCAAATTCGGTGTCTGATTTTCTTCTCTTGTCAACAGCCTCCAACATTCCCTCTGCAGTAGCAGTATGCCCAAACAGAACTATAACAGTTGCATTGCTGACATAAGGCTTCATAATGGTGTCCACAGCATTCTCATAGTCTAGTAATGTTGCTTGCTTTCTGGGATAAGGAATCTCAATGCGTTCAGCTATGCATCTTTGTGTAACATTACGACTCTTTAGAATCTTAATAAACTCTTCAATCCCTTCTGAACCATATACATCATCAGAATTGACAGCAACAACGTATGTCCAATCGAAGTAGGCGACAAGGTCAGCTAGTGTTCTAGCTTGGAAGCTGTCAGGGGGTATTGTACGAAGGAAATACTCATACTGTGATTTATCACTCAGAGCCTGGGCAGTAGAGTAGAAGCTGATTTGGGGAATGTCAAACAATTGGAGGAGGTTTGCTATTGCAATCGAAGCAGAACTAAGCGATGCTCCGATCACCCCTGACACACCGTACACTGTCTGCTTATCATCTGGTGGGATTATCCGAGCACTGATGAAATGCAGAACCTCTTCTAAAGCGGTGTTAACAAGTGTGCAGGAGTCACGAATCTCAAAACCAAGTTTGATTCCAGGCAGGAGGTAAGGATCATTGTTTATTTTACCAGTGGCATACGCTATTCCTTCAGAAGTTTGGTACTCATTAGAAATGTCGTCACACTCTCCATCCATACTTCGATGCACCAACACTATACCACCGAGCACGACCACTGGTTCAGTGTAGCGCTCTCCATAGTCAGCATATATGTACTTTGTGTTCTCAGATGTGGTATGCCTAGTTTGTCCACACTGCAAGCAGCCTACAGCCAAAAGCAGCACAAAGTACAGTGCGCTTGCCATTATGCCTACTGTAGCTATAGTAGACGTAGACTATACTAAGTACAACATCGGTTTCTTTGAAGGAGATATTTATATACTGAAATGATACCATAAAAGGAAACTAGCTACTAGATCTATAAACAGCCGTCAGAGGTTCCCCCACTACAACAGGTAGGTTGGTGAGGTAGATAAGCAGTACATGCCACATGGTAGCAGATTCATTATGGTTATCATATTATTATCGCATGCACCATATTGGTTTCTTAGGGAAATTTTTACATGGAGCTTTGGATACCCTATAGTGGAAAACTACAAGCTCTTACTATCCACAACAACAGCGCTCTTTTGATACCTACAATCAGATATAATGTTCCCCCACTAGTACTAGAACAGCTATAGGTTCATCGGGCACATAACGAGTACTTACATTCCACATGGTTATAGGTACTAGTTGTCTGCAGATTACCACATTAGCTAATTGGTTTCCTTCAAAACTCCAGGCTTCTCTCAAGATCATATTCCACTGGTACCTTGACTTGTGTATACACAATGGTGATAGTTGCCAAAAGCATGGCAATGGCAGTGCCAGCATTTACGGTAAACTGCATTATAAGCCAATGTTACTGCATTATAAGCCAATTATTACAGAAGCATCAATAAGTAGTGCAGCTCAGCCATATTATGCAATACTATTGAAATTCAACACAATATTGTTATTGAAAGAAAATTCTGGTCACCTTTCACCCACTTGTACATTGGTGTGCACACATAAGCTATCTAATCAGTGAACAACCCTAGCCTTGTTTCTATAATATAATTATATTCCATTGTTTAAAAATGTCTTTGTGCTGTCTGAGAATGTCTTTGTCTGTGCTAGATAGAATATTAGCAATACACCAACCTATACTCTTCTACGTATCCAGAATGTGATTGGTGCTGTCAGTGTATGTAGTACTCCTTAGTCCCTACAAGGTGAGCAACTATGGATTATGTTTCAGTATACTATTATTGTATTCCCAGTTCTGATAAGATCAACTGCAGGAACCAATAAACTTAAAATATCTCACTGTCTAGAGAATCATATACTCATTCACTATAGTATTGTATTATCAGTACAAGTCATGATACTAGTAGTGTCAGTACAGGTCAGGCTGTTACAAAGTGTGCAATCCACTATAGTATTAATTGGCACAGCCATTGCAATGCCTTTGTCATGCAGCTGTCATTGTTGTGTATTTTCAATATAACCACGCATACACATTATTGTATAATGTTCACATCACTAGCTAATTAGTATCAAGAGTAACCACACTGCAAAATGTACATACAGCTGGTGCATATGATCTGGTGTGCCAAGCTTCGATCCAGTACACATCATAAAGATCTGCATTCAAGTGCAACGCTAGCTTGAGTGTCTGATGGCTGAAATGCTGTTCACCTGCATGTGTATTGCTAGGTTCCTGGTATTGTTTACGAGAACTGTCACCAGCCTGTTATAGCTACGTTAATAGCAGTGTCAGTAGTTATACACTACACATTATTATTCTCGTGCCAGCATACATTATCTGCAATGAATGCATTGCTTTAGTGCAAGACATTTAGCATATGGCCAACCTGTAGAAACTAAACCTAATGTCTTATTAAACAAGATGAAAATACTGTGAGGAAACAAAGTAGTAATAATAATAATATACTCATGTTACTCCCACAGACGCAGGTGGAAAAATAGCAATAATTTATAAACATGAAAATTTAAAAGTGAATATTGCACAAATTAAGCTGTATGTAAGTATATGAAGTCAAATTATCAGTGATCTATTGTACTAGTATGCCAGTATACAAGTACACACGAAACTGATAAAACTATACACCTCGTAAGGCAGTGTCAGTTGTAACTGCTGGTTCCACTACCTGAAATAAGATATTCCAGTTCTCCTGAAACATTCTCATCTCTAGATCTGACATTTGCTGCCACTACTGTGACACGGCTGGGTTCTTCACTGTAATGATCTGGGTTGACCAACCGGTCAGGAAGGAAGTTCTGTGAGTCTCTTCTCAGCAGGAGCATTCTCGAGTAACATTTGTTACGAAGCCTTGTGCTACAGCAAAGCCAGGCCAAAGTGATGTACAGCAAGTAGGCAAGTGGAAGTAGTGACATTAGGAGCAATAGTCCAATAAGAGCTGTCCTTTTCACAAAAAAATTCACAGTTGTAGTATTATTAATTGATGAGAATGCAAATGATATCATTAGAAAAACAGCTAATAGGACAGCCAGTACAGTGTCAATAGTGTTATACAGATAATATCTGTGTTTATACGGCTGAAGTACAGCTATTAAAATGGAAAATACAAAGACTGTTATACTTTCCCAGATGAAAACAATTACGCTACTCGATGATTCTAAAATAATTTGCATGATAATACGTACTAGAAGATATAATGCAGCAAAGTATCGGCAGTCTCGAGTGCCATTAGTTCCATCCTTGTAACAACCCTGGAAGGAATCAGCAAATATGTGTAAAGCATGCCACCTTACTCTGAACCGACCAAGGCACCTCTGAAAGCATCTCATGGGGTACAGAATCAGCAGTAGCAGTGGAGCAAGGATGAAGATGAAAACTACAGCCAGGGCAACAATGGCATACGGAAGGTGCTCTTCACTGAAGTATCTGATTGCTGCATCATAATATAAATAGAGTCCAATTTTTCTATGATGTTCATTGTAAACCCATCTTGGAAATAATAGAGCACCTGATACAGTTAGTAACTTTACATAAGAAAGCAGCAAAAAGGTAGCAAAAGCATCGACTGTTGAAGCTCTTATATTCCACTGACTTCTGAAACGTGCCAAGCACTTGTAAAATGGTTTCCACATGTAAACAATTGGCCTGCAGTTTGAATCATGAAGTTCAATAAGCACATAAAAGATGATCATCAGCAACAGAGGGTAGAAGGCAATAGCATAATCCAGTGCTAAGACCTGGAGAGAAGAAAGATTCAAGCATATTTCTGGGAATACAGTGCGAAAGAAATCCAGGTTCCAAATGCCATACAAAGTAACTCCTATTTGTCCCAGAGTTTTAGGCCAGTTTTGTACTGTGTCTGTAATGGCAATCACTACTATAGGTGCAGAAACTACTTGGCTAAAGAATACAAAAGCATTCAGTTGAACTGAAGTGGCACTGATCCTAAAGCAGAGAACAATAAGTAAGAAGACTGTAAGAGGAAGAAATGCTATAACTATGTATTTCAACCAATTATAGCTACTGTTATTGCACAGTGTACATTTTAAACCGTAGAAATAGGCAGGCTGTTTATAGCCCTCTTCACACTGCCCACACAGCTGTCCAGTTCTGTGCAGATGTCCACACATTCTAGTGTTTAGCTGAGACACATTATTAAATGGGAGGGAAAGAAAGCCTTGAGTTGAAGTACAGCCATACACACTAGGACCTGCAACTGTACTTCCTGTGGATTCATCATACGTCATGCAGTAGCAGACATGAATACCCAGATATTGTGAAGACATGTTACATTGAATTGCTCCATTCAGTGTATCTCCACACTCACAGGAGCCATTCTCAGTGGGGTACGTCCAGGTGGGGCAGGAGAGGTCATAATCGGAAGAGGTATTGTTGTGTTCTGTTACTAGCGAAATATTCTCACTTGCAGCTAGTAAAGGAATATCTTTTGTTATGACAGCTGGTGAGTTGTCTCTTTGTAGAAATATATGTCTGAGAAATCGCCTCCTGTCTGACTCCAGGCTTCTTTCGCGACCATTTCCCCCGAGTACGTCGACAGCATACACAACGGCAATACTTGCCAAAACTATGGCAATGAGAGAACTAGTATTTACACTAAATTGCATTACACGCCTTGTGTCAGTATCTAGCTATATAGCTGCGTCTGTAATGACTTGAACTATGACCAATTCAGTTCATACGATACCTGGGTAGCTAGCTACTAGTACTGGCACAACAGAGCTTCAGTTTGCTAGCTATAGCAGTTCTATACAACTACTGCAAACACACACTGAAATCAGGATACCTGGGGGTATGTATGGCTATCAAGATTAGATGGCTCAGCTATGAGCTAGCCAGCTATCTGTATTCAGACTAAGACTTTATGTAACTGAAACTGAACCGGAGGTTGAGGCAGCCTACACGTACATATATGTGCATATCATAGAAGATTGAGATAGTCAATATAAGAGTAGAGGCTGAAATACACATGAAAGTCTGAGTAGGAGTTTGCAACAGCCAATACAAGCCTTGTGTCAGTATCTAGCTATATAGCTGAGTCTGTAATGATTTGAACTATGAAACATTCAGTTCATACGATACATACCTGGGTAGCTAGCTACTAGTACTGGCACAACAGAACTTCAGTTGGCTACTGCAAACCCACACTGAAATCAGGATACCTAGGGCTATGTATATATGGCTATCAAGATTAGATGGCTCAGCTATCTGTGCTCACACTGAGATCTAGACTTTATGTAACTGAAACTGCATATCATAGAAGATTGAGATAGTCAATAATAAAAGTAGAGACTGAAATACACATGAAAGCCTGAGTGGGAGTTTGCAACAGCCAATACTGAAAGTGTAGTTAGAGATAGCTACAACAATGTACTGTAAAAACATGAATGTTTTTTTTAACCCAGCTTAGTTACCACAGTTGCAATTTATAAAGGGTCAAAAACAACACTCGTGGTTGTTTTTGAACCTTAAATTGCAACTAGCTGGGTTTAAACAACCTTCATGTGTTTGCAGTGTGCATGCATCAAAGCATAATGTTACTGTGTTTTCTAGACATTCTGACTCTTATATACAAAATGTACATGTGTATGCTTGATTCACAAGTTGATTGCTATCTCTCTAACTCCTACTCAGGCTTTTAGTATGTATATTGGCTGTTGTCTTTGGGGTTAGCAATGCATTTACTTACTCATCTACAAAAGGGTAGCCTTGCTGTTTGCTAGATGCAGATGAATAAGCAGCTGATTCATTGTGTTGTTTTCTATTCCGTGGAATTGCTATAGTTATCTGTTGTCGGTATATATAACCCGATACTGCAGGATGTAAAGTCATTGTAGTGTCATTACAGACCCAGATTCTGAGAATATAAATAAATACATGAATCACCTAAAACTGATTACTTCAGTTGCATCAAAAAAATCCTTTAGTTACGTATGTATAAAAAATTATTCCCAATTGGCAATTTAGCCTCAAGAGCTATAACAGACTGCTGTTGCTGTACAGAGTTTTTACCGGAACCATGTGTTGATAAGGCATGGCCACACTTGGTGTCAGGAATAACAAAATCCAAGAATCATTCCATCGTGCAGTTGGAAACAGAATTGCCACAGCTGAAACTCATTGTGGTCACAACACAAAGCCTAGTGAGATTCAAACCCCAGTTTGTTAATCCAGACCTGTTACCTGTCCAAGATTTTTACTACTGGGTCACTGAATCTCTTATGTAGTGAAGCCCACAGTACATGCCCTTCATAATACATGGGCTATGAACACTACAATGTCATATGGGCCCATAAGATTCACTTGAATGTCTATGCATATTTTTACTCATTTTTTGTGCAATCCACAAGTACTTAATTTTGGGATAGCACACTATAGTTCTCCATTTAAGGGGTGCATGATTAGCATTAGAGGACCTCATCCACAAGGATGTGTCATTACTCGAACTCAAGTCTGTAATGGAGACAGTACATCTAACAAAAACAAAATAGCCTACAGTACATTGAATACTGTATGGTTTGGTAGTTATAACCACGGCCTTAATTCTTCTCGGATGTAATTTGGGACTCTTGAAGCTGATTCTGTTCTACAAAGAACAGAATTCCGAAATTTGTATTCTGTTTTCTGTTTCCCACCCAGTAATAATAATGCTTGAAGCCTTCGTATGTAGTATTAGCCATTGATTGTATATACGGCAATTCCCTATGGCAGATTGTTAACCCCTGTACTATTATCATGGAAATTTATTAATGAGCACCGACAGTACCAAAACGAGAACATGAAAACCAATTACAGCAGCAAATAGTACATAATTATAACAAGGTGACTAACATTACAGAAAGAAGTGTCAATATCCATTGTGGTGGTCTTTGGTTGATAAAAGTCTAACAGCTTCATGTAGGCGGCGATCTGCTCTTGATAGTTTTTCAGCTAATACACTGCGTAAGGTAGACTTATCCTTCTGCAGATTCCTCCAATCTCTCAATAGCTTCATGATTCGCTCTCTTGTAGTTAGCTGTGGATCATTTATGCCCATTTTCATATGATCAGGAATATCTAGGTAGGCCAGTAGTATTGTCCAGTCCCGTTCCAACTTCCCCATGATGATCTTGCTGATTTCTTCTAATTCTTCATCCATTAGGAAATCTGAAATAGAAATTACTGTTTCAATGAGACAACTTTAAAGCATAGGTATATGTCACACTAGTCAAAGATAGGAGTATAATATATATATATATATATATATAGTCACTGGCACCACCAACACTGGATTACAGTGGAACCTCGGACACCATTGCAACCCACTTGACATGCCTGCAATATCGAGCCATCCGTATTTCGGAGGCTTCCAGTTATATTTTCTGTAGGCTTGGCAATGAGTATTCAGCATGTGATGGCTTGCATCGTGGCTCTGGCTAGTACATGACGGCTGGATCTGGCCTACTGCAAAGGCTGTCAATGCCTAGCCAGAGACTAAAGGCAATAGCATGTAATATTGAGTCATTGAATCTGGCAGTACAGGTGAGTATCCTTGAGAAGTAGATGATATATAACATCACCGCAAGTTGGCGATGATTCTGAGAGTCACATGTCATAAAGAAACGTACGCTTTAAATTATCAACGTCTGCATTATTGTATGAATTTAGTACAGTCAAGGTAATGGTGGGACTGGAAAACCTGTCCAATTTACGGAATAGCGAGGTGTTCGCATTTGGAAGGGCAGTAATGTATTGCAGGTATAGGAGTTCCAATCAAGAGTCAAGTATGTTCCTATATCACTGTCACCTAGATATATATTGGCAATTCCGAGCCCTACCATGATCACTTAAGATCCTGTAGTCAAACCATGCTGTTCCTGCTACTCCTCTGTTTAATGGACAGGTAAGTGAATTACTAGGGGAATGTTCAGCTAAGACTGTTTTCCATGCATCCTAAGTTTAGTATGCCCCTAACTCTGCAGCTATATATACGTAGATTTGCACTTGCCTTGATTCTGCCCACACTGCCACACATCACCAGCCATGTATGTCGGAGCCTGCAGCTGCATAGGGTTACATTGTACTGAGTTGTACGGACTGCCACTGGGTAGATAAGAACCTGTTTCAATGCCTCGCGAATATTCCTGCATAGGAGGGTAAGATAGCAAGGGAATGAAGGATAATTAGAACATTCAACACTTAGAAAATAATTTGTTTTTCAGGCCTTAGCAACAATTTCCATCCTAATACTCAAGTTAACAGCTGGTCTATAGGTAACAGATACACTCCTAGCATAGAAACTTTGCATTGTCAACCTGGAATTAAGATAATGTTCTCTTACAGACGGATAGCTTGTAATGTTGAACATGGGTGCCGGCGATGAGTATGGTGGATGGCCAGTGGCATACGCTGTAGCTAGCCTTTGCAAGGCCAGTGCATCACCATGACGACCTACAGGAAATCAATAATAAACATGTAACCATGCATAAAGTATGGAAAATTCTCAAAAATCCATGTGGATAGATTTATTAACAAAATCACTTTGCTCTAAACAAGGAATGATGCATTCACAATAGGTAAAACCTGGACCATTCTTATACTAGGTACAAGAGTCAGCTGCATGTGCATTTGGTGTGTATATAAAAACCCACTAGATCTCTACAATATAGTCGCAAAATTCTCACCAATGGCGTTCTGCCTCCTATCAACGTAGGGCAGGTGAATCTCCGTCACTAACTCTCCCTTTGCAGCCCCTTGAAAGTGGAAGGTGGCTACGGCACCAGCAGTAGCCGACTGCCCATTGATGCCAACCACAAACCTGGGCAGAAATGCATAATGGCTATTACAAAAGGTTATTTGCCACCAGCAACCAAATTACTCTTTCTCAACAACTTGGAAAATGTCTAAAAACTACCATACTCTTTATAATTGAGAAATTGTCCTGTTTCAACCTAACGTTCTTTCACTTTTGTTTACGTACCTCGGTGGATAGAACTTGAGATTCTCCTGCATTTGTAGATATTCTAGGGAGTGTTCATCAATAATAGTCCAAAAACTGACCTCCTCAGCAGTGATCTGCCAGAGAATATGAAGACGTTTGAGGAATTAATAATGAACCAAAACAATGCAATCAGGCAGCTAACGTTTCTCTTAACAACAGCGTAACACTAAATAGATTTTCTTCTGACATAATACAAGATGTCATACACATACAACGTTACAGACTTTTAATGAGAATTATAAATGGTTAGCTCAACTATTCCAATTTGATTATGTGAGTTTAATCTGACTGTCAGTCTATTTTGTAAAGTACTTTGAAAATCATGACACACAGGTTATTGAAGTGTTTCATTAATCATAGAGTCAGACAGAGATATGAGCATGCAGATGGCCTTATCACATCTAACAACATTAATTTTTTTACAGTATAATTAAGTGGAAAGGTATTCAACTATTGCATACCTCAACATAGTCAACTGTTGCATACCTCAACATAGCCCGATTTAAGGCCCAGCAGCCATCCATCACCCAAAACTCTCCTGAAGTCAATATGGAGGCGAGGCCCGCTTTGCCCGCTAGGCTCCGGGAAAGTGAAGACCATGTCTGTTACATACTGACCAGCATACTGCTGCTGCACTGTCTACAAGAGAGAGAAAAAAATATTGATATTACTTGAAGTGCACAAAATATTCTGCCAAAACTCAGCTATGAATGTCTGCAAAACTATAGGAAGTGATAATATGTTCCTAAAGGATCTTGTTACTGCATTAGACAATTATATGCCCAACAGATTGCTTCTTGTGCTGAGGTATGTAGCTACATGTGCACAAGGCAGATATATGCTAGACACTGGGATTGAGCCTATACATACCTGAATGCAGGTCTCCAAGCTGAAACATAGGACAAAATAAACGCACCAGCACACATCACTGGTCGGGCCCGGCTCTACAGTAAGCAAACTGTATTTGACACGGGGAAATATATCTGGGTAAAAAGGTGCGGTGATGCAGGCGAAACAAAAGCAAGTCGTGCAAAGCGTTCCATAGTTGCTCCCAACTGCAAAGTGCCACTTGCCCTGGGCTGGACTAAATTCAAAATTGCTCCTGCCGTCTGCGTAACAATTTGCCTTCACAAAGGTAAGTTCAAGCAACTGGATATCTTCCTCCTGCCTTATATCGATGCAGTGCTGCAGACATATTTTTATGGGTTTCTGAAACTTGAAGCCATAGTAGTTCTGGACATGCAGCCATATAACTGCAGAAACAGGCTTGTGGTTACTGGGAAATTTAAACGGACCATAGGAACACACGCCAACTTCGATCCTTACTACAGTGTCATCAGGCACAGCACCGACTGGAATCGTAATTGAAAAATTGTGCCTGGAGTCAGTATATACTCCTCCTAATGTTCCACATTCAAGAACGCCTATTGGTTCTATAAAATCGAAAGTGCCAACTTTTAAGTTGTATAGTTTATGGTCTTTAATTTCGAGGGCTGTCAGACGAGACTCAGAGCTTGATGTACTAAGACTATCGGCGCTTGAAGACGAGTGGCTATGATATCCAGAATCCGTGTGCGATAGGAGCTCCTCTGGCTGCAGGGACGTGGGACTTGCACTGTCATGCAATACTGGTGGGTGGGTATCAAGACAGTGTTCGGCTTCAGGTGACCCTCTTCCAGTAACCGTACACAAAGTAGAAGGTATGTGTAGCTCAGGCAAACAAATGCTAGGTCTCCGCCTATTGATCAGTGATTCGGCTGGATAAGACGATTCGTGACATCTTTCAGATCTACGCGGCAACCATGAAGTAAACTTCAAAGCTTTCCTGACTTTCAAGAGATATAGACATGAGTAGCACGTTCCTATAGAAGCTACAATAATTAGAAACATCAGGCCGGTTGTTGCAGCTGCAAACACTGCCATATCCATATTGGCCTTACTATCCCCAGATGTTGGTGCTAAGGGTAAGAGGTTTGTGTGTGTGCATGTGTGTGTATGACCACAGCAAGATAGTCAGCAGTTTCTATATACTGTTTTTACAGTAATGGCTGTGTAATGTTCCTGATGCCCACATAGTTGTGACAGTACAGGATTATAATCCGGGCATTGTACACGTGCATATGTCACAATATGTGAGGCTGCTTGTGTTCCATTCATTCAAGCGTCGAGAATACTGCAGTACTGCTGGTGGCTGGTGGAGTCTAGGCCAGATGTATGGCTGTTTTTTTTTGCTCGCAAATCGTTGTAAATCGATGTAGAATAGCACATTAAGGTACTTTTCTCTGTCTGTACCTAATTTCTGCGTGTCTGCACTGCCAGCCTAACATTTCTGTGCTAAAATGACGCTAGGCTCAGGTTGAATGGGTAGCGTTGCCATAGCTACTGGCAGTCCATCACGCTTTCTACAGTTGTGGGGAGTATTTCATCACAGTATTTTGTTCTTTGAAAGCCTGTATCTTGATGCTAGCTAGTCGGTTTACTGTACTGTGTCTTTACCAAGCTCTATCTAGCTTGCCCCACAGTTCTTGAAGCTTCCCAAAAATCTCTTATCAGAATGACTTAGGCATGGTAAAATTTAGCTGTATCTCTGTCTAGAGGATAACATGAACATAGGCACTGTGGTTTAAGTATTGTTACCATGGTAACAGTATCTACATCCATGTAAAAGATGTGTATCAACTCATGCCTGCCCTCAGCTCCACCTCAGGCATGTATACAATGTAGCTGATTCACAGGGCTATCAGTCAGCTCAAGTGGGTTTACTCTGCAAGAGTAGGTGTAGGGTAAACACATGCACTTCAAGCACTTGAAGAAGGAGGAGCTATCCCACATACCTTGCACCAACTAGTTACATGAACAGAAGCACAACCCATTACTCATTTACTGACTGGAATACTCTTGTGACTCCATTGTGTTGTGCTCCAGCTATCCTACATGTTAGCCAGGCTCTCCTGTTGAAAAATCAAAAAATAGGGAGAGCCTGGTATCTTTTTCACGTGATTAAACGTATTTACGCATAGGTAGGGACTGATTGAAAGATGGCTGCATTTCTCTATCTCTTGTCAGTGACACTGCCTCAGCACTCTACACTGTGCTCGCCTACGCACAATTAAGTCCTTTTTATCCTATTTCTACCCAGCTCTCTCCATTGTAGAGAGGGCCTGGGAACAAGGCTGTCCACATGTAGTAGCTAACAATGATGTGATAGAATAGGAAACCACAATGGCTGATCCAGAGATCAAATAATCTAATTAGTGGGTTCTGGTGGGGGCTCCCCTGGATCTTCCCCCCACAGCAATGGCACATGGAACCCATTCTTAGCCTAATCCCCATTCCCATGCTATATTTTTGGAAGCCTGAAAAGTTCTAACTAACGAATCTTGTTTGCGTGGGCGAACCTTGTGTATTTTGGTAGCTAGCAACAAAGGCAGGCAGCAAACCCACAAAAGAGCAGGTCTTTATCACAGATGGAGAAGTGAACCAATATTTCCAGCAAAAGGTAGAGAAGTGCAGTTGTCTTTCAATCAGCCTCTGCCCTCACCTATCATTAAATCGCATGACAAGGTATACCAGGCTCTCCGGCAGCAAAGCGAAGCACACGTGAGGGCCTGGGAACGAACTCCTAAGTTCAGGGATTCACTCACCAGTGCAGATGACTCCGGCGTCTTCCCAGTGGTAGCAGTCGCGGACTCCCCAGCCGGAAAATTGGCACTCAACGATGTCAGTCTCATTCCCGTGGCAGGTGATATCCTTTAACCATATGGGTCCAGTTCCGATGCCGAAAGTGGCCCTACTTTCTGCTCTCACTACGGGCTCAGCTCCCAGCATCCTGTATGAAGATTAAATCACACACTGTTAATCTTATGCACGATTATGGTATAGGCATCTTAAACAAAAAAATTCTGGGGAGGGGCGATCCCAGCCTCCCCCCTCGTATGAACCCCTGCCAATGTTATTCCCATTTCCATACATGTACTAACACTAGTCCCATTCTCATATGCTGCCAATGTTAGCCCCATTCCCAAGCTCTTCAGTATCCAACAAAATTGGTGGAAGTAGTGTGTGACATAAGGGGGGGTGGGAGGGTTGTGGGTGGAGAAATTGGTGCACTTGCGAGGATGACATACATGAACACAATTTCAGGTTGCTAGACAATAAAGTTCATAGCTGTGTCTGGTTTCCCACCACAAACATCTTGATTAATGTAAGAAATGTGCAGCTAGTATAATATAGAGAGCTAGGGCTTCACAAGACCACAAGCAGCTGCATCAGTATACATGGTCATGTTTAGTGGTTCTGCATCAGTGCACATCATCTTTGTGGTTGTAGCACAACCTCACACTCCACTCTCAGCGGTAGAGCTAGCATCATTCCCAGGCACATGTTTAGTGGTTGTAGCAC
Source organism: Phakellia ventilabrum (assembly GCA_963921505.1). Classification (NCBI taxonomy): domain Eukaryota; kingdom Metazoa; phylum Porifera; class Demospongiae; order Axinellida; family Axinellidae; genus Phakellia; species Phakellia ventilabrum. The sequence goes on along the minus strand of OY997386.1, from coordinate 1,553,990 downwards.
AAATATATTACAGCAGACTTTGAGTCATATTATTATTAATTATTAACACACAAGTGTCTGACCTGCAGACCACATTTGCGGCGTTGAGGTCCCAGCCATCGTCACAGACTGTGCCCCAGGTTCCATTGTGAAGAATTTCCACTCGACCAGATGTGGTTGTGCTGCCGTTCGCCAGCCGGATCATGGGTGTCGCTGTGTGAGAACAAGGCAAAATTAAGGAAACACCTCAAAAAACCAGCCCAGTTGCTCAAGAAACTCTGACTTGATCAGGAGTCAAGGTGTGTGTGTGTGTGTGTGTGTGTGTGTGTGTGTGCATGTGTGCATATGCATGTGTATGTGCGAGTGCATGTGTATGTGTGTATATGTGCATTTTAGTATAACTGTGCAAATACAATATTTCCGGGTTAATCACATAATATTATTATACTTATAACAGTACATTTATCCCTATAGACAAGAATGCATATTTCGCACACTATTTAGTTCAAGAAAGGCTGCCGCTAAATATAGTAATTAACATGGAATCACATGGATTCTCATGCAATTTGGGAATAATTGTACTTGCACTGAAGTAGTAGAAATTCGGTACCAAGACTACAGTCAAACGTCGTCATTTTCTCAGACCATAACAGACTTCTTTGGCATAATAATTACAAATCTTGTGATCTCATTGGCTCTGTCTGGAATGTAAGCAGGTGAAACAAGGTCGCTGGACTGTTTTGCGAGGGGGGAGGAGCCAAGGTCTGGGCACAAGACTACCTAGTCAAGTGTGCAACAGCTCAAAGAAGCCCTGCAGCTGCATACTAGTACATGGTCAGTTGTCCAGTGCAATAGGCAAATGGCAGTTGCTATACTGTTAGCCAGATAGCCTAACCTAATTAAGCACTTGAGAGCAACTGCCATCAGTGGAAAACCAACTTGTGATAGCCTAATCTAATTAAGCACTTGCTAACCACTGCTAGGGCTAGGCGGATTATGCTCGAAAATCTACCTATTATGCTATGCTGCGCTGCTCCAAAAATGTACCTATTATGCTCAACAAACGCCCCTATTATGCTCGATAAATTATCAACAAAACAGCTTTCCTGATTATCTAACTCACTCGCTCTCTGCGTGCCTTTCTGATCGCGTTGGCCGAGTTGGCTTCGCACCAGTGTCTCGCAGTTCGTTTACTCTAACCTACAGTAGCATAGAGGCTCGAAGTTGGCTAAGTAGCGATGTTGGTGAAGAACTAGTTGCCTGTAAGCTGCTGCCAGCCACTTGACTCTCGCTAACAGCGCTGAGATGCTAGTCGTCGCCATCACGGAATCACCACGTGGCCGAGTTTCCGCAAAACTTTAATAAAATGATGTAATTTCCTCAGAAAATTTACCTATTATGCTCGCATTATGCTTGATGCTTTCGCGTACCTATTATGCTCATTTTAATGCCGGCATAATCCGCGCACCCCTAACCACTGCCCACTTGCTCTTTCCTGTGGATAACCATGCATCTTGCAACTACAATGTAGACCCACCCATTAATAGCTCAGGAATGTACACACACACACACAAACAGAGCTACAAACAGTATTTTTAAAATTAATGCTGTATACTTCTACTTTTTGCAATGGAACTAAAATAACCACCACAATATTGGTGTATTACTGATACTGTCAGCTGGGCATGAGAAAGTACTCGGATTATTATTATTCAATACCAATCTGACAAGTATACCATTGAAGTCTGACACCACATAATATAACACTAGAAAATACAAACATAGAATATTATGACATGCCCCAAATTATGATGTACAAAGTTGCTTTAATCTCCCCATGGTGTCCAAAAAGGCACTCTAGAAGGTACGCGCATTGAGCCCACTGTATTAGGCATAATTCTTCTCTTGCACTCTGCAACATACTCAAACAGCACCCTAATTTAATATAATAGTAAACCAATGACTCCGGGATAGGTCAGGAGGGTCTTTGCAGCTCGCGTTCCTGACAAAGTAGCTAAATCAGGGCTGTTTCTTTTGAAGCAATGGTCACTTTCCGATCAAAGCAAGCAGAACGGAAATTCGAGCGAGGATACATGTACTTATCGATGAATCGACATATTTAATATGCCATCAAGACTGACCTTGCGCATTGCAGCCTCCTAACTGCAGCACCATTACGACCAGCTGCAGCTGCAGTATCAACAGCATCTCAACTTTCAGAATCTTGGAGTTTGCAGCTAGCTATATTATCGTACACTCACTCTAAAACTGCAGGCACGACCAGCCGCACGAGGGAGCGTAATTAGGGACTTCCCCGCCCACAATCAGGCGCTTATTATAAAATTTTTGACCAACAACAATTTTTTTTCTAATAATGAATATGCTAATGCATTGCAATTCTGTACTTCTCTGGAATACAGTCCAACAACCCTAAATAGTGGAATGGAGGAGAAAAGGCAATAATACTGCAGAGATAAAAAAAAGGTCAAGTTAAAAATGCTTTAACCTCCAGGCCCTAAGGTAGTCTCGTTCCCAGACCCTCCACACGCACCTCATTGGAAAATTTGTAAAGGAAGGAGGGTCTGGGAAACAGGCATTGCAGTAGGCGCAGCAAAGGAATGTGGGGAATCCAGGAAAATTAAGAAAATTTATATGCTCTGAGGTTGCTTCTGAGGCCCCAAAAATGCTGAAAATTAGCTACAAATAAACTACTGAGTATAAAAAATATCAACTTTAAAATTCTTGGGGGGGGGGGAGGAGGGGGGAGGATCCTAGCCCCCCCCCCCCCCCTGTATGAAACCCAGCTATTCGGGCCTTGTCAGTGCGATGTAGTACCTGGAGTTTACCCACAACTCCTAGCTGACTACCCTCTGCACCTGAAGTTGACCAGTAACTGACTAGTAGCTACAGCTTTTGTTTGATTCACAACAGGCAGTCCCCCGGGCTTATATATAGTGTTCAAAATGCTTATGGGAGTGATGGTCGTTTTTGTGTGGCCATGAAATCTGCTCATGGGTGACCTGAGTATAAATCCACTGGGGGGTTAAATTATTCATAAAATTTTTAGTAACGTGTATGGGCAGAATGGTAGACTAGCTGTCTAGTGGTAGTACCTTTCTTCTCCATCCATTCTCGGTTGAATGCTCTGCCATAGGATCTCTGGAATAAGAGAAGGTTCTTAGCTAACATAAGGGTGCAGCTGCATATGCTGTCGTATACACTAGACCCCATCCATCATGTGTATGAACAGTTAAACGGGATAAAACATGCAGGGCTTCATTTGGGGGGGGGGGGGCAAATCCTCCCCTCCCCTTGGAAACTTTGTACTCTCTTCCCCCCCCTTGGGGATTTCAAACCCATCAAAATGGATACTGCTCATTATACGCATGCCACCCCAAAATGTCTTCCAATGTACTTTTGCCCCCCCCCCCCCCCCTTGGGGATTTTCCTAAATGAACCCCTGGCTTGCACTACGATTAGGTAGATAGACAAACTCCATTTAAGTGGTACTGCCCTTCTTTTGAGACGGCTGGGGTGAGAAGGACTAGGAATGAGGCGGACTGCGAATGAGGCTAAGTCTGCTCATGGAACCTTGAACAGTGTTCACTATCCCGTAATGGCAGCACCATCGTATCCAGGCAACGTTTGCTGCAGAACTAGCCTTGTTACTAGGCCCATGTATGCATTTCCCTTCAGCTAGCTGTGGGCCTCATAGTTTTTGTCATGTGAATGACGCGTAGGGTAGAAGGGTCAATTTTTGCATGGGCAGGGATAGCTGCAGTTCTCAGACAAGCAAGGAAAGCAGCAAAGCTACACTTCTGTACCACAGACGAGTGCTGAGATACTGTCACCAGCAAAAAGTAGAATAGTGCAATCGTCTTTCCTAACAGCCCAGCCCACACATAGTTAAATCACATTCCCAGCCTCTCTAGGTCCTGGGCTGCAGACCCACAATGTAGCTAGCTTTCTGCTGATCAAAGTTGCAAGTTCAGCCCCTTGTGGGTAGCCATACACTCCTTGTGGTTAGCCCTACACCACTCCATGCACCTGCTGCTGTGGTGGCTATGCCACTCCCACTCAGAGGATACACCACCCTTGCTTTGCCAACCTTTTTAGCCTCGTTCCCAGGCTCCACTCCCCAGCTTTTCTCACACCGTGTACACGTTGCGAGAAAAGCTGGGGAGTGGAGCCGTACACGGTGTGAGAAAAGCTGGGGAGTGGAGCCTGGGAACGAGGCTAAACCTTTTCAGATAGCTACAGATTTCAACACTCAGCCTTGAAGAAAAACCACCATAGCTGTGGAGAAAAATCAATTTTTCTCCACGGCTGTGGGATAAAATCTGAGCAAGGAAAGCCTGGGTAAAAGGCTAATATTTATTTAATTCATGGCATCCTCACCTGTCCACTGTCGCATAAGCATGTGACAATCACGTGACCAGGCCCCAAGTCTTTGGCCACCTGCAGAATAAGAGTAACATCAATAGTAGGGAGCACCTCGGTGATGACGTAATCACGTATCTCCGTACCCTGACAGCTGCCGCCACATTCAGTCCCGATGACACCCCCACGAAGAAGCCCTCCTCGTGCAGTAGGTGATAGGTCTACGAGAAGGGAGGGGGGGGGGGGGGGGGGGAGGAGAGAGGGGAGAGGGAGGGGTAAAGGAGAGGGACGGGTGAGGGAATAAAGAGGGAGGGGTGCCTGGAAATTTTTACACACAACAGAGGTACTCAGGGCTTCATTTGGGGGGGGGGGGGGGACGCCTATGGGCCTGCTATTACTTAGCCAGATAGCCTCGTTCGCATGTTGTTACAATATGCAAAAAAAAAGCTGGGAGTGGAGACTGGGAACGTGGCTATAGCCAGACATGACTGCATGTGCTCTCCTAACCTAGATTGTTCAATTGCCCTCCAATTGAGCAAGAACACAAGAGCTGTCACTCACCATCTCCACTGCCTCAGGGTCTGTGACGACAATGGCATAGTCTACCGGTGCCCCCTCCACATTCTGGGTCACCCTACCTTGGCCGATGCCTGCAGCGGGACACAGAACAAGCCTGTATACTACCCTGGATATTATTGGAATATGTCTACAATACTAGGCCAGTATAATATTATTACTAATAATGATATTAATATGTATACATGCGTGGAATACAGGTATGTACACTATGATTTTATCACCTTCTGTGATCGATGAGCCTTCACTTCTCTCCAACTTGCCATGTGTGAAGACATTGTAGAGTACACTGCCCTGTGGGAATAGTAGCCACAGCAACGAATAAACACTTTGATTACCTTCTGAAATTACATGTACATGCACGCTTGTATTAATCCTAAAGTCCATTATTATCAAGAGTCAGGCAGGATAGCCTCTCTGTAGCCTTTTTTGCACCATCACAAAAAGAATGTACGTAAAATGATCTCTTTGTACACAGTCCATAAGTCTACAACTATCGCTTATAGACTAGAAATGAGGCGACGTCAAAAAAATGCCGCAAGATTTCATATCGGTTGGGGTGGGAAAGATGTGCAATAAGCAGATGCGTGGAGAGCCACGCCCCCTTGGCTGCCTGAAACTTTGCTCCCCCCACCCTCCAAAATTTTGTAGTTTAAGCAGTCAGAGATTGCTTGGTGCTCAAAAGGCTACTATTGAATTATTGTGTACCTAAAAGCAAGAAGATTATAATATTGTTACCAAGATTTTAGGGGGAGGGGGGGGGGGGAAATCCCCTCCCTGAATTATTGTGTACCTAAAAGCAAGATGATTATAATATTGTTGCCAAGATTTGAGGAGGGGGGGGGGGGGATATCCCCTCCCTGAATTATTGTGTACCTAAAAGTAGCCTCGTCCTCAGGTTCTAGTGGGCTGCTTTACTCCGCCCACACAAGAGCCTAGGAACGAGGCTATTAACCTAAAAGCAATATGATTATAAGATTGCTTAGGGGTGGGGGTGGAGATGTCCCCTCCCTGTATAAAACCACACTTAGTAATGAGGCTTATTACCGACAGTGAACAATGCTAAGGTAGATTCCAGCTGGTAAAATTACATACACGGTACGTCAAGGAGTGTACACAAACAAGAGTGCTCATTAGCCTCTTTCTCAGGCCCCCCCCTAAAACGGCCCCAGGGGGAGGTCTGGGAACGAGGCTAAGCATTCATTACTGAGTACCTGTGGGTCAGCCAGCACCACTTTAATGTTGGGGTTCTTGCTTTTCAAAAATGCTCCGACCCCTGAAACAAAGTTACATCAGTAAAAGGATACGTACACTGGATGTTCTTTAGTATACCTGCTAGTGTTCCTCCAGTTCCGGTACTGAATGTGACCGCATCCACCTTGCCATCTGGAAATCAAAGACACAGTGTAGCATAAGCCCTAATGGGAGATTCCGATACTGGAACCAGCCAGTGAGACTGTCTGATACCCATGACACTAGAGGGGATATGCTCTATGGAGGGAAGGTCTGTTACTGAGACACATACTGAGAGGGCCTGGTACTGAATCCATAGAGGTCTGGTTCCAAGACCATGCACGTATCGAAGACGAGGACAGCTTGTAGCAGAGTCCATACGGTAAGAATCAGGACAGACCAGTAACTGTGCATGCACATTGAAAAAGATAACAGCGGGTTGATGTGTAGAGAGTGTGTTACAGAGACTCCATATTGAGGATGGGGTCACCAGTGAGACACCTAAAGCAGACTATAGCCAGCCAGTATATACTTATGAAGTTTCTTCAATTCCAACCCGAATTTCACATCAAAAATATCAATTGAAGAAACTTCATAAGCATGAATTCCACTAGCCAACCAAGAGAATACCCTGAACAATCAGCCAGTATATACTACGTACAAACTGTTATTGTTTATCCGTTACCTGTTTGTCTCCATATTTCTGGTCCAGTTGTCTCAAAGTGAGCCTTCCTGTTGGACCTGTTGTCAAACTGATTCGTCCAGACTGCATTCCCCAATGCCTCTGCATACCTCCTCGCCTGAGAAATCAAAATATGGTTTACTTACTCGTTACCATAACAAGTGTATCAGCCATGATCCCCAGTACAAGTTCATGAGCCTTTGAAATAAAGTAGGTCTTCATACCAAGGCCTTCCTTGGTCACATTTATGCAGCTGTGGCCCATTTATAATTTGGATGTGATATGCAAGGGTACATGTATGTGCATTTGAATGCAGGGCTAATACCATCACCATTTGTGTTAACGCAGATAAGTAGCCTCACATATTACAGCCGCTTTCCCTTAATTAGAGCAAAACGCAGATAAGTAGCCTCACATATTACAGCCGCTTTCCCTTAATTAGAGCAAAACTCTTTGCCTGAGCCTGCGAGAAGCTAGTGTCTGCCATGTTTTTGTTCTATCATGAAGTATAAGTTAGGATGATCAAATAATAAGCTAAAGTAGCTCTAACTCCATGACTTGATGCAAAAAGGTGTCTGGATCACATGACTATCACATGACTGTTTGACCTGGTGGTTATAGTTCTCAGGGTTGTCAAAAGGCACGGCCGGGACTGGCCTGACGTCCGCTCCCAGGACTTTCAAGGCATCAATCTTCTCCTGTATAAAGAGAAATACAATACTTGTAATAATCTCATTCCCAGACATAGAGTCTCATTCTCAGAGTGTCAGACCCACTATTACGGGGATAGCCTGAGGCTAAAATGTCACGCAAATTTGGTAAATCTGAAATACTGTTGTTTTTCTGCCAGGTATATGGCTTTGCATTCCCATCATGTTCCAGACTGATTGCACAGTGCATTTGTAACTTTGCAGTTTTAGTGCAACTTTTAAACTACAGGTCCGTTCTACATATGTAGAATTGCAATGGCATCTACTGGGTTGCATGACCTAATGTTATTTGTCATGTGCATACATGTAAGAATGTGTTGATAGCTTTTGATAGCTGGCACAACATGCCACACCCACCGCCCATTACTCCCATATCACATGCCAGGATCATGAGTTCAGTGCAGCTAATGAATACTTACTCAGGCTCAGACTGAGGCTGTGAATATTAAATATCCTGGTGGATGAATCTACTTACAGCCACTCAGCCACAGACCACCGAGTCAGCCTTGTCCCCTGACTCTCCAGGGTCTCCTCTCCACTTGAAAAATTGGGAGCCTGGGGACGAGGCTAGCCTATAGCCTCGTCCCCCGGCCCCCCCCCCCCAAAATAGGAGAGCCTAGGGAATGAGGCTATAGGCTACATGTAGCTATAAGGTTCTGCTTTCTGTATGCCATATCAGGAGGGCCATGAGTGCAGCAAAGCTAGCCTCGTTTCCAGGCTCCACTCCCCAACTTTTCTCGCAGCGTGTAGAAATATGGTGCGAGAAAAGCTGGGGAGTGGAGCCTGGGAACGAGGCTACGGCAAATCCACGTTCATGGGCTCCTGGTCATACAGAAGTGTGTGCTCCTATACAAAGGTAGAAAAGGAGTGTGTGCTACCATGAAACCTTGCCCAGCAAGCCACAACACTCACTAAAGCTTGGTCTAAGGGTCTTTAGTTTAGACTAAACAAGAAACAAAAACAAGTTGCTATTTCATATATACATGTACATGTACATGTACATGTATGCCCCCAGGCCCACTACACATTGTGCTATTAATATGTTGTGGGCCTGTTCTTCCATGATTTAATTACATGTATGTGTGGGGAGAAACTGATCGAATGATGGCTGCACACTTCCTTTCGCTGGAGACAGCTGTTTCAGTGCTTAGACTGTGGTACAAACGGGCTCCAAACTGTTACAGTAGCTACAGCTGCCTTCCTTTGTTACCTAGAGCTGCAACTGTCCTAGCCTCATACCCAGGCCACTCCCCCCCCCCCGAAGAGTCCGACTGCATGGCCTGGGAACGAGGCTACAACTGTCCTCACTGACACAAAAAAGTTCGCCCTTCTACCCTACACATCACACCCATAAGAAAATGTACCAGGCCCACAAGTAGCTAAGTGAAACGTCTGAGTGGGCTTAGGGAAGAGATTGGTGACGAAATCTTTAGTTTTGTGGGGAATGCCAGGCCGAGCCTTGCATAGTGGCGCTCCCATTTCAGAGATAGTACCCCTAACTAGCCTCGCACCCAGCCGTCTCAAATTTTTTCGCTTCCAGTAAGCTGGAAGTCGTCCCAGCTTTTTTTCAGTCCCTTCGCTTCCAGTAAGCTGGAAGCAAAAAAAACAAACTGTGACGGCTGGGTACGAGGATAACCCCTAACATTATGACCACTAATTAAGATTGTGGGATGTTAGCCTCGTTCCCCGGGCTTTCCCAAGCGAGCTCGTGCGGGGAAGCCATGAGAATGAGGCTACGGACAGTCTCACTAGCAAACGGGATCACCTGTGACTGCGTGTCTGGCATGAAGATGACACATTTGTAGCCTAAGGCGTTGCACAGGTGTGCAAGTCCGATTCCCGTGTTGCCGGCAGTTCCTTCCACGATGGTGCCACCTGGCCGTACCAGACCTACGACAGAGAATAGCAAGATTACATTAAAAACACTTGGAAAATAGCAGGATTCTGTAGCAACATAACAAAAATTATTAACTCCATTTGCCTACATCTTCAGGGCATACAACACCAGGTTAGTCTAATATGCTAATTAATGCTGGCATAATTGTTGGGTGTATAGCAGCAAAGAGGAATCTCAATAATTTCAGATTTGGGAGACACGTACGGATTTAGCCTTTTCCCCGTGGAACGAGGCTAGTACGGATTGGACCAGTAACAAAAAGAGCAACATCTGTCCTTAATACAATCTTCTGGTCCTCATTCCCAGGTTCCACTGCCCAGGATTTTATTGCACAGTGGAAAACACGGATACAATTTTTTTACACATATCAAACAATTAACTAAAAATTACTGGGGCAGTGGAGCCTAGGTTGGGAATAGGGCTACATGCAGCGTGGTTATGTGTCTATCTCTCAAGCTACAGAGTGAGATGTCACTATACACTTAACAGCAAACGTGACTGACTCATTGCGGTGACACCAGCAATGACCAAACTGTGCTACGTGACAGTCACTCCGGCCGGACATGTGAACGTGAGCCTGCATTTTGCTACTGCTAATCGCACATGTTCAATAACTGTAGCCTCTCCTGTTCCCTAGTGGTTAGTCCTGGTATCCACAACAATAGCTTACATGTGTAATTTTCGTGTTCACTATAATGCACACTCTAGGAAGGAAGCCCTAGAAGTGACGGCTATTGTAGGGCTTACCAGCTGTGAATTTGCTAATTGCCAATTATCATCGTGAATATCATAGAGCGCACAAAACCCACAAGTGTTTCGAACACAGCCTGGGTATATAAGCAGAGGCCCTGGAGAGGTAGGCTAACTTACCTGGCACAGGGGATACCGTGATCAAGCAGGCGGTTCCCTCAGGTGGAGACTGCGGCATTGCACTTCGCCCGGTTGAAGCTTGCGATTTCCCCAAACGTGGGAAACTCGGGTGCGTAATTTTTGTTAGGGGGGGACTGCGTTCGCGCATCCCCCGCACTATGTCAGAGAACAAAAAACAATGACCATCGATTGCATACTGGAATGACTGTTTGTCAAGTATCATTAACACACAAAACAGCTTTTTGAGATACGGCTGGTCCAAGGCAATAACCGTATGTATCACCTCCATACATATAGGGGTCGTGCTGCTGATGGGGCATACCCAAAAAGTTACTCTAATGAAGTAAATGTAATGTTTTGGCCACAAAACAGTGTGGCTATCAAATTTACCATGTAGTTGTTACCACGGTGTAGTGTAGACAGCTAACACAAGTAGTGTTGCAACTACAGCAAACAGACAGACTCGATATATAATGGTCGGTCGTTATATTGAGTACTGATATTTTGCGGGGGATGCGCGAACGCAGTCCCCCCCTAACAAAAATTACGCACCCGAGTTTCCCACGTTTGGGGAAATCGCAAGCTTCAACTGGGCGAAGTGCAAGGCCGCAGTCTCCACCTGAGGGAACCGCCTGCTTGATCACGGTATCCCCTGTGCCAGGTAAGTTAGCCTGCCTCTCCAGGGCCTCCGCTTATATACCCAGGCTGTGTTCGAAACACTTGTGGGTTTTATAATTGGCAATTAACGAAATGTAGCAAATCTTTCGTTAATTGCCAATTATAAAACCCACAAGTGTTTCGAACACAGCCTGGGTATATAAGCGGAGGCCCTGGAGAGGCAGGCTAACTTACCTGGCACAGGGGATACTGTGATCAAGCAGGCAGTTCCCTCAGGTGGAGACTGCGGCATTGCACTTCGCCCGGTTGAAGCTTGCGATTTCCCCAAACGTGGGAAACTCGGGTGCGTAATTTTTGGTAGGGGGGGACTGCGTTCGCGCATCCCCCGCACATTGTCAAAAAGACAAAAAATGACCTAAGTCAGTTTCTCAACAAACATTAACAGACACCAAATAGTTGAAAATAAGAAGCTGCCTGTGAGATACCAAATAGTGAGATAAGAAGCTGCCCCTGATACCCGGGCGTTCAAGCGCAATATGGTTCAGGCCACAGTGTTCACTTAATTAGCATAGCATAAATGAAAGTGGGTGCAAGCTATCAAATCTACATTGTGTTGTGTGGGTGTGTAAACTAATTAATTTACTACACAGATGGTTTAGGGTAGACTGATTTAATAAAGGAGCTCCAACACACATAGTTTTGTAACTACAGCAAACTGACTGACACAATACATAACTGACGGTCATTAGATTTTGATTTTGAGTGTTGACACTGAGCAGGGGATGCGCGAACGCAGTCCCCCCCTACCAAAAATTACGCACCCGAGTTTCCCACGTTTGGGGAAATCGCAAGCTTCAACCGGGCGAAGTGCAATGCCGCAGTCTCCACTTGAGGGAAGCGCCTGCTTGATCACGGTATCCCCCGTGCCAGGTAAGTTAGCCTGCCTCTCCAGGGCCTCTGCTTATATACCCAGGCTGTGTTCGAAACACTTGTGGGTTTTATAATTGGCAATTAGCGAAATGTAGCGAATTCCACCCATGTGCTTCATCTGCCCATCCCACCCATGAGCTTCATCTGCCCATCCCACCCATGTGCTCCCTCTGCCCATGCCTACCCTTTTCCTCAGCCTCTTTGATGAGGTAGAGCGCTGCTCGGTCCTTCACGGAGCCCCCTGGGTTGAGCATTTCTGCCTTCACTGCGATGGTACAACCAGTGGCTTCGCTCAGCCTGTTTAGCTTGATTAGGGGGGTACTGAAGAGGGAGGGAGGGAGGGAGGGATATGTGAGCAGCAATGTTTCTATAAGCTTAAGTCCTGTCTATAAAGCGGCATTTTCGATAAATGCTGCAGCAGGTTACTCTGATAGACTACAAAGCAGTGATGACAGGCTGAGCTCAGCCAATATTCTAGAAAAAGTCCGTTAAAATTTTAAGACTTTAAAATTCTCCAAAAAGGTTGGCTGCGTGCATCAAACAAGCTTTCGCTAAAATTTATTTCCACAAAAAAAGGTTCACCTATGGTACCCCAAGCCTAGGCCCGCGAAGATTAATAATTATAGGAAGCGGAAAGTACTGGGAATAGTTCAGAATAGTAGGCGTGGAACGTGTGATGAGGCCATGCACGTGCTTTTCTAAGCTGATGCCCACCAGTAGCTTTACCAGTAGTAGTAAGTCCAATTGCTACAGTGTCTCTGAGGCCACTAGCCTAAAATAATGGGAAGTTCCAAGGGAATTATTAGAATAATCTGCCCAGGCCTAGACAAACCTGTGCATATATTATACATACCGGAATAATATAGTAGGCTGTGCATGGTTATAATTATATTCATTTAACACACACGTAGCGATGAGGCCAAACACATGCTCTTTTCATAGTGTCTGTCACATGGTTGATAGTTTGTGGGTTTAATTTCCTGGTGGCTAGTAAAGCAATGAGATTCAGGGCTAGCTTCCCACCAACTGTCTGATAGCTACCTGGTTACTCCTTGGGAATGCCAATGGGGCAGGCTGCAGTGTAAATGTATGCACTTCAGTCTGACGTATAGCCCCTGGTGGCTTTTGCCCACGAAAATTGTAGATCGGTTGGCCTGTGAAACAGACTATTGATTCAAAATCGCCTAATGTACATTGTACTAACCAGCACCAGTGTTTCATTTGGGGGTGGGGCCTGGCCCTCACCCAAAATCTTTTACCATCCTTACATATACAAACTTTTCTAAATGAAACAGTAAAATTACTATAGTGCTGAGTTGTCATGAGTAATGACTATTAAATCAACTTTGGCATATTAACTTACTTTCCAATAGCCCCTCTGAAGCCCTCCACCATTGTCTGTAGAAATAGAAAGAACGAAAATGCTGAACCCCAAATTCGATAGTGTACAAAAATCACTAGGGGTGGTTGATTCTCCAGTACACACTCAGGCAGCACACCAATGAGCTATCCATTAGACCATAGATAGTATATATACTCTAGGGTATATACGATCTATGATTAAACACCCATGGACACTTATCCCCGGGCACTCACTCCAATGCTCCTGCAGGGAGCTGCATGCTTCAGGAGCCGCTTAGAAACAGCTTGTAGCATGGCAGTCGTCTTAGGCGGTACAGACAGAAGTCGTTGAAGGTCCTTTGTGTATAATGCTGCATCGTGCTCGTGTGCCACTCGCCTCTCCAAATAAACGAAGTATCAGCTGGGTTACCGAAAATTATGTAAACTTTTCGCCTGCAGCATGGCCAGTGCAAGTGGAGGCTCCGGTCCTTTACCAACCAGAAAGAGAAGAAACAAGAAGAAAGGGGTTCAATCTCAGAGTAAAGAATTCGATTCTGGAGCTCCAGTGTTCAGCAAGCACTCAATTTCTGATGGAGCCAAGACTTCAGTGGTGGTGAGCTAGCTGATACTGTTGCAAATGGCAGCAAATTTTCTTGCACACTAGTTTATTGTAGCATAGATACTTAACCTGGTTAGGTATCTATGATTGTAGTCCTTTCTTTAGTATGCATCAAGGTTTGTACCCCTAGGCCTACTCCTAGCCTTCTACCATGGCCATGGGCGGGAGGGGAGCACAGTGTCCGATAATCATTCATGATACTGCCTTTCACTCCCACAAAACGCTGTATATAATTTTCACCTTTGACCCTTACACATTTTTGCGAATGAGTTGGCCATGAGCCATAGGTGGTAGAATGAGGGGGGGAAGAGGCAGAGGGGGCTCTAACCCCCCCCACACACACACACACTTTGGCGGCTCTGTAATTTGACATCATTGTCCGCAGTGACGGTGAGTGTCCATGCAGTGCAGATGAAGCAAAAGTCAGAAACACGAGAGCCTATTATGTATAGCTTTACTCTTCAACCTCCCCCCACTCTTTTCATGCTTCCGCTGAGGACAGGCAGGAAATGTTGACATCTGTAGCCTGGCCCAACGCTTAACCCTAACCCTAAGCTAACATACACACATCCTATTGGATGAATACCCACTCCATTTCTTGAATTATCTTATGACAGTCCTCCTTTTCCATTGACCACACGTTTGAGAGCCATTTTGACAGCTGACCTTGCATTGATCTTGGTCACGGTTGTGACTATAGAATTTATCTTAAACACTTAACTGAGGCGGGTGGCTGGAAACTAAGTTACCATTTCTCCTTATACCAATAGAATGAAGGCAGTGTGAAGATGCTACCCGAAAGTCCTAAAACTTCTTTCACGCACATGAAGAAGCAACAGAAGCCAAGCACTAAAGCAAACTTGTCTTTTACCTCAGAAAAACCTGAGCAAATGTCGACACAGAGTACGCAAGCACCACAGTTGTCTGTGGGTGAGGAACTGAAATCGTCTTTTGATGAGGAGTTGGAATGGTGTATTGCACAGCTGCAGCTCGGACTGCTAAGAAAAGACGCCTCAAAAACCCTGAAGCAAGAAAACGAGCGCCACATAAAGACTCTGAACTCAAAGGCACCTCTTCCCCGAAAACGACAGCTCATGAGAAATCTATTTGGTGACTATAGAGCGAAAATGAAAAAGGAACCACTATCTCATGGTTCTCAGAAGCCTGAAATCAGTTCTGTCGAAAAGGAGACTTTAGAAGCAACTGGGAAATTCTATAAAGAGTCTGTATCACACATTCGACCTCAGATGCAGTCTTCGAGTGCTGCATGTAGTGGTGACTCTTCGGAAGCAGTTGTAGTTACAGATTTAATCACTGGTGGCAGTCATGATGCGGAACCCTTTTATTTCAACTTTGAAATTGAACCTGACAGTTGATACGATGGTGTTGTGGCATTCAAAATCAAGCATTTGCCTTGGAAAGAGAATCATGTTCTGTTCATAATTATTCTGCAGTTTGTGTGCTCACACTCGGCTGTAGGAAAAGCAGTGAAAGCCAAACAGGCTGGTGATAATGGCTCATGGCTGTAGAGGCCTGAGCTAGCCTTATTTTCAGGCCTCCCTGCTCTGTGCTAGTGTGAGCAACAAAAGTTGGTGGGTGGAGGCCTGGGAGCGAGGCTAGGCGATCAGTGGACCAAAGTGGCCAAGTGTTTTGGGCAAAATTTGCTTTTTGCTGTCAACACTGGCACTGCATTTTTTGACATTTAGCGTCTAGGCCTGAGTATGATACTAGGCCACTTGCAGCAATGTAAAAAAACGCCAGCAACGAATTATGTATTTGTTTATTACGGTCTATGAATAGTCGAGAATGCGTGGGTGACTCCGGAAATAGAAACATACCGTAAATGGAAAAAGATATAATTTACCGATTTAGGGTGTGTCGGCGTAGGCAGTTTGAATTCATGAAGGAGGTATTTTTTGGGTGGGGACGTAGCTGTTGATCAAATTGAGAAGCCAGAACCTCTGAAAAGAGATCCAGTGAAAGATATTGTGGACTTCTCCATGTAGGAACGTACGGGTGGAGGTAAGCAAAGCCGAGAAGCTAGCTAACGCTTGGTGCAAACTGAGCCCCGCCCCCTTTGTATAGTAGCGTCTCTATGGTGATAACTTTGAGCGCGATGAAGTTAAGCCTCTAATGGGTAACAGGTTCGCACAGGGTGAAATACTGAGTTCTGTGTGTTCTAAAACACGCAAAATGCATTATGGATGTATTAATAATGCTCAGTATAGCTCTGTGGCTACATCTGTAACAGACCTGCTTGTAATTACTTTGCCTTGGGCATTCAATCCTAATACTTATCTTACTTTGTAGTGTGTATATGCTTTGTAGAATGCAAAGTTTACACTTTACTGTCAGGATAAGTAACTGATGGTGCACCCACATTGATAGATAGCTATCAGCATTTGCAAATCAATCTGGTAAGATTGATCTTTATGGCACAGCCAGCACTGCGGCAATATATAAGAGCAATCCCATTTTAAGTAGCAGTTGCTTGATGTACCTACAAGCAAAGCATACAAGAAAGGAGCAGTTTGAAGTCAGATATTGACTTGAGTTTAGCAAGCTTCTCTCGGGGCTACAGTATGAGGTAAAGGTATTGCAAACAGTAGGAGGTCATCATGCATCTGTGTGAAAATGTGTTGCATAAACATGCAGATGAATCATACCAGTTGTCATTTATGATACTTGTACTACCATAATCTTCTACGCTACCTTAGGAAACCTAAATTCGCCATCCAAACAGCAAGCCACACGCCCTCCACTGCAATAGCAACATTGCAACCAAGATGGCGTCGAAAACTCCTGTCTGCGTTGTCGTAATGGCAGCCATCGTTGCCACTCTCTACCTCATCTCGGCAATGGGCCTCCTCTCCTCCATCATAGCATGGCTCTCTCTTGAATTCACTGCAGACCTTCCAAGTGCACTCTCGTTTGCCGTGGGGGTGTTGTCGCTGGGAGCTGGTCTCACGGCCATCCTAATGGTCGGGATATCCCGTCTGAGAAAATGTCTTGGAGTACTGTTTCTATTACTCGCCATTGTCGTCATTCTAGCCGGTGTTGGTCTCCTAACACCATTTACCATCACTTATATTGACACCGGAGATGACGCTATTGGTCAAATCTGCGATGACTGTGAGCAACTCGGAATGGCAACAGTCGATTGCGTGCGATTATGCAAGGATGAATGCTGTTTCACTGACATGAGTGGCCCCCTGTCAATCGTAATCTTAGCTTTCGCAGCAACAGCACTCGCTGCTAGTGTAATTGGACTAGGGGTGGCGGTGGCACATCTCTACTTTGCCCGTAGACAGTCAGACAATGTGAGAAAGCAACTCTGAGTGTTTAGTCCTGTGTGTCTTGGTGTAATAGTTAACTATTGGTTTTATACGCACACAAAGCCAATGCAGGTCGACCTGTACACACACAATGCAGGCTGCATGGATCTCCTCCTTTTGTATCTCTTATGCACCATGCACATCCTGTTTACATGTTTTCACTCTTTTCCACATATAACTATATATAGCAGTTCCATGAATATCCTTTAGAAAACATGATTAATTATTATATGAATACTACATGTTTTATCTTGTAACTGTGCATGCATACATAATGGCGACATCAGTTTCTTCATAAGCACAATGCTAAAAGTTTGCCACGCGAGCTGACATCTGCAACGGCCTTGGCACAAGACATCACATTGCATTTGTACAGACCTATGCATGTATCTATATTGCTGCATAGAATTCAAAGTTAAACACTGTGAACAGCTTGCTAATAATTAATAATAATGAGCAGTATGTTAGCAGATATTAGTAATTATAGCTATAGATTTCTATATATAGCTAGTGCTAATATTGCATGCATGCAGGTGGCCTCGAATCAGATAGAGTTATCCACAGGCCTGTAATAATAATTTTGCCAATCTTTGCTACTGCAAGTAGAAGAATGCACTGACATGCAGCTAGAGCCTGAAGTCTTATAATAAACTTCAGCTACTAATTTGGTAGCTTTACAACTTCATCAACCATTGCAACACTGTCTCACAGTATATACTGGGAGCATGACACTACAACTCATAATTATCACTCGGTATATATCCAGTCTCTGATTATTACTTCAAGTTAGAGTCATTGTTGCGAGATCATGTCTTGGATCACACGTGGGATCAGCCTCTTAACCATCAGATGGAAGACGGTTGGCATGTACTGGGCCAAGTACGGCATGACTAGGTAAAGCTGCCGGCTGATCCATACCTGCAAGTCAGCAGAAGGGGCATATAATGGACCTTTTCTCGTTAATGTCATCAGTTCAATTAAGCTTTTATGATGTCATAACGGGACGCGATGTATATGTAACTACCGCTTAGCGACGTGGACGCTACAGTCACGATCCGACTAAGGAGATCTTCTTCAGGCAAGAAGAAAGATGTTTGGCTGTAGCGCCCGTCGCCGTTATCGAAATGATCCTCAAGTAATTAGGGAGAAGGACAAGAAAGCACTAATGGTCGGTAGCCTAACTTTCAAGCTGAAAGTAAGTCTTAATTTATCGTCAATCCGTACATGACGTCAACTATCACTGCTTTGGGGCATGGTCCGTCGGACTCGCATGAAGAGTATGTCTGTGTAATTAATCCTCCACTTCTTTCACACTCACACTCCTCCATTCATGTGTGCACCAGCTACTGACCCAGCGCACTTTCCCCATGAGCCAAGACGTTGCCCAGATGCGTGAAGAGATGGTGAAAATTATGACTGACCTCAGAAGCTGGTTGAAATGTTCATTCATCGTGCATGTGCTGGTGAAACCCAACTTGGCCTACATCGCAGATGACAAAACTAGTGTACGTGTGCATGGTTCTGAAGCAAATCGCTTTAAATGTTAGATACTTATACCTTTATACACTCTACTCTACTCTTTTATATACTTCATAATTCATCCCTCCAATACCCCAGCCTTTCTAGATTTGTCTAGCTTTTAATGCATGCATGAGTTTGAAATAATCCATGGACTTGTATAAACATAGCTACCACCCAGTCTTGTAGGCCTGGATACGAGATATCAATGTTTTCCTTCAATTCTTATAGGGCGTCATGCACATCCATCTTATGTCTACGATAACTGATATCTTCATGAGTCATGAAGACCCTCGGTTTTTCATGTACTGCGCAAATGATTTTGAGAACGGAAAGGCCACATGCTTCTACTTCTATACACCTAAAAGGCAGAAGAATGTTACCGTAAGTTTGACTTTACATGCACACTTTGTCTACAAGTACCAGTAGCTAGCTACCTCTTTCACCATTATTTGCTTGAGCGTAATAATGTCAACTTTTTTTTATAGGGAGAGAGGCTTTTTAATAGTTTCCTCTACGCCCATCACTGCTGGCTACAAAGGGAGCAAGCAATACACCTCAGAATGCTAAGGCGAAGGGTAAGTTCCAGATAACGGCCCACTGTCTCTTTGCACTTGGCGTTATCGATCTGGGTGCATCCCTACCCTAAAGTTTTATTATAACCTTACACTTACAGCCAATAATATAACGACTGCTTGGCTGTTAACTCAGGTCCCCTATAACTCTACAACCGTGACTCTGCCAGGTAACAGGCTACCATAGTAGTCATCCCTGGCATTCTGATTGAGATGGAACAATAAGTAACATGTAGGCTACCATGACCATGGGTAATCATGACCAGACTGGAAGTTGTATATTATAGCGCACTACCACTGTTTTAGATCATATACCGAGTAGCATAGTCTATACTATCATGTACCATCTAACTGGGACTATACTATTATAGTCTGTTACCTGGTAGTACCACCGTGTTAGAAGCACGGGACGAAGGTTTCGTTTGGTTCGTGAGTGGTAATGTGAGAACATTAATTTCCGAATATCACATGATCTTTATAATGTGCTGTCTTTCTCTTTAACGATTTCAGGTTAAATCTACCACTGATAAGCTTCGGCTCCCATGCAAAGCAAAAGAAACCGATGATACTGCCACCGATGCTGGTTTGAATGAAGTATTTGCACTCTCTGAACTACCCTTCTGTAGCCAAATAAAGTGGTGTTCTGCATACTTTAATGAGCAAGGCTATGCTGCTGCCTGTTATGTAAAATTTTAGAAGTCTGTGCATGACTTGTATGTGACATCCAGTGTACAACTATATTCTGCTAAAACTATTTCTGTAAAATGTATATGGCACAATGGGAAAGCACACATGTAATGTTTGTTGATTAGAAAGCTATCCAATTAAGCTCAGGGAGAACTTAACTGATGCAGAATAGAGAAAGCTACTATCAGTGGTACAGTGAAAGTAGCTCCAAACCGTTCGAAAGAGCAGGAGAAACGAGGAGTGCTAGGTGAGCACAACTGTTTGTGATTTCCATGTCTTGCAACAGATTTCTGTTCTTTTGAAATCCGCGATGAATTAGGTGTGTCCAAGTGAATGGCGGCGTTGTTTTCATGCACAGGTTGTTTGAATGATTTTGGATGTGTCTGAAACTGGTTGTTCATCTGTGGAGGTGGGGGAGGTGGAGGGTAGCTTCTGACTTTTAGAAGTGGCAAGACTCTCGATCGTGGTACTTCTTTCTTCTTTTGGTTTTCTTCCGACGTACTGGTACCTTTAACATACAAGATAATACTGTAAGACTACTGTCATCCATGGGTTACAATCAGCTATATATTCATCAAATAAATACTGCTATACCTTGTAATGTAGATTGGCCAATGCTTTCGGTTTCGGTCTTTATACTGCAGCACTCACCATGGACTCGAGTGGCAGACAATTTTTCAGCACTAAGTCCTAAGAGCTTTGTGGAGCGTGTTTCGTTCGGCATATTTGAATTACAGGATAGAGTACATGGGACCTATATGATTATAATAGGTAAATAACATGAAAGCCCAATAGTGCATGAAAGCATGGAATACATAAATATTATATACCTGCTTATGTGTGAGAGAAGTCGCAGATGCTATTAATTTCGATCCCTCCTTTATCATCTTTGATCTTTTACTTATAACACTATTACCATTAAAGAGTTGAGTCTGTAAAGCAAAAGACATAAATTAAATTAGTACTAGCTACTGCACACAGATGCATGGCTCTAAGACATACATGATAGTGTGGCAGTCCTTTGAAACGAAAGTCTTTAACACAACTAGTACTGTCCTCAACTTGATCAGTAGTACCAACCTGAAAAGGACAATAAACTAATATTATAGCCTGGTATAGTAATCATTTCTACGCAGTCTTTATAACTTTAATTAAAGTAACTCACAGTTTTCAGACTACTGAAGCTGGTTATACTCTTGTGGCAGGAGAAAGCATGTGTAAAAGCATCAACCAAACCCTTCCCCTGAATGGCAGATGAACAAAACAGCATGACACCATGCACGAAGCCTATTCGAACATCATTGAAACTCACCGTAGTTTCAGTATTGCTGAAGGTCTTTAAGCAAATGCAGATGTGGGTACCAGTATTCCTCTGTTTGGTGATATAGGCAAAAAGTCTAGGATTGCGCAGGTCACTGCAGCAGTAGCTGATGTCCCTCGTACTGTGGTCACAGACCAGTTTCTGAATATTAATATAAATTGATCATGAGTATGAGGTCCTAAAATTAATGAAGTAGCTCCAAGTATATTGTGCATAACATTATATGGTCTCAGTACGAGCCCAGGCATATTCAAGGTGGACATTGCTTACCGCAGTATCCTAAAACCTCAGTCATCTTGAAGGTGGACTAATACTGAGACTATATGTATTAACCTTTTTTAATATAAGTGGAATAGCAGAGTCATCACTTGGCTAAGAGATATTAATTCAATATTCCTCACCCATGGATACTGGACCAGATGTACTCTCATTGGACTAAGAGTGAGTAGGACTCGATACTTCCCCTCAGCACAAGACAGGTCAAGTTCCCGGAGAGCCTGCACACATCCCTTGACATCCATGCTGCCATTCACCACTCGCATGCCCAGAAACTAAAAGAACATTGCATCTGATAAGGCTACAGACAGTAATTATAATGTAAAAAACTATGATAAGATGGTCAGCAGACTCACTTTTAATCTGAATGTTAACCCAGTGGTTTCCAGCACTTTTTTGTTTGTTTCCACTCGCCATGGTTGGACTGCATGGTGGGATTTCTTGCTGCCCAAGCGCTGAAAAAGAGCTTTAGAGCTAGCTCTCATAAAATTCCTAGTCGACATGATACATATTGCAACCATAGATACACTATTTTTCGTGTACATGTATCTACACGAAAAAGTCCCACATAGACTTGTAGTCAGCTATCGTCGCCATGACAAACTTCGCGGCGCGCGCGTCTGGCCAGCCGAGTTTGAACTTTGAACCTTTCACTTGACGCTGCACGTGGAGAAAGAATAACCCTTTTCAGCACGCTGCAAGTAGTAAACTAAAGCAAGTTAGCTATATACCCGCTGGGAGACAAGAGAATGAGCGAGGAAGGTAATTGCATCTTGCATGACCTAGTCTCGCAGACTATGCATGACCCATACGTTAGAAGCACGAGTGTATAAATTTGTAGCTTGTACTAGTTCAGTGTACAGGTCGCTTCTATCCGCCCACCCCTAGCCCCAGTCAAGCGCCCTGCTGACGATGCAGCTGAGGGAGACAGCGACAGCGAGAGTGCAGCCAAGAGGCCGAGGCTGGAGGAAAGCAAGGATGGTGAGTATTAAACTTACCTGCCTATTTTATATTACAGAAGTGATTGCCAAACTGGCAAATTTTTCGTCGTTTTCAATTTGACTTGGAACAAACAACTTGCCCCGTCCACTCCCATAAACTTTAAGAATGAGTAGTCAATGGGTTATTCCAAGAACTAGTTTTGAGTCAGACCAAGTGGTCTGGGGACTTCCCATAGAGCAGAATGTTACACCACACTGCTGGAGTGCGGCCCAATCACAGTACAGTATCCTACTACTTAACCCTTAGGGCGCGGATGTGGAAATTAAATTCCATTTGTCCACGCGGAAGCTGTAATTAATTATGACCTAGGTACATGAACTCGAAGTTTTCTATGGCTGCTAGCTAGTTTACTTGGTAAACGGCAACTTTGGAGGCTAGGAACTGTCAAGCTGTCGTTAAATTGTGTGCTAAGGGCGTCATTGCGCCCTGACTATACCGTTAGGCTAAGCTAAACTCGAGCGCTAACCTTCATACTCTTCCTGTTCTTGAGCCGTCGATGTCTGCCCTCTAGCTGGTGAGTTACTGGGGTAGATAGGTACTGGATTGATGCCTCAAGCCTATAATAGGCTTTTCGAGCGCTACTAACTGCGTTCCTGGGGCTAGAAAGCTTGCCTAAGCTGCCAGTGTAAAAACAGTACCACAAAAAGTAAGCGCTTAGATTCTCTCGATCGGTAGGTGGAGCTTCAGATCGATTACTGACGTTGCCAACGTCAGTAGGGATTAGTAGGGGCTTCCTCGAAAGCTTGTTAGCCGTATCAGCATCCGGTAAGCTATGAATACCAGTATGAGCGTATATATACGCTCGCCGCGGTGACGATTGACTAACGTAGAGCGTATATATACGCTCACCGCGCTCAGAGGGTTAACAGCACCAGGAGCGCATAATGACGTGAGAAGCGGAAGAGAGAGTAGGAGCGTGCAACGACCACGCAAAAGATTAAATTTCGAAAATGTTCCCACGCTAGTTCCGTTACTATTTTGGGCACGCACGTGCTTCGAATCCATCAAAGAAGGAAGTTTGATAGTCGCTGTTTGCTGAACCAAGCAGCTTCTACAGCAGTGAATATTACTGGAGAAGCGAGCGAAAACGTTTGTGTAGCCGTTCGTGATCGCTTAGCCGCCAAACGTTTGCTGCAGACAGAAGTACAGGCTAGTAAACAACACAAACCTACCGATATACTTGGATCAGTGTACCTCAGGTGCCTATCAGGTTCTGATGGGTTTCTGAAGATCAGGTACGTTGTAGCAACAAACTTAGCTAGCAGCCGCTTAGTCTAAATGGCGTTAGTCGCCGTTACTAAAAGTTGTCTCCGGCTTCACGCCTCTGGCAGCGTACGGTTGGCAGTCATGAGTCGCAAGCGGCCTTTTTGGGGTTGTTGACCGCTGTAGGGCATAGTGTCACTTTGCTAGACAGCCGTAACCTTCTGTTTCAAACCATCTTTGACTGTGGCACGTCCGTGACCAAAATAGTAACGGAACTAGCATGGGAACATTTTCGAAATTTAATCTTTTGCGTGGTCGTTGCACGCTCCTACTCTCTCTTCCACTTCTCACGTCACTATGCGCTCCTGACAGCACCCTATAAGCTATGAAATATTGACTAAATTACTCCAAGCTGCTGCATTCCAATGTGAAGTCCCCAAACCACTTCCCGCTTTGTGGAACGTGGTCTGGCTTGCGAAACTAGAAATAGCTGTGCCCCCCTCTGCGGCCCCCTTGGACAGCAAATTAGTGGTATAATTCCCGGTGGACACAATTATAATTATAGAGGTTGCTCTAACCCCTAGCTACAATCAATTTGGGCGTTTATACCCCCCCCCCCCCCCCCCCCCCCGATGATTCTTTTTTTTTTGTTTTTTTACTCCCCAGACACAATTACCTGACTGTAACCCCCTCCCAGGACACAATTAATGTTCCTCCACCAGGGGTATACACTTATTTATTGGAATAGGCCAATGGGAAAACCTTCACTGTAGGCCTGAATTTGCTAAATTGTCATTAGCTGCCCTCCTGAAATGCCTCTGGAGAAAGTCGATCACCAATAAACGTATTTACCACATCGCCACTTACATCCTGCATAGTACCATCATCACACACTGCTGTGAAGATGCTGAGTGACAATACAGAGCTGGCAGTGGAGTTAATTATATTCATCGTTGGTAACTACGGCTACTATCTGAGATGCACAAAGCCAGATAAAGGCTAACATATTAATTGCATGACTTTGAACAAAGTGATTGACTGCGAGCCAGACAAATCCAATACGGCGTCTGTACCAGACCCTCCTTTTTTCGCGCAGGGCGGGCCACACCAGACTATCAATAATGTGGGAAGTGCCAGCGGAGAATTTTTGTTGGTGATCCCATGGTTCACGGGGCTTAACTACTGCTCCCATCCATTCTTTCTTTCGTTGGTGGGGCTACAACTTTCCGAGGCTAGGAAACAAAAAGAATCCCTTGTATATGGTCACTTTCAAAGTTGTTATTCTCTTGTGTTGTCAAAATTATACACACAAACCCTGGTTATCTGATGTACATCTTGTTTTGATAACATTTGAATAGTAGTGGTTAGAATAGCAATGTCACAATACCCACCCATTATGTCATTAGGTGATTTGGGAAATCCCCTGATGTGACTAAATACCCGATTTCTGATGCTAATGAATTGGGGGCTTAGTGGCGTAATATTGCTATATCGGTACTAATTTAAAACTAGATTCTGCAAGTACTATTACCCCTCCTTTGCCCTATGCCATGGACTCTTGGAGGGGGTTGAATTTCACTATTTTTATTTTGCCAGAACTTTAGCTATACAGTTTCACCAAACTGAAGTATACATAACAATGAGAAAGTTTTGAAAAAATGCTATTATGATAATATATTTTACAACATCAATTCTGCTATACGTACAATGTAGCCTGCTATTGAAATTGGATTCAGAAGCAGTGATCTTCAATGTCTAGGCTGACAGTAAAGGTGCTAGCTAGTACAGTAGCTACACAAACAGGCGTTGTTTAACCAGCTAGGGGTGGGGTCGGGATGTAATCATTAATAATAGTTAGTTAGTTAACTGTTTATGAGGCGACTCTGCTCATCCTTCTAGGTGAAGTGGCTCCAAGTGCTAGCACGGAGCAAGCTGGTGCTAGTGGGGAGGGTGTGAGTGCTGGGGGTGGGAGCAGTGAGAGTGACGAGGAGTATCAGGCTGACAGCGAGGAGGAGGTACTCTCGGATGAAGGTGAGGGGACGTGGGGTGAAGATGAGGGGGCGAGGGGATGAAGGTGAGGGGACGGGGGGATGATGGTGAGGGAGTGAAGGTGAGGTGGGTTGGGGTGAGATGAGGGGGCAGGGGGTGAAGGTGAGGGGACGTGGGATGAAGGTGAGGGGACAAGGTGAAGGTGAGGGGACGTGGGATGAAGGTGAGGGGACAAGGTGAAGGTGAGGGGGCGTGGAAAGATGGAGGAGATGGTCCATTGCCGGTCCTGGGGCTCCAGTAGCTCAGTGAGAAAGAATATCTGGCTAGTGTTTGGAATCAACCTTCGACTGGGCATCAGGGGGTTATTTCTGAGAGTGGGGAGGGACAGGAGGTTACACTCTTTTCCCTATCAATTTGAGGTGTAATTATAAAAGAGTGAGATGCATGATGCACGGTCCCTGTAATGAAACTGGCCGATTTTTTTCGTTGCTGTGGTGTAGGAGAGAGCAGCGACGGTGAGGAGGACGAGGACGAGGAGATCGGAGAGGAAGGAAGCGGGGAGGAGCCGGAGCCAAACATCATCTGTGGAACCCAGGTTGAGGTGAAGGCCATTAAGGATGGGAAGTACAGGTGAGTGTGTCTTGTAGTTGGAATTCGTTTTGTGATTTTGGCAAATCTGCTTCTCATAAGCTAGAATTATTTTTTCCAAAATTCCGGCGACTTTTATGCTATTTACACACAGTTTCTAGGCTCTGATCCCAGCTGGCCAAAAAAAATGCTCTCTAGCCACCCGAGGCTGCTCTATACCTACGGCTTCTGTATGTGACTGGCTACACCCGCTTGTTACACGGTGGGATTGGACAATAGTCTGAGCATGGATTTACATAATTTACCCCAAAACAACACTTTCGGAAAGAGAAATGCAGTAAACAGCCCTTAATATGACTGCCTGCACAGCTGGAACACTAAACATAAACTGCTAGTAAAAATCATTCAAAGCTCCTATTCCTACGGCGACAGATTAAGATTGGTACCGAAATGGTGTCATAATTGTTATAATACCATCAAGAATGAACCGCATTGCCAACTCCCTGGAGCACTGGAATCTCATCTGTAGGGCAGCAAAATAGGTTATACTGTTTGGAAGCAGCATACAATGGCTATAAAGCATCATGTTTTGTTTTGGTCATGTCTTCTCACAGAAACTGAAAGTACAGAAGCCTCAGGTCAGATTTCTTAGTTTTCATGGAAGCATCTCAATGGTATGTGCTTTGCTCCACTGGCCCCTGCTTCACACCAAACATTACATTACACCCCCCTTAAGTCTTTATACTTGGAATATTATATGGGTTACTCTGTGTTAGCTATCAGTGCCTAAGAAAACAAAACCAGATTGGGGAATCTTTTAGGGGGGGTGTCTGTACCAGGGATTTGAGTGCCCCATCAATGATGTAATGATATGTGTCCATCAGTGTTCTAGCTAAAGAGTGGTGCTCCTCCACTCTTCAATGGATCACTTTTCTTTGATGTGGTTGTAAGAATTAATTAAAGCCACAACTATGCTTTGATCTTTAAGCAAGCACCTGCTTCTGGTTAGAACCCTGTCCATCAATCATGTTCTCACACACTATGTTACAGCCTCTTTCAGAAGGAAGATGGCAAAGAATTCAAGATGATAGTCGTCGACCAAGATCGAGACAGCGCAGCGGAAGCCATTGGCAAGAAACAGAAGATTGACATTATACCGGTGATCGAGGCAACAGGTGTTGAGATAGCAAAGGACGACGAAGATGAACTAATTGTATACGTAGATTCCATTGGTACTGGAAACGAGGGCTACCCTTTCTTCAACGAGGGTCAGGCGGACGACAAAGAGAAGTCGCTGCTACAGGGTAATGTGTGGGCGGTAGTGAAGGTGAAGGGTCGTGATGAACTCTTTGCAACTAGTGACTTAACCATAGTGCATGAGGCATAGGGTAGCTCATTTACTGATCCAGTTGGACAGACTCTGTAGAAAGTTAATTGCCATTATTATTATTATGGTACATTGTTAGCTTCACATGTACAGAACGTCCTATACACTTGTGTACAGTTTATAAAATAATTTCTTATCCACCGTTGTATAGTGTACTTCACTGTTCTTTCTATTTCTGTGTTCCTGAATGTCAATCGTCTAGCTAGTTCCCCACTCTCTTGAGATTAGGCCATGCTAAACTAGTTTATTAACATCTCGGCCCTGCCCACATGACTCCATGGCCAGCATACACACTCGCATTCTGCTTTATTACTCATCAGAAACTGTTACACGATTAACTTACACAAGTATAGCTGGCATGTTTAGGCAATGAAATTTTACTACCCCCACCTACTTCCTTTCCTGGCGGGAAGTGAATGACATTAATGAAGGTCTCAGAACCAGAGTGGTCTAACCCACGGATGTTGAGCTTGCCCCCACCCTCCCCCAGAGTATACATGGAAAAAAAAATGGGCAACCCTCTTCTCCCAACGGAACCCTAGGCCATGTGACACTGCCACGTTAAGGGGTGAACGGGCAGGTCGTTCCAGCTGACCAAGCCTTCAGCCTTTCGGGCGCCTGTCCGCTATGGTACAGGGATCGCTATGGTACAGGGATCGTCATCAGGTCTGTTTAGTGTGCCAGGCTTTGGGAATCAAGGGAGGAACACGGATGGATCCTAGGCGTACTGTCCGAGACCACCGTGGCAGTTGCCAAACCACGTTACCCTCCACCTGAACACGCATGGTCACAGCCTCCACCCACTACACTTATGTTAGCATATTTATTAAGTTTGAAAAAAAGTTTCGTTTTGCTTATGGGTTTAATTAACGTAACACAGAAATCAATTACATGACGAAACGCACAATTAGCACGAAACTAGCGCCAAGCCTCGAGACTAATTCTTTCAAAGATATTTTATCAAGTGTTGTGTGTTAGACCACTCAGCACCCTTCAAATTTTGTTTTACTTCTGCAGCTAGTTTACTTGTGGTTTTCCCAGGCCAACGTGCACTTTAGTGCAGCTATGGGCCTGTGGTAGAGTAGATACAGCCATGTTGCGAGGCTCCCCTGGCTAGAGTAGATATACATGTAGTGTATATATTTCTCTGTATACCTTCCAGCTAGAGTACATATTGATGCTCCTTGTAATTGAACTGTTTCTCTTTCTGGTAGCTACATCATTGTATTATAACATGGGTCATGCTATGTAGCGCATTAGGGGGGGGAATGGAGTAGCGACATCACTGTGGAAACATCACATGGAGCATTGTCTATTACATGTTCTGGTTACTATTTAATGTTGCTGCTTTTGATTCCTTGAGAATTAATGAACCAATAAATTGGGACTAATGGGTTCCGTGTATCGAGTTACTTTCTTTGAGTCCAAAACACTATAATGTGTGGCCGTTAAGTTTGATAATTATATTTGTAAGCATAGATATATGATGTACCACATACCATCACCTTAGAAGTATATGCCAGAGTGCAACACAGGAATTATAAGTACTAAGTGGGAGTGTGAATGATACCACGGAAGCAATAAGGAAGCACTTAGTAACAGGCTAATAGACTAATTAGCAAAGTGAATAGTGTATAGAAACCACGGTAGTTACTTCGTGTACAATGTATCATGCAGGTCTGGGAAGCAGCCGTGGTGCTTGAGCAAATTAACTCTATCCCAGCCAAGTTTTAATACCCATAAGGCTCAATGTGAATTAATACAAGATTTGTATATTGGGCAATAATATGGACATGCTCTCAAAATATTAGATGAATGTCCCAGACAGGGCCTTGCAAGACTGACGGTCGAAGGTTACTAAGCAACGTACAGTTTTGTATGTACTTCCAGTTATTCAATACCCCCTGATAGCATCCACCATTAATATGCATTAGTAATTACAGGGATCACGCTGTCCTAGACTCTGGGACATGTAACTAATTTGTTGGGGGGTTCACTGGTATCCATAGCAACCTCAAATAACTATTGCTTTGTAACTCCCTACAAGTGGAAATGATCATCTACGCTTACATGTGACTATAACTATTGGTTGCTCCATCTATTTTTGACTCCCACAACATATAGGCTCAATAATTATTCGAAAGTTCAATATTCCCTTGAATTGACTCTGTATGGCGGATGGTAGTAGAAATGCTCTTATAATATATGTGCAGAAAATGATGAAAAGCCACACCATTCTGTGTGCTATAAAGTTTGCAAAATCCCATTTTACCATATCCCCACAAGTCAGTGTCTCTTGCTGAAGTCCAGTTCAGGCCCGGGTACCTGCATGAAGATGCTTGGCTGGCTCTTCAAGTGTACGCTTGACTAGTGAAGCATATACATAGTGTGGTCGTTATAGCTACTACAGGAGCAGGTTATCATAGCCTCATACCCAGGCGTTCCACGTCCAGCTCGCAGCTGTGAGATCAAATCTGGGTGTGGAAAACCTGGGTACGAGGCTAGGTTATCACTTTCACGTGTAGTTTTATAATACCCCAGTATGCTTTTAACAACTATAATAGCCTTCTTCACATTAGCGTTCACTTGGTTCAAATTTAATAACATATTGCAAAAAACAATAACCTGTGGAATGGAGTCTGGGAATGAAGTTGCTCAGATACTACAGCTGGTGCTCTCGAATTACATATAAAAACAGTATATAGAAATCACAATTCACAGTACATTACACCATAGGAGGCAGTTTACACTGGTCCTGGAGTCTGCATTGCCTTGTCTCTATGCAAGCACCTCCAGCATGGAATTCAGTGACTGTATTCTCCAAACTGTCGACAGCACTATATGGGTCACCATTTTCTTCTGATCCTGCATCATTAGGATTTCTGAAAGCAAATTCTACAACCAGCGAACGACACCGCTGCAGAAACAGTCCTATACTTCTCGGTCTCTGCTGTGCAGTCCTCTTCTTATTTCTCTATAGAGGCATGAAACATATACTAGCTCAAATTGCAATAGCTACCACAAGTCAGTTAGCTGTATATATGTATACCCACATGTTTGTGCTATGACGTAAGCCTATAATTGCAAGCCTACATTTATCACATTCACTGCAGTACGTACAGTATGCATAGATGTGCATGACACATTACTCACCCTGAGGATATCTTCTTTAGCCATTTCCTCCCTGATCTTTCGGAAGTATTGATGCTCTTTTTGCAGGTTCTTGCCCTCTATTTGATCCCAATGCATTGCCCTAAACTATACATGCATGCATGTATGGATACACATAATGTTTTTGCAGTACATGTAGGATTAATGTAAGGAATATCTACATACCTTAGGCACATAAATAACGAGAAGCAGTATGACTGGTAGTATCAGCAACCATACGACCTTAGCCCAGAAAGTTGCCACGTAATTTTGTGGTTTAGTCTCCAGGAACAGTGTCGTTAAAGACAGCACAACAAATGTGAACACACTTATGAGGGTGGCTCTGGCATTACTATTTCCTTCTTCAAAAAATCTGGCGGCGACTCTCGCGTCTTTGATTATAGGTGTCTTCCGTTGGTTTTGGATGATTATGCACATTAGGCCGAAAAGCAGGAGGAGTATGTAGCTGATGTTAACACCATTCCACGCTGCGTAGTTCTTACAGGAACAATACGAGATGTTGAGTTGAGTGTTGATGCCCTCCTGAACAACAATGTTAGTAGAATGTATAATTAATGATCAGTAACTTATTAGAGACTCATGGATGGGCTAGTTAGACTACAGCTGCCTGTACACTTAATACTTGCATTTTTGTTTTGATGTTAACCTGACTCCTTATTAAAAGTTTTGGTATGTAGTAGTCATTAAAGGAGACATCATTTTAGGGACACGATTGTTCAGATTGGGTAAATGTGAGGTGGTTATTTGAGGAGTGTTTGTTGTTGCCACGTTGAATGGCTAGACTATTGCCATTCAGCAATTGTAGTCTAGCCCATGTTGGTGGTACACTTTAATTAAGTGTTCATCATTTCTGTGTAGTGACATATAGTCTCATCCCCTCCTTAGGGGCAGGTTTTGTCCGTCTTTATACTATGTAATTTAATTTATAACTATGCAGGAAATTAAAAAATTCAGCTATATCCAGACAGCTATCCAATTAGCTTTGCAACATAAGGTTGCTTTGGAATGCATGCGATGAACAAACTGGATACCTATGTTTTCCTACATATATGGACTCTAGTCATATATTCTCAGTATAATGGTTGTAGAAGGTTCATGCCGTGCACTGGCAATAATTTACTAATAGGAATGCACAAGATTGTACCCTATTATAACTGGTAACTGTTTATACATCTGACTCCTATGTATTGCCATACACTTTTAGTTACTAATAATAATATACTCATGTTGCTGCCGTAGCGCTTACGCCATTGACCACGCACCCACAGACGCAGGTGGAGCTTGTAAGACCTCCAGTCAGAGGACAAGAGCAAGAACAACCAGAGACCACACAATCCTGATCACCATACAATTCCTTCTTCCTAGTCTCCCATATCAGTAATACAAAGCTCTTAACTAGCTTTAATAATGCTTTAAAATCATCCCTGTTCCAATTCTCAAACCCTAAAATAAAACTTGCCTTATTAAAATTATCAAGTGTACTAAACTCCCCAAACCTCCCCCCCAATAGATTTCCTAATTCAACCATGAAATTATTTCTAATGCTGTCATATGCTGGACACTCCCAGAGAACATGTACCACACTCTCACATTCACCCCTGCATAATTTACACTGCCTATCATCATTTTTACCCCTATGTCTTCCTAACTCTTCATTCAGACCGTTCGTACCTGACCGAAACTTAAACAATAATCTTGTACACTTTTAGTCACAACTTACGGAAATTGTAATCTCTTGCCAATGCAGCGGGTCTGTTGCTACCCAGATGATCATGGCAATGAGAATGGGAAGCACCAGAAGGACCACGAGTAGAAGGAGCTTGTTATCTGATATACTGTGCTGCAAGGTATGGAAAAACATACAGCGTAATTACATCCCTGTATACAGCCTATATATACTACGTCTTGTGTTGATTCAGTGCCTGCATGCATACATGTTGAGTATAACTTCCAATCGTTTCAGTGCCTATATACACCTCTGGCGCATGGAACCAGCAGCTTATGGAGAATGATACTAACAGTTAGTTATTTGGATAAAAACAATTCCTTGTAATTTTGGGCTATGATGCTGAGAAACAGGGGGCCTGCTATAGAGAGGTTTGCAGATTGGTCGTTCAGTGCAATAGGCAATAATTGCCAGTAGCTACTAACTGTGAAAACTGTTAGCACTAGCCTTTGTTCCAGATAGCATAGCCTAATTCAGTTTCACCAAAATATCGGAACGCGAAGTATGCATAGCAACGAGAAAATTATTAATAGTTATTTAATTACCAGTTTTGTTGCATATAGCTTGCCATTGAAATTCGGTACCTAAAAGCGATAACGTTCGAGGCTTAGGCCGATAAGAAGGATGCCTAAGCTAGCCACTATATATCTGCACAGCTAATTACCATTTAACCGGGTCAGAATGTAGTTATTACCTGAGACTCTCGGCCCACGTGAGGACATTTTGGTGGAACTGAATTAAGCTCTTTATACCCCATGGACAACCAACTTGTGAACCTCTCTCCATATATATATGTAAGTCTCATTGAGTCCGCATGAGTGGTAGGTAACATGAGCTTGCAGTAGGTACATTCCAACACATTCCTAACAATAAATCATTAGCATGCATGAACCTTGTACAACCATTACACTGAGGCTGTATGCATGCCTATGACTGCAGTTAAAAGTACTCTGAAGTTTTAACCAGCATGCAGCCATATTGTATGCAGGAAAAGACAAATATCTATTTTGTTCATAACATGCATTCCAAAGCAACCTTATTAAAATCTGTCTGGATAGCTGAATTTTATAATTTTCCTGCATTAGTCACAGACTAAATGTTTATCTGAATGTTAACTTGTTAAATGAATAGCCAGTAACTGCTTGCGCCATACCAAAACATTATTCATATTATATTTAAGGGAGAGCCTCCCTCTCAAGTTGGAACCCCCCTCTCCCCCCTCCATAATGCCATGCCCACTTTCCACTGCCCTTTTTCTATTGCATACTGAGTGGTTGGATGATTATAAATTCTGCCTTCCTTTTCCTGAACATTTACCAAAAGCATCGTCTATATACTGACATTTGATTGGCTTGCAAAATGTCACATGGCTTGCCCACCTCTTACCCTGCATGCATACATTGGTATTTTGGAGAAAAGTAGTTTGGATCAAAACTTACCCTTTTTTGCAACTGCTTATTGTAGAATATTCTGTAAACCCTCCAGTTCTTGGCAATCATCGTGGAAAACGTTAGTACATAACCACCACATGTTAGCCATATGTTCAGCTGCAGGAAACAAGAGGTATAGTAACAGCCTTTCACCAGTCACATACTTCTATATCATCCTACCTGGCAGATCCAGTTGGCTGATGTCTGAGGGATGTCGTATGCATAGCGGGAGAAGGACAACCCCACCAAAAGACTGGAAGGCATGACCACCATCAGACCAATTATAATCAGAACATTAAGCCTTGGACTTGAAGCTTTTATGTGTCTGCAGTATGAGTATAATAGCAGGTAAGTGTAATAATCGTTATCTCTTTTTGTAGCTAATATGTCAGCTAAGCTTGAAAAGGAAGTCTCTACAATAAGTTCACCTACCACAGAATCAACAGTTGTTCTAAGGATTAGCTGTTCGTCCCATATTAGGCTTTATTACACATTTAGAGTACTACATGTAGTATAGTTCTACAGTGCATGTTGAGAGCGGTGAGTGGCAATGTTGCATGGTGGCATACAATACCTTTTCAGTTTGTAGTCCATTCATGTATATTGCATCCTATGCATGCAATGACATATTCCTAATATTATGCAGTCATACCCACACTTACTTATTATTTCTCATAGTAAAGTTGATGATTAGGAGGACAGTTGCAAAGAGCAATGCTGTTAGTAACAGAAAGCTTGTGAAACACAAAGCTGCAACGGAGATTGAAGACAGAGAGACTTCAACCCCATCGGAAGGTGGCCTATTGTCTGGCTGGCCTGTCGCAAGTAAATATAGAAAACGTTATTAACTGTGATACTTATAATTCTGTTTAATATTACTCTATGACTACCTTTCCACCAGAAGGAGTCTGCTGCAAGTGCTCCAAGAACTTTATCCGTTTTGTCCAATTCACTGAGAGGGATGAAATCACTAAGTAGATTTAAATCTGCAGTACCCATAAAATCCACATGTTCATTAAGTGTTTTATAAATTCCGATTGGGCGACTTAAGCCATCTGTAAAGAAAAAAAATATGAGTTTATCAACCATGATCTTAATAGAGACAAATTAATGTTATCTTACCAATGAATTGTGAAATAATTATCTGTCCGTGATGAGCTTGGCTTAGGTTGAAATGTTGAATACCCTGCATGATAAAGTATACCCTTAATTTAATAGCCTCCCAAGGCAGCATGATGGCCTTCATTGAAGCATAGATACTATAAACATAGCATCTATGATCAAAGTGAGATCCAGAGGTCGTCAAAGGTTGACCTTTTGATTGACTAGTTATGTAACAAGCAGAGCTAGACCCTTCAGCTAGAGAAAAATGAAGGTTTCTCTGTAGCTAGCAGTACTGATTTCTGAAGGGCTCTGCTTTTCGATTTGACATTGAGAGCAACAGTCATGCCTGAATGAACAACTAACCTCCTAGATGCAATGGAGATATGAGCAGTCTCAGGACTGGTACGGAAGAGCCAGTAGCTACCACAGACTACAGAAAAGTACAGCCTCATCAGCTTCTTTTAGACAGGTAGTGGTAACGAGCTTCCCAAATAGCTAATTCAAGCAACTACCATCAGTTAACTGCAGGTTATAAGCCCATGTGACTTTAATGATATTTTAACGAGTAAAGGCCAACCTTAGCTGTCCCCGCTTCTGAATAATATATAGTCAGATGCTTTTATCCACTAAGGTAGTGGGGTGTGTATGTGCTCATGATAAGCCCAGCTATTTTTGCACAGTACTTCATACACCTCAGCATTTTTGCATGAATGTAGTAGAGCCTGGGTACAAAGCTACGACAAATTACTATTCCATGGGCAGATAGAGGAGCAGTAATTAGTGGTGTAAGAGTAGCCATGCCTATGAAGGCTTATCACGAGTATCTAGCATGAAGCATGTGATTGTATATATCACAGTAAAAATCTGTAGTTGTTTTGACTGCTTAGTGTGGTTAACAGCATTTCAGATGTCTGAGTACAAAGGCAGAAATTAGGCCTCAAAGTGAGTGATTTGTTCCTTGTTCTTGGAGCTTGACATTCCATAGTCAGATTACATAATAAGGAACAAATTTACCTGTAACCCCTACCTTACATCTAAAATTCTGGTAACCACTAAGTAGTCAAAACAACTAGCTACATTTTTTTTGCAGTGTATATATTATGCAGAAAATAATTTGTAGAGTACTTACCGATATTCCACTGAGGATAAAATTCTTCACTGAAGTATTCAGGCTTTTGGCGATCATAGTCTGAACTTCCCTGCTCTTTTGTAGATCGCACACATTTGTGTTGGAGACAAGTTCTGGAATGGCCTCATTCCATGCCAGAGCCAGAGACCATACTGCATCATAGGCAGTGGCAGCACTGGAATGAAGAAGGTATGGCACCAGATCCTCTTCCTCGAAAGAGGGAAAAATTTGAAGAGTCTTTTGTATCAATTGGCGATAGAATTCCGAAAGAGTCTACAAGGAAGTGGAAGAGATCATCTTTCTATCAGTAGGCTAGTTGATAATCACCTGATAAGATTAATGGTGAGTTTATGCTGATTCCTTTCTCATAAATGCTACATCCTGTATGCATGGCTGTCCGTGCATGAAGTACACATTAATTTAGCATGGATATGTATAAAATATAGTCACACATTTAACATACGTACAAGCCCTGAGGTTGTGGGTTCAACAGGGTGGTAGTTGAAAGCACCCACGAAAAGCACTGAGTTCAGAATGTCTTCCATTTCTTGGTTGGAACACTGCAGTTTTGAGGGAAGTTCTTTAAGCTCCCTCTCGGTAAGCTTCCACCAGTCGGGATTATAATAGGATGGTAGAATCCAGACGTGATGGGCATCAGCTAGACTCCCAGAAGGATACCTTCTGGCCTGCAATTAATATATAACGTGAGTATCAGATTCACAGCTGAGTATAACTGGCAACGGTGCAGCGCATTGACTTACCAGACAGAGAACATTCCTGGCAAGCTCTTCTCCGAATATTCCCACAATGATCCTCACATCTGACCGATGAATCTCATCAAATGCAACCAGTGGTGTTTGGGTGAACCCCCCATAGTAGGCAACATTGGTGTGGGGGTATTTGTCGGCTAGGCTCGCAAAATGTTCAGCTGCCTAAAATTAACAAGTAAATAAATCTGAATTTCACAACACTAATTCAAAACACACAAGACACATACGGCATACATAGTTTCTTTTAAAATCTGCAAAAGGAGTATCTGTCTAGTGTTTATTTCTCACTTGTGGCTCAGGAATGCAATGTCATGGACAACTGCCCTAATTTACAAACAGACATGCACGCTAATGCATGCAACCAGTTGCACATTTTATCACACACACACACACACACACACACACACACACACACACACACACCATGATGGCCATGTCTGATTAAACCATTAAGATTTTTGCAGGGAACTCTACAGAGCTCTAGTACTAGCCATGTTTGTGATTAGACCCGACGTTCTGTTTTTGTTGTTGTTGTTGTTTTTGTTGTTATTATTGTTTGTTTCTTTTTTTGGCTGTTTTTTGTGGGCAGCAGGCATAAAAGTCTAGTCTAAGTGTTGATAGCTATTAGGCTTTATGCACTACTGTATCTACGTTAGCATCTTCAGTATGCATCCACTGTTGGTATAAGGCTTATGTACAATGTATGATTCTGATGATTGGCTTCAAAGTGCGATTGAAACAGAGTCTTTTGCCTATTACTACCATTCGTCCAAGATCTATCGATAGCCAGTTGTAGTTACAGAGCAGTAATATGACTCTCAGGAGTATGATTGTGATGTTAAATTTACAGAGCATTGTAGATAATATGGGGGTGTTTTTAGTAGCTATTGTGATGGTGCCATGGTGACTGGAGTATCATTTATACAGCTTTAGTCAGTACTGCACACGTTCCACTGACTGCTCACCCTGGGGTTTGAAGATATGATTCCAGATTTGAACCACCCGAACATGTCAAGGAGTTTCAGTCTGCCTACATTGAGAAATTCCTCACCGACAGCTGTTCTAAATAGCAAAGGATATCTGTCTTTATTGGAGAGTGATAGATCCGTTGCTCCATAGGATATCTGCAACAAAGGAACTGATTATAAAGTCTTCATCGGCATAGGCAGCCATAGGTAAGTGTAATATCTTACCAAAAGCGAATTACTATTTTAAAGGCAGGCAGAATACTATATAGGCCATTACATCACACGGGTGTAGACACTGGGGGGAGACTATAGTTCCGGATCCTCTCAAAATGTTTAAGTAGAATAATTATGTCATAACCATGGCGGGTTAGAAATATTGGGTTTACAAAAGTATTAATAACAGGTATGGAGACTAGCAATCACAGAAATACATCTAGCTACTGAGTCTAGCATTGGTACAACTTGTGCAGCAATTACTTCTCGACTGGAATGCTAATATAAGTTGTGCATAGCACACCTATGCCTACTATAGTGTTTCTAGATGTCACTTTACCACATGAGTGAGCTATAGATACTTGGAGGAGTAGTAACAATGCAATACACTCCATTCTCTTCTTCCATCAAATATGCATTATTGATCATGCATGAGCAGCAACTTTATAAGCTAGTCTACTACTGTAACACACGCGTGCACCTAAGTGAGCTATTTAGTGAAGTATTTTGTAAGCTTACAACAGCTGGGATGTGCAGATCTAGAAATTAACTGCACATTAAATATTAATGAACTCCACGAATGCTACCTATTCACGCTATTCCTCTGTAGCATCAACACTTCAAGGAAATTACTTAGCCAATTACGAACTATTCATCTGGCGCATATGTGAAAGGAAACTGCATTAAATAATTTGTTCTTAAAAATGAAACTGGGTTAAATTAAGCCTTCTGTCATTGCAATCATTGACCTGCATTGGAAGGTCTACTGCTGCTTTTACCTGAAACAGTTCATAGTTGTTTCCGACAATGTAGGCTATTCTCTCAGTAGTGGCAGCGCTGGAAGGTCCAATGATCCCCTGAATGGAGTCTGGCCGATGGTTACGGAAATACTCCGCCAGAGAGAATGATGCAAAGGTAACATCATTCTGGGGTAGGAAGAATTTAATAGCTAATATCACTGCATATATCTCTAAACTTAGCATCCGGATTTGAGAACACCTGTTGTTACTATGATTTATAAAGCTGTAGCTTACACATTTTCAATAAAATGCATGCATGCATGAGTGCAATAATCCAGCTTGTTAGCGCCATACCATTGTCCCTCTCTCCACCAGTCTCAGCGTGGTGTTGAATCCGAGCTCGGGGAACTTGAGGATGCTGGGGTGGCTGTTGATGTGTTCCGCGGCCAAAAGGGCAGCTGGGTACGCGAAGATATCACATTCGCCAGGAGACGCTCGGATTTCCGAACCGTTTATGCAAGGGAAGAAAGACAGGAACTTGATGACTCTTTTGAGATGCGAGCATACTGTTGAATTTGCACTCTCTGAATTTTCGATACTTCCTTGAATATCAGTGACTGTAAGGCTAGCTGCTACTGCTATCAGTATCCAGAGGGGCCTCATCTTCTCATCACATCGCCAAGTGCGGCCTCGATAACACGAGAGTCTGAGCAGGGATAATACATTACGTCACACGTAATGTATTATCCCTGGTCTGAGGTTAAGTCCCTGGCATCCTCAGTAGCCAGCCCACTTCCGTTCCGCAGCACCACAGCGAGGGGCGGGCTACGCCAGACTAAAAAATTCCATGGAGCGAAGTATGTCGTCTGCGGGGGTTCTGTTGGGGCGGTGCATTACCGTTTCCTCAGGTGGTAATGCCAATTATTGTAATTACGTGTATGACTGGAATCCTCAGTAGCCAGCCCACTTCCGTTCCGCAGCACCACAGCGAGGGGCGGGCTACGCCAGACTAAAAAATTCCATGGAGCGAAGTATGTCGTCTGCGGGGGTTCTGTTGGGGCGGTGCATTACCGTTTCCTCAGGTGGTAATGCCAATTATTGTAATTACGTGTATGACTGGAATCTGTGACCCGCCCAGTTCTAGGCCGCACCCATAAAGTGTGATGACTTGCGCAGGCTATTCTACCTACGATGGCGGCCGTTTACCGCTTTCTGATTCGACTTGCGGGCATAATATTCCTTTTAGAGACGTAGTACCTGCGAGCCAGCCCACTTCCGTTCCGATCGCTTTTCTGTAGTGCTGCGGAACGGAAGTGGGCTGGCTACTGACTTAACCTCAGACCAGGGATAATACATTACGTGTGACGTAATGTATTATTCCTGCTCAGACTCTCAGGGCGGAACGCCGGGAAGTGGGCTGGCTCGCGAGACTACTGCGGAACGGAAGTGGGCGGTTTCTAGTGTCCCTGCATGGTGTCCACCCCTTGTCTCATTACCAGACTACTATTTTGTGGTAAAATTTAAGTAAATTATCTGGGAATAAAGTCTATATACTGAGTGTAGAGTGTCTGCACTGCCTCTAGTGTCCCAGGCCAAATGAGCTCTTTGTGATATCACAGACTTCCTTTATAATGAAATACCACAATTGGTAAGTATATTTTTGGTCCTTCGCAATGGCTTCAATCCTCCCAGGCCTTGAGCTGTGGAAAAATACCCCACAGCATCTGGTGGTATGGGTGTGGGGAGGCCTGGGTCTGTGGCTAATGAAATGCATAACATTAGCTATGCTAATAAAATTATTCGCTGGTTTTGAAGTATAACACTTCCCAATACCTTTTGGGACTTTGAGGAGTATAGGTATGGCTATTTAGTCAAAATGCTCCTGGTGGAGGATAACTTGTAGCTACATATAGTAACATTATCTGTTGCATTGCATGGGGAATTACGCTTAACCCTGAACTTGTAGTACTTCTGTAGCTACCTCCTATAGATAAGCATGGTTCACTCCCTCAAAGAAATGTGAGGTTGCTAAATTAATGGGTTTGCCTCGTCCAATAATTACAGCACTATTGACTTCCTTGTCCCAATAATTAGAACACTATGGTTTTACCTTACGCCCAAAATTAGAGCATGGTATTATGGTAAAGTGATAGTCTACATAATATACATGCCATACAAAAAGGGCCACAGGCACACCGCAGGCACTGTATATGCACCAAGAAACTCTTAGACACAGGCCTGATATGTGCACCTACTGTAGGCTCGGCAAATATCTTTTGCCATTGGTACTCAGTGAGGATCCTGACTATAGCCATCTTAGCTGTATAGGTATGAAGCCACAGGATACACATGATTTAAAGAGTGTGGGAAGACCTTTGATACAGATACAAAGTGTAGCTACAGCGTTTATCCTGTAATCACACATCAATTCTCTTCATTTGTCAGTGAGGATGTCTTGTCCTCTACTAATAAAGGATTCTCAATTACTAAGCATTCCTCCTCCATCTCAGATTTGCATGCTGAACTGCTGGCTCTGTCTTCTTCATCTATATCGCTGTTGTGACCTGAGCTACAGACTGTACTCCTTTCATTCGCATCAGCTTCGTGAGGTAAGGAGCTGTTTGTTTCTTTAGAATCTTTAGTCTGTTGACAGCTACTCGAATCAATATCCACTGCTGTAAACATGATGTTGTACTGGTGAAGCATTACTTCTGCGTGCAATCCCTTTTCTTGTCTGCGTTGTTGCTGAAAGTGTGAACACAAAAATTGCTATGATTAACTCCCTTTGCATGCATAAGCATAACTTATTGCAACTCGTAAGCTTGTAATGATGAGAGCTAGAAAACTAAGTCTTAGGCTAAAGATAGGTATACTGATATCGCAGTGTAACTACATGCATAACACATGGAGAACAATTACCTGGATCGCATCTTGTGCCAACATCTCTTTACGGATCCTGGTAAAGTGTTCGTGTAGCAGCTGTAGCCTTCTCCTCTCGTCACGGCTTTTATATATGTCAAAGAACTGTGTGAGTATGTGGACAGCTATGAGTAGATGTGTGCCTGTACATATATTCATAAACATTTTCCTCTGAAGCAAGAATTACCTTTGGTATGTATAGGGCGCAGAGCAACATCAGTGGTAGCAGCAGAGACCAGCAAAAGTTTATCCAAAATGTTGGTACGTATAATTTTATGTCTGTTTGCAAGAATGATAGAATAACAAAGATCACTGTGAAAATGAAGACACTCAACAGTGTGGCACGACCAACGCTGTTTCCTTCCTCTGCAAATCTGGCAGCAACTCTTGAGTTCTTGAATCTTGACGTCACATTCTGACTCTGGATGCCTATAAATATTAGGCCACAGATGACAAGGATCGTATAGCCAATTTGGGAACATCTCCATTTAATATAATGCTGGCTGGAACAAACTGTGATGTTGAGCATAACATTTTTGTTCTCCTTCCAAAAGAAAATGAAAGTACATGTAATGAATGGTTCTAGTTTAAGTGTACATGATAGTAACACTGCATATTATTACAGGCTCTTGCCACATTTACAGCTATAATTTACCGTATACGTACTTAATTTCACCGAATAAAATTTTTTGCATAATCCTATCGCATTCACTCAGCCTAAATATTTGCACAATTTTTTTAAAATTTACAGTTCATGGTCGTATGCTACATAGTGTATATCTGTAACTCCATAATTTGTGAGTATTTCATAATTTCTCGGTCATACGTTCAATTACGAACATAGGAAAATTTGCCTCTCATGAAAATAAGTATGCATACAATAATCAATAGTGGCTCAAAAGATTTTACTAAGTATGCATATGCATGTAGTCTAAGATCACATTTCTTGCTGCATGGAGCTAATCGTGTTAAAGCTCTATCTTGTTTTACTGGGTACATTAGGCCTATTATCCAATAGACCGCTCTAAAGCTACAGCTATACATAAGATAGTGAAGATAAAATGAGTCGGATGTAGTAACTTACTAAGTATTAAGAAACTCACAGTAATGGCACTATCAGTGGAATAGAGTGGATCCACTGCCCACCATAGAGTGAGTATAATCAGAACAGGAAGTATAAGAATAACACTCAGCAAAATGAGCTGATCGTCTGAGACATTGCGCTGCATGAGTAAGCAAGACCACTACGTATGTCTTCTTGCAAGCATATCATTTAGAATATTATAAATAATATAGAGCATACTGTTGTGTTTCACTTTAGTTTGAAATGCATGGGGACTTCACTTTAGTTTGAAATGCATACTGTAGACAGCATGGGGACTTCACTATGCATGGAGAGCATGGGGACTTCACTATGCATAGAGAGCATGGGGACGAGGCTAGTTGTGACCATCGCTACCATCACTTTACAAACACTCTTCCATTAGTTGCTGGATGTCTGACCTTGCAAATCAGACTTGGTGGTCAAGGGTACGTCTTAAGGTCCACCCCTCATTATAAAGACCCTTACGTTCATACATATACAGGCATGCAGATTTTACAATAATTATTATTAGACCACAGCATATTTTATGACTACGTTAGTGCTTACTATGTAACTTCTGTTTTTGTATTACTAATGACAATTGGTATTAATAATCATTGCTGCAATAGCTAATCTGGCATTAGCGGGGGTGTTTGCTTTTTAAAGCAGGTAGTCTAGACAATGGTTATTAGTATTTTTCACAGTGTAAGAGATGGTAGCATACCCTTTTCCGCATGTCCCTGTTGAAGAATATTCTCCACACTCTCCACTGCTTGGCAAACATACTAGCAAATGCCAAAACAAATCCTGTAGCTGTGAACCATATATCCATCTAAAAATAAAAAAACAACAACAGAATTATGGTAAGATTTACTGCTTGGGTAGAGCAACGCATCTAATATAGCTCATTGCAGGAGTATTGACAAAAAATCACTGTTTATCCTACATACCTGACAAATTATATTTGCAGCAGTTTGAGAGATCCCATACTCATATCGAGAGTACGACAGTCCCAGAAGAATAGAAGAGGGCATGACCAACATAAGGCCAGTAATAGTGATAAGATTCAGCTTTGGGCTTGAAGCTTTAATGAACCTTGATTGGGAAAACCGCATTAATCATGATCAGTATGTTAGACTTGATAATCCTGGGATGCATCAACAGCTCATACTTTACAATAGTCACTATGGAGTATTGTGGACACTAAATACCTAGTATAGCAGCTATATCTTCAACGTGCACTTGCTTTGTATCGTTCTGCAAAGCAGACTGGGTAGTAAAAACTGTAAATAGCTGCTGCCTTACTTGTTGTCTTTCATAACAATGTTGATGACCAGAAGGGCAACACCAAAAGCCAGGGACACAAGCAACAGGATACTAGCAACACTGAGAGAAGCAACAGAAATTGAAGAGAGAACAATTTCCACTCCATCAGAAGGGGTTTCATTGTTGGGACCTGAAATGTGGGTACAACAAATGCAAAAGCTTAGTACATTCCAGGAGAAAAGTGTATAGTGTATGTATTTAATAGCCTGTGTACGTGGACTTAGCTGCTATTATAGCTAAGTAATGCATCACCTGATATAAGTAAATACAGGAGTGGATTCTCCTCTGGATTGTGAGATTGAAATTCTTTGGTAATAAATTCTAAATTTTATCATCAGGCACTGTCTAATATGTGTGGAAATTGTCCCATGTTTAAAGAAAACTTTCGAAAGTTAATGTTTGTGTATCTTTTATCACTGAACTATTTTCTCAACTGGAATGTGGGCCTAGAACATGAGAATGGATTATCAAGCTGAGATGTGAGACTGAAATGTGGGATTGGAATAGTGTATGAGTTCCTAAACCTTTGTCAGTAGTCATATAGCTCCG
The DNA here is from genome assembly GCA_963921505.1 of Phakellia ventilabrum. NCBI lineage: Eukaryota > Metazoa > Porifera > Demospongiae > Axinellida > Axinellidae > Phakellia > Phakellia ventilabrum. The sequence continues at coordinate 1,509,145 of OY997386.1, read as the reverse complement.
TATGGTTAAAGTTGGGCTACTAACAGGCCAGGAACTGGTAGCAGATACTGCTTGCCAGTGTCATAATTGACTGCATGCTAAGCGATTGCCAGTAATCATATAGCTCCTGGAGCTGTATGATTACTGGCAATGGCTTAGGAACTCATACACTATTCCATTCCCAAATTCCAGTCACACATCTCAGCTTGATAATCCATTCTCATGTTCCAGGCCCACATTCCAGTTGAAAAACTAGTTCAGTGATAAAAGATACGCGAACTTTAACTTTTGAATGTTTTCTTTAAATATGGGACACTTTCCACACATATTAGACAATGCCTGATGGTTAAATTTAGCATTTGTTACCAAAGAAGAAGTCTCGTTCATTCACTGCGTTAAATTTACCTTTCCACATGAAGAAGCCAAGTGGATCCAGATATACACTGTACATATCAGAAGCATTGAGGTACTTGAATTCACTAAGCTGCAATTTCTCAACATCTACAAAATCATTCTCTGTATTTGCTTCGTATATTCCGATTGGCCGACGCTGACCATCTGCATATGCATAATAGAAATACATTTATACTTGCCATATACATGTATGCAACGCAATAATATAGCTGCAGCTATAGCTTTATCTACTTACCAATGAATTGAGAAACAAGTATTTGACCGTAAGCGTCTTGGCTTAAGTTGAAGTTATGATATCCCTGAAAGCAGAAAAAGTATAGCAATGTGATCTTCAAGTTCTCTTGATTCATGGGAGAAAAATTATATTACATGATGCCACAATACGATCATGCAATAGCTATAAAAACTTACAGAGATGCCCCTAAGCTCAACCTTCATCAGTGAATCACTTAAGATTTCCCTGGTTATACTCCGCATTTCCTTCCTGAGACAAACAGTTGCATTGGAGAGCAGTTCCGGTATGGCCTCATTCCATGCCAAGGCCAGAGACCATACTGCATCATAGGCAGTGGGAGCATTGGAAAGAGGAAGGAAAGGCACCAGTGTGTCTCTATCAAAACTGTGAGGGAACAGTTCGCATGTTTTGTCCAGTAACTGCTCGTAGAATTGTTTGAGTGTCTGTGTGTGTGAGTTAAGTACATATAAGTTTTGCCATCTACATGTGGTTTATGTAATGACCATGCAACATACCAGTTGTGAGGTTGTGGGCTCAGCTGGGTGATAGTTGAATGAGCCTAAGAAAAGCACAGAATTCAAGATGGCTTCCATCTTTTGATTGGAGCACCGCTCATTGTCGGGAAGTCTCTCAATCTCACTCTCATTAAGTTTCCACCAGTCAGGATTGTAGTAAGAGGGAAGAATCCACACATGTTTGAAATCTGTCAATCTCCCATCACGAAACTTGCTAGCCTAATAATTTGTGAAAAAATCTACCTAAATCACTTACAACAATATTAAGGCTACAGCAATATCATTGCTTGATTTAGTCACTATAATATAACACTTGAGCTGCTTAGGAAGTAAATTGGAGTGACTTCTGGGCGAACTGTAAAGTGTAGAAGTTGGGACACCTGCAATACCAGATCACTGGGGAGATAGAGTACCTTTAATACCTCTAGTACAGTTATAAGGTACTAATATATTTTTGCATTTTGGAGGTTTAATTTACCTTCTAAGTCTATCAAGTATGATAGCTACCATAGGCATACTTTTTTTTGCAGAACTAACTTTTTTTGCAAAATCTTTTCCAATGCACCCCTCCTCAGGGAACTACTAAATTATTCAGAGACATGCATGGCTGATTGGTTTTCAACAGACTGTGGTACAAAAGAGCTATATTATATGGTTTGTATTTACAATGATTGAAAATTTTGTGGCCACTCAAAAAATTGCTACATCAAGTGTTAGACTGACCTCAATGGTCCATTACTATAATTAGAATTCTGTGTGACTACAAAAATAATATATAGTAACATCAAAAAGCTGGTGACCGGGAGTACACCAGATCTTTATGTCAATATGTGATCAGTACACACCTGGAATTTTGGATGGTCAATTGGACGTACGTAGAGTGACTTAAATTTGGTAACTTGGCTTCTGCTCTTTCAATATTCCAACTAATGACCAATGAATTACAGCTACCGAAGACGAAGAGATCAGTGGCGTAGTAGCCAGGATGAAAAAGTTAAATGGGCACTGCTTGGGCGCACAATTTAAGATAGTGTTCAAAGGTGCTGTATGCCAGCCGCAATCAATCTGCCCAGTGCGAGTTTTAAGATTGTCTACCATCAGATACACCAGACTACGTACAATACAGCACTCAACTGAAGGGGCACATGTGTACATGAACCATAGACTCTGTCTGAAAGTAGGCATCACATATCATAGACAGAATGTGCCAAGAAATTGAAATGACACCAGAAGTGTATAATAACATTGAAAACAGGAAACTCTCACACAACTCTACTATTTGAGTACACATGTTTGCCGACAAGCTACCATATAGGTAGTTCCTGTAGCAGTATCTAGTATGTATAAACAAAACAGCACAGTAATGCACCCCAGGCTGATACATGTAGTTGTTTCTGAGGCAGAAATGAGCTTACTCATCAGTTAACATTGCAACCTCCCTAGTCATGTACAAGGCTTATAGCTACAACCATATTATCACTTATCAAGTTGTGCATGAGCTCGGGAATGACCTATTGCTGCATATGTACAATACCTGGCATAGTGCACTTCTTGCATTTGTCTCCCCAAACAAGCCCACAATGATCCTCAAGTCAGAGGTGAACATCTCATTGAAAGCAAAGTTTGGGTTCAGATCAAAGCTCCCGTAGTAGGCGATGTTCAGGTGAGGGTGTCTCTGTGACAGATTTCCAAAATGCTCAGCTGCCTGCGAGTAGAAGTAATTTCCATAAATGCTTATGTATACATACCTGTTCTATTGGTAACCCACAAAACTATACTTACTCTTGCATAAAGTCGCTCTGTCGAAGCGATCACGCCACATCTGAACCACCCAAACATGGTGAGTAAGGCCAGCCTGCCTACGTTGAGGAACTTCTCACTGGGTATGGTTGAATATAGCAAAGGATATCTCTTCTGGTCAGAGAGTGATGGGTCTGTAGCGCCATAGGAAATCTGCAATGTTTCAAGGAAAGAAAATGTTAGAAATAGCTTTGATTGACTCCCTATCTGTTCCTCTGCAAGGCTACATAGATACCAGAATATCAAGCATAAAATTTCGCTGCATATATCTCACCTCATGGAGTCCATTATTGATCCCTGTAATGTAAGCAATGATTTCAGTTATAGATGAACTGGAAGGTCCAATGATCCCCTGAATAGTGTCTGGCGGATTGTCGTGGAGATAATCGGCCAAAGCGAATGATGCCTGGGCAGTGTCACCCTGCTCATGAACATGGAATGAATGTGGGATTGTGTGTATAATATGAACTCAAGGAAAATGAAATACAATTGATCCTAGCTGTACCATGCATTGTGTCCTTGTTATAGACTAAGTATCGCAAATTGAGGTCTCTCTGTTTCCATTGAGTCCCCATTTCCTCATTCTATAATGAATACAGTGTTTTGATAGCTGCAATAATTACAATAAAGCATTCCAGTTACCCTATTAAGCTATGAGGTCACGATCAGTTGTATACAATTTTATTGCTACAAAAAACAGACAATTTAAATATTTGCAATTGTGAAACAGAAAAGGCAGCTATATAGCTATTATGGAAATATACCCAGCTACAAGTACTTCACATGCATGTATAACTTTCCCTTAAAATTTATATATGCTTGGGATATTCCCAGACTTGAAATCAGGTGGGGGGGGGGGGGGGAGGACAAGGCTCATTGAGTTGTTTACTGACCAGAACATGCCAGAGTTCATGATGCGTATTACTGGTGCCAGAAATAATTCCCATGTGAATAATTCAAGCAAAATGACGTCAATCATATTTTTGCTCACTTACTTCCGGTTGGCATAATGTTGCAGACATTCATGTACTGAGCATAACGACTGTGTACATACATGTGAACACGAGTGTGGCTTCCACCATGCGAAATACTTGTTTAAGGTTCAACTTGGGTATCAACCCATGTACAAGTATTACATACATACATGGCAATTTTGAGCACAGTATATGTAACTTTCAGATTCAGCATCCTGGAATCGTATAAGTACATTTTTGAATTATTCATAACAGTGTGTCTACATTATAATATTCCATGCAGTACATTAGCTGATCATGATATTATTGGAGTGGATGCTATTTTACATTCCCAGTTATGTCTTGAGCTCATGCTGAGTATACTAAAGCTACATAGCAAATACACAATGCTCAAAATTGAAATGTACCACTCATTTAACTGCCGCGATGTATTAGGTCGGCCACATAGTATTAATGAGGAATGTCTTTGTGTGTTTATTTACGGTTTAAACTCTGACTACGATATGCATGATAATCCTTTTTATCCCCTTTTGTGCAAGCACCTTAGCTCTGTATTCCTATGCATGGGCTCGATCAGGAGCCCATCAATCAATCTTTAAAAACCGATGTTTCATTTTAGCAGTCTACCAGCTTCTGCCTGCAGGTGCTAGACCATGTGCCTTTGACTGGTATTATTATATAGTATATATAACAAACCCTGCAGTCTGCCTGCATGATGCTAGCTATGACTTACCATTGTTCCTATCTCGATCAGTCTGAGCGTGGTATCGAAGCCGAGCTCGGGGAACTTGAGGATGTTCTGGTTACTGTTTATGTGTTCGGCAGCCAAAACGGCAGCGGGGTGTGCGAAGACATCGCATTCTTCCGCAGAACCGCTCAGGCAGGGAAAAAAAGACAAGAAGCTCACAGCTTCTGGGAGGTTGTTGCACACCGAAGTCGAATTAGTGTCGTCAATGTGGCCATTTCCGCAAGATACTGACATAGCTGTCAAAAGAACAGCTAGCAATGTACTTGATGCCTTCATTCTTACCCTGCAAAACGACGTAGGCGCTACTTATAGAGCAGAGGGCGTGTCAGAATTTGGTCCTGAGGGGGCGGAGTTTTCAAATAGCGGAGTTTTAGTATGCTATTTAATAGTACAGCACGGGTACTTGAGTAGTGAGCAGTCAGTTTTTCAGCTGAGAATCCCTCAAAGCTCTAATTTCCCAGTTTAATAGTTAATAAAAGCAATGGTCTATAGACTAGTGCATAATATAATACGAAAACTCGCCTATAGTTTACTAGCTACCAGCTACCGGTGTCACAGGAAATTTGGCACCCCAGGAAATCTGGCACCCCCATGCAATTTTTCCTAGGAAAATTGGACCCCCCACAGGAAAAGTAGCACCCCTCATCACAGTAGAAATTCCAGCACCCCCTGCCAATAATCCTAGGATATATTGCACCCCCCATCAAAAAATACTAGAAATTTAGGAACCCCCTACAAAATGTTGGCTGATTCCAGTTCTCCCTGCCAATAATCCTAGGATATATTACACCCTCCATCAAAGAATTTGATATAAAATATTCTGATTCTGGTACCATGTCAGAAAATATAATTATAATTCTTTAGGAACCCTCAACCAAAATTCACAATACGTACAAGCACATGTAAAAGAATATTAAATGTCCTTACTGAGTTCCTATACTAATCTTCTTCTCTTTCTACTGTATTCGTTGCACTTCCAGGAGATAGTGTCCCCTTCGCTATCTATCCCCACGCAATTGTAGTGGAACCACTGAACGCATGGTCTCTGTCTCTGAGTGGTTGAACTGCTCTTCAGTAGATTGCTCCATAGTTCTCTCATGGAAAGATAACTCATTTTTATTACTTCAGCGTTCTATTCTACCCTAGAGTCAACCGTGGACCGGGTATACTGTCACCGGTCGCGGGATGCCAAATTTCCGGGGGGAGGTCAAAGGTGGGGTCGAATTTTCCTAGGAAAATTGGAACGGGCATGCCGCATATCCTAGGATTTTTGGAACGGGGGTGCCGAAAAGTGGGGATGCCGATTTATTTGTGACACCGGGTACCCAGACCCTCCCCCCTACGAAAACGGAAGGTAGTCCTCTTCTTTCTTCCGCTTATCGTCGGGTGGGCGTGAACGTGTGGGCACGAGACTAGCACAGTGGAGAGCTAGTCTCTTGCATGCCCCGTCGGAAAATTCTTCTGACGGCCGGGGCCGGGGCACGGGACTAGTGGAGCGCTAGCGCACGAGACTAGCCGTTACAGCACGTGAGCCTATGCAGCGCCAGTGAGGCTAGAGGCAGACAGGTAGGACGTCTCTTATTGCTATGCATGTGCCTTTTCTATGAGTTACTGCTGTTAATAATGTGTACATATTATATTATACATTGTAGCGAGCAAAATATGTTCTGACAGAGAGAAATGTAGCTATGACTGACTATCTCATAACTAACATATATTCATACATAGGGAGAATATTCCACAGATAGCTGCTGCATGCATTATTACAGGTGCTTGCATGTGTAAAATTTAAAGTATTAAATTTGCTACTATTCTTCGCAAAAGCTACCATAGCTGTAGCTATGTGGTCTTAAATGCACATACGTGCGCTAAGTTGTTGTTCATTGCTTACAGCATTATTACAATTTCTCTCTCTCCATTCGATGGTGGCTTAACAGGCATGATGCTCGTCCAACAGAAGATATTTGTTTTCATTATATCTCTCATTGGCTGTGCAAGTACTGTACAAGGTCAGTAGCTAGTTTTTTTTGGAAGTTGATGCAGCTACCTGCTTTACTTCTCAGATGCTTAGAGTACTTGGCATGAGGTAAAAAGGCAGTGTCATGTTTAGGCTAGCACTCCCAGAACACAATCAGTAGGTCCATTTAGTACAGCTTATTGGGATACCTACACCCACTTTGTTTTGTCTATGGAGTATTTCTCATTTCTAGTTATCATAATAAGCGGCTAGCTCGCAACAACTCAAAGTGTTCACAGCGAAAAGGATTTCTTATTCATTGACGTAGATAAAGGGTTTTTATACAACACAAAGCATGTGGGGGGACTTGGCAGAGGCTGTAGGGTAATATCAGGGCTAGCAGCAAACAGACAATACAAAGACAAGGGGGTGTATATGCGATACCCTCATTCCCAGGCTCCACTCCCCAGCTTTTTTTGCAGTGTGTAAAAAAAACAAAAAAAAAAAAACAAGGACAGAGCCAGGTGATTTCATCATGTGCTACGTGACATAAGGTGTGTGGTTTGGTACATGGTGCATGGTTTTGTTAATTGAATTATGCGATCGTGACCAAGCAGCAACAGACCGGAAGCACAGAGACAATGGTAAGTCTAATTTACGCAGAAAACAATGCAGGGCCTGGGGGCATCCCCAGGAGAACTTTTGAAATTCTGAGGTTACTAGAGCCTTCTGAGCGATAAAAGCACATATCTTACTGTATATACATAGCCTCAAGGTTGATAGCTGAAAGGAGCTTGTTTTTTTTGTCTGCCTTAATCACGCATGTGAGACAGAAGGCCAAGCTACATTCTTCATTGTAGCCACCTCTAATGTGCGATTAGAACAATTTCTTGATAACAATTTTCTTCCCAAATTCACGTTCGGAAAGTTGAAGGACAAGGGCTGCTGTCTTCATCCCCATTTTACTACACATTATATTGCGAGAAAAGCTGTGGAGTGGGGCCTGGGAACGTGACTATATATATGTCTGAGAAGCAATGGCAATTGCATGCAAGGGGGATACCGTTAGTATAACTGTAAACTATTCATCTATTTCTCATCTTACAGGCCAGGTATTGATATCACTGATCCCCGAGAGGATTGTGGTGGTTGAAGGTCAAGATGCCACATTTGCTTGCAGTCCATTCATCCCTGGAGCCCAGCCAGTGCTGCAGATTCAAAGGCCCGGAGATGATAATTTTAGAAATCTTGACCCACAGACAGACAGTCAGCTAACTGTTGTCGAGGATTACCCTTTTGGTAGCTTTAACCCGAGCAACCGAACGTACCAGTATCAAAATGTCCGACAAGAAGACAACGGAACAAGATTTCTGTGCATAATTACTGGGTTATCATCAAACATTGCTATTCTTACGGTGTCATGTAAGTGTCTATGTCCTGGAAAGTGTCCAGATTTTGACAGTGGAGAAACTCTAGGTAGTGTTTATTACTGTTCATCCAAGAATTGCAATGGTATAAATTTTGCGCCTCTCTGACCCCTCCTTCACATTACCCCCCCCCCCCCCCCAAAAAGGATTGCAATGGTATAAATTTTGTGCCTCTCTGACCCTCCTTCACATTCCCCCCCCCCCCCCCCAAAAAAAACAACAAACAACTCTACACTTGGAAATGTATTATGTATATTTTCACATTTCTTCTCTGCAGCACTGTGTTCTGATCCTCCGATTATTGTGAATGGCATGAGGACATTCAGTGGCAACTCTGTCGGTGATAATGCTACCTACAGCTGTAACACCGGTTTTGAGCTGATCGGAGATTCGACCACAATATGCACGCAAATTGATGTGAACTCTGCAGCATTTCCAGCAGTACCACCACCAGAGTGCAGGCGTGAGTACTTCATGAACTGTCTAGAACTCACCTTCCAATGCTTGGCAGAAGAAATCTTAGTATGCACGCCATTAGTGGCTATAATCATGTATGGTGTTTATTTCCGATATGTGTATTATTTACGTTTCTCCTGCTCTGCAGCACTGTGCTCTGATCCTCCTTTGATTGCGAATGGCACGAGGACATTCAGTGGAAACTCAGTTGGTGATACTGCTACCTACAGCTGTAACACTGGTTTCGAGCTGATCGGAAATTTGACCACGATGTGCACACAAATTGATGTAAACTCTGCAGAATTTACAGCAGTACCACCACCACAGTGCAGGCGTGAGTACTTCATAAATAACATGCCTTAGAACCCTTAGTATATAAGCACATACATACAGTATACCCAAGTGGCTCAGTATATAGTGAAACTCTGACTAAAATTGTGTTTTTTATTTACTTCTTTATCTACTAATATGTAGCTATTTTATTCATAATTATTCCTCTGCAGCACTTTGTTCTGATCCTCCCATTATTGTGAATGGCATGAGGACATTCAGTGGCAACTCTGTCGGTGATACTGCTACCTATAGCTGTAACACCGGTTTTGAGCTGATCGGAGATTCGACCACGATGTGCACACAAATTGATGTGAGCTCTGCGGAATTCCCAGCGGTATCACTACCACGGTGCAGGCGTGAGTGCCTAATGAATATCATTAGAACAGTCTGCAGCGTTTACTTGTTTTTTCAGTTATGGCATGTGTGCAAAATAAAACTCACTCTACAAAATTTAATGCTAGGCAGGACAGGTAAAATGGCTTGGGATACATTTACTTAAGCTTTACACTAGAGGATGAAAGTTTTATTGTTATGGCCATCACCACTTACACTGCTAACATGTATATTACTTGCATTTCTCCTACTCTACAGCACTGTGTTCTGATCCTCCTTTGATTGCAAATGGCACGAGGACATTCGGTGGCAACTCAGTTGGTGATAATGCTACCTATAGCTGTAACACCGGTTTTGAGCTGATCGGAGATTCGACCACGATGTGCACACAAATTGATGTGAATTCTGCAGAATTTCCAGCAGTACCACCGCCGGAGTGCAGGCGTGAGTGCCTTATGAAAACAAAATGATCCTATCGAACAGTAGGATTTAAAGCATCTACTTATGGAAGTAGTACCAGCCTGAGATCACCTCTTACAGACATTGTTCCAGTGGCATATAGCTATAGTGGATTGCGTGAACACTCCTTTTTGATACATTGATATTATTCTTTTGCACTAACACACTGACTTTCTTGGTCCTCAGGTAATAGTACTGATATTAATGAGTGCAGTCTTGGTACCGATGACTGTGATAGCAATGCACAGTGTATGGACACACTGGAGGGGTTTGTGTGCACATGCAATCCAGGATACACCGGAGATGGGTCCTCTTGCACAGGTAAGAATGGCCTCATAATCCATGTAGCTAATTGCTTACATACAGCCATTGCACTCAAATGATCAGTTCCCATCATCTTTATGTATATGTATAGACATCAATGAATGTACTCAGTCGTCACACAACTGTAGCCAAAATGCAAGATGCCAAAATACTGTTGGCAGTTTTAGGTGCATATGCAATAATGGATACACAGGAAACGGCATTCACTTTGTACATACCACGTTATCTGTCCTACTTCATAGATATTAATGAGTGTGCACGCTCTACACACAACTGCCATTCGCGAGCAAGATGTGAAAACGTAGCTGGTGGATTTAGATGCATTTGCAGAAATGGCTACACAGGAAATGGTGTCAGCTGCAACGGTAGATTCTCACAGTGTCAAGCATTACTTGTTATTTATCAGACACTTTCCTTCACATTTTGCAGATATCAATGAATGTGCTCGCTCCACACACAACTGCCATCCACAAGCAAGATGTGAAAACACAGTTGGAAGTTTTAAATGCAGGTGTAGAAATGGCTTTGCTGGAAATGGAGTCAGATGCAGTGGTATGTCCTCACAACATTATGTATCACATACCGGTATTGTGTATCAGACATTTTCCCACTCATTATTCAGATATCAATGAATGTGCTCGCTCCACAAACAACTGCCACCCACAAGCAAGATGTGAAAACACAATTGGAAGTTTTAAATGCAAGTGTAGAGATGGCTTTGCTGGAAATGGTGTCAGTTGCAATGGTATGTCCTCACACAACATTTACACTTCACATATTGTGTACCAAGGAATGTTGTGTTCTGTCTAACATTTTGCATCGCATTTTGCAGATATCAATGAATGTGCTCGCTCCACACACAACTGCCATCCACAAGCGAGATGTGAAAACACAGTTGGAGGGTTTAGATGCAAATGTCAAAACGGCTTTGCTGGAAACGGTGTCACCTGTTATGGTATGTTCTCACAGTCTTAAGCATCAAATGTAATGTAAAGACTGTGTATGCTACGATTATTTTACTCCATCTTGCAGATGTCAATGAGTGTACCCAGTCTACACATAACTGTCACCAAAATGCTGTATGTCAAAACAATAATGGCGGATTTAAGTGCTCTTGCAATAATGGCTTTGAAGGAAATGGCATAAACTGCACCGGTACGTATGTAATACTCACAGAACAAGAATTATTACAATTTACCTTATATTTTCTCCCATCTCCAGATGTGAATGAGTGTATATCTTCCAAAAACAATTGTAATAGAAATGCACTGTGTGTCAACACTGCTGGCAGTTTCAGATGCATCTGTAAACCTGGCTTTCTTGGGAATGGTGTGACCTGTAGATCAGGTAAGAGTAACTAATACTCTTGTCATTAGTTTTGAATACGTAGCTGAAGGTTGATTACTGTGTATTCCATCCTATGCTGCAGACTTTAAAATGTGATTTATCTTATTCAGGGGCTATTATAAATACAGTGGATCCAGAATATACTCGTAGCAGAAGCAGGTCCGGATCAGGTACCAAATCTGCATCTAGCAGATCCAATTCTGCATCTAGCAGATCCAATTCAACAAGAATGAGAAAGGGATAAACATTATTCAGCCAAACATGCAAGGACGATCATAGAACCCTTTATAGCTAAGTATATAAAATATTAACGGACCATTTAGTTACTAACCATTGTGCACATCACTGTACTGTATATTTTGTTTAAAAACTGTTATGTAAGTACCTGGCTAGTAATATTTCTATGATTTACTTTACAAAGCTTATTCTGTGGTGTTGACATACATACATACATACATACATACATACATACATACATACATACACACATACATACATACATACATACATACATACATACATACGCGGAGTCTCGCGATGCGACACGATTAGTTGCCTCACTTCCCGCTTGACAATAACTGGGCATAAGTGATGGATTTTATAGATTGGAAAGATTCATGAAAGCTTTACCCAATAGTGCACAGTTTTGATATTGCATGCAGTAGCTATAGAGCCTGCACTGTAAATACTCACGCTGTTAGAGCACATGTTTTATTTAATACTTTAGGTGAATTAATATTTTTTGCCTCGAACATTTTGCACCAGATTGCAAATACTGCAATATATCTGTTGTAATGACTTAATTGTGGTTTTGGGTATAAGCATGTTCCCTTGTTGCAAGAGTGTTGTGGTATTTAATTTAGCTGCCAAGATTCGGAATAACAGGAAGTGGTATAAACTTAGTTGGCTGTGTGACCATGTGTGGCCATAACTTGTCAGTGTATCTATATGCCATAGATTTGGAGTGTATCCATATATGAAGGAGGATGTGGTCTATGTACCTATCATACTAATTGATTAATTACAGGAACTGCAGGTATAATATGGGCTTCAGAGAGACATCAAAACCTTTGTAGCATCAGTTAACATCCTGCTGTAAGACATAGGAGGATGTACAGGATGACAGTGTTGTAAGATAAAAGATGTTTTTATGGGTTTTATTACTCTTGTGTGTAAACACCGAACGGTAGCAAACCTCTCTGCTATATATGGGCAGATAGACTTAAGAATTGCCTCACTCTTGTGTGTAAACACCGATCGGTAGCAAAGCTCTCTGCTATATATGGGCAGAATAGACTTAAGAATTTCATCACTCTTGTGTATAAAAGCCACACTGCAGCTTGCAGTCGTATACATATTTCCAAAGCTATCTGTCATTACCATCCCTATCTTCATTACTATATTGCTCTCAGTTGAAATATTGAAGAGATAATAGAGCTGTGCTAAAGACCAAACTTGTAAGCATTTGAATTGTGAATGTATCATTAATATAGCTGCATATTTTGAATTCTGCTTCATTATTACAGATCTTACACTATGAAAGCAACATTAGCATTGAGTGCAATACTGCTATTGCTGGTACACAGCACTTTAGGTGAGAATGTATAAAAAGTATCGATTGTTTGATGCTTGTACAACAATTTGTGTAATGCACTTGGAAATTCCAATAATGTTCAATAATACACATTTGCTCAGTATTGCCCCACAAATTAGTATTAGACTAGTTGTGCCTGTTTGCATGATAGCTGCAATCAATATTGAAACTCACATAACATTACGTATATGTCCTTCAGGCCTAAAAATAGGCTTCACTGAAGTGGATTACAAAACAACGGAGCCAGAAGGCACTTTAAGTGTTACGTTGGTCAAGGACGGGGAGAATACCGGCCCTCTCAGTTTTACCCTGACTCCATTGACATACAGTGAATTTAGCAACTTGGGCTTTGTCCGGCAGAACAGTAAACCTCTACCAGATGCAGCAGAATGTAAGCCATTTTCCTTTTCCATTTGAATGTTCACACTGCATGCTATGCACATAACAAGTTAAGGTCTGTTCATCTTTTATATCTGCAGTTCAACCATCAGGAGTACAGGACTTTATTAAAGCCGCCCAAACTGTCACCTTTGCTCCAAGTGCAAACATTGAATTGAGAGAGTTGTCCTTCTCTGTCATCGATGATGAAATACACGAAGTCACAGAGGGGTTCCTGATCGTTCTAGAGGTGGATGAAACTACTGCCAGCCCACAAGATCTTGCAGATCTTGAAATGGCTATAAATGTCACCCTAGGAATTATTGGGAGTGATGATCGTAAGTTATACGCAGCATCTATGCATTGAACTATATATACTTTCACATACATCTGATCCTTCAGCACTCTTCCTGGGGTTTGAAATGCCTTCCTATACTGTCCAAGAGGATGCTGGAGTACTCGATAATTTCATCTTTGTAGTCAAAGAACCAGCTGGAGTACAGACTGAGATGGACATCCCTGTGATTCTGAATCTTGTGACAGGTTCAAGTGCTGTGGAAGGTTTGTACTCCATGGTTCAATAATTGCATACCATATAGTACTTCTCCCACCATTCATGAAGATTCTGTAGCAGCAACACATTATCACTGTGCATGAGTGATGCTTTTGTCAATTTCTCCCGATAGGAGCTGACTTTGAAACTGGAAATACCCCACGGATACTCACATTCACGCCAGAACAGCAACGACTAGCTGTCCCTATCAGCATAATCCAGGATAGTAATTTTGAGGAAAGTGAAGACTTCAAATTTCTCCTTTCGATTCCAGAAGCTGCTCCATCATATCAACTTGGGACCTTCTCTACCACTACTGTTACTATACTTGACGATGACAGTGAGTGTTAAGATGCATGCAGCTTTTGATTTAACATTTATGAATATATGTGTTCTATCTTGTCCACCACATACAGTCGCTATACTGGGTTTTGAGCAACCTAAATATACTGTTAGTGAAGGAGACGCCAGCGTTGAAGTTTGTGTGCGTATTTTTGAGCCCGATATGACTGAAAGAGTTGTCACAGCTGCAATTACTACTAACTCTATCACCGCAGGTTTGTAAAAATATTATGCTACAGGTAATGCATTTGCCAATTAACAGATATTTTTTTCTTACAGTTGATGCTGACTACACATCACTCAATGGTTTTGTCATTCTCAACGTTGGACAGCTTAGAACGTGTTTTGATATTCCCATCACCGATGATGATCTTGTGGAATCTACAGAACAACTAAATGTTGAACTGACTCTTGATTCCTTCTCATCAGAGAATCTGATTTTGCAACCTAATAAAACGGTGATCTGCATCCAAGACAATGATGCTAGTCCTGATGTCGATGAGTGCAGTCTTGGTACTCACGACTGTGATAGCAATGCACAGTGTATGGACACACTGGAGGGGTTTGTGTGCACATGCAATCCAGGATACACCGGAGATGGGTCCTCTTGCACAGGTAAGAATGGCCTCATAATCCATTTAGCACTTTACTTTTAACGTTTATACACATAACTATTGTAGTACATCAGTGCCACATCATCTTTTTATATTCATAGATATCAACGAGTGTACTCAGTCATCCCACAACTGTAGCCACAATGCAAGATGTCAAAATACTGTTGGCAGTTTTAGGTGCATATGCAATAATGGATACACAGGAAATGGAACTCACTGCACTGGTTTGTATTTCTTATTTTCATTACCTTTTAATTATATAGCTTATTTTTATTATGTTACTGATCCTACTTCACAGATATCAATGAATGTGCTCGCTCTACACACAACTGCCATCCACAAGCAAGATGTGAAAACACAGCTGGAAGGTTTAGGTGCATTTGCAGGAATGGCTACACTGGAAATGGCATCAGCTGCAATGGTAGGTTCTCACAGGATCAAGCATTATTTATGTATGAAATATTCTTCCTTCACATTATGCAGATATCAATGAGTGTACTCGCTCCACACACAACTGCCATCTGCATGCAAGATGCGAAAACACAGCTGGAGGGTTTAAATGCAAGTGTAGATATGGCTTTGCTGGAAATGGTGTCAGCTGCAATGGTATGTCCTCACAATATTTATGCTTCACATATTGTATAGTACTATCTAACATCTTGCATCTCATTTTGCAGATATCAATGAATGTGCTCGCTCCACACACAACTGCCATCGACAAGCAAGATGTGAAAACACATTTGGAGGCTTTAGATGCAAATGTCAAAATGGTTTTGCCGGAAATGGTATCAGCTGTAGAGGTATGTCCTCACAGTCTTAAAGCATCACATGCAAAGAGTATAATACTATGATTATTTTTCCATCTTGCAGATGTCAATGAGTGTACCCGCTCTACACATAACTGTCACCGAAATGCTGTATGCCAAAACACTATTGGTGGATTTAAGTGCTCTTGCAATAATGGCTTTGCAGGAAATGGCATACACTGCACCGGTATGTATGTAGTACTCACAGAACAAGAGTTTATTATAAATTACCTTGTATTTTCTCCCATCTCCAGATGTGAATGAGTGTACATCTTCCAAAAACAATTGTAATAGAAATGCACTGTGTGTCAACACTGCTGGCAGTTTCAGATGCATTTGCAAACCTGGCTTTCTTGGGAATGGTGTGACCTGTAGATCAGGTAAGAGTATTATATAATGTCATTAGTTGAAGGTTGATTACTGCATGTATCGTTCTTCTTTATTCAGCCTTTTCAGATCCAGTGAATGATCGCACTAGGAGTAGGAGTAGAAGCAGGTCTAGATCCAGATCCAACACCAGATCCACATCTAGCAGATCCAATTCCAGTACCAGATCCACATCTAGCAGATCCAATTCCAACACCAGATCCACCTCTGGAACCAGGTCCAGATCAACAAAGAGGAGGGGATAATACTTACACAGCAGCTGATGGACAATTGCTTTCGTTATTGCAAACTAGTTATCATTATGTGTGGCATGTAGTAATTACCATTTGTGTATATCATTCTACTACTATTTACTTTTATTCTGTGAAAAGTAATTATGATGTTTGTACCTGGCTGATAAAGATTTGTTAAGGGGCTTGATTTATCTATCAATTATGCAATATCACAGACAAAGGTTGAGGGTCTGTCAGAAGCTTCTATAAGCTATAGCTGCTTACAAACACATGATTGCAGTGCACAGCCATGGCAACCTGAGTCTGTGCTCTCGGGAATTATAAGGAAGAATATGATGGAATTAAAGGAAAGCAGGTACTGGGTCACACATGATTACTGTAAGAGTTTACAGTTAAGAAAAGATTTGAGTCTGAGAAATTTGACAGTATATTTTAGACCTCTGGGGTCTTGGAGACTCTTGGCGTCCCGGATTGTAAATCGCATGATTATTATCTCCATCAGAAAATTGCA
Organism: Phakellia ventilabrum; assembly: GCA_963921505.1. Lineage (NCBI taxonomy): Eukaryota > Metazoa > Porifera > Demospongiae > Axinellida > Axinellidae > Phakellia > Phakellia ventilabrum. The sequence goes on along the minus strand of OY997386.1, from coordinate 1,492,426 downwards.
TTTAGAATATGCTTGATCTTTTGAACGTAATGAGGGGCAGAGAACTGTTGATTAGAAAATGCATTACATCCTCAGAGCTAAGAGGTATGGTACTATTGGGGTATTTATACCTAGCAACAGAGTCATAACTTTACTGCAGTGTTACTGTACTGATGCCAGTTTATGCATGTACTATCCATTAACTGTTATTATTACATTACCCGTGGTCATTTCTCGCATACGATTGAGAAAACTAGTTTGTGCATAAGTGAGATGATAAAACTTTAAAAAGAGGACGTAAAAAGCAGACAGAGAAAAGTGTGTACATATTGTAATCATTTGAACGAACCTTTCAATGCTGGCAGACACTTTAAACCATCAGTACATCAGAAGCACAGGGACCCACTCTTCAGTGATTGCATAAGCTACTGAGTGTATGATCTCATTAGGTTTGCATTCAAGCTCATGCATGATCTCACTAGCTTCCCATTCAAGCTCACCTAATTACAATGGATGAGTGAACTTAGTCTAGTAGTTAAACTATTTTCTAGTGCAGTTGGTTGTGGCAGGGCATATACCTACACTGTATCATCTTGCAGTTGTTTTGTAGTCTCTTCTTATATAGCTATATCTATTCCTGCTAAGACTCCACAACAACACAACGGAATACTGTACATGTAGCTTCTGTGATGATTATGTGTACATACACACTCATTAGTAGCTAGGCTGCAGCTGCACATCCAGGATCTGCATGGAGAAAAGAAACGTTTTTCTCTCTGCTCGCTACACTTGGGAGTGCGGTTATCCTCATATAACTATAATGTTTTGGTAGGAGTATAAATTATGGACAGTTTAGGTTGCTACTACCTGATCACTAGGAAGGAAACATACCATACTGGTTGAGTTGTAGGCAAGGCCCATTTCCTGTGACTCTGAACTCTTTACAGTTGTGACGTTTGTTGCATTGTTCACTTCCTTCTATTCCACTCCCTGCTATTCTAGAGCTGTTCTCTGCAGCTATAGAACTTACTGTGACTCTCAGCTGGACTCTTTACAGTTGACTGTGACGTTTGTTGCATTGTTCACTTCCTTCTATTTCCACTCCCTGCTATTCTAGAGCTGTTCTCTGCAGCTATAGAACTTACTGTGACTCTGGACTCTTTACAGTTGACTGTGACGTTTGTTGCATTGTTAACTTTCTTCTATTCCACTTCCTGCTATTCTAGAGCTGTACTCTGCAGCTATATATAGAACTTACTGTGACTCTGGACTCTTTACAGTTGACTGTGACGTTTGTTGCAATGTTCATTTCCTTCTATTCCACTTCCTGCTATTGTAGATCTTCTCTGCAGCTATGGAACTTACTGCATGACAGTATCAGCAACGTAGCTAGCATGCATGTGGATTAAAATGTCAATCCATGCATGTGATTTTCAAACATGTACTTTAACTACATAATTAGGATTTGATAGTGCACACTAAAGCTATAGCCATAGCACTAGCAGCATAAAGTATTTACTATGCACATGAGGGGTGTATACACGGTAGTGCAAATGTTCCCATTTTTATGCATCTGAATGTTACACACCAGCTATTGCATAGTTAGTGATCCTTAAATTTACATACGCATAACTCACAGAACGTTAGTTTTAGCTAATAACACTTGGACCGGTATGGGATTCATCCTGTTTCCCTGTACAATATTTACATGCTGCAGATTTGAAGGGTATCCACACATATGCAGGAGCATGTGATTGCTGATGTAGAATTTACATCATTCTTAGTCTAGACATGTGTACAACTCTCAAAAGCTGGTTGCTATGGGACTTTAAGGTTGAGCCTGACCACATCCTTTAATTACGAAGACCTCTGGTATGATAATAGCAGACATCCTGTATTGGGTAGGACTGTAGGTAAATGAATAAGGGCTTCCTTACTATAAATGTGCTGACCTACATACAGATTGCAGTCACTTGTATTTCCAAAGCTTTATACTATCGCCACTATCACAAGCTTCATTACCAGTTGCAAACTTGAAGAGAGAGATATACAGCTGCACTCAAGACCAAATTTGTCTGGAAAGGTAAGTGTTTTTTATTTTATTTTTGTGTACATCAAGTAACATGCAGTGTAGGTAGCTGCATATTTAGAATTCTACTTCATTATTACAGATCTTACACAATGAAGGCTACGTCAGCATTGAGTGCAATACTGCTATTGATAGCACACTGCACTTTTGGTAAGAGTGTATAATTGTATAGAAACTTGTATCGTTTGTGCAATGAACTTGAAAATTCCACTAATTAACTGATGTGCTCAGTGTTGCTTCACAAATTAGTATTTAGTTGTGTATGTGTGCATGATTGCTGCTATTGACATGCAAACTCGTATAATATTATATGCCCTTCAGGCCTTAAAATAGGCTTCACTGAAGTGGATTACAGAACAACGGAGCCAGAAGGCACTTTACGTGTTGTGTTGATCAAGGATGGGGAGAATACCGGCCCTCTCAGTTTTACCCTGACTCCACTGACATATAGTGAATTTAACAACTTGGGCTTCGCCCAGCCTAAACCTAATCTACCAGATGCAGCAGAATGTAAGCTATTTTCTCTCTGTCATCTGACATGTCTGTGTGCTCACACTGCATGCTATAGCTATACACACTAGCCTTAATTGTTCTCATTCTACACTCTCACCATTTTTACTACATAGCTACCAAAGAAAGCTGGGAGTAGAAACTTTGCACGGGAGTGAGACTAATATGCATAACAAAGCATATTTATCTTTTGCATTTGCAGTTCAACCATCAGGAGTACAGGACTTTATTAAAGCCACCCAAACTGTCACCTTTGCTCCAAGTGCAGACGTCGAATTCAAGGAGTTGTCCTTCTCAGTCATCGATGATGAAATACATGAGACTATGGAGGGGTTCCTGATCTTTCTAGAGGTGGATGATACTACTGCTAGCCCACAAGATCTCGTAGATCTTGAAATGGCTATAAATGTCACCGTAGGAGTTATTGAGAGTGATGATCGTAAGTTATACTATACATCTATGCATTAAGTTATATATACTGATATACTCACTTCCATGTACAATTTTATCATCATGAAACTGAATGTTGCATTTTTTTTCCTTCAGCACTCTTCCTGGGGTTTGAAATGCCTTCCTACACTGTCCAAGAGGATGCTGGAGTACTCGATAATTTCATCTTTATAGTCAAAGAACCAGCTGGAGTACAAACTGAGAAGGACATCTCTGTGATTCTGAATCTGGGTAGTTCAAGTGCTGAGTTAGGTTTGTACTCCAAGTTTACAGTGTTCAATCGTATTTGTATGCATACCATATAGTACTTCTCCCATCATTCATGAAGATTCTGTAGCAGCAACACATTATCACTGTGCATGAGTGATGCTTTTGTCAATTTCTTCCGGTAGGAGCTGACTTTGAAACTGGAAATACCCCTCGGATACTCACATTCACGCCAGAACAGCAAAGACTAGCTGTTCCTATCAGCATAATCCAAGATAGTATTTCTGAGGAAAGTGAAGACTTCACATTTTTCCTTTCGACTCCAGAAGCTCCATCATATGAACTTGGGGCCTTCTCTACCACTACTGTCACTATACTTGATGATGACAGTGAGTGTTACGATGCATGCATTTTGATTTAACATTAAATATGAATATCTGTGTGCAATCTTGTCCGCCACATGCATACAGTCGCTATACTGGGTTTTGAGCAACCTAAATATACTGTTAGTGAAGGAGACGCCAGCGTTGAAGTTTGTGTGCGTATTTTTGAGCCAGATATGACTGAAAGAGTTGCCATAGCTGCAATTACTACCAACTCTATGACCGCAGGTTTGTACAAATATTATGGTACAGGTAATGCATTTGCCAATTATCGGATGATTATTTTTTTACAGTTGATGCTGACTACACACCACTCAATGCATTTGTCATTCTCAACGTTGGACAGCTTAGAACGTGTTTTGATATTCACATCACCGATGATGATCTTGTGGAATCTACAGAACAACTAAATATTGAACTGACTCTTGATTCCTTCTCATCAGAGAATCTGATTTTGCAACCTAATATGACAGTGATCTGCATCCAAGACAATGATGCTAGTCCTGATGTCGATGAGTGCAGTCTTGGTACTCACGACTGTGATAGCAATGCACAGTGTATGGACACACTGGAGGGGTTTGTGTGCATATGCAATCCAGGATACACCGGAGATGGGTCCTCTTGCACAGGTAAGAATGGCCTCGTAATCCATGTACCTCTTTGTCTTTAACATTTGCCTAACTATTGTAGTACATCAGTGCCACATCATCTTCTTATATTCATAGATATCAACGAGTGTACTCAGTCATCCCACAACTGTAGCCAAAATGCAAGATGCCAAAATACTGTTGGCAGTTTTAGGTGCATATGCAATAATGGATACACAGGAAATGGAACTCAGTGCACTGGTTTGTGTTTCTTATTGTCATTATCTTTTAATTATGTAGCTTATTTTTATTATGTTACTTATCCTACTTCACAGATTTTAATGAATGTGTTCGCTCTACACACAACTGCCATTCACAAGCAAGATGTGAAAACACAGCTGGAGGGTTTAGGTGTATTTGCAGGAGTGGCTACACAGGAAATGGTGTCAGCTGCAATGGTAGGTTCTCACAGTCTTAAGCATCAAATGTAATGTAAAGACTGTGTATACTATGATTATTTTACTCCACCTTGCAGATGTCAATGAGTGTACCCACTCTACACATAACTGTCACCGAAATGCTGTATGCCGAAACACCATTGGTGGATTTAAGTGCTCTTGCAATAATGGCTTTGCAGGAAATGGCATACACTGCGCTGGTACGTATGTAATACTCACAAAACAAGAATTTATTACAAGTTACCTTATATTTTCTCCCATCTCCAGATGTGAATGAGTGTACATCTTCCAAAAACAATTGTAATAGAAATGCACTGTGTGTCAACACTGCTGGCAGTTTCAGATGCATCTGTAAACCTGGCTTTCTTGGGAATGGTGTGACCTGTAGATCAGGTAAGAGCATAATTAGTTTTGCTGAAGGTTGATTACTGTATATATCGTTCTTCTTTATTCAGCCTTCCCAGTGAATGATCGCACTAGGAGTAGGAGTAGAAGCAGGTCTAGATCCAGATCCAATTCCAGATCCACATCTAGGCGATCCAATTCCAACACCAGATCCACCTCTGTAACCAGGTCTAGATCAACAAAGAGGAGGGGATAATACTTACACAACAGCTGATGGACAATTTTGTAATGACCTTATATAGGAAATAGAAATTTTAGTACATATTTGTACCTATCCTTTGTTCATGTGTTTGGTTTATCTGTCAATTACGCAATATCATGTAACACCAAATATTAATGTAGCTACAATTCACTGGACCTGTAGCTACATGGAGCTACACTTTCCAGGATGAGGTCTGTAAGAATCTTGTAGCAGCTAACTGCTTCCAAATACACGATCCCAGTGCACAGCCATAGCATCTTTGGTCTCCGGAAAGGAGAATGTGATGGGAATTAATTGGAGTAGGTACATGTACTGAATTACATTACTAGAGTATAGAGTTAAGATCGAGATTTGAGTCTGGGGAAATTTGATGGGAGCAGAGTGTTACTAGGGGATAGACAGTGTTGTAGCTAATCTTCAGCAACAAACAAGAACCAAAACCACGCTGAACAAAATGTATACTTTAGAATATGAGCTTGTATAAATGTTATATATCATTTGTGATGGTGTGGCTGCTAAAGACATGTTTTTTTTAGCTAATACCATCGTTTGTGTAATCTTTGCAACAGTGAATGAAAAGCAAAAAGTGAAAAGTGAAAAGCGTATAGCCATGAACCACTTAGGATGTGTTTGATCTCGGATTTCCTACATAAACAGCTCCTGAGCTAATTGAATAATATCCATGCAGGTGATAAATAAATCCACCAAAGTCCCAGTGGGGGTCTGGTGGGGTCCAGATCAAGGCATTCCGAAGTGAACCTCTTAGTGCAACAGATTGCAAAAAGCAACACATCTGTTATAATCACTTTATATGGGAAAAGTACTCAATTCTGGTTGTTGCAGGAGTGTTATGATATTTAGCTGCCAAGATTTGGAATAACAGGAAGTGGAATAAACTTAAATAGTTGCATTTTTTGGCCATAGTTGTAACAGGCTTCATAACTAATTTATGCGGAAAGTTGTGTTTACAGGAAAAGGCATCTTAGCTCAGCCACATAACTTCCTGTTTCCAGCTGCAGTGTTGTCTTGTCTAGATTGGGATCACTGTATTAGCAGAAAAACCACAATTGAGTCATTATCACTGAATCTGTTGTGTCGCTATTATTTTATGTTGCTATACTAGGAGGAAGGGCTATATACTGCATGCAATATCAAAACAGTAACTGTGGATGAGTTGCTTTGCACTGAATGCACAACCTTGCAGCCCTCGTAATTGGGTCATGGACTTGTTCTTTCTCGAGTGTAGCTACAGTACACTTACTGTTCAATGGTACACATTTGTTCAGTGTTGCGTCATAAGTTAGTATTAGTAGTGGATGTATGCATGATTGCTGCAATCAATATTGAAACCCACATAATATTATATATATCTACTTCAGGCCTAAAAATAGGCTTAACTGAAGTGGATTACAAAACAACGGAACCAGAAGGCACTTTACAAGGTGTGTTGTGTTGGTCAAGGTACAGGGAGAATACCGGCCCTCTCAGTTTACCCTGATTCCACTGACATACAGTGAATTTAACAACTTGATCTTTGTCTGACCCAACACTAAACCTCTACCAGATGCAGCAGAATGTAGCTAAGATATTTCTTTGCCATATGAATGTTTACACTGCATATTATGCACATAACAAGGTTTTTCATCTTTTTTATCTGCAGTCAACCATTAGGAAGTACAAACAGACTTTGGGGCTGGAGACACCCCATGAATACTTACATTTAACCCAGAGCAGCAAAGACAAGCTGTCCTAATCAATGCAATGATATTTTTGAGGAGAGTGGAACTTCCAATGTAAGCTTCTAATTGCATTGGCATATGAACTGGGAACCTTATCCTTCACTGCTGTTACCTTACTGGATAATAACAATTGTTAAACCAAGATGCATGTAGCTGCAATATTTAATATAATCTTGCTGAAGGTGTTATGTTGTTTTTATCACATGAACAACCATGCACTATCTCATTTATAGTTGCTATAGCTACTGGGTTTTGAACAGCCTAAATATACTATTAGAGAAGGAGATGATAGCTACTATACTTGATAATGAAAGTAAGTTTTAAGATGCGTGCAGCTTTTGGTTTAAAATTTATGAATCCCTGTGTTCTATCTTGTCCACCATTTCTAGTCACTATACTGGGTTTTGAGCAACCTCAATATACTGTTAGAGAAGGAGATGGCAGCGTTGAAGTTTGTGTGTGTATTTTAGCCAGATAGTATTGAAGCACTTGTCACAGCTGCAATTACTACTAACTCTATCACTGCAGGTTTGTAAATATTAAGTTTAATCTATTATATGGTGACTATACTTCCCTCAATGACTTGGTCATTCTGTGTTTTGAAATTTCTGTCACTGATGACAATGATATTGAGTCCATGGAAAAACCAAACGTTAAACTGACTCATGATCCCTCCACATCAGAGAATGTGATTTTACAACCTAATATGACGGTCATCTGCATCCGAGACAATGATCGTAAAATATTAGTGTATTACATATATTCTGTTGGCATAGTAGATTGCATAGAAATGCCATGTTAATGTAATGATTTAACACACTAACTTTCCTGGTCCACCCTCAGGTGCTAATACTGAGTGCGGTCTTGGTACTCATGACTGTGATAGCAATGCTATAGACACCCGGGAGGGGTTTACATGTACATGCAATCCAGAGATGGATCCTCTTGCACAGCCTTATAATCCATGTACCTCTTTGCCTTTAACATTTGCACAACTATTGTAGTACATCAGTGCCACATCATTTTCTTATATGCATAGATATCAACGAGTGTACTCAGTCAACCCATAACTTTAGCCACAATGCAACATGCCAAAATACTGTTGGCAGTTTTAGGTGCATATGCAATAATGGATACACAGGAAATGGAACTCACTGCACTGGTTTGTATTTCTCATTCTCATTACCTTTATATAGCTTATTTTTATTATGTTACTGGTCCTACTTCACGGATATCAATGAATGTGCTCGCTCCACACACAACTGCCATCCACAAGCAAGATGCGAAAACACAGCTGGAGGGTTTAAATGCAACCCTCCAGCTGTGTTTTCGCATCTTGCATGCGGATGACAGTTGTGTGTGGAGTGAGCACATTCATTGATATCTGCATAATGGGAAGGAAGAATATCCACAATGCTTGATACTGTGAGAACCTACCATTGCAGCTAACATGCCAGCTGTAATGGTATGTCCTCGCAATATTTTATGCTTCACATGTAATAGTAGCATGGCCTCGAGTGCCACATGCGAGGTACGGGCACTGTTGTCAGGAAGCCGTAGGCCAGCTTCCTATGTCAACAGTGCCCATATCTCACACGTGGCAGGAGAGAAGCCATGCTACAATCATATATTGTACAAATATTGTAACCATGGTGCTTTGAGATTGTTTTTACAGTTAAATGCCCTAATCAGATCACTATTTCCTTCTAGGAATGCATGATTCTTGTTACTGCAGTACCAGTATGATGTATGAGTCACTGTAGTGCCACTATCTGAATATGGCATTGTGGTTTTATGAGTCACTGCAGTGCTCTCAGCTGGGGTGTGGCATTGTTTACACAAAAACAGTTACTTTATGCTAGATGTTGGCACAGCCATCTCTTTTGACTAAGGGTTCCAAATATGCTACAAGTAAACTACAGGCAAATGCCCTAATTAGATCACTATTTCCTTCTAGGAATGCATGTTGGCACTGCAGTGACCCATTATGAGTCACGTGGCATTCCTATGATGCGTTGAGAGCCACTGCAGTGGATGCGGCATTGTTTACACGAGAACAGTTACTCTAGTAGTCAACTTTTATTTACCCTAAATGTGAAATTTTATTTCTTATCAATCCTGATATATATACATATGTATATATACAGCCATAATAACAATTTACCCCCAAATCTGCATCAAAAGCCATTTCCCTGATAGTGAATTAAGGGATTGTAATCACCTTCTAAAGTTCAAGAAAAGTATTCTCTATTTGTCTGCAGCACTGTACATAATAGTCAACTATCAACAATGATACAGAAGCTATGTAGTTACTAGGAGAGCTACAGCGTTCAGGCTTTGCACTTATACAAATTGCTGTAATATTTTCGTAGGAATATAACATGATGGACAGCTAGGTTGCTACTTCCTGAGCTCCAGGAAGGAAACATACCATGCTGGGGTTGAGCTGTAGCCTAGAGCTGTTTCCTGTGACACTTTACAGTTGTGACGTTTGTTGCAGCTATCACTGCAATTAAGTTTATTCACTTCCTGTTATTCCGCTTAGATAGATAGATAGATATGCAGATTTTTTAACAGGAAGATGTCCCATCAGTCACAATGAATGGTCTCCTGGGAGACCTACTTCCTGTTATTCTACAGCAGTTTGCAGGCTATTTACCAGCTGCAGACAGAATTCCAATAAAGGAAGTGATTAAATACGAAGAACTCCGGTACTGGTATCTCAGCAAACGCCCTGCTATAGGGTAGGCTTCTTTGCTATAAATGTGCTGACCTACATACAGATTGCAGTCACCTGTATTTCCAAAGCTTTATATTATCACCACTATCACAAGCTTCATTACTAGTTGCAAATTAAACTTGAAGACCGATATACAGCTGCATTCAAGACTAAATTTGTCTGGAAAGGTAAGTGTTTTTGATTTTGATTTTTCTGTACATCAAGTAGCATGCAGTGTAGGTAGCTGCATAATTAGAATTCTACTTCATTATTACAGATCTTACACAATGAAGGATACGTCAGCATTGAGTGCTATACTGTTATTGATGGTACACTGCACTTTAGGTGAGAGTGTATAATTGTATAGATGCTAATTGTATCATTTGTTCAAGGCACTTGAAAATTCCACTAAATTGATTTGCTCAGTGCTGCTTCACAAATTAGTGTTTAGTTTGTGTATGTGTGCATGATTGCTGCTATTGACATTCAAACTTGCCCAATATTAATGTATGCCCTTCAGGCCTAAAAATAGGCTTCACTGAAGTGGATTACAGAACAACGGAGCCAGAAGGCACTTTACGTGTTGTGTTGGTCAAGGATGGGGAGAATACCGGCCCTCTCAGTTTTACCCTGACTCCAATGACATACAGTGAATTTAACAACTTGGGCTTTGCCCTGCCTAAACCTAATCTACCAGATGCAGCAGAATGTAAGCTATTTTCTCTCTGTCATCTGACATGTCTGAGTGCTCACACTGCATGCTATAGCTATACACACTAGCCTTAATTGTTCTCAGTCTCCACTCTCACCATTTTTACTACATACCATAGAAAGCTGGGAGTATAGAGACTTGCATGGGAGTGAGGCTAATATGCACAACAAAGCATTCTTATCTTTAACATTCTGCAGTTCAACCATCAGGAGTACAGGACTTTATTAAAGCCACCCAAACTGTCACCTTTGCTCCAAGTGCAAACGTTACATTCAAAGAGTTGTCCTTCTCAGTCATCGATGATGAAATACATGAGATTATGGAGGGGTTCCTGATTGTTCTAGAGGTGGATGAAACTACTGCTCATCCACAAGATCTTATAGATCTTGAAATGGCTATAAATGTCACCGTAGGAGTTATTGAGAGTGATGATCGTAAGTTATACTATAGCTCTATGCATTGAACTATATATACTCACTTCCATGTACATTTTTATCAACCATCAAACTGAATGTTGCATTTGATCCTTCAGCACTCTTCCTGGGGTTTGAAATGCCTTCCTACACTGTCCAAGAGGATGCTGGAGTACTCAATAATCTCATCTTTGTAGTCAAAGAACCAGCTGGAGTACAAACTGAGAAGGACATCTCTGTGATTCTGAATCTTGTGGGGAGTTCAAGTGCTGAGGAAGGTTTGTAGCTACTCCATGTTTAGAGTGTTCAATCACATTTGTATGCATACCATATAGTAATTGTCATATAAGATCCTGTAGCAGCAACACATTATCACTGTGCATGAGTGATGCTTTTGTCCCGATAGGAAGTGACTTTGAAACTGGAAATACCCCACGGATACTCACATTCACGCCAGAACAGCAAAGACTAGCTGTCCCTATCAGCATAATCCAAGATAGTATTTCTGAGGAAAGTGAAGACTTCACATTTTTCCTTTCGACTCCAGCAGCTCCATCATATCAATTTGGGAACTTCTCTACCACTACTGTCACTATACTTGATGATGACAGTGAGTGTTAAGATGCATGCAGCTTTTGGTTTAACATTTATGAATATCTAGATATGTGCAATCTTGTCCACCACACACAGTCGCTATACTGGGTTTTGAGCAACCTAAATATACCGTTAGTGAAGGAGACGGCAGCGTTGAAGTTTGTGTGCGTATTTTTGAGCCAGATATGGTTGAAAGAGTTGTCATAGCTGCAATCGCTACTAACTCTATCACTGCAGGTTTGTAAAAATATTATGCTACAGGTAACTAATGCATTTGCCAATTATCGAATGATTTTTTTCTTACAGTTGATGCTGACTACACACCACTCAATGCTTTCGTCATTCTCAACATTGGACAGCTTAGAACGTGTTTTGATATTCCCATCACCGATGATGATCTTGTGGAATCTACAGAACAACTAAATGTTGAACTGACTCTTAATTCCTTCTCATCAGAGAATCTGACTTTGCAACCTAATATGACAGTGATCTGCATCCAAGACAATGATGCTAGTCCTGATGTCGATGAGTGCAGTCTTGGTACTCACGACTGTGATAGCAATGCACAGTGTATGGACACGCTGGAGGGGGTTGTGTGCACATGCAATCCAGGATACACCGGAGATGGGTCCACTTGCACAGGTAAGAATGGCCTCGTAATCCATGTACCTCTTTGTCTTTAACATTTGCATAACTATTGTAGTACATCAGTGCCACATCATCTTCTTATATGCATAGATATCAACGAGTGTACTCAGTCGTCACACAACTGTAGCCCAAATGCAAGATGCCAAAATACTGTTGGCAGTTTTAGGTGCATATGCAATAATGGATACACAGGAAATGGAACTCAGTGCACCGGTTTGTGTTTCTTATTCTCATTACCTTTATATAGCTTATTTTTATTATGTTACTGATCCTATTTCACAGATTTTAATGAATGTGTTCGCTCTACACACAACTGCCATTCACAAGCAAGATGTGAAAACACAGCTGGAGGGTTTAGGTGTATTTGCAGGAGTGGCTACACAGGAAATGGTGTCAGCTGCAATGGTAGGTTCTTGCAGTATTGAGCATTACTTGCATTAGATATTCTTCCTTCCCATTATGCAGATATTAATGAATGTGCTCGCTCCACACACAACTGCCATCCACAAGCAAGATGCGAAAACACAGCTGGAGGGTTTAAATGCAAGTGTAGATATGGCTTTGCTGGAAATGGTGTCAGCTGTAATGGTATGTCCTCACAATATTTATGCTTCATATTTTGTGTACTATCTAACATTTTGCCTCTCATTTTGCAGATATTAATGAATGTGCTCGCTCCACACACAACTGCCATCCGCATGCAAGATGTGAAAACACAGTTGGAGGGTTTAAATGCAAGTGTAGAAATGGCTTTGCTGGAAATGGTGTCAGCTGTAATGGTATGTCTGCACAATATTTATGCTTCACATATTGTGTACTATCTAACATTTTGCCTGTCATTTTGTAGATATCAATGAATGTACTCGCTCCACACACAACTGCCATCCACAAGCGAGATGTGAAAACACATTTGGAGGCTTTAGATGCAAATGTCAAAATGGCTTTGCTGGAAATGGTGTCAGCTGTAGAGGTATGTCCTCGCAGTCTTAAGCATCACATGCCAAGTCTATACTATGAATATTTTTTTCCATATTGCAGATGTCAATGAGTGTACCCGTTCTACACATAACTGTCACCGAAATGCTGTATGCCAAAACACTATTGGTGGATTTAAGTGCTCTTGCAATAACGGCTTTGCAGGAAATGGCGTACGCTGTACCAGTACGTATGTAATACTCACAGAACAAGAATTTACTGCAAGAAAGGTTGATTATTGCATGTTTGCTCTTTATTTAGCCATAGATGAACCTGAACCAGATCCATGCACTACGAGTAGGAGTAGAAGCAGGTCTAGATCCAGATCCAACACCAGATCCAAATCCAGCAGATCCCATTCCAGTACCAGATCCACATCTAGCAGTTCTGATTGCAGTTCCAGATCCACATCTAGAAATCAGTCCTCTAGAACCAGGTCCAGATCAACAAAGAGGAGGTGATAATAGTTACATAGCAGCTGATGGAATGGACAATTCTTTTATTTTGTAATGACCTTATATAGGAAAAAGTATTTTAGCACATGTTTGTACCTATCCTATTTATTCTTGTGTTTTGTTTCTCTATCAATTATGCAATATCATAATATAATGTACAATTCACTGGACCCGTTACAATTTCTGTAGCTATATGATGGGATTATTATGCCAATAGGGGCGGCTGATGTCTGGGCAGTATATATACAGGTAGCAGCCCACAAACACCCAATGAGAATAGTTGCAATATATAGGTACATAGTTAATTGTCTATAAATTTGCATAGCAAAAATAATAATTCATGACCTTGCCAATGATTGTAGGCCCTAATATTGCAAAAGTAGCTAGCTACTACCGAAAATCTTAGATGCTGAAGTGTCAGTAAAATAAGCTTGTCAACTTCAAAAGCTAGTAGAAGATGTCTAGCTTCTCTTAGTGCCTAGCCCTGCTCCAAGGCTCCACTCAATCCCCAACTCTTTTTTTTCACTCCATACATAAAAACAGCTGTGTGGGAATGAGGCTACATAGAGTCTGCATTGCCTGAGTTTGCCTGGCCATACATTGTGTTTAGCTCTACATCCAGTTAGCACTGTACAATTGAGTCATGCAGTACCAGTACTAGTGTTACTGCAATGGTATCAGCTTATAAAACCATTTATTTCTGGGACAGCATTGAAGGAATTATTGTGTACACAAGTGAGGTGATCAAAGATTGAAAGGGGGACACATGTATAATATATATGCATACAAAGTGAGTGAGGTAATGGAAGGGGGGACATACATATATTATATACACATATATACACAGAAAAGAATATATTATGATATGTGCAGCTAATTCAGCATCGTCATTTGAATGAGGGAACAAAGTAAAATCTAACGTCATCAGTATCTAGATCTACAATTGGAGTATCATCTAGCTCGAAAATTGATGTCTTCTCTTCCTCTACGTCAACTCTGTGTGTACACGTTGAAGAACTGGCGTCTTCTTCAATCTGCGGATTGACAACCACCTCGCTTGGAAGTGCGACTGCATGTGCAGCAAACACCATTAGTCCTCGGTGAAGACCTATCTGCTGCTTTTGCTGTCTCTTCTGTCGCTGTAAGTTTGTGAGATGTGAATACAGATTGAGTGCATTGAATTCTTAGTCATATTTAATTGCAGGCTGCACTCTCATTGCAATGTTTTCTATCAGCTAGCTGGTGCTACGATTGCATATATATTACATTTTTCATTTGTCTGTCTGTAAGTCAGCATGTAGGCGTCTTCTCCTTTGTAACCTCCAATTAATAAAAGCTATAGCAGTCTAGTGCGATAGCTAATACTATAAATGCCGAGTGAGAATGGAATCAAGGATCATAAAAATTTCACCGCTTCAGCAATTGATGGCACCACTATCTATGTAGCCACACAGTGGAAGCATTTGCAGGCCCAATGAACCAAGCATGTAGCTGCATGGCTTTATTAGCCTTGTATACAGTTTTACCCAAATATCTTCACATGACCCAAGAGTTTCGGGGGAAATGTGATCCTCACAGGACCACGTTAGTAACTGCTAATTAATAAGTACATACTGACTCCGCCCCTAGCTGAGTAAATGACGCTTATCCGTGTAGCTGCCGTAGTAGCATCCTTCTTGCCAACCTAGGCCTTGAACGCCATCACTTTTGAGCATTGAATTTCGACGACAGGCTGTGTACAGCGAAACTGATGAGGTTAAGTAACTATTAATAATTACATTTTTATTTCTTGTTGCTATGGGTACCTCACATTCGGATATTTGGTGAAACTTCTGGTATATCAGACCTTTGACTTTTTTTAAGTTATTACTAGGAAATGCATATAGTACAACAGCTTCTATAACTAAGGGCTGGGGGGGGTAATAAAATGGCAGTTACCTGAAGTAGATCGTCAGTGGACATCTGCTTGCGAATGTTAGTAAAATGCTCATGTTGAGCCCGTAATCTTTTGCTTTCTTTACGGCCTCTATATATGTCAACAAACTGTGTGTGTGTGTGTGTGTGTGTGTGTGTGTGTGTGTGTGTGTGGACATTCAGGTGCACATGTGTGTGAAATATATACAATGTATTAAAAAGCCATCAATGAATAGCAAGTGCGCTAAGGTAAGGGTTATATATAGCAGCTGTACGTAAATACATGTGTACACATTTACCTTTGGTATGTATATGGCACAAAGAAGCATAACTGGTAGCAGCAGAGACCAGCAAATGTTCATCCAAAATGTTGGCACATATAGTTTTATGTCTGTTTGCAAGAACAGCAGGACGAGAAAGAACACGACAAATATAAAAACACTTATGAGTGTGACACGCCCAGTACTGTTGCCTTCCTCGTTAAAGCGGGCGGCCACTTTGGAATTTTTGAATCGTGATGTGATATTCTGGTTCTGGATGCCGATGAACATTAGGCCAAGGATTAAGAGAACTGTGTAGGCAATGTAGGCTCCTCTCCATGCATTGTAAAACCGGCTGGAACAAACTGTGATGTTCAGCTCGACGTTCCTACTTTCCTTTAATGAAAAAGAAGGAAAATGTGGCATAATGACGTTAACAGGCACAGAAATTTCTGATGCTTTTGTTGAAAAGACTTTGGGCTCTATCAGCAACAGTGTAGTGAATATTATACAGCAATTTGGAGTTATGTTCACAAAGGTATGTTGTAAAGGGTCTTGGCATAGAAAATGAACAACAGGACCAAAAAATAATACAACTAAAAGTCATAGCAAATTGATTGTACCAGGTCAAAAATTATCAGTAGGAATCTTTTTACCAGCCGTTCTGAGATTGGTCCTAAGATTGCTTTCATGTTTTCTGTCTTTGTGTGTGTTTGTCCGCAAATATCACGCGCGCTAAATTACGTCATTACATTACTATGCCAGTATAGCCACGAGCGCAGTGGAAACTACTGAAAGTTTGCAGGCTCAATAGGCCAAGGTACGTCAAGCTAGGTTAGTTTTGTGTTGCCTAGACGGCGAACGAGTGGTAGGTAACGATGATAGTTCTGTCTTGGCGAGATTTGCTAACTGGAAGCGCACTACGAAATTGCTGCATCAGCACTTTCGCTACACAATGAGACTGTCTATGGTCTGATCCATTCTACAGCTAGCTGCATTAAGCTAAGACTAACCTGTTTGCTGAACACAACCTTCAGTTGAATGATTTTTGTAAAAAAACACCCGGCTGGTTTTTAGATATGAAATATCAGTCTTGTTAAGGCTGGTAGATCTCACGGCGTAGATACAAATACCAGGTAACTTACAGCAATAGCACTCTCCTTCGAAGTGAGTGGGTCCACTGCTAGCCAGGCAGTAAGTACAATCACGACCGGAAGTACAAGAACGACGCTTAGTAAAGTGAGCTGATTGTCCGATATGTTGCGCTGCATGGGTATAAAATAAGGTATCACAATGATTTGATACAAAAATATATAGTCTTTTGAAAGGCATGACTCTATATGTATTTATTGTGCACTCATAGTACCGCCTTGCTAGCTATAAGGTGAACTGTTCAATAACCAGTGATATTGGATGGCCTGTTCATCAACGTCATGAAAAGGGTACTTAGGGCCACAAGTGGTGTGTATTATGTACAATAAATTCCATGAGTTGCTGTCCAATATCAAAGGACATTGCACTCATCTTGCTCGTATTTGACTTGTCCTTCAGACTTGCCCAAATACTGCACAAATTCCTTCAATATCTATACAATTTTAATACAGGATCCAAAAGAAGCATGCTAACTGAGTATAGACATAGCAGAAAACTATTTCAGGATGTTAGCTATATGGCCCACATCCTTCACCAGCTGTTCTACAGCACAAATTGGCTCCTTACTCTTTTCTGCATGTCCCTGTTCCGAAAGATTCTCCACACCCTCCACTGCTTGGAAAACATGCTGGCAAATGCCAAAACAAATCCTGTAGCTGTCAACCATATGTCCAGCTAAATAAAGAGTTACGTAATAAAAATAATTAGCAACATTGGTCTCATACAGAGACACTGTACAAGTGCATTGGTGTGTTAGTCACACATCTTTTTGGGCTATCATTTAGCAAACATACATACCTGACAGATTACATTTGCGACTATTTGTGGGATCCCGTACTCATAGCGCGAGTATGATAGACCAAGGAGAATAGAGGAGGGCATGACCAACATCAGGCCAGTTATGGTGATAAGGTTTAGTTTTGGACTGGAAGCTTTTATGACCCTAGAGTAAAGGAAAGTCACTACAGTCAATACTATTCCTATATAATTTCTATGTGTCCTTGTACATGTATATACAAATATACGTCTGTGTTCACGTAAAGGCTATAAGGTATATATCTAGCATCACTCATGCCAAAAATAACATCAAGTAATCCCCATGCACACTACAGTTCCTCATAGTCATATGCGATCCCAGAGTGTTTTAGATGTTATCTAACAGAGTAGTATGATGATAAACAGGCTTTACTTGTTTTCTCTCATAAAGATGTTGATGCCAAGGAGGATAGCACCAATAGCCAGAGCCACCAGCAGCAGAAAGCCTGCCAGGCTGAGAAAAGGAATAGAAATGGAAGAGAGAACGATTTCCACTCCATCAGATGGCGGCTCATTGTTAGGACCTGGAACATAGGTACAAAAACAAAAAAAACGATTACATAATCCAGTGTAGATGAATGGATCATTATTTTCTTGGCATCATACAGTCTCTGTGATAATATCTGATCTGTTTGGGAGGCAAGAAGTGCACCACAGAGTTTTGTAGATGTGTATGCATGCATGTAGTTCACCCTAGCTCCCTTTGATTTGTGAAATTTCAGCTCCAGCAAAAGTGAGTTAAGCATAACATCAATTCTTAGAATAATTTTCCCAATAAGAGGTGTGACAGGTGTGAATTTAACTTAAAGATGGTTCATTCATCCATTCACTATAGTAAATATACCTCTCCACATGAAGGAACCGTATGGATTCAGAAACGCATTGCGCTCATCAGAAACATTCAGAAACTTGAAATTACTGAGTTGCAAGTCTTCGATTCCTGTATAATTCTTCCCTTCACTTGTGTTTGTTTCATATATACCAATTGATCGACGTGAACCATCTAAACACGTAAAATGGGATAAAATGACATAGTCACATTGAACAAAAGAGCACTATTATTACTATCATACTTACTAATAAATTGAGAAACTAATATTTGACCATTGGCATCTTCACTGAAATTGAAATTGTGTCGTCCCTAATTGGATGTAAAGAAATGGCATGAGAGCAGATTCATCACACATCACGTATGTGTGAAGTATGTACACTGTATATTAACTTACGGAGATTCCATTAAGTATAACCTTCCTCAATGAGTCGCTTACGGCTTCTTTGGTTTCATTCTGAAGTTCAAGTCTGTTATCAATTGCACAAATATTTCTGTTGGAGATGAGTTCTGGTATGGCCTCATTCCATGCCAAGGCCAGAGACCATACTGCATCATAGGCAGTGGGAGCATTGGAATGGGGAAGGTACGGCATCAGTGTTTCTCTACTAATTTCGTGAGGAAATAGCTGACATGTTTTGTTCAGTAACTGCTCATTAAAATCTTTAAGAGTCTGTGTATATACAAACATACACCATTATAATAAATGCACAAGACTATACTTGCACACATGTATCAAGTAAGATAACATACCATTTGTGAGGTTGTGGACTCTGGCGGATGGTAGTGGAATGAATCCAAGAAAATTGTCGAAATTAGAAGCTCTTCCATTTTCTCATTGGAGCAGCGCTGCTTGACGGGAAGTCTCTCAATCTCACTCTCATTAAGTTTCCACCAATTAGGATTGTAGTAAGAGGGAAGAATCCACACATGATTGGGATCTGTCAATCTCCCATCACGAAAATTGCTAGCCTATACAGTTTTGAGGGAACATATTAACAGAATTCATTCACTGAGCAGTAGACAAACTTTATGAATAGCTTAGAGCATAGAGCTGCCCATGCTCTAGGCCATTTAGTATATGTACACATTTCCTGTATTTCTAGAGCTTCCTATGCTCTATGGGATTCTTACCATGCTCTATGAAAAAAGTACAGTACCATGTTACTATAGTAACATATACTAAATAGCTACTAAACCTGCTTTTAACACTTTTCTGTTGGACCTATATCCAATATGGGATGTTATACAGTTATCAACAAAAATCAAATTTTAGCAATACTGAGAAAAGTAAAGTTATTCAAGGCTCTCAGACTACACATACCATCTTGCATGGCTACCCAATCTCATAACTCAAGAAAGCCAATATTATGGACTTTGTATGGCTGTACCCTTAACAGATCCTTTATAATTTACCTGGCATAGTACATTTCTTGCATTTGTCTCCCCAAACAAGCCCAAAATAATCCTCAAGTCGGAGGTGAAGATCTCATCAAAAGCAAAGTCAGGGTTCAGCACAAAGCTCCCATAGTAGGCGATATCCAGGTGAGGATATGTTTTCCGTGCAAAACCTCCAAAATGTTCAGCTGCCTGCATGGTAATAAATGATATTCATGCAATGTATGACTGTCTTGTACAGTTGAACGTCCTCCACTGCCTAACTATTCAAGGAATAATTTCCATTTTCCATGCAGCACATGCACTCGGCTCCTATCTGACACAATCTGATCCAGTTATCAATGAATATCATTAATGACTAGGCAAACAACCTGTAAGTTTGCTATAAAATGACAATTTGACTTTTAAGCACTAGTCAGCCTTTGAGTCAATCAATCACATTCATAAGATTCATGACCATCAAACCACTAATGTTTTAGGCTACTCATTAATTATTCATAAGCTTGTCATTAAACATTTGGCAGAGTTGCTCACATGCAGGGATCTCATAGAGGCCTGACTCCTATGTGCTCGAACATCTGGAACTAGATAACCACCAAACAATTGTTTTGTAGTTGTAGCAAAGGCCCACAATATTCTTCTACATGTACGTTACAGGTGTATAAATTGCCTAGTTAATAATTTGTACAAATACCTCTATACATTTTGGCAGAAGTTGCTCGCACACACGACTTCATACATGCAGAAGCTTGACTCCTATATATGTGCTGAATAGCTAGAACAATAACCCACAAGGTCCCCTGGTCAGCAGGAATTTCGCAGTTGCTACTTGTGCTACTATAGTAAGCCATTACGGTATATGATTCCATTCAGCTCACAGTACAATGCTGCTATACAAAATGAGGTGTATGGTGCTATTAATGAGTATAGAATAGTACAGAGAAAGGCTGGCATGTAACCCTGTGCAAATATAGCTTTTGAAGTATGAAAGACGAATGACAGTGCCAGAAGAAGCAAGCAAACATGATTGGGGATATCATGTGTGTGTATCACTTTGCTAGCTACGAACTGTCCAGTGCCATAACAAAAATGCTTATAGAGATGATATCATTGTCTCAATTTACATCCTGGAAGCCCACACAGCATATTTGTAACTTAATCTCTTGGAAGTCTCCGGAAAGAATCTCATGCATAGACTACTGAGAAACCGGAAGCCATTCACACGTAAACCAATCTAGTGTTTAATTTACTGCATTTCACATAAGCATATAGATCTATTTCTGACTTATACATGTATATTTAACATTTTTGTAAAATTTGCATATTTCATTTTTTGATATTATAGTCTATTAGCTATCATAGATAGTAGAGTAGTCTGATCCACTATCTATGGTATTACTCTACTATGAGGGCTAGCATTGCACAAACACACTGCTTGCAAACGGCCAGCTGCAGCATGTTCAGGAGCCAGTGTCACACCATCATGACCTTACCATCGAGCATGCCATTAACGGACCCATGTGATGGAGCGGGTACACACATTATTTCCACTTAATTCTGAGGGGAGAATCTGGGCACAAGACTAGACCACTTGTGAGAATTTTGAAGATGATGAAACGGACGGTGGCAGTCCAGTCTTTCATCACTAAGAAACACATGGAGAATATGGCATTTGCTTAATTCTTACGAGCCAAAAATCATTCAACAAAAAAGTACCCCCCCTTTTGAAAATCCTGGCTATGGGCCTGAAGGGTGTTTGTTTAAGTGTGTACAATGAGAGTGCTTACATGTATATACTACGCATACTGATACAACCTAAAGGGATAGTTATATTTAGACACTATAAACATACCAGCTCTATAGGTACATAGCCAGCTCATACTTACTCTTGCATAAATTCGCTCTCTTGAAGCAATCACGCCACATCTGAACCACTTGAACATGTTGAGTAGGCTGAGTCTGCCTACGTTGAGAAATTCCTCGCTGGGTATGGTTGAGTACAGCAGAGGATAGATCTCCGTGTTGGACAGTGATGGATCCGTGGCTCCATAGGAAATCTGATCAATAAGAAAACAGCAATGCTTCATGTGAAGAATATAAGCAGCCCTACAGTTTATGTGCGTGCTTCATAACTACTCAAACCTAGCTACATGTTCAGCCTTGTTGCCAGCACGTAGTAAAAAATAAGTGGGAGGGAGAGCGTGTGGTTTTAATGTGAAATGCTCTAGTCTTGCCATGCATGCTACACATTATATCCAGAAAAGTAGCTGAGTTTTTTTTTGTTCAAGCTTCACTAAGAGCGAAAAAAACCATTTGAGATGAAAGCAACATGGGAGCTTCCTTTGAAGGCTTTCTAGTCTGCCATAGATTGGCCTCTAGCGCATGAATACAGTCTAACTGTCCATCAGTAGCTTCGTTCAAGTACCACAGCCTCTAATCAAGTAGCTTGCATGTCCGTACCACTATAGCTAAACCAAAATACCTACCCCACTAGGTACTGTGTAAATTAGTAGCTTTGCCCGGCAAAGATATCTAGGGTTCATTTTGTTTTAACACTCACTCGCTGGTTTATTCTTTCAGCCAGGAAAGTCCTTACTCTCATAGAAATAGCTGGTACAAGGACTGATTTATCTCTCTTTGCTGATCTACCACCTCTAATACTTCACAGCATACAACTAGTATGGAGCAGCCAGATCAGAGCATTCCATAAACCATGCAGACTTCCTCGGAGTGGAGACTAACCTCGCTTCCAGTCTCCACTCCCACCGGAAAAAGGACAGTTCATCTTGTAGCAAATACTAAACAGTATTTAAATATACACACATATATACCCATGGGGCTGTCTCACCTCGTGAAGGTTGTAATTTATCCCTGTAATGTAGGCAAAGGTTTCAGTAATAGCCGAACTGGAAGGTCCAATAATCCCCTGAATAGTCTCTGGCGGATTGTTGCGAAGGTATTCAGCCAACGAGAACGATGCTAAGGCAGTGTCACCCTGCACAGAAAATGCATTTATGGTATCCAAATTTCAAACTACATGATGTGGGATGGTTTTGGTATGAAAGTATTATATAAGGTTATACAAACAGTGCCATACCTCACCAGTTATTATACTACTAATATGCAGTAATTACGTAACATGTAATTGTAGACTCATCCTACATATATACAGTTGTTGTAGTATGTATAGTTATGGTTGCAAGCAGTCAACCGGATGTAAACCAGTAAAGTAAAAAGTTCAGCGCATTGATCACAATATGCAGTTGTTGTCGTAGCATATAATATTATGCAGACAGTCTATACGATCACAACGTCCTCCGCATTATAAGTACACATACGTGTTGATACATAGTTGTGGCTAATAGACTCACATGGGTCATTAAACACATAACACATTCACGTGCAACTTGTGTTTATTTGATTCGCAAAATTATCGTCCTAGAATGCTGCAGCTACAAGTACATGTATATTCGCTTAGCCTCGCAAGAGCCTGGGAACAAGGCTAATATTATCTTAAATGTTATCTCACAACTGTAGCACATGTCTATATGAGATTTAATCTGTGTGGGTAGACCTGGTATTACAAGCGCTAGCATTGGGAGCTAAACGTAACGGCTTGTGTTACTTATAAGCATTTACCAAGAAGTTAAATGCACAAGGATGCCATAAGCAGGCTTCTGTACCTACTCTGCATTATAAAGCACTTCCATGAACTGTATACCTATTATATGTGGTGTATAACGCGATTATGTGACGTGCTGCAGAAAAGTATAAGAAACATTATACAAGCATGCACGAGCTCCGCCTGCGTCTGTGGGTGCGTGGTCAATGGCGTAAGCGCTACGGCAGCAACATGAGTATATTATACATGCATGTACGAGGCCAAATAGTAAATGTAACAGTCAAGTTTCACTGATCATGAGCATCTTTCGCTCTCTGCATATTCTCAGTGGTCTGCAGACTTTTGACAGCTGCAGTAAGGTATGCAGATCTACTGTAGTGATGCAACCAGAGTTCATTCTTGTTCTGCATTAATAATACCCCCTTTGAATATCGTTTGCATTCTGGGGCCACTACATCCATGCACGCATATAGATCTATACTCACATGCAATGCTGTACATGTAGCCACACTATATGTAAGAGCGGATCCCCGTATAGTATGCTGCTTTGTGTGCTATATACGATATGTGTACTCCCTGTGTTGCAAAACCGCATGCGGCACGTACCATTGTCTCTCTCTCCACCAGTTTGAGCGTGGTGTTGAAGCCGAGCTCGAGGTCAGGGAACTTGAGGATTCTGGGGTGGTTGTTGATGTGTGCTGCAGCCAGAAGGACGGCGGGGTATGTGAAGATGTCGCATTCTCCTGGAGAACCGCTCAGACAGGGCACAAAAGTCAAGAAGCTGACGGCATCTTTAAGGTTGTCGCACACTGAATTAGCGTCAGGATTTCCTTGAGACACTGAAGCAATCGATGCAGCTACTACAAGTGTAGCGGCTAGTAGGGTGTGTGACGGCTTCATAATTCTGGGTTTAGAGTAGTACTATTAAAAATGTAGTAAACTGAACGAGTGCGTTAATATGTACGTACGTATCGAGTTTATATACGTCACGACTTGAAATGCGCATTCCGTTCCGCACCGAGCCGCCCACACAGGTGAAGCATCATGGCTGACGGCAGCGAAAGCGTTTCTCTGAACGAAACTCCTCTCAGCTCGATTCCAGAGGTACCTCTAAATTTAGGGGAAGGCTGGTTCAGTATAATAGTCGGGCGAAGATTTTGGGCTGGCCCGCGACTAGTTCATATTCGTATAGTCTGGGTTCCGGGGCCCATTCCTGTCGTCCCCAGCCCAGATCGTCTCGGCCTCATTTAGGACTGCCATCTTCTGTTGTTGAAACTGTTGTTTCTATTGATACAAACACTCCTCATCATAATTTAGGGCGCTCCAAATGATTTTTTGTTTCCCATCCACTGCCCGCCTAGTTCCCCTCCCCCTGCCGTCCTATGAATTAACTTATTTAAAGATTAATAAATTAACTCTCTCCCACCCATCATCCTCAGCTTGTGAGCCAGATGCAAGAATCATTCCGTCGCAAACGTCGCAGTTTGACTGCCGACTTCAGAGTACAGCAACTACGCCAGCTGAAAGCAATGATTGTGGAAAATGAAGAGGCCATCCTCGAAGCACTCTGGAAAGACATGCACCGGGTACGTTATTGGCCCTCAAAAGAAATCTAGTTTGGGGTTTGGTTTTGTTAAGCTAGAGCTTGTCGTCATTTACACAGGCCAAATTTGCTGTGTACGATTGGCACTGTGGAAATGATGTAATCTGGCTAATAGGATTGATTAGTCTATTATATGTTCAGAGGAGGCTGGAAGGTATCTTGTGTGCATCGTTACTGCATGATGCAATGTATAGCTAATAACAGTCCATTGTAAGATTCTACGGTATCTGACTCAAAGCGTGCTTCATAGTTCTACAACCTTCGAGGGTATGGTTGGGTACACCTCAACAAACGCCTTGGCTTGCAAGTGTGGAGCTGAGATGCAGAAGATTCAGCCTTAATGCAGTAATGCTCAGTGAGGTTACAAAACATTTCCTTAAGCTAGCCTATTTGAGATATGGCAGCCGTTTTACTGTTCAGATTCTAACTATTTTACTTTGAGAAAACTGCCTAGCTTACACACAACATCACTCACAGAGCTGCAGCTGTATTGCTCTCTCTGCACTGCCTGAAAACTTTTCCTGACATCATCAGAAGGTGTAGTACATGTGATGCCTTCTACCCGAGTACATTCCTGTATAGTATGAAGCTATAGCTAACAATTTTTCTAAGAAATTTTGGGAGTGTCTCGAAATTGTTCAGTCTAAACAAGTACAAGACAGTGACAAACTCCCCCAAAGTTACACATACACGCACACACACACACACGGTCTCGTTCCCAGGCTCCACTCCCTAGCTTTTATCACACAGTTTTGATAAAAACTATGGAATGGAGTCTGGGAATGGGGCTACAACCACACAAAAATTTATTTGTTTTTTTGGGACATGAGGGTGCAGCGGTATCCATGGGCAACAACCATTCTATGTAAACAGAACTGGAGACAGTGCTACCTACTGTGCTTCCCCCTGGATATTAAATTACTAAACAGCTCATTCTGGCGGGGGGGGGGGGGGGAATATCTCAAGAGTATTCTGTTTGAACCCCTGCTTGTCCTAAGTCTTATCGAGAACGTGCACAGTAAACTTTGTGGCGTAAAGCGAGTTTAGTTGGAGTTGAAGTGGATACAGTTTTCCCAATAGACATCAGGCTGTGAATAGAATCTAAAATATTCACTGCCGGGTATCACTGATTCCGATATTTCTGCCAGTATCTACAGCTATAATACGTACATAAGTTCTCGTATCTTTGCATAGGAACTGACTAATTTATTGCTGTGCGTGGATCAAAGAACGTTTGCATGTATGTACGTACCAAACAACTAGCTTTGTTCCCAGGTAGTCCTTCCCGTCCCAGCTTTCATCTCACAGTCGTGGTCACTTTGAAATTCTCCATGACTGTGAGATAAAAGCTTGTATGTACTAGCTATGTATGTACATGCCCCATGGCACCAGTTGTCTGCAGGTTATTTACCACATTCTATTTGTTAGTAGGCTCCAGTTAATATTTTTTGGGGCTTTTCTTACATGGCAGGGCTGGCTCACTGAGAAAAGAAATGGGTAGGCCAATACACTGAGGTGTTGACATTGCGTAATAAATTGCTTGTGCTCATGGCTCTTGGTTCTGGAGCATAACAAGAACCAGTGAGTACCCTAGGGAGGAGGGTAACCTCGTTCCCAGGCTCTCCTGGACACTGGGAGGAGGGTAACCTCGTTCCCAGGCTCTCCTGGACACTGGGAGGAGGGTGGCCTCGTTCCCAGGCTCTCGTGGACACTGGGAGGAGGGTGGCCTCGTTCCCAGGCTCTCCTGGACACTGGGAGGAGGGTGGCCTCGTTCCCAGGCTCTCGTAGACACTGGGAGGAGGGTGGCCTCGTTCCCAGGCTCTCCTGGACACTGGGAGGAGGGTGGCCTCGTTCCCAGGCTCTCCTGGACACTGGGAGGAGGGTGGCCTCGTTCCCAGGCTCTCGTGGACACTGGGAGGAGGGTGGCCTCGTTCCCAGGCTCTCCTGGACACTGGGAGGAGGGTGGCCTCGTTCCCAGGCTCTCCTGGACACTGGGAGGAGGGTGGCCTCGTTCCCAGGCTCTCCTGGACACTGGGAGGAGGGTGTAGCCTCATTCCCAAACTCTCATGGATGTTTTATTTTTGCCACTGGTACATTTCTCATGTGACTTAATTACACGTGGGTAGAGGATGGGATTGGAAGATGGCTGCACTTCTCTACATAGCTTTGCTGGAGATATCGTTTCAGTGCTCAGTCTGCGGTACAAACAAGCTCCACAGAGTACATAAAGTGTAGATTGCTGCCTCCCCTCGTGTCCTGAGAACTACAATTGTCCTTGCCCTACACAAACATTCACCCTTCTACTCTACATGTCACGTCACGCACATGACAAAATGTATCGGGCTCACAAGTGGCTAAATTGAAGTGTACACGTGTGTCTGGGGGGCGAGGCCAACCCATATTTGGCTGAGCATGTGAATTACATGTAGGCTAGAAGCAGCGATCTCGGACATCACGGGACATGCCCAATGTGCTGAGGTATGCTGTTAGTGTTTTGATAGTGGGCATTGTGTCAACACATCTGTGCCTGGCAGGTATGGGGTCGTTGTTTGGATAGTGGGCAATGATGTGAATAGTATGATCGAGTGTCGTAAACAATATTTTAAGCTCTGCAGCACCAAAGGAATTCATTTGCGTAAAATGTGATTATGATTTGTACGCATGAATTCGAGTGCAATTTGGGAATAATTACACCAGCCTATTGTAAGTGTCTTTACATATAGGCAGGCCCGGAGCAAGCAAACTTCGTTTGGTCAGGCCATACTATATCATTCATTGGTGTGTGTGCATGCACACGATTTAGGGGGGTCTGGGGGCATGCCCCCCTAGGGAAATTTTCAAAATATACACCCTTTAAAACACGTTTTTAATGAGATTTTGTATCAGAATATGGTCATTATTACAGTGCAAACTGAGAGGAAAAAGCCTTTTAAATAATGTAATGTGTAATATAATTCACAGGCTTTCCCATAGCTTCTCAGGTGGAGAATCAATATTCTGGAACTTCCAACGAGCCACTTTTTCATTTTTTTTTGCTTTCTCTGGCTGAACTGGGGCCATTCCTTCTGTTCGATCACAATAGTCGGCATTTTTACCGCGTGCCCAGACCTACGCGCGCGCACGAGTCTACTATACGCATTGCAATATTGTAGAAACTAGGGGTGTGTCTGGACACGCCCCTCAGTCGGCAAAATATTGGTCCGGCCAAAACCATACCAGCCGGACCGCTTGCGCCGGCCCTGATAGGTGCTCTAATTTTTGAGTACCTAAAGTAATGTAGGAGTAGAATCTATGGGTAACAGCCAAGTAATAAGAATATGGTAGCATAACATTAAATTTGAGGTTTTTCCTGCTAACTGCACATGTGATCTTTGCAAGGTAATGCTGTTTAAGGTCATGTACCCTACATGTACCCTACATGTATCTCTGGCAATAGCTCTCCAGCATATAGGTAATTTAAAACCTGAGGTTTTTCCTGTTAACTGCACATGTGATCTCATTGACAAGCTTCCTCTGCATAATTACCTGTACATGACTACACTTTGTAATTCAAGCTTCCTGTGGTTTAGCATTTCTTTACCATACAACACGTAGGTTAGTTCGTGTACGCATTGTATATGTGTGTGAGCTGTAGTTGGCCAACATGTATACCTGTGCCCGTACTGAAAAGTAGGCTGCCTCTTGAGACTCAATGTCCACACACGCACACACACACACACACACACACACACAATTAGCTCCATTCCAATCAGACGGGGAGGGTTACACACGTACCTCATTTGCAAAAACAACACAATGTGTTTACCAGCATCTAAGGTACAGGCATTAAATGTGATCAACGACTTCTTGGAAATCCAATATCCCAAGAAATATGGGTACTAAGATCACTGAGCAATCAATGAAGTATGGAATGAATCTTGGGGTATCAAAATAAGGACCACTAAATTGTGTGTATCGAACCTGAGCTGTTATATTTAAATACAGAGTAGCAAGTGCCTAGCCTCATTCCCAGGCCTCCCCGCTCCGTGTGTGTTACGTAATGCGAGTGAGAGGAAAGCTGGGCAGAGGCCTGGGAACGAGGCTAGCAAGTGCCCATGTTAACCTCATTCTTGTGCCCTCGGTGTTCATTCCAGACCATGTTAGCCTCACTCCAGTAACTCATTCCAGTCCCATTTCCAGGTCCTTGGTAACTTATTCCACTTCATACTTAGTCTAGTCCCATTCCCAGTCCCTTCGTAGCTTTTTCCAGTTCATGCTAATCCCATAACCGAGCCCTTAATTGGGGTATCCATAGGCCCATACCATGCAAGCCCTTGGTATCCCAATTTATGCTAGTTTCATTCCCAGTCCTTCGTATTCCAATTCATGCTAGGCCCATTCCCAGGTCTTTGGCAGTAGCTTATTCCAGTTCGCTCCCAGATCTTTGGTACATGTGTGCAGCTCCGTCATCATAACTGTTTAACTGAATCGCATTTTTTGGACAGAAAGCCCTGATTTCAAATATGGCCACAAGTACTACCTAGAACACTGAAATTAGGGATGTGGCTATTATACAGGCATAGTTTCTGGCATAGTTTCGGGCATAATAGGTAGTTGTATGGAGTGGAATAAATGGTAGAACTACAGGCGGAATGCTCGTGAAGAAAATGGCTACTAGCAGCAGTGGTGCCAGTAGTCCACTGAGCTAAGTATATGATGAAACTTAGCAGGAGCCCATAACCCAAAGGGAAGGAGCTCCTATGAGCTGAGTTATGGGCTCCTGAACTTAGTGAGCATAATAGGAGTCACCAAGAGCATAGTCTGGCACAAATGGCAGATTTGTCGAATAGCCACATCCCTAACCGAAAATAACCATACCTACTATCAAAACCAGCTGTCATTCCAGAGCCTATGGGGCTGAGTAAACACCATGCTACCACTTGAGTTAATCATATTCACATCCAGCCCTACTTGTATCCACATCTTACTAAACTTCCCCTCCCCTCCCACAATACATGCATGTGGTGGTCGTGGAGGCATGTATACAACCTATAGATGAGGACTAGGCTATGATGCCTCCCACTTTAGCAATTCTTTTTGGTATCTGTTACTCCCAAACTTGACCGACACATGTGTATACATGCATACATACATACATACATACATACACACATACATACATACATACATACATACATACATACATACATACGAGCGAGGTGTTAGCCCTACACTGCTAGACTGCTTGCTTCTCAGATATTCAGCAGTTATTCCTAGAAAGTTTCCCAAAACTGGAGCATGATAAATTATTGCAGTCCTTTTATAAAAGCTTAAATTCAGATTGCTCTACCTGTACATACATAGTATCTTGTAGCACGTACATGACATGAGCTCATTTGGGCCATTCCAGAGTACAACCCTGTATGGACGTACACCCCCCCCCCCCCTTCGATGTGCATCAATTCGTATGATGTTCCTGAAGTACTGTTTATTAGGTTTAGTTAGCTTTGTCCCCAGACCCCCGTTTTTTGGCTACACGAAGGAAAGGCGGCCGCTTTTTATTTGTGTAGCAGAAAAAAGCAAGGTCCTGGGATTAATACTGAACTGTTCCTGTTTATGAGGTTTAATTACTCTGAAGTGAAGTTGCCAAGGTATTTGCTTATATATCATAATACTTGCATGCATTAGCGTTATAATTTAAATGCATCCGATAAACAGGCGTCACCGTGCCATGACCTCCACCTGAGGGGGAGGAGACAGCACACGTTAAACCTGTTGTATGAACCACGATCGTCCGTATAATATCTCATTGTCTTCCCATTGGCAGAGGACAGACGGAAAAGGAAACTCCTACGTAGCTAACCCTTGGGTTCATCTGCCACTGTAAGGAGCCTGGTATCCAGATACTGATGCCCTTCGGCAAGAGTGCACTCAACAAAGGTGGCTGCTTGCTGCAGCGATTATCTTGCCTGTTGCTCATGCAATTATTCCCAAATTTCTCGTGAATCGTGGTGATTACAGTAGTGGATAGATAAGAGGATTGGAGAATTTTTTTTGTGGGGGGTGTGCTTATACGTAACAGCTGCAATTTTTGTGATGTTTTCAGGGGGGGAGGCACAAAATTTCTAAGGAGATTTGTTATCCCCCCCCTTAATAATAACCTGATTGAGGCAAATATACAGTAGATCCTCACACCTCCTTAAGACGGTCAGCTACAGTAATGCAGGTCAGTAGGGGAAGTCCCATATATTTCTACCCTCCCGAACGGTCACTCCATAGTATGTAATGCGGTCACTGCATGGAGTCTCAACAATATAATGTATAACTCTGTAACTATGGGCAACACACAAAAAGTTGCAAGCAGTGTGGACTCTTTCCATTTCTGTGATACGTGCCTTAGCAGTACCGCCATTTTTGGAAAATCGCCGTGCAATCAAAGCATTCGTGAACCCGGCCCTGTATCTTACTTAAGATATGGCTGAAAGGCTTCATTTCTACAGCAATGCCTCCTGTATAAACAACCCACGTTTCATTTAGATAGTGCATTACTGTGCGCCTTTGAAGCATGCATGTTCAAAAATGTGGGAAGTACCGTGTTTTTGCAAATCTAGTCACAAATGCTAACTTCTAGAAGTATTCCGTAATCCACCCAACTCTTCACTGCAGCCAATTGAGTGTGGCCCAAGGGTGACCAGACCACAGTGTATCATGAAATAGTAGCTAGTTTCCTCATGTGGGTAAGTAAAGTAAGTTGATAGGAAGCAGGAAAGGAAAGCTGCTCCGATGCCTTTCCCAGAAAGTGGTGGTGGCTTTGACTGGGTGTATCGGGCGTTGCATGTGGTTTTCTTGGCGCACGTTGAAATGGACGTTTAGTCATGCAGGCACCATTTAATGAACATGCAGTCGATCAATTATCCATGCAGCCGCCTCTAAGTGGACAACTCCCTGCCTCTCAATCCCCCTGGCCCCTTGGCCCCCTGGCCAACCAACTCCCTGCCTCTCAACCCCCCTGGCCCCCTGGCCAACCACCTCCCTGCCTCTCAACCCACCTGGCCCCCTGGCCAACCACCTCCCTGCCTCTCAATCCCCCTGGCTCCCTACCAACCAACTCCCTGCCTCTTAACCCCCCTGGCCCACTGGCCAACCAACTCCCTGCCTCTCAACCCCCCTGGCCAACTGCCTCTCAAACCCCCTGGTCAGCCAACCCCCTACACTACTCCCCTTGGCACTTTTGGAGATGGTTGCAGTGACACGTGATTGAGGCATCTTTCTTGCCATCACAGTGGCAGCAGTGGTGTCTTTCTTCCCATCGTCCGTGCGTCATATTTAGTGCTAAGGCTTGTATACCAGAAACGATGTTGATGCCATTCAATTTGGTAAAACATTGCTGGGTAAATGCTCACTCTCTACGAAGTGGCAACTGTATCTAATGCTGCACTTTGGTGGCAATTACATTGGGTGCTTGCAAACTGAGCAACTGTCGCCATGGTGTTGGGATGTGTACAAAAATACAAAAGCTTAATGATCTTAGGGTGTATCCTGTGTCGGTTTAGGAAGAGTAGCTGTTGGTTGTCATGCTGATCGACTTACCTTGTGATTCAGAAATTTGGCAACAGCATCTAAACAAGTGAGTTTCTAATTCAAGGCATTCTGTTTGGGCACTCTGGGGTCTCTTACAGCCAAGAGAGAGGGAGGCTTTGTGTGGTGATATCATCTGCTAGTGATTCATCAATTTGGCCAATTTTCGTGTGTGTATACTATAATAACTACATGACGCTCAAGGCAGTGTACGTGACATTGAAAAGTTGGCTACAATAACTATTTAAGTAGGAACTGCAGATGACCTCTTCACCCACGCACCCACGCACACACACGCACACAAGGTGACCAAGCCATGGAGCCGGAGCCCCTATTGTCATAAGTACTTCGATCCCGGCTAGGAATTTGGGGGAGGCCAGGTTCATAGTATTAATGTACCTTCCTGATAACATTCTAGAGCTGAGGTTTTGTACCACTCCTGAAGTTTCCGCCTATACAAGATATGATATAATACCAATTACATATACGTACTCCAATTAAATTAAATTTAGAAGGTCTTGCATTTAATTATTCAACCTAAATTACTGATGGCCGCATTTGGAGGAGCTGCGTCCCTGGCTACCAGTACCTGCGTCCCTGGCTACCGGTACCTGCGTCCCTGGCTACCGGTACCTGCGTACATGCATAGCACAGTCTTCAGCTAACTCCATCCTCTTCCGCAGATTGTTAGTAAAAACTCTCTTAGAAGTATCTCTCTCTGAAGCATAGTAGGTGAGTTTGTTGGAAGCATTGTAGACGTACGTTTGAGCCTAATGTGGACAAGCTGATGAAAAATGTATAGCAACTATTTCTGCTATTGTAAACGTGAAGTGCTGACCTATTGCTACTGTTGTAGTAACACACTACCTGTGAACTTTATTGCTAACTGCTGTAGCCTCGATCATAGACCCCTCCCACTCGAGACAGTGGAACTAGTGAAGCCTGGTAGCTACCCCTTTGAGTACCACCATTCCACAGCAGATTCACCTCCACCTCATTGTATTGCCTTAATAAAGAACTACAGAATCTGTAGTTGGGGAAAGCTACGGTGTGGAGAGTGGCTATGAGGCAGTTGGGGAAAGCTGCGGTGTGGAGAGTGGCTATGAGGCAGTTGGGGAAAGCTACGGTATGGAGAGGGGCAATGAGGCAGCTAGCCACCATACCTCTGGTCAGAGACTTGCTTCAACGCTTGGTCTGAGGCACCAATGGGCCATGAAGATTAGCTGAAAGGAAGTGTAAATTTGCTGCCT
This sequence comes from Phakellia ventilabrum, assembly GCA_963921505.1. NCBI lineage: Eukaryota > Metazoa > Porifera > Demospongiae > Axinellida > Axinellidae > Phakellia > Phakellia ventilabrum. Next base: position 1,458,500 of record OY997386.1, on the reverse strand, counting down.
TTCCTCGATATCTGAGAACTATAACTGTGCTTACCTGCGCACAATTAAGTCCTTCCGACTTTCCCTTAGCAATGAGTCACACACTTAACATGATAGCCAACCAATGAATAATATTGACCAATTAGCACAAACTGACCTTAGCCACTCAGTCATAAACATATTCATTGGCAAAACTAACCACTAACTACCTCTACTTTGGAAACCACTAGCTACCTGTCTTGTGCATGGTTCAGAGTGCATCCACTGATTAGTTGCTGTAGTTACATGCTGAACATCACTACTTATTTCCTTCTAGGATCTAGGAATGCATAATTGGATGTTGGCACTGCAGTGACCAGTATGAGTCACTGCACTACCATTATCTCAATATGGCACTGCTGAGATTGACCTGTTACCATCACTGACTATCTGGAAAATGGCATGTTTGCACAAGAGCAGTTACTCCATGTGCACAGCCTGCCCCTTTGATATCAGACTTCAAAATGCAACAGGTGCTCTTCCAGTGAACCAATCCTTAAGTACACCTAGTTCCTCCAGGTATGTAGCCATACAAGACTTTTCTGGTGAATTTGAAGCTTAAGTGCATGGGGTCTCTTGTGTGTATCCTGGGAAGCCATAAGATCAAAGGACCTCCATTAGCTTGTGGTTGAACCCTGACTTCCCTGCCATGAACTTCCACTATTATTCCCAAACCTATGCTGGCATATCAGGCTCAGGCCTAGATGTAACCCTCTATACCACATGTACATACGAAAGTGTTGCAATACAAAAAAAACGCTGATTGTTTTGACTTGGAATTTGGAACATGCTATTGATGTCAATGTATACACCCATGTGTGATGCTTGTCTCATACAATTTCATAAGAATATTTTGAGAATATAGGATGAGGCTGTGAGAATAGTAGGTGATTTTTGGGGGAAGTTCTCAAAAAAGTAACGGGCACCTTTTGGACCTCAGGCCTTGGACCTCACGTGAAGAACCCTCCCCAGAAATATCAATATCGGAGAGTCGGTATGGTGAATAACTAACGACAGAAGCAGACTTCTTCAGTCCCACGATGTCCGCTTGTCCAAACCGACTGCCAGAATGGCTGTGACCTAGCCGCTCCCACTGAAGCTGGTTAGACTAGTCCCCAGGAAGAAAGCTACACTCGGTGATACCCAGTAACCCCTCAGGCTTTTCCCACGGGATATCACTTTGTGTATTTCCGATAATCCCCTTATAGGTATATAGTCTAACTATAACATAACTGTCGCTAAGTCATGAGAAACTTACACTTTGACCAGACTTCCTTCATTCTTGCTAGAGATTGGAGGTTAATTAATTGGGTGCTGTACCATCTGGTGGGGTCATTGTACTAATGTGTTTACTCCTATTCATGAGAAGTAGTGCAATAGTGTTTTTTAAACGAGTGTATCAGCAGTTTATGCCACTGTACACCACACAAAGGCACATACACTTTCATTAATTGTGTAACATACGGTAAGTCTTCATGGCAATGCTCAGTCGCAGAGTTAAAATGTACACTACGCTCTGATAGCTTCTAATATATGCTCAAGTTTTGCCATAGTGCTTACACCATTGACCACACACCAGGTGGAGCTTGTAAGACCTCCAGTCAGAGGACAAGAGCACAAACAGCCAGACATTGCACCATCTTGATCGCCATATATTTTCTGGCATTCCATAACAATACAAAGCTCTTGACTAGTTGTAACAAAGGTCATACCTGTGCCAATTAAGATTATCAAGTGTACTAAACTCCTCAAAACTCCTTCCCCGCCGCAACAGATTTTCGAATTCTACCACGGAAGTACATCTAATGCTGTCATATATAGGACACTCCCAGTCCCAGAGCACATGTACCACACTCTCATCCACCCCCATGTAATTTACACTGCCTATCTTTGTTATTACCCCTATGTCTTCCTAACTCTTCATTAAGACCACACATGTAATAAAGTTACTAGCGAAAAAAGCTCACTGAGCAAAGCTACCAAGCCAGGCTGCGTGTGTATATCCATGTTTACCATCAGATAAGTGGGAGTGTTATCTGGCTCATTAGCTTTGTCAGTAGCTCTGATAAACAAGCAATTATTTTTATAATGTTGTACAGCAGATTGCAAAAGTATGGAAAACGGCAAACGTCTTGCAACATGGGAGACTACAAAAGTCTGGAGATGGCAAAGTCTTGCAACATGGGAGATTGTAAAAGTCTGGAGATGGCAAAGTCTTGCAACATGGGAGCCTGCTACACAAAACCACTTCTTCCTGTATGAATGACATTAGCACACTTGTAGCTTCCCAATTGTGTGCAAGACTATATACCAAGTATGTCCAACGTCCTAGTACAAGGAAGTGATTACTAAGTAACAGCTCCACACAATGGCTCCTGTACTGCACTAGCTTGTTGCTACCTGGGAGCAGCAGTTTTTTAATTTTCTTCACAATTCTATGATTCAAGGGAGGGTTTAATGTCATGTACACCATCCTCTTCACCATACAGGTGCAAGGAAGTGATTACTCAGTAACAGCTCCACACAATGGCTCCTGTACTGCACTAGCTTGTTGCTACCTGGGAGCAGTAGTTTTGAATTTTCTTCACATCCTATGATCAAACGGGAGGGTTGAATGTCATGTACACCATCCTGGTCACCATACAGTTTAATTATTCTTCCGTTACATCCCAGATTGTCCCAATCCCTAAACAAAGGGTGGTTTATTGATATTAGACCCACACACTTACATAAACACACAATGACCTTCCAACTATGGTGTGGGCACCCGAAGTCCCACCTGTACCTTAACTGTACCTTAATGGAGTCGGCACAGTCAGTGGTCTTGTCCAAGCCAGTTTCCCAGTTTACTATTTTACTTGGGCCTGCAAATGGAGAAGATTTTTTTTCCTTTTTCTTTCTCCAGTGGTGGGTAGGGTGCCAAGTGGAGAAAATTTTTTTTTTCTTTTTTCTTTCTCCATTGGCAAACGATGGGACTCGAACCTGGGATCTTTGATCACCAGTCAAGTACTTTAACCACTAGGCCACCACACACCACACACACACATAGGATCACCAAGAAACGATCATGATAGAGCTAAACCCGGTGCGGGGGGACCTTAGCTTGGCCCTCAATAACATCCACAAGTGGATGGCACCGGAGCACGTCGAGAAGAACCTCCTACACAAGTTCAACAGTGCCTATGTCCAGCCGGAGCCCTACGGCGTGGTGCTGATCGTTTCCCCATGGAACTATCCCTTTCTACTCTGTATCCAGCCACTCATAGGAGCCATCGCTGCTGGTAAGATGTGTGTGTGTGTGTGTGTGTGTGTGTGTGTGTGTGTGTGTGTGTGTGTGTGTAGTGTGTGTAGGATTTCGTACAGGATTATATGCTTGGGGGGAGGGGGGGGGGGGGGGGGGAGTTTTGAAATATAAACAGAATGCGTGTTAAGCATACCACTGGCTACTTACAGAGGATGAATATTGATATAGTCCAACTCCCAAAGCAAAATATTATTGCTATACTTATTTCTTCATTCAACTGTCTGTCTGTCACATACACACACACCACACACACACACACATACACACATACACACACACACTTCTCTGCCCCGTGCAGGTAACACGTGCATCCTAAAACTCTCTGAGATAGCCGTACACACCTCCAATGTGCTCAGTGACCTGCTGTCGAAGTACCTTGATGAGGTATGCCTGTGATGCGATGGCTTAACACCTCACATGATTATCTATACAATAAAGTAGTAAGAATGATTTTAAACCACGGATTTAACTCTTAAGAGAAATAAAATATTGGACATGTATATCACCGCCTCCAGCCTCCACAGTACGGAAGTTTGGAACCATGACGCTCGTGCGCCACTTTACTAACAATACCTTAACATTCATGGGTGTTAGTCCAGTACATATTAGCAATTTCTTTATGTATGTACCATAGCCATCAGTACACCTGTACATGTACATGTATGTACACAGTTGAATGGTTAATGGCTTACATTCCTAGTGGCAAATTAATTAATAAGACTTTGCACTCCTGTCTATACGTGCAGTAGTAGAGAAACCGTCTTTAGGATTTAGCTCAGAAAAAAGATGGCTATTCATGGATTAGAATCACATAGTCCTGGGAATGAGACCTAGCTACTAACATAACCTCATCCCAGTTCAGGGAATGAGAGTCTAGCAGAATTGATTCCTGTGTTCCCTACAGGATTGCTGCCGGGTGATAACCGGAGGGGTGGAGGTGGGGCAGGAGGTCCTCAAGCAACGGTTCGACTACATCTACTTCACTGGCAACTGTGGTGTGGGGAAGATCGTCATGAAGGCCGCGGCAGAACACCTCACTCCAGTCATTCTGGAGCTCGGGGGAAAGAGGTAATGTGGCATTGTGTCATCATGATGTAATGGGTGTAGCATTGTGTCATCATGATGTAATGGCCATAGCATTGTGTCGTTATGATGTACTGGCTGATACCTTACAGGCTTATACCCACCTCAGCTTTATCTCAGCAGTCTGTGTTACCGTATACATACTTATTTTTGTGAGAGACAAAGTTTCGCTATATTTGCAATTGAAACTATACCGTGAACTTTAATACTTACGAATTATGGAGCTTACGTATGTACACTATGTAACAGTGACCTTAACTGCAAATTTTATATTACACGAAATTTTTGGCTGAGTGCATCGGATAAGATTTCATGTGAATGTGGAATTAAGTATGTGTACGGTATATTATGTGTCCATCCTGTGCTTAATAAACACATGTATATTGCACATGAAGATTCAGTGCCTTATTATTACATCACTATAATTGTGACAGCATGCACTGGCCCTCTACCATATTTGCCTATCAGATGGTATTTCTTCCTGTCAGTGCTCTGAGTTATAAACTGGGCTAGTGAAGCCACCACTGCCGCCATTTTATTCTCTGCTCCGTCTAGCCCTTGTGTTGTGGCCGATGACGCCAACATCGAGGTAGCCGCTCGGAGGATAGTCTGGGGGAAGTGCATCAACGCAGGTCAGTCCTGCATCGCGCCGGACTACGTCCTCTGCTCTCCAGACGTACAGGAGAGGCTAGTGGAGGCCTGCAAAAGAACCATCCGAGAGTTCTATGGGGAGGTATGTGGAGGATGATATCTTCTTGTTCATAGCCTCGTACCCAGACCTCCCATCGCAGCTTTTTTCGCAGCCATGCGCGGGGCATTTTTCCACGGCTGTGAAAAAAGCTACGAGGGGAGGCCTGGGTACCAAGGCGTTTTTCCATACCTGCAAAAAAAGCTGCGAGGAGAGGCCTGGGTACGAGGCTACCTTGTTCCCAGGCTTCAGATTTGCTTTTTTTTTGGTATTACATAAAAGAATGAAAACAGAGGCTGGGAATGCTCAGCCTCCAGTCGTGTCTTGAATACATTCGTGTATTAGCATTGATTTTCAGAATTGACTACATCATTGCTGGCCAGCAGTTAATTAACCGCCCTTGCCAGTTTTGATTTTCAAGTTGGCAACTCTGTCTCAGTTTGGTCGTTAAGTAAACATTGAGGAAGTAGAATCCCTATGAAAGGAAGCCCCTGAAATGAGGACATCTACCCTATAAAGGACACCAGGACACCAGGAGCCCATAACCCTGAGGACACTTACCACTAAGTCTGCTTTGGCTTATATTAGCTCCATTCATTTCAGTACTTCGAAAACACCCAAGAGATGAAGCCACCTCCCATGATATTGATGGACGGAAAATTAGGTCCCAGATGTGTCAGAAGTTTTCCATTCTACATGTCTATATGTAACCGTGGGTTACATCCTTTATAAAGCTAGGGAGCGGCCAGCATGTGATGATCGATTTCTAAGTAGTCATGTGTGGGTCAACTTTTCCAAAACTATTGTGGTCATGTGTACTTTTCCTAAGAATTTTGTATCACATGCAGAAATTTTGGCAAAACTTGAGAAACAGACGTTAGTCTTTGAATAGAAAAGACATTGTACTGTGGCTGTAGTTGCCTTGTAGGGGTGTCATAGATAATTCATTAACCACTCTCTCCTCTCATAGAACCCAAAAGAATGCAAGGACTTTGGCAGGATTGTGAGCAGTCGGCACTACCAGTAAGACCGCCTATCAGCTAATGCCACCTACCTCCCTTCACTCCTCCTACACACACACACACACACACACACACACACACACACATACACACACACACACATGCAAACACACATGCAGATGCAGTATTGTATGAATGTGCGAATACGCGCTTACCTTAATACATGCATGTGTATATATGCATACCTACAGCATGCAGCTCTATGCAAGTGTACCCCCTTTCCCCATATTTAGGCGTGTGGTTGCCCTCCTAGATGCCTCACGGGACAAGGTCGTCTTCGGCGGAGAAACAGACGAGAGCCAGCGCTACATCTCGCCCACTCTGATCACCAACGTAACGGGAGAAGACAGGATCATGACGGAGGAGGTCTTTGGGCCTCTGCTCCCGTTTGTGACCGTGGAGAGCATCGACAAGGCCATTGAGTTCATTGCTGAGAGGTGAGGAATACTAGGGGCCCTTCTGAACTCCAGTAAGTGGTATTCGATCAGAATCCCTAGGGTCCCTCTTAATGCCTCATGCACAACAAAGTAGGACCGAAACCACACTGGCCTCGTACACATGAGCAAGGAAAAGCTTATTTGGGTTCTATCTAGGATTATGAGTTTGGGGGAAAGCCTTTGATTTGAAACCTAGCAGGGTCTGGGGGTATGCCCCCAGGAAATTTTAGGTGCTCAGAGATGCATTCTGAGCACATGCAGAATTCAGTAGAAATATTATCAAATATTAGCACAGTGCAATTATAGAGTTTTTGTTCACACTGTAAAATGAACGGGTAACTTACTCCTTTACCTCAGACTGACTTCTGTTCTCCCCCTCCCCTCCCTCCCCTTCCTCCCCTCCCCTCCCCTCCCCTCCCCCTCCCCCTCCCGCCTTCCCCCTTGCCTTCCCCCGTCTTTCCTCATAACATGACTTGTACAGAGAAAAGCCGCTGGCTCTCTACGTCTTCTCGGAGGATCGAGCCACCCTGAACAGAATCAACCACCTCACCAGTGCTGGAGGAGTGACGCACAACGATACCTTTCTGCATGGATCACGTATGTCAGAATTTTAGAACACCCTCACAGGGTTTACATGTGTTTGAGAGAAAAGTATATACCACAAGGATGTGATGGCCACATCTTCCACAGTAGCGCACACCATGGATAGTAGATCCATGCACACATGTAGTGAGTATTCAAACACCCAAACGAGAGCTTCCAATTAGTCAACATCCATACCCACAGCAGAAATTATTGTTTGAACACTTATGCAACCTCAGTATTAGCAGAACGCACACTACGCGTTTGAGAATATAGTGACAAACTTGAGCCTACGGTTGGAAAAATAGAGAACATTTTGAAAGAGACTCACCTCTTAGTCCTTTTCATGCCTTATACCGTATACCCAAGAATTAGCCGTGCATGATTCTACACGTACCTAAAGAAGATGCACCTCCTCTCCTTCCCTCAAGTCCCCACGCTCCCATTTGGAGGAGTTGGGCACAGCGGCTACGGGACCTACCACGGGAAGTTCTCCTTCGATACCTTCTCCCACCGCAAGCCCGTCCTCTCCACCAGTACCGCCGGCTACCTCGAGGGAGTGAACAAGTGAGAGCATGCATACAACCGCCCAAAAGTGGGTGTGTTTTTTGATGGATAGATATAAGGATACTCTTATACTATTCATCTTTACACCACTTTCTCTCCCACCTCCTCCCTCCCTCCCTCCTCCCTCCCCTTCCCTCCCCCTTCCCTTCCCTTCCCTCCCTCCCCTCCCTCTCCTTCCCTCCCCCTTCCCTTCCTTCCCTCCCTCCCCTCCCTCTTCCCTCCCCTTCCCTCCCCCTTCCCTTCCCTCCCTCCAACCAGCATCCGTTACCCTCCCTACTCGCAGGAGAAAATGGATGATGTGTCTCAACTTCAGGGTCCCTCTGAGGGGCGAAGCTTTTGGCCCTCACGTACCCTCCGTATGCTGTCTCTCGTCACCAAATCCGCCATGGGGTACACCCCACACCAGCAGAGAGACACTTAGAGGTATAACATTAGATATTTGCTGGATAATGTGTACAGTGCAGTGTGAATTTGCATGTGCTCTTTAATTTCACCCTTTTGCCTTGAGACTGAAACAGATCTATGCAATGTAAATGACAATATCATTTGGGTTGAATTTTTGTAACAGGAAGTGATGTTTCTATTTTTACACCACAATGTGATGTACTATAATTCCAAGTGAAGCGAGGCTATACTCCAGTTCGATTGACCTTTTTCTTGGTCCACTGTTCCAGCCAGTTCTCCTGATATAGCCTATCAAACACACAGCAAACACTTGCCTTCGCTATAAATCTCCAAACGGGGAGACTTGGAAGTGATCACTATCACAGTAAGCTTGCTTCAGCCTCTGGTCTTCTAGGTACATAATAGCAAGTAGCCATTTTGTTTTGTGGATGGGGTATTGTAGGCGTGTCGGCCAGTGTGTTGTGGGCGTACTATTGACCTTTTCCTGAGTGGGTGTTATGAGCGTGCCACCTAAATAGTCATGGTACAGCGTACCATGTACCGTGCCCAGCAATTCTCACGAAGCGAGGACTTCCCTGCACATTGTGTATCACTAGTTATATCATTCTCATATCCTGTCGGTGATGATTACATCATGGATAAGGTGCCCTACTGCTATGGCTGTAATCATGCTACCTGGGAAGTGTCTACTATATATGGTCATGAGGTGATAAGAGAGTGTGCTGGTTTCAGCTAGGGAACTCTACTACATGTACATCATGTCCCTAGCATTGAGTACAGGCATACACCTGTATGCTGTATTATCTATGATACAGTGTCCCCTTACATTATAAGATTATAGGGGTGGTTCAACTTGATGACTGTGTACTGAGGAGAACCTACAGTAGAAAGAGAAAACAATTAATTAGCACAATAATGTTCTCATGGATAATATAACATTCATGTACATGTATGCTATATTATCTATAATATAACATACATGTATGCTATATTATCTATAATATAACATACATGTATGCTATATTATCTATAATATAACATACATGTATGCTATATTATCTATAATATAACATACATGTATGCTATTTATCTATGATGTTATTAACTGAGCAAGACGTACCATTTAATATACTGAATCAGAGGGAAACTGAACGGAGGCCAGCTGAGAGTGTGTAGACGTCAAGATTCGGAGAATAATGGGTAGGTGGGTGGGGCTGAGTTCGCGCATTCCAAGTCTCCATTCTTACGTCATCGGGGTATTCACCGGTTGTGGGTATAGTCTCGCGGGCCAGCCCCCTTTCCGCATTCTAGGCTGGCCCGCGAGACTATTGTGATAGTATATTATAGATCTAATAGCTAGGCAGCTTGTACAACTACCTATAGCTCGGATATGAAGTTCAATCCATTGATTATAACAGTTAGCAACCTACTCGCTACCTGCGTAGTAGTAGGCCTATGCCCTCAAGTGCACGGAATCCCTTCAAGTGCTAGCGGTGTCGCTGACTCTCTCTGTCCGGAATCAGTTGGGAGTGGAAGCGGCCTCTGTCCTAGTAGCAGTTTAGGACAGGCGATGTGTGATCGCCTAAGAGCATCCATCAATTTTTTATCGTTCTTCCCTTGCGTGAACGACTCCACATTTGTGAGCATGCAAGACTGCGATGTCTTCTCGTATGCAGCTGCCCTTCTGGCCGCGGAACACGTCAACAGCCACCCCAGCATCCTCAAGTTCCCTGAGCTGGGCTTCAACACCACGCTCAGACTGGTGGAGAAAGGAACAATGGTATGCAGACACACTGCACTAGTCTACTGCTCATGCATGGCACTGCATGCACTGTATACGTATGATATATAGTATATGAAGGGCAGAGAAGCATAGTGGACTAACACAAAATCAAGTAGCTATTGAAAATTGCAAGTGAAAATATGCCACACTCATATACACTGCAAAAAAGCAGGCTGTTATGACTACTTGGTGGTTACTCTAATTCCAGATGTTTGAGCATGTAGGAGTCAGGCCTCTGTCACAGTGTGTCTGTTGCCTGCATAAATGGATTGTTTACGTTAGTTAATATTATTTTGTTAATTTGTTGCTTGACTGAGGAATACAAAATTCCGTGTAAGCAATTGCACCTGGTTTGAAAACTAATTACACAGCTTCTCTATCAAGTTTTAATTAGTGATCATGAAGGCATAGAAACTCCGGACTTCTACAGCTCAAAGATTTTTCCAGTGACAAAATTTGGAATTATCAAGTTGGGGGGGGGGGGGGGCAAATTCAATATTTGTGGGCTAGACCACTCTGCTTCTCAGCCCTTCATATATACCTGATTAAAACCTGTTGGAGGTTGACATCCAAGCAAAGGGCAGGCTCAGGGTTTACTGAAATATTGAGAGGAGCCTTGCATGTAGGCCTGTAATGTTATTGAGAATTCGAAGGGTTAAACTTTAAAGCCTTCCGTGAAGAGTGCAGTAGCTATAAATTATGTGATATTGATATAAGCAGAATCTGGAGTGCCATTCCGATATATTATGTAAGGTCACAATTATTACAGTCAGATATATATAAGGACAAATGGCACGTAGTGCTATTTCCTGTAGCTCATGCATAAGTGGTACAATTTTGTGTAGCTCATTCCCAGGTGTACATACACATTTCACTTTAGCTAACGCACATGGTAGTCTGGGAACAAGGCTATATAGCCCAAACGGAGTGTCACATAGCTACTTTCCCTTTACTGTCTGTAGAATGTATTGCAGCAGTGAATCCGATCCTACCTAACTTGACTGATTGATAGATTCTGGGAATAAGTGTGTGCGTGATCAATACTTCCTGTTTGTTTGTAAAAGAATTCTTGCTTACCATGAATTATTACTATGGTAATAGCAAACTCTACAGTACTATAGAAAATATAAATGGCTTGGCTTGTAGCATTTATTGTAGCAATTACTCATCTTTATTGTTCTTTTATCTAACAGGATCAGGCAGTGTTATCATCATTTCTGCTCTCAGAGTTTCTTAGAAATGTTCCACAAGGCCACAGAACTATCCAGGCTGTTATTGGGCCTGCAAACTCAGCCGTTACTGAGGTAATTGCCTATATCGTTGGTGGAAGTACATACCAACTTCATCAGGTGAGAAAAAATATTGTTGTAAAATACAGTAAATGTATGTCCATGCTGAATCAGCCATGTATTTCTGAGCAGATTACTGATATGTGTGGCTCAGTATTTTGCACAATGTAGTTTAGATAAAAGCTGGGGATGGGGAGACAAGAGTATGAGGGTAGACTGCTTGAGAGGGCTTGTTTAGTCAACTTCTTCCAATCTTATTCCAGGTATCTTATGGAGCCACAGATCCATCACTCTCGAACAGGGAGCGGTACCCTCTGCTGTTTTCAACAATTCCCAGCGAACGGTTTGTAAATTTAGGAAGGCTACATCTACTGGAAATGTTTAAATGGTCCAGATATGGTGTCATTTTCTCAGAAGATTCGGTCCATGCCAGAGTGAGTTCGAATACTGGAAGCCATTAGCATAGTGCACGAGAAGCAGCTAGGCTAACGATATCGGCTTGATCTTGTAGTTTGAAAAGTACTATTCTGTTCAAAATATGACATGTTGTGCTAAATGCATTTCATACTAGGTATATTTATGTGCAGTTGTTAAAGAGTATTTGGTATTAAAATTTTCTTAATTCTTTGATACAGATTGCTGAAAATTTTGTGAAACTAGCCAATAACACGAAAATTGCCTTTTATGGCAGCTTTTCAACAAGCCCAGAGTTTGCTATCAGAGAGATGTCTCTCTTGGACGTGAGAATTATTGTAGGGATGGTTGGTGAAAGTGAGGCAAGGAAGTTACTCTGTCAGGTAAAAATATCATGCCGGCGCCAAGAACTTGTGTTCAGGGGGGAGGGGAAGGGGAGGGGAGATGTATACACTATTGTATACGTGTAGACTCATTTGCACTGTGTTGGCAGCTCATTAGGCAATTCTTCTTATGTTTGAAGTAGTTGCTAAACCATCGATCAATCAGGCAGTCAAAACAAAAGATTTGTTTGTGCATGAGTGATAGAAATGTGAGCATAGCCATGTGTAGTTAGTGTCTTGCATAGCTGCCTCACTACTCACTGTTGTATATAGCTCCTATGCTAACACGAGTATTACTGATTCATGCTGTATATAGAGGTCATAGGTCATACTGTGGGGCCCATGTATGTGGCAATGTTGTAATTTTAAAGTATTTGTTTACAAGCATCTATCATTGATTGAGATGAAGCAAAATTATAGCCATTACAACATTTCTGCATGCAATATGGCCACTGCTTTGGATATTTTCAGAGGCACAAAATCCACGACAACAATGGACTATGTAATGGAGTTATATAAACTTCAGTTCTAGTACATATAATGGTTGATATTCTTGAATTCATTCCCACAGGCCAGAGGAAGACTGACAGATCCCAATCATGTATGGATTCTTCCCTCTTACTACAATCCTGAGTGGTGGAAACTGAGTAACATTGAGATTGAGGGACTTCCATATGGAGACCATTGTTCAAATGATGAGATGGAAGACATTCTGAGCTCTACACTCTTTGTAGATTCATTCAACTATAACGAACATGGAACAATAATTTTAAATACAGAAAAGGTAAACTTTAGAAGTAACTTAGTTCTATAGAGTTATGGGATTGTATTTAACATCAAATGTTTCAATTTTCCATTGACAGGCACTTTCAACTTTTTACGACCAGCTGTTAGACAAAACACTCGAAATATTTCCAAGTCTTGATACAGAGAATCTGGTTCCCTTCTTCGCCCATTCCCGTGCCGCCACTGCCTATGATGCAGTATGGTCTATGGCCCAGGCATGGAATGGGGCCATACCAGTACTCTTCTCAAATATGAATATATGCACTCTTGAGACAGAAGAAGAGCTTCAAAACACCATAAAGAAAGTGCTGAATGATTCTCTGAAAAGCGTATCTATCAATGGCATATCTGTAAGCGGATCAAGTTTGCATAATATTCACTTCTACATGTATGTAAAGTATTGACTTCTTTAAAGAACTTGTTACTTGCATTCACAGGGCACTCATCACTTCAACATGACCCAGGATTCTCAGGGGAAAATGCTGGTTTCACAGTTCATAAGTAAGCATTTATATTATACAGTTACATGCCTCAAATTGAAAAAGTAAGATTCTACAAGCAAAATGTGTAGATATGTAGAATATGATAATGTGACTTCCACCACAAATTTGCAAAGATACATATATGTAAAATGCCACTTAGCTAGAATCAGGTATCTCGCCTATGCAGAATCTTACAATCACAAAGTTGTCAGAGTGTGAATTTTTGATTGGCATACGCCTGTTATTTTCATTGTTACAGGTGGAGTAAGGAGGCCAATAGGTACTTTCCAGCAGGATGGGATGGAGAACGGTCGACTAAGCTTCACATATCTGAATGCTACTAATGGACTGGAAATGTTTTATAACTCGACAAATTCATTCAAGTGGGAAGGTATTTAGAAATGTGTCAACCATATATTATACATGTATCCCTTTATCCAAGCTAGGATCAATGTTTCAAATGTTAGGCAGGAAGACCTGATGTGCCTTGTTTCCAATTTTATCGAGAACGTTTTGCATACTATAGCTCATATACCATTGCAAGTACATGCGCACGGTGGAGAGTGGTTCTGTTGCATAATGCAGTACCATAGAAACGACAGACTCAATATAACATTAGTTAACACTTCCGCTACAGGTCGGCCCAACAACACTGCCCCATCTGACGGAGTAGATGTGATCCTATCAGTAATTCCCATCTCTTATCTTTGTGTGGCTGCATCTCTTATTCTCATCTCGATGGTCCTTGCCACTAGTTTGCTGATTGTCAATATTGCATTGAGAAACAGATCGTAAGAGACTAAATAAAACCACATGCAACCTCTGCTGCAGTCGCATCACACTGCATTTAAGTTTCAAACTATTAAGCTTACCTATACACTCACTGTAGGCCTTTTATCCCATATTTTTTTTGCATATTCCTCACCAAGACTGCCACTTCAATTCTGCAGATACATGAAAGCTACAAGTCCGAAACTCAACCTGGTCATAATTATTGGCTTCATAATGGTTATGCCATCCTCCATTGTTCTCGGACTATCATTCTCTCGATATGCATATGAAATCACACAAACTGCAGCTAATGCAGTTTGCCAAGTAAGTACTGAGTCTACTTAAAGAGTTTGTGATTTGTACACTGAAGTGATATGTAAATCCTACTTGTCTTCCGTTAATTCTCACAGCTGCACATTTGGCTGACAAACATTGGCTGCACAATGGCTTTCTCTACTCTGCTCGTGAAGAACTGGAGAGTGTATAAAATATTTCACAACACTAGTTTACAAAAAAGAGTAAGATATATATTTATTCATAGATAGAAACAGAATACAATATCTGTCAGTCTGCCTTTTAATTACTTCCCATGCACTCTCACACTATTTAGATAGGAAGGAGCAAGAATACTGATTTGTTCTATCTTTCTCTACAGCGTAACATATCAGACAACCAGCTATTTATACTGATCATCCTGTTAGTAGTTCCTATGGTGACCATTCTTACTGTCTGGGTGGTTGTAGATCCACTGTATTCACATGAGGAGGCTATTCCTGTAAGCTCTAAATTAACTATATATTCTTATATTTACTGTGTGGTTTATACAATCAATAAGACATTATTGTCTAACAACAGCAACTGTGTATGCAAGCTAACAAGCTATCATACAATTTAATATGCAGTGTTGAAAGCTAGGCTGGCTTTTTAAGCCAAACTACGTGACAATGAATCAGTATAATATATCTTTGATACACAGAGAGGAACGAATCTTATACTGAATGTCACCTTTTGCTCAAGTAAATACCATGAAATCTGGAGAGGTGCATACATCGGGTACACAGGATTTATAATTGTTGGACTGGTGGTCTTCAGTTTCCAGAACCAAATACTCACATCCCACTTCAAGACCTCCAGAATTGCTGCCAGATTTGTGGAAGAAGGGAGGAGCACGGCCCGAGTCACCCTCGTCAGTATGTTCATATTTGCCGTGCTGTATGCAATCGTATTTGCTTCGGGGAATGATCCATTGCAGTATACGACTGTCTTCTGGGTGGACCTTTGCTGGTCACTGCTGTTACCACTACTGCTGCTGTTTGTCATCTATTTACCTAAGGTATTTCATTGGGGATAGCTATGCCACCTATTGAATTGGGACTCAATGCATTAATTGCCCAGTCACAATTAGGTTCACCTCCATGTACAATAACATAACATTTGCTAGTCTAATAACAAACTGTATTAGTTTGGTTTGCTGGCTGGATGAATAAAGTAGTCAGAAACATTCGTGCATAGAGATAAGTACTTTACCATATGACAGCATACCTTTATTACATTACTGTCTTTAGTTTTTCTCAGTGAAGCTTGAACATCGTGAAACCAAAAAAAGACGGCTACAACATCAACATTTTAGCAGAATCCGATTTGAAATGACTCTTCATCACTCCAAGCAATTGGTGAGTTAAATCTGAATCCACCTTGTGACCTAGCATTTAATTGGTCACTGTACATGCAGTATATATTATAGAGCAGCCAGGTCCAAGACTGCATCAGTAGGTATTTACTGATTATCACGCAGACCAACAACGCATTTTCCCTTGCAGAAAAACAATTTCCTGACTTCAAAAAGTGAGGTGTTCTTCAATTCGGAAACTACAAGCAGTTCTGGCAGTATGTCAAGAAACACTGAAGGCACACTTTAACATACTTGTATATATGACGATATTCAAATCACAGTTGAGTTGTAACGATATTCAAATTATGGTATGGCTCTGACTTCTCTGAAGCTTGCCTTTTATGTACATTATTATATTAGCAGTATGCAAAAATGTATAGGGAGACAAAGCTTGTCTGCAATCATTTATTGCTGCTCAACATGGTGTGGATTGTGTGTGCGAGGATGTGGGATGAACCGTATTGAGTCTATGTGCATATTACTATCAGAGTTATAGTGTGAGGTCGTGTATTGCGAATGCAATCATTTAGTGGCTGTGGGTGATCCCCAGTGTCTGCCATGGCCATCATAATAACCATACATACAAAATATACTAAAGTTGATGCAAGATTAAGACTTCACTATGAAAGTAATAACTGAAGCATTTGAACAAAATTGTTTTTGAAGCTGCCAAGTTCTCATGGTGGTCTCATGTACATGTATCCTAATATATGGCCTCAAGTATTCATTGCTAGTGCTACATGGGGACAGCTACCTTAGCCACCAGTGTGACTCAGAGATTTCCTAGAAATGATGAATTTATCATATCTACCACCCACATTTATCTGCATTGGTGTATTGACTGTATGTGCATGCCGCCACACCCATAAGACATGTACACCTGGATCACAAATATTATTCACTGCCACCTCTGATCTGTCTGGTCACCTCTGTCTGACCTTTTGACCCATGTACTGCATTTCCTCCATTTGATTGGCCATGAATACTGAAGCAAAAGAAGTGTCAGTTAATGAATTTTAAGGATGAAAGTGCTGGTTAATCCCCCCCACACACACAGATGCACACACACACACGCACTGTCCATTATTTAGAATGCACGTCATACACATGTTAGCCTTGCTACGTACAGGCCCGTGTAGTAGCTAGGAAGTATGTTATTCTTGCTCATGACATACATGATGCCATAGCATATGGCGTCATGTACAGTGTATGTCGTGAGCAAGACCAGGACTAAGGAGAGAGTCATGAGCAAGACCAGAGAAAGAGCTAACACGTACTTCACATGTAAGGCCTGCATGGGTTGCTAGTAAGGTAGCTTGTTAGTAAATTTTAAGCATACCAATAGCAATTCACTGGACTTGCAATTGTCTAAAGACTACATTCTGCTTTTAGAAGAGCTAATTAGATTTAAAAAATAGCCAATGACAGAGTGGATGTGGCAAATAGTGAACACACGATACACGATAGTGAATCGTCTGTGATGTGGCAAATAGTTAATACACGATACGTAACCTGTTGAGGTTCAGCAAATGTGCTTCCCACCTAGCCTAAGGCACAAAGGCCATAGCTACTGCCAGAGGGTTGGGCAGATCATCACTCTGCCAGCCAACTGACCAGGATTTTCCCCGAAGGCCTATGGGAACAGAGGCTACATGCCCTTGCTTGGTCTCCTATCAGGAAGGGCTCCGGTTATTTGAGGTAGGATCAAGGGAGGAACCTGGACAGTTCCTAGGCCATATCGTCCGAGACCACGGTGGAAGTTTTCCCTCCACTCTTACCAACCTCAACCGGGCTTCCCAAAAGAAGCGACCAGCACTCAACCAAGACCTTTAGCATGCCCCCGAGGGGGCACTGGGTTTTGCCACTGGCTGACAGTCAAGCGAACTTGACTGAACCAGAGAAGCCGAAGCCGAAGCCGAAGCCGAAGCCGAAGCCGAAGCCGTACTCTAGTGCCTTCCCAAACCATGCGATGAACTCTGCGAGGTGACGCGAAATGCAGCGCGGAAGAGCCCTCTTTTATACCCTCCATGGAGGGTCGCACTTGATTATGGGTTTCGCAAAATGCAACTACTTCCGGTCAGAATTAATGATTGCTTAATTAGTGTCCGGTGGGCGTTATCATAGATTAGCAAGCTAGGGACCGAGAATTTGTATGGCGCCGGAAATAGCAGAGTTCTCTCATGTAAAGATAACTCATTTTAAATACCTTGTCGTTTTATCCTACATGTCCTATCCTAGAGCCCGGGCAATGTCACAAAAAAAATCGGCACCCCCACTTTTCGGTATACCCCGTTCCAAAAATCGCAGGATACGCGGCATGCCCGTCCTAGGAAAATTTTTGAGCCCCCCCCCGGAAATTTAGCATCCTCGCGGTCAACGGCGGCGACTGATATGTACTCTGTCCACCACCACTGCTCATACTCTCACTATAAGTGCAGCGATCTACTAGCTTTTAATAGTTTGTATTATTAATCTGGGATACAAATTATATGGTGATAAGGATAGTGCAATAGTTATATTTCTGGTTGATCTTGCTCTTGACCTCTGACTGACTGGGGGGGTCTCCTAGCCTCGTTCCCAGGGTCTCCCGACTGGAGTGG
Source organism: Phakellia ventilabrum (assembly GCA_963921505.1). Taxonomy (NCBI): domain Eukaryota; kingdom Metazoa; phylum Porifera; class Demospongiae; order Axinellida; family Axinellidae; genus Phakellia; species Phakellia ventilabrum. The sequence continues at coordinate 1,440,214 of OY997386.1, read as the reverse complement.
GAACGAGGCTAGGGATCTCCCGAGCTGTGTCTGTTGTGGTTGTGTGGATGGGGTTAATGGCATAAGTGATATATGGCTGTTTAATCCATGAGAATTTTATATTATTATTATTATTACTGAGTGCTGCAATTTCAGTAGTATTTATTCTTGGCAACTCTTGTTATAATATTTTATTCTGTCTTTAAATCATGACACATGGTCTTGCTTAGCTACTAGTCCACATGTAAATTGGGCCTGTCATTAGCTGTGCCAATCATAATGGCACTAGCTTGGCCTCATTTCCAGGCCCCCACTTTATTCAGCGGTACAAAGCCTAGAAAGCAGGAGCAAGACTAATACTAGCTCACATGCAATCGTCAGGCCATGAAATCTTTTGCTCCAAAGGGAAGCAAGACAGTAAATTTATCTATAAGGCCTCGGTCAGATTGGTACAAAGAATACTTGCTGTCGGCCTTACTGGTCTAAATAGGACAACTACACAGTAGCTATTTATTTCATTCCCGATCTGCTATAGATTTTTGAGAAATTAAATTTGGGAGGGAAGGTTGATTTTGCGGCGCACTATCTCATGTTGTACCAACAGAACTTCTCAATATAAAGCTAAAGTATATGCTTTTTCTTACCTACGTCCTGTTAAGTATTCTCCCTGTACACACACAGTTGATGGAGTTTGCTAATTGCCTGAGGCACTGTTTTGACATAATACTAATCATAATCAGGTCAAATTTGAATAGGTACTTCCTCATGGTGGCTATTAGCATGCAAAGGATCTTGATTAAAAAAAGTCTTACATGAAGTGGAGACCGATGTACTGATGCTTATACACCATTAAAATGATCGACAGAGGCTAGAAATTAATAATACTATATGTGTTGTCTCTTGAGGCTGCTTTCTTTGTACCAAAATGCAGTTGGTGAGTGTCTATGCCACCAGCTATCCAGACATGGGGCCAAACTGATCCTGTCTGCACGTTCTGTGGAGAAGCTAGAGAGAGTGAAGGAGGGACTAGCTGCTCCTGTGAATGCAAGGTCAATTATGCCTAAATAACTGCAACAATTTTTTTTTACCCTGCCATCAAGATTAGTGGCACAGCACGCTCTTGTCACTTTTCTGCTTCCATTATGCAGAGTCCTTCCGGTGGACTTGAGTGATGCTGATAGTGTCAGATCAGTAACAGAGAAGGCTCAGGAGTTGTTTGGACGTGTGGATATCCTCATAAACAATGCAGGTAACTTGCCCGTCTAGCAATAGTCCAGCACACAGCATCAATTTAAAGCTGGCCGTGCATGGAGCACTAACGGAGGTCTAGGTATGACAAGGTGTGTAGCTAGTGCAGGAGACCTCTTAGCCTCGTACCCAGGCCACACCCCCCCCTCGAAAGTGAGATTTTTCTAGTAATTGGTTGGTTTATGGTTAGAATTTGCACATAAGCTTCCATGCACGTTCATTCAGTTCATGTATCCTGTACAATTATAGGAATTTGGATGAGAGCTAATTTTGTGGATTGCCAGGAAAAAGTTACCAGAGAGGTGATGGAAGTTGACTTTTTTGGACCATGGACTCTCACTCACACGGTGTTGCCTGGTCAGTGACTGCCAAGGATTGCTTTCTAGCAATATAAAAATTTCATGCACATCCACATCTTTCGTATGTACGGTTCCTATATATGTACTATTAATGGTGTGTAGGTATGATGGCTGGGGGATATGGCCACATTGTCAACATTTCTTCATTTGGTGGCAAGTTTGGCATGAACATGAGGTCAGCCTACTCTGCCGCCAAGTTTGCTGTGGTTGGATTGATGGAGGCCATCAGGCTAGAGGTGGGATGTTAGACAGAGTATTTACAACCTACTTGCATCACTGCAGCTTTTAAATGTAATGCAGACTATTTCTTTGCCCAGGTGACAGGAAAAAACATTTATGTAACGACTATCTGTCCGGGACCAGTAAAAACTCAGCTTGATGTGAGTGCTCTTACAGGGGCTGGAGAACCACAAGGAAAAAGAGAGCTTATCATTCAGAAAAATAGTATTTCTGCCGACAGGTTAGTTTTTGTAGCTCAGTTCTGCTGATTAATGGCGTGGATATTGGATTTAATTGTCAAGTATTACTACAGAAATTTAACACTTTCCCAGCTAAATTTTAATACATCCACAAGTCTTAATATGAATTTATATGGGCTTTTTATATTAGGCATTAAGATAAAGTACACACTTTTCTCTTTTTATGTGGACACATAAATGTGCCCATGGCATTCAAACAGCTAATAGTGGCTAAACTACCAAGATACGTGATGTCAGGAGCCCATAACCCAGCGTTAAACGCGCCTTTGCGGTGTTCATGGTCTCCTGATGGTTACTTGACAGTCCAAGCCACTCCTATTGGATCTTAAAATTGTATCATCAGCGTACGGAATATCTATCCAATCGAAAAGTGCACTAGAATGTTTATGTATTCCCAAGGGAGTACATATAACTACACTCAGGGTACATGCATGCTAGAAACCTGTGGTACAGCTATAACATATTATGTCTGGTTGGTTGAAAAGAAAGCACTTCACCAAATTTTATCCTCTATTCAGTATTGTTTGCAGTGCCTGTATATTTCGCAGAATCCCAAGACTGAGGTTGTATATTGCTTAACCAATCACAGTATATATATTATATATGTGCACCTGTCCCCAATATAGGTGTGCAGAGATAATTCTCATTGGAGTGTCCAATCAACTTCATGAGGTGAGCAAACATTAGGTTTTTAATATTTCAAGACTCTTGTTTGAAACGTGTATTCTTGCAGCTAATCTATAGAAATGCTCGTAAGCACCTGTTTAGCAATACAGTCATAATTCTATCTCTTTCCACTCACACACGTTACAGGTATGGATTGCCAAACAGCCGATCCTCGTGCCATTCTACTTTAACCAGTACATGCCAACCATACTACGGCATATGATGAACTCTCCAAAACTAGCAGCAGAAGTAGCTGGAGATATTCTTGATGATTAGATATAGCTAACAGTGACAATGAGTAGTTCTTACAGCTGTAGTCGGTACTACAAATGATAACACTCACTGATAATTACTAATAATAGTTTGACCGTCCCCATAGGTCTCTACATGCATGTTGGAATTTGATTTACTCTTGCTAATAATTTCCTCATGACTTTTTAATAACTTCAGACATTCCTAGCGGTCACGGGAATATGGCATAGATCTGGTGGAGGGACGTCCTGTCCCATCTCAACTGCAGGAATTTCCCCATCATTGATAGCTAGCAGGGTGAAGGAGAGGTGCATGCACAGGCTATCCAGCACTAACACTTCAGCCCGCTTTCTCGAATCTCGCAAAACTGGATTTTGGGTCACCTGCTACTACAATGTCATGTATACAGGCAAACAAAAAAGGATAATATAAATATGTAGTTACAAACAAAAAGAATAGCTAAGACTCTATATGATCACCACATTGTATTACACTCACCGAATAATAGAAAATGTATACGGTACAAAAACTTTATCTTACACTGTGAAAATGGTTACTGAAATGCCGGTGAAGTGCGTTTTGTAGTGCCTGCTTCATCATAGAGCGGAGGAACATACTGCTGTGGATTGTTGACACTGGATGGGTCGTACTGCGTCTTGTTGGGAGGGTGAAGGGCTTCAATTAGGAACCAGTAGATGATCGCAGCGAGGACTGCCCCAACCAACGGAGCCGTCATGGGCACCCACCACCATTGCCTGATACTGCAGTGTTGGCACCTAGGGACAGGAAATACACCGGGCAAAGTGGTTGGATACTAGCCTCGTTGCCAGGCTCCCCACCCCCCATGCGTGGGAGGTGTAATCTGTGCTCTTTCAACCCAATTGACTGAGTATAGAAGTACCTTTGCATGTCACCCAAGATCAATCCCCTGTGATGTTTTCTGGTCTTTTTCCCTCTAGTCAACAATTTTTCTCCCTGCTCAATATCCGGTATAGGCTGCATGTATTTGGTGTAGGCCAATGTCTCTTCTATGTTACATGTACATTGTTTATTTGAATTTTGTAAAATCCCTCATTAGCGCATCCGTAAATTTAACCAGTGTAGTCAGTTAAGATGGTGGCTGTATTCAACTGGTATAGTGCTTCCAGAAACTTCACATGACATAAACCTACAATGTCAGGGCTTCATTTAGGGGGGGGGGGGGGGGGGGGGACCATTCACCTCCCCCTGAAACCCCCAAAATGTCTTCCAACGTCCCTTGGGGAAAATAAATGAACCCCTGAATGTATAATCCCCAACTTTAATACAATAATTTCCCCCACTGACTCACGTAAAGACGTCTCTTCCCCATCCAGCCATGGCCGTAAACGCCCGAGGTCCGAAGTCTCTTGCGGGATTAATGGCATAGCCGCAATTAAACCCGAAGGCTCCCCCGATGCCCCACAGTAGTAGTCCAATCAGCAGAGGCTTCATCCCGGCCTTCGGCTCAGAGTTCTGGGAGTCACAGATGGCAAAGATGCCAAGGAGGAGAAGGAACGTACCGATTACCTGGAGGGGGCAAGCGTTATCGGGTTAAGGACGCCGGACCACACTTCATCCACACACGTCAGGCTAACAGACAGTTAGTTAGCTTACACGGTACATACTCCTTCCCAGCCCCAGCTATTATCACACTGGCTAACTAACAGACTGTTAGTTAGCTTACACGGTACATACTCCTTCCCAGCCCCAGCTATTATCACACTGGCTAACAGACTGTTAGTTAGCTTACACGGTACATACTCCTTCCCAGCCCCAGCTATTATCACACTGGCTAACAGACTGTTAGTTAGCTTACACGGTACATACTCCTTCCCAGCCCCAGCTATTATCACACTGGCTAACAGACTGTTAGTTAGCTTACACAGTACTCGTTCCCAGGCTCCACTCCCAGCTTTTATCACACTGTGTATAAACGTGGTACAATAGTTATGCTGCCGCGATAAGTTAAACCGTCCTTAAGATTTTGCCTCATTTCGTCGAACTTCCCAGGTTCTACAGTTTAGTCTACAATTGAGCTACAGCTGTTAATCCATTATTGGGCGTCAGACAAAATTTAAAAATGCCAGTGACCATGATTTCTACTGAACTACACTATTCAATAGGCTACATGTATGAAGCATCTTGTGCATGGTGTAATGCGCAGTAGAGTATACGTGAAAATGGGCCGCAGCCATTAAGATTATAGTTTGGGTGCAATCATAATCAACAATAAATAAACAAACCAATATACAACAACAGCACCCACCCACCCCACACACAACATTGACACACCTATACACACACACACACACACCTGATCCAGAAACCCATTGGCCAGGCTGAGATGAGGGGCGGGGTAGGTGGCAAAGATCCTGCCGGTACAGAGGGCCGTCATGGAGCTATTGCCATAGGCAGAACTACTCCCATCAATATTGGTATTGTTTGGACAAGACGAAGCAGGAAAGTTGTTCAGAGCATCTGCAGAAGACAAAAAACAGATTCCATTTCGTACAAGAAAGAAAATTTTCAAAAGTTAACTGTAAGAACAAAACGTAGCCCCGTTTCCAGTTCTCCCTCATTCTTAGATTTTATCTCACAGCTGTGAAGAGGTTTTTTCAGGGTGCAGGCTAGGCCACTCACAGCGACACGTCGCAATCACAATTGTGCGTAGGACTATTGCAAGCACAAAGTACAGTAGTAGGTATTCTACTCTCCAGTTTCAACAACCATTCTTTTAGCTGTGAGTACAGTAGTCATGTGTTGTAACCTCAGCGTGCACTTTGCACTTGCTGATGACATTATACTTCAAGGAGGATCTCAGTTGGTTCTCAGTATTCATATCAACCAGGTTCTCTTTCTACCAACCACAAATTGGCCCACAAACATATCATCAATAGGCATTTGATGATACATGTATGTTTGTGAGCCAATTTGTGGTTGGTAGAAAGAGAACCTGGTTGATATGATAATATTATATTTATAGCTTGATTTTCGGGCCTCTCCTAAGGTCAGAGAACCAGGCTGAAAAATGCTAAAGCTTGATTGAAGGGGTGTACTCAAATCACCCCACATGACTCCGAGCCTTACTGCTATTAATGCTCACCAATGTAGACTCCGTACACGACAGCCGATGATACGAACGCTCCAAGATACTGGGCAAGCCAGTAGGGAAGTACCTAGTGTGTGTGTGTGTGTGTGTGTGTGTGTGTGTGTAAGTGTGTATGTGTGCATATGTATGTATGTATGTATGTACATGGTGTATGCATGTATGTATGTATGATTATATATGTCAGTCTTCAAATATCATAGCTTCATCCCCAGGCTCCCCTCCCATGTGTGGGAAAAGTTGTACATGGGAGGGGAGCCTGGGGACAACGCTACAAATATCATGATTGTGTGCAATGATTACATGTATGTCATAACCATTTCCACACAACAGTAGTATAGCTTTTAGACCTACAGAGCTACTGAAAAGCCAGGTAAGTCTTGGCTCACTGGCTTAGGCTGAGAGTGGATCCTGAATGGCAGCGTTTAGAGGTCAGAAATGAAAGCTCTGTGGAGCACGTGTGCTGATGTTTATCACTATCCTACCCTCGTTCCCAGTCTCCACTCCGGGCTTTTTTTCGCATGTAAAAAAAGCTGTGCGTAGAAACTGGGAACAAGGCTATCATTATCCCCCCCCCCCCCCAAAAAGCTTCAGCAAAGTAAAAGATGATCCAAAGGTCGCATGAAGCCACAGGAGGTCAGATCTGCTCACTAAGTACAATGTAGTACTAAGCTCATGTGACTAGCAGTACATGTATTTAGTGTATAGCCCACAACAGCCTCCTCCAAGCCACAACCCTTCCTAAAAACTACACTGCCCTTTGTAATGGGGCAACACCCATTGACATGTGATCTGTGGAATGTATTGACAGGTACTTAAAGAGCAAGGGCTGGGACACATCATGGGGCACATGAATGGAAGTGCAAGTGTTTGTGGTTAGAAAACTGCCTGCATGTTATTGTCTGGAGTTGAATTAGCCCATAGTCTTATAGCCACACCCCTTGTCCCTTTAACAATACACTACCAGCCATTATATCAGTCGTCCCTCGATGTTGCTGCTGCACTGTACCTTGATCCAGGCAGTCTTGCCCCTCACTGCCATGGCGAGGGTCACGGCCGGGTTCATGTGGCCCCCTGTGATGCCGATGGCGATGTAGGCTCCTAGCATCACACCGAAGCCATAGCCGATGTTGATGCTCAGCTCGCTGCTGGTGAACGAGCCCATACTGAAGACTGTCTGGGCTATGGCTCCATTGCCAAACGTCTGTGGGGGGGGGTTAGGGTTAGGGTTAGGGTTAGGGTTAGTTAGGTGGGGATAAATGTGAAGGATGGGGGAGAGGGTAGGGAGGGAGGGAGGAGGGGATGGGAGGAAGGGGAAAAGGAAGGTGAAGGAGGGGGAGTGGAAAGGATGGAAAGGGGAGGGAGAGGAGGGGGAGGGTGGGGAAGGGGAGGGAAGGGGGAGGGAGGGGAGGGGAGGAAAGGAGAAAGGAAGGTGAAGGAGGGGAGGGGGAGGGATATTCCAAAGAGAAGTGAGAGGCTGTATTGTTAATTTAGACTATACCGTAGGACCGGTTTTAATTGCGAGGTTCTAGTAATTACGAATTCATAGCCAGGTCGCAAAGTTTAAAAACGCAATGAATAAACTATTGTGTGCGTGCATCCTATCGGAAACGCAATTACCTTTCAAAACCAGGAAACTCAATCTTTTTACTACACACTTAAAACCAGTCCTGCTGTACCTCTTCCTCAAGGAGATCACTCAGAGCATTGATGATCGTGGTAAGACTGTAAGGTGCATGTATCTCAAACTACATGTACCAGACCACATTGGAAAAATTGCAGACATGGCCCCGGAATTAAGGCTAGTCTCATTCCCAGACCTCATTAACTCATGTTACATACTACATATTGACGAAACTGGGAACGAGGCTCCCTCAGACCAAAACTGGATGTCCTTACACAGAGAGTGAAGGTGGCCAAGAACTCTGCCAGGAACTCTCGTCCATGGAGGAACCACACGGCTCTGTACCAGGCCCTGTTGATCACTCCCATCCCTTTTTTCTGAGCCATCGCTGCACGGTGGAGCAAGCCGTCCTGAAAACTAGCTGTTCGGCGACGTGACCTAACAAAGGGAATAAAATCTCACCATAATAGCACTGGTATAATTGTAATGACCTAGCCCTTGACTTTAGGGAAGGCCTGGGTACGAGGCTAGCTAACGCTACTACTGGTGTCTCATGGTCACGAGTGGTGGATGCCTACCCTTAGTAGTTCTGAAGTAGCCCAACCCTCCGTACAACTCTAGCTTTTTTGTAATAGTTTTTTCATGGGCAAAGGGCTACAGAGTGGAGTCTGGGAATCAGGAGGCTGGGAAGTTGAGTCTGGGAATGAGATTAGTTCACGAGGCTGGAGAGTGGAGTCTAGAAACACAGTCCATTCGCGGAGAGTCTGGGATTGAGGTTAGTTCATGGGGCTGGGAGTGGAATCTGGGAATGAGGTTACATCCACGATGCAGTACATGCAGTAGTTCTAAGTACATGGAAAATGAAACCACTGAACAAATAAACTCCATTGTTAGGCTCACCTAGCCGTGTGTGGTTCAGTGTAGTAGGAACCAGTCTTGGGATGCGAGAGCAAGCGACCTTTCTCTGACATCACTCCTTAATTTCTAATAATTGGAGAGAGAAATTTAAAACCAACCTACTGCACCTAGCCTCATTACCAGTCTCTCTGCTCCAATTTTTACATCTTTTGCAGTACAAAAAAAATGCCCATTTTACATACTGCAAATGACATAAAACCTGTCGTTTTTCGTACTGCAACTAACAGGAGCGGAGAGACTGGGAACGAGGCTAACCCGAACTTCTTGTTGTACATAAGATTTAGTTAGAACAAACCTGTGCACTGTCTAAGAATGAATTCCAAAACGAGGTCATCTACATGTACCTTTGCTACTTACAACAAGAATTCTAGTCACCAGATGATCTTACCTTAGCTATTTACTAAGTGGTAAAAAAGTGCAATTCAAATTTTGATATCAAAGTGCCCATTAGAAGGCTTGCACAAGCTTGTCACTTTGCGACTTTGCCCTTCGTGTTGACAAATAAGAACAGTAAGCTCTATAGTGATCTAGAACCTAGAGCACTTTAAAACTTATTAACGGTCCTTTGTAATGTACATGTAGTTATCATACTAGGTAATCTACAGAATAAGTATGAGATCAGGAGCGCATAGCAACGTGAAAAACGTCACTATGTGCTCTTGGCGAGATCAATAACCTGGCTTTGCATGCATGCTGTGTTGATCAGGCTCAGTGTGCTTACTGCATTCTAATATAGCACCCTAGCAATAGTTGCTAGATGTGAACCGTGCAAGGCGTAGGTGTCTGCAACATCTCTGGGTGTGCATCAGTGGGAGGGATACCGGCATATACACGCATACGCCACTACACTGGAGCACATTCAGCTGTGCAGAGACACAACTTACAGCTTGCTTGCAACGCTTCTCCAAGGCTGTGGTCCTGGCTGACAGCGGCTGTCTTGCAAAAACGGTCAGCACAGTCACGTGTTTCATAACCTAAAAGGCGTGGTTATTAAATTAACCTGCTAAAATTACGTAATCGACTAGCTACGTCGACCCCCCGTCTAGTCTGTGGGAGTGGAGCTACTAGGCACGCGTACGCGTCATACGGTTGCCGGGTGCATCAGTTCACTCTATATCTACTGCACTCTTAGATGTGTGTGTGTGTGTGTGTGTGTGTGTGTGTGTGTGTGTGTGTGTGTGTGCGTAGCTGGTTCAGTACTGAGCTACATCTGAATAAATACAGGAGTGCATGTGTAGTGAGTCCATGATTTACTCTTGATGATTGGTCAAAGTCTCAGACTGCACTCCAACTGAGGTCGTCCAAATCAGCGTGGGGCTTCTGGGACAAATATTCAGCTGGCAGGTTCAACCCAATCTCTGCCAGATCAACAGAGTGCAGCGACTGCATTTAGGAAAAAAACAAGTGGTCCTGTGTAACACACATAGAACATTATTTGATAGGGCCTAACCGTCCTACTGATATTGACCATGCCAGCTAGTGCAACCGAGAGTCACTCACCTCCCCATCACAAACTTGATCATATTCTGGAGCCACGAGGGAACATGACTGTACAGCCTATGGGATATCGATCAATAAGACAAATTTGTTTATACACAATTCGATCACAGAATCATAGCTACACAGCCTGATTTGATTTACGAATGAAGGCAAAGTTGTGTGCTGCTACTCAAGTACTAATTAGAAGCACCCCCTGGCCTTTCATTTCTCATAATAACAGCTAGCTATGTATACATACTATCACAGCTCATATCAACGTAACGCCTAGTAGGAATAACATTCTAGCTGTCACCTTTGTATGGTCTTCCTCATCGATATCATCTCTAGAATACACACTGATCAGAAAGGATGGTTCTTCTGCTATTCCAGTGAACACAGCAGCAGCACTAGTATAGGTCTATAATGCAGAAACAATAGCACTGGTGAGTAGACTGGCTAGATGTGACTGTAGCTATAGCTATAAGGACATGTTGGGCCCTTTATAAATACCTCTACAGCACTTGCTTCCCGTATCTCTGCAGCCCCATCAGTAGACTTTGTATTCTCCAGCAACTGTTCAGAAACAGCTGGAGATTTAGACAGTCTGGCCGCATATGCTCTCTGTGTACAGAAATAATTATATACAGTACAGTAACTACATATTGGCACATTTCTAATTAAAATAACTACAGTACATAGTTGCACTGACCCGAAGCTCTATCACTCTTGGGTGCTCAGGTTTTTTAATAGCCTCCCAGCAATGCTGGGCAAACCGAAAGGTGCGTATCATCCGCAAGCCCTATAAAAAAAAGTACAGCTATACAGTAACTGCATGTACAGTTACAAGAGAGATATTGCTAAAACTTACAGTTATCTTCTTCTGTGTCCGGAAGCAATAGCAAGTGACCTTGTCGTCATCTAAGTCTTTTACCGAGTACATGAAAAACCTGGGGTTACCCTTGCTGACAAACCCATTAGTTATTGCCTTCATCAGATGGTTGTGGAGTATATCCTGTACAGTGATACGAAAAGATTGACTTATATAATTAGTGACACATTAAATGATCTAAGTGTCACTCACACTAAGGCTTATAATTGTAGGCCATACATCCATATTCACAGCTATAGTACATTATTTCAGTAGGACTTAAAATGTACTTCTGCATCTGTGATATTTCTTATCCCAGGGATCTGATATAATCATTTTACTTACGTAAGGTTGCTCAGTGGCGACAAGGACTCGCGTTGGTGCGACTGTCATCAGTATCTCTGGGCTACTTCTCAGACTCTCTTTCCTTCCGGGGTCCGTCATTTCCCTCACAACTCTTTCATATGCATCCAGATCATCATCCTTCATTTCTCTTGCTCCCAGAAACTATAGGTGCAAATACCACAGTGATCGAGTGTAATTATCTACTGGTTGGATACATAATGGATGTTTGAGTAATAAATATTAGCAACTTTAATTTGAAAATTCAACTGAAAGATTAGCTATACTAGATGTATTGATGAGCAGTATATATTAATAGAAAATTGATAGTCTCAGGGTTGCCAAATAGGTGCTGATAAAAATTCATACACGACCTTTTGACCCTATTGAGTTTTCTTCAAGTGTATAGATTAAAGCATGCAGAGCATTCCTTGTATGGAATGGTGATCCAAAAGTATTATTAGTCATTCATCCGCCATTTGTCTGTAGTATCATAGATTAATATACTACGTATATACGTAGTAGGTTATTAATCTATGGTAGTATCTACTCAGGGAGCGTTAGGCTCAGTGATGCAAAGATTCTGCAAATTCCTGTAAAGTCGGAAAACTATCCTAGTCGCCAGTAGTCTAGCTAATTTTAAACTAACCAAGACAATTTGTAGATAATCTCCTGACCTTCAGGCGAAAGTTAATGCCATTTTTCTCCAGCTCTTGTTCGTCATTCTTTTCCGCTTTCAGGTTGGGGCGGGGCTCCCTCTTGTAGGTGGGCTTGTTCTTTCGGCTGTAGGGGCGGGTACCGAGGTTGGAAAAACAGGTGAAAACGCTCAGAAACAGATTCAGAAACTTCATCTTTGCACAATAGAGCTCGATCGATATCTCGAAAGGTCCTCTTCAAATCTGAAAATAAATTATAACACCGAAATGTACGCGCTGTGAGCAAGACGCGTAGCCTACGCAGCGCCGCGCGTGATCACGACGCGTGTACGCAGTGACGTTATAAACGCATGCGCGTGCAATACTGACATGTGCAGCTACTAGGCCACAGTACTGGCGGAGCAGGTTGAGAACGTTAACAGAAACGCGGCAGGCCAAACTACTGGCTTGACATATAGAATCTGTTCTGGAGTATTTGTGTCACACACTCTGTCCAATGCGCATGCGTACTGCGATCAAAGCCGCTGATGGTGAATTTCAATCCTCTTTACTTGTCACCTCCTCTCTCAAGGTTCACATCCTTAACCAAGACAAAGAATATGGTCATGAGACCATTGCCCAACAACTACAATGCAAGGCTAGAGTTTCCAGACTAAACAGGGAGAAGAGTGCTAGAGAAGCCAATGACCTCTATGGCCACCTGCCGGACTCACTGCAGAGGGCTGTGGACCTTGCCAAGGAAAAGGGCGCCTCCACCTGGCTCACTGTTCTTCCCCTCGCCGAACACGGTTTCTCCCTGCACAAGTCGGCATTCCATGACGCTATGGCCTTGCGCTATGGTTGGCCTCCACCTAAACTCCCCTTCAAATGCGATTGTGGAAACGGAATGACCGTGGAGCATGCTCTCTCCTGTGCAAAGGGCGGCTTCCCCACACTTAGACATAATGAAATCCGTGACCTCACTGCAGATCTACTCACCGAAGTTTGCAACAATGTCTGTGTCGAGCCCGAACTGCAGCCAGTGTTGCCACAACAGCTAACTGGGGCTACCGCTAATGGACGGGATGGGGCGAGGCTTGACATCTCTGCCAATGGAAGTATGTTTGAATAATTGCATTCCTGTAGCATTACACGTACTTACGTGAGGGTGTTCAACCCTCATGCTCCCTCAAACAAGAACATAACACTCTCAGCCTGCTACAAGAAACACGAGTCGAGAGAAGAAACGGGCCTATAGTCGAACAACGGGTACGCGAAGTGGAGCACTCCTCCTTCACCCCACTTGTCCTTGCAGCGACCGGAGGTTTCGGATACGAGGCAATCGTTCTACAAGCGCCTAGCCTCGCTGCTATCGCAGAAGTGGGAAGCGCCCTACAGCACCACACTGTGTTGGCTACGATGCCGATTAGCCTTTTCTCTATTACGCAGCTCGATTCAAGCCATCAGAGGTGCCAGGTCTGAAGCCTGTAGCTGCACAGATGCAGACTGCATATGATCGTAAGCTGGTTTGCTCAGCTACATTTCTCTATAATATTTGTATGTAGCTAGCTAGGTAGATAATCAGTTCATTCCATGATGTGATTTGTGGGGGTATTTGGCCATACCAATAAATTTTGTGAGTTACGAGCTTCTAGCTCTTTATATTAACATTTTAGGACAACTGTCAGAGAAGAAAGACTCCTTTGATGATACTGGTACAACCACTGGCATTGCCCACGGTGGAAAGGAAGCAGTTTTATCACCTTGGGGAGCAAGGCTCTCAACTCAGCTTGATCAAAGTTACGATGTGTACCTCTCGTTTGTAGCTTCTGAACTTTGTCTCATTATCAATGGCTCAAATAGTGTAACGTCATCCCTTACTATAGCAGCACAGTGCTGGCTACAAGATTCCAGTAGTTGTTTCTGCAGAAGGCCATGCGGGAAGTGAAGTTGTATTTAATACGAGGGAGTCCAGTTGCTGACCATGATCAGCTTTGAGAACTGCAGTAAGACCATTCTTATTCTATCTCCTGAATATCTTGATTCTGAGTGGGGCCGTTATGAGGCAACCCTTAGTGTCCACACACAACCAGGTATACTGATGGAGGTACTATACTTTAAATTATTATGATATTAGTGTGTGTTTCTTTAGGAGTCCTGTGATGCAGGCATGGCAGTACTTAGTCTCACGTGCCAGCCCCCTTCCGCAAAATGGAAGCGATGCTGCGCCCACAGGAAGTATGTTTGAATAATTGCATTCCTGTAGCATTACACGTACTTACGTGTATCTACGGGTCTCCGTGCACACAATTAGTTGCCTCGCTATAACAATGGAGCTATCGTTCATGTCTGCTGAGTGCAAGGCCTTTACCAGTCACTGTAAAGACCTTTGCAATATAGTCGAAGACCCGGAAGCACTAGCGAAGGAGCTTACCTCCGCTGGAATTTTTGGAAAACTCATCTGTGATGGAATCCAATCACCCGACCTGTCCCGGGTTCGGAAATCCTCAAAGCTGGTGGTGGCCATGAAGGCTCCTGGATTACTGCTGCAACCGCTACTCTCCTTGGATTACATGTGTTTCTCGGTTTAATCATCAAGGATGTCACTCTGAAGCCTGTAGCTGCACAGATGCAGACTGCATATGATCGTAAGCTGGTTTGCTCAAGCTGATTCAACTTATTGCTGCAACTGCTGATGAAGCACTTGCCAGTAAGCATGCCCAGAGGTGATCTGCTACTGTTGCTGAATCTGATGATACTATTATGAGTTGCTACTCCAATCATAACTTTTCCAATCATAACTTTGTGCTTCTAATGTCTTTAAGCATGCAGCAAATTAGTACTACAATTTTGTCTACCTTGTAGTTGGAATCTCCCACCTTCCCCCAAAAACAACAGCTGAAGTCAGCATCAGCACAATTGGACAAGAGTCACCAAAAAAGGAGCACTACAGTATCTTTCTCTCATCTACTTCTGAAGATGCAGAGATTGCTGAGAATGTGTGCAATACCCTGCAAGCAATATCTTTCCAGACCTTTCTCCCAATCTCAGACCTCATGCCTGGAACTTCTATTCTTGAAGAGGTTGCTGATACTATTCTTCAGGCCAATTGCCACGTGGTTATTGTACTTTCTACAGCTTATTTGAAGGATGCATTATGCCTGTATGAATGCAGGCTTGCCTTGTATCCACACACAACCAGGTATACTGATGGAGGTACTATACTTTAAATTATTATGATATTAGTGTGTGTTTCTTTAGGAGTCCTGTGATGCAGGCATGGCAGTACTTAGTCTCACGTGCCAGCCCCCTTCCGCAAAATGGGAAGTGGTCTGGCGGAAGGGGGCTGGCACACGAGACTAGTGTTGTAGGTGGTGCTGTGATAACAAATTGCACTCGACTTTGCTTGTAATTTTAGTGCCATTTGGTTGATGAACCACTTGTGACATTGTTCGCTGACTTACTGTATGACTTTATTTGATATCTATTGGTTGACCATATGCCAATTGGTCATCCTAGACATAGTGACTGGAGTCACTGATGATGGTACCATAGCTAGCATTTCCACCATATATTCATCATGCCATCACAGATGTAGGAGGAGCTCATAAGATACCAAGTCAGAAATGATAGGTGAAACTTGGTAGATGTATACCCAGTCTGAGTTTGAGTGGACAGAAAGAATAATAGCATCATCCAAGTTTCTACCCTTGAATCCTTGACTGATTGTGCAGAACACATAGCTCTAGATCTCCCACAATAAAAAGAAACCTGTAGTTTGCTGAGATATTCTACTAGTAAAAGTACATGGTTATTCACATTAAGTACATAATATTTTCCTGTCATTTAGGAAAGTGCATTATTCCTATAATGTACAAGGAGTGTGATGTTCCTCAGTGGATAAAGCAGATGTTTACTTGTGAAATGCTGTATTTTAAGGCTGCAGGCTTCTGGGAGAAGTTGTTTCTTGTCTTACATGGTGAGTCATCTTCATTACTGCAGTGTTATAACAGTGAGTGTTGACATGCTAGCTCAGTGTATCTGTTTATTTTATATAGATCCTGCCAATGAAGATGTCAGTGACATTTCCATAAGGACACCACAGTTTGCTGCATTTTCTGTCTTTAGAGAAGAGCTTAAAAGCAGATTGCTTCCTTCTGTTTCCACAGTGAAACGTGCATTCACATCCAATATCATCTCAGCTGAGATCTGTGAAGTGCTGTTGGCTTTAACAAAGGATAAAACTAATACTGCTAGTGTTTCTGCTAGTCTAGTAGCCGAGATTGAGAGCCGCATAAAGAAGCAGCCCGCTGTTTTTTATCACCTGGTTGAATTTCTGAGGGATGAACCCAAGTTGAGCTACTTATCTTTAAAGCTGCATTCTACAAGTGGTATGTGTAGCTATCAGGGTTAATCTGTACATGTTGCTTTTACTATATAATCTGTAGTGTCTTAGCTGTGTTACTTCTGCTCATCTCACAGTGAAGTTTTGTGCTGGAAATCTTGATGGCATTTCCTATAATGCCACCTACCTCTCTGACCCCATTGATTCAGATGGGAACTTTATCAATTGGGAAAACTATGGAATTTCTATTGATATTCCTGCTGGTGCTGTGCCTCAAGGCAGTCAATTGCAGATAATGATGGGGTGTTCCCTGTCCATCCAGTGCAAACTGCCAGATAATTACGAGCTTGTTAGCCCAGTGTACCTCATTTTGCCAGCGTTCCACTTTCAGAAAAATGTTAACCTATTACTGGAGCATTGGGCAAATGTTGCCTCTTCAGGAAGTATTCAATCACTAACATTTATTTCAGCTCCAATCAAACCACAGCATTCCCTCACATCTCAGCCAAATTATGGCTTCCAGTGCTTGAGAGGTGGTAGATTTGAAGTTGGCTCCCAAGCTGGGAAAATCTCTGTGAATCACTTTTGCCTCCTAGCTATTGCCCGTTGCTTGCAGGCCCTTGCAACCGTGATGCTTGGTGAAACTAGAGGTACGTGCATTCTCAGTATTTTTAGCATTGCACATGGAGAGTGCTGAGTACGTATTTCTTCACTTTTGTGCAGCTGATCCTGAGAATAAGTATGTAGCTCTTCTCTATGCACCCATCCGCTGTCTTGACTATACATGGACTATACTCTTTGGGGTTTGTGTGAGAAGCAAAGCCTATGAAGAGGTAGAAATTATATATATAGCTAGTCTCATTTAATTTGATTCAGGTTTTCCTAGGTAAACCTGAGCAGTTTGTATCAAATATTGTACAAAGCCTGTGAAGTAACTACAAAACATGAACAGTACTAGCCAACTGAAAGAAATACTGATAGGCAATATTTTAATAGCGTAGATTGTTGTTGTATTTAAGATTAATAGCACCGGTAAAGTAGTCAGCTAGGAAGAGGGTGAAACAGCATGAGGCCAAGTCAAGTGCTATTTCCCTTCCTGAGTGCTAATAGTCATAAATAAAACAACCCATGCTATCATAAATTAATCCTAAAAGCTTCTCAGAGACCCAATACAATGGTCAGTATGATTAAGAAAGTTGAGAACCTGTGTCCGGAATATCTCATTTGCATCTAAGGGACGAGCAATTGTGTATAAATTTCTACTTGCCAACCCTGAGACTAGCGTAAGTGGCCCATTCTCGCGCAGTTTTTGTACCCGGGTCCACTGCTTCAAAACGGAACGGCGTATGAACTTCGAACTTTCGCTGCTGCATTGAGTCTATAATGATACTATTCATATTAAGAGATCGTGGACTGAAACGCGTATTCTCCAAACTGACGCGGTCAAACACAAGGCGCCTCATATGCCAATTGTCGCGCACGAGTACCTAATGTCGCTTACCGTACTTTCTGCTAATACCAAATGTCGCGCAGTTCCAATTGTTGCTGACCGTGCAGATTTCGTTCCAGGTCCACAGCTTCAAAACGGAACGGAGTATGAACTTCAAACTTTTACAGTTACATCATCTCTACGCGATGTAAGTGAGTTTGTAAAAATAGTACGCATACTCTAGGCCTTACCTGACATT
The DNA here is from genome assembly GCA_963921505.1 of Phakellia ventilabrum. Taxonomy (NCBI): domain Eukaryota; kingdom Metazoa; phylum Porifera; class Demospongiae; order Axinellida; family Axinellidae; genus Phakellia; species Phakellia ventilabrum. The sequence goes on along the minus strand of OY997386.1, from coordinate 1,422,205 downwards.
CGCGCTACTGCGCGACAATAGGTACTGCGCGACATATGGCCACTTACGCTATCAACTTTCTATTCATATACTGCTCATCTATACTTCTCTGCTAATGGGTGTGACACTGTAGTGGGGCCCATCCCACTTCCACACCACACTCGTTAGACTAAGTCAAGACGTATGGATGAGCAGTATGTGAGAGTTGCCAGATAAAAACATTCATACACAACATTTCAACCCTTAGATGCCAATGGGATATTTAGGACACATTTGCACAGGTCCTCAACTTTCTTGTATTGATCTCTGTGTTTAAGCAGTCACTATATCTACCACACTCTTTGTGCACTTAGGTATTGAGGCAACAACTGGAGACACTTTATGCAACTAAATATAGAGCAACTTCAGTGTGCATTTCATTCAGAGAGCAAAGTATTACACTTGACATTCCCTATCAGTCTGCTGAAAGCCAAGGCTTCCGGATAGCTCCAGATAGGGAACCCTGTGAGGTACGTACTTGTAATTTGCTGTATCTTGAAGTAGAGATGCAACGAACCTGGCTGTGTCTGTAAGTATGTGTAAAATTAATATATACTTAGTAAACAAGTTATTGAGGGATCAAATCAGATATCAAATTATACTGTAGTAGTATGAACCAATCAGATTGTTTGTTTACAGGGCTATAATGTCTGTCAGTACCCACACAATGAGGAATTACAGCCAACACATGATATAATCTAAATCAGCTATAACACACAGGCTCTACCAACATCATAAACTGGCCTTGGGAAGTTGGTTGCCCTCAAAGGTGTCTCCACTGTGCCCACATGTAGGGTACATATAAATGAGTGGTGAAGGGATTTAAACATGCTGTGTATATTTTACCATTGTACATTTAAATATAAGATTCCAGCTACAGTATTATTATTATTATTATTATTCTATTTTAGGTATATAAATCAGATGTAGACTATGCACTGCGATGCTGGAAACCTATGTGCCATGAGACTTATCCACCCCGCATCTACCTGGATATTTCTCCAGTAGTAGAAGACTTAGGGGAGCAAAGAAAGCTGGACTGCCAGCTAACATTGATAGGAACCAAGGATGCACAAGGAGTGAAGCTTCGATTGAAATCTCCACCAACGATGCGAGGTATTTTTACAGCTAATCAACCAGAATATTATTACGTGCAATTATTTTTACTTGTGCCATGACAGCTTAGGCAACAGTAAGTGTTAATACCTTTTAATGAGTAACTATGTTAACACACCATTCATAGTAGAAGTTTATGTAATCAAAGAAGGCATGTCGCTATGCATCAAGAAAGAATGATCCTCTAATGCTGTGCCAACTTTTTAGGTGGTTTACTTATATGCATGCAGGTTCCACTATCACAGCCCCAGTCCCATTTCAACGGCCCACGGCAGAGCTAGGTAAGATAATTAAGTAACGGTGTAGGAGCCTATAACTCATGCTAAAAAGTGTCTAACTTTACTGTCATAGATGCCCATCTACAGTGTGCTATATTAGTCTCATACCCAGGCCTTCCCTCATGGCTTTTTTCGCAGCCGTGGAAAAATGCGCGGGGAGCGTACACTAATGATCATGATTGCGCAAGTATTATTATGGTGATACTAGGAGCATACACTAATGATCATGATAATTAAGTTTACACGTAATTTATTAATTGTTCATAATGTACACACACAAAATATTATTGTAAATAAATAATGTAGTATGGTCTTGGATGCATTCCTATAGATATGGATATTGACCTCATGGAAATCAAGAGCTATTTGAACTCTCTAAGCAGCAACCAAGTGTTTTCTCTAGGGCTGGTACTGGGGCTCACCTATAGAACTTTGGAGAGCATGAAATCCTTGGCAACATTTTTGAGTGATATGCTGGTGGCATGGCTTCGACAGCAAGACAATGTTGGAGTGCATGGGCATGGTAGGCCTACTTGGAGGACCTTAGAGACAGCTCTCAGGCATCCCACAGTCATGCAGACTGGGATTGCTGATAGATTAGCTAAGGACAAGTGTAGGACTCTATAGTTGGTAGCAAGTATGCCAAAAAAGATATTTTTATTGTGTTGGAATATTCACACAGTCACTTTAGTTGTTATGACATTGTATTCAATACACTCCAAGTACGTATGTAGGCCTGGCTCTGTTACAGAGTTATTATCTATATGCTACTAGGCACGCATATGCGTCATATGTTGCCACGCCAGAGCGGGTGAATCAGTTCACATCTAGATCTTTAACTACTGCACTCTTACAATAATGATCCGTGTGTGTGTGTGTGTGTGTGTGTGTGCGTGTGTGTGTGTGCGTAGCCGGTTCAGTACTGAGCTACATATGATAAATACAGGAGTGCATGTGTAGTGAGTCCATGATTTACTCTTGATGATTGGTCAAAGTCTCAGACTGCACTCCAACTGAGGTCGTCCAAATCAGCGTGGGGCTTCTGGGACAAATATTCAGCTGGCAGGTTCAACCCAATCTCTGCCAGATCGACAGAGTGCAGCGACTACATTTAGGAAAAAAACAAGTGGTCCTGTGTAACACACATAGAACTAAACATCCTACTGATATGACTGACCATGCCAGCTAGTGCAACCGAGAGTCACTCACCTCCCCATCACAATCTCGATCATTTTCTGGAGCCACGAGGGAACAGGACTGTACAGCCTATGGGATCGATCAATAAGACATAGCTATTTGTTTATACACAATTTGATCACGGAATCATACATAGCCTGATTTGATTTACGAATGAAGGCAACGTTTAATATGTGCTGCTACTCAAGTATTAATTAGAAGCACCCCCCCCCCCCCCCGGCCTTCCATTTCTCATAATAACAGCTATGTATACATACTATCACAGCTCATGTCAACGTAACGCCTGGTAGGAATAACATTCTAGCTGTCACCTTTGTATGGTCTTCCTCATCGATATCATCTCTAGAATACACACTGATCAGAAAGGATGGTTCTTCTGCTATTCCAGTGAACACGGCAGCAGCACTAGTATAGGTCTGTAATGCAGAAACAATAGCACTGGTGAGTAGACTGGCTAGATGTGACTGTAGCTATAGCTATAAGGACATGTTGGGCCCTTTATAAATACCTCTACAGCACTTGCTTCCCGTATCTCTGCAGCCCCATCAGTAGACTTTGTATTCTCCAGCAACTGTTCAGAAACAGCTGGAGATTTAGACAGTCTGGCCGCATATGCTCTCTGTGTACAGAAATAATTATATACAGTACAGTAACTACATATTGGCACATTTCTAATTAAATAACTACAGTACATAGTCGCACTGACCCGAAGCTCTATCACTCTTGGGTGCTCAGGTTTGTTAATGGCTTCCCAGCAATGCTGGGCAAACCGAAAGGTGCGTATCATCCGCAAGCCCTATAAAAAAAAGTACAGCTATACAGTAACTATACAGTTACAAGAGAGATATTGCTAAAACTTACAGTCATCTTCTTCTGTGTCCGGAAGCAATAGCAAGTGACCTTGTCGTCATCTAAGTCTTTTACCGAGTACATGAAAAACCTGGGGTTACCCTTGCTGACAAACCCATTGGTTATTGCCTTCATCAGATGGTTGTGGAGTATATCCTGTAAAGTGATACGAAAAGATTGACATATAATTAGTGACACATTAAATGATCGTTCACATCTAAGCACTCACACTAGGGCTTATAATTGTAGGCCATACATCCATATTCACAGCTATAGTACATTATTTCAGAAGGACTTAAAATACTTCTGCGTCTGTGATATTTCTTATCCCAGGGATCTGATATAATCATTTTACTTACGTAAGGTTGCTCAGTGGCGACAAGGACTCGCGTTGGTGCAACTGTCATCAGTATCTCTGGGCTGCTTCTCAGACTCTCTTTCCTTCCGGGGTCTGTCATTTCCCTCACAACTCTTTCATATGCATCCAGATCATCATCCTTCATTTCTCTTGCTCCCAGAAACTATAGGTGCAATTGCCACAGTGATCGAGTGCAATTATCTACTGTTTGGATACATAATGGGTGTTTGAATAATAATAGCATCTTCAGCTGGATTGGAGGATTATACTACTTGCAGTGTAGAGCAGTATATTATGAAGAAAAAGTTGCAGTTGAGTCTCAGGGTTAATTGCCAAATAGGTGCTGATGATCAGCATTTAGCTATTTGGCAACCCTGCAGACTATCACCTTCTGCACACCCTAGCTGTTATTGTTTCCAGCTTCTAACATTTTTTAGTCAATTGCAATACTAGTGACCAATGCCATTCCCATTTAATTTTACTATCAGATTCTGTACAGCCTATTAGCTAACTACATGTACGATTACACTATCGCCTAGAAATTTGCAGAATCTTTGCAACACTGCAAGGCCTCAGAGCGCAGAGCGTTCCTTGTATCGAACATTGAATGCAAGAGCAATATAGATCATTCACCCTCTGGTTATTCCGTATGTAGTATCTACTGTTCTAGTTGCCAGTAGTCTAGCTAAACAAACCAAAATAATTTGTAGGTAATCTCCTGACCTTCAGGCGAAAGTTGACGCCATTTTTCTCTAGCTCTTGTAGATCTTTCTTTTCCGCTTTCAGGTTGGGGCGGGGCTCCCTCTTGTTGGTGGGCTTGTTCTTTCGGCTGCTGGGGCTGGTACCGAGGTTGGAAAAACAAGTGAAAACGTTCAAGAACAGGTTAAGAAACTTCATCTTTGCACAACAGAGCTCGATCGATATCTCGAAAGGTCCTCTTCAAATCTGAAAAAAAATAACTGCGAAGTGTACGCGTTTAGAGCAAGACGCGTAGACCACGCGCCGCGCGTGATCATGACGCGTGCACACAGTGACGTTAAATATATACGCGCGGTACGCATGCGCATGCGCATGCAACACCGTACCTGAATCGCATGAAAAAAGCAGCAGGCCAAACTACTGGCCAGACATGTCTGGAGTATTTGTATTATATAACACACACTCTGTACATATCAGTATATGCATGCTCCCCATGGCCAGGGGCTGTGCTTTGAGTTAAGGGTTCACCCCAATAATAATAGAAAAGAACTTGACTAGCCCTGAACACAAAAATTCCAATACAGGTTAGCTACCATAAGACGCAACATTGTGCAGGTGATAAATAAAGCCAATAAATAAATAATAATATAAATCAATAGAAGATATTTTCTAAACTCAATAATTCGGACGTTATTTTGTACTATACTAGATTAAAGTTGATGATAGGATCTGCTGCATTATCTGAGGAAGATCTCTGTTATCCAAACAGATGAATGTCCTCCCGGCTGGCAAGGCTTCTTTCAGCCTATGGGAACACAGAAAAGTACTTATCATAATGTACCAACATGGACAGATTTTAACTGTACATGTAACGCCATCAAGAAAATTTGTTTGCGTAAAACAGGGAGTTGGTTACAGTGGTACGGGTGGGCTGTCACTTACAGAATGACAGAATAGTCAGCTGGTAACTTAAAACTAATTGGAAATTTGAGGAGAGAGAGTACTGACCAACAAGCAACTGACCAAAACACAGCATTTGGGTGTAGCTCTACATCAAACATTTGCTAACGTGGGAGGGGATAGTGAACGTTTTGCCTGTCACGGTCTAATGAGTATACCCTTACATACCTCTTAGCCTGATCTCCCAAAGAACCAATGAAGATGGCAAACACATTCACGTTAGGGTCGGAGCTCATGAGAGCCGCGAACTGCTCAGGCTTGATCCCGTATCTGGAGAAGTTGGCGTCGCTCAGCACGACGACAAAACGCTCATCCGCTACCTCTTTGGCTGCCTTCTGTACTGCAGTGTGTGTAGCCTCCACTGTATGGTCACCAGCCCAGCAGAACTGCGACTCTGCGATCATTGCCTGGATAGGAACGGTATTACGTGTATGAATGATTCTCATGCAAATAGCATGTACCCTTTGGGCAAATAATTTAGTAGGCAAGAACATCTAAACTATCTGGAAATACGCTGAGAACAATCTTCAGTTCTGTCCATGGTAGTTGTACATACTTTTCATACTGAATGTCTAGTGAATTATCTACCTTGTCTAATTATTAGCCTCATCTCGAGACTCTCTTTGATTCAATTTCAAGGGGAGAGCCTGGGGACATGACTATATGAACTAAGTGTAGCACTCGTTTGTTTGCTTATAAATTATTCATGATGTCACAGCCTCTGCGACACACACAGCTTAGGGGATAGACCAGTGTAGACCATACTAACCTCCATGATATACATTAAATGGAGTCAATACCCTTCACTCTCACTGCTGTGCATTCCTATGACCATCCCTGCCCATCGCATTACCTTGTACTTTAGTCTCGTGCAACATGGCCAGTTGTATTATTTTTTTTACGAAATACGGCTGGTGCACGAGACTACTTGTGGCTGTGGTGGCCTTTGACCTATATCACTGTCCCCGCTAACACTGCACAATTAAGTTGTGAATGGCATTGCATGGCTACTATTTAGCTATCGTCTTAGCCTATCACCTGATATGCCAAGTAGCTCTATATACCTACAAGCTGCAATGGTGCAACAATAACCCCCCCCCCCCCCCAAAAAACAACAACAACAGAAACAAGTCACAATTTTTTTTGTAAAAGATATAAGATAAGAACAGCATCACAATACATTAATGGATTCCCATCCCTATATCTTTTCCACCATAATTCAATCCCAAAAATATATAGGAATGGGAATCCGTAAAAGTATTGTGGTGTCATTCCCACATTGAATTGTTTGGTTGTTTTTTGTGGATTTCACTGCTATATTTTTATAGAACATAAGGTGGAGGGATGAAGGTACTGAATCACACAATAGAGATTCTAAAAAACTTTTTCGGTTTGAAAGTAGTAAAAAGAAAGGATACAAAATTGCCAAGCAGTAGTATTGTGATACCCAACTGGAATACTTCAGTTCTATAATTATATTCTTCTTCAAGGTAGAAGTTTCAATCAGATAATATGCCTAAAAGTTTTCCTAGTATCGCCTTCATTCTCTGGTCTTTTAACCTCGTGAGCTAGTGGGCAAAGAAAAGAAATAGTGCAGTAATTGGACTAACTTTAACTACTGCAACCCGCTGTAGTAAGCTTACCAACGATGTAGCGACAGCGGGAAGAGACATGGCTTGGGAGGGAGTGTTCCTCAATGGTACTGCTGGCAAAGGATGTGGGTACTGGCTGCTGGAGCTGAAGACAGACCTGCTTCTCGTCTGGGGTATCAATGTCAGGGCCTAAGGGGATAGCAAGGGAGGGGGAGACAATAATTAGTTTGCTATGGTAACCATAAAGCACAGACCCCTCTCTCTAGCTAATTAGCCCCAAAACGTTAGCTATCCAAAGTTGCTACTATAGGTCAAAGGCTCCGGTAAACTGCTGGCCACACCCATTTGACACATGGAGGGAATGGCTATACACAATTCACCCTGACGTTTGCACAATGGAGATGTGAGAGCGGCACCCTAAATACATGTATGCAGTTGTCAAATGCCGGCTACTGACTTGGTGAATTATGACCACAATTCAAACTATGTTTTCAACACAGTCAGACTACTGTGCTAGCATGATAAATATGTGAGTGCACTCCCCATATCCTAATTTGCATACCTATGTCAACATAAACCTCGGATGATGTGCGCCTTAGGTTTGGCTGTTTGGGAACTACAGAGGGAAGAGGGCACATGTCCAATGAACACATTATATATTAAATGAGCACGACTACACAAAATCTACAGGAAGGACCCATAGCCTCGTAGCCAGGCCTCCCCTCGCTAACCATGCTACATGTATATTATATACATATCCCCAACTTTACCTCCTACATAATCACACAATATCAACTTTGTTGATGTCAAAGGATTACTAAAAGTCTAAACAACACTAACCTCCATATCTCTCTCTTCGCCATGATTTTCTCCTGGCTGATGGTCCTAGTGAGAGTGTCCGACGAATTTGCAGCTCTGACATTGTCTTGTTGAGGGTATTGAGGTTGGGGCCTGAGGGGATAGCAAGGAGGGGGAGACATGATTAATTTGTTGTGGTAACCACAAACCACAGACATCCCCCTCAGCAATGTCAGCTTAAAAAATGTTATTACTCTGTTAGCTATCCAAATTTGCTACTATAGGTCAAAGGCTCCGATACACTGCTGGCCACACCCATTTGACACATGGAGGGAATAGCTATACATAATTCACCCTGACGTTTGCACAATGGAGATGTGAGAGAGGCATCTTAAATATGCAGTTCTTAAATGCTGGACACTGATCTTGAGAAAACTGATGGGTTATGATCACGACTCTAACCATGCTTTCAACACAGTCAGACGTTCTAGTGTGACAAAATTTGAGTGGCTCCCCATATACTAATTTATATATCAGAAAACTGATAGGTTATGATTAAGACTCTAACCATGCTTTCAACACAGTCAGACATTCTAGTGTGACAAATTTGAGTGGCTCCCCATATACTAATTTGTATACCTCTGTCAATGTACACCTCGGATGATGTGCGCCTTAGGTTTTTCTGTTTGGGAACTGCAGAGGGAAGAGGGCACATGTCCAATGAACACATCACATAACTATAAACTACACAAAATTGGTGGTTTGCTACAGTCGTCCTCTCACACAGTCATTGGGGTTTTGGCACTAGAGTCACTATAGAAAGTTCTCTTGCGAGCAACTCTATAGTCTAATGACTGTATGGAGAGCAACCTATGGAGATGTTGAACCTTCATAGGTTATAGTAACCATCTAGTTGTGGTAGCTACATTTATTAGCCCATCAAAGAATGAAAAAACAGCCGGCATAAAAGCACAGCCATGAAGGAGGGGTCAGGGGTAAGCTTTCTCTTGTGTACGTTGGTTTGAGATTTTGATGTTCTGAGTTTACTACTGATAGCTTCTAAAATATATCCCAATTTTACCTCCAACGTAACCACACAATACCAACTTTGTTGATGTCCAAGGATTACTGAAAGTCAAAACAATACTAACTAACCTCCATATCTCTCTCCTTGCCATGATTTGCTCCTGGCTGGTGGTCCTAGTGAGAGTCTACGAGAAGTTTGCAGCTCTGATATCGATGAGGCACTTCTAATGTCAAATAGGGCCGGCCGAATGGAAATGGGATGTTCATCTAAACTGAGACAACTAGACTGGTCAGCAGCTGACACATCGGTGAGCTCTGACATCATTGAGAGACTTCTCACGTGAAACAGCGGCAGCTGAATGGAAATGCAATGCTGATCTACACTGAGACAACTAAACTGGTCGGGAACTGGCAAGTTGTTTAAGCTAGCTGGTAGGGAATGGAATTCATAATCCTCATTGTGGCTCTTGCCCCAATTGCTCATGTTTGGGTGGCTAGAAAACACACTGGACTGAGGATAGGAATTGCTGGCAGAGGATGTGGGCACTGGCTGCTGGAGCTGAAGCCAGACCTGCTTCTCTTCTGGGGTATCAATATCAGGGCCTAAGGGGATAGCAAGGGAGGGGGAGACAATAATTAGTTTGCTATGGTAATGAGGGTAATTGCACTGCCAAGTGTAAAGTATTGCGGTCAAGTAGAAACAGATGCACGACTTGGGCAGGGCGAGACAGGTCTCGAGCCAGCCCTTCACGAAAATAACAATTACCCGGAACCATGCATGACAATGCTGCTGGAGAAGCTACGAAAAAAACGACTGCTCTTTGGAAGATTGCTGTCTTAGTCTGCAACATATTCTCAAGGACCAACTATGGCTGCTACAAGTGAGTGGAGAGACGATGTAGGCTGCTCGAAATTCACAGGCGTATCACTTGAATGTGCCGTCTGTTAATAACGCTCATATCTCTAGATCTACTTTTACAGAGGCTACACAAACTCTAGCTACTAACATGGGAGCTGTAGTACACCTTCCTTAGTAAAAGTATGTGGTAAACTTGTCCAGATCTCTGACGCTTCCTGTGCTCTAAGTTCCTACCAGAGACGCCATTTTGACCACATGCTTTGTAGGGGCCCCATAAGGTGACATATAAAATATGTATATAGTTTTGTTTTTGCCATAACTCCTCACAGAAACTGAAAGTCGAGGAGCTTCACATACGTTTTCATATTTGTTCCCCAATGGTATAAGTTTAATTCACACCTCTGTGACGTATACCCCTACTTCGTCCAAAATATTATATTTATTTACAACTCCTTCTTATCTTTACACTTGGCAGAGTATTTATTACCCCCTTCTTATCTTTACACTTGGCAGAGTATCCACAAACCACAGACATTCCTATTATTTTGTCCTAATTTGTATACCTCTGTCAATGTACACCTCGGATGATGTGCGCCTTAGGTTACTCTGTTTGGGAACTGCAGAGGGAAGAGGGCACATGTCCAATGAACACATCACATAACTATAAACTACACAATATTGGTGGTTTGCTACAGGAGGGACTCGTCCTCTCACACAGTCATTGGGGTTTTGGCACTAGAGTCACTATAGAAAGTTCTCTTGCGAGCAACTCTATAGTCTAATGACTGTATGGAGAGCAACCTATGGAGATGTTGAACCTTCATAGGTTATAGTAACCATCTAGTTGTGGTAGCTACATTTATTAGCCTATCAAAGAATGAAAAAACAGCCGGCATAAAAGCACAGCCATGAAGGAGGGGTCAGGGGTAAGCTTTCTCTTGTGTACGTTGGTTTGAGACTTTGATGTTCTGAGTTTACTACTGATAGCTTCTAAAATATATCCTCCAACGTAACCACACAATACCAACTTTGTTGATGTCCAAGGATTACTGAAAGTCAAAACAACACTAACCTCCATATCTCTCTCTTTGCCGTGATTTTCTCCTGGCTGATGGTCCTAGTGAGAGTGTCCGACGAATTTGCAGCTCTGATATTGTCTTGTTGAGGGTATTGAGGTTGGAGCCTGAGGGGATAGCAAGGAGGGGGAGACATGATCAATTTGTTGTGGTAACCACAAACCACAGACATCCCCCTCAGCAATGTTAGCTTAAAAATCACTCTGTTAGCTATCCAAACTTGCTATCATAGGTCAAAGGCTCCTGTACACTGCACCCATTTGACACATGGAGGGAATAGGACAAAAGCTGGAGTATGCATATACACAATTCACCCTGACATTTGGAGATGTGAGAGAGGCATCTTAAATGCTGGACACTGATCTTGAGAAAACTGATAGGTTATGATCACGACTCTAACCATGCTTTCAACACAGTCAGACATTCTAGTGTGACAAATTTGAGTGGCTCCCCATATACTAATTTGTATACCTCTGTCAATGTACACCTTGAATGATGTGCGCCTTAGGTTTTTCTGTTTGGGAACTGCAAAGGGAAGAGGGCACATGTCCAATGAACACATCACATAACTATAAACTACACAAAATTGGTGGTTTGCTACAGTCGTCCTCTCACACAGTCATTGGGGTTTTGGCACTAGAGTCACTATAGAAAGTTCTCTTGCGAGCAACTCTAGTCTAATGACTGTATGGAGAGCAACCTATGGAGATGTTGAACCTTCATAGGTTGCAGTAACCATCTAGTTGTGGTACATTCATTATAGCCTCGTTCCCCGGCTCTCCCTACTCAATGATGAAATTCCGTTTGCATCATTGAGTAGGGAGAGCCGGGGAACGAGGCTACATTCATTAGCCCATCAAAGAATGAAAAAACAGCCGGCATAAAAAGCACAGCCATACAGGAGGGGTCAGGGGGCATGATACTAACCTCCTTTAGTTCCAAGCACTGATGAAGTGAGATCTGACCGAGTATCAATATCCATACTTGTGTACGACCCAACGTTTTCTTGGACTGATGTAGTGGTAGTGGATAGATCCACTGTAGATGGTTCATTAATAGACCCCTGTATGATATATTGAGTACAGAATGCAATTTTGCTCATACCCATGCATCTGATTACAAACAGAAGCGTGTAAGTAGTGGGATATGAGACCCTTTAGAAGCTTCAGAAGTGTCTCTGCATACCTCAGGCTTTGCTGGTAAACTCGCCACTTCCTTGGTTTCTGTGAGATATAGCAGGTCTCCCATTGTGATCTACATGTAGCTATACATACAGTATATAGTGCATGACCATTACCTTTAGTGGATATGGGTACACATGGGCACCACAAACGAGCTTGATTACTCTCTCCTCTTTTAAGGCTTCTTCCTGCTCTCTGGAGAGGGGGAATACTAAATCGACAATGAACGATGGAATTTGAAATGTTAGCTGAGTGCATCCCTCTTCTACTTTCAAGAAAACCAATGTATGTGAATGAACTTGCAGAATTCTTGATAATTCCTCTCTAAATAGATCAACATCCAATAATTTACATTTGTTGAGATGTCTATCTAATTTTATAACAATAGGTGTGTAGCCAGGCATGCAAGGTTCTGCATAATTCTTGTGTGGACATTCAGAGACTCTGCGTTTGCAGTATTCCTTAAGTTCTGCCTTGTAACCTTTGAGGTTACTCACGTCCGTCTCAGTTCCATGAGATTCGATAATATGCTCTATTACATCACAATTGATGAAAGAAATGTACCCGCTAATGAACCGAAAAATGCTGTCAATAGACCCTTGTTGTGCCATTCTCTCCTCACGTTCATGAAACAGAGGCAACTGTTGGTCACCAATCATTGTTTCTAAACACATTAGAGATGTAACCAGTTCTTCCGGGGTAACCCCTTGTTGTTTAAGTGATTTAATTGTATTTTGTAATAGTTTGTTGAATTTAAGCATTATCTGGCGTGATTCACGAATAAGCTTCCCTTTTAAGGCACTTGTCTGAGCATCATTTAGTCCATGTGTTTTCAAATATGGTAATATGCTAGTACTGGTATTCCCAGCTTGTAAAAAAGTAGCTTCAGTTGGACTTGGGGACCCAAGGTCTCCGGTTGATGATAGGCTCCGGAGACCACTTTCATCACTAGGATACACCACAGAATCAGCTAATGGTAGTACAACTGAATCTTCTGGATTACAGCTTTCATTTTCACTTGGTACTGTATCTAAAGAAAAAAATAAACGATGTCTCAAAATGTAACATCTTCACACCTCTTATCAAAGGACCAGTAGTGCCAACGTCTAGCACAGTGGGACTGTTCATATCTTACGGTAGCCTTGTTCCCAGGCTCTTGTTGGGGGGGGGGGGGGTAGGAGTACAGAGCCTGGTATCCACTGCTTGCAAATGTGCAAACAAAAGTGTGAGATTTTACGGAAAAAGGTCAGTAATGTATCCGTGAGCAATCTATAGTACGTGGAGGCAGTATTAGGAGTAATTATAGAACTAGCTATAGAACCAGATATCTGATTTTCTATAACTGAAGAATAGTATCGCCTATCCTATTTTCCATTTTTATTAATCAGTTACTAGATGAGGTTGAGAAAGCTGGGCTTGGTATAATCATTAAGAATGATGTTAAGGTTGGGGGACTAATGTTTGCAGATGATTTTGTTGGTTTAACTACTAATGCGGAGGATTTACAAAAGTTGATTAATGTAGTACAAGGGTTTTGTAACAAATGGAGGTTGAAATCTAACATCAAAAAGAGTGCTGTTGTGGTATTTTCTAAGGTGGCTATTACAGATATGTGTGCGTGGAAGTGGGGAGATAACGTAATTCCAAGGGTTGTAAGTTACTGTTACTTGGGGATTGAATTTGCTGAGAATGGGTCATGGGATAGTCATGTACAGAAGGTAATTGATAATGGGAAGAAAAAGCTTAATCGTTTGCACCGGTTTGTCAGTAATAGAAATATCAGTACCGTTGCAAGGAGATTATTGTTAGTTTCAGTACTTCGTCCTACTTTAGAATACGGTAGTGAAGTGTGGGCTTGTAATAAACGGCAGACAGCTTCCTTAGAATCCATTCAGCTAGGAGCAGCTAAGAAGATACTTGGCTGCTCTTCCAAAACGTGTAATGAAGCGGTAAGGGGAGATATGGGGTTAGAGTCCTTGAAAGGGAGGAGGGATAGAAGCAAACTTAAGTGGTGGTATAAAGTCAATAAGTTGGATATTGAGCGGTATCCTAGAGTACTATTAGATGCTGAGTGGGAAGTGAAACCATGTAGAGGTAGGCAAAGGAAAACTTGGATGAAAGTAATTAATGAATTGCTGCTGCAGTTAGATTTAGATAGCCAAGAGGTATAATATTAATTTGTTTTTAGATACGGTAGACGAAGCGTTGAGGGATAGAGAATACAAGGACTTTAATGACAGCTTGAATACTAAAGTTAAGTTGAATCTGTACAAGTCTTTCTGTAAGGAAATAGAATTCAAGAATTATTTGCAGGGGGTAGGTGATCCGGGTACAAGATTATTGTTTAAGTTTCGGTCAGGTACGAACGGTCTGAATGAAGAGTTAGGAAGACATAGGGGTAAAAATGATGATAGGCAGTGTAAATTATGCAGGGGTGAATGTGAGAGTGTGGTACATGTTCTCTGGGAGTGTCCAGCATATGACAGCATTAGAAATAATTTCATGGTAGAATTAGAAAATCTATTGGGGGGGAGGTTTGGGGAGTTTAGTACACTTGATAATTTTAATAAGGCAAGTTTTATTTTAGGATTTGAGAATTGGAACAGGGATGATTTTAAAGCATTATTAAAGCTAGTTAAGAGCTTTGTATTATTGATATGGGAGACAAGGAAGAAGGAATTGTATGGTGATCAGGATTGTGTGGTCTCTGGTTATTCTTGCTCTTGTCCTCTGACTGGAGGTCTTACAAGCTCCGCCTGCGTCTGTGGGTGCGTGGTCAATGGCGTAAGCGCTACGGCAGCAACATGAGTATATTATTATTATTATTAGTATATAATTTTCCATCTACTATGATTATGGTACTGATAGTTATGTTACCACAAAAATTAGGAATTCAGATCTCCATGCATGGAGATCCTCATCCTTCATATCGCCATCGGCATTTATTGTTTGCGAGAAATCTTTGAATAAAGATAATGATGACAGAATGACAGAGTGACAGATCGATTACAATAACCCTTCATGCCATGGCCTTCTAGGCTTAATTTTCAGTGGCAAATGAAATCGAAGATTTGAACTACATAAAGCATCTACCTTGTGACTGACCATCATTATATATATATAGGCTTAAAGCCCTCTGCCTTCATTAAATAACCAAATGTGACGTCATTACCACACACAAATACTCATTAACCCTTGTGCATGCGCATGAAGGGTTATTGTAGGTCGGTCTGTCACTCTGTCATTCTGTCATCATTGTCTTTATTCAAGATTCTCGCAAACGATAAGTGCTGATGGTACCAGGATAGAAAGGTGCTAGAAAGGCATGTAAGCACAGTAAAAAAGAATTGTCATTTTGACTATAGTTGTTTGTTATCAAGTTACACTTGGATTATGAATACATTACATACATGGACAAAGCTGGATGGTATGAGTTTATGGAGGGAGTTGGTCAAGAATGCAGAAGCACATTAGAATAATTGCTCTGTGTATTTTCTGATATCTTGGCCAACTCCCTCCAATTTGCTTTAATGTATTTTGACCAACTCCCTTCACAGCAATTTGCTCTAATGAGTTTTCTGAATTCTTGACCACCTCCCTCCACAAACCTATACTATCTGTGTCAATGTATATAATGTGTTCATCATCTCCAACCCAATAACAAACAACCATAGTCAAAATAACAATTCTTATTTTACTGTGAGGGAGTGAGCCTGGGACCGAGGTTATACTAATCTTGGAGTTGTATTAAAACTCCCTTGGTAAAACTGTGTGAGAGACATGATCACTGTTACTCAGCAGACACCAGTTTTATACACGTGCCTTTACCCCCCCCTGGGGCCAGGGGGCAAGACGTACATACCAAATATTAAATTAAATATACATACAGACATGGGGGCACAGTCAAGTCGCTAGGTTTGGGGCTCACTCAGGCTTGCCCCAATTTTATGTCAAGTCCAGACAGAAGCCTGGTTGTATATATACAAGCTAGGGCTTAATATGTTTCTGCAGAGATGCCACGCAAAGAATGACCGTCACGTGGGTGGAGTCACTAAAAGGACAATGATGGAAATTTTGCAACCTGCCAATTTCGTACTTCAGCGATGCTTTCTAACATTTGTATTAGTCTTTTTGGTTATGAAAACACCCGAGAATGACAGGTACAGCTCATAAACGTTTGTGACTACGTGTATAGCAGACTTTTGAGCATATCATATTTAATGCAGCGGCCATTTTTCCCCGTGCCATCCCTACATATGGAGTACAACCGTACTCCATGATATCTAGGGAAATGCTAGCACAATATGCCTTGTGTAACTATACAGGTACAGGAAATGCTCCCTCACCACATATATATATACGTACACGTACAGTGTTCATTTATGGAGGCAAAGCCATTCCATAAGGCTGCACCATAGGAATATACTAAGTTAGCAAACTTACATGTACATTGTCGACATGACAATAGTTCACACGCTTTGCTTGCAAGTTTAGCATCACCAACTTCCAGAAACACTGTAATTAGCCTTCTGTATGTAGCCTTGTGAGCAAACTTGTCCGCCCACTTCTGAAGTGTTTTCTGCCTCATCTCTTCAGTTGACCTTGCATCTGACTCGATGGCCTCTATTTCTGCTTGCTTCAGTCCGAGGCGTGGGGCAGCTGTTTTCCATGTCGTAAGATAGATAGCTATAGCTATAAGGTAGCTATCTATGCAAGGCTCATCCAATCTCTCGTCTAATACATTAAATCGTTTCACCAATTCATCCAGGGTGACTTCTTCCATTATATCTGTACACCGGATATGACTAAAGAAGGAAAAAATGTACAGGTCAGTAGTCTCTAAGAACTTGAGACTAGCCTCTTCCCCAGGCCCACCCTAAAATGGGGGAGAGTTTGGTATCTTTTCCACGTGTGTAACATTCAGGGTAGAAAAGACTTAATTGCGTGTAGATGAGCACAGTTATAGTTTTCTGACACCAAGGAAAGGCAGCGAATTAATTCTTCTTGTAGATAATCTTTAGCCCCTGTAAGTTTAATCACACGAGGAAAGATATCAGGTTCTCCCCAGTTTTGTGATTTTTCCAAGGAGAGAGCCTGGGGACGAGGCTACTTGAGATTCCATGCCCTTATAAATGAGCTACAACAATAATAAACATGTGGGGGGGGGGGGGGGGGGAGCATTGCACATTGGGAAAATACACAGAAATGTGAATAAGCTAGTGTAGAGAAACCAGAAGCCTATCAACTCTTCATATGCGGCCATATACTGGTAGTCTACAGTACTAATGCAGCTTGCAGCTCAGGTATCCAATTTGGTAAAAAAATTGAGGCCTTAAGTTTTATCAGCTGGGAGTGCATTTGGCTGGTACTAAGATTTCTTTATGTTCCCGCATCTGTTTGTTTGTCTGTTTGCACTTCTTATGTTTGCCAAGTTAGCTACATTATTACATTACTATGCCACTATAGCCATGAGCACAGTTGAAGCTACTGGAAGTTTGCAGGCCGAATAGGCAAAGTATGTCAAGCTAGGTCAGTTTTATACTGGCTAGATGTCAAAAAAAGTGGTAGACATGACCTGCATGAAGCTACTTATGTTTTGGTAAGTTCTTGCAGTTAATGAGAAGTGCACTATGAAATTGCCAACTCAGCACTTTCACTGGAAGCTGTACAAGATAGATAACGTGATCTATTCCATGGCAGCATTTAGCTTGGACTGACTTTCATTTGTATGATTTGTGAAATACGTATACCCAGCTTGTTTTTAGATATGTAATGTTAATCCTGTTACAGAGACACACGTGCAAGCCTTTGCTTGAGCTCAAGTGATCTGGCATGTTCAATGAAGGTTGGTAGCCCCCTACCAAAGGCATTTTATCAGTGTGCCAAACTTACTCACAAGGCATGGCATGCCTAAGTGCTAAACTGGGGTTATGTGTAGCTAAGCTCAGTGCTGGAAACCTGAATACTAACAGTCCCGCCTCCACTGAGGTAAGAATTTCTGTATATTCACATAAAGTCTTTAACAAGCGAAACATTGTACACATGTGTAAGCATTTCTAATTAAAGGCATGGGTGGGATGCTGCAGCATACCTCTTACACACAGTTGCTCCATGCTAAACCACAACCATATTCACAGGCTTCCTTGTTATCTAAGTCTGATCAGATTTATAACTAGGCAAATGCAGGGCATTGTGGGGCGAGCCTGAGCGAGTGCACAGTATACATGCATGACGGAGTTATTGCAACGACATGACCTTAGATTGTGATCACTAATGGTCATTAATCCAGATGGCCATACATGGACATATAAAAAAAAGCACTGATCACAAATGGGATGAGGGTCCCCAAGACCAGTGTCATTCCAGGTGAGGAGTGGCAGGCAAATGATTCTGTGAGTAAGGGACACCTCCATATGTGCACGGAACATTTGCATCTTGGCTTGTACAGTACACTGTTGAATAAGTGGGAGATGCGACTGGCCAAGTATTTCTTGCACTCGCCGCTCCCTGTGCCTCTCTCTGTCATGTTGCAGCCTAACCTCCCTATCTTCCGCATAGTCTCTCCCTCTGAGAACTATTCATCTGCTGCAGCCTCATCTCCATCTCTTCAACACTCTCAGCAGCTAGTCTGTCCCTCATTTACTGCAGCCTCGCCTCTCTCTCCTCCACAATCTCAGTCTCTCTGCTTGACAGCTTCTCATCTGCTGCAGGCTGGCCTCTCTCTCTTTGACAGTTTCATCGGCTAGACACTGCCTCCTTTGCTGTAGTATAGCAGCCTGAGTGTGACGCTTATCTCTTTGCCTTCTTAACCTTAAATTAGACATACATAATATTTTTAGCAGGGGATCATACTAGCATAATGCTGGTCTTCCTACCAACCTCAGCTACTTCTCTTTGCTCGGGTTTCTCGGAAGCGCAACGTTCCCTTTCATAATCTCGCTGTCTTCGAAGCCTCTCCTCTCTCGCTGCACTAATAGCTGATTGTTGTACTTGAGATCTCTCCTCTCTTTCCCGAAGCATCTTCTGGAACTGGCAGCGACGAAGTATCCTGTAGCTCAGTAGAACTTTTTCAGTTTTTACACAGTACGCACACGATTAACATTGCTTACGTAATGCGCATACGCAAAAATAGAATTTTGTATCCAGATTCGGTAAGACGTACATATCATACAGACGCGGGGGCAGAATCCAACTCGCTAGTGTGGGGCTCGCTCAGGCTCGCCCCAGAGGCTAGTTAGGAATTGCTGATCAGCTCTGACAACTACTACCTGATCCAGTCCTACACTGTCCCGATGAGGCCAAATTACTCCACCCCCCCCCCCCCCCCCCCCCCTCCCATTTCAACTTACTTTGGCTTTATAGCAGGTGTTTCGTGGGGATATTCCACTGTTTTGTGGGCAGCATCCACATCTGGTTTCCTGGCAGGCTGTTCAGTAGATTGCTGTGATCGTCGAGTAAATGTCTGACCCATACCACCTGATTATGAATGTGAGCTGTAGGATTTAAAATTCATGACTTTGCCTTAGAGAGTGAACCCCTAGAGGTAAAATCAATGGGGAGGCCCAAAGGTTTCCCACAATAAATGAATCACCTTAACAAACTGTTTTGCTTTCAGCATGTGCTGCAGGTCACATATGCCCCTCAAGATACTCTGTAATTTTAATTTGCAGGGCAGGACAGAGCATTCTTTTTGTGCTCTTGTACTCAAATAACAGGAACTTTGCCTTCTTAGAAAGCCATTTCCCTGGGAATAGCCTTAATTAACTACTAGTTTCCATGGAAAAAAAAGAAGAGTGGAGATATAACCCCAAATAAACAAGCAGCTATGTTGTCAGAGTGAGTTTTCTATACTATACATGTACCCACAAAACCTCCCGCTAAATTTCTTTTTGCCAAGTCGGAGAGCCAGCAGACATTTTTTTCAGTTGGCCAGAGGTTGTTGGACAAGCATTCTAAAATAACATAATTGCATTCCATGTGATAAAATTCTGCTTTAGTATACATGCACGTAAATTAAAGCAGTAAATAGTGCAGTTGGAGTGGCTAGCTCAGTTTCACCGTCTATAGATTGCCTGTAATGTGTTTCTGTAAGTTGATAAAGTTGCAAAACCTTACTGTGCCATGTTTCTCTCAGAGTGCTGTGCTTCTAGGGGGCTGAAAAGGCTACTGAGAGGAAGTGTTGAAAGCCATTCAATGTAATAGCTGAGTGTGCAGCTCTACAGCAATGAAACTTGGTTTGTATATAGGATTCCAGTCCACCGAATAAAGACACCCTGTAGTTAGTGCCTAGCTGTTGTTTATGTACCGTTTGTAACTTTTATCCATAAGCTAGTTTGTCGTGCTAGAATCCCAGAGGCTTAGCTGTTCTGTAATACCCCCATTTCCATGGATCACCGGCTTCATTTTTAGGATAAACATACATTAATATAATATTTAGCCAGCTTACTAGTGCTGTACATTTTGTTTCATTTCAGGATTAGCTATAAATCCCCACGTGCACATTTTGCCTGCTAACGCCCACCATGTTTCTCCCTGAGCTGACCCATACTTTTAATACAGCCATTAGTACGTTTCTCAACGCGTATAATTTGTAACATGTATCTTATATCATTATTTAATACCATGGCCCTTAGTACTTCTCATACAGTTAACATCGCATATATACCTTCTGTAGCTGAAATGACCTCTTGGCTGCGTATATAGTGACGATCAAGCTGAAATCGATTTGCCACTAGTCTTCACGCGTTATAATTATGCGGCGTAGCCTGACCATTCGCACAGATAGCAGTTAAGCTTATAGGGAGTACGATCGAGAGCGAAGCAACCACGTCGGGCTATACGGTAACTGGACTATGAAGCTAACAGTCACATTCCTGAGGAACAACTCTAACGCGTCACCTGACCACTTCCTCTGTGCGCAGTGTGCGGAATAGTCAGGCTACGCGTGACTAGCTAGTCAAATCAAGAAACAGTTCTCATAGCAGCTTGCTAGGCCTACATTGAAGGTCATGCACAGGTATAATGTAGCTATCCAATACATAAAGCAATATATAGAAGATATTTTCTAAACTCAATAATTCGGACATTTGTACTATACTAAATTAAAGTTGATGATAGGATCTGCTGCATTATCTGAGGAAGATCTCTGTTATCCAAACAAATAAATGTCCTCCCAGCTGGCAAGGCTTCTTTCAGCCTATGGGAACACAGAAAAGTACTTATCATAATGTGCAAACATGGTACATGTAAGGCCATCAGGAATATTTAAAAAGGGAGTACATGTACATGTATGTAACTTGGTTACAGCGGTCTATAAGTACAATCTGTTTATTGATTTCAGGAAGTGGACTGTTGTCATAATTGGGGAGACAGGTCGGCTCATTTATGTGAAAGAGTAATAATGCCCTAACACTCAGAGATGGTATTCAACTGGTGGGGTAAGTTATCACTCTAGGGAATGAACGAACAGATTGGCTCACAGGTAGACTAAACATGCAGAATAGGACTGGGATGGATTTATACTCAGATATGGCTTTATTTGCTTTTTCCCAGGCTCCACTCCCTAGTTTCTATTAAACAGTCTACAATATGTGATAAAACCTGAGGAGTGGAGTTTGGGAATGAGGCTAGCATCATTAATTAATAATCATAGAATTGGCATACACTCAGGGTATGTGGGCTTAGTTGGTTAATTGGTCCAGAAGGTTTGTATGTAGGATACAGGTGGGTAATCACTTTTCTATTACAAAATGACAAAACAGTAAATGGACCATATTATTATGGCAGCTGGTAAATTAAAATTGAAAAAGCAGTTGGAGAGAGAATATTGACCAACAAGCAACTGACCACAAACACAGCATTTGGGTGTAGCTCTACATCAAACATTTGCTAATGTGGGAGGGGATAGTGAACGTTTTGCCTGTCACGGTCTAATGAGTATACCCTTACATACCTCTTAGCCTGATCTCCCAAAGAACCAATGAAGATGGCAAACACATTCACGTTAGGGTCGGAGCTCATGAGAGCCGCAAACTGCTCAGGCTTGATCCCGTATCTTGAGAAGTTGGCGTCGCTTAGCATGATGACAAAACGCTCATCCGCTACTTCTTTGGCTGCCTTCTGTACTGCAGTGTGTGTAGCCTCCACTGTATGGTCACCAGCCCAGCAGAACTGCGACTCTGCGATCATTGCCTGGATAGGAATGGTGTTACGTGTAGGGGTTCATACAGGGGGCGAAGACCTGGGATATCCCCCCAAAGCTATTCCCCCCCCCCCCCCCAACCTCAAAATCCTGTATGAACCCCAGATGTGTATGAATGATTCTCATGCAAATAGCATGTACCCTTTGGGCAAATAATTTAGTAGGCAATCTGGAAATACGCTGAGAACAATCTTCAGTTCTGTCCATGGTAGTTGTAGATACTTTGCATACTGAATGTCTAGTACCTTGTCTAATCATTAGCCTCGTCCCCAGGCGCTCTTTGATTCAATTTCAAGGGGAGAGCCTGGGGACAGGGCTATTTGTAAAGTAACAAAAAAACATTTTAAAGAACATATAGGGATGGAATCCCCAAAAAGCAACCAAACAAGGTAAGAATGATACCACAATACCCTTATGGATTGTCATCCCTATATCTTTTGCCATTTTTGCAACTAGGTGATTCTTAAGCATCCTGAGTCTTATAAACCTGTGTGAGCGTGCATATTAGTGAAAGGTTGCTGTCATCAATGACTCAGATATTTGCCTGACTGTTTTGTAGCATAACACGCACTATACACAAACACTCACCTTAAGCACTTGCAGTCTTTCTTTGTCATTGGTGGGAGGCTCGGTGGACTTGACGAATGGAACTTCGTCAGAGTCTCCAGAATGTCCGACAATATCCAACTGTGAGAGAAGAGTAGTTCTGTGTGAGATTACCTTTTAATTTTTTCCGAACTGTCCTGATTATTCAAGGAATCTAGCAGGCAGCTATCACATAATGCAATGAGCTGGTCTATACCGCACTGACAAGAGTCTGTACCACACGTTTTTTTGGTCAACCACATATATGGTGCAAAAACCCTGCACTGAGTGCATTACTAATTCTTGCACCATATCCCAGGCCATGTCTTCTTTGAATATTAAGGACACCATCTTAAATGCAATCATAACTTTCATAATCATGAACAGTGAATGTGAGTGATACAGGGCATGGAGATGTGTCTTCTCTGCTTAACAATTACAGAGTCTGTACCACTCAAGAAATTTAACATTGTGTCCCACAGACGCTATGCTGGAGTTTACCAGCCCACCTTGAAGTTCCGCTGCCTGTCGAAAGACTCCATAACCATCAGCACTGCTTCCAGGGTCCTCTGCAGGCGGCCGTCATACCCGTTGAACCGGTACATGCTACCACTGACATCCACAACCAGCCTGATGCTCTTAGGGTAAAGGTGCTCGGAGCCAAACTGGAAGAGGTAAATTTTGGAGATAATGACTTGATCCAACAAATAACAAACACATTATGTATAAGCTCACGAACAGTTACTGTGTTTTATGCAATGGTAATTTGTATGGGCAACCAAGTGTGATTTGGGAATAATTGCACGAGCACCTACTACTACAAGTGCAATGTATCCAAATGCCACAAGAATCCACGTGATTCCATGTTAATCACATATCATTATAGTTCCTACGCCAATAGCCTTTGCTGAAGTAAAACAGTGTATGATTGTGGAATTGTACTCTTGTCTACAGGGGTAAATGTACTGTTACTAAGTGTGTACTTAATCATATGCAGGTGTGCCAGTAGACAACTACATATACATGTGTAATTATACTGGAGCACTGCAAACCTCAGGAACTTTCTCTCCTCTCCTTTTGTAGATGGCTCTCTCTCCCGTTAGTCCTTCGATCAGCTGGAGGGGAGGTGGAGATTATTTGGGGTAACCATTCAGAATGGGGCGGAGTTAGGAAAAAGGAAGTGGGTGGGGCAGGGAAAGAGTGGCTCGATTCTAGGGTTTATTGTACCAAATATAATAACCATTCAGAATGGGGCGGAGTTAGGAAAAAGGAAGTGGGTGGGGCGAGGAAAGAGTGGTTCAATTCTAGGGTTTACTGTACCAAATTAGTACAGTGCACACCAAAATTGATACTACACTGCTGTTATGAAAAAAAAATCTTTTCTAAGTGATGTAGCTAACAGGATTAGCCTTGCTGATTCTCGCTATATAATACTTCACATCATGGAAAAAACTGATTCTCAAAACCGAGATAAACTTGGGGCACATATTATGTATTACCAAATACGTATTGCTACCTTTCTTTCATCCAAGTCTCCCGATGTCTGGTGTCGCAGCCACTGCCTCTCCGAACTCTTGGACTGAAATACAAAGACATTACTATCAATGTGGCATTATGGAGATTAATACAGCGGGGGTGTTCAATACGGTGGGCAGTTTGCTAGCTACAAAGCAATACACATGTGACAACTCCAGTTTATGTTTTAGTGTTTTCTTCTTCCGGTGATATATAAGTTGATGGCCCTTTGTACCTCAAAAGCTTACTCTACTCTTGCCTTCAGTGGTGTGTTCATGTGACACTGGCCGCTATTCGAGGGTGGTGACTATTTTGGTCAGCACTTCCCAGAGTGCTGCTACAATTATAATTCAAGGGCAGCGACTATTCAAAGGTGTCATCTAATTACAAAAGCAGTGCAGCCAGCTGTTTGCAGTGCTTCATGCACTCACAAAACGTAAATTCTTAATGTACAACAAATGACACTATTGGGTAATACTAACAACCCTAAGTAAGATGTCAGTGGGTGTAGGCTGTACCTGCAAGCTTTCCAGCATAACCTTCAGGGTCTGGATCTGTCGGTGGACTTTGCCCAGCGTCTTTTGGTACATCTCAGCATCATGTTCACTCATCTGTATCTCTCTCAGCCTGTGTGGGGAGGGGGGAGGGGGGAGAGGGGAGGGGGGATGGGAATAGAGGGAGGGGGGACAGGGGAGGGAGAATGGGGCGTGGCAGCAAGTTATCCATTAAATTTAGATTGCTCGCATGGCGAACGATTCTAAACAATCTTCAAGTGCAATTCAATACTTAATGGCTACGTTCGGTCTGAAGACCTTCTTCAGGCCTACACTATTACAACAACAGCAGGTTATCCAAGTACATAATCAAGTTTCCATCCTCACGGTGGTACATTACGCATTCAGTATGCACTGCAGAGATGGTAACAGAAATGGGCATGTACATAGTAGTACTGTTCCCACGCTTTGTAGTGTTTCATCCCCATACGTACATTCCCAGGTTTGTGGTAGTCTCATTCCCAGGCTCTCATGTATACTCAGTTAAAAGCATACGTCTACACCATACCTAACCCGTATTAAGAAAAGCAAATAGCATCCTGATTGGTGGGTGTGACTGCTTGGCTGCTAGACTATAAACTGTTGGTAAACTACAGAACGTATTTACCTTTCTCTTTTAGCCTTCTGTCCCATCTCCCAGGCTGCTCTCTTGACCTGTGGAAGGAGATGAGGTAACCTCAGATCAGAGGCAAACAAGAGGGCTGGTAGCTAGCAAGAGTAGTCTCGTTCCCGGTCTCCACCCTCCCACCTTCCAGCAGTGGAAAGCCACAAAGAAAACGTGGCAACAGTGACTGACTCAATTAGGGTTCCCTTTCTACCCTTAACCCTTTGAACGCCATGGGCACACATATACAATAACTGAAAAGCATGTACTTTATATTAACGTCTAATATAAAAGGCTATATAAAATCACATAAGCATTATGGTTGTATTAAAACTTGGCTGGGAAAGAGTTAAAGTCACTCGTGTGAGAAACGATACCATTTACGTAATTTTCAAGAGAGAGCCCCAGGACGAGGCTAACAGTTTCATGCTTGTGTGCAAAGCACCAACCATACGTAAATCAGTCCACGATATCACTATAAGCATCCATGGAAACCAGAAAGAAAACTGGCCTAGTATCCCAGACCTTGCATCAAAAGTTGATAACTGGCTCTGGTGTACACAGGTCTGGGGTATGAGCTATTGTTTGACTTTCACTTTCAAATCCATCAACCCAAGAAACCCACACTTAGATACGTACCTCCTCTGGTACGCTCTCCTTCTCCCAGTCGGGGATCTGATGCACATCATGTCCAGCATCCAGTCGGTAGGGTCCTCCCTTTCCCCCAAGGCCTGCCGTGTCCCGTCCGCCTGTACCACCCGCCCACGTATTGCCACCCACGTGTGGAGCATTGTCTGGGTCCTCCTGAAAACAGAACGCCCAGAATATAGCTCTACATTAGCACTTAAACACCAAGTAAAAATATAGAAAGTCTGTGACAATGGAATGCAACTTTCAGTTGGCTGATTTATGTGAAAAATTCTCTACTTGTTTTTAGTCTTGTTCAATATAAAAGCTGAGTAGTACATATGAAGAAGGAGGCTATACAGCGCTCATAAAATGATAAAATGAACACAGTCACATTAATACTACAATACACACTCAATATACCTATAATCCTGCCCTTGAGACTGTATGTACTTGGGTCATATAGTACTGTATTCTCTACCTTGCCATGCTTTGGCTTGGTGACGTCCTCCCCACTCTCCCGAGAGTAGGTCATCTGAAGTGGATGGTCGCTGTCATTTCCCACCAGAGAACGCCACTCCGACAGCGACCTGCAAGGGGACGTGAACAAAACAGAGGAGATGCTGGCAAGACGGAATCTCAGCAAGTCTTGAAGAGAGATAGATTTCTACAGCTCAGAAGCAAAAAGCAGCAGGACACCTCTACAGCAGGACACTTCTATAGCAGGACACCTCAACAGCAGGACACTTCTATAGCAGGACACCTCTACACCAGCTAGGACACCTCTACAGCAGGACACCTCAACAGCAGGACACCTCTACAGCAGGACACCTTTACAGCTTGTGAATGCAGCAAAGTTTATAGCACACCAGTTTCAACGTATCGTGTATGTAGGTACCCTCTTAGTAGCCTCGTTCCCAGGCTCCCCCTGGGCAAGCGACAAAAGCTGGGATGATGGTCTAAGAACGAGCTCGAGGCTACCCTCTCTGCAGTATCAGCCTCATCCCTGGCCCATACGTGAGTTTCACTGCAGCTACTTGTGGGCCTGGGACATTTTCTCATGTGAGTGAGTGAGTGATGTGGTAGGGTAGAAGGGTGAATTTGGCACAGGCGAGGACAGTTGCAGTTCTCAGGCATCGAAAGCAAGGTAGGAAATCTGCACTTCTTTAACTAATCTTCAGAGCCCATTTGTATAAACATGCAATGTCTCGAGCGAAAGGTAGAAAAGTACAGCTATCTTTTGTTTGGGCCCTACCCACACAAAATTAAGTAGTTAAATCACGTGACAAATATATACCAGGCCCTCCAGTGATTCAGAAGCACACATAAGAACCTAGGTGTCAGATTATGTATCATATGCAAGAGCCCATAACCTGGTATCATCCACTTCATCAGTGACTCACTTCTGCAGGGAGTAGTAGCCAGTCTCCAGGACTCTGACGGTGCCACGGCTGTCAACAGCCACCAGGCAGCCGTCGCTGAGAGAAGAGAGAAAGAGGGTTGGGCCCTGGGACGTCCGGAGGGAGGGAGTGGAGTCGGCACTGCGAAGAGAAGAGAAGAAGCAGGAGGGTGAAATATACCACCCAAGATTGTACAGACACGTGTACATATTTACGATTATAGGTATATGAAGGATAAAACAAATGGAGATCCTGTTAATGTAACCATAGACAGCTGTTTTGGCCTATTTAGGCCACGCTATTGTGGTGAGCTCACCAGCAACTCCCAACAGCTACATGTACATGTACAACTTTTAATTTGGCGTACGGTTTACACAAGGCAGGCCTCTAGGCTTATATACGGACCTAGAGTGCTCAAAATGCTTATGGAGTTTGTCCTAATCTCCTAATCATGGAAAAATCACCTACAATAGGCTTCATCAAGTCTCCTCAAAATATGTAATAGCAACTTCTTGCTAACTTTGAACCAGACTGTTTCCCTTGTGGATTGGAGAAGGAACGTGAATAATTTTTCATAATGATAGCTACTCTGGTGAAAGGCTAGTTCTTTGTCCTCCGACTGTCCAGCAGGAGTTCATTTCTAAAATCAGTGTGGAAATTTTGCTACAATAGGTGAGTGTACATAACTTCCGTACAAATATTATAAAGCAGTTTAGCTTGCTATTTTTAATTGTCTTCCCCAACTATAGTACTACACTCCAGCTACTTAAGACTCACACAGGGAGAACAATCTTTCGTAGAGTGTGCCTGGGAAGATCAACCACTGCAATCCCGGGCTCCTCCCCCTTGCCACTCCCTTGTAGCGGGTACACCACCTCCCCTTCACCGGGGAGGAACGCTGGGTAGCCCCTCTGTGCCCCATCCAATAGGTCTTGGTCGGAAGAGGAGGGGGAGTCGCTTCGAATGGTGTAGATACTGGCAGTAGAGCCTCCCTAAGGAGCGATGCCAGTTACAAAATCCAATAATATATGTATCTTATTACTACACAGTGCTATGAGTGTATAACTAGTAAGATGCTGGTAATCATCGAGGGGCGAGCCTGATCGAGCGTGGTGCGTCCACTCAAATGAATGATACACATTCAGGACTAAAACTTTACCCACCGGTAGGTAGCTAGTAGTCTCGGGTACCCAGACGGGTCTGGGTACCCAAGACTAGGTAGATAGGTTCATAGCGCTATCTGTAGCTACCTAACCTTTATCCCCAGTGCTTGTACTATAGCGGGAACGCTCTAGCCATCCTGATGTGCAGCTGTGCGCTCGTTCTAGGAACAATTCCATTTAACGCACATCACCGACAGGTTTAAAAGACTAAATTTTGCCAACGTCTGACGGGAAGTCAAGGTGGCGCGTTCGTTTCAGACTGGGGTCAGAACGTGGCCTCCCCATTAATCGGGTCGCGGGTTCGAATGCCGCCCGCGTACATATCTGATTCTTGACTTTCTAAGCCTATAGCCAATATGCCGGTAACTTTCTTCTCCGGAAGAACTCCGAAGCTAAAAGGATGACTGGGTACGTTACAGCAGCGGCTCCTGTAATTCCCAGCCATCGCCTATCCAGCGCTCCGGGTGTCTAACACTCCAGGAGGGATGGGAGGCTCCCTAGGCTTTTGCTTCTTTTTTTTCCTTCTCAAGTTTCTTTTTTTTTTCTCTCCCAGATTTTTTTTCTCCTTCTTTTCCTCCAAGTTAAGTTGTTCTCTTTATAGAAATACCACAAAAATAATTAGAAAATTTGAATTTGAATTTTATAGCTAACATTTATAACTATTTTTATAGATATGCTATTGGCTGCTAGGCTTTTCCCCCCTCCAACTTACATTGTAATTTGTTTCTCTTTATAGAAATACCACAAATAGTCATCTATCTATCAGTACTAAGCCTGGGAAGAACTGTTTGACCGACCAGGAGCTAGCTATAGGCTTCTTTTTTCTTCTCTAAAGTCTGACAGGCTGATGGCTACTGAGTTATTCAGTAGCTACCGACAGCCAAGTCATTAGGAAATGCACCCTTGCAGTATAAGCCCTTGTAGTGGGTTTGATGAGCTCATGATACGTTTATCCTTACATACACATGCAGTGACTGAATGGAGTGCAGTTTGTATGAATAATACAACGGGACAAGTTGTATGTCCTGTATCTTAACTTCTCAGCCAAGAAATAAAACCTCACACCCAGGCCATTTATTATGAAAGAGCTGGGCACGAGACAGGAATACACACACAGGTGAATATCCCACATTCATTCCATCTGCCCTGCCGTCAGAGCCAGCCCACCACACTTCACCTTCCCCTTGGTATCTTGCTAATACAATTCTTTTCCTCGGGAGTTTTCAATAACTAGCTGTCGCAGGAATATGACATAGATCTGGTGGAGGGATGTCCGGTCCTAGAATGTGCTTCAGAGCTGCTAAAAATTCAGAAGTTTGGCCATGTTTTTTACTCCGTTTTTGTGTGACTACCGTTTACATTATTTATGGTTAAAGAGTGCATGGATCCTGTGACATTTATGTTGCCAGTGATGCTCCCGATCCTGCATGTCCTGTCTTCATCTTGAGGTTTGTGCTGCTCTTCTCTCTTGTTGGTGCTCTCTCTCCTCCAGGCCAGGGTACCTGCTACACTTCTCTCCCACTGGCACTCACTCTCCTGTTGGGCGTCTGGCCTTCATCTCCTCTGGTGTACCTGCAGTATTTATTTCAGGAGCTTTAGCCCCAATTTTCAAATTTCTCCCCCAGCTGGCCACTAAGCAGCCAGCTAATTTCTAAGACTGGGTACCTGCTATCCTTCACTCTCGTTGGCGCTCCTTATCCCGTTGGTGCCTGGCTTCCCTCTCCTCCAGGATGCCAGCTCCCCTTCTCTCTCACTGACGGTTCCTCTCCCGTTGAGGCCTTGCCTCTCTCTCTCTTTCGGGGTACCTGCTATCCTTCTCTCTTCTTGGCCCTTTCTATCCTATTAGCGCTTGACCTTTCTATTCCACTGGGGCCTCGCATCTGGGGTCTCCGGGTACTACGTTGTCACCTAGCAAGTACCCTAGCTGTGATAGTATCTTCTGCTGTCCACTCTTCTTTCTTACTGTCAGTTAGCCATCAAGAGGGTTAGCATGATCGAAGTCAAGTGCTAAACTTGAATACGCACGTGAGCTCAACATGCGAACTGTTGTCGGATGTTTGGAGCATAAGCGCATATGCGGTATGGTGGATGTACAGACGTACGTACGCACAACAAAATTGCTCCACCATACACGCTAGTGTGGGGCTCGCTCAGGCTCGCCCCAATAAATAGGTTCATTAAATTTTTTATATCAAATTTGGGTTATAAACCCACTGCATTTTCAAAAAGGAGCTCCACATAGCCACACGCATATACCAGGTATACACACCATCACATATTAAACTCACCCTGTAATACACACACACACACACACACACACACACACACACCACATATTAAACTCACCCGTAAATACACACACACACACACACACACACACACAATGATGGGCATGACATACACAAACACATGCATACACACACAAACACATACGGACACAATACACACACACCTTGAGAGGTGTCCCAGTGATTACGCCACCCAGCCCCTCCCTCCCCCCGACGCCCACCACCCTGCTGTAGCCCTGGGGGGTGGACTCATCCACAGTGAGCCCCAGGCTCTGACCCAGGAGGGGAGCAGGAAGACCATCCATGGAGAGACCACTCATGGCCGCTGCGGTGGGAGGACGAATGAAAACAGGAAATTAAAAACAGCATCTAGCTGCTATGGTACCATGTACTCTGGAGCATAAGTAACTATCATTTACAAGTACCCTACGAATATAAGTACCTATCGAAGCAGTTACTACCCTTTTCCTGAATAGTGGTATTTAAGGTATATTAGGAATCTCACCTTTGTGAATGCATATGGTTAATCGCCATGACAACAACATGAATTATGTAACAGACAAAGGACTACTAGAGACTCATAATTATAGTCTCATCGTAGTCTTTTTTTCATACCATACGTATAAGAAAGTATCTTTACTGCAAAACAGCTATTGGGAATGGAGGCTGGAAGCAAGGTTGAAATCTTTTTGCTTTATGTATGCCACAGGTAGCAGCAAGTAGCCTCTTACGTAGCCTTGTCCCCAGGCTCTCTGTGTCTTTTACACAGCTACGCTAATTGGTATACCTGACATATATACGTACCGGACACCAGTCCCCACACTTCCTCACCCTGAGTTCATCATGCAGTCGTCTTTGAGATAACATTACCTGGGTAATTTAAAAGTGCTACCAGCAACAGGAGACAAGAATACCCACCTAGACTGGCAGAGTCTTGGACAGCGATCTCTCTGAGGGAGTCTGGCACAGGCTTCCCTGGACTGCTCTTGTGCAGGAGGTACAGCCTGAGTAATTATTTTCAAGAGAGAAACGGTGTCCTTAATATTCAAGGAATTCACAATAGGTCGTGTGAAAATACTGCAATCAAGATCCTTGCCCCAGCCACTGTAATGGGAGTGGATACTGACCGTTTCTATCACAAATGTAGCCTCGTTCCCAGGCCTAGCACTCTCACTTTTTTAATTACTTACTTGTCTGTGTTATCCCTGATGAGCCACTGGTCAGGTGACATCACATGCATGGTTGTCATGGCGACAGGAAGAGTCAGAGAATAGGCTGCCGGTGTGGCTCCACTGAAGTCAAAGCAGCTCAGTGAGTTACTGCATCCAGATGGAGGGATTCAACTGTCAACCACTTGATAATCAAGAAAATGCATAAAACTAGCAAAAAGAAACACCTGTACACATACACACCAGTACACATACACACCTAGCAACAAAAGAAAATACCTGAAATGTCTTGGACCGCATAACTACATATACCTGATACATAAGCACACCAGTCCCCACTACACACACACACACACACACACACACACACACACACACACACACCACCACCAGACACATACACAGACACACACACACACACACCACCACCACCACCACCACCAGACACACACACACATACACACACACACACCATCAACACCACCACCACCAGACACACACACACACACACACACACACACACACACACACACACACCACACACACACACACACACACACACACACACACACACGACCACCACACACACACACACACCACCACCACCACCACCACCACCACCACCACCACAGACACACACATACATACACACACACATACACACAATGGACAATAGACTTGACCCTTCAACCACCCATACAATTCAAACCACTAAATCCTCTATAGTTCACACTCGATCCCTCACCTTCCCTTCTGGAACACGGCAGCAGTACCATCTCCTGGAACACCAGCACACATACAAAAAGGGCTCTGTGATTGGGGGGAGGGGGGGGACAAAGTAGCTACTAATTTAAGAAAGGCCAAGCTATGTACCAATGTATTGCTTGTTGGTTAGGACTGATTCACATTTCTCTACATTGGAAGGACAATCATTCCCAGGCCCCCATCCACTTTTTGTCGCTAGCAGTAAAAGGTTGCAGTCTGGGCTAGTGGAGGTGGGGAGTGAATTAAACTAGAGAGTGCACTTTACAAAGTATTTCTAACATTGCCTCAGGGTGACCATGTATGCCATATGATGGGCCTACCCTTATTCCTCAGTCCCCCCCTCCCCCCTCCCTGCTTGTTTTGGCTACACAATGGAAAAGCCTTGTGTAACTGAATTAAGCGGCTGCATGGGTGGGATGGGCTCTTATTAGAGATGTGGTTACTAGAAGACCCACCTGTGATTGTGGGTTTGCTTGCTTCCAGGAGAGCAAGTCCCTCATGCTCCTGGCCAGTGAATCGGTGCTCACACGAAATACCTCTTCATCCATGGGAGACAACATAAACAGGGAGTTGGACTGTGCATGATAGGGAAGGGAAGGGAAGGAAGGGAAGGGGAGGTGAGTGACATTTCCTACTGTTTAAACACAGATCCAATCATTGGAGGGCTTCAAAAAGAAATGCCTCGCACATTTCTTTGAATTCCGACGACAATTGCATCTGCCACCGTCTGGTATAGGTAAGCTTGATATAATTGTAACTGATGATCTAGTTATTCAGCTTTCGGTAAGTAGTGCGTCACATTCGGTAGTGTGTCACAAAAATATGAGCGTGCCAGTGTCACAGACACTGCCAAAGTATGATGCGTCACATGAAGTGTGCGTTGGCTGCTTTCCTGGCAAGCGAGTGCGCGTCACTGCTTTCCTGTGGTACTTTTTTCTTCTTTTTGCAGGCATGCAAATTCAAAGTGCAATGTAACAGATTTGACTGAATCAATGAAACTTAGAGCTTCAATACCAATACACATACAAGAGCTTCAATACGGACACATACATACAGAGATCAAAAAATTTACTACAGAAGATCAAAAAATTAGATCAGTATACATCCAAGTCCACTTCAGACACACAAGGGCAGCAGACTACAGGTCACTTGCGAGAAGGAAACCTAGAAAACAGGTAACGCTGGAATGCTCTAGCCCTAGCCGAAGGGGGGATCATGGGGGTGGGGGTCCCAGTCTTCGTATTCACGGGGGACGTCTCATCTGTTTCGTCTCCTGTCGTGTCATCCTCCTGCAGCAGATAATAATCTTGTTGCATGTAAGGAGCTCTTCCCCACCATTGACCCCCAGCAGGCTTGTCAGTAGGGCTAGGGGTCCCAGTCTTCTTGGAGGATGTCTCATCTGATTTGTCTCCTGTTGTGTCATCCTCCTGCAGCAGATAATAATCTTGCTGCGTGTAAGGAGCTCTTCCCCACCATTGACCCCCAGCAGGCTTGTCAGTAGGGCTAGGGGTCCCAGTCTTCTTGGAGGATGTCTCATCTGATTTGTCTCCTGTTGTGTCGTCCTCCTGCAGCAGATAATAATCCTGCTGATAAGTGGCGTCATCCTCCTGCAGCATATTGTAGTATCGATAATCTGTGGATTAAGAGAAATGGGGAAAGAGAAATGGGCAAACAACCCGTGTGAAATGTCTTGTAGGTTACCAGAACTTAGCCAGAGAATTGTAGCGACAAGCTAGGTTCGTTCATACGCATTTGAAAGATGACGCGTACAACCATTCTCACCTGGTCGTCCTTGCATGTAAGGAGCTCTTCCCCACCACTGACCCCCGGCAGGCTCGTCACTAGGGGTAGGGGTCCCAGTCTTAGAGGAGGTCTCCTCTGATTTGTCTCTTGTTGTGTCGTCCTCCTGCAGCAGATAATAATCCTGCTGATAAGTGGCATCATCCTCCTGCAGCATATTGTAGTATCGATAATCTGTGGATTTAAGAGAAATGGGAAACCTGTGTGAAATGTGTCATGTGTGAACTGTGCCTCCCCTCGCAGCTTTTTTAACAGCCGTGGAATGTAAAAAGCGTGTGAGGGAATGAATGCCTGGGTACGAGGCTACAAAACAAGGAAACCCGTCTGAAATGTCTTGTAGGTTACCTAATAAAAAATTAAATTATTTGTAGCGACAAGCTAGGTTCCTTCATATGCATTGAAAGTTACTTCATATGCATCGAAAGATGATGCGTACGACCATTCTCACCTGGTCGTCCTTGCATGTAAGGAGCTCTTCCCCACCACTGACCCCCAGCAGGCTTGTCAGTAGGGGTAGGGGTCCCAGTCTTCTTGGAGGATGTCTCATCTGATTTGTCTCCTGTCGTGTCATCCTCCTGCAGCAGATTATCTCCATAATCTGCAGATTGAGAAATGGGAAACCCGTGTGAAATCTGTACCTACAAACTAGCCACAGAGAAAAAAGTTTTAATTTGCAGCTACAAGCTAGCCACAGAAAAAGTGCACCAATCAAAATGCTTGCTGCATGCACATTGAAAGACGACGCAAACATTCTCACCTGCTGGTCGTTGCATGTAACGAGCTCTTTCCCACCACTGACCCCCAGCAGGCTTGTCAGTAGCACCGGTCTTTGGGGTACTGTCAGAGGTTTCAGTCTTGTCCGAACCTTCTTCCAAGTGGAAGCGAGCTCTTGGCCACCACCGACCCCCAGCAGGCATCTGGTTTCCATACTTCATTTGGCTTCCATAATTGTATCCTCCTGCACATGTAGCCGCCACCAGAGCAACCACCAACAGTGAAGTGATAATAGCCGACTCCATCTTTCTCTCTC
Source organism: Phakellia ventilabrum (assembly GCA_963921505.1). Taxonomy (NCBI): domain Eukaryota; kingdom Metazoa; phylum Porifera; class Demospongiae; order Axinellida; family Axinellidae; genus Phakellia; species Phakellia ventilabrum. Next base: position 1,386,497 of record OY997386.1, on the reverse strand, counting down.
ACTCCTCAGAGTATACACGGGACTGACTGACGTATCACGCAACCAGAAGGCAACAGAAAGATAACAGACGTGTCTCTCTAGTGCTTTTATACCCACGTGAATGCGCATGATCACTGTTACTCTAATTAGGTTTGTGTACACAACTGACAATGCAGCATGCAACCAAAAACCACACAAAATATATTACAGGGGCCTCTCTCTGTCCATTACCTTCACATGTATACACACAACACTACAAACTGGGTGTTGCATGTTCCCTGTTTGTTTTTGTTCAGCAATTACCATGTGGCTCCAGTTGAGGTCACGACCGTTACCTTAACAATGTACAGTCTAAGGAGCACACTATAGGCCACACAAGTATACACTCGGATTGATGGTGTTGAACAATAACAACCATTGTCAAGGAGTGCTGTCCCAGACAAACGGGTTAAACTGGTTATACTTGCTTAAAACAGGTAAATATTGACCTTCTATACGGGAGAGTGACCTCACAGCACAGTGGAGGGCATGCATGAGGTACATAGGATATCACCTACATACAAGTTAAATACTTACATTTAGTACACATAATGTCTGGGGGATGTATTGACAGCCATTAAGCATTACCTACCACTTACATGCATTCAGCACTCACCTCAGCCTCGTGCAAGAGAACCTTGCCGGCATGAGAACCTCCGAGTGGAACAAGAGAAAGTTGCGGCCTCCATAGGCCGTGGGCGGGAGGGTAGAAATCGGAGAAGTCGGTGTAGTGCACGGAAGTGCTGTCCACTTGCATGCTGAACACCGAGATGGGGTTCTGTGTGGCCATGTGTAGGTAGTCGGCAGATTCCGACTGACCTAAAGAGACAACAAAAGTATATAATGATGCAACAAATATTATAGTGTTCAAAAGTCCTTGATTAAAAAGGACAGAAATAAAAACTTCTAGTTGCTAGATTTTGTGACACTTTCTTGGTCTGTAAATGCCTACGCACATATGGACACACACACACACACACATACACACACACACACACACACATACACACACACACACACACACACACACACACACACACCAGGTCCAGTGCAAATCGCTCCAATATAGTTTGTCTCATGCAAAGGAATAATCCAATGGGACTTCAGCTCCGAGAAGCCCCTCCCCCTTGCCTCCACTCGCTCAACAGGATAAGCAGGAATCTTTATTGGATAGGGACCCTAAAGGAGAGAGAAGACTTTACTGCAAGTCTCAAGCATACATGTATACATTTGCGTGAGTATGAGCCCACCTTGAACGTCACCTTAAGTGCAAGTTCACCCCAGCCTGAGTATAAGTTCATCACTGAATATAAGCCCACCCCTGAGTATAGGCCCACCCTGAATCACTCCAAGTATGAGCCCACCCCTGAATTTAAGTCCATCCCTGACTGTGAGTATAAGATCACTCCAAGTATGAGCCCACCCCTGAATTTAAGTCCATCCCTGACTGTGAGTATAAGATCACTCCAAGTATGAGCCCACCCCTGAATTTAAGTCCATCCCTGACTGTGAGTATAAGATCACTCCAAGTATGAGCCCATACTCGGAGTGTAGAGATAGTCTGAGAATGGGGCTAAACTTAATTTCTACAGTACAACCAGTACAGTTCCATTCCCATGCAAACATCAGCAAACATTCAGCCTCATTCCCAGTCTCCACACCGTTAAAAATAGCACATTTGTAGTAGTGTTGTTTTAGTTAATCAAAAGTATTAGTTAAAACAAATTTAGTAGAGGCCAAAACAGATTTAATTAGCATACTAAAACTGAAAGTTTCCCCTGAAGACTAAACTATAACCAAACTAAAATTTTGGTCCCCAAAATGTACCATTTTAGTTAGTTAAAAGGTATTTTAGTAATAGCTTAGACATTTTAGTTAACTAACTATAACTAAACTTAATTTTGCACTCTAAATAGAGTTTTAACTAAAACTAGAACCAAATTATATGAAGCCATACTAAAACAACACTAACTATTTTGTAGTTAAGACTTGAAACAAGGCTGGCTAGCAAACTTCCCTTACGTACCTTGATACTCAGAGATAGCTTCTCCATCTGCAGTTCAAGGTTGGTGGGGGCTACTCTCCACTTGCCAGCGAGGGTCAGGGGTGGGAGGGGGTGTCTGGGGCAAGGTCAAGGAGAAAATAAAACTGTTTGGCATCGTTGTACGTCATAGCATGTTGTCTGTATTGAACACACAATCTTGAGGTATAGTAACATGCCAAGCAGAAGAGAGGGATCTGACATACAGTGGAGTGGCTAAACTGCTCTTTTTTTAAAAGACCTAAACAAATATCAATACCTAGAATATCTAATTTTATCCACATGCATAGTTAAGGAAGGCTGTACATACGTAATACTAGTTTTGTAAGTGGGATTGGCTTCACTACAGCGCCACACTTGTTAGTCGAGACGTGCATAATACTAGGCGAATAAGAACTACTTTTTTCACATTTCGTAATACTTTTCAAGGCTTGACATGCATACAAGCCCACAAAACTTGCCTACGTACTTCGTCAATCACATAGTATAAATAATTACCACTGTCACATCCATCACACTAAGCACACATAATTTTACAAACACATCAAGCAGAAAGACACAATGCACTGCAACCATGCGCTTACTGACACAGTCAAGCCTACAGTCATACAGCTACATACTACTACATGCGCCTAACCATCCCCAGATCTAGACCAGTGACTTCAATCACTGAGAGTTCTTACTCTGGGGCAAGCCGGACGTTGGCAGGGGAGCCCCCCGTAGGGATGCCATGCTTGTGTAGCACTCTCACCACCACCTCTAGCAGCTCGGGGTGAAAGCTGTCAAAGTCGAAGACATTTCTCACCACACTACCAATACCTTCGTGGGGGAACTCCTATGTAAAGGCATATATAAGGAGATAATGAGGGCACATACACGTATATATATTATATAGGTACATGATAAGCTGAACACTAAAACTGCATATGGCTATTCGACCTAATTTTGGCGTTGCAGTGAACAGTAGTGCACTAGTTTCGTACCCAGACTTAATTGTACGACCATATTTCGTTCGCAGCAGCTGTGAGATACATGTAACCTCTTGAATCTTAGACGAAACCCGTAAGCATTTTGAGCATCAAATTCCTTAACCTATTGACTAGCTGAGTAGCCTTAGTGATGTCGCACAATGTCCGGATACATATGCACGGCATTGGGATTTGGCTTTGCCCTCAATTGCCAAGTTATTTAGCTATTGGCATGGCCAACTTCCGTGGACTGAAATACTCAGTGAACTTTTTGAAAGCATGGTGGGATGACTAGGGTTATAGTAACTCCATGGCCAATTGGTCGGCAAAATTTCTGAAACCCTGCTAACATTGATTAGAAATGTTATGGGAATTGCTTTCTGATTTTCAATTGATTATAAACCAATCCCTGGTCACTAATTGCGACCTGGTCACTAATTGCAAACTCTCAACAGCTGCTCATCAACTGATCAGTGCTCCAGCGTCACCTGCTCCACCCACCTGCAAATGTCTCACCACACTGACCACCTCCCGGGTGGAGTAGGGGTACGCTATCAGCCCCTCGTCTGCCATCTGACGCAGCTCCGAGAACGCTAGCACGAGCCTTTTCAATGCAGCCTCTGGTACTTCGGGCCCGTACTGCTGCAGCATGGACTGGGGACAGGAACACAAGACATATATAGTTAAGGAAGTGATATTGTGGTTTGTCCTGTTAACTATTACTTCTATAGTATTGTACTGTAAGTGTACAGAGGCAGGATGGTTGGCTGGAGTTGGAGACATGGTATTCTTTGGGAGTAATGAAGCATGTTATTGAGTACTCCTGATAAAACATGAAGAAGTGGCATGTGAGTGTGTGTGTGTGTGTGTGTGTGTGTGTGTGTGTGCATGTGTGTATGTGGATGTGTGTGTGTGTATGTGTATGTGTGTGTGTATGTGTGGATGTGTGGATGTGTGTGTGTGGATGTATGTGTGGATGTGTATGTGTGTGTGTGTGTCTGAATATGTGTATGTGTACGTGTGTGTGTGTATGTGTGTGTGTATGTGCATGTATGTGTATGTGTGTGTGAGTGTGTGTATGTGTGAGTGTACGTGTGTGTGGATGTGTATGTCCACCATCTAGCTTCATCTACCCTCCCCATCAGCTAATCAGCCAGTATCCTGAGATCACGGATAGAACTAAGTCTCACAAAACCTACCATTTCAGACTCCAGATCAGGGTTGTCAACAGCATGGCAGCTGAAGACATCACCCAGAGCTGCAAAAAAGTCGTTGCCGAGGAAAGGAAAGCCAGGTCGGTTGGCCAGCACGATCATCCTGAAGTCGGGATGTATGGGGATTACGCCCCCTGGGGGAACTTGGGTAGGAGGCGGGGCTACACGAGGGAAGGAATCCATTTAACCGAAAGGAAGTATTTTTTAAAGAAAATTTGGAGTAATATATACAGAATTAAGTTTGCAACTTGCCTCTTGTACTCTGGAAATCCATTAAACAAGTACAAATTAATTTGGAATGGCCATATGGCACAAACCAGCCAACCTGCTGGCTATTAATTCTTTCGTCACCTTGTCTCACAATCCTCCTCCCGTCTGCCAGAGTAATCTCCCCTCCCTCCAGGATATTCTTCAGGATGCAGGTCACGTGCGTGGGGGCTTTGTCTGCCTCATCAATCACCAGTACCCTTCCCAGCTGGAGGGCCCGCACCTGTGAGTGTGTGTGTGTGTGTGTGTGTGTGTGTGTGTGTGTATGTGTATGTGTGTGTGTGCATGCATGTGTGTATGTATGTGTGAGTGAGTATATTTAATAATTATATTCATATGGTGCTTACACCACACCCATGTACACACAGGTGGAGTTTGTAATCTAGGCTAAAGCCTCATTCTAATGACGAAAAACTGGAAGAACAGACTGGGAACAAGGCTAGCATCTTTCCCAGTCCATGTGGTCTGGGAATGAGGCTACTGTTGGAATATACAAACTGGTAATTGGTTGCCTATTACGTATATCGAAGGACTGCAGTATTGCCCAACTTAATTAAGAACTACAAGTTGACTCACGAGGGGCGAGTCTTGGTAGGTGATGACTCCATCTTGGACCGATGGCTGCAGCGTCAGCGTCTGAACTGTGGTGTCCCTGCGGTGAAGGAAAAGAGAGTTTTCAAGATCAACACCACAGACTTTAAATATCTCAACTCACTCTACAAACTCTCACATTCAGTTTTATCTAATTGCAAGCCAAATCTTGCACTACAATATTTTCTCACTAATCAGTGGAAGAATGGCGTCCCCTGCTTTTCTCATCTCTAACGTGGTCGATGAAACTATAATCATCATATTTGTAACTGCCTCTGGCTAGAACAGTTTCATATTCTCATGTGGGTCAAGAGGTCCGTCAGGTAATGTGATCCCACATGACAAGGTAAAATTTGTAAATTTCTTATTGCCATAATTTAGATATTTTGGTGCAAATGAGAACACTGTCAACACTATAAAAGTACTTCACAATCACCTGAAAATATCATCATTACATCATCAGCATTACACACCCACCTGTGCAGCTGGAGGTACTCCCTGGGAAGATTGAGTAGGTGGAGGAAGCGGTCCACGATCTTGTTCTTCCCCACTCCCTGGTTGCCTATGAGCAACAGGTGCTCCCCCAGAGAGAAGTCCTTCAACATGTCCTCCAGGATGCGAAGGTGCTGTTGGGAGGGGAGGAGGAAGGGGGAGGGAGGGGGACAGAGGGAGGGAGGGAGAGAAGGAGGGAGAGAGGGAGGGAGGGAGGGAGGAGGGAGGAAGGAGGGAGGGAGGGAGGGGAGAGGGAGGGAGGGGGGGGGGAGGGATAAATGCACATTTTAGTGGGCCAAAGCACTCTATGTATGTACATACCTGCTGGTTATCATAGAAGAGCACATCAGGCACCAAGGCAGCAGCGTCATGGTTTGGTTTGATGGGGATCTTCGTTTGGCCTATCCTCAGGTGACCGTCTCGCCTCTCATCTAAGGGGGAGCATTGGTTTGTAATGCTACCTCTTTAATTCTGTAAGTTATGGAACTGTTCATTGAAGTAGGCCGTCCAATGGACACCACATGGGTACTCTAATAATGTGAACACCTGCTAGATAATTACTGTACTTTGATTCGCAAAAAAAATTACCTGCTGCTAAATTAGATAGCCACACCCATTTTTATTTACAGTCTGATTGGCATTAAATCGGTTGCTGAATGAAATAATGTACCGGAGCTGTTTATAGTGCATATAGCACTCAGCCATACATTCATCACAAAAGGTAAAATATTGCTTCATGAGCCTTTTAACATACTGGGAACAAAAGGTGCTCTTTACATTTACCCTACATTTTTGCCAACCAGTCATAAAATAAAAGTAGGCGTTTTCATGAATATACATACCGGACAGTGACTTAGCCAAGGCATGCAGGAAAAAGCAGACACAGTGTTGCAAAAACGAAGAGAGTATAGGCTTACACTTTACTGTCTCCCACTGTTCCAATGCCCCCTTAGTGGGAGGCTGAATGTCAGCCTCGGAGAGGGCTCCAATTAGAGAAGCCCGTGCTAGTGGTGGGAGAAACCTGACAGAAAAAAGGCGAAGACGACTATTAATCAGCAATGTGCTCAAAACAGTACGTGTTACAAAAAGCCATAAGGAATAGACCCTTTACCATTATGATGTAATGGGGGATAAAAGTGAGCACTGAATGGAGAAAATACATGAGAACATGTGCTTTGATGTAGTTTTCTTGTACGAAAACATAAGAACATGCTTGTTTACATATGTTTTCCTGTATTTTCTCCATTTAGTGCTCACTTTTACCCCCCCATTACATCATAATGGTAAAGGGTCTATTGAATCTACAATGACTACGTATAGTATGTCCTCACGAAATGGTCCACTAGCCTCCTTCCCAGACCCATGCATGTGTTTCACTCTAGCTAGTTGTGGGCCTGGTACATTTTCTCACGTGTGTGGCAAGAAAGGTAAAAGAATAAATTTTTGCATGGGGTGAGGGCAGCTGTAGTTCTGGTATGAGCATGGCTGGAGCCCTTACATTATTCTTTCTACAGAATTAATTATTACCTCTCCAAGTATATTTGGTGTATGCTAGTCTTATTCCCAGGCTCCACCGTCCAGTATTTGTTTGCAGTGTATGCACAACATAGTGCAAAACCTGCATGGGCACTAGAGTTTAGGGTATCCCAGGCTCCACTGTCCAGTATTTGTTTGCAGTGTATGCACAACATAATGCAAAACCTGCATGGGCACTAGCCAGGCTCCACTGTCCAGCAGTGTAAGCATGACCTAGTGCAAAATCTGCATCAGCAGTAGAGTTTAGGGTACGTATACACAGTAGGATATTATGTTGTCTAGTATATCCAACCTTGAGAGGCAGGCTTTGGTGGCTGCCTGGTAGAGGTTCTCCTGCTGGTGTGAGGCAAGGCGACGAGCCATTCGCAGCAGCTGCCTGGTCGAGAGGGAGGGAGAAAGGGACTGCAGCTGTGCGTACGTGTGTGTGTGTATATGTGTGTGTGTGTGTGTGTATGTGTGTGTGGGCGTGCAAGTGTGTGTATATGTGTGTGTGTAGGTGTGTGTGTGGGGGGGGGGTGGGGATGGGGAACGATGGGTGGGTAGGTAAAAAAAAAATTGAGCATGGGGTAGTATTTCTGTCATTGAGCATATGATAATGCGGCAGGTAGAATGATGGGAGGGAGGAAACTGGTTTACTTCAAACATCTTTACAAGATGACATTCCTGGCCACATTGGTATATGTTAAAGAATTTCTTATGGATGGTGGCCAGCAATACTGAAGAACCCGAATCTGTATTTTGCCGTCAACAAGTAAGCTATAAATCTGTATTTCTGAAAATCAGCCAATAATAGCCAAACACTGGACTGGTGTATTAAATCATTGTCAGTAGTAAGTTTGACTAATACCCTGGTAGCTAGTAGATACACCTTACCACGTGCGCGTGTTTCACTTTAGCTCGCTATGAAAAACACAGAGAGCCTGGGGCGAGGCTATCGATAGACCTTTTCCGTGTGATGTTTGCTGACCAAGGAATTTTATGATTTATAGCAGTTTACAATCTGCCACCAGAATTTTAGCTATATGACTGCATACATACCTAAAAGGGGCTCTATTGCTCTAGCTAAACATGCACTGGGAAACTGCAGTATGTTAACTGTTTTTCTCACCGTTGGGTCAGCTGATGTTCTCAGGGAGTGGGCGAGGTTCAGCAGGGGATCAAGCTTGTCCTCTGAGAGACTGGGGACCTAAATATAATACAGCAGTAGGCTTATAAACAGAGCTGGGCTTATATTAGGGAGGCTCTTATGTACTTTGGTGAGAATGAGTTCTTTTTCCTGTTGGGGATGAAGAGGCCTGACGTGGTGGTAGGGGAACATGGACAGCAGCTCTGGGCTCAGCCACGAGGCCAATGAGGAGCCCGCCCCCACAGTAGACGAGGAAGGTGAAGAGGACTTCTGGGGCTCGCCGATGGCAATGATGCGAAATTTGGGATGAATAGGAAAGACAGAGCTAGCCAAGAGAAAGAGAGAACAATAACTGGCTTGCTGGGACGAACAACTGCGTCAGTATAATATACGTAGGTAAATAGCTACAGAAATAGTTAGAAAGTTCTTATCCAGACAAAAACACATGCAGACTACAGTAGACATATGCAAATGAATGCAATAACAAAAAGAAACCCAAAAAGCTTGGGGATTGAACCCAAAAACTTCTGAATATCGCTCAGTTCCCTAAGTTACTGGAGCAACACATTATGATGAGCAATGCACCTTGCCTCATTCCCAGGTCATATGTGCCTGGGAATGAAGCTACCCCAAGAATCTGTTCCTATTGGTACTATAGTCAGTATACCATTTGCCCATTTCCATTTCCGAGAGGCCAGCAGCTGTCATAGCAGCAGTATATCTCTGCTGACTCAGCAGTCGGGTACCATCTAACAAGCTGAGCTCACGATCTTGGATCAACCTGCAGTGCGTATGCAGTGCAGAGCACGAGGTATGATGTATGGGGTATGGGGTATGAGGTATGAGGTATAGGGTATGGGGCATGAGGTATGAGGTATGGGGTATGAGGTATGATGTACAGGGTATAGTAAAAGATGGGAATAAGGGTTACCACATTTACTATAAGTGAGCCTTGTCCTATACGGATTGTCAGTCGTTTATTATAATATTATTAGAGTTGCACTGAGTGAACATGCATGCATGTATTTACATTTTGGGCATAGGCAATTGCATATGAGAATGCAGAGAGAGGAATTCTGAAGAGTTCACTCAGAGTTCACTCCTTGAAACCATGCGCGATTTTAGGAATTCTGAAAATATACTAACTCAATGTACACTCCATGAAACCATGCATGAATTTACTCACACATCTGGCAGTGCATCAGAAAGTAAAAACAAAACAAATCTTTCTAGTCTAGCGTACATTCCCTCAGCAAACAATCTCATGGTCATTTGCATAGAAAGGTGAAGAGTGTGTGCTTATAGTACACAGCATGGTTGTTACAGACAGTATCTCTACTGTTACAGACAGTATCTAACTACAGATACACAGCATTGTTATTCCGGACAATATCTACAGTGTTACAGACAATATCTTTTCTTTGAGTTTTTCAAGCAAGTTGTAAATGACCCAACCTACTACAATATGCAGTTAATGACTGTCTACAAGAGGCAATTCTTAGCAATATACACATCACTACACATACTAATGCAGGTAGTGTCTGCCCAATAATTGCTATAATGGGAGAGGCAGAAAAGTGGCACAAGGCACTGAGGTGACCATTCATTGACTACAATAAGCGGTTAATGACTTTCTACAAAAGGCAGTCCTAGCATTATACACTATCACTTTACTGGATGGGTTTTTCAAAAATACTAGTTTTAGCACCAAATAGTTGCAGTTGGAAGCAATCATAAAAAGTGCAATTCAGTATACAAATTCAATCCCAGATGTTCTATTCCATGCAACCGAAGTAGCCATAGCTACTGCTGCAATGTCTGTATTCAATCGCAGATGTTATTTCATGCGGTGATCATGAGTACCAGACACACAATCCAACAAGGTTTAAACTAATGTTCAGGAGCAGGATCTACGTATTTTGCAAAAGGTTTCCTTTGACACACAATCTATACTATAAACCTTTTCAATACTCCAAGAGTGCCTGCATCCAGCCGGTGCACACCATCCAGCACAGCCAGTCTCCCCTCCCTAGCAGCTGTGACGAGGGGGGAGAGGCGCCACGAGGTGTCCCCATTTGGGAGGGTGGTGCGCTGCTGGAGGAGTTCGCGGGACGTCATGTCCTATGGAAAGTAAGAGCATGTGCTGTCTGCAAGCCATTCAATTTCGGTCATTTTCAGTTATCTGTTATGTAGTATCAAAAGTGAAGATTAGGTATGTATCAGAAAATTATACTATTTTGACTCTAATTTCTATGTAAAACACTAAACTGGACAATTAAGCAAGGCTGTATATTTCATGGGACTCAACCCAAACATCATGCAACTTCCTCGTAATACTTACGCTAGAAATTATGTGACATGTTGACTACATCTGCACTGATACAGTCTGTCGCTACTAGTATAATAGCTACATGTATGTACACATTCAAGAATAACAAATAATTATAAAGAACAAATTCTGAATTGAAAGCAATAATGTGGTATTAATAGGTATGTGACTATTCGTCTGAACTTGTCAGTTTGAGTAACTATGAACCCAGACCTGCTGTAATGTTTGTTGGTAGCAGTATGAAACTCAGAGTAGCCTGAACAAATTGATTGCATGCTTCAACCTCACATGACAAAAGGTGGACGGGGCAAAAACCTTCACTATATTATTATGGTGATAGAATGTTGAGTCACACAATTTTTTTTCAAGATTTAATTCATACCATCCAACAACTTCCACTATCACTTACTTGGAGTTCTGCCCACCATATGTCCAGGACGACAACATATAAAATTATGCACATGATGAAATATACCAGGCTTCCTCCCCCCCCCCCCCTTCCCTTGTCGGCTCAAGGAGGATCCTGAGACCAAGACAACACTCTGAGATTAGGTTAAGTGTCCTGAATATTAAGTATTAGAGGCTGAATTATATTGACTACGTACTTGAGGCCACAGGCAAGTGTTCAGGTTCGACTGTAATCGACTTACCTGGTATAAAACAATGGGTTCCATACTGTAGCCCAGCAGGGCTGCGAAAGTGTTTACAAGTGTGGTCTTACCACTGCCCTGTGGAGGAAGAAAAGTTCCGTGTAGTGACCTCAATAACAGACATAAGGCCAAACATTAACTCTTTGCACGCCATGGGAACATTTATGTGCCTATATAAAATAGAGAAAACTAGGTACTTTATATTAACGCCTAATATAAAAAGCCCATATAAATTCACATATATAAGCCTTATGGATGTATTAAAACTTGGCTGGGAAAGAGTTAAAGCTGAGGAATGTAGCATCCTAAAACAACCGAGGGCATACTTGTGTGAGGTTTGTGGGAGGACTCTAAAATTCAAGGAAGTTACGTATTATACCATTCTATACTAAAAAAAGCCACTTTCCCTATGGCCCATGTATTTATCCCATACGCAGGTAGATTACTCCAATAAGGTACTCTCACCTTGCAGGTTCAATTTAAACACACTAGCCAACAGTGCAGACTATTAAGCGTAGCTTACAGACAACGGTATCAATTTCTACCCACACGCAAATGCAAGCATATACAGCTGAATCTTCTAAAAAAAGATCTTGAAATAAAATATACCTTAAATTTTTGGCATGAGTAAATATGGCAGGTATCAGCAAATACTGTACTCTTAGCAATAGCTTTGTATAGTATTACTGCCTACCCTTCCTCCAACGAGGCAAAAATCTCCACTCAAGTGACTCTGTAACATCTGGCACAACAGGTCCTCATGCTGAGCAGTGGGAACGAAGTCGCTTCCTTCAACTGCTCTCTTTCCTCTCATGATCCCTTGCATTCTGTCTCCAAATCCCACAACCACAAAGCTAGACTTCTCCCCTGAATGCTGACCAAACATCCCCGAGCCATAGCTACGTGAACTTGGAGCTCGCTTGATAGTTACATGGATGTCATCAGGGAAACTACCAGTTAGACCAGTGTTGGTAGAAGAGCTTGACACCGGTTGACATTGGTCAATGGAGAGATGTGAGGAGCTATCTAGGAGTCCAAATCGCTATGTAAAAAAAAAAAAAATCTTTCATAAATAATTTATGCATGCAGTTGTCATCTTTCACACATATTTGCTTAAAGGTTAATATAAAGCTGACTGATATACTCATGCATGCGCATGTATAGCACGTATGAAATGATAGTGCTGACAATTTGCCCATGTTAACATACACCTGTTTAGATTCAAGCCTTGAATCTAGCAGACAGGTAGATAGAAAAACTGCTTTGTTGTAGCAATGACCACCGAGAGAGAGTGCTCAAGAAAAATTGAAAACACCTGTATTATCTAGTAAAATCGACCTTAATTGCATCCTGGAGCATCAGCTCAGTTCCAAGTAGGTCTGCAGGATACACAGTCTGCAGTAGTTGCACTGGGCTGGCAGAGGGGACTTGTTCCTGTGTATATAACAGAGGTAGTGATTATTGGGAGGGGGAGAGAGAGAATATATAAGGGTATGACAAATAATTGGACTACAAATGTCCTGTCATATCAAAAATTAATTTCATCCTATACAACAGCCTAGTCTCATTCCAGAGTCTCCACTCACAGTTGAAAAAAAAATGAACTGGAGTCTGGGAATGAGGCTGAACTACATGTCTATAAAGAAGTACACTACAGCAATTGCTTGCAATACCATGATGTTGGCAATCCTGTGAATATGATGTGTTAGATCGACTGGTCCTCCCTGTGCTGATTGCGAGAGGGTGTGGAGAGTGGAGGTGATAGAAAATAGGGATGACAGGCTATAGTGGGAGTGCGTGGGAGTTTGCGTGGGAGTTTGTGTGTGTGTGTGTGTGTGTGTGTGTGTATGCGTGCATAAAGTAATGGTTGAGTACACTTATGGAAGCGATCACCTCCATAATGATAGAAATGATAATCACAGTAGGAAGGCCCTTTTAAAATAACAATGAGAAATGTTTGTTTAGAAATAACATTATTATTATGAATGAGGTGAGAAATAAACTATTACATGTACGTACATCTGCTCATCAACATTGGGGTAGAGCCTCTTCATTTCCTCTAGCTGCTCATGAAATGGGGCCAGTAACACACTTCTGGCCTGGAACCGGGACCTCAGCGGTGGATCAAGGGGATTTCCCCTGTATGGGGGCACAGGAAGCCCCAGGGCAATCACCCTAAACTTCTCACTGGCACGAACTATGCTCCAGTTGTCCAATGTTTCCTTGCCATGTTCCTACAGAAATAGAATATATATTGACCACCTTTAAGATAGTTTTGCTTATGAGTGGTACTGCACAATAATTAGCTTATATACGTATACTTAAGGTGACTATATTATTTATACGTGAATAGGACCATAAATATGTGGTATGCTTACTTTGAGTATGTGCAATTGCACGAAAATATGTATGTGTTGCGTGCACAAAATCGCACACCAACACACACATTTACGCACATGTATGCATGCACGAAAGAGGACTAAAGTATGAGGTTTAAATACATAGAAGGGCATACACTGTGTCTGCATTTTCACATGTTTATGCTAAATTCAGTATTTATGTGTACTATCGCAATAATAGATAAAATTTGATACCACAAATAATACTGTACCAGTACTGGTTTGGCACACGTTTAATATTTTTGCTGGGTTCCAAAAAAAAACAACAACTATGTAATATGGTATGAAGTGATTATGCTGTGTTTTATACGTCAAAGTCTTCGAACACGGTAGTCTATGCCAGAGCATCCGATACACTGATTTTGACAAAAACATAAACAGCTGAGATGCAAGAGCCCGCAAATATTGACCATTACATACATACGTACTCATACATAATGGTTAAGCTATTGGGAATAATGCACTAGTATTTGGATGGGTTATACTTCCATCTGAATTACCATACCAAAAAGGCATGTGCAGTGAAAACAAAACAGATACAACAGTTTTTACATACCATACAATTCCTCTTTCAGATACTTCATAATTAGTAAACCTTCCACCAGATAACAGTTTCAGCTTTAGCAGGTACATAATATAGATGTTCTCAGACAACTTACTGAACTGTTATTAGTAGGTTGAAACAATGAAGTACATGACTACAGTGACTGCCCTTTTGGTGGCTTCTAAGGTTTATTCATTAGTAGCGTGGTAAGTGCTGAAAATGAATTGCAGCGAGCTTTAACCCTAGATGCTGTAGTAGTAGGATTACTATACAATAACTTTGCACAGCATAACAAATTACTAAGTAAATACAAGGGCAAAATTTTATTGTAGTTTAGCTAAATTCACAGTATGTAATTTTGGTTGCCTGTATCATATACATGATATACACGGCCAAGTATGAAAATTATTGCTTAATCACATACATTTATTAGTAGATAAGCCCAGTTTTGTAGTTGTATGTCTAACAGTATAGCAAACCCACTTTTCAAACTTTATCTAGCCCATAATTTAGTAAACTTACTCAGACAACAGTTTCAGCTTCAGTGGGAACATAGTATATTACACAACACATCTTCACAGATGATTACAAAACTGTTCAATTGAAGCAAAGAAATGAAGTACATGCTTACAGTGATTGCCCTTTTGGTGGCTTCTAAAGTTGAGAGCTTAATCGTTAGCGCTGAAAATGAATTGCAGCAACCTTTGGCTCTAGATCCAGCGAGGAATCAGTCTTCAAAGCAAAAAGCAGAAGCGCTGGTAGCAACAACGAAAGGGAAGAGTGCTAGTAGAATTAGAAGTGACACTACCCTATCCCTATTTCAATACAAGGTAGCTGTAGACAGGGAGAATATCCTACCTAATATAACAGACTTTAATATTTCTGAAGGATTATCCTGCCCAACCTGGACATTTCCAACTCAGAATCACACTTGTGAATGTGGAAGTGAACTAAATGGAGCAATTCACTGTAATTACTCTTTGCATCAACTCGCCATTCACTCCTTTTACTGCATGACATATGATGAGTCTATGGGAGTCACTGTTGCTGGCAAATGTTCATACAATGGTTTGCAAGTACTAGGGCATGCATTAGGTGACATTGTTCCCCTCCCATTAAATGTGTACCAGCTGAACAATGCAACATGTGGACATCTGTACAGAACTGGACAATTATGTGGACAGTGTAAAGAGGGACATAAGCCACCTGCCTACTTCTACAGTTATAAATGTGCGGCATGTGATGGCAGGTACAAATGGCTGAAGTATATCGTTATAGCGTTTGTTCCTCTTACACTCTTTTTACTTGTTATTTTCTGCCTTAGGGTTAGTGCCACATCAGCCCAACTGAATGCTTTTGTATTCTTTAGCCAAGTAATCTCAATTCCTCTAATTTCACGAGGCATTATGGATGCAGGCTTGAAAGGTTGGCAAAAAGCTATTGCACAAGTACTCATTACCTTTTACAGTATATGGAACCTGGACTTTTTTCGCACTGTATTCTCAGAGTTATGCTTAGATCTGTCTTTCCTTCAAGTCACAGCACTAGACTATGTTATTGCTTTTTATCCTTTGTTGCTGATGATCATCTTTTATGTGCTTATTGAATCACATGACTCTAACTACAGGCCAATTGTTTACATGTGGAAACCATTTTACAGGTGTCTGTCACGTTTCAGGAGGCAGTGGAATGTAAGAGCCTCAACAGTTCATGCCTTTGCTACTTTTCTTCTGCTTTCTTATATGAAGTTACTCTCTGTATCTGCTAACATCTTGGTTCCAACATGGGTTTATGACGTACATGGTAGGAAAATTGGACTCTACCTTTACTATGATGCAACTATTAAATATTTCAGTAAAGAACATCTCCCCTATGCTATCCTCGCTGCAGCTGTGTGTTTCACTTTCATCCTTGCTCCACTGCTACTGCTGATTCTGTACCCCATGAAATGCTTTCAGAGGTGTCTAGGTTGTTTTAATGTAAGCTGGCATGCTTTTCATACATTCAACGATGCCTTCCATGGTTGTTACAAGAATGGAACTAATGGCACTCGAGACTACCGATATTTTGCAGCTGTATACCTCGCTGTACGCATCATCATGTATATTTTGTTTGCAGCATTGAAGTATTCAATGATTGAATTCTGGGAAGGTATACTACTTCTTTCATTCAGCATCTCAATCATGGTAGCACAACCATACAAACTCACGTATTCCATCTACAACACTATTGATGCTATACTGATCCTCCTATTAGCTGCATGGTTTTTAACAATTGTGGGCATGAGATCAATACACTTACCAGCAAGATCTATTACTCTTTCAAAGGTAGAGACTTTGCTTGCTTTGTCCGTTCTAATAGCACTGCTACCTCTCGTGTACCTCTTTTTCATCATATTTCACTGGCTGTGCTGTCATACAGTACTAAAGGACCGATGTTTCTCAAGAATTTTTCCACAAAGAAGAGCTACACAGAGCTCCCTTCCTCATAGGATGGTGAATCCCAGTCACTACAATGAAGAGATCCATAACTCTGGTGGAGATGGAGAAGAATATGAGCCTCTCCTGTCAATGCAATGACACTGCTACTAGCTTGTGTATTAGCTAGTACAATAAACTTGAGTTCATACTTACAGTTTGTAAACCTATACCTGTAGTAGTAGGATTGCCATACAATAACTTTTGCACAGCATAATAAATTATTAAGTAAGTACAAGGGCATAGTTTTATTGTAGTTTAGTATTAGTAGCTGCAGCATCTGATCATGGAAATATGGTAACTGATAACCCCATGCAAACTGACAGAGTTTATACATGTGTGCCTATAATTGAGCATGACCATATTGCCAAGTGTAAGTACGCTGAGCGAGCAGGAATATGAATGTATGAATAACAATGTAGGTGGAGCATGCCACAAATCACATATCTCACGACATACCCCACAATGTTACTACAGCACTGCATAGTCTATAGAGTGCTCAATGCAATAGTCAATGCACTCCCAAGTGTCAACGCTATAGTCAATATGCTCCCAAGTGTAAAGTTTTTTCTGCAATGATAATATATCACTACAAAAAATACGTAGTTGTTTTGACCGCTTAGTGGTTACCTGAATTTCAGATGTCTGAGCGTGCAGGTAGGAGTTAGGCCTCAAAGAGGGCAATTTTTTTCTTACTATGGAAATTGACTATGGAATGGCAAGTTTCATAGCAAAGAACAAATTACCTACTTTGAAGCCTAACTCCTACCTTCATACTCAGACATCTGGAATCCGGGTAACCACTAAGTGGTCAAAACAACTATACACATTTTTTTGCAGTGTATATAATGGGTCAAAACACTGAAACCAGTCAAGGTAGAGTACCAAACTATAGTAAACTTTGTCACAACCCACGTACTGTGTTTGATACCCAAAAACACGTGATGGAAGCAACAGATTTTCCCCAAATTTGGTGTCCCAAGAGAGTGAAATCAGGCACAGTTCAGCTTTTGCAGTTGATATCTCAAGTCCCAAAACAATTCCCCAAAAGGGCCACATTCATGTACAAAACTACAGTGATTCAGCTGTTTCAATTTCCACATTAAAAATGATAAGTTTATAATGTTTATGTAACTGTCCTCATGTTGAGAAAACTTTATATTCAGTATCATGATACCATCCGAAAAAAGGGATTTGGGGAAATGATAGACGGCAGATAAACTAAATATATTATGAGAAAGTGCATGTGACTGTAAACACTTCGTGCTAAGCTACATATACACATACACACACACACACACACACACACACACACACACACAGTAGAGATAGTAGTCTCCAAAGAGATTGGGTATATATTAAGATAAACAGCACTTCCAGGAGATACTTATACCTGCACATGAACCTTGCAAGGGCCATTTTTCTTAAAGTTGGCTATTGTCAGACAGTAGATCTGTAGCATGTAGCTACCAACAACTAGCCTAAGGGCATACGTATACAGGAATAATGCAGTGCATTATGGTACTATCAGTTTTACTTACATCCCTTTTGGCAGCTTCCAAAGTCACAAGTGTACCAACAAAGGACCATAGTATGACTAAAGGTGTCAATAACACCTGCCTTAAACTGGCAGCCGCGGAAAGTGACAACCCTTTCTCAACACCAGTGAATGGTAGTATTCCCAGTAACACTTCCTGCCCCACCTGGACCTACCCCACTGAGAATGGCTCTTGTGAGTGTGGAGATACACTGAATGGAGCAATTCAATGTAACATCTCTTCACACCATCTGGCAGTCCACAGCTGTTATTGCATGACATACGACAATTTCACAGGAAATACAGTTGCTGGTCCTTGTTCTCCAACATGTACATATATGTTAAAACCGTCTCACATATATCGTAACGTCCCGCATAGTGTGCATCAATTAAACACTAAAATGTGTGGATACCTACACAGAACTGGGCAACTGTGTGGACAGTGTGAAGAGGGGTACAAACAACCTGCCTACTTCTATAGTGATAGCAATAAATGTGTGACATGTGATGATACCAAGTACAACTGGTTGAAGTACATTATTGCAGCATTTGCTCCTCTGACATTCTTTCTATTTGTAGTGTTTTGCTTTAGGATTAGTGCCACATCAGCTCAACTGAATGCCTTTATACTTTTCAGTCAAATTATCTCTGCACCTACGAGCACACAAAGCATTTCAAAAGCAAATGCACTGCATGGCTGCTATAAAATATGGGCACAAATAGCATCTACCTTGTATGGAATTTGGAACTTGGACTTCTTCCGAACTCTATTTCCAGGGATATGCTTAGATGTCTCTTCTCTCCAAATCTTAATGCTGGAATATGCCATTGCCTCCTACCCTCTGTTGCTGATGATCATCTTTTATGTGCTCATTGAACTACATGATTCCAACTGCAGGCCAATTGTTTACATGTGGAAACCATTCAACAGGTGCTTGTCACGTTTCAGGAGGCAGTGGAACGCAAGAGCTTCAACAATTGATGCTTTTGCTACTTTTCTTCTACTTTCATACTCGAAGCTACTCTGGGTATCTATTGATGTATTATTTCCAACATGGGTTTATGATGTACAAGGCAAGAGAGTCGGGCTTTATTTGTACTATAATACAACTGTCAAGTATTTTGGTAGAGAGCACCTCCCTTATGCAATCATCACTCTAGCAGTTCTCTTCATTTTTATTCTTTTTCCAACGGCATTGCTATTTCTATACCCAATGAAATGCTTTCAGAGATGCCTAAATCGTTCTCAAATGAAGTTGCGTACGCTACATACATTTACTGATGCCTTTCAGGGTTGTTACAAGGATGGAACAAATGGCACCCGAGACTGCCGCTACTTTAGTGCCATGTATCTCATGCTGCGCATCACCGGTTCTATTCTTTTCATTTCAACAACAAGTGCTATGTCCCTGTTGTGGATAGTCATACTATGTTTGCTATTGTTGACCTCAATTGCTATATGTCAGCCGTACAAATCAAAACATTCCATTTATATTTCTATTGACATTGCACTGATTCTTCTGTTAGCTGTGTGGTTACTGTCAATTGTAGGTATCGCATTAACAAACTTTACAGCGAATATAAATTTCTTGGAAAAAAAAGACACCTTGCTTGGATTATCTTTTTTAACTTCACTACTACCACTTGTGTATTTCTTCTTCCTCATGCTTCGCTGGCTGTGGCGCTGTATAACACTGCGCTGTGAAAGCTCCTCAAGAAGGTTTTCACAGAGAAGAGCTTCACAGGATTCCCTTCCTGACAGGATGGTCAACCCGGATCACTACTCCCTCTATGGCTTGGTTGGTACGTGACTGAAAATAACATGACAGGAAGAGAAATTGAACAGATACAGAAAATAGGAAAGCTTCTAAGTGTTCCAGTGTATGGAAATAGTTTATATATGTACGTAATCCTGGATTTTGAATTAAAATATTACTCTGGCGTAGGTAGCTTTGACTGACTTTCAAGTTGCCAAACATTTGTACAATGGTATGTATGTATATAGGGTAACAGAGTGTTGCCACTGTTCGATACTTTTTAACTTGCTGTGTTGTTGCACTACACTGAATGGGAAATAACATACAAAGAAAGAAAGAAGTGCTTTGCAGGACTCCTTTTCTTAGCAACAAAATGGTCAATCCCATTTGCCACGCAGAGAATCTGTCTATAACTTGGGAGAAAGTGTCGCATTGATGGTATAAAGCCTTTCTTTCAGCAGCCAGAACATATATTACTTATAGCTTTCCACAAAAAATATAATGAGCATTGATATTATAAACATTGCTTGAATCCATGGGTGGTGGCAGAATGCTAGTATGTTTAGAAATGTGATGTATAGGGGAAGGGCCAAATCTGCCTAAATTTAACTTATCAGTAGTTCAGAATGTGAAAAAATACCATTTACTTAATCACATGTGGTCGAAGAAACACATACACAGGGTACATATACTTCACATCATTGTGCTCTACTCCCCCCCCCCCCCTCCCCTAAAAAATGACCAGGCAAGTGTCAACACCATACCCATTGTTCAGGTTGAGCTCCAGCAGTATCAAAACACGAGATCCACATTTACAGATCCATATTTTTCTCCATGGCTACCAGATATAAATGTGGGCGAGAAAGGCCTGGGTACAAGGCCATAGTTTCCAGGCTGTTCAAGTCCAACTTTACAATAACCCCTAAACATTTTGACCCAGTGTTGTGTGAAAACTGATACATTTTGGGAAAATTTCCTGTTTTTAGCAAAATGATCTCAGTACCTCATGCAAGGATACATGGACCTTTGGATATGCTATGTGATACATTTGATGAGAAAAATACATGAATGTTATAATGTACTGTTATTATATCTCTAGTAAAGTTCATTAAGCATTATGCAAACTGCTAAATGTTGACAAACTTGATATTCAGTACCTGGACACCACCAAGTAAAGGTTAAGTACACAAGCATTCAAAGTCACATCAACATATAACAGTTTTTATAAAGTTGTTCAACTTTTGTAAATCCTCCGCATTAGTAGTTAAACCAACAAAATCATCTGCAAACATTAGTCCCCCAACCTTAACATCATTCTTAATGATTATACCAAGCCCAGCTTTCTCAACCTCATCTAGTAACTGATTAATAAAAATGGAAAATAGGATAGGCGATAGACTACAACCCTGTGCTACCCCCTGGCTTATATCAAATGGTTTGGATTTTTCCCCCTCCACTAAAACAGCACTCTCTGTAATGTCATACATCTTCTTAATAACTCTCCACATCCTACCCCTAACACCCAATTCCCACAACCTAAACCATAAACCATCGTGCCAAACCGTATCAAAAGCCTTCTGGATGTCTAAGAAAAAAGCATAAGTGTATTTTCCTTCTCTTATTCTGCCTTGTATGATCTCGTTCAAAGTATAGACATTATCAACACAACTTCTTTTCGCTCTAAAACCTGCCTGCCCCTCATGAAGAGCCTTTTCCGATTCTAATCTTATTACCAAGCGATTATTTAAAATCTTACAAAACAGTTTACCAACAACGTTCAATAGAGTAATGCCTCTGTAATTACCTGGATCCTCAACATCACCTTTCTTATACAAACTAACAATTAATCCTTGCCTCCATTGTTTAGGAATACCCTCTTCTGTCCAGACTACTTCATATAAAGCTTTCAACAGATTCGCCATTCCAGAGCCACCATACTTAAAAAGCTCCCCAACTAAGCCATCATTACCTCCAGTTTTGTTATTCTTTAGACTTTTCAAACACTTTTTAATTTCGGCATAACTTATATCCCTGTCTAAAACCTTATCCTTCCGTGCACTAGACATCTCGCTGTACTCTGTCACCTTATTCTCTACATGCTCTCTCCAGCTATCATCAAACTGATCATCTACTGATGCTGTACCCAGCTTACCGTAATGCTCATGTAGAACTTCAAGCTTCCCCTTTGTACTGGTTATGCATGAACCTGAACTATTCCTTAATGAAGCAATGCTCTTACGACTACCCTTTGAAGTCCTGCCAACAAATGCCCAAAATTCCTTCTTGTTTACATCAAAATCTTTATTAGCCTTTTCTATCACCTCATTCCAACTATCTAACTTCTTCTTACGTACCAATTCCTTGATTTCTGAACGTAACTTGTAATACTGTCCCCATTTATCTTCCCTACCACTCTGAATCTCTTTGTAAACCTGTCTTCTTAACCTAATCTTATCTTTAATCTCTTCATCCCACCACCTCGCTGCTTTGCCACACACTATCACCTTTTCCCCAATTTCTTTTGATGCTACCCTCTTCACTGTGTCTTCCCAATCCTGAACCACTGCCTTCACTAATTCCGACCCCCTTAACCCCTGGTGCTTCCTTGTCTGTATCCTTTCTTGAAATACTTCTACTTCTACGCTCAAAGCTTCTTGATACTGCTGCCTCACTTCCTCCTCTTAAAATCTTTCAATGCGCCATTTCTTAATTACCCGCTTTTGCTGCTTAGCAGTTTTTACAGTCCGACCCAGTTCCATCCATACTAAAAAGTGATCCGACTTCCCTATATCGGTGTCATCTACAAGGGTTTTGTAACAAATGGAGGTTGAAATCTAACATCAAAAAGAGTGCTGTTGTGGTATTTTCTAAGGTGGCTATTACAGATATGTGTGCGTGGAAGTGGGGAGATAACGTAATTCCAAGGGTTGTAAGTTACTGTTACTTGGGGATTGAATTTGCTGAGAATGGGTCATGGGATAGTCATGTACAGAAGGTAATTGATAATGGGAAGAAAAAGCTTAATCGTTTGCACCGGTTTGTCAGTAATAGAAATATTAGTACCGTTGCAAGGAGATTATTGTTAGTTTCAGTACTTCGTCCTACTTTAGAATACGGTAGTGAAGTGTGGGCTTGTAATAAACGGCAGACAGCTTCCTTAGAATCCATTCAGCTAGGAGCAGCTAAGAAGATACTTGGCTGCTCTTCCAAAACGTGTAATGAAGCGGTAAGGGGAGATATGGGGTTAGAGTCCTTGAAAGGGAGGAGGGATAGAAGCAAACTTAAGTGGTGGTATAAAGTCAATAAGTTGGATAATGAGCGGTATCCTAGAGTACTATTAGATGCTGAGTGGGAAGTGAAACCATGTAGAGGTAGGCAAAGGAAAACTTGGATGAAAGTAATTAATGAATTGCTGCTGCAGTTAGATTTAGATAGCCAAGAGGTATTAGCTGCAGATAATATTAATTTCTTTTTAGATACGGTAGACGAAGCGTTGAGGGATAGAGAATACAAGGACTTTAATGACAGCTTGAATACTAAAGTTAAGTTGAATCTGTACAAGTCTTTCTGTAAGGAAATAGAATTCAAGAATTATTTGCAGGGGGTAGGTGATCCGGGTACAAGATTATTGTTTAAGTTTCGGTCAGGTACGAACGGTCTGAATGAAGAGTTAGGAAGACATAGGGGTAAAAATGATGATAGGCAGTGTAAATTATGCAGGGGTGAATGTGAGAGTGTGGTACATGTTCTCTGGGAGTGTCCAGCATATGACAGCATTAGAAATAATTTCATGGTAGAATTAGAAAATCTATTGGGGGGGAGGTTTGGGGAGTTTAGTACACTTGATAATTTTAATAAGGCAAGTTTTATTTTAGGATTTGAGAATTGGAACAGGGATGATTTTAAAGCATTATTAAAGCTAGTTAAGAGCTTTGTATTATTGATATGGGAGACTAGGAAGAAGGAATTGTATGGTGATCAGGATTGTGTGGTCTCTGGTTGTTCTTGCTCTTGTCCTCTGACTGGAGGTCTTACAAGCTCCGCCTGCGTCTGTGGGTGCATGGTCAATGGCGTAAGCGCTACGGCAGCAACATGAGTATATTATTTATAAAGTTGTTCATACGTAATTTTTGAAATTTTACGAACATTTCTATGAGCATGCTTTTACATTACCTCTACCCTGACCTGGAATAGCCAGTAACGGTCTCCTCACATGTAGGTGCAATGAAGTGCACAACAGTACTGTCAGTTGTTATTGCCAGTCATTTGGCAGTTTCTGAAGTCACGAGTACGCCAACCAATACAAAGATTGGATATAAAAATGATGAACCAAAGAGAAGTTCACTTACACAACCGTGGCAAGGGAAAAGGAATGTATTGATGGGTACAAAGGATGATAGTCTCACTGCAAATGCCAACACAAAGTCTGTTAAAACAATAGCTGCAGCAAGAAGAGGCTTCCGATCAGCAGTGAGATTTAACGACACTCATAATACTTCAAGTAACACTTCGTGTCCCACTTGGACCTACCCCATTGAGGATTGCTGTTGTGAGTGTGGAGACACGCTAAATGGAGCTATTAAATGTAATGTCTCCACACATCGCCTGGATATTTACAGGTCTTATTGTATGACTTATGATAATTCTACAGGAAACACAGTTGCTGGAAACACTGGTCCTTGTGTGCACAAAAGTGCATACATGATAGAATCATCTGAACTGTATCATCCTCTCCCACATGCTCCTTCTCTGTGTAGGTGTCCACACATTTCAGTGTTTAGCTGAGCTGGGCAATTGTGTGGACAGTGTGAAGAGGGGTACAAACTACCTGCCTACTACTATGGTATTGAATGTGTAGCATGCGACAACACCAAGTATAACTGGTTGAAGTACATTACTATAGCATATGTTCCTCTTACATTGTTTCTATTCATAGTGTTCTGCTTTAGGATTAGTGCCACTTCAGCTCAACTGAATAGTTTCATACTTTGCAGCCAAATATTCTCAGCACCTCATCATGTTCGTAATGTCGTGTTTCGTGGATATATACTAGTGTCACATGAGTGGCTTAAAATAGCAGCACAAATAGGAGTTACCTTGTATGGAATTTGGAACTTGGACTTCTTCCGCACTGTATTCCCAGAGATATGCTTAGATCTCTCTTCACTACAGGTCTTAGCTCTGGACTACGCTATTGCCTTCTACCCTCTGTTACTGATGTTCATATTATATGTGCTTATTGAACTGCATGATTCCAACTGCAGGCCAATTGTTTACATGTGGAAACCATTCAACAGGTGCTTGTCACGTTTCAGGAGGCAATGGAATGCAAGAGCTTCAACAATTGATGCCTTTGCTACATTTCTTTTGCTTTCATATGTGAAGCTGCTGACTGTATCAGTGAATATATTACACCCAACATGGGTTTATGATGTACGAGGCAACAAAATTGGTCTCCATTTGTATTATGATGCAACCATCAAGTATTTTGGTGGAGAATACCTCCCTTACGCACTCAGTGCTCTAGCAATTGTCTTGATTTTCATCCTTTTCCCATTACTATCGCTCATTCTTTACCCAATGAAATGCTTTCAGAGATGCCTAGGTTGCTCTCAAATAAAACTTCATGCTTTGCATATTTTTGCTGATGCCTTCCAGGGTTGTTACAAGGATGGAACAAATGGCACCCGAGATTTCCGCTACTTTGCCGCTACATACCTCATGGTACGCATCATCTGCATGGTACATCCTTATGGTTTCAGCAAATAACACTGTGATCCTTTTGTGGCAAGGCATAACAACTTTCTTGCTTTCCATTTCAATTGCTGCAGCTCAGCCATATAAACCAAAGTGTTCCATTTATAATGCTACTGACACTGTCCTAACCTTCCTTTTAGCAGCATTGGCATTGCTAGCTGTAGGCATTATATTAACAACCTCTACTGTAAGCATAGACATTTTGGCAAAAAAAACAACCTTCACTGTGCTGTGCATTATTACTACGCTTCTGCCACTTGTGTACTTCTTCTACCTCATACTCCACTGGCTGTACTGTTATATAACATTATAAAACCAAAACAAAGGCAACTGTTGTTCAAGAAATATTCCACAGAGAAGAGCGTCACAGAACTCACTTCCTGACAGGATGGTCAACCCGGAATACTACCCCCTCTAAATGAAAATTTACAAGTATAAACACCTTCTCATAGTAGCTGAAGCAAAAAGGAACAAATGGAGTCTGTACGATGCAGTTATTACACAGTCTCATCCCAGTATCCACTCCACAGCTTTTTTTGTATGTATAGTTACTAGACTGGGAACAAGGCTAGTTATGCATAAAACAACATATTATACTTTAGCTTCATAATCCGTGCATTCTATGTTGTGTTAAGTATTGTACAGTTCATTCTTTATACAGACACATAATTTTCACTTATGCTATAGTCTACATATGTACTGGTTAAGTATGTGCAAGCATATAACTGCATATCACTCAGGTAAAATCATAATCAGATAATGCAAAATACTCTATCTGTCCAAAACATATCACAGCCCTGGGATAATATTCGATACCCAAATACACATAATGGAAGCAACAGATTTCCCCTCATAATTCGGTGTCCCAGATCAGGCGGGGTGTATATGTGTTCACAGCTCAGGTTGTGTAGCTGGTACCTCAACAGTCCCAAAACTACTCCACACAAGAGCCACACGAATATACCAAACTACAGTGATCAAGCTGTTTCAATTTCTACTTTGCAAATAATAAAACCTAGCAAAGTTCATAATATTTATGTAAACTGTCCACACATTGAGAAAAATTTACATTCAGTTTCTTACACTGCAAAATAGAAGGGTTACTTTAACCCAGATATGGGTCATCTTAGTTTTAAGTGCACATATTCTAATTGAATACTCTACACCTCCATTGCATGCTAAGACATAATTATGTGTAGCAACTGTGTGTGAGAAACATGTTGGTAGTCATGGGCAATCTTGTTGGAATGCATATTTCTAGTAACAGCTGGTTACAAAGTAAACTACATTGTGGGAGAATGAGCTAGGGAATGGAGGAGTAAAAGACACAGTCATGACCCCTACAAATCCCTAGCTCATACTCTCCCAGTCTTAGGGTGTACATTCCACCCTTATTCTTACAATACTATAGTCCATAAATATGCCTTTGATGGCCGATACACACACAGTAAGTAGACTGCACTTGTAAGCATGATAGTGAAGCTGCAACTGAGCTAACCATTGGTTAAAGTAACCCTTTAATTTTTGTAGTGTATAATACCATCAAATAAAGGGATTTGGGAAATGATAGATAATAGACTACACAAAGTTTACTTTCCCATTGACGAACACAGATAATATTCTCCGTATTGCCTACCCAGTGAACCGTGCAATACCCACTAATATTGGACAGCTACCCATCTATACTTTTGCATAAATTATATACATCAAAATGTGACAGTTTGTACAATCAACAAAATTGAATTTTTGTATATACAAAACAGAGGGACAACACTATAAAAACTAAACACTGATACATAGATTATTGCATAATATGATTATCAACGCACTGCTCTACAAGAAAGGTGAAAACAAGCAGATCTATAAGCACTGAGTGTTCAGATAAGCTTGTTTGGAACATGACAGTCCAATTAGAAATACTCGGATGTGTTTTTTATATCTAGTATAAGTACATAAAGTATTATGCAAACTGTCTACAGGTTAAGAAACCTTAGTATTGGGAGACCACCAAAGAAAACTTAAGATAAGAAGCACATCAAAGTGTACACTATTTAAATCAACATGTGATAGTTTTGCTAACAATACAATCAACGAAATAGATTTTTATGGGTGTGCTGCTTTTTTACTACCTATGCCTCGGTCTGGAATAGCTGCTAGCAGTTGCTTCTGTTCGTATGTAGGAATAATGAAGTGCATAATAGTACTGACAGTTGTTATTGCCAACCTTTTGGTAGCTTCTGAAGTCATGAGTACACCAGCCAATACAAAGATTGGAGATAAAACTGAAAAAATGCTGAGACAAAGAGAAGTCCGCTAACATGGCAAGGCAAAAGAAAGGAATTCGGTGTACCAATGGTTGCAAAGGGTGAAAGCTTCACTACAAATGCCAACACACAGTCTGTTAAAATAACATACTTCCAGTAACACTTCCTGCCCGACCTGGACCTACCCCACTGAGGATGGCTCTTGCGAGTGTGGAGATACATTAAATGAAGCCATTAAATGCAACGTCACTGCACACCGCCTGGAAATTCACAGCTTTTACTGCATGACGTATGATAATTCTACAGGAAACACAGTTTCTGGAAGTAGTACTCCATGTATACACAACAGTGTATGTTTGGTAGAATCATCCAATTTATATCAAACTCTGCCAAATAATTTGTCTCAGCTGAACACTAAAATGTGTGGATGCCTACACAGAAACTGGACAATTGTGTGGACAGTGTGAAGAGGGGTACAAACTACCTGCCTACTACTATGGTGTTGAATGTGTAGCATGCAAAAATACCAAGAACAACTGGTTGAAGTACATAACTTTAGCATATGTTCCTCTTACATTTTTTTTGTTTATCGTGTTCTGCTTTAGGATTAGTGCCTCTTCAGCTCAACTGAATGCTTTCATACTTTACAGCCAAATACTCTCTGCACCTCAATGTGTGCGCAATCTAGTGTTTCGTACAAATATACTGCATGGGTGGCATAAAATAGTGGTACAAATAGGAGCTACCTTATATGGAATTTGGAACTTGGACTTCTTCCGCACTGTATTCCCAGAGATATGCTTAGATCTCTCTTCACTCCAGGTCTTAGCTCTGGACTACACTATTGCCTTCTACCCTCTGTTGCTGATGATCATCTTTTATGTGCTTATTGAACTTCATGATTCCAACTGCAGGCCAATTGTTTACATGTGGAAACCATTCAACAGGCGCTTGTCACGTTTCAGGAGGCAATGGAATGCAAAAGCTTCAATGATTGATGCATTTGCTACTTTCCTTCTGCTTTCATATGTGAAACTCCTCTGTGTGTCAGTAGATATATTACGCCCGACGTGGGTTTATGATGTGCACGGCCAAAAAATTGAACACTTTTTGTACTACGATGCAACCATCAAATATTTCGGTGGAGAACACCTCCCTTACGCACTGATTGCCCTAGCTTAATTTTTATCCTTTTTCCATTACTATTGCTCATTCTTTACCCAATGAAATGCTTTCAGAGGTGCCTAGGTTCTCCTCGGATAAAATTACATGCTCTACATACATTCGCTGATGCCTTCCAGGGTTGTTACAAGAATGGAACAAATGGTACCCGAGACTTCCGCTACTTTGCTGCTATATACCTCATGGTACGTATCATCCTGTACATCCTTTTGGTTTCAACATATAAATATAGTGCTGCACCCCTGGTGTGGCAAGGCATAACACTTTTCTTGCTTTCTATCTCAATTGCTGCAGCTCGGCCATACAAACCAAAATATTCAATATATACTATTATTGACACTGTCCTAACTTCCCTTCTAGCTACAGTGTGATAATAGGCGTTACATTAACAACCTCTACTGTGAACACAGACTTCATGGCATTCCTTGCACTATGCTTCATTACTGGACTACTGCCACTCGTGTATTTCTTCTACCTCATACTTCACTGGCTGTACTGTTGTATAACATTATATAACCAAAACAAAGGCAACTGCTGTTCAAGAAATATTCCACAGGGAAGAGTGTCACAGAACTCACTTCCTGACAGAATGGTCAATCCGGAATACTACCCCCTCTAAATCAAAACTCACAAGTATAAGCACCTTCTCATAGTAGCTGGAGCAAATGGAGTTTGTACGATGCAGTTATTACACAGTCTCATCCCAGTATCCACTCCACAGCTTTTTTTGTATGTAGTTACTAGACTGGGAACAAGGCTAGTTATGCATAAAACAACATATACTTTAGCTTCATAATCTATGCATTCTATGTTATGTTGAGTATTGTACAGTTCATTCTTTATATAGACACTTATTTTTTATTTACACTATAGTCTACATATGTACTGGTTAAGTATATGCACATACATAATTTCATATCACTCAGGTAAAATCATATTCAGAAAATAAAAAATACTAGTATAATCTACAGGTCCAAAACTTGCCATGTCTGTTTCGTTGTTTTTTTTTGTCTGTCTGTTTGCACTTCTCACATGCGCTAATTTATGCCATTACGTTACTATGCAACTGTAGTAACTGGAAGCGCACTACAAAATTGCTGAGTCAGCACTTTCGGTGGCTGTACGAGACATGACAACCTGATCTTTCCATAGCTCTGCATTTAGCTTGGACTGACCTTCAGCTGTATGAAATACCCAGCTGGTTTTTAGATATGAAATATCAACCTTGTTTTTCACTGACTGAGGTATCATATAATGTGTAAGAACTACATTTCAACAAATATCCCCATTATATATGTATACGTCTCTTTTTAATAATATTATGTCCGAAAATTGATGCATAAGGTAAACTACCAAACCTGACAAGGTTTATCATTTGAAAAAGTACACATGGAAGAAACACATTACTACAGTTTGTATCGTTGTGCACTACTCCCAAAGATCACAAGAGCAAGGTGTATAAACAACAGGTAGATTTCCCAAAACATAAGATTAATATGTACAGAAGTACAGTTTTCAAGGTGTATAAACATCAAGTGTTTTGGGTCGAGCTTCAACAGTCTCAAAACATGAGATCACCACGTACAGAACTACAGTGTTCAATCTGTTTTAACTCCCACTTTAAAAACAGTTAAACTATACCTCAAAAAGTTTACAAAATGTAATGAAACTCCCATACACTCAGTATCAGAATCCCACCAATGATTAATTGCCTATAGGGACAGACTTTCTAGTACATATGCAATAATAATGAACTCATTGCTCTAGCCATTCTCATCCCCAATGAAATACTTTCATAGGAGCCTAGGTTCCTCTTCAATTAAATTACATGTTCTTGACTGTATTTACAGATGCCTTCCAGGGTTGCCACGTACAAGGGTGGACCCGAGACTGCTGGCACCTTACTTCCATATACCTCATTAGTCGCGTGCCCAGACGATTACGCCCTCCTGGTGAAAGAACGTCTGGTGTTCTAAACGAACTTTCTTGTCACAGACCCCACGTTTGCTGATAATAAATCTCGTTTGTGATTGGTCACTGTATATACAGTATATTATTTCAAATTTTCATTCTAATTCATCAAACTGACCAATAGTATTGAATATTTATCAAACTAACATCACAGCAACTTTACAGAAGGACTAAAAGCTGCAATCTGATTGGACCCTTTGGAATTCCAAAGGGTAAAAGTATCTGTGACAAGAAAGTTCGATTAGAACACCAGACATTCTTTTGCTGGGGGGGGAGGGGGGGGGGGGGGGCGTGAACGTCTGGGCACGAGACTAATACCTCATACTACACATTATCCTCAACAAAACATTAGGTAAGCCCGAATAGATGTGGGAGAGTATAGTACTATTCCTATTATTCATCTCAGCTCAAACCATGTATGGTGCTGCCATTGACACTGTACTGGCTTCCCTGCTAGCTGTGTGGGTATCAGGAGTAGCTATCATGTTAGCATCCTCTAATTGTAACCAATACTTCTTGGCAAGAGAATACTGGTGAGATGGTGCAAGCAGACCTATAAGCAATGACTCTTCAGATCAGCTTATTCGCAACTGAACAGTCCAATTAAAGGCATATTTAAAACATACAGGGTTAAGCTGCTTGTATTCCCTAGCAACATATTATACAAACTGCTGCCTATATGTTGAGATAACTTTCAATTCAGTAATGGGAAATCATCAAAGAGAGGTTAATATTATTATTATAAAAACTGTCACATGTTGAAATAACTCTGCATTATAAGTAGTGTACTTTTTGATATGCTTATTCACTGTTTTTTATAGCACACGGAATGAAATTCTTTTATTACCTATTCCTTGACGTGGAATAGCCAGTACACTCATTCAATGCGCAGGAGTAATGAAGTGCTTAATAGTACTGTCAGTTGTCATTGCCAACCTTTTGGCAGCTTCTGAAGTCATGAGTATGCCAAACAATACAAAGACTGGATATGAAAATGCTGAGCAAAAGAGAAGTTCACTTACACATACATGGCGGGGCAAAAGAAATGAATTCAGTGTACCAATGGCTGCAAAGGGTGAAAGTTTCACTGAAAATGCTGCAGAAAAAAGAGACTCCCGGTCAGCAGTGACATTTAATGACACTCACAATACTTCCAGTACCACGTCTTGCCCCACCTGGACCTACCCTACTGAGGATGGCACTTGCAAGTGTGGCGACACACTAAATGGAGCAATTCAATGTAATCTCTCAACACACCACCTGGCTATTTACGGCGATTATTGCATGACATATGATGATTCTACAGGAACAACAGTTGCTGGATCTACTGGTCCTTGTAAGCCTATCATTCTTGATGTGGTTAAATTCTATCATCCTCTCACACATAATTTCTCTCAGCTGAACAGTGAAATGTGTGGACCCTATCACAGAACTGGACAATTGTGTGGACAGTGTGACGAGGGGTACAAACTGCCTGTCTACTACCATGGTCATGAATGTGTGATGTGTGATAACACCAAGTACAACTGGTTAAAGTACGTAACTTTAGCATTTGTTCCACTGACATTCTTTTTATTCATAGTATTTTGCTTAAGGATTAGTGCCACATCAGCTCAACTGAATGCCTTCATACTTTTCAGCCAAGTAGTGACAGCACCTCAAGGTATGCGAATCATGTTCAGTGCTAATGTATTACATGGCTGGACTAAAACTGTTGCACATATAGGGGTTACCTTATATGGAATTTGGAACTTGGACTTCTTTCGTACTTTATTTCCAGGAATATGTATAGATTTCTCTTTTTTGCAAGTCTCAGCTCTAGATTATGCTATTGCTTTCTACCCTCTGTTGCTGATGATCATCTTTTATGTGCTCATTGAACTACATGATTCCAACTGCAGGCCAATTGTTTATATCTGGAAACCATTCAACAGGTGCTTGTCACGTTTCAGGAGGCAGTGGAATGCAAGAGCTTCAACAATAGATGCATTCGCTACATTTCTTATGCTTTCATATGTAAAGCTGCTGACTGTATCTGTTGATATATTATGCCCAACATGGGTGTATGATGTACAAGGCAACACAGTTGGACTCTACTTGTACTATGATGCAACTGTTGAGTATTTTGGCAGACAACACCTGCCTTACGCACTCATTACTCTAGCTGTAATGTTCATTTTCCTCCTTTTCCCATTACTATTGCTCATTCTTTACCCAATGAAATGCTTTCAGAGATGCCTAGGTTGTTGTCACATAAAATTACATGGTCTGCGTATATTTGCTGATGCCTTCCAGGGCTGCTACAAGGATGGCACAAACGGCACCCAAAACTGCCGATATCTCGCTGCCACATACCTTATTATACGTATCATCCTGTGCATCCTTTTTGTTTTAGCAAAACCTAGTGTGCTCCTGGTGTTGCAAGGCATAGCAATTTTCTTATTTTCTATCTCAATTGCTGCAGCTCGGCCGTACAAACCAAAATACTCCATTTACAATGCTACTGACACTGTCCTAACTCTCCTTTTAGCAGCATACACACTGTTAGTGGCAGGTACTATATTAACAACCCCTGACATAAGCACAGATTTCTTGGCAAGAGAAAACACTTTGGTTGGATTGTCTTATGTAACTGGACTACTGCCACTTGTGTACTTCTTCTACCTCATACTCCACTGGCTGTACTGTTGTATAACACTATGTAACCAAAACAAAGGCAACTATTGTTCAAAAATTATTCTACAGAGAAGAGCATCACAGAACTCACTTCCTGACAGGATGGTCAACCCGGAATACTACCCCCTCTAAATTATCACCACAAAACTCACAATTCATTTATGAGCACCTTCTCATAGCAGCTACAGCAAACAGCAGCGAATAAAGTCTATACAATGTTGTTACTACATGGGCTCTTTCCAGTATCCTTTCCACAGCTTTTTTTTTTGCATGTAGTTATAGACTAGGAACAAGGCTTGTTATATACAGAACATTAACAGTTTAGTTTTGATAACTTCATAACCATTATTTTTGTGTTAACTACTGTACAGTTCATTCTTTACCTAGATACATACTAAATATTTTTACTTACAGGGTTTTCATATAAACGCATGACTATCAATACTAGTAGATTACGTATGCCTTGGGTAACAGTGACTCCAGTAAGGGTTAAAGCCTGCATATGGTGGCTGAGAAGGACAAGCCGCAGAGGCCAGAGCCACTTTAAAGGCCGCAGTGAAGGCCGCAACGAAGGCCGCGGTGAAGGCTGCAGCAAAGGCCGCAGTGAAGGCTGCCTGACTAACTGATCACTTACTGTAATGGCCGCCATGGCCTTTGTCGTGGCCTTTATCACGGTCTTCGCCGCGGCCTTACATAAACCAGCTATATGTAGGGATAGTCTACTGTTATCCAAAAAATCCTTCCAGAATGGTCAACCCAGATCACTACTCCCTCAATGATCCCATAAGTACATGACAGATGGAAAAGCACGACAGGAGAGAATTTACCTTCTTATCACAGCAGACACAGCACATAGCATTACAATGTGTGCTATGTACTATATAATAATCACCACAGTACGAAGCTATACCACAAAATATCACGAATGTGTTACCAAAAAGAAGAGTCTCACAGGATTCCCTTTGTGACAGGATGGTCAACTCAGACCACTACTCCCTCTATGATCTGATCAGTGACAGGCAATTAAAGGTGTTAAAGCATTTAAGCTGCTTTTGATTTTCTTTTCCCCCTAGCAACCTATTACACAACTGCGTGTATGTTAAGAAAACTTTCTATTCAGTCTTGGAAAATCATCAAAGAGAGGTTAATATTACAATACAAACTGTTACAGTTGAAAAAAAAAATCCAATATAAGTAGAATACACTTAGAAGTGTTTATTGACTAATTGTTCAATAGCACAATGAAACTGTTTTTGTATGGGCATGCTTGCTATGCCTTGATGTAGAATAGCTGGTACCAGTCACTCAATACGCAGGAGTAATGAAGTGCTTAATAGTACTGTCAGTTGTCATTGCCAACCTTTTGGCAGTTATGAGCACGCCAACCAATGTAGAGATTGGATATGATAACGTTGAGCCAAAGAGAAGTTCACTTATGCAAATTTGGCAAGGCAAAAGAAAGGGATTCACTGTAGCAATGGCAGCAAAGGGTGAAAGTTTCACTGAAAATGCCAACACAAAGTCTGTTAAAGCAATACCTGCAGCAAGAAGAGACTCCCGGACAGCAGTGACATTTAATGACACTCACAATACTTCCAGTACCACGTCTTGCCCCACCTGGACCTACCCTACTGAGGACGGCTCTTGCAAGTGTGGTGATACACTAAATGGAGCAATTGTATGCAATGTCTCTTCACACTACCTGACTCTTCACAGTTATTATTGCATGACATATGATGATTCTACAGGAACCGCAGTTGCTGGATCTACTGGTCCTTGTAAGCATATCATTCCTTATATGGTGAAATCAGTTGAATTCTACCATCCTCTCACACATAATTTGTCTCAGCTGAACAGTGAAATGTGTGGACCCTATCATAGAACTGGACAATTGTGTGGACAGTGCGACAAGAGGTACAAACTACCTGCCTACTACCATGGTTATGAATGTGTGATGTGTGATAACACCAAGTACAACTGGCTTAAGTACATGACTGTAGCATTTGCTCCTCTGACATTCTTTCTATTTGTAGTATTTTGCTTTAGGATTAGTGCCACATCAGCTCAACTGAATGCCTTTGTACTTTTCAGCCAAGTAGTGACAGCACCTCAAGGTATGCGACTCATGTTCCGTGCTAATGTACTACATGGATGGACTAAAACTGTTGCACATATAGGGGTTACCTTATATGGAATTTGGAATTTGGACTTCTTTCGTACTTTATTTCCAGGGATATGCTTAGATCTCTCTTTTCTACAAGTCTCAGCTCTAGATTATGTTATTGCTTTCTACCCTCTGTTACTGATGATCATCTTATATGTGCTGATTGAACTTCATGATTCCAACTGTAGGCCAATCGTTTACATGTGGAAACCATTCAACAGGTGCTTGTCACGTTTCAGGAGGCAGTGGAATGCAAGAACTTCAACAATTGATGTCTTTGCTACTTTTCTTTTGCTTTCATATGTGAAGCTGCTGACTGTATCTGTTGATATATTATGCCCAACATGGGTGTATGATGTACAAGGCAACAAAGTTGGACTCTACTTGTACTATGATGCAACTGTTGAGTATTTTGGCAGACAACACCTGCCTTACGCACTCATTACCCTAGCTGTAATGTTCGTTTTCCTCATTTTCCCATTACTATTGCTCATTCTTTACCCAATGAAATGCTTTCAGAGGTGCCTAGGTTGTTGTCACATAAAATTACATGGTTTACGTATATTTGCTGATGCCTTCCAGGGCTGCTACAAGGATGGCACAAATGGCACCCGAGACTGCCGATATTTCGCTGCCACATACTTCATTGTACGTATCATCATATTCATCCTTTTTGTTTTAGCAAAAAGTAGTGTGTCCCTGTTGTGGCAAGGCATAGCAATTTTCTTATTTTCTATCTCAATTGCTGCAGCTCGGCCGTACAAAACAAAATACTCCATTTACAATGCTACTGACACTGTCCTAACTCTCCTTCTAGCAGCATTCACACTGTTAGTGGCAGGTAGTGCATTAACATCCTCTGCTATAAGCACAGATTTTTTGGCAAGAGAAAACACTTTGTTTGGACTGTCTATTGTAATTGCACTACTGCCACTTGTGTACTTCTTCTACCTCATACTCCACTGGCTGTACTGCTGTATAGCACTACATTACCAAAACAAAGGCAAATGTTGTTCAACAATTCTTCTACAGAGAAGAGTATCACAGAACTCACTTCCTGACAGGATGGTCAACCCGGAATACTACCCCCTCTAAATCAAAATTCACATGTATAAGCACCTTCTCATAGTAGCTGAATCAATAGGAACCAGTAGAGTCTGCTTGCAGTTAATAGACTGGGAACAAGGCCAGTTATATATAAAACATACATTGTTTAGCTTTTAATAATTGCTTCATAATCATTGCATTACTGTGCATTTTATATTGTGTTGTGTTAAGTACTTTACAGTTCATTCTTTACTTAGATACAATATTATCTGAATGTTTCCAATTACACGATACCACTAGATGCCTATATAAATACAAAGCTATCAATAGATTGTGTTTTGGGTAGCAGTGGCTCCAATAATTACTAAAATTTACACTGTATTATACAAGATGGAAAAAGAGTACTATGAGCATGAAATTCTCGGAGAATTCACAATACAATTTCTTAATCTTGGGAACACTTACATACGGAATTCCATATATTGTCTGCAAAATATGTGAGCAGTGCATCTTTTTAAGTAGTTTATATATCCTATTCAGCATTTAGCATAAACAGCAACCATACTGACAAGCCTATATTATGTAGGTGAATATAGTGCCAATTGTAAAGATAAGTAATGTTGTGGTATGAAGGATGGGTCAGAAAGTATATACTATTGGGTGAAAACTATGTCAGGCTTCTTTACTTTCACTTTCTGTAAGGAATTCTAGCCAAAATAAAAGCATACACAATTTATAGCTTGAAGACGGCAACCATATAACTGCCAGATATACCATGCTTTGTGAGAGCCCCATAAAACCCATATAAACCATGGAAGGCTTACTACAACTCCCCCTTGAAAATATGTTGCAAGATAGAGACAGCAATCTTCCAGAGACCAGTCACTTTTCCGTAGCTTCTCCAGCAGCATTTATATGTATGTATGTTCCCGGACTAGTTGTTATTTTCATGACAGGCTCACAACCCGTTTCACCCTGCCCAAGCCAAGATTCACCCACTTCTATTCACCCACTATACTCTAAACTTGGTAGTGTGATTACCCCGATGAATACGGGTAAAGTAAGTGTGTATATTGCGTGAGATAGCAGAAATTCTCCATTTGCAGCAGTATATGTGGATACCTAATTATCAAGCAAACTGCACATTGTGGTTACTTCCCTGTTATAATTTCTATCACTACATTATTATCACAACCAATAGTCACACATTTTGTAAAAAGTCGGTATATGTGGTGAAAGGCAAAATAATCATAGCTATATTACTGTCCTGCAA
This sequence comes from Phakellia ventilabrum, assembly GCA_963921505.1. Taxonomy (NCBI): domain Eukaryota; kingdom Metazoa; phylum Porifera; class Demospongiae; order Axinellida; family Axinellidae; genus Phakellia; species Phakellia ventilabrum. The sequence continues at coordinate 1,348,217 of OY997386.1, read as the reverse complement.
ACAGTTTGCTCTACTCCCAAAAATTGAAAGAGTAAACAATAGGTGCTTGGGTTAAGCTTGAACAGTCCCAAAGCATGAGATATCCACGTGTATAGAGCTACAGTGCTCAAACTCCCACTTTAAAACAATTGACTGTATTACAAAAAACAGTTCATTAAATTTGACTGAGTATTATGCAAACTCTTCTATTCAGCCAACAAAACAGCATGTTAAAGTTACCACAACATGTGGCAGTGTTGTGTATATTAATCACTGATGTTAATAACATAAAACATCTATTTAATATAGGGATAGTTTATCATTATCAAAGAATTGATCTGTAGTAGTTATTTCATAGCAACACTTAGCTACTACTGTCTACGCAGATGATTCCGAAGTACATTTCAAAGCTGTCGGTTGTATATTTGCGACCCTTATGGCAGCATCTATAGTCATGAGTGCTCAATCCAATACAAAAAGTGAATATGAACTGGAAAGAAATGTTCAATTGAAGAGCAGCTCACTTGCACACACATGGCCAGAGAAAGAATCAGATGTCATGAAGGATCATAATATGACTACAACACAAACTCTACCAAAGCAGAAAGTTACCTCTCTCTCTCAATACCAACAAACAGAGACAGCATTTTCAGTAATGCTTCCTGTCCAACCTGGACCTACCCCACCGAGGATGGCTTTTGCAAATGCGGAGATATGCTAAATGGGGTAATTCGATGCAAACTAAATGTCTCTTTGCACTATCTGGCAATTCACAACTATTATCGTATGACACATGACAGTTCCACAGAAGAAACAACTGCTGGTGCTTGTTCATATACATTAAATCCATCTGATGTATATTATCCCCTCCCACAAGCTGCATCTCAGCTGAACAGTAAAATGTGTGGATGCCTTCATAGAACTAGACAACTGTGTGGACAGTGTGAAGAGAAATATAGACAACCTGCCTACCACTATAGCTATGAATGTGTAATATATGATAACAACTGGTTAAACTACATTACTTTAGCATTTGCTCCTCTAACGTTCTTTCTCTTCATAGTGTTTTGCTTTAGAATTAGTGCCACTTCAGCTCAACTGAATGCCTTCGTATACTGTAGCCAAATACCTTCAGCACCTGCATGTGTGCGGGGCATTCTCACTGGAAATGTACTACACGGCTGGTCTAAACTTGTTGCACATATAGAAATGACCTCATATGGAATTTATATATATGTGTTGCGTGCACAAAATCGCACACCAACACACACATTTACGCACATGTATGCATGCACGAAAGAGGACTAAAGTATGAGGTTTAAATACATAGAAGGGCATACACTGTGTCTGCATTTTCACATGTTTATTCTGAGTTGGAAATGTCCTCATGCTTCGCTGGCTTCCTGACAGGATGGTCAACCCGGATCACTACTCCCTCTATGGCTTGGTTGGTACATGACTGAAAATAACATGACAGGAAGAGAAATTGAACAGACACAGAAAATAGGAAAGCTTCTAAGTGTGCCAGTGTATGGAAATAGTTTATATATGTACGTAATCTTGGATTTTGAATTAAAATATTACTCTGGCGTAGCTTTGACTGACTTTCAAGTTGCCAAACATTTGTACAATGGTATGTATGTATATAGGGTAACAGAGTGTTGCCACTGTTCGATACTTTTTAACTTGCTGTGTTGTTGCACTACACTGAATGGGAAATAACATACAAAGAAAGAAAGAAGTGCTTTGCAGGACTCCTTTTCTTAGCAACAAAATGGTCAATCCCATTTGCCACACAGAGAATCTGTCTATAACCTGGGAGAAAGTGTCGCATTGATGGTATAAAGCCTTTCTTTCAGCAGCCAGAACATATACTACTTACAGCTCTCTACAAAAAATATATAATGAGCATTGATATTATAAACATTGCTTGAATCCATGGGTGGTGGCAGAATGCTAGTATGTTTAGAAATGTGACGTATAGGGGAAGGGCCAAATCTGCCTACATTTAACTTATCAGTAGTTCAGAATGTGAAAAGATACCATATACCATTTGGTCGAAGAAACACATACACAGGGTACATATACTTCACATCACTGTGCTCTACTCCCCCCCCACCTAAAAAAATGATCAGGCAAGTGTATCAACACCATACCCATTGTTCAGGTTGAGCTCCAGCAGTCTCAAAACATAAGATCCACATTTACAGATCCATATTTTTCTCCATGGCTACAAGATATAAATGTGGGTGAGAAAGGCCTGGGTACAAGGCCATAGTTCCAGGCTGCCCAAGTCCAACTTTACAATAACCCCTAAACATTTTGACCCAGTGTTGTGTGAAAACTGATACATTTTGGGAAAATTTCCTGTTTTTAGCCAAATGATCTCAGTACCTCATGCAAGGATACATGGACCTTTGGATATGCTATGTGATACATTTGATGAGAAAAACACATGAATGTTATAATGTACTGTTATTATATCTCTAGCAAAGTTCATTAAGCATTATGCAAACTGCTAAATGTTGACAAACCTGATATTCAGCACGTTTCAGGAGGCAATGGAATGCAAAAGCTTCAACGATTGATGCATTTGCTACTTTTCTTCTGCTTTCATGTGTGAAGCTCCTCTGTGTGTCAGTGGATATATTACGCCCGACGTGGGTTTATGATGTGCACGGCCAAAAAGTTGAACACTTTTTGTACTACGATGCAACCATCAAATATTTCGGTGGAGAACACCTCCCTTACGCACGATTGCCCTAGTAGTTCTCTTAATTTTTATCCTTTTTCCATTACTATTGCTCATTCTTTACCCAATGAAATGCTTTCAGAGGTGCCTAGGTTCTCCTCAAATAAAATCACATGCTCTACATACATTTGCAGATGCTTTCCAGGGTTGTTACAAGAATGGAACAAATGGCACCCGAGACTTCCGCTACTTTGCTGCTATATACCTCATGGTACGTATCATCCTGTACATCCTTTTGGTTTCAACATATAAATATAGTGCTGCACCCCTGGTGTGGCAAGGCATAACACTTTTCTTGCTTTCTATCTCAATTGCTGTAGCTCGGCCATACAAACCAAAATATTCAATATATAATATTATTGACACTGTCCTAACTTCCCTTCTAGCTACATTTGTGATGGTAATAATAGGCGTTACATTAACAACCTCTACTGTAAACACAGACTTCATGGCATTCCTTGCACTATGCTTCATTACTGGACTACTGCCACTTGTGTACTTCTTCTACCTCATACTTCACTGGCTGTACTGTTGTATAACATTATATAACCAAAACAAAGGCAATCGTTGTTCAAGAAATATTCTACAGAGAAGAGCATCACAGAACTCACTTCCTGACAAGATGGTCAACCCAGAATACTACCCCCTCTAAATCAAAACTCACAAGTATAAGCGCCTTCTCATAGTAGCTGGAGCAAATAGGAACAAATGGAGTTTGTACTATGCAGTTTTTACACAGCCTCGTCCCAGTATCCACTCCACAGCTTTCTTTGTATGTACGTAGTTACTAGACTGGGAACAAGGCTAGTTATGCATAAAACAAGCATACTTTAGCTTCATAATCTGTGCATTCTATGTTGTGTCGAGTATTGTACAGTTCATTCTTTATATAGACACATAATTTTTATTTACACTATAGTCTACATATGTAATGGTTAAGTATATGCACATACATAATTTCATATCACTCAGGTAAAATCATATTCAGAAAATAAAAAATACTAGTATAATCTACAGGTCCAAAACTTGCCATGTCTGTTTCGTTGTTTTTTTGTCTGTCTGTTTGCACTTCTCACATGTGCTAATTTATGCCATTACGTTACTATGCAACTGTAGTAACTGGAAGCGCACTACAAAATTGCTGAGTCAGCACTTTCGGTGGCTGTGCGAGACATGACAACCTGATCTTTCCATAGCTCTGCATTTAGCTTGGACTGACCTTCAGCTGTATGAAATACCCAGCTGGTTTTTAGATATGAAATATCAACCTTGTTTTTCACTGACTGAGGTATCATATAATGTGTAAGAACTACATTTCAACAAATATCCCCATTATATATGTATACGTCTCTTTTTAATAATATTATGTCCGAAAATTGATGCATAAGGTAAACTACCAAACCTGACAAGGTTTATCATTTGAAAAAGTACACATGGAAGAAACACATTACTACAGTTTGTATCGTTGTGCACTACTCCCAAAGATCACAAGAGCAAGGTGTATAAATAACAGGTAGATTTCCCAAAACATAAGATTAATATGTACAGAAGTACAGTTTTCAAGGTGTATAAACATCAAGTGTTTTGGGTCGAGCTTCAACAGTCCCAAAACATGAGATCACCATGTACAGAACTACAGTGTTCAATCTGTTTTAACTCCCACTTTAAAAACAGTTAAACTATACCTCAAAAAGTTTACAAAATGTAATGCAAACTCCCATACATTCAGCATCAGAATCCCACCAATGATTAATTGCCTATAGGGACAGACTTTCTAGTACATATGCAATAATAATGAACTCATTGCTCTAGCCGTTCTCATCCCCAATGAAATACTTTCATAGGAGCCTAGGTTCCTCTTCAATTAATATTACATGTTCTTGACTATATTTACAGATGCCTTCCAGGGTTGCCACGTACAAGGGTGGACCCGAGACTGCTGGCACCTTACTTCCATATACCTCATTAGTCGTGAGCCCAGACGATTACGCCCTCCTGGTGAAAGAACATCTGGTGTTCTAAACAAACTTTCTTGTCACAGACCCCACGTTTGCTGATAATAAATCTCGTTTGTGATTGGTCACTGTATATACAGTATATTATTTCAAATTTCATTCTAATTCATCAAACTGACCAATAGTATTGAATATTTATCAAACTAACATCACAGCAACTTTACGGAAGGACTAAAAGCTGCAATCTGATTGGACCCTTTGGAATTCCAAAGGGGAAAAGTATCTGTGACAAGAAAGTTCGATTAGAACACCAGACATTCTTTTGCTGGGGGGGGGGGGGGGGGGGGGCGTGAACGTCTGGGCACGAGACTAATACCTCATACTACACATTATTCTCAACAAAACATTAGGTAAGCCCGAATAGATGTGGGAGAGTACAGTACTATTCCTATTATTCATCTCAGCTCAAACCACGTATGGTGCTGCCATTGACACTGTACTGGCTGCCATTGACACTGTACTGGCTTCCCTGCTAGCTGTGTGGGTATCAGGAGTAGCTATCATGTTAGCATCCTCTAATTGTAACCAATACTTCTTGGCAAGAGAATACTGGTGAGATGGTGCAAGCAGACCTATAAGCAATGACTCTTCAGATCAGCTTATTCGCAACTGAACAGTCCAATTAAAGGCATATTTAAAACATACAGGGTCAAGCTGCTTGTATTCCCTAGCAACTTATTATACTAACTGCTGCCTATATGTTGAGATAACTTTCAATTCAGTAACGGGAAATTATCAAAGAGAGGTTAATATTATTATTATAAAAACTGTCACATGTTGAAATAACTCTGCATTATAAGCAGTGTACTTTTTGATATGCTTATTCACTGTTTTTTATAGCACACGGAATGAAATTCTTTTATTACCTATTCCTTGACGTGGAATAGCCAGTACACTCATTCAATGCGCAGGAGTAATGAAGTGCTTAATAGTACTGTCAGTTGTCATTGCCAACCTTTTGGCAGCTTCTGAAGTCATGAGTATGCCAAACAATACAAAGACTGGATATGAAAATGCTGAGCAAAAGAGAAGTTCACTTACACATACATGGCGGGGCAAAAGAAATGAATTCAGTGTACCAATGGCTGCAAAGGGTGAAAGTTTCACTGAAAATGCTGCAGAAAAAAGAGACTCCCGGTCAGCAGTGACATTTAATAACACTCACAATACTTCCAGTACCACGTCTTGCCCCACCTGGACCTACCCTACTGAGGATGGCACTTGCAAGTGTGGCGACACACTAAATGGAGCAATTCAATGTAATCTCTCAACACACCACCTGGCTATTTACGGCGATTATTGCATGACATATGATGATTCTACAGGAACAACAGTTGCTGGATCTACTGGTCCTTGTAAGCCTATCATTCTTGATATGGTTAAATTCTATCATCCTCTCACACATAATTTCTCTCAGCTGAACAGTGAAATGTGTGGACCCTATCACAGAACTGGACAATTGTGTGGACAGTGTGACGAGGGGTACAAACTGCCTGTCTACTACCATGGTCATGAATGTGTGATGTGTGATAACACCAAGTACAACTGGTTAAAGTACGTAACTTTAGCATTTGTTCCACTGACATTCTTTCTATTCATAGTATTTTGCTTTAGGATTAGTGCCACTTCAGCTAAACTGAATTCCTTTGTTCTTTTCAGCCAAGTAGTGACAGCACCTCAAGGTATGCGACTCATGTTCCATGCAAATGTATTACATGGCTGGACTAAAACTGTTGCACATATAGGGGTTACCTTATATGGAATTTGGAACTTGGACTTCTTTCGTACTTTATTTCCAGGAATATGTATAGATTTCTCTTTTTTGCAAGTCTCAGCTCTAGATTATGCTATTGCTTTCTACCCTCTGTTGCTGATGATCATCTTTTATGTGCTCATTGAACTACATGATTCCAACTGCAGGCCAATTGTTTATATCTGGAAACCATTCAATAGGTGCTTGTCACGTTTCAGGAGGCAGTGGAATGCAAGAGCTTCAACAATAGATGCATTCGCTACATTTCTTATGCTTTCATATGTAAAGCTGCTGACTGTATCTGTTGATATATTATGCCCAACATGGGTGTATGATGTACATGGCAACAAAGTTGGACTCTACTTGTACTATGATGCAACTGTTGAGTATTTTGGCAGACAACACCTGCCTTACGCACTCATTACTCTAGCTGTAATGTTCATTTTCCTCCTTTTCCCATTACTATTGCTCATTCTTTACCCAATGAAATGCTTTCAGAGATGCCTAGGTTGTTGTCACATAAAATTACATGGTCTGCGTATATTTGCTGATGCCTTCCAGGGCTGCTACAAGGATGGCACAAACGGCACCCAAAACTGCCGATATCTCGCTGCCACATACCTTATTATACGTATCATCCTGTACATCCTTTTTGTTTCAGCAAAATGTGGTGTGTTCCTGGTGTTGCAAGGCATAGCAATTTTCTTATTTTCTATCTCAATTGCTGCAGCTCGGCCGTACAAACCAAAATACTCCATTTACAATGCTACTGACACTGTCCTAACTCTCCTTTTAGCAGCATACACACTGTTAGTGGCAGGTACTATATTAACAACCCCTGAAATAAGCACAGATTTCTTGGCAAGAGAAAACACTTTGCTTGGATTGTCTGCTGTAACTGCACTACTGCCACTTGTTTACTTCTTCTACCTCATACTTCACTGGCTGTACTGCTGTGTAGCACTATGTAACCAAAACAAAGGTAACTATTGTTCAAAAATTATTATACAGAGAAGAGCATCACAGAACTCACTTCCTGACAGGATGGTCAACCCGGAATACTACCCCCTCTAAATTATCACCACAAAACTCACAATTCATTTATGAGCACCTTCTCATAGCAGCTACAGCAAACAGCAGCGAATAAAGTCTATACAATGTTGTTACTACATGGGCTCTTTCCAGTATCCTTTCCACAGCTTTTTTTTTTGCATGTAGTTATAGACTAGGAACAAGGCTTGTTATATACAGAACATTAACAGTTTAGTTATGATAACTTCATAACCATTATTTTTGTGTTAACTACTGTACAGTTCATTCTTTACCTAGATACATACTAAATATTTTTACTTACAGGGTTTTCATATAAACGCATGACTATCAGTACTAGTAGATTACGTATGCCTTGGGTAACAGTGACTCCAGTAAGGGTTAAAGCCTGCATATGGTGGCTGAGAAGGACAAGCCGCAGAGGCCAGAGCCACTTTAAAGGCCGCAGTGAAGGCCGCAACGAAGGCCGCGGTGAAGGCTGCAGCAAAGGCCGCAGTGAAGGCTGCCTGACTAACTGATCACTTACTGTAATGGCCGCCATGGCCTTTGTCGTGGCCTTTATCACGGTCTTCGCTGCGGCCTTACATAAACCAGCTATATGTAGGGATAGTCTACTGTTATCCTTCCAGAATGGTCAACCCAGATCACTACTCCCTCAATGATCCCATACAGATGGAAAAGCACGACAGGAGAAAATTTACCTTCTTATCACAGCAGACACAGCACATAGCATTACAATGTGTGCTATGTACTTTATAATAATCACCACAGTACGAAGCTATACCACAAAATATCACGAATGTGTTGCCAAAAAGAAGAGTCTCACAGGATTCCCTTCGTGACAGGATGGTCAACCCAGACCACTACTCCCTCTATGATCTGATCAGTGACAGGTAATTAAAGGTGTTAAAGCATTTAAGCTGCTTTTGATTTTCTTTTTCCCCCAGCAACATATTACACAACTGCGTGTATGTTAAGAAAACTTTCTATTCAGTCTTGGAAAATCATTTAATATTACTATACAAACTGTTACAGTTGAAAAAAAATTCCAATATAAGTATATATATATAGAATACACTTAGAAGTGGTTATTGACTAATCCTTCAATAGCACAATGAAACTGTTTTTGTATGGGCATGCTTGCTATGTCTTGATGTAGAATAGCTGGTACCAGTCACTCAATACGCAGGAGTAATGAAGTGCTTAATAGTACTGTCAGTTGTCATTGCCAACCTTTTGGCAGTTATGAGCACGCCAACCAATGTAGAGATTGGATATGATAACGTTGAGCCAAAGAGAAGTTCACTTATGCAGATTTGGCAAGGCAAAGAAAGGGATTCACTGTAGCAATGGCTGCAAAGGGTGAAAGTTTCACTGAAAATGCCAACACAAAGTCTGTTACAGCAATACCTGGAGCAAGAAGAGACTCCCGATCAGTAGTGACATTTAATGACACTCACAATACTTCCAGTACCACGTCTTGCCCCACCTGGACCTACCCTACTGAGGACGGCTCTTGCAAGTGTGGTGACACACTAAATGGAGCAATTGTATGCAATGTCTCTTCACACTACCTGACTCTTCACAGTTATTATTGCATGACATATGATGATTCTACAGGAACCGCAGTTGCTGGATCTACTGGTCCTTGTAAGCATATCATTCCTTATATGGTAAAATCAGTTGAATTCTACCATCCTCTCACACATAATTTGTCTCAGCTGAACAGTGAAATGTGTGGACCCTATCATAGAACTGGACAATTGTGTGGACATTGTGACAAGAGGTACAAACTGCCTGCCTACTACCATGGTTATGAATGTGTGATGTGTGATAACACCAAGTACAACTGGCTTAAGTACATGACTGTAGCATTTGCTCCTCTGACATTCTTTCTATTTGTAGTATTTTGCTTTAGGATTAGTGCCACATCAGCTCAACTGAATGCCTTCATACTTTTCAGCCAAATAGTGACAGCACCTCAAGGTATGCGACTCATGTTCCGTGCTAATGTACTACATGGATGGACTAAACCTGTTGCACATATAGGGGTTACATTATACGGAATTTGGAACTTGGACTTCTTTCGTACTTTATTTCCAGGGATATGCTTAGATCTCTCTTTTCTACAAGTCTCAGCTCTAGATTATGTTATTGCTTTCTACCCTCTGTTACTGATGATCGTCTTATATGTGCTGATTGAACTCCATGATTCCAACTGTAGGCCAATCGTTTACATGTGGAAACCATTCAACAGATGCTTGTCACGTTTCAGGAGGCAGTGGAATGCAAGGGCTTCAACAATTGATGCATTCGCTACATTTCTTTTGCTTTCATATGTAAAGCTGCTGACTATATCTGTTGATATGTTATGCCCAACATGGGTGTATGATGTACAAGGCAACACAGTTGGACTCTACTTGTACTATGATGCAACTGTTGAGTATTTTGGCAGACAACACCTGCCTTACGCACTCATTACCCTAGCTGTAATGTTCGTTTTCCTCATTTTCCCATTACTATTGCTCATTCTTTACCCAATGAAATGCATTCAGAGATGCCTAGGTTGTTGTCACATAAAATTACATGGTTTACGTATATTTGCTGATGCCTTCCAGGGCTGCTACAAGGATGGCACAAATGGCACCCGAGACTGCCGATATTTCGCTGCCACATACTTCATTGTACGTATCATCATATTCATCCTTTTTGTTTTAGCAAAAAGTAGTGTGTTCCTGTTGTGGCAAGGCATAGCAATTTTCTTATTTTCTATCTCAATTGCTGCAGCTCGGCCGTATAAACCAAAATACTCCATTTACAATGCTACTGACACTGTCCTAACTCTCCTTTTAGCAGCATTCACACTGTTAGTGGCAGGTAGTGCATTAACATCCTCTGCTATAAGCACAGATTTTTTGGCAAGAGAAAGCACTTTGTTTGGACTGTCTATTGTAACTGCACTACTGCCACTTGTGTACTTCTTCTACCTCATACTTCACTGGCTGTACTGTTGTGTAGCACTACATTACCAAAACAAAGGCAAATGTTGTTCAACAATTCTTCTACAGAGAAGAGCGTCACAGAACTCACTTCCTGACAGGATGGTCAACCCGGAATACTACCCCCTCTAAATCAAAATTCACATGTATAAGCACCTTCTCATAGTAGCTGAATCAATAGGAACCAGTAGAGTCTGCTTGCAGTTAATAGACTGGGAACAAGGCCAGTTATATATAAAACATACATTGTTTAGCTTTTAATAATTGCTTCATAATCATTGCATTATATATTGTGTTGTGTTAAGTACTGTACAGTTCATTCTTTACTTAGATACAATATTATCTGAATGTTTCCAATTACACGATACCACTAGATGCCTATATAAATACAAAGCTATCAGTAGATTGTGTCTTGGGCAGCAGTGGCTGGAATAAGAGTACTATGAGCATGAAATTCTCGGAGAATTCACAATACAATTTCTTAATCTTGGGAACACTTACATACGGAATTCCATATATTGTCTGTAAAATATGTGAGCAGTGCATTTTTTTAAGTAGTTTATATATCCTATTCAGCATTTAGCATAAACAGCAACCATACTGACAAGCCTATGTAGGTGATTATAGTGCCAATTGTAAAGATAAGTAATGTTGTGGTATGAAGGAGGGGTCAGAAAGTTTATACTATTGCCCAATGGGTAAAAACTATGTCAGGCTTCTTTACTTTCACTTTCTGTAAGGAATTCTAGCCAAAATAAAAGCATACACAATTTATAGTTTGAAGACGGCAACCATATAACCGCCAGATATACCATGCTTTGTGAGAGCCCCATAAAACCCATATAAACCACGGAAGGCTTACTACAACTCCCCCTTGAAAATATGTTGCAAGATAGAGACAGCAATCTTCCAGAGACCAGTCACTTTTCCAAGCCAAGATTCACCCACTTCTATTCACCCACAATACTCTAAACTTGGTAGTGTGATTACCCCGATGAATACGGGTAAAGTAAGTGTGTATATTGCGTGAGATAGCAGAAATTCTCCATTTGCAGCAGTATAATTATGTGGATACCTAATTATCAAGCAAGCTGCACATTGTGGTTACTTCCCTGTTATAATTTCTATCACTACATTATTATCACAACCAATAGTCACACATTTTGTAAAAAGTCGGTATATGTGGTGAAAGGCAAAATAATCATAGCTGTATTACTGTCCTGCAAACAGTTTGCTCTACTCCCAAAAATTGAAAGAGTAAACAATAGGTGCTTGGGTTAAGCTTGAACAGTCCCAAAGCATGAGATATCCACGTGTATAGAGCTACAGTGCTCAAACTCCCACTTTAAAACAATTGACTGTATTACAAAAACAGTTCATAAAATTTGACTGAGTATTATGCAAACTCTTGTACTCAGCCAACAAAACAGCATGTTAAAGTTACCACAACATGTGGCAGTGTTGTGTATATTAATCACTGATGTTAATAACATAAAACATCTATTTAATATAGGGATAGTTTATCATTATCAAAGAATTGATCTGTAGTAGTTATTTCATAGCAACACTTAGCTACTACTGTCTACGCAGATGATTCCGAAGTACATTTCAAAGCTGTCGGTTGTATATTTGCGACCCTTATGGCAGCATCTATAGTCATGAGTGCTCAATCCAATACAAAAAGTGAATATGAACTGGAAAGAAATGTTCAATTGAAGAGCAGCTCACTTGCACACACATGGCCAGAGAAAGAATCAGATGTCATGAAGGATCATAATATGACTACAACACAAACTCTACCAAAGTAGCAGTTCCAGAAAGTTACCTCTCTCTCTCAATACCAACAAACAGAGACAGCATTTTCAGTAATGCTTCCTGTCCAACCTAGACCTACCCCACCGAGGATGGCTTTTGCAAATGCGGAGATATGCTAAATGGGGTAATTCGATGCAAACTAAATGTCTCTTTGCACTATCTGGCAATTCACAACTATTATTGTATGACACATGACAATTCCACAGAAGAAACACTTGCTGGTGCTTGTTCATATACATTAAATCCATCTGATGCATATTATCCCCTCCCACAAGCTGCATCTCAGCTGAACACTAAAATGTGTGGATGCCTTCATAGAACTGGACAACTGTGTGGACAGTGTGAAGAGAAATATAGACGACCTGCCTACCACTATAGCTATGAATGTGTAATATATGATAACAGCAAGTACAACTGGTTAAAGTACATTACTTTAGCATTTGCTCCTCTAACATTCTTTCTAATCATAGTGTTTTGCTTTAGAATTAGTGCCAATTGAATGCCTTCGTATATTGTAGCCAAATACTTTCAGCACCTGCATGTGTGCGGGGCATTCTCACTGGAAATGTACTACACGGCTGGTCTAAACTTGTTGCACATATAGAAATGACCTCATATGGAATTTGGAACTTGGACTTCTTCCGAACATTATTCCCAGAAATATGCTTGGATCTTTCTTCCCTCCAGGTCTTAGCACTGGATTATGCTATTGCCTTCTACCCTCTGTTGCTGATGATCATCTTTTATGTGCTAATTGAACTTCATGATTCCAACTGCAGGCCAATTGTTTACATGTGGAAACCATTCAACAGGTGCTTGTCACGTTTCAGGAGGCAGTGGAATGCAAGAGCTTCAACAATTGATGTCTTTGCTACTTTTCTTCTGCTGTCGTATATGAAGCTGCTCTGTGTCTCAGTTCATATACTACGCCCAACACAGGTTTATAATGTACACGGTAACAAAATTGGACTCTATTTGTACTATGATGCAACTGTCAAATATCTTGGTGGAGAGCACCTCCCCTATGCACTCATTGCTGTAGCTGTTCTCCTCATTTTCATCCTTTTCCCATTACTATTGCTTATAATTTATCCAATGAAATGTTTTCAGAGGTGCCTAGGTCACATTCGAATACAATTCCTTGCTCTGCATATTTTTGCTGATGCCTTCCAGGGCTGTTACAAAGATGGAACAAATGGCACTCGAGACTTCCGTTATTTCGCTGCCACATATCTCATGGTACGCACCATCTTTTACGTCATTTATGTTTCCACAAAAAGTTTCATAAGCTTAATGTGGCAAAGCATAGTCATTTTCGTATTTTCCATGTCAATTGCTGTAGCTCGGCCGTATAAAATATAATATTCCATTTATAATGTTATCGACACCGCACTGACATTCCTGCTAGCTCTGTGGATGACATCAAGAGTAGGCATCATGTTAACAACCTCTATCGTAACCTTAGACTTCTTGGCAAGAAAACACACTTTGCTTGGATTGTTCTTTATTACTGGACTATTGCCACATGTGTACTTCTTCTACCTCATATTTCACTGGCTGTATCGTCGTATAACACCACGCAACAAATGTTGTTCAAGAATCTTTTCACAAAAGAGAACCTCACGTGACTCCCTTCCAGACAGGTTGGTCAACCCAGACCACTACTCCCTCTACAATGAAGTCAGTGCATGACAAAAGGAAAAACTGTCAGAAGAAGATAATATGAATATCTTACTACAGCAGACACACCAAACATAGTCTTACAATGTGTGTTAACTGTGCAGCATACATACATGGTATACACGTACACTTTTGTTTGTAAATGTAGAAATTTTTTGGATGAACCCACTAACAGTATCTTAGAGTAATAACATGATTACCTGTACTCTCTTTGTAGAGTTCGAATGTGGTTTCAACAGCTTCCACCACAAGAAAAAAACACTCAATGAATGATTACCAGTTTACAGTCCATATATGTACTTAGCACAAGCACAAACCACACTACTAATTACATGTAACAGTGTTGGTGATTATAACTATTTACAGAAGGCAATTTACGAAAAATAATTGTAGATTTATTGTGTAAGAATTACAAACTTTCCAGCGCCATGGTATGCAGATTGGCCTTTAGGCAGGTATGCTTTCTCATGTAGCCATGGATCGCCATTGGTGAGTGGAGAGATGTGCTATGCAACTTGAATTCCTCAATGATATATGCCACCTGCCTGTAGGATTCAAAACTTACTATACTTCCACAGAATTTTCTTTGTATATACACTCCCAAGTATATATGCACGGAAATTGATGTGAAAGGTGAAGGACTAAACTTGATAAAGTTTATCATTTGAAAAAGTACACGTGGAAGAAACACATCACTATACAGGGTCTGTAGTTTGCAAGATCGCAAGAACAAGGTGTATAAACATCAGGTGTTTGGATCGAGCTTCAATAGTGCCAAAACCTGATATCCATGTACAGAACTACAGTGTTCAAGATGTATAAACATCAGGTGTTTGGGTTGAGTTTTGACAGTCCCACATGAGATCAACATGTATTGAAAACTACAGCGTGTGAGCAGCATCAGCTCCCACTTTAAAAGCAACTGACTATACCCTCCTCAACAAGTTTCATAACACTTGCAGTAGTATTATGTAAATTGTCACATGTTATGAAAACTTCATAATCAGCATCGAGTCCCGACTAAAGATAGTTACGAGTTTATCAACATGTGAAGTTTGCTCCGCAGTTAATAACATCACCTAGGGATATATTCTCTACTACAATCTAAGATCTGTAGTAGCTACGCATGTATCACTGTAACAGCTATAATAGCACTTATGCAGGAATAATGGAGTACACAATAGTACTGTTAATTGTAATTGCAACCCTTTCAGCAGCTTTTAAAGTCATGAGTGCTTCGGCAATTGAATATGAAATCAAAGCAATTGTCCACGCAAAGAGGAGTCAACAAATATGGTCAGAGAAAGAACTGAATACAGTGGCAGCCATAAAGGACCATAAAATGGCTACCGGCACAGCTAAAAACTCCATCTCCACACCAGCCAATGGTAGTATTCCCAGTAACATTTCCTGCCCCACCTGGACCTACCCCACTGAGAGTGGCTCTTGTGAGTGTGGAGATACACTGAATGGAGCAATTCAATGCAATGACCCTTCATTTCAGCTGACAATATACGGCTTTTTTTGCATGACATTTGATAATTCAACAGGAAACACAGTTTCTGGGCGTGCTGGCCCTTGTATGTACAACTGTACGTATATTATAGAAACACCATCTGATTTCTTTCATTCCCTCCCACGTGCTCCATCTCAGCTGAACACTGAAATGTGCGGCTGCCTACACAGAACTGGGCAACTGTGTGGACAGTGTGAAGAGGGGTACAAACAACCTGCCTACTTCTACAGCTATAAATGTGTGACATGTGATAACACTAAGTACAACTGGTTGAAGTACATTACTTTAGCATTTGCTCCTCTAACATTCTTTCTAATCATAGTGTTTTGCTTTAGGATTAGTGCCACTTCAGCTCAACTGAATGGCTTCATCTTCTTTAGCCAAATAATCTCAGCACCTGTCAGCATGCGAGAACTCTTTAACGTTAATATACTAAACGGCGAGTTAAAAACAGTAGCACAAATAGGAGCTACCTTATATGGAATTTGGAACTTGGATTTCTTCCGCACTGTATTTCCAGGGATATGCTTAGATCTCTCTTATTTACAAATCTTAATGCTAGACTATGCTATTGCCTTCTACCCTCTGTTGCTGATGATCATCCTATATGTGCTCATAGAACTTCATGATTCCAACTGCAGGCCAATTGTTTACATTTGGAAACCATTCAACAGGTGCTTGTCACGTTTCAGGAGGCAGTGGAATGCAAGAGCTTCAACAATTGATGCATTTGCTACTTTTCTTCTGCTTTCATATGTGAAAGTACTCAGTGTATCGGTTGATATATTATGCCCAACATGGGTTTATGATGTACAAGGCAACAACGTTGGACTCTACTTGTACTATGATGCAACCGTCAGGTATTTTGGTAGAGAACACCTCCCTTATGCACTTATTACTGTAGTCGTTTTGTTCACCTTCATCCTTTTCCCATTACTATTACTCATTCTTTACCCAATGAAATGCTTTCAGAGATGCCTAGGTTGCTCTCCAATTAAATTACATGCTGTGCACACATTTGCCGATGCCTTCCAGGGTTGTTATAAAGATGGAACAAGTGGCACCCGAGACTTCCGTTACTTTGCTGCCACATACCTCATGGTACGTATCATCTTATACATCATTTCTGTTACCGTAGAAAGTCTGGTGCACCTGATGTGGCATAGTGTAGTGCTTTTCATATTCTCCATCATAATTGCCGCAGCTCGGCCGTACAAACCGAAATATTCCGTCTACAGTGCTGTTGACACTGTACTGGCTCTCCTGCTAGTTCTATGGATTTTGTCAATAACAGGTGTATCACTAACAAGCTTTATTGCAAATACAGATTTCTTGGCAAGAAAAAACACTTTGTATGGACTGTGCTTTATTACTGGACTACTGCCACTTGTGTACTTCTTCTATCTCATTCTTCACTGGCTGTACTGTTGTATAATACCACGCAACAACTGCTTTTCAAAACCTTTCTCACAAAGAAGAGCCTTACAGGATTCCCTTCCTGACAGGATGGTCAACCCAGACCACTACTCCCTCTACGATCCGGTCAGCGACATGATAGATGAAAATGCGTGATAGGAGAGAATTTTAACTTTTTACCAGCAGAGACAGCATATACGTAGCTTACCATGTGTGTTGTGTACTTCAATATTATCTTTTATATCACTAATATTGGCATAGTATGGCATGCATAATACAAGTCACACAAAATTACTGATTTGGGTATCTTATGTGTCTGGTATGTATGTTAAGACACAGCACATAGCCTTACAATGTGTGTTGGATATTATCTTTACTAATACATTATTCTTTTGGGCACCTTATGTCTTAAGTTATAATGATCGAATGGTGAATTCACTCAGCTTTATTTGATTTATGTAGTGTATGTGTGAGAAGTGCCTGGGATATAGGTAAAACTAACTGAACATGTCAAGTATATTACAGCTCAAACTGAGGAGAAATACTGTATTATTTCCGTGAACACATACGGACTTTGGCCGGGGTAATAGTGATAGCCGGACCACTGTCACCGACATTATTATTTGGCGCTCTTCTCTACCTGTGTTATGTGAAACCTGCTTCTTACTAATGACTCCACATAAGACCTTTGTAGCCCTTAATAGGGTATATTGGTCAACCAGATATGTATGTATAAGCAGTATGAGTAACCACTTGAATAGGAGAACAGACAGTCATGCCTTTATTCAGGACAGAGTACTTGTATACCGCAGATCTTATCAGTGAACTATTATACACCAATTAAGGGAGGAATGTGAATATTTAAACAAAAAGCGCATATACGGCCATATATGGGTAGTTCTGATAGCTCAAGGAATTGTATACCACTGGTATTAGTTACCACATAGTGTGATCTAGGTAACACAAAAATGTCATTCCTTTCACATAAATAAATGTGGAGCCTCACAACACAGTATCTAGGCTGTGTGCTTTCTACACACTTTCTTCATTTTGGCATTGACAGGCAACCTGTCTGTATGGTTCTGTAGTCTAATGGTAAAAAAATACCTGAAACATATACGTACATGCGGTGGAAAAAATGCATGATTATATTACATACTGGCAATCTGCTTCCCAAGAAGGATGAGACTCTATAACCAATGACAGCTTATTCATAACTCAGCAGTCCAATTAAAGGCATTATAAAAACTACGGGCTTAAGCTGCTTTTATTTTATTATCCCTCTAGCAAAGTTCATCAACTATTATGTAAACTGTCTACAAGTTGAGAAAACTTTAAATTCAGTATTGGGAAATCATCAAAGTGAGGTTCAATAAATATTATTATAAAAATTGCCACATGTTAATATAACTTTGCAAAATACTCTTTGATGTGCTTACTAACTAATATTCTTAATAGCACAAGTAATGAAAATGAAACTTACGAGCATTTCTATTGGCATGTTTTTTTATAACCTATACCTTGATGCGAAATAGCTGCTAGCTACCAGTCACTCAAAACGCAGGAGTAATGAAGTACTTAATGCTACTGTCAGTTGTCATTGCCAACCTTTTGGCGGCTTGTGATGTCATGAGTATGCTGTCCATTGGATATCAAAAGGTTGAGCCAAAGAGAAGTTCACTTACACAAACGTGGCAAGGGAAAGGAAAGGAATTCACTGTACCAATGGCTGCAGTGGGTGAAAGCTTCTCTGAAAATGGCAAAACAAAGTCTGTTAAAACAATATCTGCAGCAGGAAGAGGCTCTCGATCAGCAGTGGGATTTATTGACACTCGCAATACCTCCAGTATTTGCCCCACCTGGACCTACTCCACTGAGAATGGCTTCTGTGAGTGTGGAGATACGCTGAATGGAGCAATTCAATGTAATCTCTCCACACACCACCTGGCAATCTACAGGTATTATTGCATGACATATGATACTTCTACAGGAAACACAGTTGCTGGAAGTACTGGTCCTTGTAAGTACAACAGTGCATACATATCATCTAAATTGTATCATCCTCTCCAACATAATTTGTCTCAGCTGAACACTAAAATGTGTGGACACCTACACAGAACTGGACAACTGTGTGGACAGTGTGAAGAGGGATACAAACTACCTGCCTACTACTATGGTTTTAAATGTGTAGCATGTGATAACACCAAGTACAACTGGCTGAAGTACATGACTGTAGCATTTGCTCCTCTGACATTCTTTCTATTTGTAGTGTTTTGCTTTAGGATTAGTGCCACATCAGCTCAACTTAATGCCTTTGTACTTCTCAGCCAAATTCTCTCAGCACCTCAAGGTGTGCGAGTCATATTCCTTGAAAATATACTACATGGCTGGACTAAAACTGTTGCACGTATAGTGATTACCTTATATGGAATTTGGAACCTGGACTTCTTTCGTACTTTGTTTCCAGGGATATGTTTAGATCTCTCTTTTCTACAAGTCTCAGCTCTAGATTATGCTATTGCCTTATACCCTCTGTTGCTGATGATCATCTTTTATGTGCTTATTGAAGTACATGATTCCAACTACAGGCCAATTGTTTACATGTGGAAACCATTCAACAGGTGCTTGTCACGTTTCAGGAGGCAGTGGAATGCAAGAGCTTCAATAATTGATGCATTCGCTACATTTGTTTTGCTTTCTTATGTAAAGCTGCTTTCTGTATCAGCGGACATATTACACCCAACATGGGTTTATGATGTGCACGGTTGAACAATACTTATTCTATGATGCAACTGTCAAGTATTTTGGTAGAGAACACCTCCCTTATGCACTCATTGCTCTAGCTCTTCTGCTAATTTTCATCCTTTTCCCATTACTTTTTCTCATTATATACCCAATGAAATGCTTTCAGAGATGCCTAGGTTCCTCTCGAAAATTACACAGTCTGCATACATTCGCTGATGCCTTCCAGGGTTGTTACATAGACGGAACAAGTGGTACCCGAGATTTCCGTTACTTTGCTGCTTCATATCTCATAGTACGCATCATCTTGTATATCCTTGTTGTTACAACAAACAGTGCTATGGCCCTGGTGTGGCAAGGCATAGCACTTTTCTTATTTTCTATCTCAATTGCTGCAGCTCGGCCGTACAAACCAAAATACTCCATTTATAATGCTACTGACACTGTCCTAACTTTCCTTTTAGCAGTATTTGCACTGTTAGCAGTAGGTGTTGCATTAACAACCTCTACTGTAAGCACAGATTTTTTGGCAAGAAAATACACTTTGCTTGGATTGTCTTATGTAACTGCACTACTGCCACTTGTGTACTTCTTCTACCTCATACTTCACTGGCTGTACTGCTGTATAACATTATATAACCAAAACAAAGGCAACTGTTGTTCAAGAATTATTCTACAGAGAAGAGCGTCACAGAATTCACTTCCTGACAGGATGGTCAACCCGGAATACTACCCCATCTAATAGAAACACTCACGAATATAAGCACCTTCTCATAGTAGCTATAGCAAACGGAATCAATAGAGCTTATATGATGCAGTTATCACATATATTAGCATCTACATTACAATAATAATATTATATGTAATTTTGCTGACTTGGACAATAGTCGTACCAATAAGTGCTTTCTTTAACTAATAATAACTTTCAATACAAACTGTTTTCTCAACACTACATTCTGTCATTATCAACCAACACAGTTTTGTGGTGCCCATATCTACCTTGTATATATAGTGAAAAGGCAATATTGGCAGCAATAATGTTTTACGAGGCATGGGACTACAGGCCAGTATAGCAGATATTAGTACTGGACATGAGACGTGAGACTGCATGAGTTCTGGGTATTGGTCCAGGACTACATGTACAGGCTAGTATACTGCAGACACAGGTTTTGTGCATTGGTCCAGGACTATATATACAGACAAATACTGCAGACATGAGTTCTAGGCATTGGTCCGGGACTACATGTACAGACCAGTACTGCAGACATACATTCTGGGCATTAGTCCGGGACTACATGTACAGACCAGTACCGCAGACATACATTCTGGGCATTGGTCCAGGACTACATGTACAGACCAGTACCGCAGACATACATTCTGGGCATTGGTCCAGGACTACATGTACAGACCAGTACCGCAGACATACATTCTGGGCATTGGTCCGGGACTACATGTACAGACCAGTACCGCAGACATACATTCTGGGCATTGGTCCAGGACTACATGTACAGACCAGTACCGCAGACATACATTCTGGGCATTGGTCCGGGACTACATGTACAGACCAGTACTGCAGACATACATTCTGGGCATTGGTCCAGGACTACATGTACAGACCAGTACTGCAGACATACATTCTGGGCATTGGTCCGGGACTACATGTACAGACCAGTACTGCAGACATGAGTTCTGGGCATTGGTCCAGGACTACATGTACAGACCAGTACTGCAGACATACATTCTGGGCATTAGTCCAGGACTACATGTACAGACCAGTACTGCAGACATACGTTCTAGGCATTGGTCTCAGACTACATGTATACAGACTAGTTCTGCAGACATGAGTTCTGGGCATTGGTCCAGGACTACATGTACAGACCAGTACTGCAGACATACATTCTGGGCATTAGTCCAGGACTACATGTACAGACCAGTACTGCAGACATACGTTCTAGGCATTGGTCTCGGACTACATGTATACAGACTAGTTCTGCAGACATGAGTTCTGGGCATTGGTCCAGGACTACATGTACAGACTATAGTACTGTAGATGTGGGTTCTGGGCATTGGTCCAGAACTACGCACACAGACTAGTACTATGAGTTCTGGGCATTGGTCCAGGACTACATGTACAGACTATAGTACCGTAGATGTGGGTTCTGGGCATTGGTCCAGGACTACATGTACAGACTATAGTACCGTAGATGTGGGTTCTGGGCATTGGTCCAGAACTACGCACACAGACTAGTACTGTGAGTTCTGGGCATTGGTCCAGGACTACATGTACAGGCCAGTACCGCAAACATGAGTACTGGGCATTGGTCCAGGACTACATGTACAGACTATAGTACCGTAGGTGTGGGTTCTGGGCATTGGTCCAGAACTACGCACACAGACTAGTACTGTGAGTTCTGGGCATTGGTCCAGGACTATATGTACAGGCCAGTACCACAAACATGAGTACTGGGCATTGGACTACAGGCCAGTATAATACCATAGATGTGAGTACTGGGCATGGGACTATATGCCAGTACTGCAGTGTGAGTATTGGACATGGGATTACAGGCCAGAATCACAAACGTCAGTACTACAACACCAATATAGACATCTAGGGAGAAAATCACAAGAGCCCAGATCACCGACAAAGATATACGTGTACACACATGTAAGATTCTTTGCTGGACTCTGGAAATTCCTTTAAACTGATCTGGTGTTAAAACACCAGAACCATTTCAATACATCTTACATAGTTCTCCAGTTCTTCTATGTCTCTGTCTCACCTGCAACAGTTTATCGTATCTCTCGTGGGCCACAATGAATCTCCCATCGTCCAGCTGCATCTCTCTGTTCTCCAAAAGGTTGTTGAGCACAGGCAGCACGTTCCTCTCAGCCTTCTCAATCCCCTCGAGCACCAGCACACGCCCCTTTAAGGCCGCCCGTACAGCACTCTACAGGAAGGAACAGCAGACACTGAGGAACCCCATGGCTTTTGAACTCTCTAAAGACATGATTAAAGCTCTCATAACTTTCCACTTATTTCTATGTGATTTATACTTCCCAGTATATCATACATGCATCTTCCTAATATCCTGAATACCATGTGAGCGCACTAGGCTAAGCATAAGGAAGGAGCATTAAACTACATTTATAGAGTATGATGGCCAGCTGCTATACTATATACATAACAGTGCAATACACACTCCAAAGATGTCTGTGAGATGATCGACTGTTACATATACACTAACTGAAAGATGCTCTTTCATGTAGCATTGCACGGCAAGCTAATACCACTCATCTTGCGTGGTCTATAAATACATGAATTATCCTATCTTATTTAAATATTTTGAATTTAGACGTTTGTTTACGTACCCTTGCGAATGACTTACAGAGAAATCATTACTAAAAATGATAATGCTCATCACATACTTTCCCCATGTAGCATCACCCAAGATACAATAAACTCCATCCCCCACCTGGTCCACATGTTTCACAGTTCCACTGACAATCTCCCTCCGTTGCTTGAGGTCGGTCTCAGTGGTGTCCCGCGAGAGGGAGACATACTCCACCTCTCTTCCCAGTAGCTCGCAGAAGGCCAGAGCCAGGTGCCGTCGCTGGGGTCCAGGGGGACCGATCAGGAACAGGTCCTGACCTAGAGCATCCTGGGAAAGAAGGAATGGAGATTAAGGGGCAATGAAGGATTGTAACGACTTGAGGACAGTGACCGGAGATGACTATTTAGTTAGAGGAAGACATGCATATTCATCGTAAGTCCTAAGTAAGCTCACAATTTATGGGGCAAAGAATTAAAAGAAGTGTAGAAAGAAATGCCAGGAGGAAGGGATAAAAATGAACTTATACCTATAGCCATGTTCCAAGCCTCCACTACTCAGCGTTTTTGTAGCCTCATTCCCAGGCTCCACTCCCCAGCTTTTTTCGCACCGTGTGAGAAAAGCTGGGGAGTGGAGCCTGGGAACGAGGCTAGTGTTATTGTGCATTGGAAAAATAATGTGCAAATAACGCCGGGTAGTGGAGCCTGGGAACAAGGCACCACTTATACCTTCTGAATCATCCACCTGAGGTGCCTTAGCAGACTCTGCGGTAGTGGCTGGTGGGCTGAAAGAGGAAATATTTAGTAGATCTCAAAGTACTATAACATGAAAAACACAATGTGAAGTCATGAAAATAATTCTCCTTCCAGCTAGGGCAGCTGTGGTTGCCATTCTGCAGCTGATTGCTAGAAGGATTTCCCCATCAATGGACTTGGTCGAGTACTGTGATCCTCCTGGTGTTATGCTCAGGCTTGGTCTTAAGAAACTGCTGTGTAGTCACTGATGAAGTTGCTGAAGACAGTAAGCTGCATGCATATAGTTGCATTTGAACAAAATACCAGTACTCAAGTACAATGTGAACAAAATGTTGCAGCTGCATACAAGAATAGAGATCCTCCTGGTGCTATGCTCAAGCTTGGTCTTAAGAACCTGCTGTGTAGTCACTGATGAAGTTGCTGGGCTTTGTGAAGGCAGTAAGCTGCATGTGTATAGTTACGTTTACATATAGCCACACTTCTGGATGTACTGAACAAAATACCTGTACTCAAGTACAATGTGAACAGCAAACTGTCCGGTTTAATAAATGCTGCCTTCAAATAGTTGCCGCCATCAAATAGTGGTCACATGAAATCGTGTGATGAAATAATTAGTAGCTGCGGCAGAAACACAGTAAGTATGCACTCATTTCTAGTGTTTTTCTTGTTCTTTCAGGTGTATACAGCCAGGAGCCCATAACCCAAAGGGAAGGAGCGTTAAACTTGTGTATGTATGCTGATTCCACCTGTTGTCAAATGGCACTTGCACAAAACTCCTTATATGGTAAGTGCTGTGTAAGCGCTATAATTCACATAGCACTAGTAGTGTAGTAAACCAGCCATGCATAACCACTAGGCATTCTATATATGGAGTTTTCTTGTAGGTGCCATTCGGCAACAGGTGGAATCACTAGTTTAACGCTCCTTGTGTGTACAGCACAAGCTAAACGTTTAGTATCAAATGCCTAATGAATAACACATTTACCATAGTCTCTTGGAACCAGCTCTGGGCTGCGTGGGGTCTCCACTTTCCCCTTCACATCTCCAACAATGAGCCACTCTCCTGGAAAAATGGTAGTTACAGTGCACCAAAGATGACTCAATCCTATCAAAATTTGATAATTTGAGCATTTAGTGCTACCAGGAGCCGATGAATAGGGATCATGGGCTTCCAGTGGTACATATGTAATAGCTCAACCAACATGCATGGAAGGTATGATAGCAATCCTCTTCACTATATCATTGCAGGTAATTTGAGGGTTATTTGAAACATTTCATCAGTTCAAGTGGAACATATCTTGGAGCAGTTACTAGATGTGACCATCAGCTACATGTAAATACCCTAAGGAACTACTCAATTTCCTGCCTCTCCAGATAGCGATGATCGCTTTTGTGTAATAAGTATAATCTGTAGTAGCTACATGCAGCCCATTCAGCAATTAACTATTAGGTTAAAAATTAAAATATCTTGTAGCAGGATAGGAGCCGAGTACATGTGCTCTATGAGAAGCCCGGCTCTAGAATAGCAAGACAGTAGTAGTAGTGGGGTTAATATAGCATTTATTTTGGTTCCCACATCCAAACTTATCATGGTCACATGACTCAACAAAAGCACTCATAGAAAAAAGGTGGACGCATGACAGTATCATGTTAACGACACAAGCTAAAGAGCAGGGTTGTTGCAAGCGTTCGTTGGAGCTGATAAGGAAAGTCCTATGGCAGCCAGTATTCAGTGCAAAAAAAATAACAACTGTCCACCCACACGAGCCTTGGAGGGAACAGGAAACAAGCATATTATTAGTTGTGGCCTTAACTAATGAGGGGAGGTCACTCCCATAAACTCTATAGTTGCAACTGCGATTGTGGTTGGTCAAAGGTCAACGGTCAAAGATTCACGAAAGGGTACATCAACAGTCAAAGTGCATGAAGGATTGCCACAAAATGGCAAATCTGGGCAGGGTTACTCAAGTGATCAAAGGTCAAAAGCCAAAAATCAGTACAGTCAACAGTCAAACCACGGCTAGTCAAGATCTTGACCTATGGACACAGCTGTGGTCCATGGGAGTGATCCCGCCTTACTACAGTACCCTATTTCCCTTCAGACCAGCCTAGAGAAGAATACAATCATTTGGAGAATACCCTGCCATCACAAAACATTCTCCCAGGGTCCTCCTTTTCTATTACATCAACGATTGCGTCAGACTTGCCCTGCAGTGGGCAGTAATTGGAGTTGAATCCAACCGGCAGCCACAATCGTGAGAAGGTGACCAATGCAGCAGGGCCTATAGCTTCATAACCTGAATAGCTAGTATCATGCATACAAATTTTCCTTTTCCCTACCTTCTGCGGCTGAATTGCACCTCCTGGCAGTTATCCTGCTGGGGTGAAGGACCCTCGACAGTTGCTGGAGTCTGCGGACGGCGAGGCTGCCTCCCTTCTCCCACCTGCAAGACATGACAGGCTCTAGCAGCCGCCAACAGCCCCGATTGAACATTTACAGCACCCCAAAGATAAAGGGTCAGTGTACATAACGTACTGCACTATGTAAATTATGGGTGGGGCTCGACCTAGTCTCATGCCAAGACCGCACCTAGTCTCGTACCCAGACTTTGGCTCCTCTCGCCCCCCGCTTACGCGTTGCTCCCCTCTCGATCAGAGCGATCAGGGATTCAAAGATAACGTGGTCAACGGGGTTGTTTTCCCACGTGTATTACCCAATGTAGTCTCGCGGCAGCGTCGCACTATCTGGTTGCCGAACTATGACGTTAGAGGGGAGGGTCTGGGCACGAGACTATATAGCCCCACCCAGCGACCTAAACAGCATGTCGAAGGTACCCTTCAAGGACTATAACATGATAAACGGGGTTGTTTTCCCCCCGTTCATGACTCAACAACGAATGGATGAACTAAAGAACTTTCCCCTTCGTGCTGATGACGTGTTTGTCGTGGGTTACTGCAAGTCAGGCACAACGTGGCTGCAGTTGATAGTGAAGCTGATTTTGAGCAACGGAAAGGAAGATGGAAAGATGGTTCATGAAGCCATTCCATTGTTGTCGGCACTTGGTAATGAGCCCTACCCCATGGTGGACGTTGATGCAATGACTTCTCCTCGTGCTTTTAAATCTCACGAACCCTATGGTATGATACCTGGTGGGCCTCCGAGCCGCAGCCCTGCCAAGTACATCTACATAGCAAGAAATCCCAAAGATGTAATCGTCTCTGCTTACTACCATTGCCGCTGGGCTAAGCATGTCGGTTTCATAGGGACAGCTAACGATCTTCTCCAAGCATTTATAGATGGCACAATGCATTATGGGTCCTGGTTTGACCATGTGTTTGGATGGTGGAAACACAGGGATGATCCTAACATACTCTTCATAAAATATGAAGATATGAACAAGGACCTGCTGGGAACTGTGAATTCCATTGCAGAATTTATAGGTTATAGCCTGAAGCGGGAGATAATTGACAGCATCGTGGAGAAGACCACTTTTGACAAGATGAAAGACAGTACATCTTCTTGGATGCCTATGGTTTTTCGTCATGATACTCCAAATGAAGCCCCATTCATGAGGAAGGGAGTGGTTGGAGACTGGAAGAACCACTTCACAGCAGAGCAGTGGGCGGAGTTTGACGCAGTGTATGTTGAGAAGATGAAAGGTACTGGGTTAAAATTTGACTTTGATCAGAAGCTAGTATAGGCTATTAAGAAATGAGACTGACTAGCTATATAAAATTATAGCTAGAGACAGCCATATCCTGATCATTCCAGTCGCTGTATGTATTCCAGCATGTTTCCAGCAGTAACACCATGTAACTCAGACTAGCTGGTCAATAATTTGTTAAGAATATAAATCCATAAACAAAGAGGAATAATTGACATTTCAAATAGACATTGATTTTTATAATGGTCACTGAAATACACAAACTTTAATACATACTGATTATAGGCATCAACTAATTTATAATGAAGATATGGTAGCTATATAACATAGACAATACTATGATGCATGACTAATATACAGAAGGTTCATTTGGCATCCAGTACACGCTACTTTTCTCTGACATTATTTATTTAGCCGATACGAACAACCGAGTGGCCCAAGCCCACGACAGTAGACTGTCCCCTGGCACCCTGCTGAGTATTGATAGTCAACACACCAGAGCCGGTTGCTATCTTCAGCGCACTTTGCTGCTGCATGCTAGGCATGGCAGGCATGGGGGGCATAGGCCTCATAGGCCTCATAGGCTGTGGCTGGTACGATGGCTTCTGGTAGTGCGCTTGATACGGCGGTTTTTGGTAGTGTGCTGGCGGAGGGCGGTACATAGGCTGTGCGGCAGCCTGAGGGTATGGATATGGCTGGTTATAAGCAGCGTGTTGTTGGTACGGTTGGTAAGGGGGTCGGTAGGCCGGTTGTTGGTATGGCGACTGCTGTTGGTATGGCAACTGCTGTTGGTACGGTGGCAGGGTGGGTGGTTGGTAAGGTGGTGGCTCGTAGGGAGGGGGCTGTTCAGTTGTTGTGGTCTGTAGGGAGGAAAGTATAGCTGTATATATTACATTCAGCGCATGCAGAAGAGAAAGAATTTATCTAAAATTAGTATAAGTAGTAATTACAATTAAGCGGCTTCGTGAAGCAGATAACAACCTTGCTACATTTCAATACTTTCAATACTCACGTTTAACAGCTATTGTTAAATGGCTAAGCATAGCTGCTATGGATTCTATGGCCATATTCCTATATGATTGGAACAATCAGGAGGAAAGTGCTAGTTTTGGTCAATGTGGTAGCTACATGTGTATTTACCCTTTTTCTGAATTTTGGGTAGCTACCCGAGACTAAACTTTTACCACGTGGCCCGGGAGCGAGGCTAAGATAGTACTCTATACCTCTCTACTACCGGTACTACTCTACTATATCTATAACAGTATTTATAGCTATCTAGACCAGATTAATTCACTCAAGTTGGCATAGCTGTCTGAACACTGCATGATAATTTAGCTATACATCAGTCTTACCTTAACTTTTTCTATTTTGGCATGCATGTCCTTCATTCGGTTAACAAAGGAAGCGGTCGGCAGTTGGCCAGGGTCGTTCTGGGGAAGAACGGTGTCGCTACGACACTGGGGGCAGGGAAACCTGGAGCCCGAGGCAGCAATCTGGCGGATACAGTCTTTACAGTAGTAGTGGCCGCATGGCAGGAGACGCGGATCCGTGAAGTACTCCAGACAGAAGGAACAGGTGATCTCCTCGTCGAGATCTTTTTCTACAGTTACACTCATTTTCCCTTGTTGATCCAACAAAATGGTGGTTGACGCCCCCTCAGTTCAATGACGTCATATCCTAATCTCGGGTCCGTAACTGCGGGGAAAATTTTTTTTTTTTAACTAGCCCCACCCAGCGACTTAAACAGCATGTCGAAGGTACCCTTCAAGGACTATAACGTTGTAAACGGGGTTGTTTTCCCCCCGTTCATAACTCAACAGCGAATGGATGAACTAAAGAACTTTCCCCTTCGTGCTGATGACGTGTTTGTCGTGGGTTACTGCAAGTCAGGCACAACGTGGCTACAGTTGATAGTGAAGCTGATCTTAAGCAGTGGAAAAGAAGACGGAAAGACCGTTCTCGAAACTATTCCGTGGTTAGCAGCACTTGGTGACCATGCTCAGAATGGTCCCCGGCCTTATGCAGACATTGATGCAATGGTTTCTCCTCGCGCTTTCAAATCTCATGAACCCTATGATATGATACCTGGTGGGCCTCCGAGCCACAGTCCTGCCAAGTACATCTACGTAGCAAGAAATCCCAAAGATTCAATCGTCTCTGCTTACCACCATACTCGCTGGGGTAAGTACATTGGCTTCACAGGGACTGCGAATGATCTTATCCAAGGGTTTGCAGATGGTAACATCCATTTTGGGTCCTGGTTTGACCATGTGCTTGGATGGTGGAAGTACAAAGATGACCGCAATGTACTCTTTATAAAATACGAAGATATGAAGAAAGATCTTTACAGAACCGTGAATGCCATTGCTGACTTTATAGGATGTAGCCTGAAGCGTGAGGTAATTGATAGTATCGTGGAGAAGACAACTTTTGACAAGATGAAAGACAGTACCTCTTCTTGGATGCCAGTGCACTTTCGTCACAACAATCCAAATGAAGCCCCATTCATGAGGAAGGGAGTGGTTGGAGACTGGAAGAACCACTTCACAGCAGAGCAGTGGGCGGAGTTTGATGCCCAGTACACTGAGAACATGAGAGATACTGGACTAGAATTTTACTTTGGATGAGTGATCACGAGTCTTCATGACTAGCTATGTAATTATTATAATATTATAGAATTTATATTCTACAAGTTTACAGCTATATGATTTAATATGCAATTTCAGGAAACGCTGAAATTCTAATTTGGTCATATGCTAACCGAGTATGCATATTTTTATTTACCAATTTGTGGATTTCCAGTAGCTACCATGGTTCTGAGCCCCTTGATCAGTGTCGATTACTCTAGCAGTCGCGTACAATAATATTCCAAATTGGCACGTGATTGCCTACAGAGTTGGCCAGAGTGCGTACGTTGTTGTACAAAAAGAAAAAATGGGCAACCCTCTTCTCCCAACGGAACCCTAGGCCATGTGACACTGCCACGTTAAGGGGTGAACGGGCAGGTCGTTCCGGTGTGACAGGAAATTCGATCCGGGCCTATACCGATCCGGGCGGATCGTATCCGCTAGCGGAATCGGTCCGCCGGAATGAATCCGCTAGTAAAATTGATCCGCCCCGGATCAATTTAGCTAGCGGATTCGATCCTTCGCGGCGAAAACGATCCGACCTTGGTACAGCTGTACCAAGCGGTACAAGAGCGTTCCTTTTTGGCACAGGATGGCGGGAAACTTGTTTGAATCAATAGCTGTCATAATGGTGTATAATTTGAGTGGTTTTGGCACATTCTACATCATTTGGACTACATGAAAGACTTATGGATATTAGCTACGAGACCATCAATGACTATCTTCGCTGCGGAAAGTATCCTGACGGCAGCAGCCAGAACCAGAAGAGAGCCATTCGAAAAAAAGCGAATAAATTTTCTCTTCAAGATGGTGTTTGAGTGGGATCAGTACATTGATCCAGTCCTGTTTGCATACAGGTACGCAATGCAAACAGTTTGGTTGCTAGGCCAGTAGGCTTATTGACCTTTCATACTAATATGCATATACTCTTAACTAACGTCTAATGATTTTTCTTTTACTTTAGGACCAGCAAACAGGCCTCCAGCAAATACACCCCTTTCGAGCTCCTATATAAGCGTTACTTATTACTTATTACTTATACTTATTACTTATTACTTATGTACTTATTGTAAAATTTCATTTGTATTTGGTTTTTAATATGATGTTATTACTACCACTAGTCCTTCTATACAATCATACAAACAAACTACAGTCTGCATGCATACAAGTAGTTTTCGAGCCTAGGATGCCATTCAAACTCGCAGGAGGCGGTATTATAGTTAAACTCACTCCTGGAAGTCGATAGGTGATTTCGTAACAGCCCGGATCGATTTCGATCGGATTCGCTAGCGGATCGGATCCGACCCGGATCGGATTTTCGGGGGGACCGGATCCACCGGCTGACCGAGCCTTCAGCCTTTTGGGGGCCTGTCCGCTATGGTACAGGGATCGTCATCGGGTCTGTTTAGTGTGCCAGGCTTTGGGAATCAAGGGAGGAACACGGACGGATCCTAGGCCGTACTGTCCGAGACCACCGTGGCAGTTGCCAAACCACGTTACCCTCGACCTTGAACACACACGGTCACAGCCCGGAGCTAACTGCTCCACCCACTATACATAAGCTTATGTTAACATATTTATTAGGTTTGAAAAAAAGTTACGTTTTGCTTATGGCTTTAATTAACGTAGCACCGAAATCAATTACATGACGTCACACACAACTCGGCGGTCCTGAGCACAAATTTTTAAGTATTTACACATAGAGAATAGAATATGTATTTATTAATGTGACACACATACAAAGATGCCCAGCCTGTTCAGCTTACGAGTCACAATACAAAATAAAACAAATCATACATACAAAATAGATCTCCTAAACATGAACATTAAGATATTATATGCACACACACAGACAAACGCGGGAACGTAAAGCAATAAAAAAAAGTGCCCCGCCCAACGACCTACAGCTAATAGTCTCGCGGGCCAGACTCACACTCTGCGCGCATGAGTCTGGCCCGCGAGACTATACTGTACTTGACGTAACCCACGACAAACAGGCCATCAGCACAAAGGGGAAAGTTCTTCATCCATTCGTTCTTGAGTTATGAACGGGGGGAAAACAACCCCGTTTACCACGTTCTAGTCCATACAACCATTATGCCATACAACCTCTTTAGAAGAGAAATATTCTTTAGCATACTATTTTAAATTATGGTTCTAGTACTTCCTACACTTTAGCAGCATACCACGCTACCCTGTACCTCACATGAAGAGTATGCTTCTAGTATCCAGTACTGAAGTGTGATGCCACCTACTGAACAGGTCTAGGGCCAGTTTGTTACTTCCATCAGGATACAAATTAATACCTGTGAGTGATGTAGCGGACCCATCTGAAGGGCATGTAGGTGGGTCTCCCCTTCTCAAAGACTCGGAGGAATCGGATGTTCAGCCCCGAGCAGATGAACATGGGGATCTCGAAGTCCAGGCTGATGGTGTTGATCTCCTTCTTTGCCGTTTTGTTCATCTCAGAGAGGTTTAGCTGGGGGGGGGGGGGAGGGGGGGTACAAGGCATTCATATGCAAGAGAGGTTTAGCTGGGGAGGAGGGTACAAGACATTGAGAGGTTTAGCTGGGGGGGGGGGGGGGGGTACAAGGCATTCATATGCAAGAGAGGTTTAGCTGGGGGGGAGGGGGGGGGGGGGTACAAGGCATTCATATGCAAGTCTTCGCTGAAGAGACCTGACTCTAAATTTGGAAGTTTCATGCACTGTAACAGTCATTTTACAATTTTAGCACTTTTACACATTTTCACTATAACAGTAAAAATTTTGATATGCACATGAGCTATATAGCCTTGTATCCAGGCTCCCCGCCAAGACCTTGGGTGGAGGCCTGGGAACAAGGCTACGCATAAACAGTTAAGAATACTGATTCTAGATATGTATTTACATCAAAGATTCCTTGAAAAATGAGAACTTTGCAGTTACACATCATGTGACTAAGCCAAAATGAATCACAGTACATCATAATTACACTTACTTTCATGATGAGGATGTGCTCTGAGCCCCCGTCAATCTTCTTAATCTTCCAGACGTATGTCTTCTCTGGTAGTCGCAGCTCCGTAGTCTGTCCCACCCCCAGTGGCTCATGTGACGCACTCACTGTTGCCTTGGGAACCGGGATCCGTACTATAATGTTGCTGCCAGATCTATGGGAGGGGAGGGGAGGGGAGGGGAGGGAGTAGATTAAGGTCGGGCTTCATTCTGGAATCAGGTACTAAAATAAAAGGTTAACATAACACGTAGCACAGACTTACGTCTTCGACGGAATCTCACACCGGAGTCTCACACACACTCGGAGGGATCTGCAACAAGAACAAGAACTCATCAATCCAAACTTACAAGCTTAACCCCTGGATTGGGAGACACTGCATGCAACTCTGAAAGTCCTCTCCTGGAGGAGACGGCCTGGGAGTGAGGCTGGGGTTAACCTCTGTCGGAAACAGGGCTGTTAGGGTACGGGTGAGACACCTGCAGGGATGGATTGCTCTACCCACTTTGGTACGTCCCCCTCCTCGATGGTGGTGTAGGCTCGAAAGGGAATGCTGTTTAAAAAATCGCCGCTGACACGGTAGTTCATCACAGTAAACTGAGCAGGTTGGAGAGAAAAGAAAGAGGAAGATATAACTATAAACGCATACAACTGCTTGAACACTTTGGGATACTGGCCTCGTTCACAGGACACATTGAATGCCTTTGATCGTCTTCTGGGAATGTACATGTAGCCTTGGTCCCAAGCTCACTCCTCTAAAAAACATTTTTTTAGAGGAGTGAGCTTGGGACCAAGGCTACTGGGAATGAGGCTATCAGAGTATTTGAGATCGGA
This sequence comes from Phakellia ventilabrum, assembly GCA_963921505.1. Taxonomy (NCBI): domain Eukaryota; kingdom Metazoa; phylum Porifera; class Demospongiae; order Axinellida; family Axinellidae; genus Phakellia; species Phakellia ventilabrum. Next base: position 1,314,300 of record OY997386.1, on the reverse strand, counting down.
ATAAGACAGTGACCCCACCTCTCCATCTGGTGCCGAGATGCTGAGAGTCTTCTCCCTTTCAAACAGTTCCAGATTGGCATTTTCGTGAAAGTTGCAGTCGTCCAAAACCACACCCCCATAACCACGCCTCCCTTCTTCCCGTCCGCGATCCGATGATGGTTGACGCCCCCTCAGTTCAATGACGTCATATCCTAATCTCGGGTCCGTAACTGCGGGGAAAATTATAAAAAAACTAGCCCCACCCAGCGACCTAAACAGCATGTCGAAGGTACCCTTCAAGGACTATAACGTTGTAAACGGGGTTGTTTTCCCCCCGTTCATAACTCAACAGCGAATGGATGAACTAAAGAACTTTCCCCTTCGTGCTGATGACGTGTTTGTCGTGGGTTACGTCAAGTCAGGCACAACGTGGCTGCAGTTGATAGTGAAGCTGATCTTAAGCAATGGAAAAGAAGACGGAAAGACCGTTCTCGACACTATTCCGTGGTTAGCAGCACTTGGTGACCATGCTCAGAATGGTCCCCAACCTTATGCAGACACTGATGCAATGGCTTCTCCTCGCGCTTTCAAATCTCACGAACCCTATGATATGACACCTGGTGGGCCTCCAAGCCGCAGCCCTGCCAAGTACATCTACATAGCAAGAAATCCCAAAGATACAATCGTCTCTGCTTACCACCATACTCGCTGGGATAAGGGCATTGGCTACACAGGGACTGCGAATGATCTCATCCAAGGGTTTGCAGACGGCAACATGCATTTTGGGTCCTGGTTTGACCATGTGCTTGGATGGTGGAAACACAGAGACGACCAGAATGTACTCTTCATAAAATATGAAGATATGAAGAAAGATCTTCTCAGAACTGTCAATGCCATTGCTGACTTTACAGGATGTAGCCTGAAGCGGGAGGTAATTGATAGCATCGTGGAGAAGACCACTTTTGACAAGATGAAAGACAGTACCTCTTCTTGGATGCCAGTGCACTTTCGTCACAACAACCCAAATGAAGCCCCGTTCATGAGGAAGGGAGTGGTTGGAGACTGGAAGAACCACTTCACAGCAGAGCAGTGGGCAGAGTTTGATACCCAGTACACTGAGAAGATGAGAGATACTGGACTAGAATTTGACTTTGTATGAGTGATCATGAATCTTCGTGACTGACTATGTAATAATTATAGAATTTAAATTCTACAAGTTTACAGCTAGCTATATAATTTAATATGCAATTTCAGGAGCTGCATGAGACTAATTCTTTCGCTCCCGAAACCTTAAGTTTTAAGTATTAGCACATGCACACCATAGAATAGAATAGAGAATATTTATCTATTAATGTGACACACATACAAAGATGCCCAGCCTGTTCAGCTTACGAGTCACAATACAAAATAAAACAAATCATACATACAAAATAGATCTCCTAAACATGAACATTAAGATATTATATGCACACACACAGACAAACGCGGGAATGTAAAGCAATAAAAAAAATTGCCTTACCCAATGACCTACAGCTAATAGTCTCGCGGGCCAGACTCACACTCTGCGTGCATGAGTCTGGCCCGCGAGACTATATATACAGTACTTGACGTAACCCACGACAAACAGGTCATCAGCACAAAGGGGAAAGTTCTTCATCCATTCGTTCTTGAGTTATGAATGGGGGGGGGGGGGGGAAACAACCCCGTTTACCACGTTATAGTCCTTGAAGGGTACCTTCGACATGCTGTTTAGCTGTACAGCATGCAGATCACAACTCTTTACCTTCAATATTTACCAGAATTGAGATGAGAACAAATTATGTTAAGTTAATTCGGAAAGACTCATGCATACATGCCTGCAGGTAGTATACAACAATATACACACTAGTCTTAAAAAGGTATGATAGATTTTGCAATGCATAATTAATAAATATCCAACTTAGAGCCTAAAAACATACGAGTCACTGCAGTGGTAGTGTGCATGTGTGTGCGTGTGTATGTGTGTGTGTATGAAAAGGACAACTTCAGTTTACTACACACCTTCACAACAATAATGCAATGTCATGTGACTGGTGTCAGAATCTATCAAACTGTCACTTCCCAGGTGTGGGTACATTGGAAGTAGCTACATTATCAACATTGAGCAGATACTGCTGCATACCTTTTGCATGCTTTGCTACAGGAATGCTAGGGTACTGTGGTGCTTTCTGTATTTAATAGGGTTGAATTCAAATGTACAGGTCTACCAGAAGAGAAACTTCCCTAGAGCCACTTGTACTGCTAAAAGCATTGTGGAGTTGAGCTAAGCTACTTCTTTAATATGACTTGGAGTTGGAGAACACTATACAACCATTATGCCATACAACCTCTTTAGAAGAGAAATATTCTTTAGCATACTATTTTAAATTATGGTTCTAGTACTTCCTACACTTGAGCAGCATACCACGTCCGTCGCATGAAGCCCCATTCATGAGGAAGGGAGTGGTTGGAGAATTTGTATACTCTTTTCTTACTGTTCTCACTGCCTGAGGCCTATCACTATACTTAGTCAGAGTAAGTACGGGTACGCAGCAGCAGTGATCTAAGTTTTATCTCGCACGCAAAGAGTTAAAATAGCATTCGTGACGCGGTGTTTTATGGATCTCCGTAAAAACTGCGCCCAAAACCGCAAATCGCCCCAGCGACCTAAACAGCATGTCGAAGGTACCCTTTGGCTTCAAGGACTATAACGTGATAAGCGGGATTGTTTTCCCCCCGTTCATAACTCAACAACGAATGGATGAAGTAAAAAACCTTCCCCTTCGTGCTGATGACGTGTTTGTCGTGGGTTACTGCAAGTCAGGCACAACGTGGCTGCAGTTGATAGTGAAGCTCATTTTGAGCAACGGAAAGGAAGATGGAAAGACGGTTCGTGAAGCCATTCCAATGTTGTCGGCACTTGGTAATGAGCCCTACCCCATGGTGGACGTCGATGCAATGACTTCTCCTCGCGCTTTCAAATCTCACGAACCCTATGATATGATACCTGGTGGGCCTCCAAGCCGCAGCCCTGCCAAGTACATCTACATAGCAAGAAATCCCAAAGACGTAATCGTCTCTGCTTACTACCATTGCTGCTGGGCTAAGCACTGCGGTTTCATAGGGACAGCTAACGATCTTCTCCAAGCATTTATAGATGGCACAATGTTTTATGGGTCCTGGTTTGACCATGTGCTTGGATGGTGGAAACACAGGAATGATCCTAACATACTCTTCATAAAATATGAAGATATGTACAGGGACCTGCTGGGAACTGTGAATTCCATTGCTGACTTTATAGGATGTAGCCTGAAGCGGGAGGTAATTGATAGCATCGTGGAGAAGACCACTTTTGACAAGATGAAAGACAGTACCTCTTCTTGGATGCCAGTGCACTTTCGTCACAACAATCCAAATGAAGCCCCGTTCATGAGGAAGGGAGTGGTTGGAGACTGGAAGAACCACTTCACAGCAGAGCAGTGGGCAGAGTTTGATACCCAGTACACTGAGAAGATGAGAGATACTGGACTAGAATTTGACTTTGAGTGATCATGAGTCTTCGTGACTGGCTATGTAATAATTATAGAATTTAAATTCTACAAGTTTACAGCTAGCGTATCGGATCCGACCCGGATCGGATTTTGTAGAAAATGAAGAAAAAAAAGGGCAACCCTCTTCTCCCAACGGAACCCTAGGCCATGTGACACTGCCACGTTAAGGGGTGAACGGGCAGGTCGTTCCGGCTGACCGAGCCTTCAGCCTTTCGGGCGCCTGTCCGCTATGGTACAGGGATCTTCATCGGGTCTGTTTAGTGGATACAATGACAGATTTGAGAACGAAGAAATCACTATATGATTTTTGTGAAACTTTTTTGTTCTCATTCTGACTGCATAGTATAGTACAGCCATAATTACTGCATAGTATAGTACAGCTATAATTACCGCATAGTATAGTACAGCCATAATTACTGCATAGTATAGTACAGCCATAATTACAGCATAGTATAGTACAGCCATAATTACTCTTCCGTGATGCTTATAATAGCTTTTTCACAAAACCGTCACAAGTTAACGTTGAATACATGTAGTTAGCTACAACCAGTAAAATAATGGCCACTAAATCTTCCAGAAAACCTTCACAAGTATTCAAAACCTTCACAAACACTAAGAGCCTCGAGAATACTAAATCTTCCAGAAAACCTTCACAAGTATTCAAAACCTTCACAAACACTAAGAGTCTAAAATATTGGCCATCTTGCAGGAAACCTTCACAAGTATTCAAAACCTTCACAAACACTAAGAGTCTAAAATATTGGCCATCTTCCAGGAAACCTTCACAACCTTCACAAACACTAAGAGTCTAAAATATTGGCCATCTTGCAGGAAACCTTCACAAGTATTCAAAACCTTCACAAACACTAAGAGTCTAAAATATTGGCCATCTTGCAGGAAACCTTCACAAGTATTCAAAACCTTCACAAACACTAAGAGTCTAAAATATTGGCCATCTTCCAGGAAACCTTCACAACCTTCACAAACACTAAGAGTCTAAAATATTGGCCATCTTGCAGGAAACCTTCACAAGTATTCAAAACCTTCACAAACACTAAGAGTCTAAAATATTGGCCATCTTCCAGGAAACCTTCACAAGTATTCAAAACCTTCACAAACACTAAGAGTCTAAAATATTGGCCATCTTCCAGAAAACCTTCACAAGTAGCTATCCAAAACCTTCACAAACACTAAAATTCTTGCTATTTTCAGAAAGCCTTCACAAGTGTACTAGCCATCTTCCAGAAATTTAAACCTTCAAAAGCATTACAAATTAGTATGTAGTGGTGTAAATCAAGGGTTAACCATGAAGTTTAAGAGACTTAGCTATAAACATAACTGCAGTACATAACTTAACTCAATGTAATGCATAATGTAATATATAACTAACTCAATTTACATGAATCTGCAGCTGTAGATGTATGTAGTAAATAGTTTATTGTTTACATCTTGGGCAAAAGAAGTTCTTCTTCGGCTTCCTCTTGCGGATCCCTACATTGATAGTGCATCCAAGCGTGACAGTGATCACAAGCGATCCACTTTTCTTTTGCTGCTGTGTCATTAAACCACTTGCGCTCACAAATGGTACATGGGGGTTCTTCATCAGACTCTGTATAAGCTTGAATATGCTATCATACACTGTACGTAATGCAAAACAATGAATATTTTGTGGACAATTATCACCTTTTGGAATGTCATCAAATTTAGCACGTTTCGCTTCAGTACATGTTTTGGCAGAGCCTGAAATAAAAATTAATGCAGCATGCAATTGTATAAAGCTATGGCAGCATTTGATAATAATAATAAGATATCTAGAAGGAAAGACAATAATGAAACAATGGAATCACTATTGCCACATATACACATTGAATCGATTACAGGTACCAATATATAAAATCTATATAATATATATATCTATATCTATTTGTGGTATACTGTACAAAACCAAGTGCACATGTTCATAACATACCTGTGAGTATAGTTTCCACATTTGCTTCATCTTCCTTTCTTACCCGCTTTGATCTCTGCTTGGTTCTCACAACATCGCCTGCATGTAATAATTGAAATGTAAAGACCGTATGCTGTACTGCATATCATTAAGTTGGCTTTAACATATATATAGGTGGTAGGAGATTCTGAATGGTGAATAACGGTTGTATCTCCTAGTTCACCTGCCTCATCTGGTTCTGGATAGGAAGTCAGAAGCATGTACACAGTATAATGATGTTGTGCTAGTGACTTGAGTATTTACTTCAATAATAATACAGAACTGACCAATAAATGTTGTCGACTCGATGTCTGTTGTATCTCTTTCCCTTTCTCTCTTCTTTTTGTGCTTGTGCTTGCGTTTACGGTGCTTGCTTTCCACTTCTGCATACATTGAAATGAATAATCTTTGGGTGCATGTAATAGGAAACCTATTTCAGTCAAAAGCATGCACTAACAATATCCTGATTCAATTTAGCATTACACCCTCACCGGGAGAATCTTCATCAAGGATAACAGTTGTGGCTCCTGGTTCATCTGCCCCATCTGCTTATGAATTCAGAAGAGTAGTATCTAAAAACATACTTGTATCCATGCACAGTCTGAAGGATATGTTTAATAAACAAACCTGTGACCATAGATTCCAGGCTAGCTTCTTTTTTTCCTTTATTTTTCTTCTTCTTGTGCTTACGCCTTTCCTGTTGTCTCCCCTCTTCTTCCTGCTGTTCAACTATAAACATCAAAATATAAAGAGCATTGATATCACATGATGTGTAGTGTGACAAGTGTGTAATCATGTAAAGATTGTGCAAACAATGATAAAAAGTTGTCTTAAATTTCAGTTTTGTTTCAGTAAGAGGTATAGTATTGAACATGCCTGAACATGCAGCCGTACTATAATTATTATAGTCTCTGTAGGATGTCAACTCTAAAACGTTGCACAACCTTTTTGCTTAGAAGTTTGCATCAGCTTTCTCTAAACGTGTTTTAATTGTACACAGTAACACTCTTGAACTTACTGCTTTCTGAGTCATATCTATCCTCCCTCCGCTTCTTATGTTTCTTGTGCTTGTTCTTCTTGGTCCTGTGCATATCTATAGCTCCATCCTCATCGTCCACTCGAGCTGTTCAAATGCAACAATAATGGTTGGGCCACAATCACAATTGCAAAGTATAGCTTACATACTTGTATTTAAGAGCTCAAAAAAAATCTTCAGACATCATTTCTCTTGGCACAGTCACGCACACTTTTCAATCTCTCGTTGTCCTCTGGTATTGTCCCTACTGACTGGAAGCTATCTAATGTCACCCCTGTCTACAAGGCTGGAGACCCTAAACTGGTCTCAAACTACCGTCCAATCTCTCTCCTGTCACTTCCATCGAAGATCCTTGAGCGTTTTGTCCACAACAAACTTTTGCACTACCTCTTGTCCAACTCGTTACTGTCCCATGCTCAATTTGGCTTCCGGCCATCCAGTTCCACTCAAGAGGCCATCATTTCAGCCACCACCGACTGGCACTCCATGCTTGATTCGAAGGTGAATGTTGCCGCGGTCTTCTTTGACCTATCCAAAGCATTTGATACCATTCCCCATGCCGGTATACTGAATGCCCTCTCCGGAGTTGGAATTTCTGGTCCTCTTCTAAGGTGGTTTTTCAGTTACTTGTCAAACCGACACCAGCGTGCACGTGTGGTGCTCGACGGTTCCACCTCCTCTCAAGCCGACGTCACCTCTGGAGTCCCCCAGGGTTCTATCTTGGGCCCCCTCTTGTTCATTCTGTACATGGACTACATCAATTGTGTGCCTCTATCCCCAACTACTAAACTCCTACTTTATGCAGATGACATCCTGCTGTACTGTCCTATTTGGCAGACATCTGATGTATCCACTCTGCAATCTGATGTTGACTCCATCTCCCAATGGGTTACCCTATCTGGTCTCAGGCTCAATGTAGCCAAATCGAAACTTTTGCTGCTCTCTAGGCAGCGTCACCCACCCACTATCTCCTTGTTAGTTGGTGGCTCCTTGATTCCTCAAGTGCAATCTGTGGTTTACCTTGGAGTTACTCTGTCTGGTGACCTGTCCTGGGCCAAGCACATTGATAATGTGTGTTCAAAAGCTAAGCGCCAGTTGGGCTTCCTGCACAGGCAGTTTTACCATGCTGGCCCGCCATGTCTAATTCAGCTCTACAAATCTCTTGTCCTACCAATTTTGGACTATTGTTCTTGTGTCTGGGACCCACACTTTGCTACCCATGAGAACAAGCTTGAATCAGTACAAGCTCTTGCGGCTAAAATTGCTACTAAACAATGGAACTCCAACTACAATGACTTACTCAAACTCTTGTCCTGGCCCCGTTTGTCCATACGACGTAAGAAACAAAAAGTTTCTCTTTGCCATCGGATCATTTCTGGTCACTCCATCATCCCGCCCTCTTTCTTCTCCCCCCATCCTTCTCCTCACTTACGCCACAACCATCACATGCCTCTATCTTATCCTAAGATTAGAACCTCCGCTCACCTATCTTCCTTTTCTGTTAGTGTTATTCCTTTGTGGAACTCTCTCCCCCCATCTGTTGTTTCTGTTTCTAATTCTGTATCATTGAAGAATGCCTTGTCTCGTTTTTTTATAGTATCATAATTTCCTTTTTTTGTTGTTGATGTTGCTGTTGCCCTTTTTTTATTAAGTAAGTATTTCTTTCTTCTTTTAATCAGTCCCATTGCCTTGCACTTTACCTTGCCTGCTTCTTTTCTTTTCCTTGTTTATTATTATTATTATTATTATTATTTTTTTTTTTTTCATTTCACAGGGTTGCCTTTGTATTAGCCTCTGGCTAGTTGGCTCTACCCTAATGTACATTTCCTGTGCATTGAATTTGGATAAAGAAAAAAAAATGCCCTTTCTTGGGTGAAACAGCTCCTGATATGTCATCTGTAATGGGGTAGTTGTCTGGTAAGAACGGTTGGTGGCCTGCAGTAATGGCTAATCTCGCATGCCGTAGGTGTCGACGGAGGATCTTCTCAGAAGGGTGTGCAACACCACACTGGTCGCATGCGGAGAGTAATCCTTTGATGTTAATGCTTACTCCTGAAATGAGTTGATGGCTATCAGGTGGACGGTATCGCACCTTAGGGGTGACCACTTTTAAAACTCTAACGTCGACGTGTCATGTTATTTTGTGTTATTTTGTATGCTAGAGGTTCGTACTGGGGCAATTATAACTTTTGTACTAATTATTGTCTTTTCAATCCGCATCACGTACATGTACTCATGTTTGAGCAGCTCAGAGGCACGTACTTGCGATTCAGATTTGGGGGTGGGGCTGCATGCCCCCGCCCACATACACTCACGTGTTGCAGGAAGTAGGATCGCAAATAGTAGGTGAAAATCATTATTATTATTATTATTATTATATATTGAACACACCAACAAGAGGTGCAGTAGGAAGGGGGGGGGGGGGGGGGGGGGGGGGGCACACTACATTACATACAGCAATAAGTCTCTAAATTGGTACTCCTTTGTCAAACCAAAGCCAGGAACTCTAACATCAGCCTTTGCTGTTGCGTAATAGTACAAACAGTCAAAAGATAGCTTCGAAACAAAGTGACACTTCTCAACCTCAGCAGAGATAATTTCCTCCTTCACTTTACTTATACTTGTTTCATTGCTGAATATTAGTAGCTACGTAAATTAATACACCATGTGTATCTCTGTCTATTAAAAAAAAAGGGATCAACATTCAGGAAACAGATACTGAAGGCATTACAAGACAGTACGTTCTTCAATGAAAGCATACTTCCTTATAGTCAGACACCCAAAGGCTCTGCCCTTTATTCACTGTACCTCGCCACTGCCACTGCAAGGTACCCCGAGTATATTGAAGAACTTCGAGGCATAGCTGATGGTGCTCAAACACCATTCTCCAAGGTGATTCTTCCTTGGACTGTGTGTTTATATACATATAATATATATATAGAGAGAGAGAGAGAGATTGCGTGTGGATGTATAGTGGGAATCTCACTTTATGATGACTTAATTTCATATGCTCGAAGATTTGCGAACACAACCGTGACCATACATTTTTTGCGAAGGTTTTTTTTACACAGATTTTTTCCCTGTAATACTTAACGTGTACTATCCACGATGTACTATAGTGCGGCTAGTATCAAGCAAGACTATGGTCTAGTGAATCAAGCAAGGCTATGGCACGGCTACTACAGGACTCGAACGACCGGCTAACCGCAGTGCTGATACCTTTTTTGCAGACTATGTTCATTTAAGTAGACGTGTTGATACCTCTCACGTCGACGTTAGTCTCAAGTCGACGTGAGACTCTCACGTCGACGTGAGACTCTCACGTCGACTTGAGAGTCTCACGTCGACGTGAGACTCTCACGTCGACTTGAGAGTCTCACGTCGACTTGAGACTCTAACGTCGACGTGAGACTCTAACGTCGGGGGGAGAATGTCGACTTGAGACTCTCACGTCGACGTGAGACTCTAACGTCGACGTGAGACTCTCAAGTCAACGTCGACGTGAGAGTCTCACGTCGACTTGAGACTCTAACGTCGACGTGAGACTCTCAAGTCGACTTGAGTCTCACGTCGACTTGAGACTCTAACGTCGACTTGAGACTCTCACGTCGACGTGAGACTGAGACTAATAATTCTTTCGCTCCCGAAACCTTAAGTTTAAACACATGCACACCATAATAGAGAATATTTATTTATTAATGTGACACACACACAAAGATGCCCTGGCTGTTCAGCTTAGAGTCACAATACAAAATAAAACAAATCATACATACATGTACAAAATAAAACAAATCATACATACAAAATAGATCTCCTAGACATGAACATTAAGATATTATATGTACACACAGACAAACGCGGGAACATAAAGCATTAAAAAATTTGCCCCACCCAATGACCTACAGCTAATAGTCTCGCGGGCCAGACTCACACTCTGCGTGCATGAGTCTGGCCCGTGGGACTATATATACTGTACTTGACGTAACCCACGACAAACAGGTCATCAGCACAATAATAATAATATACTCATGTTGCTGCCGTAGCGCTTACGCCATTGACCACGCACCCACAGACGCAGGCGGAGCTTGTAAGACCTCCAGTCAGAGGACAAGAGCAAGAACAACCAGAGACCACACAATCCTGATCACCATACAATTCCTTCTTCCTAGTCTCCCATATCAATAATACAAAGCTCTTAACTAGCTTTAATAATGCTTTAAAATCATCCCTGTTCCAATTCTCAAATCCTAAAATAAAACTTGCCTTATTAAAATTATCAAGTGTACTAAACTCCCCAAACCCAATAGATTTTCTAATTCTACCATGAAATTATTTCTAATGCTGTCATATGCTGGACACTCCCAGAGAACATGTACCACACTCTCACATTCACCCCTGCATAATTTACACTGCCTATCATCATTTTTACCCCTATGTCTTCCTAACTCTTCAGGTCATCAGCACAAAGGGGAAAGTTCTTCATCCATTCATTCTTCAGCACAAAGGGGAAAGTTCTTCATCCATTCATTCTTGAGTTATGAACGGAGGGGAAACAACCCCATTTACCACGTTATAGTCCTTGAAGGGTACCTTCGACATGTTGTTTAGCTGTACAGCATGCAGATCACAACTCAATATTTACCAGAATTGAGATGAGAACAAATTATGTTAAGTTAATTCGGAAAGACTCATGCATACATGCCTGCAGGTATTATACAACAATATACACACTAGTCTTAAAAAAAAAATTTGCAATGCATAATAAATATCCAACTTAGAGCCTAAAAACATACGAGTCACTGCAGTGGTAGTGTGCATGTGTGTGTGTGTGTGTGTGTGTGTGTATGAAAAGAACAACTTCAGTTTACTACACACCTTCACAATAATAATGTGATGTCATGTGACTGGTGTCAGAATCTATCAAACTGTACGTCACTTCCTAGGTGTGGGTACATTGGAAGTAGCTACATTATCAACATTGAGCAGATACTGCTGTATACCTTGGGCATGGCATTGGGAAGTGGTACAGGAATGCTAGGTTACTGTGGTGCTTTCTGTATTTAATAGGGTTGAATTCAAATGTACAGGTCTACTAGAAGAGAAACTTCACTTGTAGTGCTAAAAGCATTGTGGAGTTGAGCTAAAGCTACCTCTTTAACTCTTTCCCAGCCAAGTTTTAATACATCCATAAGGCTTATGTGAATTTATATGGGCTTTTTATATTAGACGTTAATATAAAGTACATAGTTTTCTCTATTTTATATATATAGACACATAAATGTGCCCATGGCGTGCAAAGAGTTAACATGACTTGGAGTTGGAGAGCACCATGGAAGTAACAAACTGGCCCTAGACCTGTTCAGTAGGTGGCATCACACTTCAGTACTGGATGCTAGAAGCATACTCTTCATGTGAGGTACAGGGTAGCGTGGTATGCTGCTCAAGTGTAGGAAGTACTAGAACCATAATTTAAAATAGTATGCTAAAGAATATTTCTCTTCTAAAGAGGTTGTATGGCATAATGGTTGTATCAGGATACAAATTAATACCTGTGAGTGATGTAGCGGACCCATCTGAATGGCATGTAGGTGGGTCTCCCCTTCTCAAAGACTCGGAGGAATCGGATGTTCAGCCCCGAGCAGATGAACATGGGGATCTCGAAGTCCAGGCTGATGGTGTTGATCTCCTTCTTTGCCGTTTTGTTCATCTCAGAGAGGTTTAGCTGGGGGGGAGGGGGGTACAAGGCATTCATATGCAAGAGAGGTTAAGCTGGGGAGGAGGGTACAAGACATTCATATGCAAGAGAGGTTTAGCTGGGGGGGGGGGGGGGGGGTACAAGGCATTCATATGCAAGAGAGGTTTAGCTGGGGGGGAGGGGGGGGGGGGGTACAAGGCATTCATATGCAAGTCTTCGCTGAAGAGACCTGACTCTAAGTTTCATGCACTGTAACAGTCATTTTACAATTTTAGCACTTTTACACATTTTCACTATAACAGTAAAAATTTTGATATGCACATGCATGAGCTATATAGCCTTGTATCCAGGCTCCCCGCCAAGACCTTGGATGGAGGCCTGGGAACAAGGCTACGCATAAACAGTTATTAAGAATACTGATTCTAGATATGTATTTACATCAAAGATTCCTTGTTAAATGAGAACTTTGCAGTTACACATCATGTGACTAAGCCAAAATGAATCACAGTACATCATAATTACACTTACTTTCATGATGAGGATGTGCTCTGAGCCCCCGTCAATCTTCTTAATCTTCCAGACGTATGTCTTCTCTGGTAGTCGCAGCTCTGTAGTCTGTCCCACCCCCAGTGGCTCATGTGATGCACTCACTGTTGCCTTGGGAACTGGGATCCGTACTATAATGTTGCTGCCAGATCTATGGGAGGGGAGGGGAGGGGAGGGGAGGGAAGGGGAGGGGAGGGGAGGGGAGGGGAGGGGAGGGGAGGGGAAGGGAGGGAGGAGGGGAAGGAGTAGATTAAGGTCGGGCTTCATTTTGGAATCAGGTACTAAAATAAAAGGTTAACATAACATGTAGCACAGACTTACGTCTTCGACGGAATCTCACACCGGAGTCTCACACACACTCGGAGGGATCTGCAACAAGAACAAGAACTCATCAATCCAAACTTACAAGCTTAACCCCTGGATTGGGAGTCACTGCATACAACTCTAAAAGTCCTCTCCTGGAGGAGACGGCCTGGGAGTGAGGCTGGGGTTAACCTCTGTCGGAAACAGGGCTGTTAGGGTACGAGTGTGACACCTGCAGGGATGGATTGCTCTACTCACTTTGGTACGTCCCCCTCCTCGATGGTGGTGTAGGCTCGAAAGGGAATGCTGTTTAAAAAATCGCCGCTGACACGGTAGTTCATCACAGTAAACTGTGCGGGTTGGAGAGAAAAGAAAGAGGAAGCTATAATTAACTATATACACATACAAATGCTTGAACATGTTGGGACCTCGTTCACAATACATATTGGAAAATTGGAATGCCTTTGATTGTCTTCAATGTGTCCTGAGAATGTAGCCTCGGTCACAGGCTCACTCCTCTAAAAAAACGTTTTTTAGAGGAATGAGCCTGGGACCGAGGCTACTGGGAATGAGGCTATCAGAGTAATTGAGATCGGAATGAGACAGTGACCCCACCTCTCCGTCTGGTGCTGAGATGCTGAGAGTCTTCTCCCTTTCAAACAGCTCCAGATTGGCATTTTCGTGAAAGTTGCAGTCGTCCAAAACCACACCCCCATAGCCACGCCTCCCTCCTTCCCGTCCAATGATTAGCTCCTCATTAAGTGCCAGCCGGATTTCTGTGGCATGCGTGTAGGTGTGGGTTATTTTCTAGGATCACATGACTAGCACATGACATCCAGCCCCCACCCCCTCACCTGGCTGTCCACTGAGAAAGCTTCGCATTAGAAGGCAGCCATCTAAGTGAGATCGAAGAATGTTACCCTATAGGAGTGTGTGTGTGTGTGCATGCGTATGAGTGTGTGTGTGTGTGTGTGTGTGTGTGTGTGCGTAGCTCAGGTTGGTGAAGCCAGCAAGGGCACTTGTTGATATATGAATACAGGAAGGGAGGGAGGGAGGGAGGGTGGAGGACTTACATTTGCCGCCACAAGCACTGTCAACCTTTCCAGCAGGTCGATGAAGATCTCATTTTTCTGAGTTCTCTGTACACAAAAGAGAGACAGAACGACTTTAAAAACAACAGCTTGACCTCATTCCCAGGCTCCCATACACGTTCCACTTTGCTACTGGAGACAATGCACATTCCATCACTGTGTTTGGGCACCGACTGAATGAAAGACAGCTGCACTTTTTTGCTGGAGACATTGTTTCAGCACTTAGTCTGTGCTACAAGCAGACTCAGAATAGTAATTTAAAAGTGTAGAATTGCTTGCCTTCCTTCATTTATACCACCACCTTTCCACCCTAGCCTCGTTCCCAGGCTCTCCCGACTCAAACATTATCGTTTGAGTCAGGAGAGCCTGGGAACGAGGCTACTTCTACCCTATACGTCCCACGTACCGGGCACTAACACGCACGTGGGCCTGGGGGCGAGTACAAATAGCAGCTACATTTACTACCCCAGTCCTCCCACCATGGCATCCAGTGAGGTGGCAATGGGCTTGTTGGCCGCATGGCTCGGGAGGGTCCTGGATGGAGCGCCTATCGATGGCTTCTTCACGCGGGACTGCTCGTAGGTGACCTCACAGGGGGTGTTGCAGACGTAGGATTTCAGCACCTCCGTTGAGGTTCCTTGGGGGTAGCCAAAGTCCTGGGGAGGGGGAGGGGGAGGGGAAGGGGGAGGGGAGGGTTAGGGGAGGGAGAGGGAGAGGGAGAGGGGAGGGGGAGGGGGAGGGGGAGGGGGGGACTACATTTAATAGGGCCTCAGCTGCCAATTAGCTATATACATGTACATGCAGCTACATGTAGCAGGTGCTAACTGATCAGCTGTATGTGGTGCTACACAGCAGCATTGGTATTTATACCAGGCATGCAGGCCTCCAGGCTCCACTGCCCAGCAAAATTTTCCGCATATGTAAAAACACGGTTACACGGTCACAGTGCAAAAAAACAAAAATGCTGGGAGCGAGGCTGACCTAACTGCTCAAAACACAGGTGTTAACTTAGGGTTAAGAGCGGTGCCCAATCAGTCTTTAGCGGATCACTTTTCTTTGATGTGGTTGTAAGAATGTAATTAAAACTACGCTTTGATCTTCAAGACAGCACTGCTCTTTATAACTACTTCTGACTAGAACATTGATTTTATCTACATGTAGGTCTAACAGCTACATCTATCTTCCTTTTTTAATGGAATGAGGAAGTTGGGTCCCAAATACTCAGCTGAAGAAATGAACAATGGCTGTTGCTATGGCAATAGACAAAATTATGAATGTGTACCTACAGATACGTGTATGTGTGCCACTCACAAGGACTTCATCGAGGAGTTCGTATATCAGTACAAAGTTGAGTCGGATGGCCTCCTCGTTCAGTATACCACAGTAGTCCTTGCACAGACCGGCAATCCTGGGGGTCCAGTTGATATCTCACATTAGTGCAGACACCTTATCACTATATGTTTCTTTACCCTATACTTATACATATGCCAATCAATATACCACAACCTGATATGAGTAGCCTTAAAAGTACGGGTGCTTTCAACTACATGTATATGTGAGACGTAGTCTGGAAGGGAACTGGAACATGAATATAACAGTTACTAAAACTGTTAAGATACTAACTAATCCTCGTGGGAAAAACAAAAGATGTTCATAGAGTTTTCAACTCGCCTTGTTCCCATACTCTAGCTTTGTACCTACATATTTTTCTTCACGGTTACAAGATAAAAGCTGGGGTGGGAAGATTGCCCAGACCCCAGGATCAGGATCTATTTTGTATGTTGTTTTTTCTTTTTCATAACAAGCAAAAAAAGCTGTGGTAGTGAGATACATGTAAAAGCTAGGTATGGAAGTCCTGGGCATGAGACAACAGTACTATCCCATCCCTCACCTCGAGAGGAGTTCCAGGATGTATGCGGGAGCGACATTGAACTTCGTGGCACACACAAAGTAGAGCCCGTTCCTTTTGATGTAAAGGAAGTGGAGACCGTCGCTGCTCTTCTGCAAGGGGAACAAGGTAGGTGGAGTCAGTGGGTGGGGCCAGTACCACACCCACTTTCATTGACAGCTCAATAGGGTCAGTATATATAACTGTAAACCTAGCCACAAGAGCCAGCTTCCAATAAAGCATATTGTAGGGTGATAAAATACACAAAAAGGGTCATTATTAGTAAGTATTTGGTGGGTGGAGTAAGCCAGTCTTTACGGACGGTAGCCAGGGCTTACCCTCATTCCAGGCCCCTACTTTATTTGGTTCCTTCGCATAGCCAAAAAAGAGTGGGGTGGGGGGGGGGGGGGGGGGAATGAGCAGTATGAAGAATTGTACACTAGTGTAAGTTACCAGGGTTGGTGGAGGGTTAGTGCCTTTCGTGTCCTTCCATGACTTGATCTGCTTGTAGAAGAGCTCCGCCGTACCCTTTGGAACATCGGCTCTGTCTGAAACAGTACAGTTACGGAATAATGGCAGCAGAGCTAGGTAGCATAAACCGAGGATTATGGCCAACCAAATTCTTTACCAACTTTTCAGACAGTTTCCAATGCAGTCTTTCTTAGTTCCCAGATTTTCATACAGGATTTTTCGGTGGGGGTAAAAAAAAAAAGATGTGCATAGAGCTACGCCCCCCTAGGGGTGTGTGGGGGTATGCTCCCCTAGGGGTGTGTGGAGGTATGCTCCCCAAGAAAATAGATAGGAACTTAGCTTCTATAAAGTAATGAGTATTAAAAAATATTAACTTCAAAATTCTTTGGGGGGATCTAAAGGCAGACATATCATTTTAAGGAAACGATGTAGGCATGATTCTCATACTAGTACAGGCATTTCATGTATAGCCTCGTGGGCCAGATGGAGTATAAAAAATTGCCTGGTCTGTCAGACAAATATGCCGTTATCACTGCAAGATCAACTACATCCAGCCGTGGACATCAAAAGTCACGTGTACATGCATACTAAATAATAGAACAGCATAATAATCTTCCACACACCATATGGTTAGGTAATCAGAAGCTTATTTAACCTAATCTAGGCGGCCTTTTTAAAGGCCTAGAGCACACATAGGCCTGAGCCCACATGCCCTAGCCTAGTCTCGTAAGGAAGACCCTCATGGCCCTGGAAATAGGATACAATCTCTGAAGACGATTGTGTCTCCCCGCGGAGAGAGGATGAAGAACTGAGATAGCATCTCGGCTTGTAGCCCAGAACCGGTAGCTAGTCCTGATCTTCTCGGCTCTCAGCAAATCGATATCGCCCTTTCGGTTTCTGCTCGGTACTTTAGCTATGGTGAGTGTTAATTGGAAATTCTGTGGGCAGATTTTAGTGGGCGGGGCATTCAGCGCACGGCTAGCCCCTCCCATCACTTTCCACGCTCGAGCGCGATCCGTGAATATTTCCCCAGCCTTCCTCCTACACAAGTATGATGGGAATAATCCTAATATAGCACATTTCACAATTCCACAGCTGAATACTAGTATAATATGGGTATCCAATATCCGAGTGAACTATATCATGGCCGATTCGGAACAAGAGGAACCGGGCAGCGCTTTCAGGTCCACTCAGCCGACCACACGCCCGCAAATGTGTCACGAGGACCGCTATCAGGGATACAAGACGCTCATCCAAGACATTGCTGAGCGGCTGGGATCTGACGATGTCCGCTCCATCGCCTTCAACCAAGACCTACCGGCCCATAACAACCATCGCCAGCCCGCGGCGCTAGAAGTTCTGCAGCAGCTGGAGAGGCAGGGGCTTTTTTCTCACTTCAAAATTCAACCGCTGGCCGACCTCTTGAAAAGTATCCATAGAAATGACCTCGTAAACAAACACATAGAGCCGTATCAAACTAAATACGGTGAGTTATCCAAATTTTGTGACCTTCAATTATATGTAGCGGTAGGCACGTAGTTAAGGTTACTTGCTAGCATATACGCAAAGCAGCCCGTATGTGGTAGTCCCGGACAAACCATAGAGAACTAAATAAAGTATAATTTTGCAAACAAAATGATGCGGAGATTTCAGAGTCCAGCCTGTGGTGATTAAATAACTCATTTACCACTTAATGGCTGTCTAATTACTGCATTTACTCTAATTACACAAAGGCAAAAAAAAATTGCCTGGTGCTTAGTAAAAAAAGCAAAATTTAGTAAAAAAGGCTAAATTTTACCCTTGGAGTGGCCGTGCCTCTTACGGACTTTGGTAGCAAGTTTAGGCTTTAAGAGTCCTTCAAAATTGAACTTTCACGTGTGGATCTATTAATAATAATTAGCTAATAGTTACTACATTCATGTATATCAATATAGTTGATAGCTAGCTATCTATGCCTCAGCAATCTTTCGGGCTTGCCATACTATCTAGAGTGCTATTGACTGTAGTTTCTACATCAATCAATCAATCAATCAATCTATCATTTATTGTCACCTGCAATGCAGACAGCTGAAGTGAGTCTATGAGATAACAAATATGTAGTTGCAAGGTATAGTCACAAAGTACGCGGGTGTGCAGACATGAAGCGTCATTTGATTTCAGTGCACGGGATTCACTGATTAATGCAAGGCATGATTGCAACTATTAGAGCTATACAGAGCCAGCATAGGTTTTTAAGTACGGTATAGCTATAGTAACATCCCAGCCTGTGCATGACGCCGTGTGCCTTGTCTAAAATTACAGTATACAATCAGCATACATTCCAGCTATACTAACTAGTAAGCAACCAAATAATGTGGGCAGAAAGCTAGCCATAAGAACTCAATACCTGTTGCCAGCTGCCATCTTCTGTGCTACCATATATACCTGCAGGGAGACACAGTTCCATGCCAGAATCAGCAAGCCCTAATATAGCCATTCGGAGCCATAAGCAACCCAGACCACACAGTTTTCCATCACGAGTGACAGAAAGCGTTAATGCCATTGAGGAGATACCTGGGCAAGCAATACAAGAAACGAGTGAGATTCCTCCTCAAGCAAGCTATACACATACGCATGTGCACACGCCAGAGAACTCACTGCAGTACAGACCGCAAGTACCTATATATGTAACAGAAGCACAATCCAGACCTCAGCCGCAGACGTCCCAACAGCAGATTCCACAGTTTAGTAACCATAGTTACAGACACATGAGAATTACAAACAAACCAGTAGAAGCTCAATCTTTCCCACAGTCGCAATTGTACGAACGTCATGAAGGAAGTCGCAATATATCCACCATACCTGAATCCACTGGTGTAGATCACTCAAGATACTCGGAGCAAGTTTCCTCTCAATTACAAGCATCTCCAAGAACCTCCACTTCAATACTGGATCCGCAGTACATGACCGCGAGTCATCCCTCTTCCGAAAATACTCCCATTAGAATACCAGCAAATGATTTTGTGCCCGTTATAGCGTTTGTCCCGCGTGAATTTGTACAGTCCCAAGCTAATATCGCTCAAAATTATTTACCGACAGTATCACAAGAGCAATTTGGAGACTCTGATCATGAATTCCCAAGTCACGGTTCAAGCCAGAATGCGAGCCAATCTGAATATTTTGGCTACCACTCTAGTCTAAGTGGAACCCAGGAAATGACACCGGAAAGTACTGGGCAGTACGAAAGGAGAACCTCAGATTCAATGCAAACTAAGAAACCACCGAGAAGAGCTAACACCTATGACTATGGAACTGGAATCTCCCCCTCTATTGAGCAACGACATGCAACGTATCACTACCAGTCTTCTCCTTCTAACGAAGACCTACTCCATGCACAATCAGAGCAGTATTTTCAACCTTCACCAGGTTTTCTGCGGAGCAGTCACTCTCGACCACCAAATCCTGGGTATGTACCGCAACCTGGTTACATGCCTACAGTCCACCAACATATTCTGAGCGTACCGAGTAGTTCTGAGGGAATGCAATTCCACACTAAACTAGCAAAATCCCGGACAGAAGGGCACCTTAGGTCATTGACTCCCACACTCTCAACAGGAAAACGAAGAACTTCGGCTCCGGAAAATTATTTACGACGATCTGACGGTTCAATAAACCGCATTCATCATGCACCAGGTTTCTATACTCCTCAGCACATACACAGAACAAATTACTCCTCAAGATCTAGCATAGCCACTTCTGACAGTGGACCAGATGTGGAAAATCTAAAATCCCCATCTCAAAACTCAGCAATGGGTATTCAAATTGGTACAGTAGCTGAAAATCCCCCAATGCAGCAACCATCAGACGATCAATATACCGAAATATTACCAACATATCACGAGACACTGGACTCAAGAATGAGACGACTGCAGGTGCTCCCCCACTGTAATGGTAAGGCATAACAGAACCCCCTTAGCAGCTTTTGATATGAATAGTACTTAGCTAAGTAGCTATGAATAGCAGCAGTAGGCATGTCTGGAATGTGCATGTGCCAGCATGACAATAAACTTTTAATTGGCTACTGCCAAATGCGGTTTCTACCACTGTATTCTTTTACAGTTACAAGAGGAAGTGGAGCTGCATACAATTCAAGTGAAGACTTTGATACAGATCAATCTCCACTGAGAAGATTTCGATCTGGGTCGCCCCTAAAAAGGTTTAAACATCGGCGAAGATCTTGGGGGGCAAGTACCCAGGATATACAATGGCCTCTGAAACGCAATGACCTCAATAAGATTGTGTATGAGCACAATACTGAAAAGCGTCTTAAATGCCCTGAGAAACTAGAGCTGGAGTATGCAGAGGCAAAGGCTAACCCAAAACTCGCCTTCAGGCTGTATCCTTACGGGCTGGAAGAGGATTACGGCAAGAACGCCACTCTTGAGATAAAAATCAAGATTCCGGCAAAAAAGTGTCCACGTCTTCCCACCTCAGCAAAAGTGAGCTTGACTGTGACTGCCTGGGACTGTAAGGAAGAACGTTGTCTCAATTCCGTCGCAGTAGAAAAACCTATGAACCTCCATCAGTTTACTATCCCCGAGTTTATCACACATGCTGCTCTCAAGGAGTCTCGCAGTGACTACATAGAGATTCAAGCTTTTGCAGAACTGATTGGACTTACAGTGGAACCACAGTAGTTGTGTATTAGCATTATTAATAATGTTTTTGCCATGCCCTCTCTGTGTTCTATCACAGCACACCATAGTCTCGCGGGCCAGCCTCACTCGCACACTCCTCGTGTGCGAGTGAGGCTGGCCCGCGAGACTAAGCACACCATACTTTGTGTGTATAGCTAGTACCCAGGAGCACTTCCCTGTCAGCTAGCTCACTGAATCTGTGCATGGGAATCAGGTAACGTTAGAGCTTAGTCTTATTCCCAAACCACTGCTCACACAGTTCTGCGCCCAGACACTTCCCCTCGAACGTATTCTCGTGCCCAGACGTCCACTACGACACGCCGTTAATGACATCACTACTGTACTGACATGGGGCCGCGCCCCGGCTCCTCCCCCTTAACTTCTCTGCCTGCATCTCTCATGCATACCAGGCGCGTGGGAGATACGGGGGCGAGTCTGCGGAATTTTCGTTAACGATAAATACCGCTCGCCTGTATGCTTGTCTGAAAATTATTCAGTGGCCTTAGGCGCCAAGCCTTTCGCACTCAGGATACGCCTACCTTGTATCGAAGACACTATAATTGCTACGCACCCGAGTCCTTGACGAATCTTCCTGCCGGCCCCCTGCAAGTACAAGCACACGAATCTGCCTTTCCCTCACTTTGGAGGAGAAAAGTGAACGGTTCTGTGAACAAGGTGGGCCCAAAAGTTGTGGGCTAATAAAATTGAGGCGGGGTTATCTCATTGTGGAAGGGGGGGGGGGGGGGGGGGGACTAGTCTCTCCACGCCACTCTTAGATGGTGTCTGTCACTCCCCACTGTCAGTGACCCAAGTGTCAGTGTGTAGTGAGTCCCATGGATATAATTTTTTATACATTTGGTAGATGGCTGAAAAAATGCAATCAATCAGTCAATCTTTTTTGTCCCCTGCATGTGCAGCCAGCCAGGGTTGGCTTATGAGAGTAAAATATAGGGGATAGTAACGTAAGAAATGTCACATTCATGAGGATGTATATCAGTTATCTGAATTACAAACTGGCTGGTGACCCACCTGAGTAGAGCTGTGACCTTGTGTTCAAAATTGTTAGTGATCCTGCGCCCGTAGCCTTGTAATTCTACTGTTTATTGCAATCTGTCACAAAGCAATGCACTGGCAGGACCAATTTAGTCGGCAAGGCAAGTAAGACTGATCTCACAGAGTATTCAGCAATGCTCTTTTGTTCCTTGCTAGCAAACGTAACAGGGATAAAGTATACGTGTTACCAAACCTTTACTCCTACTTTCCTTTACATGCATGCTCTGGTTCATCTTTGCATCTTTCAATGCACGCAATGGACAATCCACTGTAGTAAGTTTGATTAGTTAGTTTTACTTTTCTCTTCAAATGGTCACAGAGTCAAAATGAGAGGGTATTTCAGTATAACCAAAAAGTGGTAGAGAGTATATGCGGAATTGTGCCAGTCAACTGTCTATAGCCATAGCTATCTAGTAGTGATACAATAGCCTCGTTCCCAGTCTCCACTCCCAGCTTTTTTTCGCATGTTGTAAAAAGTGCCGAAAAAAAAGCTAGGGAACGAGGGTAGTGATACAGGAGGTATTACACTAAGAGTAGCCTCGTTCTAGCAATTAATTTGGAAGAAAGAGTGTACTGGCAACTGGACGCCTCCGCACGTGTTTCTGGAAACGTTTCCAGACACAATCCCGTTACCCTGGCCCTAACCTTACCCTAATTCCATCCCATCCATTCAGTTGCAAGAATTGTACGTTCCTAGGCTCTTATGTGGGCGGAGTAAAGAGAATTGGAATTTGGAATTTTAATTTGAGCTTTAGGCCAAGGTGGCCGTAAGCTGTACAAATCACAAACAAAAGCATGTTATCCGAAAATACTCCCATTAGAATACCAGCAAATGATTTTGTGTCCGTTACAGCGTTTGTCCCGCGTGAATTTTTACAGTCCCAAGCTAATATCGCTCAAAATTATTTACCGACAGTATCACAAGAGCAATTTGGAGACTCTGATCATGAATTCCCAAGTCACGGTTCAAGCCAGAATGCGAGCCAATCTGATTATTTTGGCTACCACTCTAGTCTTAGTGGAACCCAGGAGATGACACCAGAAAGTACTGGGCAATACGAAAGGAGAACCTCAGATTCAATGCAAACTAAGAAACCACCGAGAAGAGCTAACAGCTACGGCTATGGAACAGGGATCTCCCCCTCTATTGAGCAACAACGACATGCAACGTATTGGTACCCGTCTCCTCCTTCTAATGAAGTCCTACTCCATGCACAATCAGAGCAGTATTTTCAACCTTCACCAGGTTTTCTGCGGAGTAGCCCCTTTCGACTACCAAATCCTGGGTATGTACCGCAACCTACAGTCCACCAACATCTTCTGAGCGTACCGAGTAGTTCTGAGGGAATGCAATTCCACACTAAACTAGCAAAATCCCGGACAGAAGGGCACCTTAGGTCATTGACTCCCACACTCTCAACAGGAAAACGAAGAACTTCGGCTCCGGAAAATTATTTACGACGATCTGACGGTTCATTAAACCGCATTCATCATGCACCAGGTTTCTATACTCCTCAGCACATACACAGAACAAATTACTCCTCAAGATCTAGCATAGCCGCTTCTGACAGTGGACCAGATGTGGAAAATCTAAAATCCCCATCTCAAAACTCAGCAATGGGTATTCAAATTGGTGCAGTAGCTGAAAATCCCCCAATGCAGCAACCATCAGATGGTCAATATACCGAAATATTACCAACATATCACGAGACACTGAACTTAAGAATGAGACAACTGCAGGTGCTCCCCCACTGTAATGGTAAGGCATAACAGAACCCCCTTAGCAGCTTTTGATATGAATAGTACTTAGCTAAGTAGCTATGAATAGCAGCAGTAGGCATGTCTGGAATGTGCATGTGCCAGCATGACAATAAACTTTTAATTGGCTACTGCCAAATGCGGTTTCTACCACTGTATTCTTTTACAGTTACAAGAGGAAGTGGAGCTGCATACAATTCAAGTGAAGACTTTGATACAGATCAATCTCCACTGAGAAGATTTCGATCTGGGTCGCCCCTAAAAAGGTTTAAACATCGGCGAAGATCTTGGGGGGCAAGTACCCAGGATATACAATGGCCTCTGAAACGCAATGACCTCAATAAGATTGTGTATGAGCACAATACTGAAAAGCGTCTTAAATGCCCTGAGAAACTAGAGCTGGAGTATGCAGAGGCAAAGGCTAACCCAAAACTCGCCTTCAGGCTGTATCCTTACGGGCTGGAAGAGGATTACGGCAAGAACGCCACTCTTGAGATAAAAATCAAGATTCCGGCAAAAAAGTGTCCACGTCTTCCCACCTCAGCAAAAGTGAGCTTGACTGTGACTGCCTGGGACTGTAAGGAAGAACGTTGTCTCAATTCCGTCGCAGTAGAAAAACCTATGAACCTCCGTCAGTTTACTATCCCCGAGTTTATCACACATGCTGCTCTCAAGGAGTCTCGCAGTGACTACATAGAGATTCAAGCTTTTGCAGAACTGATTGGACTTACAGTGGAACCACAGTAGTTGTGTATTAGCATTATTAATAATGTTTTTGCCATGCCCTCTCTGTGTTCTATCACAGCACACCATACTTTGTGTATAGTACCCAGGAGCATTTCCCTGTCAGCTACATGAGCTAGCTCACTGAATCTGTGCATGGGAATCAGGTAATGTTAGAGCTTAGTCTTATTCCCAAACCACTGCTCACACAGTTCTGCGCCCAGACACTTCCCCTCGAACGTATTCTCGTGCCCAGACGTCCACTACGACACGCCGTTAATGACATCACTACTGTACTGACATGGGGCCGCGCCCCGGCTCCTCCCCCTTAACTTCGGAGATACGGGGGCGAGTCTGCGGAATTTTCGTTAACGATAAATACCGCTCGCCTGTATGCTTGTCTGAAAATTATTCAGTGGCCTTAGGCGCCAAGCCTTTCGCACTCAGGATACGCCTACCTTGTATCGAAGACACTATAATTGCTACGCACCCGAGTCCTTGACGAATCTTCCTGCCGGCCCCCTGCAAGTACAAGCACACGAATCTGCCTTTCCCTCACTTTGGAGGAGAAAAGTGAACGGTTCTGTGAACAAGGTGGGCCCAAAAGTTGTGGGCTAATAAAATTGAGGCGGGGTTATCTCATTGTGGAAGGGAGGGGGGGGGGACTAGTCTCTCCACGCCACTCTTAGATGGTGTCTGTCACTCCCCACTGTCAGTGACCCAAGTGTCAGTGTGTAGTGAGTCCCATGGATATAATTTTTTATACATTTGGTAGATGGCTGAAAAAATGCAATCAATCAGTCAATCTTTTTTGTCCCCTGCATGTGCAGCCAGCCAGGGTTGGCTTATGAGAGTAAAATATAGGGGATAGTAACGTAAGAAATGTCACATTCATGAGGATGTATATCAGTTATCTGAATTACAAACTGGCTGGTGACCCACCTGAGTAGAGCTGTGACCTTGTGTTCAAAATTGTTAGTGATCCTGCGCCCGTAGCCTTGTAATTCTACTGTTTATTGCAATCTGTCACAAAGCAATGCACTGGCAGGACCAATTTAGTCGGCAAGGCAAGTAAGACTGATCTCACAGAGTATTCAGCAATGCTCTTTTGTTCCTTGCTAGCAAACGTAACAGGGATAAAGTATACGTGTTACCAAACCTTTACTCCTACTTTCCTTTACATGCATGCTCTGGTTCATCTTTGCATCTTTCAATGCACGCAATGGACAATCCACTGTAGTAAGTTTGATTAGTTAGTTTTACTTTTCTCTTCAAATGGTCACAGAGTCAAAATGAGAGGGTATTTCAGTATAACCAAAAAGTGGTAGAGAGTATATGCGGAATTGTGCCAGTCAACTGTCTATAGCCATAGCTATCTAGTAGTGATACAATAGCCTCGTTCCCAGTCTCCACTCCCAGCTTTTTTTCGCATGTTGTAAAAAGTGCCGAAAAAAAAGCTAGGGAACGAGGGTAGTGATACAGGAGGTATTACACTAAGAGTAGCCTCGTTCTAGCAATTAATTTGGAAGAAAGAGTGTACTGGCAACTGGACGCCTCCGCACGTGTTTCTGGAAACGTTTCCAGACACAATCCCGTTACCCTGGCCCTAACCTTACCCTAATTCCATCCCATCCATTCAGTTGCAAGAATTGTACGTTCCTAGGCTCTTATGTGGGCGGAGTAAAGAGAATTGGAATTTGGAATTTTAATTTGAGCTTTAGGCCAAGGTGGCCGTAAGCTGTACAAATCACAAACAAAAGCATGTTATTTCTAAAAGCACTAAAGTAGCCTGTTTGCGCATGCTCAGTTAACCCAGGATTTCTAGGGCTTTGGAAACTAGCAGATACTACGCCGCAATATCACTCCGTCCGTCATCGTATTATCGTTCATTGCACGCGTAGTGCTTTCAGAAGAGTCTGGGAACGAGGCTAAGCTGGTGCTGATGGTTTTTCGCCGTGTAGATGCCTAGAAGGTGATCGTTAGTTTGATTGTTTGATCCTGTTTACCTCTGAAAGGCACTGAAGGCCAGATCTGAGATTGAAAATCGAGCAGCTACTAGGAGAGAGGCGCTTCCGAATTTCCATGGTAAGACAGCTACCATAACCCCAGTGGATAAAAAATTATAGGTATTTTTGCTATTCTTGACTGGTTAAAAGCCTTTCCAGCTGTAGAAACCCCCAAATCAGACAGTTTCTAGTTCTTCTGCTTACTATACCTGTTTATACTATACTTGAATGAAATACTGCGATCTGATTGGTCATTTGTGGGTGTCTAAATCACTTATACCACCTGTGAATTCAACTTATACCACCTGTGATTCAAGAATTATACCCCCTGTAACTGAAACTGAGGGTTTCATCGTAAGGTATTTACACTATAGCCAATTCAAGCAAGCCATTTTCCGCGTTAGCAACTAAACTAGCTAGCAACAGCTACTTACATCATAAATCCTCAGAATGAGTGAGCTCTGACATTGACAAGCGTACTAGACTAAGAGAACGTCCTTTTGCGTAGTTTGAGGCACGGCTGCCTTTCTTGCCTCCTTGACTGCATGATGTCATGGGGCGGGACGACATTTTCGGTCTCAATCTCAACCGCAGTCTCCGACTACGGTTCTGAATCCGTATCCCAACCGCGAGTCGGCGAGGAGTAAACGTGCGCTTGTCAGAGAGCTCACTCATTCTGAGAATTTATGAATTGAACTGTAAGTAGCTGTTGCTAGCTAGTTTAGTTGCTAACGCGAAAAATGATTTGATTGGCTATAGTATAAATACCTTATACGATGAAACCCTCGGGGCCTACGGGATTTAGATCCCCTTGGAAACCTATAGACACCCTTGCGCTTCGCGCGCGGGTGTCTATAGCGGTTTCCGCGGGGCTCTAAATCCCGTAGACCCCCAAATCAGACAGTTTCTAGTTCTTCTGCTTACTATACCTGTATAGATCTACTGCCTCCGTACTACTCCTCACCATGTGACTGAGTTCGTTTGTGGACACGTTTGCCAGCGCTGTTCCGTAAATCCTCGTGCATGCGCAAACAGTGTGTACCCGGCTCTACTCTCCCCCACTAGAGCCTGGGAACGGGGCTATTATTAGAGCTGAAATACTGCATGCACATTAAAAAATGTAGGTAGTCATGGCACCACCATAGCCACGAGCACAGCAGGTGCTACTGGAAGTTTACAGTGAAAGCACATCAAGCGAATTGATTTGTGTTGCCTATACGACAGAAAATAGGTAAGTAAGGTATGACCGCGTGCGAACTGGAAGTGCAGTACAAAACTGCTGTGTCAGCACTTTTGCTGTAAGCTATGTTCTACAATTGCATTTAGTTTGGCCTGACCTATTGCTAAGAATAATATTAGATCTGAGGTAGTTACTAAATGTCCCAGCTGGTTTTTGGATAAAAAATAGCAACCTTGTTATTATCTATGCTTAATACATAGTTTCAGATAAATCGTCCACAGCTCTTGCTTTGCTTTGGTAGCAGGGACACACTTGTAGATCTACATTCTGTAGTGATCTCTTCTGAATTTCTCAGGTGAATTTATATATGGATTTGTACTCTTGCATATTAATTGACCAAAATTTTAAACTTGCTATTGAACATGTGTATATGATTTTTCTCACTACAGTATTGTATCCAGCATAATTATAAAGGATGGATAACGAAGTTACACTAGACAAAGTATTGGAGCGATACAATCTATCAGCGGATGAGAGATTGGATGATCCTTGCATTGACGGTCACCTTGTGGCTATAGCTACTTATCTTACAGCATGGAAAACAGTTGCCGCACACCTTGGATTGAAGGCACCAGAAATAGAAGCCATTGAGTCAGATGCAAGATCAACTGAAGAGATGAGGCAGAAAATGCTTCAGAAGTGGGCGGACAAGTTTGCTCACGAGGCTACATACAGAAGTCTAATTAGAGCTTTTCTAGGAATTAACAATGCTGCCCTTGCAACTAAAGTTTGCCAGCTGTTGGCCCCTGCACAATGTAAGTTTTTGTAATGTACTGCTAAGGTGAAAGAAATATTTACCTCATTTGTTGTGCAATACTAGGCTCATTCCCAGGCCTCCCACTGCATAAAGAGTAAAAAATGATGAGTAAGAAGGAGTGGAGGGTTGGGGGAGGCTGTAGCCCCCCACCCTCCTTCCTGAGGCATTATTATAGTATAACTATCCTGCCAGTTACAATTGCAGTTTCACAACTCCAAATTAACAGGGCCATAGCTGCTGGTGCAGTTGGTCTGGTTTTAACTGGACCGCTATCGTGTAGGGGAAGCCTCTTTTGCGATAATACGTAATGTGCTACGTTTGTGTGTTTGTACACGAGACATTTATTGTATAGCCACACCGTCTTGAGCGCTAAGCACAAGGTTATATACAGCTAGATAGGAGTGACTTAGCTCTGCAGCAGGTTGTCCAATTCTTGCTATTTTGCCCGTCACAAATTATATCGCAAGGCCTGAAATCCCAAACGTTTCTGGAGCGCATGCCCTCAGACCCACCTAGCTTGGAGCAGCTTACAAGTTCAGCCCCCCCCCCCCCCAAAGTGAAATAGCTTCCTACACCTATGCTGTATTGGTATGTGGCAGAAGTGAGTCTTGAAAGTTCAATTCGCAATAATTATTATATTGAGCACTGGGTGATCTCCTTATATTGTATACATGTGTACCTGGCCTCATATCTGGCACCACAAGACAATGCCTGGTACACTCTGGTGCACTTCCAGTTAATTTGTGATGGATTACTTACATTTATGGTTCATAGGGGCATGTGCTCTGACATATAATATAATGTAGCATGTGACTCAAGACAATATAGCTACACATTGTAGCATAAATGCCATTGTCTGTAGCGCTAGCTATACGTATCTTTCCAGTTCAATATTATATCACACTGATATGTCATATCTCGCAGATCGAGTACACAGACACTTTAGCTGGCTACAAGAATGGTAGCAATTAACAGTCCCCGCGCATGGGCGCTTAATACGTACTCTACAGTGTACTATCAAATCATTGAAGATTGTTTTTTGATGCTGGGTATGCGGCTAATAGCCTCGTATCCAGAAACATTGTTTATTCTACAAGTAACTGAAATATTGAGAGAAATGTACGTAGATATCCAGCTACTCCTCCATTTACATGAACTGAAAACAAAGTAACTAATCAAAAGATAAACCGCAGGTGGCTATCCAATGCTTGTGAACTCTTGTAATATCCGACGTAACTTTCGGTTACGGATATTTTGTTAATGTATTCACAAAGTGTAAAATCGCGGCAGCTGACTTGATGGTCTGTAGTGATGTTGTTGTTTTTTTGCTAGATCGATGCCTAGAAAGTGATTGGTAGTTTGAATCTTTGATTCCGCTTGCCACTGAAAAGCCTAGAAGGCCAGGTCCGAGAATGAAAACCTAGCAGCTCATATATATCACTGCAAAAATAGAAGGGTTACTTTAACCTAGCTAGGGTTATCTCAGTTGCAGTTTTATGTGCACGTATTCTAATTGAATACTCTGCACACCAGTTGCATGCAAATACATAATGATTATGTGTACTACCTATGTACGAGAAACATGTTGATAGTCATGGTCAATTATTTGTTGGAGTGCATGTTTCTAGTAACAGCAGGTTACAAGGTAAACTACGTTATGGGAGAACGAGCTGGGGAATGAAAAGTAAATGGTACATTGCACAGTCATAACTCCTCCAAATCTCTAGCTCATACTCCCAGTCTGAGGGTGTAGATTCCAACAAACCTCTCCCTTATTCTTACAATACTATAGTCCATAAAACAAAACCAATAATGCCTTTGATAGCCGATACACACACAGTAAGTAGACTGCACTTGTAAGCATGATAGTAAAGCTGCAACTGAGCTAACCATAGATTGGTTAAAATAACCCCTTAAATTTTGCAGTGAGCTAGCTATAGCTACCACCAGGAGAGAGGTTCTTCCGAATTTTAATGGTAGCTAAGATAGCTACCATAGTCAAAGTAGATAGAAAATTAGAGGTTCTCTTACCATTCTTGACAAGTTAGAAAGCCATTTCAGTTGCAGGAAGTCAGAATTCACATAGTATTTTAGTGCTTTCACTTGCTATACACATATGCTGTCTCTGTACTATTCCCCATAAATTCTCACAATTATCTCACTCATGCACAATATTTATTTTTGACAGGGTGTGGCCTGGGTACAAGCCTAACACATACCCTTCTGGGTACCCACTCTTTGTACCTCATGCTTTTTTATACCCTCTACAGAAGGACAAAATGTACCATTATGATCCTTATATGAATAGAAAATGTATCTGAAGGAATTTTTCACTTTCAGTTTCTATAAGGAAATGTGTCCAAAATTAATCACCATGTACATGTATGCTGTTTTGAAGTATATGTGGGGGGTGGGACCAGTGGTAAAAACAAGATAAGGGCAAGGGTTCAAATTTGGCAGTAGGTACCTTTTTCCAATGTGGAAGGAGTGGAATTCACCTGACAAAAACATTAAACATGTCTGAAATACCTTTAAAAAGTGTAGGAAGGAACAAATTCGTGAGTCTTGGACCATATATTTTTTGTAAAACTACAGTTCCAATGTTTGTGTGTATTTGTGTTTGAGCTGAGATAAGAATGCTTCACGATAGTGGCATGATTAAATCAGTTTAACTTCAATTGCCCATGGGAGCCATGGCTCATTCTCAGGTACATGAGAAAGTATACTTCCCTGAAGGCCGATCTCCATAGCTTCTTTGGCACCATAACTCTGTTCATTACATCCGCATCCGAGCTCGCCTACCATACTTATACCTATATTTGTGCTTGCCCACTGTACTTACACTTGACAGTGTGTTACTCAATTAAATCCAACTTTGTAAGGTTGTAGCTATTAAGGAGTTAATTTTTCTCCAGTGACAGTGTCAAGTGGAACTGCAAGTCCAAGTCCAGAAGACACAGTGGCTCACAATGAAAGCAGTCTCCATGGCCTATCCTCGAATGAAGATCACAGCTTCCCAAGCCCAACTGGAACTACTTTTTTACCAGCTACAAATACCAGTACCATCATGCTGCCACATTTGGAAACACCTGGACTGAGCAAAGCTGAGAAGAGTGCCTTAGAGGGGAGGCTTATTCGTGAATCACACCAGATATTGTTTAAGTTCAATAAATTATTGAAAACTACGATCAAATCGCTTAAAGACAAAGGGGTTACCCCTGAAGAATTGGTCACAACTCTAATGTGTTTAGAAACAATAATCGGTGATCAACAGCAGCCTCTTTTTCATGAACATGCAGAGAGAATGGTACAACAGGGGTCTATTGACAGAATTTTTTGGTTCCTCAGTGACCACATTTCTTTCATCAATTTTGATGTAATAGAGCACATAATTCAGTCTCATGGAGTGGATGAGAGTAAGCTCAGAGATTACAAGGTAGAGCTTAAGGAATACTGCAAGCGCAGAGTCTCTGAACATCCACACAGCAATTATGCAGAACCGTGCACACCTGGCTACACACCTGTTGTTATTAAATTAGATAAGCATATCAACAGATGTAAAATATTGGATATCAATCTGTTTAGAGACAAATTATCGAGAATTTTGCAAGTTCATTCACATGCGTTAGTGTTCTTAACGGTAGAAGAGGGATGCACTCAGCTAACATTTCGAATTCCATCGTTCATTGTCAACTTAGTGTTCCCCCTCTCCAGAGAGCAGGAAGAATCTTTGAAAGCAGAAAGAGTATTGAAGCTTGTTTGTGATGACTATATATACACTTACTCAAATCCACTGAAGGTAATAGTCAAGGGCTAGAGGAAACTCATGTAGCTAGCCCCCCCCCCCCCCCTGCTTTTAATAACACATACAATTTGCATTCCTACCTCATGCAGAGATCTTCTGGCAATAGAAATGAACCATATGACACCACCATGGAAGAGGGTTTTGCATCTGCTGAAGAAAGTTAGTAGCCACTAAATAGCTATATATACATGCATGCAGTAATTTATACTGCATGAGTAACTATGGCTATCGGCTTTTTTCAGAAGTTTATAAACAGTGGGATCTTAGCTTGACCACATTGAAGCACTGAATTGGCCCTTCAAAGTGCTGCTTTCCACATGCCAGTGACATCCCACTGTTGATTCTGGTCACTGCCACCATAGGAAAATGTAAACAGCATAATCTTTTACTAGCAATTGCAGCATTTACATATAATATGGAACACTCATTGCTGTTCTTGCTTCATGTGGTATTGATATACATTTCCCACTTGATTTAACTATCATTGCACATGCTTTATGAAGATGATACCATCGTAATACGTATATACTGCATGCATACTTGTTCATTTAAACCAAGACTGATGATGCCATAATACTTCAAGTACACTGATAGACATGAAATATATTCTCACACCTTCAGGAAGAGTTTACCTTAAGTAAACCAATGATGAATGTGACTGAGAATAATTATTTTAGGTGTGAATGGACAAAATGATCATATTCATAGCTAGCTTTTAGGACTAAGAACTGAGTTAAATATTTGAATACTCAGATGAGGAAGATGATCAAGAATCACATCCTCTACTTGGAGGTGAGAGAGATCAAGGAGATGAAGACCACGGTGAGCTGAATATTGTCAGAATACTCTGCCAAGTGTAAAGATAAGAGGGGGGTGTAATGTAATGTAATATAGTGTTTGGCATGAAGGAGGGGGTCACAGAAGATTGAAACTTATACCATAGTGATACTTGGGTGAAAACTAAGATTTTCAACGTATTTTTTCTCCATATTCAGTTTCTGTGAAAGGTTATGGCCAAAAAACTATATAATTTTATATGGGTCTTTATGGGTCCCTACAAGCACGTTTTCAAAATGGCAGTTACATGGATGCCGTCTTCAAACTTGTGGTGCACGAAGAGTCAGAGATCTGGACATGTCTATCACATAGTTTTACCAATTAAGGGAGGCCTACTACAGCTCTCAGGTTAGTCGAGTTTGTGTAGTCTCTGTATAAGTAAATGCTATTAACAAATGGCACGATCAAGTGATGCGCATGTAAGTTTCAAGCAGTCTCTCCATTCTCCCGTAGTGGCCATGGCTGATTCTTGAAAGTATGTTGCAGATAGAAACCTAAAGACCCTTTAACATCCACGCTGCTCAGGGACCAGTCGTTTTTAGTAGCTTCCCCAGGAGTATTGGTATATACATCATTGCAGGTTAGTTGTTATTCTTGCGACTGTGGTTCGTGAAAATATCCGCGTCTCGCCACGCCCAGGTTGTGATTCATTACATCCGCATCTCTGCTCCCCGCAGAACGTAACGGTACACCATCTGCTCACCCGCCGTACTTACACTTGGCAGAGTGATCACGCTCGTTAAGCATAGAAAACTCTTATTTTTAAGAATTAAGAAAAACTATTTTACACAATGTAGCCTTTACAGAGGGGCAACTGTTGGCCCAGGTTAGAGCACTTAACTCCAAATTATCATAACATGGTTGACCTTTTTGTTGTTTTGAGGGGCAAATGGCTTAAGCATAGCATTTCTATAAACCTTAAAGTTAAGGAAAAATACTTGCCCACCTGTTCCTACTTGTGTTGAAGTTTTATATTCCCAAAGGTGAGGTCTTACCTCCTTGTCAATCATGAGATATTGTTATTTTTGTCTAATTTTTACTGATGTTGTTGAAAGCTGCACGGCACATGTATGGCTTCTGTATTGGCTCTATATGTGGGTAAATGACTATCTTGACAAAACTTATACAAACTATTGAACTCCAAACTTCATTAATTGTACTAAGGAGAACTATATGTGGGCAGTACTTAGTATTTATACAGAGCCAGCATAGGTTTTTTATGTAAGGTGTAGCTATAGTAGCATCCCAGCCAGTGCAAGATGCTGTGTGCCTTGTCTAAATTTAAATTACAATATACAATCAGCATACATTCCAGCTACACTATAGCTAACTGGTAAGCAACCAAGTAATGTGATAAGTGTATGGCAGAAGACTAGCCATATGAACTCAATACCTATGACCAGCTAGCATCTTCTGTGCTACCATATCTGCAGGGAGACACAGTTCCATGCCAAGCCCTAATATCATGGCCGATTCGGAACAAGAGGAACCGGGCAGCGCTTTCAGGTCCACTCAGCTGACACGCCCGCAAATGTGTCACGAGGACCGCTATCAGGGCTACAAGACGCTCATCCAAGACATTGCTGAGCGGCTGGGATCCGACGATGTCCGCTCCATCGCCTTCAACCAAGACCTACCGGCCCATGACAACCATCGCCAGCCCGCGGCGCTGGAAGTTCTGCAGCAGCTGGAGAGGCACGGGCTCTTTTCTCACTTCAAAATTCAACCGCTGGCCGATCTCTTAAAAAGCATCCATAGAAATGACCTCGTAAACAAACACATAGAGCCGTATCAAACTAAATACGGTGAGTTATCCAAATTTTGTGACCTTCAATTGTATGTAGCGGTAGGCTAGTTAAGGTTGCTTGCTAGCATATAGCTACGCTAAGCAGCCTGTATGTGGTAGTCCCAGACAAACCATAGAGTACTAAATAAAGTATAATTTTGCAAACAAAATGATGCGGAGATTTCAGAGTCCAGCCTGTGGCTTTGATTTGATTAAATAACTCATTTACCACTTAATGGCTATCTGATTACTGCATTTACTCTAATTACACAAAGGCAAAAATTGGCTGGTGCTTAGTAAAAAAGCAAAATTTAGTAAAAAAAAGGCTAAATTTTACCCTTGGAGTGGCCGTGCCTCTTACGGATTTTGGTAACAAGTTTAGGCTTTAAGAGTCCTTCAAAATTGAACTTTCACGTGTGGATCTATTAATAATAATTAGCTAATAGTTACTACAATCATGTATATCAATATAGCTGATAGCTAGCTATCTATGCCTCAGCAATCTCTCGGGCTTGCCATACTATCTAGAGTGCTATTGACTGTAGTTTCTACATCAATCAATCAATCAATCAATCTATCATTTATTGTCACCTGCAATGCAGACAGCTGAAGTGAGTCTATGAGATAACAAATATGTAGTTGCAAGGTATAGTCACAAAGTACGCGGGTGTGCAGACATGAAGCGTCATTTGATTTCAGTGCATGCTAATTCACCGATTAATGCAAGGCGTGATTGCAACTATTAGAGCTATACAGAGCCAGCATAGGTTTTTAAGTACGGTCTAGCTATAGTAGCATCCCAGCCAGTGCATAAC
Source organism: Phakellia ventilabrum (assembly GCA_963921505.1). Taxonomy (NCBI): domain Eukaryota; kingdom Metazoa; phylum Porifera; class Demospongiae; order Axinellida; family Axinellidae; genus Phakellia; species Phakellia ventilabrum. The sequence goes on along the minus strand of OY997386.1, from coordinate 1,278,279 downwards.
GCCGTGTGCCTTGTCTAAAATTACAGTATACAATCAGCATACATTCCAGCTATACTAACTAGTAAGCAACCAAATAATGTGGGCAGAAGGCTAGCCATAAGAACTCAATACCTGTTGCCAGCTGCCATCTTCTGTGCTACCATATAGCTACATTGTATACCTGCAGGGAGACACAGTTCCATGCCAGAATCAGCAAGCCCTAATATAGCTGTTTGGAGCCGTAAGCAACCCAGACCACTCAGTTTTCCATCACGAGTGATAAAAAGTGTTAATGCCATTGAGGAGACACCTGGACATGCAATACAAGAAACAAGTCAGGTTCCTCCTCAAGCAAGCTATACACACACGCATGTGCACATGCCAGAGAACTCACTGCAGTATAGACCGCAAGTACCTATATATGTAACGGAAGCACAATCCAGACCTCAGCCACAGATGTCCCAACAGCAGATTCCACAGTTTAGTAACCATAGTTACCCACAGTCACAATTGTTCGAACGTCATGGAGGAAGTCGCAATATATCCACCATACCTGAATCCACTGGTGTAGATCACTCAAGATACTCGGAGCAAGTTTCTTCTCAATTGCAAGCATCTCCAAGAACCTCCACTTCAATACTGGATCAGCAGTACATGACCGCGAATCATCCCTCTTCCGAAAATACTCCCATTAGAATACCAACAAATGATTTTGTGCCCGTTACAGCGTTTGTCCCGCGTGAATTTTTACAGTCCCAAGCTAGTAGTAACTCACTGCAGTACAGACTGCAAGTACCTATATATGTAGAAGCACAAATCAGACCTCAGCCGCAGACGTCCCAACAGCAGATTCCACAGTTTAGTAACTATAGTTACAGACACATGATAATTACAAACAAACCAGTAGAAGCTCAAACTTTCCCCCAGTTAGATTTTGGCTACAATTCTAGTTTTAGTGGAACCCAGGAGATGACACCAGACACTACTGAGCAATACGAAAGGAGCACCTCAGATTCAATGCAACCACTGAGAAGAGCTAACAGCTATGGCTATGGAACAGGAATCTCCCTCTCTATTGAGCAACAACATGCAACGTATTGGTACCGGTCTCCTCCTTCTAACGAAGACCTACTCCATGTACAATCAGAGCAGTATTTTCAACCTTCACCAGGTTTTCTGCGGAGCAATCACTCTCGACCACCAAATCCTGAGCATGTACCGCAACCTGGTTACATGCCTACAATCCACCAACATATTCTGAGCGTACCGAGTAGTTCTGAGGGAATGCAATCCCAGACAGAAGGGCACCTTAGGTCATTGACTCCCACACTCTCAACAGGAAAACGAAGTACTTCAGCTCCAGAAAATTATTTACGACGATCTGATGGTTCAATAAACTGCATTCATCATGCACCAGGTTTCTATACTCCTCAGCACATACACAGAACAAATTACTCCTCAAGATCTAGCATAGCCGCTTCTGACAGTGAACGAAGTACTTCAGCTCCAGAAAATTATTTACGACGATCTGACGGTTCAATAAACCGCATTCATCATGCACCAGGTTTCTATACTCCTCAGCGCATACACAGAACAAATTACTCCTCAAGATCTAGCATAGCCACTTCTGACAGTGGACCAGATGTGGAAAATCTAAAATCCCCATCTCAAAACTCAGCAATGGGTATTCAAATTGGTACAGTAGCTGAAAATCCCCCAATGCAGCAACCATCAGACGATCAATATACCGAAGTATTACCAACATATCACGAGACACTGGACTCAAGAATGAGACGACTGCAGGTGCTCCCCCACTGTAATGGTAAGGCATAACAGAACCCCCTTAGCAGCTTTTGATATGAATAGTACTTAGCTAAGTAGCTATGAATAGCAGCAGTAGGCATGTCTGGAATGTGCATGTGCCAGCATGACAATAAACTTTTAATTGGCTACTGCCAAATGCGGTTTCTACCACTGTATTCTTTTACAGTTACAAGAGGAAGTGGAGCTGCATACAATTCAAGTGAAGACTTTGATACAGATCAATCTCCACTGAGAAGATTTCGATCTGGGTCGCCCCTAAAAAGGTTTAAACATCGGCGAAGATCTTGGGGGGCAAGTATCCAGGATATACAATGGCCTCTGAAACGCAATGACCTCAATAAGATTGTGTATGAGCACAATACTGAAAAGCGTCTTAAATGCCCTGAGAAACTAGAGCTGGAGTATGCAGAGGCAAAGGCTAACCCAAAACTCGCCTTCAGGCTGTATCCTTACGGGCTGGAAGAGGATTACGGCAAGAACGCCACTCTTGAGATAAAAATCAAGATTCCGGCAAAAAAGTGTCCCCGTCTTCCCACCTCAGCAAAAGTGAGCTTGACTGTGACTGCCTGGGACTGTAAGGAAAAACAATGTCTCAATTCCGTCGCAGTAGAAAAACCTATGAACCTCCGTCAGTTTACTATCCCCGAGTTTATCACACATGCTGCTCTCAAGGAGTCTCGCAGTGACTACATAGAGATTCAAGCTTTTGCAGAACTGATTAAACTCACAGTAGAGCCACAGTAGAAGTTGTGTCTTAGTATACAGCATTAATGTTTTTGCCATGCCCTCTCTGTGTTCTGTCACAGCACGCCATTCTGTGTGTATAGTACCCAGGAACACTTCCCTGTCAGCTACATGAGCGAATCTGTGCATGGGCATCAGGTAATGTTAGAGCTTAGTCTTATTCCCATACTACTGCTCACACAACACTGGAGGTCTGGGAATGAGACTACACCACATCACTTGATGCAGTCACAATATGTCATGTGCATGTGCTGTAGACTAAGTATCATACTTCAACTTTAAAGTGGTAGGTATAGGTCTGTTGAACTCATATAATGAGCCGAACCCAGTACCAAGCACTGAGCTCAGTGAATAAAACTGAGTGTGTGTTCTATGGCAGCTAAACGGAAGTCGTTGCGACACTCACGCTGTAATTGTTGATTTTATCCTGCGTGATAACTGCACTACAGCGACAGTTGACATGCTATAAAAGATCCAGGGATCATTATATGCCTCGGTGATGTCCGAAAAATTATCAAAATTTATCTGCCGAAAAACTCTGACTGGCTTCAGGTTCTGCAAGTCATGGAAAAGCACAAAATGATGTTTGACTACAATATCCGCCCAAAAATTAATAAACAAACACGACCCCGTACTGTTACACTAATTAGCTACTTACAAGAAGTAATACGTCACAAAAAGTGTGAATCTGATTGGCCATTCTTCGCGCTTTCTGAGCACAACCACGCCCATTTAAAAACATTTACGTTATATATATGTGTATGCGCTAACATCTAGTGTACGAATGCGCATGCGCGCCATTTCACATCCGTAGATATTAAACAAGCCAGTATGTATTATTATCTGTAAAAAAAAATCTTCAGAATTTAAAGGTTTGGTACAAATAACACTCCATACTGCCATATCATGGCCGACTCAGAACGAGGAGAGGAAGGCAGGTCCACTCTGCTGACAGGTCCGGAAATATGTTACGAGGACCGCTATCAGGGCTACAAGATGCTCATCCAAGACATTGCAGAGCGGCTGGGACCGGAAGATGTTCGCTTTATCGCCTTCAACCAAGACTTACCGGCCCATGATAACCATCGCCAGCCCGCGGCGCTGGAAGTTCTGCAGCAGTTGGAGAGGCACGGGCTCTTTTCCCACAGCAAAATTCAACCGCTGGTCGAGCTCTTGAAAAGTATCCACAGAAATGACCTCGTAAACAAACACGTAGAGCCATACCGAATCAGATACGGTGAGTGCGATGGTTAATAAATGTATTGGGCCTGTATATATTTTAATATCGTTTATGTGTTTATGTATAGGCCTAGGTGAAATAGCCATGCAGCTAGTGGAGGATTAGGTTACTTGGTTGGGTATTAAAATTAATACAGAGGTTACAAAGCCCAAAAAACGCACTAGGCACATGCTATTATGAACTACACAACAAATAATATGGCTCAGCCGATTTGCAAGTCACAGGGCAAGGCTGCCAGGTAGTATAGCAGGGGGGTGGGGGGAGTTTGCCTGTAGCATAATGTTGCATCATTCAATGGACTTAGCTGTACATATAATACTAAGGACAGATGGCTTTTGCACTGGCTCACATTGTAAAGAAGGTCCAGGTTGTGGCTTTGATTGGCAAAACTGGATAATCACTTGGAATTGAATTCGATTTGGTAGTAATTACATGAGCAAAGGGAGCGCAATAATCACAAGTGCAAGAATTATTCACCAATTGCACTCTAATCTGTGTGATTCCATATCACCACAGTTCCTATAGCTAGTTACAGCCTTTTAGAAGTGTACAATCACAAATAGTGTGTGAGTATGGAACTGATAATTGCACACTAGGATACGTTTGTTTTATTAGGTATTCTCTCTAATTATGAAGCCCTCAAAAGTAATGAGCTTGGATGATGTTTATAGTAAACAGTGGAAATTCCATTGTAGTAGCCAGCTGTGGCTCTCCTGCCGTGACTGGGATAACTCTTTTGAAAAATCACAAATCTCTTCCATTGATCTGCCAAAAAGAGTATTCAGAACCAGTAAAATCATTTGATGGCGAAATGTTGCTTTCATTGGAATGAAAGACTATCTTTTGCATGTGACTCTGATAATAGTGTGTGTCTTATTGTTAGAACAACTACCTTATATGTTACATTTAATTGGGGTAATATCTGTACCGTATCAAATTGCAAACTGTAAGTCACAGGTATGTAGACATGAGGCGTCACTTAATTTTAGCATAACTATGCTCTAAGTATGTCATTGATCCAAAAATATATGGAATTGTATACAGCCAGCATAGATCTTATATAAGGTGTAGAGTAGCATTCCAGTGAGCTATATAGTGTACGTGTGCCTTGTCTAAGATTACACCATAATGGCTTGACTAAGCAAGTAATATGATAACTATACAGTGGATGGAAGGCTATGAACCACTTGCAGTGTCTAGCTACCATTCCATACCACCATACCTGCAGGCTATGAAATACAACCTAAAGGATCGAGACACAGTATGCCAGAATTAGCAAGCGCTACTACAGCTGTTCGAAGATCACACAGTTTGCCATCACAAGTGAACCAACGCATTACTGTCATTGAGGAGAAACGTGGACATGCAATACAAGAAACAGGGGAGGTTCCTTCCCAAGCAAGCTATTACATACCAGAGACCAGTGCTAACTCACTGCAGTACAGACTGCATGCACCTACATATCCAAAAGAAACACTGCAATCCAGTTCCCACATGTGCATGTCTCAACAACAGATTCCACAGTTTAACACTCACAGGTACACACACATGAGAACCACAAACAGACCAATAGCCGCTCGACCTTCACAATCAGGTGTACGATTGTCTCAATCCTATCAGATTCTGCAGCCACCTGAGGGTTTTGGCTCTACCACTACACCATCACTTCTTGAAGAAAGTCGCAGTACATCCCACATACCTGAATTCACCGGAGCTCACTCAAGATACTCGGAGCGAATTTCCTCTCAAATGTCTCCAATAACCTCCACTCCGATTCTGAATCAGCCATGCACGACATCGTATCATCCTTCTTTCGAAAACATTCCCATTGGAGTACCAGCAAAGAGTTACGTGCCTGCTATGGCATGTGTCCAGAGCCCATTTTCACAGCCCCAAGAAATTATCACTCCAAATTTAACAACACAAGGTAGCCGTGTAATGGATTATCCTGAACTACCAAGTGATGGTTCAAGCCAGATTCATGCAAGCCAATCAGGATATCACTCTGGTCTCAGCGGAGCCCAGATGACGCCTGAGCAGTACAGAGAGAGCATCTCAGATTCAATGCATTCTATAGCTAGCAACCCGCCGAGAAGAGCTAACACTATCCCATCCATTGAGCAACAGAATGCAGCAGCATATTGGTACCAGTCTCCTCCTTCTAATGAAGATCTTCTCCAAGCACAACGAGATCAGCATTTGGAATGTTTACCCACCGATCCAGGTTTTCTGCTAGGCCGTGAATCTAGATCTCTTCCACCAGTTAGTAACTATAGTGCACTGCAGCAATCTGGTTACTACAAGCCTACAGTCCACCAAAATCTTCCAGGCACACAGAGCAGTTTTGAAGGAATGCAATTCCACCCAAACGTCCGGCCAGAAGGGCACATTAGGTCATTGACTCCCACACGCTCAATAGGAAAACGGAGTACTTCGGTTCCGGAAAACTATTTGCGGCGCTCTATTGGTTCGGTAAACCGCATTCATCATGCACCAGGGTTCCACACTCCTCAGCACATACACAGAACAAATTACTCCTCCAGATCTAGCATAGCCGCTTCTGACAGTGGAATAGATGTGCAGAATCTAAAATCCCCATCTCAAACCTCAGCAATGGGTATTCAAATCGACACAGTAGTTGAAAATTCTCCAGGGATAAGAACGCATCAACCGTCAGATAATCCATACACTGAAGTGCTGCCAACACATCACGAGACGGTTGATGCACTGGACTCAAGAATGAGACGACTGCAGATGCTCCCCTATTCCATTGGTAAGGCATAAAGAAACCACTTTAGGAGCTCTGGATATAAATAGTACTTTAGTAGCTATGAATAGCAGCAGGTGGCATGTTTGGCATGTGACAATAACTTTTTAATTAGCTGCTACCAAAATTAGGTTTCTATCACTATATTCTTTTACAGTTGCATACAATTCAAGTGAATCCTGTGATACAGAGCAATCTCCACTGAGAGGACCCCGATCTGGCTCTCCCCGAAAGGGGTTTAAACACCGACGAAGATCTTGGGGGCCAAATACCCACGAGATGCAGTGGCCTCTGAAACGCAATGACCTCAATAAGATTGTGTATGAGCACAAAACTGAAAAGTGTCTCAAAAGTGCTGAGAAACTAGAGCTGGAGTATGCAGAGGCAAAGGCTAACCCAAAACTCGCCTTCAGGCTGTATCCTTACGGGCTGGAAGAGGATTACGGCAAGAACGCCACTCTTGAGATAAAAATCAAGATTCCGGCAAAAAGGTGTCCACGTCTTCCCACCTCAGCAAAAGTGAGCTTGACTGTGACTGCCTGGGACTGTAAGGAAGAACGTTGTCTCAATTCCGTCGCAGTAGAAAAACCTATGAACCTCCGTCAGTTTACTATCCCCGAGTTTATCACACATGCTGCTCTCAAGGAGTCTCGCAGTGACTACATAGAGATTCAAGCTTTTGCAGAACTGATTGGACTTACAGTGGAACCACAGTAGAAGTTGTGTATATTAGTATATAGCATTGCCATGGCTGCCCAGCAAATAATTGCTTATGACTTTATTTATAACCCAGAATCTCACTTCTGTCCTTGACTTTTATTTACTGACATATTCATTACATCATTAAACTATGGCTAGTCATGTGTTTGCTGGGAGTTTGGACATGCCAACATAATTTCAATTTCCTAGGCTATTCCATGCAAGGAGCAGTACAGGCTGTTGACATCTGGAAAATGAGCTCGATCGGTTACGTAATGCGCACGTGCGGGCAGCCTAGCGGTTATACTGTAGATAATTACGGAGCTAATCTGTGGCTATACACATCGCAGTACGGGTATATTAAAGTCAATTAACACTTGAAATGTTATAGTGTGTGGCTAACTTTGTCAGCCCCTCCCACCTTTATTACCCGACACTATAAATTATTGCTTCCGAAATCAATTTATGTACAGTTGAAAGCTATGGCCGAGGGAGAGGGCGAAACCGAAATTGAGAATGGAGAAACTCCGACTTGCGTTTCCGAAACTTGCATCGGAGACCGCTATCAAGAATACAAATCCCTTATCCTCAATATTGCAGAGTGTCTAGGTACCGAAGATGTCCGAAAAATCGCCTACATCCAAAATTTACCTGCCGAAATACTGTGCCAGGCTTCATCGCTACAGGTTCTGCAATTGATGGAAAGGCACGGGATTATGTTTGACTACAATATCCGACCACTGGCCAACGTCCTGGAGTTAATAAACAGACACGACCTCGTAAATGACCACATAAAACAGTATCTGTCCAAACATGGTGAGCTGCTTGCCATAATTAAGGTCACGTTAACTATTGTTTCTTTAATTCTCTTACAGCAGCATTAATTTTGAAGGAAAGATGCTAGTTTAGACATGTCACCTATATACTGTGTAATAATTCCACCAGAATTTTTTTGTTGGAGGGGGGGAGGGGGGCATATTGGTATGGAGAGTGCTTGGAGTCTCCGGTCAAATTCACTTTTCTGCGTGTAAAAACTATAGGATATAGTTATTATGTTTTCTTGAGACTACTAGTATTGAAGCAGAAAATCTAGTAAGTATTCCTGATACATCTAAGTTGGCATAGCATGCAGTCACATTGTTATAGCAGGTTTTCTTGTTTTCTTCCAGAATTAACTTTGTGGGGGGGGGGGTACAGCACTCTGAGCAAGCATGTACGTGGGTCCGGTGTGCTTAGCATGCCGGGGTCTGGAGGCATGCCCCATGCTCTGAGAGGCCATCTAGTGATTGTTTAGGCTCTTTAACGAGCCTAAATTCCACTTCTTTTAGTTTGAGCCGTATCTATTTGCGGGGCTCCCCCCCCCCCCCCCACTAGATGCAAATCTGTATAGCCACATAATTTGCCTCATTCCCGGGCACCTTGCGGAGCAAGTGGAGTGCTCAGCAAGGTTCTTCACCATACTGTACTTTTTTTCCCTCTGTAAGCCAGACTTAAGACCCTGTACCAAATTTCATTTCATTTTCAATTTGTTTGATATTGTGCAGGCAGCAGCACAGACTGTGGACATCCGTATTGTCAGCAGTTCAGAGCTCGCACAGATGCGATATCACTCAGAAGACCCCCAGAGAGCCTAGGTCTCTGTGCGTATGCTTAATTGAGCCATCATTGATCTGGCCATGCACATATGGGTCACTGTATGACTTTCACAAAAATGTTGCTTTCAACTTATGAGACTATATGCATGTAGCTGATCAGTCACTATCATAACACTTATAGCTACCAAAGCAGGTGTACATGTACATTTACAGTCATATGCTATCTCAACTTACTGCATAGTTGTGATTGCTGCTTGCATTAGGAAATTAGGGTGTTGTGCATGAGCTTGCGCTATTTCAATTTCTCTTTGCATTTCTGTCCCATTATTGCCTACATACTGAAATTAGAATCCAGACCAATGTAATTTAATAGACCATATTCGGTTAACTTGACTTCAGACATTCTGCTGCCATGGCAGCAATAGTTCCTTGCATGTAATGTTTATTACACAAAAAGGTCATGTGAACATTAAATGGAGTGAATATGACCTCACAAACACATACACATTTTATATGAGGGATTTGGTCTGGAGGCGCCTCCAGTGCAAATCCTTCATATGGGCCTATATAAAATGTGTATAAGTTTGTGAGGTCATATCTACTCCACTTAACGTCCAATTTACTTCAAATTTGAAAGATGACCTATAAACATCACATGCAAGGAACTATTGTTGCCATGGCAGTAAAATTTCCCGAAGCCATCTTAACTGAACATGGTCTATTGTAGCAGTGAGTATATATAATATAGGCTAGCTATATATAGCCTTCTAGCTATATGCCGCAGGTTTTACTGAAACTCTCATATCATATTGTCATACAACAGGCCAGAGATTTTATTCAGAGTCTAAGCCAGCAAGTAGACGATCAGTAAAAAGTTTGGAAGATAAGAAGAGACCAAAGAGTTCTCCACCAAATTTTTTCCTGTCTGAAGAAAGTGAGGATCGGTACTATTATTATATCATGCACCTCAAAAGTATAGCACAAATAATACAATAGCATACTTATACATAATTATATCCCTATACTACTTGATGTACTACCAACTCCTCCCAATTTAGTCATGAAGAACTCTAGCACATCAAAGAGCCCGCTTTCTTCTCCGTGTACACCAAAAGCACGGACTACGCCTACCAGGTCTCCGCTCAATCCCATACCTGAAGATGGTAGTGAAACAGAGCCTCCCATGTGCAACTGTCATTTCCAATTTCCACACGTAACAAACACTGGAAGATTTTGGGATCCTGGTACTTGCCTGCTGTCTAACTCATCCATTCCATTCAGTGGATGCACCCAACCAAAAGAACTACAACACCAGCAAGAGCAAGATGACCAGTGCACAATAATTTTAATATTAACACACCAAGAAACGCCAGATGAGCCAGATTTGAGCGAGGCAGACACAGATTCAAAAGGTATAGTTATAGCGTTCTAGAGCTGCTATATGGATCCCCTGAAAGATAGCTAGCTCTATGCAGATTCAAAGTCATTGGGCCAGGGAAGCTTTCAGACGGGCTACAATAAGAACTAACAACTGGCACTATAAAACATTAATAATTAACAGGAGCACTCCTGATATTACCTATATAAACCTTCTTCTCTTCTTATAGCTGTCAGTTCATCAGAAGATACCCGCAATATCGAACAGCAAACATGTTCAGCTTCGAAATTCCAAGGCCAAGAGATATTGTGGCTACTGCAATGGAAGAAACACAATGAGGTTGTATGTGAGAGTACGGCCAAAGCATATCTCGATACTGGCGTAAAGAACAAACCTGATTTGACCTTCAAATGGTATTACAGCAAGAATGCGTCACTAGAGATTAAACTGCAGATTCCCACAAAATGCCATCTTCCTAGTTCAGCTAACATAATTTTGTCGGTCACTCTCTGGGAGTATAAATCAGGATACCAGCGACGCAAACTCAGCAGTTTCACAGTAGAAGAGTCCATGAGCCTACGTCAATTCAGCACCTTCAAATTTATAACACACGCTACTCTCAGGGAATTGCAATCTGATTACATTGAAGTTCATGCTTCTGCAGAATTGACTGGACAACCATAATAATATTGCTAGAGATGATAACTGAATGACTAGCATATTTATACTCTGTGTAGCATACATACCTGCATAAAATCCATGAAAGTGTAATGCACTGTACTTTACATTACAATTTATTATTGTGCCAAAATTTGAGACTTTAATGGACATAGTCTGTAGTAGGATCCACTTACAAAGCTGCATATTATAGCAATTAAGTGTCATGAGCTTGCACATACTACCATGGTAGGGACTGTTTCAGGCACATTCCTACAGTGAATAATCCTAATAATATTATGTGTGCAGACAACTATAGCGGTCCTACGTAATTGGGAGACTCCCTCTATCTTCATCCAATAAATATATTATATGCACAGTCTGCAGGTTTTACAACAGCTGGAGAGGCACAGGCTTTTTTCCTACAGCAAAACTCAACCACTGGTCGATAACTAAAATACCCATAGAAATGAACGTGAGGAAAAAAAACACGTGGAACTGCACCAAACCAGATATGGTGTGTCTGGCAGATTCTGATGGTTAATAAAAGGATTGTCATTGTGTAGCGATAGGCCTAGGTGTAGTGGCCATGCAGCTAGTGGAGGATTAGGTTACTTGTTTGGGTATTAGAATTAATACAGAGGTTGCAAAGCCCAAATCCTGGCTACATTAATGCATGTGTAACAGTTAGTTGTCGGTTAGGTAAAGTTTTTAATTTGCCCCTTCAAACTCGCAATGTTGAGGTAATATGTATCAGGTGGAAGTGACTGGGTGGAAGGAATTATCAAATGAGACCCTACGCACATACTACTAGTATACGATAAGGTTCGTCAACTTGCAATATCACAGCACAAGACTGCAGTCATAATAAGTCTGGTAGTAGTAGTGGGGAGTTTGCAAAAAAAAACAAAAAAACTTGGAGTGTTCCTTATAATTATGGCCGTGGCTTTGTTTGGCAGAGCTGACTAGTATGGATGAGTCCGATATGGTATATAATAATTGCATGAGCAATAGGCAACTAATTACACGAGCAAAGTGAGTACAATGTATAAGTGCAAATATTACTCCCAAATTGCATTCAAATCCATGTGATTCCATCATGGATCCTATAGCTGGCTATAGTCTTTTAAGTGTGCGATTATAAACGGTGTGTGATTATGGAAATTGCACACTTGCGTACAGTAGGGTTAAATGATGTACTAATTATATATAGTCTCCCAAAAATAACACGTTTTCCTTCAGTGTAGCTGTGACTCTCCTACACTGGGATGCCACTTTGAAATCATAAACTCTCTGTTAATGTCTTTTGAATGTGAGTATTATTAGGGTGGGTGTTAGAGCGACTACAGTACGTCAGATTACCAGGGTAACATGACTGTAATGTATCAAATTGCCAATGGGAATCTTTTGCTGCAAACTATATGCCACAAAGTATGTAGGTATGCAGACATGAGGCGTCACTTGATTTTAGTGTGTTCTTTAGGCATGCACTAACAATAACACAAGGTATGACATCAGTTTCACCAAAATATCCGAATGTCAGGTACGCATAGCAACGAGAAAAAATGCAATTATTAATAGTTACTTACCTTCATCCGTTTCGCTGTACGCAGCCTGCCATCAAATTCAATACTCAAAAGCGATGACGTTCAAGGCTTAGGTCGGGAAGAAGGATGCTTAAGGATGCTACTACAGTAGCTACACGGATAAGCGTCGTTTAATCAGCTAGGGGCGGAGTCGGTATGTAATTATTAATTAGTAGTTGCTAACGTAGTCATGTGAGGATCACGTTTTACCCTAGACTCTCAGGTCACGTGAAGACATTTTGGTGAAACTAAGGAACTAGCATACAGTTTTTTATTTTATGACATCATAAAATTCATGACTATACACGTATAGCAGACTTTTGGACTTATCATTTTGTACACATTTAATGTGGCAGCCTTATTTCCATCCCATTCCTATACTACCATCCTCCATGAAAATATAGAGTATCATTCCATGCATGTGTGCTTTGTCTTAAATTACAACATACTGGTAATGGTTTGAAATGTGATATTACGTGCATGCAGGGGAAGCTGAAGAAGACTGAAATATATGCCTGTAGTAGCTACGATCTTCATACCTGCAGGGAGACACAGTTCTATTGCGAAATCAGCAAGCACTAATATAGTTTTTTGAAGCCTCTGGCTCAAGGCTGACAGATCACACTGTTCCATCACAAGCGAAAGCAGCATTAGGGGAATTCAAAATTTAGACAAGCAGTGCAAGAAATGGGCGAGTTCCTCCCCAAGCATGCAAGCTATACATACGTGTGACATGCCAGAGACCAGCGGTAACCCATTACAGTACAGGCTGCACAGCTGAAAATTCTCCAGGAATGTGCCACTCAGGCTGAAACACTCCCCGCCAATTAAGGTATGTGCAAGCTAAGGACATCTTAATACACTGCCAATTTACGGCGTAATGTAACAAAATGTTTGGTATGAAGGAGGGGTTACGGAGGAGTGACACAGCTAAACTATTGTGATCCTTGGGTAAAAAGTTACGTAAAGCTTCTCTATTTTTACTTTCTGTAAGGAATTGCATGACATTGTAGCTATGCATGGCTATTAACAATTGAAAAGAGAAACTAAATTTGCTGCAGCAGTCTGATGGCAGCTGAGTGGTGTTCTAAGTGAACTAAAATCCACAGTACTTCATTGCAACGCACCCTTGACCATGACATTATGAAGGGGGGAGGGGGGATCAAAGCTCAACGTCACCATGACATTATTAGGATCAAAATGGTTTGGAGATGTCCCCTAACTGTCAGAGACTCCAGGCATGCATGCTGGTCCATTTTACCAAACTTCGAATTCGTACATAACATCTCTGCATGCAATCTGGCTTTCCCCTGAAGACAATCCAACAGCTAGCTATATAACGATGAACAACTCAGCAACCTCAACAAGATTGCGTACGAGCATAAAACTGAAAAGTGTCTCAGAAGTCCCAAGAAAACTAGCTATAGCTAGAGACAGGGTATGCAGAGATAAAGGCTAATCCAAAATTCATTAAGTTATCAGGCTGTATTGATCCTTACAGGCTGGAAGAGGACTAGCTACGTATACGGCAAGATTTCCACTCTTGAGATTTAAAAAAATCAACATTCCATTGAAAAAATGTCCCCGACTACCCATGTCAACAAAACTGAGCTTAGCAAAGTGGGACTGCCCGGGGTACAGCAATGAAGAATATTGTATGAACCTCTGTCAGTTTACTATCCCCGAGTTTATCACACGTGCTGCTCTCAAGGAGTCTCGCAGTGACTACATAGAGATTTAAGCTTCTGTATAACTGATTGGACTTCTACATAGCTATATATACTGTTAAGTCTTAGTAATGCAAAACTGCTACAAAACCTACCGTGGCTTCAAAGCTGTGAAGCCACAGTAGCTAGAAGTTATGTATTTAGCTTACAGTGCATTTTGCTATAATTCTTTACTCACATATAGGGATTCCAGTAAGTGTCCCATAGAAGAACACTTTGTCTGGGGGTTCTATTGTCCAAGGGGTTAGCTATTGTATTTTGGAGCAATTGTCTGGGGGTACATTGAAGCTACTGATAGGGGCTTACGTATTTGGAGCAATTGTCTGGGGATTCTTACACACTGGAGTGTCTTTTGTCCAGGGGGTAATTTAAAGCTATAATCATCACTTTATCTAGGGGTGCAAGGCATTTAGCTATATCTCTACCGTCCAGCGGGGCATACAGTTATTCCATGCATTGTTTTGTCCAGGGATGCTCGTATATTTAATTTGTCACGGATACTGTATATCACACTAATTTGAACTTTTGGGGGATTTCACAAAGTTAATCGGCAGGAATTGAAGCCAGAATTGGACAATTGCGTCGCGCGACTAGAAAAGGCGTGAGAGTGCTGGTCTGCCGTGTTCGCTGCTCTCGCACGAGTTATAGCCACGATGGCAGCTGGTGCACTGGCGTACGCTGAGCGTGATCGAGATTATACAACCCTTATGCAAAATGTTGCAGGCCGTCTACGATCCGTTGATGTCGACTCTATTGTGAACCGGTCCCCGGGACTGGCAGCTTTACGGCAATTTGAAGAACGTGGAGTATTTGGTGCCGGTAACATTCAACCCCTTGTCAAACTTCTGGACGAAATCGACAGACATGACGTTGTAGAGGAGTTTGTGGAACCGTATGCAGCATATTATGGTAAGCTACAGGCAATAGCTAAGTTAACCAGAACGCTAACATTCAAAACTCCACGTAGCGTATACTTATACTGTATTATAATGGTTTGAAACCCAAACCTGGCATATATCTTTTCAGCTTTAATTTCCTGCATGGTCCTGAATCATACCTTTTCAGCTTTCCTCAAGTCAAGTAGAGCCCCCTTCTGTGTAGATGCACAAGTCCTGGTATATATATTCCGTACCAATCTGCTATATAGTGTGCACCTGCTGCCGCGTTATATATATCTTCGCAGAGTAAAAAATTCGCGGTTGGGTTGCAGTGCCATAAAGTCGCGGTTTATGTATTCGCGAAAGTGATATGCGCTGTTTCCAAATTTCCAAATTATTTTGGCTTTATATTCAGAGAACAATACAGGCATGGGCATCCGCATTGTCAGCATTTCAAATCTTGCGTTTATACTATACAAGTACGGCTTAACTAGGCCACCAGTGCCCTAATTATACCGATAACCATGATCAGTACGCATGACCTCTGTACATACCATACACCTAAACATTTAATGCAAGGGGAAAGAGTGTTATGCATCTAATAGCTACATAGAGCCAAACCATGCATCCATGCATATAAGCCTCTATGAAAAGCAAACATGCAGTGGTGCCAACTATGATTGAATAGTTTGCTACATTAGGCCGTTTAGCTACATATCATGCATGCATGGTAATTACATTTTTCAGTTTACTAATTAATTCCTCTACAACTATATGCAGAGAGACAGCGTATGAGTACTTGGCCAATTTCATGTGCTGGCCCCCAAGCAACCTCAGAGCTTGAGGGTCATAGAGCACATGTACAAAGTAATCCACCAGCAATGAATTCGAAAAAGAAGCGAGGAACAGCAACAGATGCTGGACGTAATGCAGCAATGTCCCACCCTTGTGAAAATGTTGAGAAAAAAGCCTGCCCTAGCGCACCACCACGTGAACTTACAAGCCAGCCACAACCAGATGATCAGTGTACAACTCCGCACCAGGAATCAGATGGTGAAGTAGATCCATCAAATTCAGATGGTAAAAAACATTTAGCATGCTAGCCATAACGTATTGACTAGATACACTGTGCACTTATCTAGTTAGTGTTACTTAGAGGTGGAATATAAAATCTACCACGTAAAAATAAGGTGTCTAGCTAATTGCATGTCGATTAAGCCAATGTAGCTAGCGGCGTCATATCAATACCACATCACATAAACTTTCTATTTAACAGACCCAACTATAAGTGAGCAGTCAAGCTGCACTGGAAAACAGTCACCTCCATGTAGTCTCTCGGCAAGTTCAGAGACAGTCAACATCACGCCACAACTTGTACACCCACATCTAAAGCACCACAGACAGGAGATGCAACCATGGTTTCTGAAACGAAAGAAGCTTAATCGGATCATATACGAACATAAAACCAAAACTTATATCTGCAGTCCCAATAAATTGAAGCTAGATGTTGGCACATGTACAAAGGAAAAACCCAAACTGGTATTTACACTGTACCCTTGTGGACTTGAAGAAGATTGTGGCAATACTGCGACACTTGAGATTGAAATTCAAATTCCAAAGAAGTGTCCTCGTCTTCCCAGTTCAGCAAAAGTGAACTTATCGGTGACGGTCTGGGAGTGTAATGAAGGAAGTCAATATCTAAAAGTTAGCGATTTCACAGTAGAAGAATTAATGAGCCTACGCCAATTCATCATCTTCAAGCTCATTACACACACTTTTCTCAGAGAATCACGCAGTAATTACATCAAAATTACTGCTTCCACAAAACTAATTGGAGTCAGTGAGAGCTAACTCTAACTTGCAGATTGTTTGTGCTATGTCCTACATAACTATCTCAGATTTCTTTATACACCTAAGCTATAATTCACTGAGTTTCAGCCAATGACTGTGTGCCACATTATGCGGTAATTAAGTTTGCTCGAGTGTTGTTGTTTTTTTAAAGTTTGTTTTTCTTTTCAGGCTTTTGCTGTTGAGTGACGACATTATGCAGTAATTAAGTTTGTTCGAATGTTGTTGTTTTTTTAATTTGTTTTCTTTTCAGGCTTTTGCTGTTGAGTGACGACATTATGCAGTAATTAAGTTTGTTCGAATGTTGTTGTTTTTTTAATTTGTTTTCTTTTCAGGCTTTTGCTGTTGAGTGACGACATTATGCAGTAATTAAGTTTGTTCGAGTGTTGTCGTTTTTTTAATTTGTTTTTCTTTTCGCTGTTGAGTGAAGACATTTTGATATCTAAAAAAAGTGCGTTCGAGATTGCATGAGTAGTCTCGTGCACCAGCCGTGGTGCACGAGACTGAGGCACGAGCGCCTTTCGTACAGTCTCGTTCCCAGTCAAGTCAGTACGGGCCTCGGGCCGGATGATCTTTAATAACCTGGTCCCCTAACTATATGTACCGCCCACTACTCCAGCCCCGCCCTTTAGCTCCTCCTAGATCAATTTACTAATCACAAGTGTAGCCCAAGTTGACAGCTGGTATAATTGTCATTTGAGTGGCTGCATGGCTGTACAACTAGGCAGGGAAGATCCATGCTGGGCGGAATCCCAATCGCCTGAAGTTCGTCAGCACGAGGCCTTCGAGTACCTGATTCAGATTATAGCGGAGCAGTTGAGGCCGGAAGATGTCCGCTCCATCGTCCACAGGCAGAAGCTGCCTGTAAGTCAGCAGCAGCGCGGCGAGACGCCGGCCCTGGAAGCGCTAATGCAGTTGGAGAGACGCGGGCTGTTCTCTGCGCACGAGATCCAACCTCTGGCGGACCTCTTGAGCGACGTCCGCAGGGACGATCTGGTTGACCAGCACGTAGCAGAGTACCGGCATCTGCACGGTAAGCTATTCGGCTTCTCATTATTGTGGCCAATTGGTATTTGCATTGCATGCCGGATGGGCTGACCCACCTGAGACTTCGATCAGCAGTATTAGGTTACTTTGTGATAGGCTCCCGCTACTATTAGTGTGCCGTGCATGAAGCTTCAGTGTGGATGCCTTTGTGATTGCTGACGGTCACATGAGATGATTACTCCACTGTACATATTTCCTAATGTGGTGCACTGTTCTACGACAGGAGCACATGTCATTATGCGCTCCTGGCTGCAGCGAATGTAGCTCCGTAAAATATATAATAATAGTCTCTCAGTGTTAACCAGTCCTCTTTGAAGCTGGGGTAAAACACAGTACATGTATCAATATCTCCCACTTGATTTCTTAATTAAATCGCAGGTCTGTATAGGCCATGTCATGTAGTATATATAGCCATAGATAAAAGCTATATTATCTATGATATAGCTAATATGCACTATTAGCTCATTCCACAACTATATATAGTTTGTGTACAGTATGTTTGTATTAGCTTGTACACACCTGACAACTATCACAAAAGCCAATTTGGTCAGAGGTTAATTACACAGCCACCTTTGCCTGGAAGTGACCATCTGGTATGTGTCACTGTAACTGGTTGCAATCCCTATGGATACGAAAGGATTGGAATGCGGGCTCAATCTACCCTTCCTTCCTCTTTTGAACTAACTGCCTGCCTTATCTGTCTCTGTCTGGTACTGTTTCCTCTACAGGAACAGCACAGCAGAGTTCAAAGCCGAATCCCGGAGTAAGAAATCTTTCACTGAAGCTGGTGACCTCAGGAGGAAAGAGTCAATCGCAAAGTTTTCCTCCGCAAGTGAGATACCGAGTGAAGCTCCCCCGGCAGTCTAGCGCTCCCGCCAGTGGGATAGTACAAGAAAAGGCCAAGCCATCACCGCAGAAGGTCAAACTCGATATTCAACCTGCGTTTCTTTTACCACCGCGCAAGGCGCAGCCTTCCACTCTCTCTGGAGACAGAGTTCTCCAAGTGCCCCAGCTGGCAACAAAACCTCACCCGAGACATCACTCAGAGCCGCCTGGAAGCATGCAGCATGAAGATATTCTATTGCCAACAGCGCCTAGGACTTCTACTCCTAAGAGTACTACACCTACTAGCAGCCTTCTTGATTCGTCTGTTCTTCCAGACCACATTCCCTCGCAAGATCATCTGTTTGAAGCCGGAAGCAGATCGGAAACGTCGTTGTCCACCTCGACAAGTAGCATTGAATTTTATAACATGCAAGGTACTTATGACAACTCACGCCCATCCAGTGCAAATGCAAGTCAAGAATTTGCTCAAGGACCTGGGATTGAAGTTGCTCCTAGTCTATATAGCATACCGAACTCCGATCCAAACTGGTTTGACGAAAGCGCAGGCAGACATCTCACATACCACTCAGAAGGCAGTCTAGTTTCTGAGACCAGTGAACTGCAGATTGCCGATCAGTCTGCTGATCAGTACAATCCCCTTTCACCAAACCACACCCCGTATGCTCAAGGCACTTCGCTTCAGACTATGTGTGGCAGCTTTGAAGAAGTACCCTCTGCATGCCAGAACCATCACGGCCGGTTCAACAGAGTGAACAGCGAAGACCACCACAAGTTGCACACGTCTGCAAATGGTGCCATAAGCCAGCAACATGGAGCCACACAAAGCTTCAAACCACTTGCTGACACACGCAGTAAGGAATATAGCTACCAGTTTATAGAGCACGTCGGTCGCACACTTTATTATTGTTGCAGATAACAGTAGAGTATGTATACTGTAGCATGTTGAACACATGGTACGTGCAAGATCTAGCCATGTTTATTGAACGGATGCTGAAGGTGGCTTTTGTTAGCCTCATTTGTTTCACTTGCCTTTCCTAAAAAGGTGACAGGACCTGACATAGCACCTGTGCATTCTATACTCTGTAGTATATAACTGCTGACTAAGTGGTAGTAGTACATTATGCATGTAAGAATTGTTATCACAGCTACTTATGTCATTGGATGTTCTACTGTATTTCCTTACATATGTGCAGGATGGGGAAGTGATGAGTCTTCCTACCGCGATGGAGTAACCAATTCTAGAAACCGCCAACCTCTTTCAGAGAAGGCCCAACTGACCAATTCTCTTGGATCCTACGGGCCTTTGTCAGTAGTGAGATCGGAGATGCAGTGGTTAATAAAACGAAACGACCTCAACAAAGCTATATACGAACACAAGGCGGGGAAATTCTTCACCAGCCCCAATAAACTAGATGTTGATGTCGGCGGAAAGGCAAATCCCAAATTCATCTTTCATCTCTATCCCTACGGTCTAGAGGAGGACGTTGGTGTAAATGCCACTTTAGAAGTCGAAATTTGGTACCCCAAATCCAAGAAGTATCCCCGCCTTCCCAACGCCGTGAATGTGTACCTGAGTGTAACAGTATGGGACTGTGAAACGGGAGACTGTATGAGCAGCTGTGACGCGGAGGTATCGATGAATCTTAGACGATACACTATTCAAAGGTTTATCACACACACCGCTCTCAAGGAGTCACGCAGCAACTACATTGAGATTCAGGCTTCGTCAGAACTGTTGGAACCACCGCCATCTTGCGTTCTTGGTACCCGACTATGACCAATAGTTGTTTTTTGTGATTCTTTGCTACTACCTTATGCTATTTGTGGATCTCTTGCCTATTCTGAAGTGCATGCACCAACCTTTGTCACTGCGTAATATTGTACTGATTGCATGCATACGTGTATACGATTAGAACTGGCCAGTGCACATGTCCAAGGTCTAAAACCCAATAATATTGAATTTAGCTACCCCTTAAACTTCAGAAGACTCAAGATCATGATCAAAAGCTGCTGAAATTTTAAGAATTCAGAAACGTTTGGCCATATGCGTTCATAGGAATTCATGCAATTTCCAGTATATATTAAAGGTTAGCCCACTCACTACAAAAACATATGAAGGTCATTTTAACCCAGCTTGGTTATATACCTCAGTTGCAATTATCAAGGGTCACTTCACATGCATGTAATTCCAGTAATAACAAATGGTTGGTCTTTCCCTTAATTGCTAGCTACAAGGGAAACGACAGTGTATTTGGTTCCTGTGACTATAGCTTTCCTACGTTGTAATTGGTAGTATACGTGGCTACTCAGCTATAGCATTCAGGCTCTACTATTATCTGCAATGAATTTCGAAGTATTTTAGTGAGTGAACATCTGGTATTCAACTGATCTGTAGATTCTGTAGCTAGCAACAAGGGAAGCTCCAAAGTACTTTCATGGTTATTCCTGCAATAGCCATAATATGAGGTGAGGTGCAACAACCATTCAGAAGTTAAAACAACTCATTTATTCATGTCGATCAGCTTCTCTTTCTACCAACCACAAATTGGCTCACAAACTTCGAAGAAACCAATTTATTTTTTACAGTGATATTATGGTTCTGATCCCTTGTGCGTACGCGTGCCACCAGGTTTATAACAATAGTACTGACGTCAACCTTAGTGCCTCACACCACAAAAGTCGTGACATTATGCATTAGAATTATGATAATACTGGCATCATTTGTGTATAAACAACTGTTGTGGTCATGAC
The DNA here is from genome assembly GCA_963921505.1 of Phakellia ventilabrum. Classification (NCBI taxonomy): domain Eukaryota; kingdom Metazoa; phylum Porifera; class Demospongiae; order Axinellida; family Axinellidae; genus Phakellia; species Phakellia ventilabrum. The sequence continues at coordinate 1,256,713 of OY997386.1, read as the reverse complement.
ACACACATAACAAATTAGCACACAGAAATAACTGCTAAAATGATCGCCATGTGCCCTGATTACAAAAAGACTATATGAAATAAACAGTGCATGGCAGGAATGCATGAGCGGCTCATGCACTCCCGATACAAATCAGCTACTAAACTTTATAATTATAATTGACTATAAATTATAACAATATTATCGTCAGGTAAAAAGTGCAAACAGGACTTCTCAAAGTTGAATTGGTTTACAATGTTGTGAATTAAAGTGCATACTCTGTACAATATTAGGATAGCCATACTATATCATGTGTATGGACTCAAAATACAACAATTCTTCCCTCCGAATAGGAACACACGTAGATAAAGCCGTCATCGTCAATAGTTATACCAGCTGGAGCGCGTATTGTACCGAAGGACGTCACAAACTCACCACTTGGTCTGAATACTGATACACAATCTTTTTTCCACTCAGTAACATAGAGGAAGTCACTGCATGCATGAAAGAATAAGCCCGTGGGTTGTTCAACTGTCTTTGAGGAAGTATCTTTTTTCCGAAACGTACGCACAAAGTGCCCCTCGAGATCAAAAACTTGAATGCGATTATTGCCATGGTCTGCCACGTAGAGATAGTTCCCTGCCTGTGCTATGTCGTCGGAACCGTGAAACTCACCATTTTTATGGCCCTCGTGACCAATGCTTCCGATATTCTCTAACTCTTTGTCTAGAATCTGAACTGTACTACTAGAAAACTCAGAAACTAACACTCTCTCGTCGATAAATTTCACAAATCGGGGATGATTAAGCCCCTTCACTACCTTCAAGAGCTTTCCATCAGTGCTAAATTTCAACAAAGAGCCGGTTTGTGATCCAAACGTGGTATCAGTAACATAAAGATTTTCATCTTTGTCCAAAGCAATTCCACATGGGCGCTTTACTTCATCATGTGCAATGGTTTGTACCGTCTTTCCGCATTTGTCTGTTATTGTAACACACCGTTTCTCAACATCACGAATCAATAACTGCTGTCGTTTGCTATTAAAAGCTATTCCAAATGCCTCGTTCACATCAGAGATAACTCTCACTGGATTACCAAGTTGGGTTGGATGGATCCTCACAAAGACTTGGAAGGGACTTCCAGCAATTTCTTTCCCATTCACTCTGATGCTCAAAGTATGCCTTCCTCGGATATTCGGAGTGTAGGTGGTAGCATAGACCCCGTTGGCCTCCTCAATGACTTTTGTTCGGACTAGTGAACTGTCAACCAGAGACTTTATTTCGGTTTCAAGTTTCTGCTTCGTACATGTTTGCTTGCAGGCGTCATAAACATGAATCGTGAATGCAGCTGGTTTGTCAACCTCAGCAGATTCGATCCCAGCACCCTCTGCAGTGCACTTTGAGGGGTCTGCTGTTGCAACGTATACACGACCAACATTGAGAGGAATGCTGTCACCGTAGGACACATCCACTGCAAGATCAGGTCCCGTTGTGGCCTCCAGGTTTACCTGTGCACACTTTTTACACCCCTCCTCCACTCTGGTGAGAACTTGCTTATGGATCGACACCAGCTCTTCATTGGTAGAATTCTCGAGGCTGCGCTCCACAAATTCCACCACGCTCTGTACCTCAGACTGGGCAATCCGAAGCTCCTCTTTCTGAACCGTGAGAGCTTTCAATTTTTCACCCTTCAGTTGAAAAACTTCCTTTAGCAGCTGCTGTTTTCGTTGCATCAGGAATTCGATGATACGGCTGAATGCCTGCTGAACGGTGTTGGACAGAGAAGCACACTGGGCGGAGATTGCAACTTCGTTGGCTTCAATCGCTTTAGTGGCCTCTCCCATATCACTAGTAGCCTTCTTCAGTGATAATAGGCCCTCTGCGAGCACTTTACGACACTGAGGAGCGGACGTTTTAACGTGCTCGTGCTTGTGATCTGAGTGACCGTAGATGACGCAGTGTTGACAGATGAGGCGGCTGCAGTCGAAACAGAAAATCTTCAACTGCTCGTCATGATCCTGGCACAACATGGGTGGGGCTTCCTTGAGTGGAATTCTCGAACCACCCGCCTTTAACTCTTCCAGCGTGACCACCTGGTGACCAGAGAACAGCGTCTTCATTTTTTGATGAGATGTCATGCAGTCGTCGCAGATGAAGGCAGTGCACTGGCGGCAAAATGCCTCAGCCTTTGCTCCCGAGCATAATTCGCAAACGGCCTCGACCTTTCCTTCGGCTTTCTCCATTTTGGCATGCAATTCCTTCATTCGATTGATAAAGAATGCGGTTGGCAGTTGATTGGGATCATTCTGAGGAAGAACGACGTTGCTGCGACATTCGGGGCACGGAAATGGATGTTGTCGGAGGGAGAGTTGTCGGATACATTCTTTACAGTAGTAATGCAAGCACGGCAGGATCTTGGGCTCATGAAAGTGAGACTATTAGAATAAAATTATTAAGAAGCATCAATAAATATTCAGGAAATAAAATTAGATTAGCAAAACAGGGTAGGGCACAGGTTGTCTTTTATTTCCCTCCACAATCACCATCTTTATACGCCACGATTCTCAAAATGTGGCAAAAAAACTGTCACGACGGTTATTAAATTAACCAACAAGTGACTCAAGCGGTCATCTTCACTACACTTGATCTATATCTCAAGACCTGAAAAGCAACAAGAGCGCTTCCTGAATTCCGTAATAAAATATTATGAATTTTCACTTTACGTGTTCCACGCAGCAGGGGTGCTTAGCATTTAGCAAGCATTCTACTCTAGCTACATCACTAAATCAAAGTCTCGGTTCATATCTTGAGTACGATCATGCGTACTTATGACCATTAACTTGAATAATTCCCATGCCTAAACAAGGGGGAATTTGGGTAAATACTCTACTACATGTAGCTATCTGTAACATTGTTGTCAGCCTTTATTTAGTGGTAGGACTCTATAGTTATTCTGGAGGTTTATCTCCTGCATCTCTGTACTAGCTTCGTTTCCAGGCCTACCCGTTCTGTGTGTCTTACGTATGCGAGTGAGATGAAAAGTGGACCTACGGAGCCACGGGGACCGCTTTTCCTCTCGCTCACTCGCGTTACATCACACTCACAAAGCAAGGAGGCCTGGGAATGAGGCTATCTCTGTATTAGTATATAGTGTATGCATGTCCATTATCACTAACTCCATTACACAACTAAATATATATACTTGCAATTGTGATAAGTGCTATGGTAAGTGTTGTGGTATATATACAGAGGTGTCGGATTACAGTGAGCTAGCAGCAATGCCAAAGACTGTGACATATGGTATTCCATATGGTATTCCTTCTGTCATTACAAACTACCTAATTATAAGTCCACTAAATAGCACAATAGAGCTCCTGCAAGTTAAGGGCAACTAATCTAGTTGTACATTCTAAATAACCATACTGTAATTATGATTATTAACTGGAAATGGCTAAGTCAGTATTTTTGCTGTCAGCAACGCAAGGGAAACACTTATGATATACACTAATCAGCTCTCCAGTCCTAAGATATATAAGGATCAATGTTCCAAGGTTCAATGCTGACAGAACTTGTCGTCTTGCCATCACAGTGCAAGCCCAACTACAACAATAGCCATGTAGGCTGAAAGTTCCTGCCTTGAGCTGTCTTGCCGTTGCTAAGCCCACATGTATGTGCAGAAATGGCGTGACACAATGGTGTCTGTGCATCTATGTGCATGCTACAGATCAACAACATTTTTGGTGGTGGCCATGGCCACTGCAACTGTTGTTGTTCCGACACATCAGATGGCACTACTGATTAGTACCTAGCAGACATTTGCCATCTTCTTCACGTCAAACTACTCAATCACACAAGAGAGTATAGCTACTACCTTGGTAGCATAGCAAGCCACACCCATTTCCCTCTGATCGGTTGGTCAGTTCACAAGCCCCACCCACTAATGGAGAGGAACTGGCAAGGTGGTAACCATCAGACTCATCGAAAAACCGACAAAAACTGAAGAAGTACTACAAGAACTGTTAATGTTAATGAGATTCAAAAAACAGAGCCAAAAAGGTCGGTGAGTTTAACACATGTACCTGAAACAGCAACCTTTTCTGGATTATTGTTTCATGTAAAAAAGCCTTCAATTAGGTGGGCCGGTTGGACGATGTAACATAACTAATTGTGTGACCAATTTTGGAGTACGGGCGTGCATGCATCGGTGGGGAGGAAGTGCATCGGTCGGTTTATGCGAAATAAAAAGTATGGCCTAAGGATGCAGCCATGACATGGGTTGGGGGAGACTAGACTCAAGATGAACTGGCAGTAATCTTATTCACGACCCTCAACACGCACACACAGATAAAATCGAGTCCCTCCCTAGCCTCGTCCCCCAAAGACCAAGAGAGACGACAGTACTATGGCTTCATTATTTACCTGGCAAATTGGGCAAGTAATCTCATCCCCCAACTCTTCTACTCGCTTTTCGTATCCGTCTGGTCCTGGAACTTCAGCCATCTCTACGATAGTCTCGCACTACTGGCCAGTCCCCGTCCGCCTACTCAGTACTACTCTACGCCACTAGCTACGCCCACGTACTCAGACTACGCATGCGTGACTGCTCAAGACTGCTTTCCAAATAATGCACACCCTGAAATGGCAGCGGAGCGGCAAGCAGCTGGTGCATTACCTTTTGAGCAAGAAATGGAAGGTTAGCGTCCGGCAGACATGTGCAGTATCAACATATACGTGAGAATGTACTCTAGCTTGCGGAGAGTAAGCCATGTTATGAATTCAAAAATTTGTTTTGTTAGGGGAAATGGAGGGGGTGAGAACTATTTTACAGCAGATTGTGTCAGAAGGTGAGAATGGCGGTAAGGAGGATGAGGAAGTGGAAGGAGAGGCTGCAGGGGGGCAGCAGGAAATGGTGAGTAGGGTACTACTTGTTTACTTTTGTAGCTCCTTATTTGGTATAAAGTAGTGACAAGTGGAACGAAAACTTTTAGGCATACCATAATGTGATATAGTGTACTATGTGATACTCACCTGACAATAAAGTATATACGTGTAAGTGTGTTTGTACTGGAAGTCGACAGCTTTTCGAGCAGGTGTTGCCAGGCTCACTCCTTGGAACACAGGGCCAGGGAGCCAGCTAGCTATAGCCACCTATCAGCCAGGGAGCCAGCTAGCTATAGCCACCTATCAGCCAGGGAGCCAGCTAGCTATAGCCACCTATCAGCCAGGGAGCCAGCTAGCTATAGCCACCTATCAGCACTACCATATCCTCCTTAGGCCGTGAATGATACCAAGGCAGAAGTGTGGGAGGTGTGGCTAGCCCACCATATACTGCTACTGCTTGCACTTTGCCTTTAATAGTTATTTGTAGAATGTATTATTTGAGAAATAGTTTTCAGGGTTTCGTACAGGGCTTTCCGTTTGGGGTGGGGGAGATGTTGCCTGTGGAGTCATGCCCCCAGGGGCGTCTCTGAGCTTGCTTCTGATGGAGGCCCGAAATTAGCTACTGCAGTTGTACTAATTGCCAACTCTTAATAATTACATGTGTAAGGTTTGTGCTTAATAATTTATGCTTTCAGCCACGCCCATTATTTATTATATCTGCATCTTTACTCCCCTGCTGTAACCTCGTTCCCAGACCCCTGCTTTAATTGGTTCCACTTTACCTTCGTGCAACCGAATAAAGCGGGTGGCCTGGGAACGATGCTATCCTTGCTGTACTTTACACTTGGCAGTGTGATTACCCTCGTTGCCAAGGGGTCGTATCCCCTCCCCCCTTTGTATGTACATGTAACCCTGGTTTGTACAATGTAAACGACATTGATCTCATTACCATCAGTTTATTTCTGCCTTCCCCCATTACGTTCCAGGATCTTGAGATCTGGTACCAGGACATGGAATCGAGACATCAGCAGATCCCAGACTCCTATGATAAGTACAAGCCCACCTGTAAAGCCATTGAACGACTACAGGTCAGTCAGCAGATATCAACACACAACAGAAATGTTACATACATGTACATGTAAATATGTGCAGGTATACATTTATGTGTGCAGGTATACAATTGTGTATACATGTACATACATGTACACGTATGTCACATGTCCACTGTTCACGCATAATATTATGTATTATGATCTGGCACGTATAATTCCACAAATGGAATGCTTGTTTTAAAACATGTCTGCTCTATTGTGTGTGTGTATGTGTGTTATGATGGAGTACATACGTGTACGTGTGTAGTTACTTAGCAGTGTGTCTACTACCAGCCCACTTGTTTACGCACAGTTTGTTTTTGATGAGAAAGTGTACCAAGAACGGCTCATGTGCTTACATTTAGAAATGTAATAAACCCTTTAAGCTACATGTACATGTATACAGTACATGTACCTTTCTGCACCAAATGTGGAAATTATGGTCAATAGAACAATCACTTTAAATCGATCAGCTACATCCAAACGTGCATGTAAGTGCTAAGCGAATTTTGTTACCATTTAAGGCAAGTATAGTGTCGTTGGTACATGTATTTTAGAGTAATATGTCAAAGAGTGCACCCAAAACACACTGGATTGAGTTACAGTGAAGAACCCTAAGAATTATAAGTCAACTTACACGAGTCTAGTGTCTTTACAATTCAAGGAATATAAGCCAGCCTCACATTCAATTCTCTATTTACGCAGTCCCTGTTGCAAGAGGTGGTGGACCGACAACACTCTGTCCTGGAGTCGGGCGGGCAGGCCCCGGTGGACCCCTCACACCTCCTGGGGCCCCTCTCAGCCAAACAGGAGACACTCTTCCAGGTACAGGTACTGTAGGTGTAAGGTCTGGTTGGGCTGTGGTGTGGTGCTATGCAGGGGTTCATTTAGAAAAATCCCCAAAGGGAGAGGGTGGGGGGGGGCAAAAGCAGGTCAAAAGGCATTTTGGTGGGGCATATACGTATAGTGAGCAGTATTCAATTTTGAAGGGTTGAAATTCCCAAGGGGGGCACAAAGTTTCCAAGGGGGGCAGGGGGGCGAATACCCCCTGCCCCCCTAAATGAAGCCCTGCTATGGTGTGGTGACTGCCGTTCCTTGCAGGGTGTGGTCCACTTCCACCGACTGGAGGTGGTGAGGCTGGAGCAGAGCATCAGCGAGGCCGAGAGGAAGCTGGTGGAGAGTCCGATCTCCGGGGGGTACATCGACCAGCAGCAGAAGCTACACCAACTGAGGGTGAGGGAGGGTGGGGGTAATGTTTTGGTCAAGGAATTGCCAAATCGAAAAATATTTAGAAAAATGTACTCCTTCAACAAGTGAGTCTCAATGTACGTTATACATGTAGCATGGAGATTGAATTACATTTGCTTTCTGGAATTCATCATTTCCCCACGCGTCTCAGAGGGCTGCAGTTTGCAAACACGAAATGAAACTTGGAATAGTCTGTAATTTGATACAGTAGAAGCACGTATACTCTTTGTCTGTAATTCTTCCACGAGGGAAGAGTTTGTCCTGGATACATGTATCGTTACACACTCACACACACATACATTGTACATGCACACACACACACACACACACACACACATAAATGCACACACACACACACACACATAAATGCACACACACACACACACACACATAAATGCACACACACATACATGCACACACACGCACACAGGCCACAAGGGAAGACCTCACTTCTTGTGAAGAGGAGCTCCACTCCCTGTTGGAGGGACACCAGCCAATGAAAATTGCTCTAGGCCCCCTAGAGCAACAAGAAGGTATATACACAGCATGTATTAGCACTGGCATGCTCATAATCCCCCCCGATTACATCATAAATGAAGAGAGGTCTGATTGTTAAGACTCATGTACCTGTGTTCTCATTTCTCTATTTTTTTTCTAGCCTCCTCACCCTTTGTAAGTCCTGACGACAGCTCTTCGGGTGTCTACTCCGACCTGAAGGCCGTCCACAACCAGGCAGAGATGCTGCTGCTACGCTGCCAAGATATCGCGGAAAACTTGGACGAGAAGATAGAGCAGTTGGAAAACGATCTCCAGGCAAAGAGGAAACGATTTCAGCAGGAGCTGGCGGAGGTCGAGAGCTGGTTGCGTAAGGTGTATGGGCTCCTGCGTGCCGAGACAGACCAGGAACTTCGAGTTGGAAGTTCTTCTCCTGAAAGGGAATTAGAGGAAGGTGTCGATGGGCTTGGTGAGGGGGGCACCGATGTATCAGACCCCAGTGAGTCTTACGGCTCAGGTGAAGAGCTCGTATCTGATGACAGCTTAGAGAGTCCCGGAATGGAGATATTGAGGGACCGGGAATGGGACTCGCCTGTCGATAGGGAGATTCTAGAAACTTCCGTAGACGTTGAACTGGAAGATGAGGAGTACAGCGAGGCCGTGATACAGAGAGTCATCAGTCCCGACCGGGAGGAGAGGTCAACCCCGCTCGGTGATACCAGCGCACAGGGAGAACGGGGACTTCATCCCGCGGGGAGCACATTGCCTCCTAATTTGGAAGGGAGCGATGTCGCTGTAGGTCTAGAGCAACAGGTTCAGGATTTATCACAGGTACGGGACTTGTCACAGGTGATGGAAAGTTCGGCGGATCGTCTGGAAGACGTCAGACTCGAGCGGGAAGAGACCGCCAGCGTGTCCTCGGAGAGTACCCTTCGCAGCGAGACCCAGAGGAGCAGCTGGTCTCCAGAGGGCGCGTCTGGTCCGCAGGAAGCCGTGGAGATACCTGACGGGGGAGAGAAGATATTGAAACAGGAGTCAGAACCAGGTATACTAATTTATGTACATGTACATTAGTCTTGTGCCCAGATCCTCCTTGTGAAGTGGTCTGGCGTACCAAGTCACATGATTGTGTATGTTTCATATGGCACTATTAAGTGAATTACATGTAAGTACTAACTCGGTAATTTTGTAGTGTAGCTGCCAAAACGTGATTATCAATGCTGCCTCCCACTTCTTCGCCATCTAAACAACACACAACTAAGCTATTAACCTGTGACATACCTTGGCAAACTTCCAGTAGCTTCCGATCTGCGCATGGCTATATACGTGTACGTGGCTTAGCAACGTACATGTATCTTAGCTATGTGCAGATGAATAGACACAGAAAAATAAAGCAATCTCAGTAGGCCCAGCTGATAAAACTGGGGCTTTCCAAAACCACAGGGAACGAAGCAGTGGCTGTCTGCAAAATATAAATTTCTTTTGCACATACATGTACATGTACTTGTAGGCCAGACAAGTTAAAATGTAACAGCTTGAACCCGGCGTTAACCTACGGTCTACAGTCCAGACTGTGATGCCTGGAATGGATTCTGCCATTGAGACTCAGCTATATGTATCCTTTTTCTCTCTCCCCTCACAGAGTCCCCCCTGCCCAAGTCTGAGGGGGAAGAGAGCGGACCAGCGGCCACCTCCTCTTCTGATAACCAGTCAGACCAGCTTGAGGAGGTGCTGGAAGACGAGCTGCAGTGGGTGGAGGGACTGCGTCTGGCTCCCATGGAAGTGCAGCTGGAAGAATGGGAACGGGACCAGCCTGACTATGGCGTGGTATGCAACGAGGCCAACAGTATTGTTGAAAGTCTTGAGGTGAGCCATAGCGTGTTTCCTGAGCCTGAGAAGCACCTGTACATTCGTGCATGTATATAACCTTTGGCATTGCACACATACAGTGTACATACAATATATTTACATATACATGTACATGTATGTGCAACTGGTCAGCCTCATTCTGACGCATATGTATACATCAGCTTTACATGTAATTGCTGAAGCTGAATATCAATTTTAGTTTCACCAAATGTAAGAGTAGTGCACTTACAAAATACACACGGTATGTTGATAAGCAATTTAATGAGTGGAAGTGTGTATGTACATGTACTGTACATGTATATATTTGTTGGTAGTTACTAGAACTGTATGTACATGTAGTACTATTTAAGTAGTTTGTATTACTGGTTGCTTGACTCTACTATACCAACAAGTTACATGTAGGTGCAGACCCCATAGGCCCTTGCCTGCAAATACATGTACATGTAATATATACAATGTACATGTACATGTACACAAATTAGGCATTGTTATGACTCTACTATAGAAGAAATATGGTAATTTTGCAGTACATGTACATGTGTATTACATGTTATACATGTAGTCACATCCTCTCTTGTTAGCTAGTACAGTGTATGTGTTCGAACATGGTGTGAACACAATGACATACATGTACATGCATATCCATGCTACTACTTTATAGTTTGTACAGGTATTTACATGTACATATAGGCACATGTGTGCACATGTACTCCCACTTTCATGCATGTGACGTGCATTGGGAACTCTATGACATCATACTGATGTAATTCTTTCTTCCCATAGTCTGCCCAGGAACAGCTGACCACTTTCTTCCACAAAGTGAAGGGCACCATGGCCAACATCAATTTTGTCATCAATGCCGTTTCCACGGAGACAGCCAATGAGCTGCGAGCCCGCCTTGCTGCCGTCAAGCAGCAATGGGAGCCCCTGGGGGGAAAGATGAAATACCGCATCGCACAACTGAAGTTTGAAATGGCACAGAGGGTAGGTTTAATGTGTTTTACACCTCTTGCTGCCATAATTTAGACACTTTGATGAAACTGTTATGGGGAAGGAAGCAGATAGTAATTCTGCTAACTGAACATGCATGTACCTGTATGTACATGTATCACTGCTGACTGAAATATATATGTTTGTACGGTTCTTTCTTTCCATTATTCTGACATAAACATTTTTTGTGAGCTTTCAAATGCTTTGTTCATGTGTGCTGCACTGTAGTATTGTACTAGCTATTGCTAATACTTGTGTTTCCGTTGCTTACATGTATATGCCTCTGGTTGCCTAGGAAACACTGGAGGCCCTCCACGAGGCAGTGCAGGAGCTACAGAGCCAGCCCAAGATCAACCTCATGCCGGAGGAGGTGGAGGGCTACTACAGAGACTGCCTGGTGGGTTGGGGGAAGCTGGATGTTGGAGGGTTGTAGTGGTGAACATGGTGTAGCTGCCTGAAGCTGGATGTTGGAGGGTTGTAGTGGTGAACATGGTGTAGCTGCCTGGTGGGTTGGGGGTGGGGAAGCTGGATGTTGGAGGGTTGTAGTGGTGAACATGGTGTAGCTGCCTGGTGGGTTGGGGGGGGGGAAGCTGGATGTTGGAGGGTTGTAGTGGTGAACATGGTGTAGCTGCCTGGTGGGTTGGGGGGGGGGAAGCTGGATGTTGGAGGGTTGTAGTGGTGAACATGGTGTAGCTGCCTGGTTGGTAGGCTAGGTATAGGATCCCATGTGGTGATAATTGAGCTCAAAATCTGGATGTAAGTACATGTAGGTGTAAGGTAAGGCAGGGTAACTTGAAACGTGGCTCCTTACACCAGAATAGGCGCTGTTATAGCAAGAATATACTTACATGTAATTACTAACGCTAGTAATTAAGTATCCTTGCCTAACAGCTACTGTTCTGCTGTGAGGAGCCAAAGAAAGGCTTCGTTCCAAGTTACCCTACCTTAGTGCCATTAAAGTTTACAGCTGTGCATGAAGTAGTTTTTCCCTTGGGCTAGATTTAAGTGCAATACATGAGTACTAAAATTATCGTACGCATCATGTAAAAATGTCATGTACATGTACATGTGCAGGATTAGGAACAGTACGTACATGCAGGGCTTCATTTAGAGGAGGGGGGCAGGGGAACATTCATCCCACCCCCCTCCCCCCTTGGAAACTTTGTGCCTCCCCTTGGCATCTCAACCCTACAAAATTGAATATTGCTCACTATACGCACCCCCCCCCCCCCCCTAAATGAACCCCTGACATGTATATGTGATTCATTTGAGACACACACACATGCACATCCAGGAATTCTTCATCAGTGTGGACACGTTCGAGTCCCAGCAGGCAGAGAATCTCGCCCACCTGGAGGCCACCCTTCTGCCCCTCGTGGAGTTCCCCTCAGATGACCACCAGCTGTTTAGGGACACCGTGGACCAGCTACGCCAGGCCTACGAGGCCGTGGCCGAGAGGGTGAGTGTGTGTGTGTCGCTGGTACCACCTGCTGGCCAAGGCAGCACTTCTTGTAGCTACTCTTCAGAGCATAGGCTGACACTGAAACAGTGTCTCTGCCAAAAAGTACATGTATAGATACGCGCGGCCATTTTTCAATTGATCATTTTCCTATATATACTGTAAATCAAGCAATTACATGCAACTCACATGAGAAATATCCCAGGCCCACAGTAGTGAAACGTTCATGTAGCTCTGGGGATGGTGCTAAACGTAGACACCTTAGTATACTTCAGAGAGGGTCTCAGTTGGTTCTCTGCTAATCAGGGTTCTCTTTCTACCAACCGCAAATTAGCTTTGTGAAGCCAATTTGTGGTTGGTAGAAAGAGAACCCTGATCAACATCTTAGTAGCACTTGTACATGTACTTAGCTACATACATGTACATGTACCATGTGATATTTAATTTATTAAACGGCTTTCATAGTACCATGCAGTGCTACAATATCCCAGGCCCACAGTAGTGAAACGTTCATGTAGCTCTGGGGATGGTGCTAAACGTAGACACCTTAGCAGTACATGTATACTTCAGAGAGGGTCTCAGTTGGTTCTCTGTATTCATGCTGATCAGGGTTCTCTTTCTACCAACCACAAACTGGCTTCACAAAGCCAATTTGTGGTTGGTAGAAAGAGAACACAACTTGTACATGTACTTAGCTACATACATGTACATGTACATGTATACCAGTATGTTGCTTGTAAAACCATTTGATATTTAATTTATTAAACGGCTTTCATAGTACCATGCAGTGCTACAATGGCTGATGCTATTGTACAGCCTCATCTTCTCCCCCCATTTCACTCGTCCTCCTCCTCCTCCCCTAGCTCCGCTGGCAGATGGCCTTCCTGACTCGCTGTCGCTCGCAGTGGTCGTCCTTCCTGCAGCAGATCTCTCGCTTCGAGGACCGGCTGGCCAAGGGTGAGGACCTGGTGTCCAGGGACTGCTATGGCCACACCCTGCAGGACACTGAGAAGTACCTCACCGAGATGAAGGTGACAGAATTCACTCACAAGTGTACATGTACATGTACATGTAATTTCAATTCCTCAAGTTTTTCACTTTGGGGGGGGGGGGGGGGGAGGGGGGCACTGGAACACTGTCTCCGGCAAAAAGTAGATACATGCAGCCATCTTTCAATTGGTAATTTATCCATCCATAAATTGTGCGGAAATGACGTGCATCAGTGCTTCATTTAGGGAGGGGGCATTCGCCCCCCCTTGGAAACTTTGTTCCCCCCTTGGGAATTTTGACCCTTCAAAATTGAATGCTGATCACAATACGCATGCCCCCCCCAAATATCTTCCAACGTGCTTTTGCCCTCCCTTGGAGATTTTCCTGTACATGTACATGTAACTGCAGTGGGTCTATTCTTGACCGTTCCCTCTGTTTCATGTGTACATGTAGCAACTGAAGGAGCAGCTGCCCATACTGGAGGCTGATGCCCAGAAGATGGTCGACCTCGGCAATGAGATCCTCCAACATGTGAACTCCGGCTCTGAGGCAGAGAAGCACGTCGACGCCCGCCTTTCCGAGACTACAGAACGCTGGTACGGGTTGGTGGGTCAACTGGACAAGCAGGAGAGCGAGGTCAATAAGGTGCTCATTAATTGGAAGGCCTACGTGAACATGTACCACGGCGTACAGACGTTCATCTCGAGGATGGGAAGCATGGTCGGGAATGAGCCGCTAGAGTCTTCAAGCGGCGACAGTACCCTGCTGCCACAATACCGGGTCAGTGAATATAATAATATGCACATACATGTACATGTACATGTACATGTAGTGCTTATAGCACAGCCTTGTTAATAGACCCTTTCCAATAAAAGTGCCATTAGGGATTTCAGTAGCTATGGCAACGATACTCCTTACATTTTATGCCCAATCGGCATGGACGGTTCCTTTCAAGTAAATTGGATGCTTGATAGAGTACAGTGTAGCTACATGTATGACCTCACAAACTTATACACATCTTGTATGGGGGATTTGGTTTGGAGGGACCTCCGGTACAAATCCCTTACATGTACATGTACATGTATATGGGCCAATATAAACATTTGTGAGGTCATTTGTGTGTCTACAGTGTTAATCTTCAAACTTGAATGCAGCCCTCCACGACTAGTGACATTAAATATAAGGAGTACATGTATCATTGCCATAGCTATGGAAATCCCTCTTGTAGCCCAATGGCATTTTATTGGAAGGGGTCTATTAGCTACATGTACATGTACTTACGGGCCTGGTATACATGTACTTTCCCAAGTGCACAATGTACAGGGTAGAGGGTTGAAAATTTGGCATGGCCCAGGACACTTTTTAGGTAGTCTCATTCCCAGACCTCGACCCCCACCGGACGCTCTTCCGGGGAGGCGGTTGTGGTCTGGGTACGAGGCTACATGTACTTTTCAGGTGACATAGAAAGGTAATTGACCGCTGTCCTAATGATTTCCCTGATGAGATTCATGCATATCAGCTGACCACTCCTAGTGGATTATACTGCTGAGCCAGGAGTAGAATAAGGGTCATTATATTGCTGGGTCGGGGTCATTGTCAGGTAGTACTCCTGTATAGCTGGTTTCAATGGTGACATTCAACAGAAATATTTATTTTTACGTTATGAGCATACGTCCGCATGCACTATGGTATATGTACATGCACGCATACACACACACACTCTTTCTACAGACCTACGTCACCCAGCTGAAGGCCATGCAAGTCCAACTGAACCGGATGCTCAAGATCAGTGATGAGCTGGTGGCCAACGAGGGCATCGGGGCGAGGGAGGCCATCAGGGAGGAGGTGAAGGACCTCAAGATCCAGTGGGAGCCACTCAAGGATAACGTCTATGACAGGTACGTATGTATCAGGTACATGTACATGTTACATGCATGTGTACATGTGCACGCAGATGGTGTCCATGGCTGGTGTAGTAGCAAACTTGCAAGTACATGTACATGTATGTATGATCATGTCATACAGAGACTGAAGGCCATGAGAGGGAAGTCATATACATACACACATACATACATGTACATACATACATACATACATACATACATACATATGATGAAATTATGTATATCACTTGTGAAACGTACTTTCTGATAAGAAGAGGATAGTACAGTGTTTTAGAGCATTGTTTGTAGCAATGAAAAAACATCCTAACAATTAAATATAACCTGGATGGAGCCACTGGCGATTAGCTCGATTAGGTACATGTATGCAACATTCCAGCAGCAGATAGTGAACAAAGAAGGGAAGTCATCAGAGATCAAGGCTGATTTGGTAGGAAGTGATGCCACTCCATTGTCGCTGTGTACACTAGTTAATGTTCTGACAGAACATGATAGAAAAATGGACAGGGTTTGAATCACAGTATACTGCTGTACTAAAATCAGTAGGTTGCTAAGATTCCTGCTGTACGGTTGCGATTTCCACCGTGTCCGTGGCACCCCATCCTCCGACCACCACCAGTCTCTCTCCGGGCAACACAGCGACCAGGGCGGAGTCTCTGGCAGTTAGCATCTCGCTGATCATCTCCCAGGAGTCGGCCTCTGGGTCGTAGGTGTGGGTGTCTTTGGTCTTCTTATCAGCCGTGTTTTCTCCGCCAATCGCCAGTAGTTGCCCTCGGAATGTTACGCAAGTTGACCAGAAGAGTGGGACATCTGCTATTCTCTGCCAAACCACACTGGTTTCAGTTGCGGTTTCAGTCTCCGGTTGTTGCTCTGCTTGCGGCATGGGTTTGCGGGACTGCAAGAGGGTGTCCAAGTGGCACATTACTGCCGACTGTGTCTTCTTCCCTTCCTTGTCGTAGCCGCCCATCAGGTAGAGCCTGTCATGGCAGATGGTTGCTACGGCACACGCTAGCGGATGCATTAGACTAGTTGCAGTCGACCAGTGTAGAATTTCGGTATCCATTATTTCCACCGTGTCGATGTTCTTTCCGCCCAGTTCCCCTCCGGCCACGATGAGCGAGCTATCATTGCAAACTGCAGCCGTGCGATAGCGTCTCGTCGGCATGGGTGGGAAGTACTCCACCCATTTTCCTCTCTTGCCATCCTCCGTGAGGCTGAGTAGAGTGTTCGTACATGTGGGCTTGCGGCTCAGTCTCTGTGTGCTCCCGCCGATGGCAGTCAGCTTTCCCTTGACCATCACAAGGCTGAAGTCGTCTCTGGGGCAGTCTGGCAGTCTGGACCACTGCTCGCTCTCTGAGTCATATGCATAGACGTAAGTGGACCAGCTCGGGTTGAAGTAGGCCATTTTTCCGTCCGAAGTAGCAGCTCCCCTAGACATAAATCCTGGGGCCTTTTCGCATTTTTTCCAGCTGAGTGTTATCTTGTCTGCTACACCTTTGCTCGGTTGCTGTAGCTGCAACTCTGACTGCGATGGCTTTCTCTCTTGAGTTTTCTCCTGTTGTCTCTCCAGCCTCTTTTCTTCTTTCAGCTGCCCGCTCAACTCCTGTATCTCTCTCTCTTGTTCCAAGACGGTGTCTTGGAGCTTCTGGTTTTCCGCCTTCTGCTGCAAGAGATTTTGCTGGAACTGCGCCATGACCTGTTTGTTGGTCAGCAGCTGCTGACTCAGCTGCTGTAGCTGTCTCTCCCTGGCCTCGATGGCGCACTGCTTCCTCTCGACTTGGTTCCTCAGCCGCAGGTTCTCCTCCTGCAGTTGCTGCTGAGTCTTCCACGATGGCGGCTGATCCGTCTCCATGGCAGCCGGAGTCTGAGGCTGGCTGTCTGTAGCTTCATACTGCTGCCAAGGCTCGGACTTTTGCCAGTCCTGTCCTTCGCTGTCCCCTACTACTTCTCCCGCTGGTTCTCCCTCGGAGCTGATGGATCCGGTTCCAGTTCGGACTACACAATATTCGAAACTGCCCTGTGCTTGTGGTTCTTCCGCCATCACTACTGGAGATAACAGAAAGCACCAGTGATGCAATGATAGCAGACTATTTGGTGCTCAGTCCTTTACTGATGCTATTGTCATCCGTGACTTAATGGCATAAGCGTTTTTTTTTACTACAGTCGCTATGGCAAAATAGGTCTCTAGCTTACAGAGGCTCATTGGTGACTCTATCTATTCAAACCACATTACTTTTAACAAGCCACATGATTGCAAAGAATGATCCATAATTATTGTGTTGTCTTTATAATATGCCCTGAGACAAAGACTTACTTAACTATCTCCATTCCTGCGACATGCTTTCCATTACCAGTGCACTTTGCAGCATTGCGTAGCTACACGAAACTTTGCAGCACTTCATAGCTACACTCTTTGAGGCAATGTTGGCAGAAAAACACACTTAGTCCTGAATTGCCAAAACAGGCTGCTTTTCAGTCTGCAAATGGCCGCTTTGAGCAGCTACATAGTGTGAGAAGCAGCTGCAGGAACATGCCTGTAAGCTGAGCATCTTTAGCGCAATTATACAGCTGTGTATCACTGTATCTATACATGTACAAGGGAGGACTAAACCCTTAACTGAATTCAGAGATGGTTCATAGTCATTGCTGACTTGCAGGTAATGCTTATGACACATGTGTCAGCCCTTCCAGTAGACCTAGCTAGAACTCCTTGATTTGGCAACAACACATCAATAAACCAACCAGCTAGAACTCAGTAATCTATCAACCATCACCAACAAAGATGTCAGCACTTCACCCAGTGTAGACCCCAGCTAGAGGCAAACCCAGCCAGCACACACAGAAACAGCTGCTACTCAGCAGTGGTGACAGAACTCACTGCTCTTATCACAGCATCAACAGTAGCAAAGTCTTGAGTGGAATCCAGTCTGAAATTCCAAGCCCATAGAGAGAGACAGCTCAGACACAGCTGGCTTGTCCAGACTCATGATCTAGCTACCTGTAGCTATGATAACACTGTAGTGTCTACTGGAAGCTAGGGTTCATGTACTGTCCTTATATGTATCAGCTTACTGTAAACATGCATAGTAACAGGACCTATATTGTGGAGCTTGGCTACAGAATTATTTCAAGAATCTGGATAATTATAAATGGGTTAAGTTAAGTACTATATTGCATATACATCTTCACCTAGTTGCACTTTTAAGCTCTGAAATTCCAAATTGACCACATTACATCTAATACCAGGTGTGTAATTACTGTAACCCAAAATACATGTATCATGTGGGGTGGGGGTCTGGGAACAAGGCTACTGCACTGACATCCAATAGGTCAAAACAGCTGTCGGCGATTAGCAGGGTCTCCGTTTTCAATATCTGGGTATTTTTGCAACAGGTAGCAAAGTGTCCATGGTAAGAGCCTCATTTATAGGTTCCTTGAAAGGGCCCGTAGTTAATTACTTTAGACAAGAAGATTATAAGGCCCTTTACCAAAGAGAGACTGGTTCACATTAAAACATGCTCCTAAACACTTCACATACAAACTCGTGCCGCTACACCTGCATGCAAGTTTTCTTCCAAATAAGGTAGTCAGAACTGACGCTGCAGATACCACACACTACACGTGCGTGCGGCACTAAAAGCCGGGGGGAGAGCCTGGGAATGAGGCTAGGGCATCAGCAGGTAACTGATTTGAATTATACAGCAAAGGATTTCTTGATTGCTCGGGCATTAGACGTAACTCGATACGCAGGCCACAAGCAGTCAATTTAACTGACAGTTGCGTGACTGAATTCCAGAGACCGAATGTTGATCGCATTTTTGCTTGTACATGTATCTTTAATTTCTCTCCCAGCCTAGGACATTTATAGCTCTCTTGAAGGATCTGGACAGGTGTAAAATGTATTACTGCACATGCACTTTTGCACATACACACACACACATACACGCACATGCGCACGCTAGCCTAGACATGCTCCAGCGTGAGTACAATGATTGGGTGAGGATGAAGCTGCGGCAGATGGCCGCCTATGTGGGCCAGTTCAGCGGCATCGTGCAGAAAGAGGTGGAGTTTGTCGAGAGTTACCCCCTGGAACAGCTCTTGAAGGAAGATGCCACACCCCTTCTCAGGGAGGTTGACCAACTGGTAGCCAGCCAGGTAGGTGTGCGTGTGTGTGTGCATGTGCATGGGTGTGTGTAAAAGGTACATGTAACTGTAACATAATGAGGTGGAGTTTGCTGCTGGATCATGACATCATCACACTCATAGACTCAGTACACATCACAATGCTCATTACGTCATTCCTCCCAGGATCAGCTAAACCAGCTGGAGACGGACTGCGTTCAGCTCGAAGAGGATATTCTGGAGCGGCAGATTCAGCAAGAGACCATCGGCCACCCGGCATCGGAGCTGGAGAGCCCGGACAATGCACAGGAGAAGCGGAGACTCCAGGGACTGAGGGAGGAGCTACAGAATAGGTGTGTGTCAAGAACAGCTCTTTCAGTCCGGTGGCTTTTATCAAGGATCTAAAATGGAAAGCCTGCTAACGCAAACTGCATCTACATGTACATGTAGCTGTCATGGCTTATTTTGGCCTCATTAGTGTGATGTAGCACCTGGTGTTTACCAGAAACTCCTAGCTGACAGCAGCTAACCACCCTCTGCGCCTGGAGTTGACCAGCAACTCCTAGCTGACTAGCAGCTACAGCTTTGTGTGACTTACACCAGACAGGCCTCCGGGACTTACATAGGGACCTATATAGTAGTGTGGTGAATATTTATCTAAGTTTAGTGAATGAAAATGGATGTAGAAACCAATGAAAAATGTGGTGATTTCTCTGTAGGGATTTTACTTTAAGTTAATGAGACCTTAATGAGTAAAAGACCTTGGCTGTCTAACAATGCCTTCAATAAGAGCACGCCCACCGATCAAGCACACTCGTATTGATAAATCTTGGCACGTACATACATGTACATGTATCATGAAGGGACACAGTCATGTAAATTATTACTCGTACGTGTACATGCAATTGGCCGCACTTGAGTTTAATTAACTGCTGTTTGTTGTCCTTGCCCTCAGGGCGGAGTCTCTCCTGCCGCTGCTCAACGTGTTCTACCTGCAGCTGCAGCTGTTACAGAAGCTACAGGAGGGTCGGGTGGCAGTTACCATAGCAATGGATGCCGTTGGCGACCAGACAGCCCTGGAGGTGACACTCACCGACACCCAGGTGAGAGAATGTGATAATTAAGCACAATGTAGTGGACTGTATACTATTAGTATACTAGCCTTGGGGGGGGGGGCAAGGCATTAGTACATATTCTGTAATTTATACTATCCCCCCCCCCCCCTTGGTATACTATAGTGATAATGTGATCAGGGGCGATTTACTGTAGGTGCTCTAATTATTCACCGCCCCAAAAATAATTGTTTTTGCAAGGTGATGCAATATTAGAATTAGGTTGTATGATGTATAAGACCATTGTACATGTAGCTGGTATAATAATAGGAAATGAGTCTGCAGGGAGCGAAGGTAGTGACGCATAATTATCGATTTCAAAAATTGAATTTTGACTCAGAATTAGAAGGACGTGTTATTAGAGCACCTACGGTATATGAGAATTCTTAAGGTACCTTTTATTCATCATTTTAGTCTAATTGTTTCATGTAATTTGCCCCTGATCACATTAAATAGACCTTACCCGAAGGACGGCTACATGTAGCGTAATAGACTATAATTATTCATAGTGCAACACACGTATTGTGGGACTGAAGCATCAATAGATTATGGGTGATTGAGACTAGTCCGACTGGAGATACAGAGAAGATCACGGCCAGCTAGCATTGAGATTCTGGAGTATGGTGGGACTATATCTCTGCCGGGTGGGAGACTATGTAGCTGTCTCTCTACCTCAGATGTTAAAAAAAAAGACCCGGCACTCTTGGCTGGCTTTTCTGGTCCTTGGGTGACTCATGACTATGTTGTTTACCACTTTCGTTCCCCGTTTCAGTTGCAGATCTCGGAAGACTGGTTTGACCAGCTGCTCTCTAGCGTGGATGACTTGGGAGACGTCTCGGAGGAGTACGATGCTGTGATGGACAGGGAGCTACCCTTCTCCGCACCTCCTTGTGCCAAGGCACGTGTCTACCTCTTGGGACTCATAACCCTTTGATGAGTGTGTGTGGTCGTTTTTGTAGTCAAGGTAACAATTCTGCAGTGAGGTAATAATGATGTCATTGCAATTGTCTTTCCCAGGTAGTGGAGGTGAATCACCTCCTCAAGACAGAGGTAGAGACACTAAAAGACGACTCCGATGCGGCCATGGTCCGTCTACAGCTCTTCGTTGAGTGGTGGGCGGACTACACTAGTAACCATAGCGACCTGGCCTCCTGGCTGGATGAAGCAGAGTATCGGCTGCAGCAGCTGGTGGCCCGAGGGGAAAGCACACAGTCTCCCCTCGTAGCCCCCACTGAGCTGCTGGCAGATATGAAGGTGGGCTGATTACATATTGAGTGCTCTGTATTGTAGTTCAGTTTAGTTAAGAGACATGATCAGATATTACATCTATCTATCCATCATTAGCGCGAGAATACATGGGAAATTCCGTTACATCATCTAATGATTCTGATCGTACCAGTCGACCTCTATTTCTAGCTACTTTTGACCTTGACTTTGACCTGCAGCATGATAGACACTTCCGAGGGTTGCAAGGGAAGCAAGAAATTTTGTGCCCTCCCCCTCTTGGGATTTGAAATTGAAAGTGTGCCCCCCCCCCCCCCCCCAAAAAAAAATTTCTCCTAATTTTATTTCTTTCCTAAATCAGACACTGACCATGCATGCATGTGACTTTACATGATTGCCAGGCCACACCTACTTCCTCTCTTGGCCCCTCCCACACAGGAACTGAAGGAGGAAATGGATGAGAAGGAGACAGTTATGAGTGCATTGACTGCTACTGGGCAGAACATTATTGATGAACTTGAGTCCAAGGGGGCCCCCCAGGGGGAAATTGGAGAGCAGCTGCCCCAGATCAAGGCCCGCTGGGAGGCACTTGGGGACGCATTTCAATTGCAGCTGCAGAAGCAGGAGGAAGCAGCCAGCAGGTTTGACTCGTTCCTGACCAGTTTTACCAGTCTCCTGAACTGGATGAGCGAGTTTCACAGCACCCTAGTGGACGAACTGTGTGTGCAGATTCCCCACAAGGCCTCGGAGGACACAGTGGCCCGCCACAAAGCCAGGCTAGAGGTCAGACCACTCACGATGCTACCTGATAACTGGCTTAACACAAATGTCTTACAAATTATTGATGTGGCTACAATGTACATGCATGTACATGTAATAGTCAATACTAACTTGTGTTAATAATCTCATGGGTTCATATCTCTCAAATGAGAAATATCACTATACATCGGAAAAAAACTGATATTGACATGCATTAGCACTAAAAGATGCAGGGTCCTCACTAGCTCACTTTGTTCCCCCTGGTCCCACTGCCCAGCATCTTTACACAGCATAAAAAAAAATTACAAGCAACTGATTGTACCAAGAAGTAGCCTCGTGCTAATGATGGAGCCAGGCTCCATTGCCCAGTGTTTTTTACACTTTAGAAAAAAAACAAAAAAACACAGGCAGGGTTTTTTCCAGAGTGCAAAAAACGCTGGGAAGTGGAGCCTGGGAACGAGGCTACCAAGAAGCACTGGGCAGTGGACCCTCATCTAAGGTCCTCATCAGCCAATCGGATTACTCACTACTGCCATGTACATGTACACAATGACTTGGGGATGTACATGTATGTGATAAAAAAACAAAAAACAATTGGGTCACTTTTCTCTGTGTGATTTCTAACCTTAGGAATTTCGCCAGGAGTTACGGTCTCACACGGGCCAGTATGAGTCGCTGCAGGACGAGGCAGAGCAGTGGGGGGAACACCTGATCCCCGACGACTGCCTCAGCGAGCTACCCTCGGAGGAGGAGGAATCTGCACCTTCCTCCCCTGGTGGGTGTCTGTCTGTCTGTCTGTTGGTCTGTCTATCTGTCAGTTGGAATTGTTTGTTAAAGTAGGCATGCACTATTAATCCAATAAACTGCTATGTAATAGGCCAGATGCTCTCCCTCCAGAGTCTGAAAGTGTTTCACTATCACATGCATGTGCTGCTCGGGGAGGGGCGGGGGGCAGTCTCACTGTTTTATTTGAGAATGGCCATTGATTCCCGCTGTTGCTGTCTGCATGTACATTCACTGAAATCGTGAATAGATTGAAGCTGAAAACTTGGGTCATTTGCTGCAGCAGTGCCACCTGTAGAAACCCTCCACGTTTCATTCAGATAGTGCCTAGCATTTTAGAAATACACATCTCTGAAGTATGCATATTCAAAAGTACCGGGTAGTCACTCAGCGGGTCACATTTCATTCCTACACACAAGCACTCAGTCTTTTTATACATACATGTACACATACCTTCCTCCTAGGAGACGATGAGCCAGACTTTCAGTCCCTGGCATCTCTCCTGCCGTACATCCGTCTGCGCATGAAAGGTGCCGAGGATAAGTGGTCAGCAGTGCAGCGGAAACTCCAGAACAGACAGGACCAGTTGGAAATGAGCTTGGGGAACATGGCCGTCTTCCTTGAGGGAGTGGAGGAGCTCGTTGCATGGATCAGAGAGAAATTGCAGCTGGACGCACTTAGTGCCATGCCCCCTGCCAACCTGGAGCTGTTGAAGGGCTTCCAAGATACCATACAGGTGCATGTACATGCATGTATACATTAACACGATAGTTCCACTTACAGTAATCGTATTATACGTACACACATAACTTGTACACATATATGTACTCAACATTACTAATCACGCAAGACTACAGGTCCTGGCCTGGGAAGCCACTAGATGCAACCCCGTACCACCTGACCTCCCTCGGGGGCTGGGTTCATGTCTAGGTATCTAACATTTTCCCCACTCACACCGTTTGGAAGCCATCGTTGTTTAGCTGTATGATAACTGAGCATCTTTTTATCCCTCCTTCCTCCTCCCTCCTCCCCCTTCTCCCTTTCCTCTCCCCTCCTTTCCCTCCTCTCCCCTCCTTCCCCTCCCCCTCCCCCTCTCCTTTCTCCTCCCCTCCTTCCCCTCCCCCACTCCTCCCCCTCCCCCTCTTCCCCCCCCCCCTTTCTCCTCCCTCTCATTCCCTCCCCCTCTCCTCCCCCTAAGGCTGTGAGAGTGGAGTGTGTGGAGCGTGACTCTGTAAGGCTGGGGCTGATGAGGGTGGGGGAGGGGCTAAGGGGACAGATATCGGGTCTGAATCTGGCCAAGGTGGACGAGCAGCTGGCGGAGGTGAACACTCTCTGGAAGGAGCTTCAAGAGACACTGCAGGGGAGAGGAGAAGGTGTGTGCCATGGGTGGGGCATATAAATCCCATTCCCAGACCACCTAGCCTCAGTCCCATGTTCATCTCTAAATATGGCAATTCCTTGAATAGTAAGGACACACACAGACGGTTACTTGACTGCTAGAGTCTCAACCCCTTGGGGCAGTGTGCTGATACTTTGAATAATAAGGACAGTGTCTCTGCTAACCATGTCCTCAGGCTCTCCTAAAACTGGGCTCACGCGACTTTCTGGCTTAAGTGTGCGTAGATGAACAAAGCTGCAGTTTTCAGACCCCACCAAGGAAAGGCAGTGAATCTATGAACACATACTGAGCACTGAAGCGATGTCTCCAGCGAAAGGAAGAGAAATATAGTCACCTCTCAATCTGTCCCAGTCCACGCATAATTAATACGTTAAATCATATGAGAAAAGATACCGGGCTCTCCCTTAAACTGAAGGCACTCCTAAAACTCCCCTACAACTCTCCTCCTCCCTCCCCCTCAACCTCCCCCTCCCCCTTCCCCTTCCCCTCCTCCTCCCTCCCCCTCAACCTCCCCTCCTCCTCCCCCTTCCCCTCCTCCCTCCCGTCCCTCTCCTCCCCTCCTCCAGTACTGGGTCCCCTGGTGTCTCGCATCGAGGCCTTCTGGCTCTCGGCCGGTGACCTGGAGGCGTGGCTCCAAGAGAGGGAGGCGGCACTCACCGACTGTGGCCCTATCGGTGCTGACCTGCCGAGGCTCGGGGAGCAAGGGACCATACTTGAGGTTCGTAGAGCTACAGACAATAAGTAGGTACATGTATTAGCACAGTTGTGTTTCACCTTCGGAACTATCTAAACTTACACGCCGGAAGTGCTGACTGTACTTCAATGTAAGTTTAGCACATGCCCTCCTTTTCCACAGCTAGCTGTGCTTATTGTTCTGTATGTACATGTACATACATTATGGTTGTAGCTAATGTGCGTGTACAGTACTGCTCACAAATAAGTTGTTAGTACTCGCGTGTGTTCGAGCACTCACGTGTGCGTGTGCGAGGACTCATGTATGCATGTTCATATTCACTCTGGCTCTGACATTTTTTCCTCTTATTCTGAGCGAACAAACTTGCTTTTGCATTGCGTACACTGCGGGTACAAGCAGAGCGCATGCGTGTGTCTGTTCAAGTACTTACATGTACGTGTTCGTGTGCAAGTGCTCGCGTGCGTGTCTTCAAGTGCTCACATGTCTATGCATTCAACTTACTTGTGAGCTGTACTGTAGACCAAACAAGTCACATGACCCTATCACATGACCTGCTGTCACAGACTCTAGATGAAGAGGTGCTCAACAAGAAGAGAGTGCCTGAGGACGTCTTCGCCGAGGCCATGAATATTATTAAGGAGTGTCAAGAAGGAAGCGGAGAGGGGATCAAATCAAAGGCACAGGAGCTGCAAAACCAGTTTGACGAGCTCTCTCAGCGGACCGTAGAGACCGGAGAGCTGTGCGAGGAGGCTACATCGGCCATACAGGTGGGTCACATGACCTGTTAAAGCGTCAGCCCAGTGGCCGTTAGTATAATTAGCTCACGACCAGACGTCTTTACCCCGCCTTTATTTCATAGCCATGGAGAAGAATTGATTTGCTAGCCGGTGAAAATATGGGTTGGATTCTACATGTATAGCATAGATTGTATGGCTGGTTTGGTAGGAGAATGCACAGTTAGTAGTTTGTGCGATACTTTAATTATGCGAGCCCTTGGGTTACCATGGTAGCTTTGTACCATGGTTGCCATGGTAACTTGGTACCTATGCAAATAATTATGGTATTTAGACTTTACAAATTGAGCTAGCTGTAGTCCTTCCTCTTACAGGAGTTCAAGAAGGAGTTTGACCCATTCTCTCAGTGGCTGGAGGGTGTGGAGGGTAAGCTGGAGGAGAGGAGGGCTACCAAGGAGCCCATTGGGACCATCACCAGCCAGCTGGAGGACCACTATGTGAGTACACTCCTTGCTTGTGGCCTCAATGCTAGCTAGCCTACCCTGAGCATAAGCTCACCCCCCTGAGCATAAGCCCGCCCCTGAGTATAACCTATCCTAAATATAAGCCAACCTTGAGTATAAAAGCAATGGTGCTTTTAACATGTACATGTTCGTTAGTTCCCTTTTCTGCCGACTGAATCAATGTTTAGACAGTGGTCACTCCAGCGAATGTTTTTCCCTTCTTCCAGGATTTCATGCGTGAAAACGAGCAGCAGACAGATCAGTATTCTGATTTGCGTTCCCATGGCAACAAACTCTCGGTCAAGTACAAGCCCAGCGACTGGCTTGATACAATGTTGTTGCAGTTACATCAGCGCTGGGAGGACCATGTGGAGCAGATGGTCTTGAGGTGCAAGGAGCTACTCGGAGTTTTGGAGCTGTGGAACAAATATGAGGCTGAGGTAGGAAGAGGAGAGGAGGGGGGAGGAGAAGGAGAGGGGGGAGTGGAGGAGGGGGGGAGGAGGAGAGGGGAGGAGGAGGGAGAGAGCAAAGGCTTTGGCATGCGATTGGTGATACTTTGAAGCTGGCAGCCGAGGTTTCAAGGGCTTCAAAACCCCTTTCCCTAGGGGACTAAGTGCCAGTAAAGAACATCCGTGACCCCAGGCTAGTAGCTGTAACCGAACGCGCCACCTTGACTTCCCGTCAGACGTGTGCAAAATTTAGGATTATAAACCTGTAACGATTATTTCGGTGATGTGCGTTAGATGGAATTGTTCCTAGAATGGCTGAACGAGCGCACAACTGCACATCAGGATGGCTAGAGCGTCCCACTATAGTACAAACACTGGGGATAAAGGTTAGGTAGCTACAAATAGCCTAAGTGGATTCATCATCCAGTCACCCACAGTACACAGCCCATGATACAGTTACAAAGCTACTGCAGTGGTGTGGCAATCCTGCTCATCATCCAGCACTCTGCTCATTTTCATTAGAGCTTGCACATGAGTTATACGCCTGTAAAATATCAGAAATACTATAAACCGTATGTTTTATGGTCTAGTACTTGATTTGAATTAGTCCACTATAGTTTCGACCCCTTCAACTCCTTAAGCAATCTTGTACCTATTCTGCTCAAAATTATGCTGGTATAATTTCCTCATGCCTACAACCATGTACATCATCACTTGCATGGGTAAGGTTTTAGTCCTGAATGCGTATCATTCATTTGAGTGGACGCATCACGCTCGATCAGGCACGCCCCTCGATGATTACCAGCATCTTACTAGTAATTTTTCTAGCCCTCACAGTAGTTCTGCCAGGTGATAGCTCTGCATGTTGACAGAGTTTGTACCTGTAGGCTTCCTTGTATGTTCATGTACCCTCACAAGCCCATAGGGAGGTATTTATTTTATTATGAGGAGGGGGGGGGGGGCTGGAGAATGATGAAGAAAGAGGTGAAGCTTTTGGGAAGGAGAGGAGGGGGTACGTATGTACTTTGGCATTTTTGAAATGTGAGAATAAGGTGAG
Source organism: Phakellia ventilabrum (assembly GCA_963921505.1). Classification (NCBI taxonomy): domain Eukaryota; kingdom Metazoa; phylum Porifera; class Demospongiae; order Axinellida; family Axinellidae; genus Phakellia; species Phakellia ventilabrum. The sequence continues at coordinate 1,228,975 of OY997386.1, read as the reverse complement.
GGATGTTTTTGGTCCCAGGTGAAGGGTCTCCTGAGCTGGATCATGGCCGAGGCAGAGAGCTTCTCCAAGGAAGTGACCACGGAGAGAGACAGGGGCATCAGTGCCCACGTCAAGTCCTGCGAGGTGTGTGGTGTGTGTACGTGTGTGTGTACGTGTGTGTGTGTGTGTACGTGTGTGTGTGCATGTGTGCATGTGTGTGTGTGTGTGGGTGTGGGTGTGTGTGAGGATGTGCCTGTGTGTGCCTTCATATGGCCCTTGCTAAATAGACTTGTAGTTATTGTTGGTTTCTAGCCAAGTCTTGTGTGTCTGTTGGTCTGTCTGAATGTCTGTGAATATCTCCCTCTTAGGCCCTTTCAGTTAGCATGGGCGACAAGAAGGCTGGCGTGGGGGACATCCAGAACCTGGCGGAGGTCCTCAGGGCTGAAGACGGGGAGAAGAAGAACGGCACCAGTGATGTCGAGTCTAGGTAGGGCTTGGTTGTGTGATCAATCATGTATTTTTTGATGACATCATTCTCGCAAATGACATCATACCCATAGCATTTACCGTACCCATGACATTATTATGGCATTACATCATTCTCACAGATGACATCATAATTACCCTAACGTCACTATTACATCATCAGTACAGTTCCTTATTTGGTGTTATTTGCCCCTCCAGGTGGAATGACGTGCACCAGCACTGGAACTCCCTGTGGAAACTTCTGGATGAGACTCTGCTCCGCTTCAGGGCCACCTACGCTGAGGTCTGTGAGGTCCTGCAGATCACAGAGGAGCAGTTTGACTGGCTAGAGGGCTGTGAGTATGCAGCAGGGATGCGGCAGGCGAGCCGAGGAGACCTGCAGGCTGTGCAGGAGGAGATCGAGCACCACCAGGTCAGGGAAGCCCTTCCTTGGTGTGTTGGTTGGGTTGCAGGCTACGCCTAGGGCTGACAGGTTTTAGCACCTACTGTAACGTGTTTCTTTTTCCAATACAGCAATTGCTTGAGGAGGTACAGGCACATGAAAAAGAGGCAACATTCATTAGGGAAACTGTCGATTTCGTATTAGAGCACAGCGACAAGTCGGAGCGTCAGGAGATACGGGACAGAGCGGATGATTTCAGCGAACGGTACCAGAAGCTGCTGGACTCGCTAAGTAGCTACGTTCCAAACCTGCAAGATTCCATTCCACTCTGGAAGGAGTTTAACGACCAGACCCGTTCCATGCTGGAGTGGCTGGATCACGTACAAGGAGAACTGGAATCAAACCATCTACAGCCTGGGAATGCGGCTGTGACCGAAAGCAGTCTCAGCAATGCAAAGGTTTGCGGTTCAGTTGTGTCCTTTTTATTCAAGGACTGTGTGTCATTAGATTGAATGCTCACGTGTGCACTTACAACACACACACACACACACACACACACACACACACAGGAGCTCCAGCGAGACATCAGTGACCACAAAGATGCTCTGCTGTTGCTTTCAGCTCTGGCAAAGAGGCTGAGCAAGCTGGTGATTCCTGCGGACCAGGACTACATTCGAGGTCTCCTTGAACAGATTCAGTTTGAAGCTCAGAATCAGTCGCAGCGGACGGATGAACGGTGAGGTCCTTCTCATAGAAATATACCTTCTTGCCAGTTTCTTCACCCTTTATTTATTATTCTGTGAGTTGGTCTTTAAGTACCCCTCCCTCCCTCCCTGCTGCCTCCTTACCTCTCCCAACCTGTGAGTTGGTCTTTAAGTACCCCTCCCTCCCTCCCTGCTGCCTCCGTACCTCTCCCAACCTCTCTTCCTCCTCCCCCTTTCGCCTTCCCCTCTCTCCTCTCTCCTCCATCCCCCTTCCAACATCCCCACCCCTCCCCCTTCTACCCCGTCCCTCCTCCCTTCTCCTTCCCCTCCCTCCCTTCCACCCCCCCTCCCCCTCCCCTTCTACCTTCCCCCCTTGTCACTTCTCCTTTCACCTTTCCTTCCTTCCTCCCTCCCCCCACCCCCAGAACGGAGGTGCTTTATCAGCGGCTGCGTAGCTGGGAGGTGTTCCCCGTGGCGGAGGCACTGGTGGTACAGGAATTTTTGGAGAAAGCCCAGGGGCTGGTGGAGGTAGACATCGAAGAAGAAATATCTGCGGCAGAGCTACAGGAGAGGTTGGAGAACCTGGAGGTACATCTGTGTCCCATGGGAGTAAAATTGTTATGAGGCAGCTTCCTTAAGTAAACGTCTCTATATATACGTACGTGTACATGTACATGAGAGATTTAAAAATGTCGAGCCTGCTGATGCAAACTACAGACAGCTGTTCAGCATATTTGGGCCTCTTCAGTGCGGTATAGCACCCAGTAACTCCTAGCTGACTAGCAGCTAACCCACCCTCTGTGCCTGGAGTTGACCAGTAACTCCTAGCTGACAGCAGCTAACCACCCTGGAGTTGACCAGCAACTCCTGCAGCTAACCACCCTCTGTGCCTGGAGTTGACCAGTAACTCCCTAGCTGACTAGCAGCTAACCACCACTCTGCGCCTGGAGTTGACCAGCAACTCCTAGCTGACTAGCAGCTAACCACCCTCTGTTAGCTGACTAGCAGCTAACCACCCTCTGTGCCTGGAGTTGACCAGCAGCTAACCACCCTCTGCGCCTGGAGTTGACCAGTAACTCCTAGCTGACAGCAGCTAACCACCCTCTGCGCCTGGAGTTGACCAGCAACTCCTAGCTGACAGCAGCTAACCACCCTCTGCGCCTGGAGTTGACCAGCAACTCCCCTAGCGTGACAGCAGCTAACCACCCTCTGCGCCTGGAGTTGTCTTCAGTGCGGTATAGCACCCAGTAACTCCTAGCTGACTAGCAGCTAACCCACCCTCTGTGCCTGGAGTTGACCAGCAGCTATAGCTTTTGTTTGACTTACACCAGGACAGGCCTCCAGGACTCCAGACCTAGTGCTGAAAATGCTTATGGGTTTTGTCCTAATCACGTACATTTATGTAGCTATGTCTCCTCCCTCTCTCCCTCCCTCCCTCCCTCTCTCCTCCCTCCCTCCCTCCCTCCCTCTCTCCCTCCCTCTCCCTCCCTCTCTCCCTCCCTCTCTCCCTCCCTCCCTCCCTCCCTCTCTCCCTCCCTCTCTCCCTCCCTCCCTCTCTCCCTCACAGAGCCTGCAGCAGTTACAGAGCTCCAATCAGGACAAGGTGTCCACCATCGACGAGTCTGTAGACAGCGAGGACATGAAACAGGCTCTAGAGAAGAACCCGGACATCTCCAAGGAGAGAACCAACCTCCTGCAAGGTGGGACTGCAATGAGGAGTTTCGTGCATGTCGCTTACATCGATACTGCTTAACGGGGAACTTATGGTTGCTTTTTTTTTTAAATACGTGTTTCTATGTGATCACCTCGTACCCAGGCCTTCCTGCTTTTGGGGAAGGCCAGGCTATTTCTCTGGGTCACTTCCACTGGAGAGGGTACATTGGCTGTTCCTGCTTGAAAAGTTTAGCGTACTTGATAATCTCACAAGCTTTGCCTGTGTCAGTTGGTGTGTGGGCAGTGATGTAACCACTATATAAACAACAATAACAACAACAACAACAACAACAAAACAGGGCCCATGCCAGCTTGGGATTGAACCCTAAACCTTCTGAATACTAGCTACTTACTACACCCGCCCACCTCTACGAGAAGTCACCTATAGAAATCTGACTACTCTTTGTCACTGACCTGTGCCACCTCCTCCCCACCCCCCTCCCTCCCCCCTCCCCCCTCTCCCTCCCCTACAGGGTGGTCCAGTATGTCAGCTGCCTTGATGGAGCGCATTCAGCTCATGAAGAAGAGGACAGAGACAGTGACTGCACTCGAGGACGCACTACACAGCTGTAGCGAGGAGCTCAGGGCCTACAGGGGAGTCCTGGAGACGCCCCTCCCACCCTCCGTCATCTTAGAGACCACACAACAGGAGCTGAGGGAGACAATGGTATGAGTATTTTTATAAGTCTCATTCCCATACATTAGCCTTGTTTCCAAGCATGGGAATGAGGCCAGGGTGTGGTAGTAAATCTGAATCCAAGTACAGTGGAAGCACTTGTGACTTGTCAAATAGCTATAGAAACCTACTGTGACAATTGACTCTATTGCAATATTTTTTCTCATAATTAAATTATATATGTGACTATACATGCACACACACATACAGTCATCTCTTCATAACAGCTGTCAAACCAGCCTGACTAACCTGTCAAACCTGTTGGACCACCATACCACCTTGGGCGAGGTGCCAATACCAGCACGCATACCAGAACAGGCAGCAACATTGAACGAGGAATTCCAGGTTTTGGCGGGAAAGGCCACTGAAAGGACCAATGAAATTGCAGATATCCTACCCTCATGGAAGAAATTCCAGAGTGGTCTACAGGAGCTGTTGCCATGGCTACGCAGTTCTCTCTCCGAGCTGAGCAGCCTAAAGGCTATACAGCTGTTTCTGCTAGAGTTTGCGTCACTTGAAGGCAGACTGCAGGTATAGCTAACACTGCCTAATGTAGCAGACATTTAATCCTGCCCGCCCCAGTTTTTTTGGCCATGCACATATTTTTTTATCACTAAATAAAAATTTCATATCTTAAACCCAACCAGGTATTTCACATAATCATCCAACTGAAGGTTGTACTCAGCGTAGCTAGGTAGTAGAGTAGGAGCCGCAAGTCAGTCCGAATTACATGTACATGTACATGTAAATGCAGCCTTGGAACTGGCCCATTTTGCAGTGAAAGTGCTGACTCAACAATTTTGGAGTGCACTTTCAATTAGCTACCAGAACCTAATTGCCAAAATGGAAGTATTATCACTGCCTACCTCTAGGCACCACAAACTAAACCAGTTTAACGTTCCTTGGCCTATTTGGCCTGCAAACTTCCACTGTGCTCATGGCTACAGTAGCATAGCAAAGTACTGACGTAACTTGACACACGTGATAAGTGCTGACAAGCAGACAAACAAACAGACCCGAGAACATAAAACAATCTTAGTACAAGCCAAGCGCACACTTTGTGTATGCCCTTCACCTAAAAGGAATGGTGTTAAGAGGAGTTCATGTAAGTATTTTTATTGATCAGCTTGTAGGTATATATTCTCCCTCTTACTCACAGACACTCAATGATGAGATTTCAGAGAGACAGGCCATCTTTGACAACCTCCAGACATCGCGAGGACGGCACCTTTTTGGAGAAGAGGACTCAGTTGAGCAGCTTCAGGAGACGTTCTCCCGGGTGGAACAGGGGTGGACGTCGCTGACCGAGGAGGTCCGGGCTCTCCCGGAAGCCATGGCACCTTGGAAGGACTTGACAGACCGGTTCGATGATCTAAGTGACTGGTTTGACCGGCTCGAGAGGAAGGTGGAGCGTGATTTTGCAGCAATAGAGCAGCAAGAGGTGGCTGGAGGTGACCTCTCGGACTTCATCGTGGCTATGAAGGTTAGCCATGGATCCAGAGAGTATCATCCTAGGCTCTTGTGGGCATTTTCACTTTGTTTCTGGTCCAGGAGAGCTTGGTACATTTGATCACATGATTTAACTATTTAATAATCAATATCTAATGCAATATGGGACCCACTTAGTGCAAACATGGCTCATCTCGCAATTTTGCAAATTTGTCGATTTTCCAAACTGTCATATCTCACCAGGTGTGAGGAGGAGACTTCGTACAGTACAAGCACTACCCTTCAACTATGGCCGAAAGGCTTCATTTTCATGTCTTTGCTGTGGCAATGGCTCCTGTAGAATTTCTCCATGTTTGATATTAGATAGTGCCTAGCATTCCGGAGATACACGTCTTTGAAGTACGCACGTTCAAAATACGGAAAGTGCCGAGTAGTCACTCAGCGGGTCACGTATTAACCCCACCCTGAAGTCACAGTTCGACCACTGCCCAGGCCCTCACCTGTCGTCTACATGCAGGACCACCTCCTGAAGATGGGCCAGCAAGTTCCAAAGCTCCAGGAGCTGAACCACCGTGCTGATGCCCTGCTGACCCCTGAGGCGTGCCAACAGTTTGAGCCGGCCAGAGAGCTGCGGGAGCAGTGTGGGGAGTTGGAGGGGAGGTGGGACCGGCTGAGAGAGAGGCTGGAGGTAGTCCTGAGGGACTTGCAAGACAAGGTGCGCGTGTGTGTGTTATGGAGTCGCTAGATATTATAGCCAACCACCCGTAATAAAGCCTTGGGTGTGAGTCACAGGTCTACTCAAACTGTAGTAGTACAGTTTCACCAAAATATCTAACAGGAAACTCTGTTGCTGATATTTATATTGTCAAGACATAGGGATGGAATCCCCAAAAAGTAACCAAACAAGGTAGGAACGAACGACACCACAGAACCTTTACGGACTCCCATCCCTATTTCTTTTGACATTAAGAAGGGGGCAAAGAGTGTGGGGACACTCTTTGTCCCCTTCTTATAAGGGGGCAAAGAGTGTGGGGGACACTCTGGGAGCAAAGAGTGTGGGGGACACTCTTTGTCCCCTTCTTATAAGGGAGCAAAGAGTGTGGGGACACTCTTTGTCCCCTCTTATAAGGGAGCAAAGAGTGTGGGGGACACTCTTTGTCCCCTTCTTATGAGGGAGCAAAGAGTGTGGGGGACACTCTTTGTCTCCTTATAAGGGGTCCAAATCTCTCAGTCAAAAAATTCAGTCCCCCTCCCCCCATTTAATTTATGTTTAACAATGCACAGTAAACCAAATTGATAAAAATTAATTTATCCTAGGATTGCGCAGCAGAGTGTTTTGCGTAATCCTAGGATTATGCAGCAGAATATTTTGCGCAATCCTAGGATTGCGTAGCAGAGTGTTTTGTGCAATCCGCAGATATAGGGATGGGAGTCTGTAAAGGTACTGTGGTGTTGTTCATTCCTACCTTGTTTGGTTACTTTGGGGAATCCATCCTTATATGTCTTTTCATTTTCAGTACACATACAATGGGGCAGCCATTTTTTTTTGAAGCCATCCCTATATATGGAGTACTACCGTACTCCATGATAGTGCATTGTGTTGGTTACTGTATGGATCAAGCTAAGAGTAACTACGCCAGTCGGTAGGTAGCTCTAGCAGCGCTCCTATAATCAGTCTACACTACAAAAGACTTAGTAGTCTTCAGAGTGACACGGAGGTTTCCCCCCCATCACAGGCTGCCAGGTGGAAGGAAGAGGCCCTTTACAGCATGCAGCATGCCAGGCAGCTGCAGCCTCGTGTGACAGAGCTCACGGCACAGCTAGAGGCCCAGAAGGAGCTCACGAAACAGCTTGAAGACAGGGTGGAGGCTCTGCCTCTCATCGACCCCCGTGAGATCCTGGGACCCAAGAGAAGCGGATGGCTACAGCTGCTGGAGATCTTGCTCTTGGTTCTCATCACTGTGTCCCTAGTTTTGTGGTTCTTTCTCTCCGTTGAGTATCCCTCCTTTCATGCTCTTTAGTCTGATTGTCGGCCTTTTTTAGCTCACCAGATAGTAAACCATCAGTAGTACATCAGATCCTGTCTTTACGACCTTAGCTCATCCTGCTCTATTACTCTTACACTGTGTCCCGTACCTGCAGTAGTTTTTGTATTTCAGCTTTGACGATCTGTTTTCTAAACCACCACTATTTTATCTTCTTGATTTTTTCCTGTTCTCACTCTGTTCTGTTGCTAATACTGTGTCCCATATCTGCAGTAGTTTTTTCTCAGATTTTTTTTTTGCTTTGATGAAGTGTGTTTTCTAAACCACCACTTATCTTCTTGCTTTTTTCTGTTCCACTGTCACAGTATCACAGGCATAGCACAATAATACCTTTACTTAGCATCTAATAGCTATTTTTTGTGCTATCAACCTTTTATACACTCTAAGCAGAAATGGCCATTCCCACGGATGGACGACATTGCCATCTTCCTGGGTATGCCTCCCCCACTGTGTTCACTTGCCAGAAGCCAAACGTGTTGGAAGGAGTGCACATAGAGTGCCCATTCTGGCAATACTGTTAATGATATTCATGAGCTCTTGGGAGGTAAGGTCAAAGGCCCATTTTTGTAACATGGTGTGCTGAGCTTAGCAAGAGCAGCTTTTGGATGCAAATGTCGACTGTGCATGTCATTTGGAGTTAGAGGATTAATTAATATTAATTAATCTGGGAAACAATAGAGTATGTGGCGATCAGGATGGTGTAATCCCCGGTTGCTCTTACTCATGTCCTGTCTGGAGGTATTACAAGCTCCAGCTGGTGTGTGGTCAGTGATGTACTAAGGCACTATGGCAGCAACATGAGTATTATTAATAGACAAAATTATTAATAAGTGGGACAAGCCTGAGCAATCTCATCGATCTGTAGGGCAGCTTTTAAGACCGGTTATACTGCAGCACACAGGCTATAATTATACAGGTCATTTGGTCATATCTCACAATGGTCATAATTCCTCTGTGACCCCTGTTTTGTCCAAAATAATTATTATACCACCTTAAATCTTTACACTTGGCAGTATAATTATAATTATATGTACAGAACATTACTTCCTTGCCCCTGTAATAATACTGTGAAATTGACTAAATTGTGTGCATGGTATATATTAATTATGATAATATATATCCTGAGCATGAGTACAAGCTGCTGTGTACTGGTTCTTAGATTTCCTTGAAACAAGGTATTTGTTCATGCACGGTGTTGGTTGGACCTGAAACATTGCATTATCGTTGGCGTAATATGACAAACCAAAATTAAGGAACTGCGGTACTATCAAAATTACATGTGGGCTATGATACAACCTACATGTACATGTAGGTATTCATCATGTGTGGTATCAGTTGGCCTTCTTTAAAATTGCAAGCTATTCGGTGTTTGTTTTTTTCTTTATAAAAGTTATGCATAGGAATGCACAGGACAAACAAGTAGCAACAAGGCTAAAGTAAAGTTTTTGTAATGACCACTTGCTTGAATAAACAATGAAAGTATTTATGACTATCGCTATATATATATTATAATGCTTAAACTCAACATATGTGAACACACTCTAATTTTACTGAACGTTTCATCGTTGCTACTTCTCGATCAGAAATGCTGCTTACCGTGGCTTATATACTACTTACAGCTAGTCAGCTGAGTGTTTCCAAGACCGAAAGAAACAGTACCTGGCAGACTGAAGATTGGACTAGTTCACAAGTGGAACCACAAGATAGAGTTAGCTATGTCAGTGATACGGAGCACTCACTACATCCGTCCTGCCACGGGCCATGGACCATTGCGAAGGAAGACAAAGGGAACACGTCATGTGAGTGTGGCAGTGATTTAGGAGGTTTGGTGCAATGCGATGATACATGTAGTAAATCCTTTAAGCTCCAGTTGCTTTCATGCTACTGCATGACACCTTATGAAAAGAATCCAAACACTACAGTTGTTGGTGCTTGTTTGTACCGATGTGAGTATCACCATGGCCGTCACTATTATTCCATATTAGCAAATGACCTGATTTCGTTATCAGAATTCATGTGCAGTAAAATGAATCGAGAGGGGCAGCTGTGTGGACAGTGTACAACTGATTTTAGCCCACCTGCATATTCTTATAACTGGCATTGTGTAAACTGCTCCGTTTATGACGGCCACATCAAACAGCTCACCAAATACATTGCAATTGCTTTTCTACCACTAACAGTTTTCTTTTTCATAGTAACAACCCTTCATATCAGTGCTGCTTCACCTTCCATCAACGCTTTCGTCTTAGTCAGCCAGCTAACTACAGCACCAATACTACTACGAACTTTTATTCATGAGTTAGTGTCGCATAAATATACCGTACAAAATGATGTAGGCCTTTTCATTGTGTCACTGTATGGCATATGGAATCTTGATTTCTTTCGTACCATGTATCCTCCATTTTGTTTACATCCCAGCATAAGTACACTGCAGGTCTTGGCATTAGATTATATCATAGCAGTATATCCTTTGTTTCTGGTTATAGTCACATATGTCGTCGTTGAACTACATCATCGTAACTTCAAGTTGGTTGTATGGTTGTGGACACCAGTTCGTCGATTTTTTATTTACTTCAGAAGATATTGGAATGTCAAGACCTCTCTGATCGATGCTTTTGGAACCTTTCTCTTGCTGTCCTATGTCAAATTTCTCAGTACATCCTTTGACCTTCTTATTCCTGTCAACCTTTTCAATATGCACGGAGACACCATTAACGAGACCTACTTGTATTACGATGCAACGATTGAATACTTTAGTAAACAACACCTGCCATATGCTATTCTAGCAATCACAGTCCTCATCCTATTCAACTTCCTCCCAATAGTACTGCTATGTCTTTACCCCTGCAAGTGCTTTCACATGCTTTTAAATCGCTGCAGTCTAAGTTGTACTGCACTTCACACATTCATGGATACGTTTCAGGGATGTTACAAAAACAGAACAGACAGCAGTTATGACCGTCGGTGGTTTTCAGCTGTTTACCTCATTATCCGCATTGCCTTTCATCTACTTGTAGCATGGACACAAGACATGAAGTTGCTGTCTTTCTGTATCACTGCTCTTCTTATCTTCACTGTCATCTTGATTGGAATAGTTCAGCCTTACAAGTCTTCCATTTACAGTAGGTTAGACACGGTGCTAATTCTGCTACTTGCTGCCACTTTCTTACTCCTTGCACTTACTGCCATAGCTCATATTGAACATGGGAAATATTATCACCCAATAGGAGTAATAGCAGCCATATGTGGAATGCTTCCTCTTATGTATATAATAGCCATCTCAATGCACTGGCTACTTATTCGGAAGTTGGTATCACAGAGATTATGTTATATGATATGGAAACGGTTGCCTTTCAAAAGAATGATTAGTCAAAGAAACTTGGAGGAATCACTACCTGGGGAATGTACAACACTGCTCCAAGACCCCATGATTGATAGCCAGGCATCATACAAAGTTGCTTAATTCCTATTAGCAATACATTTGCAACCTACTTTACATTTTTATTTCGTGATAACAGTCCTGTGAACATCTACAGGTTATTGGCAGTCTTTGTAAACATTTTGTAACTGTAACTGATATGTCTAATTTTGTTGTCGTATGGAATAGTTGTGCAGAGGGGAGAGCATGGGAATGAGGCTAATTGTTTGGTACAATTTCAACTTGATACATGATGTCTGTAGGTTGGACTAGCTTATTTACTTATTAGCTGAAATATCACTGAATTAGTACATCATTAATTACTGGTACATAGCCAAAATAATTGTCATAGCTAGCGGTAGAAAAGACTAACTATGGTGGTATCAGTTTTACCTCACTAAAACTGATTCAATTTAACTTTCGTAAAGGCATTTAATAGTGTAAATATTACAATTGATAACAGTCTTAGTCAATCATAGCACTTTCATTATTTACTATTATTTTAGTACAATATATTTCCCCCCACATCTGGTTTGTTTATTAGATTACGTGGACTTTACCATAATACAGCCTGGGAATATTTATGGTCTCCAGTTTCAAATAGAAAGGAAAACAATTAAGGTAGGTCCTACTCTGAGGCTACGCAAAAGGATAGCTATTGCTTTTAGCTATGTGGTTTATCATTATTAGTGATATAGTTATCAGTCGTGGGGTCTTGGAGCAGTGCTGTAGCTAGGTGAAAGGCAATGCAGATAATGAGGTAAACAGCTGAAAACACATAGCTACATGTACAGTCATAACAGTTGTCCGTTTTATTTTTTGTAGCATCCCTGGAATGTATCAATGAATGTATGAAGTGCAGTACATGTTATAGCTATAATTATATCTTGAGTAGTAGCTCCTGTCTATCCACCCAAAAATTGAAGGATATGTTACTTTAACCTGGCTATAGAGTGCAGTTTTATCCATACATAAGCTGATTACCTCAATTTACCATAATTAGGACTTGGAAGTGTGTATCATAGCAAATTGCAAGTAACCGGGTGTGAGGCTAGGTTTGATACATCTACATGACACTCTGTACAGTCACACTCATAAGCTATAGTACAGTATTAAGATTATTTCAACCAAATTTGGTTGCTAGAGTTGCGGCGGTTTGGGCTCTACCTGTGTACCCAACTAGCCATGACAGTTAGTGTAGAGCATCATTCCCTTACACAGCTGTGCATTACAACTAATTGGATTGCTGTTAAAAAAATAACTAAGCAATTGTTAAAAGAAATGTTCATTTTTAGCATTCAGTGATATATGGTGCATCCACTGTAGAATGTGCATGGTCTTTTCACAGTACATATAGCTACTCAGCATAAGTGCCAGGTATGTCCTGTACGTATCCTAGCCTCATTCCCAGTCACCACTCTAAGCTTTTTTTCGCATGTGGTAAAAGCAACAACAACAAAAAAGCTGGGAGGTGAGACTGGCCTGGGAATGAGGCTAGAGTAGCAGCTGCTGTCTACTGGTCACGTGATACAGCAATGATGTCATATGGTACTGGTGATATAATAACGATAATCACATTAAACAGTACAACGTAACTAATACCACACATAGCCCTCTTGAAACAAGGTATTCATGGACGGTAGTATCAGTGATAAGGTACATTTGGGGTAACTTTAGAAATGGGTTATCTTGAGAAATTTTGTTTTCGTTTTCTCAAAGCCACTACTATTCACTCCAAAACTGCTGTGTAGTACACCAACACTGTGCCTAAATATATACGCTCCATCGCTGAACCTCCATTCATTACTCTAACATTGAAATCACTTGGGGGAAATCATTGGATAAAAAATGGAGAATAAACAATGAAAGGGTTTATGACTATAGCTATATAGTAAGACTATTATCACTGAACTCAATGGATGTGAACGGACTCTAATTTTATTGAACGTTTCATGGTTGCTATATACATCAGAAATGCTGCTTATTGTGGCTTATATACTACTTACAGCTAGTCAAGTGAGTGTTTCCAAGACCGAAAGAAACAGTACCTGGCAGACTGAAGATTGGACTAGTTCACAAGTGAAACCACAAGATGGAGTGAGCTATGTCAGTGATACGGAGCACTCACTGCATCCGTCCTGCCACGGGCCATGGACCATTGCTAAGGAAGACAAAGGGAACACGTCATGTGAGTGTGGCAGTGATTTAGGAGGTTTGGTGCAATGCGATGATACATGTAGTAAATCCTTTAAGCTCCAGTTGCTGTCGTGCTACTGCATGACACCCTATGAAAAGAATCCAAATACTACAGTTGTTGGTGCTTGTTTGTACCGTTGTGAGTATCACCATGGCCGTCACTACTATTCCATATTAGCAAATGACCTGACTTCACTATCAGAATTCATGTGCAGTGAAATGGATCGAGAGGGGCAGCTGTGTGGACAGTGTACAACTGATTTTAGCCCACCTGTATATTCTTATAATTGGCATTGTGTAAACTGCTCCGTTTATGACGGCCACATCAAACAGCTCACCAAATACATTGCAATTGCGTTTCTACCACTAACAGTTTTCTTTTTCATAGTAACAACCCTTCATATCAGTGCTGCTTCACCTTCCGTCAACGCTTTCATCTTAGTCAGCCAGCTAACTACAGCACCAATACTACTACGAACATACGTCCAAGTGTATGTACAGCATAGTAGCGATTTTTTTTTTGGTCCTTTCGTTTTGTCACTGTATGGCATATGGAACCTTGATTTCTTTCGTACCATGTATCCTCCATTTTGTTTACATCCCAACATAAGTACATTGCAGGTCTTGGCATTGGATTATATCATAGCAGCATATCCTTTGTTTCTGGTTATAGTCACATACGTCGTTGTTGAACTACATCATCGTAACTTCAAGTTGGTTGTATGGTTGTGGACACCAGTTCGTCGATTTTTCATCTACTTCAGAAGATATTGGAACGCCAAGACCTCTCTGATCGATGCTTTTGGTACCTTTCTCTTGCTGTCCTATGTCAAATTTCTCAGTACATCCTTTGACCTTCTTATTCCTGTCAACCTTTTCAATATGCACGGAGACACCATTAACGAGACCTACTTGTATTACGATGCAACGATTGAATACTTTAGTAAACAACACCTGCCATATGCTATTCTAGCAATCACAGTCCTCATCCTTTTTACCTTCCTCCCAATAGTACTGCTATGTCTTTACCCCTGCAAGTGCTTTCACATGCTTTTAAATCGCTGCAGTCTAAGTTGTACTGCACTTCACACATTCATGGATACGTTTCAGGGATGTTACAAAAACAGAACAGACAGCAGTTATGACTGTCGGTGGTTTTCAGCTATTTACCTCATTATCCGCATTGCCTTTCATCTAGTGGTAGCATGGACACAAGACATAAAGCTGCTGTTGCTCTGTATCGCTGCTCTTCTTATCTTCACTGTCATCTTGATTGGAATAGTTCAGCCTTACAAGTCTCCTGTTTACAGTAGGTTAGATATGGTGCTAATTCTGATGCTTGCTGCCAGTTTTTTGCTCGTTACACTTGCTGTCATCGCTTATGTTGAACATGGGAAATATTCTTCCCCAATAGCAGTAATAGCAGCCACATGTGCAGTGCTTCCTCTTATGTATATAATAGCCATCTCAATGCACTGGCTACTTATTCGGAAGTTGGTATCACAGAGATTCTGTTATATGATATGGAAACGGTTGCCTTTCGAAAGAATGATTAAGCAACGGAACTTGGAGGAATCACCACCTGGGGAGCGTACAGCACTGCTCCAAGACCCCATGGCTGATAGCGAGGCATCTTGCGAAGTTGCTTAATAAAATTTTCTATACTCTACACTTTATATAGCTAAACATTCATGTTAACAGTCCTGTGAATATCTCTACAGTCAAATCTGTAATTTAATAGATTGACATACTATTTTGTAACCATAACTGAGATATTAAATTTTGTTGTCGTAGTAATTGCATATACACTATAACATGCATATGTGGAGTATAATTCACTACTATATGAATCACTATATCAACGATATTGACACTAGACACTTTCTATAAAGGGACAAAAATTTGGGGGGGGAGGGGGGGATCCTGGAAAAATCTTCGAGGTGGATTGTGACAGGAGCCCATGAACCCGATCGGCTCCTGATGGCGATATAATGTGGCAAAGATTTTGAGTCTATTGCGGATAGCTAGCTGCATGTGTGCTGCATGGCACTGGTATTTGTATGACTGAAAAAAAATTAATTGTGTGGTTTGCATAAACTGAACATACTCTCCTTATTAATTTATAGCTCATGATCAGCTTCCATCAGAAACAGGTTGTTTGGTACAGTCTGAACTTGATAGCTATTGAGTTATTAGATTCAATGTTTGTGCAGTTACCGGTGCACTGCAGCCACAGTACTAGTGGTACACAAAAGAGAGAAGTACAACTATGGTGGTAGCTATCAGTTTTACCGTGTTCAATAAAATTGATTCACTTTCAATGATAAGTTTTAATCAGTCATAAACACTTTCATTGTTTATTACTTAGTACCAAATTACATGTAGTAACAAATTTTCCCCCCAAGACTGGTTTAGTAATTAGAGTACATGCATGGATTTACCATAACCACCAATTAGGGCCTGTATAGGTATTTACCCCAATTTCAGATAGAAAGGAAGCTAGGTCATGTTTACTCGCCACTTACGATGATACATACTTCCCCCAAGACCTCCTGTAAGCACCCACGCCCGAGCTACAGATCATTATTACATTGTGTGTGTGTACGCGTATGTGACGACTCCGACCACTAGCAATGTGTGAATCAGGTCAAGGTGAAATTCAGACGTCGACGTGAGACTCAGATGTCGACGTGAAACTCAGACATCGACGTGAGACTCAGACGTCAATCATATCCACATCCCATGCGTACGCGTATGCGTATGCGTGCAAGTGGTCACGTAATTATTTATGACGTCATGTAATCGCATTAAAGTAAAATAGAATGCCTTACAATAACAATAATAATAATAATATACTCATGTTGCTGCCGTAGCGCTTACGCCATTGACCACGCACCCACAGACGCAGGCGGAGCTTGTAAGACCTCCAGTCAGAGGACAAGAGCAAGAACAACCAGAGACCACACAATCCTGATCACCATACAATTCCTTCTTCCTAGTCTCCCATATCAGTAATACAAAGCTCTTAACTAGCTTTAATAATGCTTTAAAATCATCCCTGTTCCAATTCTCAAACCCTAAAATAAAACTTGCCTTATTAAAATTATCAAGTGTACTAAACTCCCCAAACCTCCCCCCCAATAGATTTTCTAATTCAACCATGAAATTATTTCTAATGCTGTCATATGCTGGACACTCCCAGAGAACATGTACCACACTCTCACATTCACCCCTGCATAATTTACACTGCCTATCATCATTTTTACCCCTATGTCTTCCTAACTCTTCATTCAGACCGTTCGTACCTGACCGAAACTTAAACAATAATCTTGTACCCGGATCACCTACCCCCTGCAAATAATTCTTGAATTCTATTTCCTTACAGAAAGACTTGTACAGATTCAACTTAACTTTAGTATTCAAGCTGTCATTAAAGTCCTTGTATTCTCTATCCCTCAACGCTTCGTCTACCGTATCTAAAAACAAATTAATATTATCTGCAGCTAATACCTCTTGGCTATCTAAATCTAACTGCAGCAGCAATTCATTAATTACTTTCATCCAAGTTTTCCTCTGCCTACCTCTACATGGTTTCACTTCCCACTCAGCATCTAATAGTACTCTAGGATACCGCTCATTATCAAACTTATTGACTTTATACCACCACTTAAGTTTGCTTCTATCCCTCCTCCCTTTCAAGGACTCTAACCCCATATCTCCCCTTACCGCTTCATTACACGTTTTGGAAGAGCAGCCAGAGTATTCTAACAATAAAAGAAACAACAAAATTAATAATGAAGCAGGCACAGCTAAAATCAATTAAAACAGAACAGGTCAAACACCCAAAATCAGAACTACAGAATACAATCATGTATAGGCATGACACTACAATTATCAGACAAAGCAAAGTCACAGGAAAGCTTCAAGAAAAAGTCCAAAAACAAAAAAAGCCTAGTAACGACCATAGTAACCTCCCCTAGGAGGAGGGGGACCAAAGGGAGGATAAGGCCTATCATAAGAGGGGCGGGGCCGATAGCCCCCTCGGGGTGGATACATGGGGGGCAGAGGAGGGCCCCCATACGGGGGAAAGGGAGGTCGGTTGTAGCCGTAGGGACTGCCATAACCAGACCTGGCAGAGAAGAAATAAATTTTAATCATACCTCTTCGCGATGCATACAGACCGGTATATAGCCACATCCTAATGAAATAATCTTGGAACAAAAGAAACCTTAAGATTCGTGTTACCATAGCAACGTACTAACAAAATAAGACGTCCATGTCAAAAAACTATTTTGCTAACAAAAAAAGCTCATGTACACGCTTACTCATACAAGTCATCTGTCAGGGGTTCATTTAGAAAAATCCCCAAGGGGGACCAAAAGCATGTCAAAAGACATTTAGGAAGGGGAGGGGGGCGTGCGTGTAGTGAACAGTATTTGAAGGGTTGAAATTCTCAAGGGGGGTACAGAATTTCCATTCGCCCCCCCCCCCCCCCCCAAATGAAGCTCTGTCTGTGTGTTGTCAACCCTCCCGTACGAAGGATCGTTATCGGTACAGCCTCACCCGTTAGACAGAGCCTCACCTGTGTGGAGGGTAGCTGCTCCTGGGGGGAGGCCCGTAGCGACCACCTCCTCCTCTATCGTAGCGGCCCCTCTTGCTACTGGGGAAAGACGGAATGCCAAGAGCATCCTCCTTGTACTGTTGAACAATCTTGGCCGCCGCAGGGCCGTAGATTTCCGAGAAGATGACATCGTCAAATAACTGGCCGGCCTTGGGAATACAGAAGTTGGCTGCGGAGAGAAAACAGGCGCAGTAAGTGCTCGAGAGAGGAGGGGATGGCAGAGGAATTGGTAGAAGAATCAACAGGGCTGTCGGTATCAAAGGCCTTATGCAATTAATTACCTGTAAAATTTCAATTTTCCACCTTTAATGCAGGTGGTCTCTAACTTTCCTGTCTGGTC
Source organism: Phakellia ventilabrum (assembly GCA_963921505.1). Taxonomy (NCBI): domain Eukaryota; kingdom Metazoa; phylum Porifera; class Demospongiae; order Axinellida; family Axinellidae; genus Phakellia; species Phakellia ventilabrum. Next base: position 1,210,966 of record OY997386.1, on the reverse strand, counting down.
CAGCTAACCAGATGAGACATTATTTGGGCTACAAGGCGTTGTCTTTTGGTTAGCTGCGCGTATATTAAAAGCTATCGTAAACTCAGACAGCAACCACCGGGGAACACCAGAGCTATTACACTAATTCATCAATAGCACACCAGTTTCTCCATTATACAGTGCAATGGCCGTTTTTGTCGACCATTCCAAGTGCTGTTGAAGCAAGATTGCTTTGGTAAACAAGATGAGATTGAGGCATATTTATACATTAGGGATATGCTAGCTGACATGCTTAGCCCATAGGTGTAGGTTCCCACCATTGCCACTCAGTAATAAAGGGTGGTTGCCGTCTTGAGTTTAGAGTAGCTATATTTTAATTGCAAAATGCTGAATCAATAAATGAGACGACTGTGTGATTTTTCACAAGCAAATGAGGCATACTGATACTGGAGTCGATGTAGCTACAATGTATGTATGTATCTACACGCACACCAAGCACTCAGTGCAGTAGAAAATTAATGCCAAGAAGCAGTTTTCTCCTGACAGACACACAAATTTGCTAGCAGTTGGCTTTCCAGCTCATCTTATGCCAGATTTGTTCATGAGTCACACTTCGCTAATGCTTCGACCTTGACACGATATTTTATGCTCGAATTTAGAATTTCCTTCCATATTAAATGTATTTATCTTCACAGGGATCTACATTTTGACAAGATTTACAAAGCATTGTTGGAGTAGTAGCTTGCACTTTGCCAGGTCTGAGTTGCTATATTATGAGGACAGCAGAATCCACTTAAGGCTCAGTCATAAATTTAAGTCCGATTTACGAAGGCACTGTTTATGACATCCGCTCTGCACACTTGTTTCTCAGTGCTTCAGTAGCTCAAAGCACTGTTGCAGTTGCAGGAATAGCATGCGTTAGCTCGTGGTTAGTAGTCCTTTGGAGACTTGATCTGCTAAAACCACTGATAGATACTTCAATGACCTGAACTCTGACAACCTAGGAATAGCATTGAAAGATTAGGGCATCAGAGTAATGAACTTGAGGCAAATACTGTGCAGGATGCACCGTCTACAAACCGTCCATATTCAGCTGGTCGCTCCTGGTTTTTATAGCTACCAACCTTACATGTACATTATGTTCAAGTACTTATTGGCAACTTTATATATTTCATTTCTTTTTAACATATTTACCCTTGTGAAAATAAGTACATAGATTGATCATTGTCAAGTTGTCAACAATTCTTAAGCTTTGACATAGTAGTCACAGTAAACCCCTTGAAGCTGAATTTCTTTCCAACAAGTCAGTTTAATGCAGGTGGTTCTGACTGACTGACTGCCTGATCAAAGGCATGGCCACAGGTTGTGGCAAGCTCAACTCGGACAGAAGCTGAAGAGAGGGCAGGGGGGCACAGTAGTAACCCTCTCTGAGATACAAGTATAGCCTACCACACTCCATGTGTCATCCATCTCCACAGCCGGGTGGTGTGTGTCCTTCATGGGTGGGTGGTCTCACAATGAAGGGCTTGACGGCAGGAGGGGAAGGTATGGGGAGCCCCGGCGGGACCCAAAGGCGTGGGAAGCACGCTGAAGACTATAAAGTTCAATCTAGGAGATGACGAAGCCACTGCCTTTTCGTACACGTAGTAGCTTTGTAAATTCTATTAATGAGACATCCTGTGCCATCTAAGTAATTACTCATGCCGACTCTTGCTAGGAGGGGCAAGGACCGATGCTTGGCTTAGGAGCCAAGGTAGGCTGGTAAGAGTGGCCACTGCTTGCTACCGTTCTCAAGGGCAATAGCTGAAATGCTTTTCCGTCGTTGCAATCCAACACACATATGCACACACAACACCATAAGCTTTATGCTTTTTCTTGTTTTTTTAACCGTAGATATAGCAGTATGTAGTACGTAGAAAGATAGGACAGGGAGGTAGGTAGGGGCATGCATCTGTCCGTGGGGAGAGAGAGCAAGTAAGCATGCAATAGTAGATATGCGGATTGGAGTTTGATTTGCTACAAGAAAAGGCAATCACAAAGGCCGAGGCTTGGCTTAGGAGCCAAGGGGTAGGCTGGTAGAGTGCCTACTGCTTGCTACCGTTCTCGAGGGCAAAAGCTGGTATGCTTTTTCCATCGTTGCAATCCAACACACATATATATGCAAACACAAAACCGTCAGCTTAATGCTTGAATCTTTTTCCTTTTTTTAACTGTAGATATAGCAGTACGTAGTACATAGAAAGATAAGGCGGGGAGGTAGATAGGGAGGGAGGGGCATGCACCTGTCCGGGGGGGGGGAGAGAGAGCAAGTAAGCATGCAACAGTAGACATCGAGATTGGAGTTTGATTTGCTACCATCAGGCGTCACTTTCCCGGAGACTCCCAACCCAGTAACTAAGTCCAGCTACTCCATATGATGCCCACTTTACCCCACCCCCCGATTTGAAGTTGGAATCTTCTTTTGATCCTGAAACACAGATGCCATCACCAGCAGTAAATCAATCAATTACATAGCACTCTCCTAAACCAGGATGAGCTCCCATGCGCTTTTGATGTAGTTTCTTATAATTATGTGAAATGCTCGTTTGCTTATTGTGCTTCCAGATGCCATTACATCATAGTGGATAAAGGCCTATAACCCAATATTACATTTAGGTTCATTATGATGTCACTGAGCTATAGCTAGATGTATACTCCTAAAGACGTTGCTTGTACAGGCACACTCAAAGAGCAGCTGCAAGCCAGGCACAGGGCCCAGGGCAACCCTGCATGTGCTCTTCGTTTTAACTACATGTATATATATATCTCTGGGAGGAAACAGGTTGGAAAAGTATTCAAGAGGCCTTACATTAAAGCATAACTGTAGTCTCTCTCGGAGGATTATTAACAAAATACTGCACAGACTCCAAGTCTTTAAGCCATCCTGCTCGGTTCGACTCTGAATAGAATACCCGTCAAGTACTTCCAACAACACATACGAAAAGCAGTAAATCTTCTCACAGTTTTCAGTACACATAATCACCATAATATGTATCATACTTTTCCAACCTCCTACACTCTCCTTTTAATGGAGCCGCCAAGATATTGCGTCATCCACAAAAAAAAAGTCGTCAATGAAGGATGTAGAGAAAAGCAAGTGGGCTTTATATCACTGCCCATAAAAACAAATTTGTCCGGTGTCAAAGCCCGTTCCATGCTCACTTCTCAGCTGTCCAGTGAATTCACATCTAACTTCCGTCCCTACATGCTTATAACAACACTCTGCGACATGCAACAGATCACCCCTTTCAGCAGCAATGGCAAGTTGCATCCTAAGGTACCCTCTTCCCATCCCCCTCCCCCTTCCCCCAGACATGCACCTACAAGTCAACACACACACATACACAAAGCTCCAGCTATAGGCGACATCATTACACTGCTGGTCAGTGCCTAAGCTAACTAAGCTCTTCACTGCTAAGCAAGCTGCATGCTCCATAAGGCAACCAAAAACACTCCTCAGCGTCTTTCCTGACCCCGCGCACTCTCAGCACCACTCCCCAACCCACTCCCCACCCTTACCCTTCATGGCGTTGATGGCATCCTCAGCACCACTCCCCAACCCACTCCCCACCCTTACCCTTCATGGCGTTGATGGCATCCTCGGGCACAGACTGTCCCATCTCATCGTTCCTCTTGGCCGTCCTCTTGCGCGGTTCGTGGTGCGGAGGAATCACACAGACAGCCTTCTTCTGGAAGCCTTCGAAGTAGCCCATCTTGCGGCGCTGGGCTGAGCTGTACACATTCGTCTGTACAAAAGAAAATATTATTGCAACAGAATAAAGTCATATCGTCAGGAAAAGAAAAAGTGACACAGTTTGGTTAGGTTTGGTTGCAGTTTGGATCAAAAGTAAAGTCTTGTTTATTCACAGGCAGTTGTAATTAGAGAGGCCCCACTATAATGTATATCAGGCTACATGTACATGTAGCTCCCCACCTGGTCGACGATGTAATTACGGGGGACTTTCCCGGCCAGCAGAAACATGCGATTAAGGACTTCGGTAGCCTTCTTGATGAGTGACTCCCAGCGGGCATGGTAGTTGAACTTCCGGGTCAGTCCAGACACCTGGGCAGGACAAGAAAGGGCAGCTGTACGTTCTACTGCTATACAGTGTATAGAACTGAAGGTTGCAAGTCCAGTTCAACACAATAAGTAAGCTTTCATGCACGGGATTTCTTTTGCTAGGGATGGGAAAGGTGTTGCATGTGGAGTGATGCCCCCTTTGACATTTTTACTTCATGGGTCAAATATATGCAGCTTGGATCAAAAGTAAAGTCTTATTCACAGGAAATGCAAAAATCCACCCTACTACATTACATGCAAGAAAACATACCACACACCTCTAGCTCCAACAACGTTACCTCCCAACTGGTAATCTCCCTCCTGCTACCACTCATACCTTCATCTTGTCCATGATGAGGTTGGTACCCAGGATGGTGTACCTCTTCTCGGGGTTCTGTCGGCAGTGCTTCTCTGCCCACGAGGTCTTACCAGAGGCCGGGAGACCCACCATCATCAGCACCTGCTATGGAGAAGGAAATGTCCCATCAGCCAACTTTCGGACACAGAAGTTACCATTTTCGACCTCCTCTCCCAGAATTCATGGACGTACCCACTAAGGCCCTGTAGACAGACTCACTGTCTACCGTGTAGCAGAGCTACGTACGGCTTCCTCACCTCGCATTCAGTGATGCTGCTCGGGCCTTGTGGAGCCCTCTCCCTGTGGTCCTCACTGGCCGCCTGAATGGGAGCATAGCCTTCCACTACAGAGTCCTGCCATGCAGGCTGAGGGGAGGAGAGAGGGAGGGAGGGAGAGAAAGAGAGGAAGGGAGACAAAGAGGTGAAAGGAGGTTCTTGCATTCCTATATAGCAACTTGAAGATTCTCCATATTAGGAACACACATAACCAAAACGCACAAGTATATACGCTATGCATATTGCTACAATGTTTCTGTAGATATGATTGGTTAAATGTAGCTATTTGTCAACTAACAAATGATGTCAATTATTGGCAGTGTTACTAACAATACTCATTCAGTGTTTAGCATAGCGATTATGACTATAAGCTCGCATGCTGCCTCTACATCCTTCTCACTCGGAACCCTACACAATGATGTAACAATGACATCAACAAACCAAGACCCACCTCAGAGAAGTTGAGGGACATTCTCACGTTCTTGGTAGCGATGTGGGGGAAAAGACCTCTCCCGCCCAGACCCTCCTCGATGACAAAGGCGGTTCACAGCAGGTTACCATTCTTGGAGAAGGAGACAGAGCCAGGGTTGCTCTCCAGGTCCTGGAGGGGAGGGGAAGGGTGGTAAGAGGAGAGAGGGAGAAAAACAAACATTGAGAGAGTCAAGAAACTGCAAAAAAAAAAATCTGAGCCCAGCTAGGCATTGAACTCAGGACCTTCTGAGTTTAGAAGCAGTATGCAAGCTTTTTCCACTAGTAGCACTTGCCAGTAGGACCTAGCCAATTCCAATAGACCCTTAACATTATGATGTAATGGGGGGTAAAAGTGAGCATTAAATGGAGCAAATATATGAGCACACGTGCTTTGATGTAGTTTTCTAGTACGAAAACATAAGAACATGCTTGTTTACATGTTTTCCTGTATTTTCTCCATTTAGTGCTCACTTTTACCTCCCATTACATCATAATGGTAAAGGGTCTATTGTAGTTATGGATTATCCACATGTGAGCACGGCTACACGTACCTAGCATTCACGTCTACCACTCACCACGAAGCACCCGATTGTGTCCCCCGGGCCGTACGTCTCGCCGTACTCATTGTAATGGTTGTTTACGACAGACTTGCCGGTGCCACCATAACCATAGGAGTACTCCGCCTCCCCGAGCCCCAGGCCAGCCTCGTCAATAGACCAGCCCACCCTGGGGGATCAAACGGACAGCCTTGATATTTCATGTACAGGGTTTCATAAAAAATTCTTGCATGCAGAGATTGTTTCCAGTAGCCCCAAAACGACTGTAGCTACTAATAAATCATCAACTTTAAATTCTAGAGAGAAGGGGGTGGGGAGGGGGTTCCTGGGGAAAAAAATTATTACCCCCCCCCCCCCACATATGAGTCAATGGAGACCAAACCTTATAGCGTGGGGGTGCTCCTCCGTGTCTGGAAGGTCCACAGCCATATTCTCCTCCACTTTCACTTCGTAGAAGTATTTGCCCCCACTGGGCCCGGGCCGATGCCCACAAGTTGACAAATCCTCCGTCGGTCAAACCACAGCCACCTAGTCCATTTCCTGTAATCTTGAAGTGGAGGTCAGAGTGACTAAAAGAAACGAGAGAGCAAGAAAGAACATCAAGCTTCAGAATATATTTTTTCTCCAAATCCTATCACCCTCTTTAACTAGTAGCTCCCTTACACTTGTCCAACATGACGATGTCATCATTGTCCGGTGCCCGGAACTCGTCCTCCATCAGCGAGACCTCACTCTCGTCGAAGCCCTCGGGCTCTTCTGGGTCTGGCGCCTGTGTTGGAAGGAGTGCACATAGAGTGCCCGTTCTGGCAATACTGTTAATGATATTCATGAGCTCTTGGGAGGTAAGGTCAAAGGCCCATTTTTTTAACATGGTGTGCTGAGCTTAGCAAGAGCAGCTTTTGGATGCAAATGTCGACTATGCATGTCATTTGGGGTTAGAGGATTAATTAATATTAATTAATCTGGGAAACATTAGAGTATGTGGTGATCAGGATGGTGTAATCCCCGGTTGCTCTTACTCATGTCCTGTCTGGAGGTATTACACTGGTGTATGGTCAATGGTGTATTAAAGCACTATGGCAGCAACATGAGTATTATTAATAGACAAAATTATTAATAAGTGGGACAAGCCTGAGCAATCTCATCGATCTGTAGGGCAGCTTTAACACAGGTTATACTGCAGCACACAGGCTATAATTATACAGGTCATTTGGTCATATCTCACAATGGTCATAATTCCTCTGTGACCCCTGTTTTGTCCAAAATAATTATTATACCACCTCAAATCTTTACACTTGGCAGTATAATTATAGTTATACGTACAGTTCATTACTTCCTTGCCCCTGTAATAATACTATGAAATTGACTAAATTGTGTGCATGGTATAATAATATTATATTATAACTATAATTATGATAATATATATCCTGAGCATGAGTACAAGCTGCTGTGTACTGGTTCTTAGATTTCCTTGAATCAAGGTATTTGGTCATGCACGGTGTTGGTTGGACCTGAAACATTGCATTATCGTTGGCATAATATGACAAACCAAAATTAAGGAACTGCGGTACTATCAAAATTACATGTGGGCTATGATACAACCTACATGTAGGTATTCATCATGTGTGGTATCAGTTGGCTCTCTTTAAAATTGCATTGGCCAACAAGCCCAAATAAGGAAAAATTAATACATGTGGGTTGTAGCTATTCGGTGTTTGTTTGTTCTTTCTTTATAAACGTTTATGCATAGGAGTGCACAGGACACACAAGTAGCAACAAGGCTAATGTAAAGTTTTTGTAATGACCACTTGGGGATACAATCTACTGCTTGAATAAACAGTGAGTGTTTATGACTATAGCTATATATAATAAGGCTTATATTATAATGCTTAAACTCAACATATGTGAACACACTCTAATTTTATTGAACGTTTCATGGTTGCTACTTCTTGATCAGAAATGCTGCTTATTGTGGCTTATATACTACTTACAGCTAGTCAACTGAGTGTTTCTAAGACCGAAAGAAACAGTGCCTGGCAGACTGAAGATTGGACTAGTTCACAAGTGGAACCACAAGATGGAGTGAGCTATGTCAGTGATATGGAACACTCACTGCATCCGTCCTGCCATGGGCTATGGACCATTGCTAAGGAAGACAAAGGTAACACATCATGTGAGTGTGGCAGTGATTTAGGAGGTTTGGTGCAATGCGATAATACATCTTTTAAGCTCCAGTTGCTTCCATGCTACTGCATGACACCCTATGAAAAGAATCCAAATATTACAGTTGTTGGTGCTTGTTTGTACCAATGTGGGTATGACCATGGCCATCACTACTATTCTATATTAGCAAATGACCTGACTTCACTGTCAGACTTCACATGCAGTGAAATGGATCGAGAGGGGCAGCTGTGTGGACAGTGTGCAACTGATTTTAGCCCACCTGCATATTCTTATAACTGGCAATGTGCAAACTGCTCCGTTTATGATGGCCACATCAAACAATTCACCAAATACATTGCAATTGCTTTTCTACCACTAACAGTTTTCTTCTTCATAGTAACAACCCTTCATATCAGTGCTGCTTCACCTTCCGTCAACGCTTTCATCTTAGTCAGCCAGCTAATTACAGCACCAATAACACTACGAACATACGCCCATGTGTATGTACAGAAAAGTAAACATTTTTTGGAGGGGTTTTTCTTTGCGTCACTGTATGGCATATGGAATCTTGATTTCTTTCGTACCATGTATCCTCCGTTTTGTTTACATCCCAGCATAAGTACACTGCAGGTCTTGGCATTAGATTATATCATAGCAGCATATCCTTTGTTTCTGGTGATAGTCACATACATCGTTGTTGAACTACATGATCGTAACTTCAAGATAGTTGTATGGTTGTGGAAACCAGTTCGTCGATTTTTTATCTACTTCAGAAGATATTGGAACGTCAAGACCTCTCTGATTGATGCTTTTGGAACCTTTCTCTTGCTGTCCTACGTCAAATTTCTCAGTACATCTTTTGACCTTCTTATTCCTGTCAACCTTTTCAATATGCACGGAGACACCATTAACGAGACCTACTTGTATTACGATGCAACGATTGAATACTTCAGTAAACAACACCTGCCATATGCTATTCTAGCAATCACAGTCCTCATCCTGTTCAACTTCCTCCCAGTAGTACTGCTATGTCTTTACCCCTGCAAGTGCTTTCACATGCTTTTAAATCGCTGCAGACTAAGTTGTACTGCACTTCACACATTCATGGATACGTTTCAGGGATGTTACAAAAACAGAACAGACAGCAGTTATGACCGTCGGTGGTTTTCAGCTGTTTACCTCATTATCCGCATTGCCGTTCATCTAGTGGTAGCATGGACACAAGACATGAAGCTGCTGGCTTTCTGTATCGCTGCTCTTCTTATCTTCACTGTCATCTTGATTGGAATAGTTCAGCCTTACAAGTCTCCTGTTTACAGTAGGTTAGACACGGTGCTAATTCTGATACTTGCTGCCGGTTTCTTGCTCGCTGGACTTACTGCCATAGCTCATACTGAACATGGGAAATATTCTCACACAATAGGAGTAATAGCAGCCACATGTGCAGTGCTTCCTCTTATGTATATAATAGCCATCTCAATGCACTGGCTACTTATTCGGAAGTTGGTATCACAGAGATGCTGTTATATGATATGGAAACTGTTGCCTTTCAAAAGAATGATTAGGCAAAGAAACTTCGAGGAATCACCACCTGGGGAGTGTACAGCACTGCTCCAAGATCCCATGGCTGATAGCGAGGCATCTTGCGAAATTGCTTAATAAATTTTAAGATTGACGGTATTTTGTAACCATAACTGAGATGTTTAACTTTGTTGTCGTAGTAATTGCATATACACTAACATGCATATGTGGGGGACGAGGCTAGGTTTGCACAAATCACTCCCCTCATTAATTTGTAACTCATGATTAGCTTCCATCAGAAACAGGTTGTTTGGTACAGTCTGAACTTGATAGCTATTTAGTTATTAGATTCAATGTTTGTGCAGTTACCGGTGCACTGCGGCCACAGTACTAGTGGTACAGTAGTACAACTATGGTTAGCTAGTTTTACCTTGATCACTAAAATTGATTCACTTTCATATAAAGGGAAATGATAACAGTTTTAATCAGTCATAAACACTTTCATTGTTTATTACTTAATACCAAATTAGTAACAAATTTCCCGCCACGGCTGGTTTGGTAATTAGAGTACATGCATGGGCTTACCATAAACGCCAATTAGTCCACGGCCTGTATTGGTATTTACCCCAATTTCAGATAGAAAGGAAGCTAGGTCAGGTTTACTTGCCGCTTACGATAATACATACTTCCCCAAGACCTATAAGCACCCACGTGCACGCCTGAGGTACAGATCATTATTATTACATTGTGTGTATGTAGGTTACACCATAGATAATATATACTCCGCAGTATATATTATCTATGGTTACACTGTGATGACTCAATGTGTGAATCACAACAATTAATAAACCTGGGCGTATAACGTCGACGTGACCGTCGACGTGAGAGACTCAGACGTTCGACGCGAGACTCAGAAGTCGACGTGACAGGCTCACACGTCGACGTGAGACTCAGACGTCGACGTGACAGACTCAGACGTCGACGTGAGAGACTCAGACGTCGACGTGAGACTCAGACGTCGACGTGAGAGACTCAGACGTCCACGCGAGACTCAGAAGTCGACGTGACAGACTCACACGTCGACGTGAGACTCAGACGTCGACGTGACAGACTCAGACGTCGACGTGAGACTCAGACGTCGGCGTGAGAGACTCAGACGTCGACGTGAGACTCAGACGTCGATCCATGCGTACGCGTATGCGTGCATGTGGTCACGTAATCGCAGTAAAGTTTTCAGCAAATAAACAACAAAATTAATAATGAAGCAGGCACAGCTAAAATCAATTAAAACAGAACAGGTCAAACACCCATAATCAGAACTACAGAATACAATCATGTATAGGCATGACACTACAATTAGCAGACAAAGCAAAGTCACAGGAAAGCTTCAAGAAAGTCAAAAACAAAAAAAAAGCCTAGTATCGGCCATAGTAACCTCCCCTAGGAGGAGGGGGGCCAAAGGGAGGATAAGGCCTATCATAAGAGGGGCGGGGCCGATAGCCCCCTCGGGGTGGATACATGGGGAACACCAGAGCTATTAAACCAATAGCACACCAGTTTCTCCATTATACAGTGCAATGGCCGTTTTTGTCGACCATTCCAAGTGCTGTTGAAACAAGATTGAGGCATTTCTTCTAACGGCAGCTGTAAACCCCACCCTCGTATATTTACACATTAGGGATATGCTAGCTGACATGCTTGTCCCGTCTGTAGTAGATCAGATCCTGTCTTTACGACCTTACTCTATTACTCTTATACTGTGTCCCGTACCTGCAGTAGTTTTTGTATTTCAGCTTTGACGATCTGTTTTCTAAACCACCACTATTTCATCTTTTTGTTCTCACTGTTCTGTTGCTAATACTGTGTCCCATATCTGCAGTAGTTTTTTCTTAATACATGTGGGCTGTAGCTATTCGGTGTTTGTTTTTTTCTTTATAAAAGTTATGCATAGGAGTGCACAGGACACACAAGTAGCAACAAGGCTAAAGTAAGTTTTTGTAATGACCACTTGCTTGAATAAACAATGAAAGTGTTTATGACTATCGCTATATATAAGGCGGCTTATATTATAATTATCGCTTAAACTCAACATATGTGAACACACTCTAATTTTACTGAACGTTTCATCGTTGCTACTTCTCGATCAGAAATGCTGCTTACCGTGGCTTATATACTACTGACAGCTAGTCAACTGGGTGTTTCCAAGACAGAAAGAAACAGTACCTGGCAGACTGAAGATTGGACTAGTTCACAAGTTAAACCACAAGATGGAGTTAGCTATGTCAGTGATACGAAACACTCACTGCATCCGTCCTGCCACGGGACATGGACCATTGCTAAGGAAGACAAAGGGAACACGTCATGTGAGTGTGGCAGTGATTTAGGAGGTTTGGTGCAATGCGATGATACATGTAGTAAATCCTTTAAGCTCCAGTTGCTGTCGTGCTACTGCATGACACCTTATGGAAAGAATCCAAATACTACAGTTGTTGGTGCTTGTTTGTACCGATGCAAGTATAACCATGGCCGTCACTACTATTCCATATTAGCAAATGACCTGACTTCACTATCAGAATTCATGTGCAGTGAAATGGATCGAGAGGGGCAGCTGTGTGGACAGTGTGCAACTGATTTTAGCCCACCTGCATATTCTTACAACTGGCATTGTGTAAACTGCTCTGTTTATGACGGCCACATCAAACAGCTCACCAAATACATTGCAATTGCGTTTCTACCACTAACAGTTTTCTTCTTCATAGTAACAACCCTTCATATCAGTGCTGCTTCACCTTCCATCCACGCTTTCATCTTAGTCAGCCAGCTAATTACAGCACCAATAATACTACGAACCTTTATTCATGAGTTTGTTTTGCATAATATTACCCTAAACTATAATTTAGGTCTTTTCGTTTTGTCACTGTATAGCATATGGAATCTTGATTTCTTTCGTACCATGTATCCTCCATTTTGTTTACATCCCAACATAAGTACACTGCAGGTCTTAGCATTAGATTATATCATAGCAACATATCCTTTGTTTCTGGTGATAGTCACATACATCGTTGTTGAACTACATGATCGTAACTTCAAGATAGTTGTATGGTTGTGGAAACCAGTTCGTCGATTTTTTATCTACTTCAGAAGATATTGGAACGTCAAGACCTCTCTGATCGATGCTTTTGGAACCTTTCTCTTGCTGTCCTACGTCAAATTTCTCAGTACATCCTTTGACCTTCTTATTCCTGTCAACCTTTTCAATATGCACGGAGACACCATTAACGAGACCTACTTGTATTACGATGCAACGATTGAATACTTCAGCAAACAACACCTGCCATATGCTATTCTAGCAATCACAGTCCTCATCCTGTTCAACTTCCTCCCAGTAGTACTGCTATGTCTTTACCCCTGCAAGTGCTTTCACATGCTTTTAAATCGCTGCAGACTAAGTTGTACTGCACTTCACACATTCATGGATACGTTTCAGGGATGTTACAAAAACAGAACAGACAGCAGTTATGACCGTCGGTGGTTTTCAGCTGTTTATCTCATTATTCGCATTGCCTTTCATCTACTTGTAGCATGGACACAAGACATGAAGTTGCTGTATTTCTGTATCGCTACTCTTCTTATCTTCACTGTCATCTTGATTGGAATAGTTCAGCCTTACAAGTCTCCTGTTTACAGTAGGTTAGACATGGTGCTAATTCTGCTACTTGCTGCCACTTTCTTACTCGCTGCACTTACTGCCATAGCTCATATTGAACATGGGAAATATTCTCACCCAATAGGAGTAATAGCAGCCATATGTGGAACGCTTCCTCTTATGTATATAATAGCCATCTCAATGCACTGGCTACTTATTCGGAAGTTGGTATCACAGAGATTATGTTATATGATATGGAAACGGTTGCCTTTCAAAAGAATGATTAGTCAAAGAAACTTGGAGGAATCACTACCTGGGGAATGTACAACACTGCTCCAAGACCCCATGACTGATAGCCAGGCATCATACAAAGTTGCTTAATTCCTATTAGCAATACATTTGCAACCTACTTTACATTTTTATTTCGTGATAACAGTCCTGTGAACATCTACAGGTTATTGGCAGTCTTTGTAAACATTTTGTAACTGTAACAGATATGTCTAACTTTGTTGTCGTATGGAATAGTTGTGCAGAGGGGAGAGCATGGGAATGAGGCTAATTGTTTGGTACAATTTCAACTTGATACATGATGTCTGTAGGTTGGACTATACTAGCTTATTTACTTATTAGCTGAAATATCACTGAATTAGTACATCATTAATTACTGGTACACAGCCAAAATAATATGTCATAGCTAGCGGTAGAAAAGACTAACTATGGTGGTATCAGTTTTACCTCACTAAAACTGATTCAATTTAACTTTCGTAAAGGCATTTAATAGTGTAAATATTACAATTGATAACAGTCTTAGTCAATCATAGCACTTTCATTATTTACTATTATTTTAGTACAATATATTTCCCCCCACATCTGCTTTGTTTATTAGATTACGTGGACTTTACCATAACACAGCCTGGGAATATTTATGGTCTCCAGTTTCAAATAGAAAGGAAAACAATTAAGGTAGGTCCTACTCTGAGGCTACGCAAAAGGATAGCTATTGCTTTTAGCTATGTGGTTTATCATTATTAGTGATATAGTTATCAGTCGTGGGGTCTTTGAGCAGTGCTGTAGCTAGGTGAAAGGCAATGCAGATAATGAGGTAAACAGCTGAAAACACATGGCTACATGTACAGTCATAACAGTTGTCCGTTTTATTTTTTGTAGCATCCCTGGAATGTATCCATGAATGTATGAAGTGCAGTACATGTTATAGCATATCTTGAGTAGTAGCTCCTGTCTATCCACCCAAAAATTGAAGGGTATGTTACTTTAACCTGGCTATAGAGTGCAGTTTTATCCATACATAAGCTGATTGCCTCAATTTACCATAATTAGGGCTCCAATATACTTGGAAGTGTGTATCATAGCAAATTGCAAGTAACCGGGTGTGAGGCTAGGTTTGATACATCTACACGACACTCTGTACAGTCACACTCATAAGCTATAGTACAGTATTAAGATTATGTCAACCAAATTTGGTTGCTAGAGTTGCGGCGGTTTGGGCTCTACCTGTGTACCCAACTAGCCATGACAGTTAGTATAGAGCATCATTCCCTTACACAGCTGTGCATTACAACTACATGTAATTGGATTGCTGTTAAGAAAAATAACTAAGCAATTGCTAAAAGAAATGTTCATTTTTAGCATTCAGTGATATATGGTGCATCCACTGTAGAATGTGCATGGCCTTTTCACAGTACATATAGCTACTCAGCATAAGTGCCAGGTATGTCCTGTACGTATCCTAGCCTCATTCCCAGTCACCACTCCAAGCTTTTTTTCGCATGTGGTAAAAGCAACAACAACAAAAAAGCTGGGAGGTGAGACTGGCCTGGGAATAAGGCTAGAGTAGCAGCTGCTGTCTACTGGTCACGTGATACAGGAATGATGTCATATGGTACTGGTGATATAATAGCGATAATCAATACATGTACATTAAACAGTACAACGTAACTAATACCACACATAGACCTCTTGAAACAAGGTATTCATGGACGGTAGTATCAGTGATAAGGTACGTTTGGGGTAACTTTAGAAATGGGTTATCTTGAGAAATTTTGTTTTCGTTTTCTCAAAGCCACTACTATTCACTCCAAAACTGCTGTGTAGTACACCAACACTGTGCCTAAATATATACGCTCCATCGCTGAACCTCCATTCATTACTCTAACATTGAAACCACTTGGGGGAAATCATTGGATAAAAAATGGAGAATAAACAATGAAAGGGTTTATGACTATAGCTATGTAGTAAGACTATTATCACTGAACTCAATGGATGTGAACGGACTCTAATTTTATTGAACGTTTCATGGTTGCTATATACATCAGAAATGCTGCTTACCGTGGCTTATATACTACTGACAGCTAGTCAAGTGAGTGTTTCCAAGACCGAAAGAAACAGTGCTTGGCAGACTGAAGATTGGACTAGTTCACAAGGGAAACCACAAGATGGAGTGAGCTATGTCAGTGATATGGAACACTCACTGCATCCGTCCTGCCACGGGCCATGGACCATTGCTAAGGAAGACAAAGGGAACACGTCATGTGAGTGTGGCAGTGATTTAGGAGGTTTGGTGCAATGCGATGATACATGTAGTAAATCCTTTAAGCTCCAGTTGCTGTCGTGCTACTGCATGACACCCTATGAAAAGAATCCAAATACTACAGTTGTTGGTGCTTGTTTGTACCGATGCCAGCATAACCTTGGCCATCACTACTATTCCATATTAGCAAATGACCTGACTTCACTTTCAGAATTCATGTGCAGTGAAATGGATCGAGAGGGGCAGCTGTGTGGACAGTGTGCAACTGATTTTAGTCCACCTGCATATTCTTATAATTGGCATTGTGTAAACTGCTCCGTTTATGACGGCCACATCAAACAGCTCACCAAATACATTGCAATTGCTTTTCTACCACTAACAGTTTTCTTTATCATAGTAACAACCCTTCATATCAGTGCAGCTTGACCTTCCATCAACGCTTTCATCTTAGTCAGCCAGCTAATTACAGCACCAATACTACTACGAACCTTCATTCGTGGGTTTGTGTTGCATAATAATACCGTATTTTATAATTTAGGTCTTTTCGTTTTGTCACTGTATAGCATATGGAACCTTGATTTCTTTCGTACCATGTATCCTCCATTTTGTTTTCATCCCAGCATAAGTACATTGCAGGTCTTAGCATTAGATTACATCATAACAGCATATCCTTTGTTTCTGGTGATAGTCACATACGTTGTTGTTGAACTACATGATCGTAACTTCAAGTTAGTTGTATGGATGTGGAAACCAGTTCGCCGATGTTTCATCTACTTCAGAAGATATTGGAATGTCAAGACCTCTCTGATCGATGCTTTTGGTACCTTCCTCTTGCTGTCCTATGTCAAATTTCTCAGTACATCCTTTGACCTTCTTATTCCTGTCAAGCTTTTCAATATGCACGGAGACACCATTAACGAGACCTACTTGTATTACGATGCAACAATTGAATACTTCAGCAAACAACACCTGCCATATGCTATTCTAGCAATCACAGTCCTCATCCTGTTCAACTTCCTCCCAATAGTACTGCTATGTCTTTACCCCTGCAAGTGCTTTCACATGCTTTTAAATCGCTGCAGTCTAAGTTGTACTGCACTTCACACATTCATGGATACGTTTCAGGGATGTTACAAAAACAGAACAGACAGCAGTTATGACTCTCGGTGGTTTTCAGCTATTTACCTCATTATCCGCATTGCCTTTCATCTAGTGGTAGCATGGACACAAGATATAAAGCTGCTGTTGCTCTGTATCGCTGCTCTTCTTATCTTTACTGTCATCTTGATTGGAATAGTTCAGCCTTACAAGTCTCCTGTTTACAGTAGGTTAGATATGGTGCTAATTCTGATACTTGCTGCCGGTTTTTTGCTCGTTGAACATGGGAAATATTCTTCCCCAATAGGAGTAATAGCAGCCACATGTGCAGTGCTTCCTCTTATGTATATAATAGCCATCTCAATGCACTGGCTACTTATTCGCAAGTTGGTATCACAGAGATGCTGTTATATGATATGGAAACGGTTGCCTTTCAAAAGAATGATTAAGCAAGGGAACTTGGAGGAATCACCACCTGGGGAGCGTACAGCACTGCTCCAAGACCCCATGGCTGATAGCGAGGCATCTTGCAAAGTTGCTTAATAAATTTTCTATACTCTACACTTTATATAGCTAAACATTCATGTTAACAGTCCTGTGAATATCTCTACAGTCAAATCATAGATTGACATACTATTTTGTAACCATAACTGAGATATTAAATTTTGTTGTCGTAGTAATTGCATATACACTATAACATGCATATGTGGAGTATAATTCACTACTATATGAATCACTATATCAATGATATTGACACTAGACACTTTCTATAAAGGGACAAACATTGGGGGGGGGGGGGGGGGGATCCTGGAAAAATCTTCGAGGTGGATTGTGACAGGGCCCATGAACCCGATCGGCTCCAGATGGTGATATAATGTGGCAAAGATTTTGAGTCTATTGCGGATAGCTAGCTGCATGTGTGCTGCATGGCACTGGCATTTGTATGACTGAAAAAAAATTTAATTGTGTGGTTTGCACAAACTGAACATACTCTCCTTATAAATTTATAGCTCATGATCAGCTTCCAGGTTGTTTGGTACAGTCTGAACTTGATAGCTATTGATTGTGCAGTTACCAGTGCACTGCAGCCACAGTACTAGTGGTACACAAAAGATAGTACAACTATGGTGGTAGCTATCAGTTTTACCTTGATCACTAAAATTGATTCACTTTCATATAAAGGTAAATGATAAGTTTTAATCAGTCATAAACACTTTCATTGTTTATTACTTAGTACCAAATTACATGTAGTAACAAATTTCCCCCCACAGCTGGTTTAGTAATTAGAGTACATGCATGGATTTACCATAACCACCAATTAGGGCCTGTATAGGTATTTACCCAATTTCAGATAGAAAGGAAGCTAGGTCATGTTTACTCGCCACTTACGATGATACATACTTTCCCCAAGACCTCCTGTAAGCACCCACGCCTGAGCTACAGATCATTATTACATTGTGTGTGTGTACATGTATGTGACGACTCCGACCACTAGCAATGTGTGAATCAGGTCAATGTGAAATTCAGACGTCGACGTGAGACTCAGATGTCGACGTGAAACTCAGACATCGACGTGAAACTCAGACGTCAATCATATCCACATCCCATGCGTACGCGTACGCGTATGCGTGCAAGTGGTCACATAATTATTTATGACGTCATGTAATCGCATTAAAGTAAAATAGAATGCCTTACAATAACAATAAAAGAAACAACAAAATTAATAATGAAGCAGGCACAGCTAAAATCAATTAAAACAGAACAGGTCAAACACCCAAAATCAGAACTACAGAATACAATCATGTATAGGCATGACACTACAATTATCAGACAAAGCAAAGTCACAGGAAAGCTTCAAGAAAAAGTCCAAAAACAAAAAAAGCCTAGTAACGGCCATAGTAACCTCCCCTAGGAGGAGGGGGACCAAAGGGAGGATAAGGCCTATCATAAGAGGGGCGGGGCCGATAGCCCCCTCGGGGTGGATACATGGGGGGCAGAGGAGGGCCCCCATACGGGGGAAAGGGAGGTCGGTTGTAGCCGTAGGGACTGCCATAACCAGACCTGGCAGAGAAGAAATAAATTTTAATCATACCTCTTCGCGATGCATACAGACCGGTATATAGCCACATCCTAATGAAATAATCTTGGAACAAAAGAAACCTTAAGATTCGTGTTACCATAGCAACGTACTAACAAAATAAGACGTCCATGTCAAAAAACTATTTTGCTAACAAAAAAAGCTCATGTACACGCTTACTCATACAAGTCATCTGTCAGGGGTTCATTTAGAAAAATCCCCAAGGGGGACCAAAAGCATGTCAAAAGACATTTAGGAAGGGGAGGGGGGCGTGCGTGTAGTGAACAGTATTTGAAGGGTTGAAATTCTCAAGGGGGGTACAGAATTTCCATTCGCCCCCCCCCCAAAATGAAGCTCTGTCTGTGTGTTGTCAACCCTCCCGTACGAAGGATCGTTATCGGTACAGCCTCACCCGTTAGACAGAGCCTCACCTGTGTGGAGGGTAGCTGCTCCTGGGGGGAGGCCCGTAGCGACCACCTCCTCCTCTATCGTAGCGGCCCCTCTTGCTACTGGGGAAAGACGGAATGCCAAGAGCATCCTCCTTGTACTGTTGAACAATCTTGGCCGCCGCAGGGCCGTAGATTTCCGAGAAGATGACATCGTCAAATAACTGGCCGGCCTTGGGAATACAGAAGTTGGCTGCGGAGAGAAAACAGGCGCAGTAAGTGCTCGAGAGAGGAGGGGATGGCAGAGGAATTGGTAGAAGAATCAACAGGGCTGTCGGTATCAAAGGCCTTATGCAATTAATTACCTGTAAAATTTCAATTTTCCACCTTTAATGCAGGTGGTCTCTTACTTTCCTGTCTGGTCCAGCTAACCAGATGAGACATTATTTGGGCTACAAGGCGTTGTCTTTTGGTTAGCTGCGCGTATATTAAAAGCTATCGTAAACTCAGACAGCAACCACCGGGGAACACCAGAGCTATTACACTAATTCATCAATAGCACACCAGTTTCTCCATTATACAGTGCAATGGCCGTTTTTGTCGACCATTCCAAGTGCTGTTGAAGCAAGATTGCTTTGGTAAACAAGATGAGATTGAGGCATATTTATACATTAGGGATATGCTAGCTGACATGCTTAGCCCATAGGTGTAGGTTCCCACCATTGCCACTCAGTAATAAAGGGTGGTTGCCGTCTTGAGTTTAGAGTAGCTATATTTTAATTGCAAAATGCTGAATCAATAAATGAGACGACTGTGTGACTTTTCACAAGCAAATGAGGCATACTGATACTGGAGTCGATGTAGCTACAATGTATGTATGTATCTACACGCACACCAAGCACTCAGTGCAGTAGAAAATTAATGCCAAGAAGCAGTTTTCTCCTGACAGACACACAAATTTGCTAGCAGTTGGCTTTCCAGCTCATCTTATGCCAGATTTGTTCATGAGTCACACTTCGCTAATGCTTCGACCTTGACACGATATTTTATGCTCGAATTTAGAATTTCCTTCCATATTAAATGTATTTATCTTCACAGGGATCTACATTTTGACAAGATTTACAAAGCATTGTTGGAGTAGTAGCTTGCACTTTGCCAGGTCTGAGTTGCTATATTATGAGGACAGCAGAATCCACTTAAGGCTCAGTCATAAATTTAAGTCCGATTTACGAAGGCACTGTTTATGACATCCGCTCTGCACACTTGTTTCTCAGTGCTTCAGTAGCTCAAAGCACTGTTGCAGTTGCAGGAATAGCATGCGTTAGCTCGTGGTTAGTAGTCCTTTGGAGACTTGATCTGCTAAAACCACTGATAGATACTTCAATGACCTGAACTCTGACAACCTAGGAATAGCATTGAAAGATTAGGGCATCAGAGTAATGAACTTGAGGCAAATACTGTGCAGGATGCACCGTCTACAAACCGTCCATATTCAGCTGGTCGCTCCTGGTTTTTATAGCTACCAACCTTACATGTACATTATGTTCAAGTACTTATTGGCAACTTTATATATTTCATTTCTTTTTAACATATTTACCCTTGTGAAAATAAGTACATAGATTGATCATTGTCAAGTTGTCAACAATTCTTAAGCTTTGACATAGTAGTCACAGTAAACCCCTTGAAGCTGAATTTCTTTCCAACAAGTCAGTTTAATGCAGGTGGTTCTGACTGACTGACTGCCTGATCAAAGGCATGGCCACAGGTTGTGGCAAGCTCAACTCGGACAGAAGCTGAAGAGAGGGCAGGGGGGCACAGTAGTAACCCTCTCTGAGATACAAGTATAGCCTACCACACTCCATGTGTCATCCATCTCCACAGCCGGGTGGTGTGTGTCCTTCATGGGTGGGTGGTCTCACAATGAAGGGCTTGACGGCAGGAGGGGAAGGTATGGGGAGCCCCGGCGGGACCCAAAGGCGTGGGAAGCACGCTGAAGACTATAAAGTTCAATCTAGGAGATGACGAAGCCACTGCCTTTTCGTACACGTAGTAGCTTTGTAAATTCTATTAATGAGACATCCTGTGCCATCTAAGTAATTACTCATGCCGACTCTTGCTAGGAGGGGCAAGGACCGATGCTTGGCTTAGGAGCCAAGGTAGGCTGGTAAGAGTGGCCACTGCTTGCTACCGTTCTCAAGGGCAATAGCTGAAATGCTTTTCCGTCGTTGCAATCCAACACACATATGCACACACAACACCATAAGCTTTATGCTTTTTCTTGTTTTTTTAACCGTAGATATAGCAGTATGTAGTACGTAGAAAGATAGGACAGGGAGGTAGGTAGGGGCATGCATCTGTCCGTGGGGAGAGAGAGCAAGTAAGCATGCAATAGTAGATATGCGGATTGGAGTTTGATTTGCTACAAGAAAAGGCAATCACAAAGGCCGAGGCTTGGCTTAGGAGCCAAGGGGTAGGCTGGTAGAGTGCCTACTGCTTGCTACCGTTCTCGAGGGCAAAAGCTGGTATGCTTTTTCCATCGTTGCAATCCAACACACATATATATGCAAACACAAAACCGTCAGCTTAATGCTTGAATCTTTTTCCTTTTTTTAACTGTAGATATAGCAGTACGTAGTACATAGAAAGATAAGGCGGGGAGGTAGATAGGGAGGGAGGGGCATGCACCTGTCCGGGGGGGGGGAGAGAGAGCAAGTAAGCATGCAACAGTAGACATCGAGATTGGAGTTTGATTTGCTACCATCAGGCGTCACTTTCCCGGAGACTCCCAACCCAGTAACTAAGTCCAGCTACTCCATATGATGCCCACTTTACCCCACCCCCCGATTTGAAGTTGGAATCTTCTTTTGATCCTGAAACACAGATGCCATCACCAGCAGTAAATCAATCAATTACATAGCACTCTCCTAAACCAGGATGAGCTCCCATGCGCTTTTGATGTAGTTTCTTATAATTATGTGAAATGCTCGTTTGCTTATTGTGCTTCCAGATGCCATTACATCATAGTGGATAAAGGCCTATAACCCAATATTACATTTAGGTTCATTATGATGTCACTGAGCTATAGCTAGATGTATACTCCTAAAGACGTTGCTTGTACAGGCACACTCAAAGAGCAGCTGCAAGCCAGGCACAGGGCCCAGGGCAACCCTGCATGTGCTCTTCGTTTTAACTACATGTATATATATATCTCTGGGAGGAAACAGGTTGGAAAAGTATTCAAGAGGCCTTACATTAAAGCATAACTGTAGTCTCTCTCGGAGGATTATTAACAAAATACTGCACAGACTCCAAGTCTTTAAGCCATCCTGCTCGGTTCGACTCTGAATAGAATACCCGTCAAGTACTTCCAACAACACATACGAAAAGCAGTAAATCTTCTCACAGTTTTCAGTACACATAATCACCATAATATGTATCATACTTTTCCAACCTCCTACACTCTCCTTTTAATGGAGCCGCCAAGATATTGCGTCATCCACAAAAAAAAAGTCGTCAATGAAGGATGTAGAGAAAAGCAAGTGGGCTTTATATCACTGCCCATAAAAACAAATTTGTCCGGTGTCAAAGCCCGTTCCATGCTCACTTCTCAGCTGTCCAGTGAATTCACATCTAACTTCCGTCCCTACATGCTTATAACAACACTCTGCGACATGCAACAGATCACCCCTTTCAGCAGCAATGGCAAGTTGCATCCTAAGGTACCCTCTTCCCATCCCCCTCCCCCTTCCCCCAGACATGCACCTACAAGTCAACACACACACATACACAAAGCTCCAGCTATAGGCGACATCATTACACTGCTGGTCAGTGCCTAAGCTAACTAAGCTCTTCACTGCTAAGCAAGCTGCATGCTCCATAAGGCAACCAAAAACACTCCTCAGCGTCTTTCCTGACCCCGCGCACTCTCAGCACCACTCCCCAACCCACTCCCCACCCTTACCCTTCATGGCGTTGATGGCATCCTCAGCACCACTCCCCAACCCACTCCCCACCCTTACCCTTCATGGCGTTGATGGCATCCTCGGGCACAGACTGTCCCATCTCATCGTTCCTCTTGGCCGTCCTCTTGCGCGGTTCGTGGTGCGGAGGAATCACACAGACAGCCTTCTTCTGGAAGCCTTCGAAGTAGCCCATCTTGCGGCGCTGGGCTGAGCTGTACACATTCGTCTGTACAAAAGAAAATATTATTGCAACAGAATAAAGTCATATCGTCAGGAAAAGAAAAAGTGACACAGTTTGGTTAGGTTTGGTTGCAGTTTGGATCAAAAGTAAAGTCTTGTTTATTCACAGGCAGTTGTAATTAGAGAGGCCCCACTATAATGTATATCAGGCTACATGTACATGTAGCTCCCCACCTGGTCGACGATGTAATTACGGGGGACTTTCCCGGCCAGCAGAAACATGCGATTAAGGACTTCGGTAGCCTTCTTGATGAGTGACTCCCAGCGGGCATGGTAGTTGAACTTCCGGGTCAGTCCAGACACCTGGGCAGGACAAGAAAGGGCAGCTGTACGTTCTACTGCTATACAGTGTATAGAACTGAAGGTTGCAAGTCCAGTTCAACACAATAAGTAAGCTTTCATGCACGGGATTTCTTTTGCTAGGGATGGGAAAGGTGTTGCATGTGGAGTGATGCCCCCTTTGACATTTTTACTTCATGGGTCAAATATATGCAGCTTGGATCAAAAGTAAAGTCTTATTCACAGGAAATGCAAAAATCCACCCTACTACATTACATGCAAGAAAACATACCACACACCTCTAGCTCCAACAACGTTACCTCCCAACTGGTAATCTCCCTCCTGCTACCACTCATACCTTCATCTTGTCCATGATGAGGTTGGTACCCAGGATGGTGTACCTCTTCTCGGGGTTCTGTCGGCAGTGCTTCTCTGCCCACGAGGTCTTACCAGAGGCCGGGAGACCCACCATCATCAGCACCTGCTATGGAGAAGGAAATGTCCCATCAGCCAACTTTCGGACACAGAAGTTACCATTTTCGACCTCCTCTCCCAGAATTCATGGACGTACCCACTAAGGCCCTGTAGACAGACTCACTGTCTACCGTGTAGCAGAGCTACGTACGGCTTCCTCACCTCGCATTCAGTGATGCTGCTCGGGCCTTGTGGAGCCCTCTCCCTGTGGTCCTCACTGGCCGCCTGAATGGGAGCATAGCCTTCCACTACAGAGTCCTGCCATGCAGGCTGAGGGGAGGAGAGAGGGAGGGAGGGAGAGAAAGAGAGGAAGGGAGACAAAGAGGTGAAAGGAGGTTCTTGCATTCCTATATAGCAACTTGAAGATTCTCCATATTAGGAACACACATAACCAAAACGCACAAGTATATACGCTATGCATATTGCTACAATGTTTCTGTAGATATGATTGGTTAAATGTAGCTATTTGTCAACTAACAAATGATGTCAATTATTGGCAGTGTTACTAACAATACTCATTCAGTGTTTAGCATAGCGATTATGACTATAAGCTCGCATGCTGCCTCTACATCCTTCTCACTCGGAACCCTACACAATGATGTAACAATGACATCAACAAACCAAGACCCACCTCAGAGAAGTTGAGGGACATTCTCACGTTCTTGGTAGCGATGTGGGGGAAAAGACCTCTCCCGCCCAGACCCTCCTCGATGACAAAGGCGGTTCACAGCAGGTTACCATTCTTGGAGAAGGAGACAGAGCCAGGGTTGCTCTCCAGGTCCTGGAGGGGAGGGGAAGGGTGGTAAGAGGAGAGAGGGAGAAAAACAAACATTGAGAGAGTCAAGAAACTGCAAAAAAAAAAATCTGAGCCCAGCTAGGCATTGAACTCAGGACCTTCTGAGTTTAGAAGCAGTATGCAAGCTTTTTCCACTAGTAGCACTTGCCAGTAGGACCTAGCCAATTCCAATAGACCCTTAACATTATGATGTAATGGGGGGTAAAAGTGAGCATTAAATGGAGCAAATATATGAGCACACGTGCTTTGATGTAGTTTTCTAGTACGAAAACATAAGAACATGCTTGTTTACATGTTTTCCTGTATTTTCTCCATTTAGTGCTCACTTTTACCTCCCATTACATCATAATGGTAAAGGGTCTATTGTAGTTATGGATTATCCACATGTGAGCACGGCTACACGTACCTAGCATTCACGTCTACCACTCACCACGAAGCACCCGATTGTGTCCCCCGGGCCGTACGTCTCGCCGTACTCATTGTAATGGTTGTTTACGACAGACTTGCCGGTGCCACCATAACCATAGGAGTACTCCGCCTCCCCGAGCCCCAGGCCAGCCTCGTCAATAGACCAGCCCACCCTGGGGGATCAAACGGACAGCCTTGATATTTCATGTACAGGGTTTCATAAAAAATTCTTGCATGCAGAGATTGTTTCCAGTAGCCCCAAAACGACTGTAGCTACTAATAAATCATCAACTTTAAATTCTAGAGAGAAGGGGGTGGGGAGGGGGTTCCTGGGGAAAAAAATTATTACCCCCCCCCCCCCACATATGAGTCAATGGAGACCAAACCTTATAGCGTGGGGGTGCTCCTCCGTGTCTGGAAGGTCCACAGCCATATTCTCCTCCACTTTCACTTCGTAGAAGTATTTGCCCCCACTGGGCCCGGGCCGATGCCCACAAGTTGACAAATCCTCCGTCGGTCAAACCACAGCCACCTAGTCCATTTCCTGTAATCTTGAAGTGGAGGTCAGAGTGACTAAAAGAAACGAGAGAGCAAGAAAGAACATCAAGCTTCAGAATATATTTTTTCTCCAAATCCTATCACCCTCTTTAACTAGTAGCTCCCTTACACTTGTCCAACATGACGATGTCATCATTGTCCGGTGCCCGGAACTCGTCCTCCATCAGCGAGACCTCACTCTCGTCGAAGCCCTCGGGCTCTTCTGGGTCTGGCGCCTGTGTTGGAAGGAGTGCACATAGAGTGCCCGTTCTGGCAATACTGTTAATGATATTCATGAGCTCTTGGGAGGTAAGGTCAAAGGCCCATTTTTTTAACATGGTGTGCTGAGCTTAGCAAGAGCAGCTTTTGGATGCAAATGTCGACTATGCATGTCATTTGGGGTTAGAGGATTAATTAATATTAATTAATCTGGGAAACATTAGAGTATGTGGTGATCAGGATGGTGTAATCCCCGGTTGCTCTTACTCATGTCCTGTCTGGAGGTATTACACTGGTGTATGGTCAATGGTGTATTAAAGCACTATGGCAGCAACATGAGTATTATTAATAGACAAAATTATTAATAAGTGGGACAAGCCTGAGCAATCTCATCGATCTGTAGGGCAGCTTTAACACAGGTTATACTGCAGCACACAGGCTATAATTATACAGGTCATTTGGTCATATCTCACAATGGTCATAATTCCTCTGTGACCCCTGTTTTGTCCAAAATAATTATTATACCACCTCAAATCTTTACACTTGGCAGTATAATTATAGTTATACGTACAGTTCATTACTTCCTTGCCCCTGTAATAATACTATGAAATTGACTAAATTGTGTGCATGGTATAATAATATTATATTATAACTATAATTATGATAATATATATCCTGAGCATGAGTACAAGCTGCTGTGTACTGGTTCTTAGATTTCCTTGAATCAAGGTATTTGGTCATGCACGGTGTTGGTTGGACCTGAAACATTGCATTATCGTTGGCATAATATGACAAACCAAAATTAAGGAACTGCGGTACTATCAAAATTACATGTGGGCTATGATACAACCTACATGTAGGTATTCATCATGTGTGGTATCAGTTGGCTCTCTTTAAAATTGCATTGGCCAACAAGCCCAAATAAGGAAAAATTAATACATGTGGGTTGTAGCTATTCGGTGTTTGTTTGTTCTTTCTTTATAAACGTTTATGCATAGGAGTGCACAGGACACACAAGTAGCAACAAGGCTAATGTAAAGTTTTTGTAATGACCACTTGGGGATACAATCTACTGCTTGAATAAACAGTGAGTGTTTATGACTATAGCTATATATAATAAGGCTTATATTATAACGCTTAAACTCAACATATGTGAACACACTCTAATTTTATTGAACGTTTCATGGTTGCTACTTCTTGATCAGAAATGCTGCTTATTGTGGCTTATATACTACTTACAGCTAGTCAACTGAGTGTTTCTAAGACCGAAAGAAACAGTGCCTGGCAGACTGAAGATTGGACTAGTTCACAAGTGGAACCACAAGATGGAGTGAGCTATGTCAGTGATATGGAACACTCACTGCATCCGTCCTGCCATGGGCTATGGACCATTGCTAAGGAAGACAAAGGTAACACATCATGTGAGTGTGGCAGTGATTTAGGAGGTTTGGTGCAATGCGATAATACATCTTTTAAGCTCCAGTTGCTTCCATGCTACTGCATGACACCCTATGAAAAGAATCCAAATATTACAGTTGTTGGTGCTTGTTTGTACCAATGTGGGTATGACCATGGCCATCACTACTATTCTATATTAGCAAATGACCTGACTTCACTGTCAGACTTCACATGCAGTGAAATGGATCGAGAGGGGCAGCTGTGTGGACAGTGTGCAACTGATTTTAGCCCACCTGCATATTCTTATAACTGGCAATGTGCAAACTGCTCCGTTTATGATGGCCACATCAAACAATTCACCAAATACATTGCAATTGCTTTTCTACCACTAACAGTTTTCTTCTTCATAGTAACAACCCTTCATATCAGTGCTGCTTCACCTTCCGTCAACGCTTTCATCTTAGTCAGCCAGCTAATTACAGCACCAATAACACTACGAACATACGCCCATGTGTATGTACAGAAAAGTAAACATTTTTTGGAGGGGTTTTTCTTTGCGTCACTGTATGGCATATGGAATCTTGATTTCTTTCGTACCATGTATCCTCCGTTTTGTTTACATCCCAGCATAAGTACACTGCAGGTCTTGGCATTAGATTATATCATAGCAGCATATCCTTTGTTTCTGGTGATAGTCACATACATCGTTGTTGAACTACATGATCGTAACTTCAAGATAGTTGTATGGTTGTGGAAACCAGTTCGTCGATTTTTTATCTACTTCAGAAGATATTGGAACGTCAAGACCTCTCTGATTGATGCTTTTGGAACCTTTCTCTTGCTGTCCTACGTCAAATTTCTCAGTACATCTTTTGACCTTCTTATTCCTGTCAACCTTTTCAATATGCACGGAGACACCATTAACGAGACCTACTTGTATTACGATGCAACGATTGAATACTTCAGTAAACAACACCTGCCATATGCTATTCTAGCAATCACAGTCCTCATCCTGTTCAACTTCCTCCCAGTAGTACTGCTATGTCTTTACCCCTGCAAGTGCTTTCACATGCTTTTAAATCGCTGCAGACTAAGTTGTACTGCACTTCACACATTCATGGATACGTTTCAGGGATGTTACAAAAACAGAACAGACAGCAGTTATGACCGTCGGTGGTTTTCAGCTGTTTACCTCATTATCCGCATTGCCGTTCATCTAGTGGTAGCATGGACACAAGACATGAAGCTGCTGGCTTTCTGTATCGCTGCTCTTCTTATCTTCACTGTCATCTTGATTGGAATAGTTCAGCCTTACAAGTCTCCTGTTTACAGTAGGTTAGACACGGTGCTAATTCTGATACTTGCTGCCGGTTTCTTGCTCGCTGGACTTACTGCCATAGCTCATACTGAACATGGGAAATATTCTCACACAATAGGAGTAATAGCAGCCACATGTGCAGTGCTTCCTCTTATGTATATAATAGCCATCTCAATGCACTGGCTACTTATTCGGAAGTTGGTATCACAGAGATGCTGTTATATGATATGGAAACTGTTGCCTTTCAAAAGAATGATTAGGCAAAGAAACTTCGAGGAATCACCACCTGGGGAGTGTACAGCACTGCTCCAAGATCCCATGGCTGATAGCGAGGCATCTTGCGAAATTGCTTAATAAATTTTAAGATTGACGGTATTTTGTAACCATAACTGAGATGTTTAACTTTGTTGTCGTAGTAATTGCATATACACTAACATGCATATGTGGGGGACGAGGCTAGGTTTGCACAAATCACTCCCCTCATTAATTTGTAACTCATGATTAGCTTCCATCAGAAACAGGTTGTTTGGTACAGTCTGAACTTGATAGCTATTTAGTTATTAGATTCAATGTTTGTGCAGTTACCGGTGCACTGCGGCCACAGTACTAGTGGTACAGTAGTACAACTATGGTTAGCTAGTTTTACCTTGATCACTAAAATTGATTCACTTTCATATAAAGGGAAATGATAACAGTTTTAATCAGTCATAAACACTTTCATTGTTTATTACTTAATACCAAATTAGTAACAAATTTCCCGCCACGGCTGGTTTGGTAATTAGAGTACATGCATGGGCTTACCATAAACGCCAATTAGTCCACGGCCTGTATTGGTATTTACCCCAATTTCAGATA
This sequence comes from Phakellia ventilabrum, assembly GCA_963921505.1. Lineage (NCBI taxonomy): Eukaryota > Metazoa > Porifera > Demospongiae > Axinellida > Axinellidae > Phakellia > Phakellia ventilabrum. The sequence goes on along the minus strand of OY997386.1, from coordinate 1,181,302 downwards.
GAAAGGAAGCTAGGTCAGGTTTACTTGCCGCTTACGATAATACATACTTCCCCAAGACCTATAAGCACCCACGTGCACGCCTGAGGTACAGATCATTATTATTACATTGTGTGTATGTAGGTTACACCATAGATAATATATACTCCGCAGTATATATTATCTATGGTTACACTGTGATGACTCAATGTGTGAATCACAACAATTAATAAACCTGGGCGTATAACGTCGACGTGACCGTCGACGTGAGAGACTCAGACGTTCGACGCGAGACTCAGAAGTCGACGTGACAGGCTCACACGTCGACGTGAGACTCAGACGTCGACGTGACAGACTCAGACGTCGACGTGAGAGACTCAGACGTCGACGTGAGACTCAGACGTCGACGTGAGAGACTCAGACGTCCACGCGAGACTCAGAAGTCGACGTGACAGACTCACACGTCGACGTGAGACTCAGACGTCGACGTGACAGACTCAGACGTCGACGTGAGACTCAGACGTCGGCGTGAGAGACTCAGACGTCGACGTGAGACTCAGACGTCGATCCATGCGTACGCGTATGCGTGCATGTGGTCACGTAATCGCAGTAAAGTTTTCAGCAAATAAACAACAAAATTAATAATGAAGCAGGCACAGCTAAAATCAATTAAAACAGAACAGGTCAAACACCCATAATCAGAACTACAGAATACAATCATGTATAGGCATGACACTACAATTAGCAGACAAAGCAAAGTCACAGGAAAGCTTCAAGAAAGTCAAAAACAAAAAAAAAGCCTAGTATCGGCCATAGTAACCTCCCCTAGGAGGAGGGGGGCCAAAGGGAGGATAAGGCCTATCATAAGAGGGGCGGGGCCGATAGCCCCCTCGGGGTGGATACATGGGGAACACCAGAGCTATTAAACCAATAGCACACCAGTTTCTCCATTATACAGTGCAATGGCCGTTTTTGTCGACCATTCCAAGTGCTGTTGAAACAAGATTGAGGCATTTCTTCTAACGGCAGCTGTAAACCCCACCCTCGTATATTTACACATTAGGGATATGCTAGCTGACATGCTTGTCCCGTCTGTAGTAGATCAGATCCTGTCTTTACGACCTTACTCTATTACTCTTATACTGTGTCCCGTACCTGCAGTAGTTTTTGTATTTCAGCTTTGACGATCTGTTTTCTAAACCACCACTATTTCATCTTTTTGTTCTCACTGTTCTGTTGCTAATACTGTGTCCCATATCTGCAGTAGTTTTTTCTTAATACATGTGGGCTGTAGCTATTCGGTGTTTGTTTTTTTCTTTATAAAAGTTATGCATAGGAGTGCACAGGACACACAAGTAGCAACAAGGCTAAAGTAAGTTTTTGTAATGACCACTTGCTTGAATAAACAATGAAAGTGTTTATGACTATCGCTATATATAAGGCGGCTTATATTATAATTATCGCTTAAACTCAACATATGTGAACACACTCTAATTTTACTGAACGTTTCATCGTTGCTACTTCTCGATCAGAAATGCTGCTTACCGTGGCTTATATACTACTGACAGCTAGTCAACTGGGTGTTTCCAAGACAGAAAGAAACAGTACCTGGCAGACTGAAGATTGGACTAGTTCACAAGTTAAACCACAAGATGGAGTTAGCTATGTCAGTGATACGAAACACTCACTGCATCCGTCCTGCCACGGGACATGGACCATTGCTAAGGAAGACAAAGGGAACACGTCATGTGAGTGTGGCAGTGATTTAGGAGGTTTGGTGCAATGCGATGATACATGTAGTAAATCCTTTAAGCTCCAGTTGCTGTCGTGCTACTGCATGACACCTTATGGAAAGAATCCAAATACTACAGTTGTTGGTGCTTGTTTGTACCGATGCAAGTATAACCATGGCCGTCACTACTATTCCATATTAGCAAATGACCTGACTTCACTATCAGAATTCATGTGCAGTGAAATGGATCGAGAGGGGCAGCTGTGTGGACAGTGTGCAACTGATTTTAGCCCACCTGCATATTCTTACAACTGGCATTGTGTAAACTGCTCTGTTTATGACGGCCACATCAAACAGCTCACCAAATACATTGCAATTGCGTTTCTACCACTAACAGTTTTCTTCTTCATAGTAACAACCCTTCATATCAGTGCTGCTTCACCTTCCATCCACGCTTTCATCTTAGTCAGCCAGCTAATTACAGCACCAATAATACTACGAACCTTTATTCATGAGTTTGTTTTGCATAATATTACCCTAAACTATAATTTAGGTCTTTTCGTTTTGTCACTGTATAGCATATGGAATCTTGATTTCTTTCGTACCATGTATCCTCCATTTTGTTTACATCCCAACATAAGTACACTGCAGGTCTTAGCATTAGATTATATCATAGCAACATATCCTTTGTTTCTGGTGATAGTCACATACATCGTTGTTGAACTACATGATCGTAACTTCAAGATAGTTGTATGGTTGTGGAAACCAGTTCGTCGATTTTTTATCTACTTCAGAAGATATTGGAACGTCAAGACCTCTCTGATCGATGCTTTTGGAACCTTTCTCTTGCTGTCCTACGTCAAATTTCTCAGTACATCCTTTGACCTTCTTATTCCTGTCAACCTTTTCAATATGCACGGAGACACCATTAACGAGACCTACTTGTATTACGATGCAACGATTGAATACTTCAGCAAACAACACCTGCCATATGCTATTCTAGCAATCACAGTCCTCATCCTGTTCAACTTCCTCCCAGTAGTACTGCTATGTCTTTACCCCTGCAAGTGCTTTCACATGCTTTTAAATCGCTGCAGACTAAGTTGTACTGCACTTCACACATTCATGGATACGTTTCAGGGATGTTACAAAAACAGAACAGACAGCAGTTATGACCGTCGGTGGTTTTCAGCTGTTTATCTCATTATTCGCATTGCCTTTCATCTACTTGTAGCATGGACACAAGACATGAAGTTGCTGTATTTCTGTATCGCTACTCTTCTTATCTTCACTGTCATCTTGATTGGAATAGTTCAGCCTTACAAGTCTCCTGTTTACAGTAGGTTAGACATGGTGCTAATTCTGCTACTTGCTGCCACTTTCTTACTCGCTGCACTTACTGCCATAGCTCATATTGAACATGGGAAATATTCTCACCCAATAGGAGTAATAGCAGCCATATGTGGAACGCTTCCTCTTATGTATATAATAGCCATCTCAATGCACTGGCTACTTATTCGGAAGTTGGTATCACAGAGATTATGTTATATGATATGGAAACGGTTGCCTTTCAAAAGAATGATTAGTCAAAGAAACTTGGAGGAATCACTACCTGGGGAATGTACAACACTGCTCCAAGACCCCATGACTGATAGCCAGGCATCATACAAAGTTGCTTAATTCCTATTAGCAATACATTTGCAACCTACTTTACATTTTTATTTCGTGATAACAGTCCTGTGAACATCTACAGGTTATTGGCAGTCTTTGTAAACATTTTGTAACTGTAACAGATATGTCTAACTTTGTTGTCGTATGGAATAGTTGTGCAGAGGGGAGAGCATGGGAATGAGGCTAATTGTTTGGTACAATTTCAACTTGATACATGATGTCTGTAGGTTGGACTATACTAGCTTATTTACTTATTAGCTGAAATATCACTGAATTAGTACATCATTAATTACTGGTACACAGCCAAAATAATATGTCATAGCTAGCGGTAGAAAAGACTAACTATGGTGGTATCAGTTTTACCTCACTAAAACTGATTCAATTTAACTTTCGTAAAGGCATTTAATAGTGTAAATATTACAATTGATAACAGTCTTAGTCAATCATAGCACTTTCATTATTTACTATTATTTTAGTACAATATATTTCCCCCCACATCTGCTTTGTTTATTAGATTACGTGGACTTTACCATAACACAGCCTGGGAATATTTATGGTCTCCAGTTTCAAATAGAAAGGAAAACAATTAAGGTAGGTCCTACTCTGAGGCTACGCAAAAGGATAGCTATTGCTTTTAGCTATGTGGTTTATCATTATTAGTGATATAGTTATCAGTCGTGGGGTCTTTGAGCAGTGCTGTAGCTAGGTGAAAGGCAATGCAGATAATGAGGTAAACAGCTGAAAACACATGGCTACATGTACAGTCATAACAGTTGTCCGTTTTATTTTTTGTAGCATCCCTGGAATGTATCCATGAATGTATGAAGTGCAGTACATGTTATAGCATATCTTGAGTAGTAGCTCCTGTCTATCCACCCAAAAATTGAAGGGTATGTTACTTTAACCTGGCTATAGAGTGCAGTTTTATCCATACATAAGCTGATTGCCTCAATTTACCATAATTAGGGCTCCAATATACTTGGAAGTGTGTATCATAGCAAATTGCAAGTAACCGGGTGTGAGGCTAGGTTTGATACATCTACACGACACTCTGTACAGTCACACTCATAAGCTATAGTACAGTATTAAGATTATGTCAACCAAATTTGGTTGCTAGAGTTGCGGCGGTTTGGGCTCTACCTGTGTACCCAACTAGCCATGACAGTTAGTATAGAGCATCATTCCCTTACACAGCTGTGCATTACAACTACATGTAATTGGATTGCTGTTAAGAAAAATAACTAAGCAATTGCTAAAAGAAATGTTCATTTTTAGCATTCAGTGATATATGGTGCATCCACTGTAGAATGTGCATGGCCTTTTCACAGTACATATAGCTACTCAGCATAAGTGCCAGGTATGTCCTGTACGTATCCTAGCCTCATTCCCAGTCACCACTCCAAGCTTTTTTTCGCATGTGGTAAAAGCAACAACAACAAAAAAGCTGGGAGGTGAGACTGGCCTGGGAATAAGGCTAGAGTAGCAGCTGCTGTCTACTGGTCACGTGATACAGGAATGATGTCATATGGTACTGGTGATATAATAGCGATAATCAATACATGTACATTAAACAGTACAACGTAACTAATACCACACATAGACCTCTTGAAACAAGGTATTCATGGACGGTAGTATCAGTGATAAGGTACGTTTGGGGTAACTTTAGAAATGGGTTATCTTGAGAAATTTTGTTTTCGTTTTCTCAAAGCCACTACTATTCACTCCAAAACTGCTGTGTAGTACACCAACACTGTGCCTAAATATATACGCTCCATCGCTGAACCTCCATTCATTACTCTAACATTGAAACCACTTGGGGGAAATCATTGGATAAAAAATGGAGAATAAACAATGAAAGGGTTTATGACTATAGCTATGTAGTAAGACTATTATCACTGAACTCAATGGATGTGAACGGACTCTAATTTTATTGAACGTTTCATGGTTGCTATATACATCAGAAATGCTGCTTACCGTGGCTTATATACTACTGACAGCTAGTCAAGTGAGTGTTTCCAAGACCGAAAGAAACAGTGCTTGGCAGACTGAAGATTGGACTAGTTCACAAGGGAAACCACAAGATGGAGTGAGCTATGTCAGTGATATGGAACACTCACTGCATCCGTCCTGCCACGGGCCATGGACCATTGCTAAGGAAGACAAAGGGAACACGTCATGTGAGTGTGGCAGTGATTTAGGAGGTTTGGTGCAATGCGATGATACATGTAGTAAATCCTTTAAGCTCCAGTTGCTGTCGTGCTACTGCATGACACCCTATGAAAAGAATCCAAATACTACAGTTGTTGGTGCTTGTTTGTACCGATGCCAGCATAACCTTGGCCATCACTACTATTCCATATTAGCAAATGACCTGACTTCACTTTCAGAATTCATGTGCAGTGAAATGGATCGAGAGGGGCAGCTGTGTGGACAGTGTGCAACTGATTTTAGTCCACCTGCATATTCTTATAATTGGCATTGTGTAAACTGCTCCGTTTATGACGGCCACATCAAACAGCTCACCAAATACATTGCAATTGCTTTTCTACCACTAACAGTTTTCTTTATCATAGTAACAACCCTTCATATCAGTGCAGCTTGACCTTCCATCAACGCTTTCATCTTAGTCAGCCAGCTAATTACAGCACCAATACTACTACGAACCTTCATTCGTGGGTTTGTGTTGCATAATAATACCGTATTTTATAATTTAGGTCTTTTCGTTTTGTCACTGTATAGCATATGGAACCTTGATTTCTTTCGTACCATGTATCCTCCATTTTGTTTTCATCCCAGCATAAGTACATTGCAGGTCTTAGCATTAGATTACATCATAACAGCATATCCTTTGTTTCTGGTGATAGTCACATACGTTGTTGTTGAACTACATGATCGTAACTTCAAGTTAGTTGTATGGATGTGGAAACCAGTTCGCCGATGTTTCATCTACTTCAGAAGATATTGGAATGTCAAGACCTCTCTGATCGATGCTTTTGGTACCTTCCTCTTGCTGTCCTATGTCAAATTTCTCAGTACATCCTTTGACCTTCTTATTCCTGTCAAGCTTTTCAATATGCACGGAGACACCATTAACGAGACCTACTTGTATTACGATGCAACAATTGAATACTTCAGCAAACAACACCTGCCATATGCTATTCTAGCAATCACAGTCCTCATCCTGTTCAACTTCCTCCCAATAGTACTGCTATGTCTTTACCCCTGCAAGTGCTTTCACATGCTTTTAAATCGCTGCAGTCTAAGTTGTACTGCACTTCACACATTCATGGATACGTTTCAGGGATGTTACAAAAACAGAACAGACAGCAGTTATGACTCTCGGTGGTTTTCAGCTATTTACCTCATTATCCGCATTGCCTTTCATCTAGTGGTAGCATGGACACAAGATATAAAGCTGCTGTTGCTCTGTATCGCTGCTCTTCTTATCTTTACTGTCATCTTGATTGGAATAGTTCAGCCTTACAAGTCTCCTGTTTACAGTAGGTTAGATATGGTGCTAATTCTGATACTTGCTGCCGGTTTTTTGCTCGTTGAACATGGGAAATATTCTTCCCCAATAGGAGTAATAGCAGCCACATGTGCAGTGCTTCCTCTTATGTATATAATAGCCATCTCAATGCACTGGCTACTTATTCGCAAGTTGGTATCACAGAGATGCTGTTATATGATATGGAAACGGTTGCCTTTCAAAAGAATGATTAAGCAAGGGAACTTGGAGGAATCACCACCTGGGGAGCGTACAGCACTGCTCCAAGACCCCATGGCTGATAGCGAGGCATCTTGCAAAGTTGCTTAATAAATTTTCTATACTCTACACTTTATATAGCTAAACATTCATGTTAACAGTCCTGTGAATATCTCTACAGTCAAATCATAGATTGACATACTATTTTGTAACCATAACTGAGATATTAAATTTTGTTGTCGTAGTAATTGCATATACACTATAACATGCATATGTGGAGTATAATTCACTACTATATGAATCACTATATCAATGATATTGACACTAGACACTTTCTATAAAGGGACAAACATTGGGGGGGGGGGGGGGATCCTGGAAAAATCTTCGAGGTGGATTGTGACAGGAGCCCATGAACCCGATCGGCTCCAGATGGTGATATAATGTGGCAAAGATTTTGAGTCTATTGCGGATAGCTAGCTGCATGTGTGCTGCATGGCACTGGCATTTGTATGACTGAAAAAAAATTTAATTGTGTGGTTTGCACAAACTGAACATACTCTCCTTATAAATTTATAGCTCATGATCAGCTTCCAGGTTGTTTGGTACAGTCTGAACTTGATAGCTATTGATTGTGCAGTTACCAGTGCACTGCAGCCACAGTACTAGTGGTACACAAAAGATAGTACAACTATGGTGGTAGCTATCAGTTTTACCTTGATCACTAAAATTGATTCACTTTCATATAAAGGTAAATGATAAGTTTTAATCAGTCATAAACACTTTCATTGTTTATTACTTAGTACCAAATTACATGTAGTAACAAATTTTCCCCCCAAGACTGGTTTAGTAATTAGAGTACATGCATGGATTTACCATAACCACCAATTAGGGCCTGTATAGGTATTTACCCCAATTTCAGATAGAAAGGAAGCTAGGTCATGTTTACTCGCCACTTACGATGATACATACTTTCCCCAAGACCTCCTGTAAGCACCCACGCCTGAGCTACAGATCATTATTACATTGTGTGTGTGTACATGTATGTGACGACTCCGACCACTAGCAATGTGTGAATCAGGTCAATGTGAAATTCAGACGTCGACGTGAGACTCAGATGTCGACGTGAAACTCAGACATCGACGTGAAACTCAGACGTCAATCATATCCACATCCCATGCGTACGCGTACGCGTATGCGTGCAAGTGGTCACATAATTATTTATGACGTCATGTAATCGCATTAAAGTAAAATAGAATGCCTTACAATAACAATAAAAGAAACAACAAAATTAATAATGAAGCAGGCACAGCTAAAATCAATTAAAACAGAACAGGTCAAACACCCAAAATCAGAACTACAGAATACAATCATGTATAGGCATGACACTACAATTATCAGACAAAGCAAAGTCACAGGAAAGCTTCAAGAAAAAGTCCAAAAACAAAAAAAGCCTAGTAACGGCCATAGTAACCTCCCCTAGGAGGAGGGGGACCAAAGGGAGGATAAGGCCTATCATAAGAGGGGCGGGGCCGATAGCCCCCTCGGGGTGGATACATGGGGGGCAGAGGAGGGCCCCCATACGGGGGAAAGGGAGGTCGGTTGTAGCCGTAGGGACTGCCATAACCAGACCTGGCAGAGAAGAAATAAATTTTAATCATACCTCTTCGCGATGCATACAGACCGGTATATAGCCACATCCTAATGAAATAATCTTGGAACAAAAGAAACCTTAAGATTCGTGTTACCATAGCAACGTACTAACAAAATAAGACGTCCATGTCAAAAAACTATTTTGCTAACAAAAAAAGCTCATGTACACGCTTACTCATACAAGTCATCTGTCAGGGGTTCATTTAGAAAAATCCCCAAGGGGGGCCAAGGAAGGGGAGGGGGGCGTGCGTGTAGTGAGCAGTATTTGAAGGGTTGAAATTCTCAAGGGGGGTACAGAGTTTCCATTCGCCCCCCCCCCAAAATGAAGCTCTGTCTGTGTGTTGTCAACCCTCCCGTACGAAGGATCGTTATCGGTACAGCCTCACCTGTGTGGAGGGTAGCTGCTCCTGGGGGGAGGCCCGTAGCGACCACCTCCTCCTCTGTCGTAGCGGCCCCTCTTGCTACTGGGGAAAGACGGAATGCCAAGAGCGTCCTCCTTGTACTGTTGAACAATCTTGGCCGCCGCAGGGCCGTAGATTTCCGAGAAGATGACATCGTCAAATAACTGGCCGGCCTTGGGAATACAGAAGTTGGCTGCGGAGAGAAAACAGGCGCAGTAAGTGCTCGAGAGAGGAGGGGATGGCAGAGGAATTGGTAGAAGAATCAACAGGGCTGTCGGTATCAAAGGCCTTATGCAATTAATTACCTGTAAAATTTCAATTTTCCACCTTTAATGCAGGTGGTCTCTTACTTTCCTGTCTGGTCCAGCTAACCAGATGAGACATTATTTGGGCTACAAGGCGTTGTCTTTTGGTTAGCTGCGCGTATATTAAAAGCTATCGTAAACTCAGACAGCAACCACCGGGGAACACCAGAGCTATTACACTAATTCATCAATAGCACACCAGTTTCTCCATTATACAGTGCAATGGCCGTTTTTGTCGACCATTCCAAGTGCTGTTGAAGCAAGATTGCTTTGGTAAACAAGATGAGATTGAGGCATATTTATACATTAGGGATATGCTAGCTGACATGCTTAGCCCATAGGTGTAGGTTCCCACCATTGCCACTCAGTAATAAAGGGTGGTTGCCGTCTTGAGTTTAGAGTAGCTATATTTTAATTGCAAAATGCTGAATCAATAAAGGAGACGACTGTGTGACTTTTCACAAGCAAATGAGGCATACTGATACTGAAGTCGATGTAGCTACAATGTATGTATGTATCTACACGCACACCAAGCACTCAGTGCAGTAGAAAATTAATGCCAAGAAGCAGTTTTCTCCTGACAGACACATAAATTTGCTAGCAGTTGGCTTTCCAGCTCATCTTATGCCAGATTTGTTCATGAGTCACACTTCGCTAATGCTTCGACCTTGACACGATATTTTATGCTCGAATTTAGAATTTCCTTCCATATTAAATGTATTTATCTTCACAGGGATCTACATTTTGACAAGATTTACAAAGCATTGTTGGAGTAGTAGCTTGCACTTTGCCAGATCTGAGTTGCTATATTATGAGGACAGCAGAATCCACTTAAGGCTCAGTCATAAATTTAAGTCCGATTTACGAAGGCACTGTTTATGACATCCGCTCTGCACACTTGTTTCTCAGTGCTTCAGTAGCTCAAAGCACTGTTGCAGTTGCAGGAATAGCATGCGTTAGCTCGTGGTTAGTAGTCCTTTGGAGACTTGATCTGCTAAAACCACTGATAGATACTTCAATGACCTGAACTCTGACAACCTAGGAATAGCGTTGAAAGATTAGGGCATCAGAGTAATGAACTTGAGGCAAATACTGTGCAGGATGCACCGTCTACAAACCGTCCATATTCAGCTGGTCGCTCCTGGTTTTTATAGCTACCAACCTTACATGTACATTATGTTCAAGTACTTATTGGCAACTTTATATAATTCATTTCTTTTTAACATATTTACCCTTGTGAAAATAAGTACATAGATTGATCATTGTCAAGTTGTCAACAATTCTTAAGCTTTGACATAGTACTGTCACAGTAAACCCCTTGAAGCTGAATTTCTTTCCAACAAGTCAGTTTAATGCAGGTGGTTCTGACTGACTGACTGCCTGCCTGATCAAAGGCATGGCCACAGGTTGTGGCAAGCTCAACTTGGACAGAAGCTGAAGAGAGGGCAGGGGGGCACAGTAGTAACCCTCTCTGAGATACAGGTATAGCCTACCACACTCCATGTGTCGTCCATCTCCACAGCCGGGTGGTGTGTGTCCTTCATGGGTGGGTGGTCTCACAATGAAGGGCTTGACAGCAGGAGGGGAAGGTATGGGGAGCCCCGGCGGGACCCAAAGGCGCGGGAAGCACACTGAAGACTATAAAGCTCAATCTAGGAGATGACGAAGCCACTGCCTTTTCGTACACGTAGTAGCTTTGTAAATTCTATTAATGAGACATCCTGTGCCATCTAAGTAAGTACTCATGCCGACTCTTGCTAGGAGGGGCAAGGACCGATGCTTGGCTTAGGAGCCAAGGTAGGCTGGTAAGAGTGGCCACTGCTTGCTACCGTTCTCAAGGGCAATAGCTGAAATGCTTTTCCGTCGTTGCAATCCAACACACATATGCACACACAACACCATAAGCTTTATGCTTTTTCTTGTTTTTTTAACCGTAGATATAGCAGTATGTAGTACGTAGAAAGATAGGACAGGGAGGTAGGTAGGGGCATGCATCTGTCCGTGGGGAGAGAGAGCAAGTAAGCATGCAATAGTAGATATGCGGATTGGAGTTTGATTTGCTACAAGAAAAGGCAATCACAAAGGCCGAGGCTTGGCTTAGGAGCCAAGGGGTAGGCTGGTAGAGTGCCTACTGCTTGCTACCGTTCTCGAGGGCAAAAGCTGGTATGCTTTTTCCATCGTTGCAATCCAACACACATATATATGCAAACACAAAACCGTCAGCTTAATGCTTGAATCTTTTTCCTTTTTTTAACTGTAGATATAGCAGTACGTAGTACATAGAAAGATAAGGCGGGGAGGTAGATAGGGAGGGAGGGGCATGCACCTGTCCGGGGGGGGGGAGAGAGAGCAAGTAAGCATGCAACAGTAGACATGCAGATTGGAGTTTGATCTGCTACCATCAGGCGTCACTTTCCCGGAGACTCCCAACCCAGTAACTAAGTCCAGCTACTCCATATGATGCCCACTTTACCCCACCCCCCGATTTGAAGTTGGAATCTTCTTTTGATCCTGAAACACAGATGCCATCACCAGCAGTAAATCAATCAATTACATAGCACTCTCCTAAACCAGGATGAGCTCCCATGCGCTTTTGATGTGGTTTCTTATAATTATGTGAAATGCTTGTTTGCTTATTGTGCTTCCAGATCCCATTACATCATAGTGGATAAAGGTCTATATCACAATATTACATTTAGGTTCATTATGATGTCACTGAGCTATAGCTAGATGTATACTCCTAAAGACGTTGCTTGTACAGGCACACTCAAAGAGCAGCTGCAAGCCAGGCACAGGGCCCAGGGCAACCCTATAGGCTACACTGCATGTGCTCTTCGTTTTAACTACATGTATATATATATCTCTGGGACGAAACAGGTTGGAAAAGTATTCAAGAGGCCTTACATTAAAGCATAACTGTAGTCTCTCTCGGAGGATTATTAACAAAATACTGCACAGACTCCAAGTCTTTAAGCCATCCTGCTCGGTTCGACTCTGAATAGAATACCCCGTCAAGTACTTCCAACAACACATACGAAAAGCAGTAAATCCTCTCACAGTTTTCAGTACACATAATCACCATAATATGTATCATACTTTTCCAACCTCCTACACTCTCCTTTTAATGAAGCCGCCAAGATATTGCGTCATCCACAAAAAAAAAGTCGTCAATGAAGGATATAGAGAAAAGCAAGTGGGCTTTATATCACTGCGCATAAAAACAAATTTGTCCGGTGTCAAAGCCCGTTCCATGCTCACTTCTCAGCTGTCCAGTGAATTCACATCTAACTTCCGTCCCTACATGCTTATAACAACACTCTGCGACATGCAACAGATCACCCCTTTCAGCAGCAATGGCAAGTTGCATCCTAAGGTACCCTCTTCCCACCCTCCTCCCCCTTCCCCAGACATGCACCTACAAGCCTACACACACACATACACAAAGCTCCAGCTATAGGCGACATCATTACACTGCTGGTCAGTGCCTACGCTAACTAAGCTCTTCACCGCTAAGCAAGCTGCATGCTCCATAAGGCAACCAAAAACACTCCTCAGCGTCTTTCCTGACCCCGTGCACTCTCAGCACCACTCCCCAACCCACTCCCCACCCTTACCCTTCATGGCATTGGTGGCATCCTCGGGCACAGACTGTCCCATCTCATCGTTCCTCTTGGCCGTCCTCTTGCGCAGTTCGTGGTGCGGAGGAATCACACAGACAGCCTTCTTCTGGAAGCCTTCGAAGTAGCCCATCTTGCGGCGCTGGGCTGAGCTGTACACATTCGTCTGTACAAAAGAAAATATTATTGCAACAGAATAAAGTCATATCGTCAGGAAAAGAAAAAGTGACACAGTTTGGTTAGGTTTGGTTGCAGTTTGGATCAAAAGTAAAGTCTTGTTTATTCACAGGCAGTTGTAATTAGAGAGGCCCCACTATAATGTATATCAGGCTACATGTACATGTAGCTCCCCACCTGGTCGACGATGTAATTACGGGGGACTTTCCCGGCCAGCAGAAACATGCGATTAAGGACTTCAGTAGCCTTCTTGATGAGTGACTCCCAGCGGGTATGGTAGTTGAACTTCCGGGTCAGTCCAGACACCTGGGCAGGACAAGAAAGGGCAGCTGTACGTTCTACTGCTATACAGTGTATAGAACTGAAGGTTGCAAGTCCAGTTCAACACAATAAGTAAGCTTTCATGCACGAGATTTCTTTTGCTAGGGATGGGAAAGGTGTTGCATGTGGAGTGATGCCCCCTGGGACATTTCTACTTCATGGGTCAAATATATGCAGCTTGGATCAAAAGTAAAGTCTTATTCACAGGCAGTGCAAAAATCCACCCTACTACATTACATGCAAGAAAACATATCACACACCTCTAGCTCCAACAACATTACCTCCCAACTGGTAATCTCCCTCCTGCTACCACTCATACCTTCATCTTGTCCATGATGAGGTTGGTACCCAGGATGGTGTACCTCTTCTCAGGGTTCTGTCGGCAGTGCTTCTCCGCCCACGAGGTCTTACCAGAGGCCGGGAGACCCACCATCATCAGCACCTGCCATGGAGAAGGAAATATCCATCAGCCAACTTTAGGACACAGACGCTACCATTTTCGAACTCCTCTCCCAGAATTCATGGACGTACCCATTAAGGCCCTGTAGACAGACTCACTGTCTACCGTGTAGCAGAGCTACGTACGGCTTCCTCACCTCGCATTCAGTGATGCTGCTCGGGCCTTGTGGAGCCCTCTCCCTGTGGTCCTCACTGGCCGCCTGAATGGGAGCATAGCCTTCCACTACAGAGTCCTGCCATGCAGGCTGAGGGGAGGAGAGAGAGAGGGAGGGAGAGAAAGAGGTGAAAGGAGGTTCTTGCATTCCTAGCAACTTGAAGATTCTCCATATTAGGAACACACAACCAAAACACACAAGTATATACGCTATGCATATTGCTACAATGTTTCTGTGGATATGATTGCAGCTATTTGTCAACTAACAAATGATGTCAATTATTGGCAGTGTTACTAACAATACACATTCAGTGTTTAGCACAGCGATTATGACTATAAGCTCACATGCTGCCTCTGCATCCTTCTCACTCGGAACCCTACACAATGATGTAACAATGACATCAACAAACCAAGACCCACCTCAGAGAAGTTGAGGGACACTCTCACGTTCTTGGTAGCGATGTGGGGGAAGAGACCTCTCCCGCCCAGACCCTCCTCGATGACAAAGGCGGTTCCCAGCAGGTTGCCATTCTTGGAGAAGGAGACAGAGCCAGGGTTGCTCTCCAGGTCCTGGAGGGGAGGGGAAGGGTGGTAAGAGGAGAGAGGGAGAAAAACAAACATTGAGAGAGTCAAGAAACTGCAAAAAAAAAATCAGAGCCCAGCTAGGCATTGAACTCAGCAGTATGCAAGCTTTTTCCACTAGTAGCACTTGCCAGTAGGACCTAGCCAATTCCAATAGACCCTTTACCATTATGATGTAATGGGGGGTAAAAGTGAGCATTAAATGGAGCAAATACATGAGCATTAAATGGAGCAAACACATGAGAACACGTGCTTTGATGTAGTTTTCTAGTACGAAAACATAAGAACATGCTTGTTTACATGTTTTCCTGTATTTTCTCCATTTAGTGCTCACTTTTACCTCCCATTACATCATAATGGTAAAGGGTCTATTGTAGTTATGGATTTTCCACATGTGAGCACGGCTACACGTACCTAGCATTCACGTCTACCACTCACCACGAAGCACCCGATTGTGTCCCCCGGGCCGTACGTCTCGCCGTACTCGTTGTAATGGTTATTTACGACAGACTTGCCGGTGCCACCATAACCATAGGAGTACTCCGCCTCCCCGAGCCCCAGGCCAGCCTCGTCAATAGACCAGCCCACCCTGGGGGATCAAACAGACAGCCTTGATATTTCATGTACAGGGTTTCATAATAAATTCTTGAATGCAGAGCCTTAGATTGTTTCCAGTAGCCCCAAAACGGCTGTAGCTACTAATAAATCAGCAACTTTAAATTCTAGAGAGAAGGGGGTGGGGAGGGGGTTCTTGGGGGAAAAAATATTACCCCCCCCCCCCCCCCCCCACATATGAGTCAATGGAGACCAAACCTTATAGCGTGGGGGTGCTCCTCCGTGTCCGGAAGGTCCACAGCCATATTCTCCTCCACTTTCACTTCGTAGAAGTATTTGCCCCCCTTGACCCCCCACTGGGCCCGGGCCGATGCCCACAGGTTGGCAAATCCTCCGTCGGTCAAACCACAGCCACCTAGTCCATTTCCTGTAATCTTGAAGTGGAGGTCAGAGTTGACTAAAAGAAACGAGAGAGCAAGAAAGAAATCATCAAGCTTCAGAATATATTTTTTCTCCAAATCCTATCACCCTCTTTAACTAGTAGCTCCCTTACACTTGTCCAACATGACGATGTCATCATTGTCCGGTGCCCGGAACTCGTCCTCCATCAGCGAGACCTCACTCTCGTCGAAGCCCTCGGGCTCTTCTGGGTCTGGCGCCTTCGCCGGGTCCGGCCTGTCCCCCCTGCCTCGGTCTCTGTCCCTCGAGCGTCCATCTCCTCTATCACGTCCCCAGTCTCTATCGTCCTCTCGATGCCGCTTCACTCCTCCTCCTCGCCTCTCTTCACTCTGGTGCTAGGATGGGAATGCATTTTTAAGTACACCAGACACACGCATGCACCTTAATAATTATTAAGGTCAGGTCGAACTCGGAGTGCTGACTCCACCCACAGCATTCAGGAGCCATGGCATGGCATAATACCACAGTGCTGAAGGCGGGTGGAAAGGAAATAATTCTTCATGGCAGCTTTTAAGCTACTCGGAGGGCTGATGTATGGGTTTATCAACTACTTACTGTGTACACATGTCCTTACTATTCAAGGACTGAACACATTCATTCAGGTGGGGGAGGGGGGGGGGGCAAAACTTTGCGTGCTCCCTTGGGAATTTCAACCCTTCAAATTGAATACTGCTCACTACACGCATGCTCCCCCCTTGGGGATTTCCCTAAATGACCTGACCCCCCCCCCCCGGACATAAACACATGTACACATAGCAGTACCTGTTCTACTTTCTCCTTGGCAGGCTGGGGTTCCGTCTCCTCCTTTTCCTGCTTCACCTGAGCCTCCCCTCCCCCTTCCCCCTCCTGGGGACAGGGTTCCTCTGTCCCACCCTGCTCTTCCTGCGACTCCTCACTCTGCTGCTCCGCTGGGGCTGCAGGTACGAGAGACAAGCAGACAGCAAAAACACAATAAAAGTGTGCTCAACTCCCTGTGCCATAGCTAAGCCCACTACCTACACATCCACTGCAGCTGTAACAATACAATGTACATGTATATTCACGTGCTAAATCCCCACTGTTTCTAACCACTTTAGACTTTTCGGCTGCCTTTTTTTTTTTGGTATTAAAAACGTCAACAAAAAGGGAAAAAAGGAAGTCCTGACCAAACTCACACCCTCATGCACCATAGCCCTGCAACTTAACCTACTTTTGAATTCAGTACTGTGGCTACACAGAAAGCTCCCCCCCCCACACACACTCCCCCTCACATGCAAGTGTCTCCCATGTACCTTGCTCATCTACTTCCATTTCCATGGATGAAGGCTGTTCTCCCTCCCCCTCTGTCTCCTGCTTCACAGCCTCCTCTTCCGGCTCCATCTTCACACCCTCCTCCTCCTCCAGCTCCACCTTTACATCTTCCCCTGGCTCCGACTTCACACCCTCCCCCTCTGGCTGGGGTGGGGGCTGTTCCTCTGTGGCTTGCTCGGACGGAGGTGCCTGGTCCTCCTGCTGCTCTGCAGAGCTCTCCTCTTGTGCAGGAGCTGTGGGCCATGAGAAATGCAATCTTTTTTATTGAAGCGAGGCAAGTAATCGTGCTGCATCTAAAATAACAACCATAACGTGTCATTATGTGCGTAACTAAATATCTGCAAGCATAGCATGCTTTGAAGTGTTTAGTCCTTGCATTACACTTAAAACTTGGGAGCTTAAAAATGACATCTTATTTCTCAACAAAAAGCGTTAACGTACCTAAAGTGCGAGGGGAAAATGGCGGACTAATCTAATTAGTGCTCACCTTCGCTCTGGGCGGGCTGGGGATCTGCAGCTCTGCTAACGGCCTCTCCGCTAGCCTCTGTCTGCACAATTTGGTCCATTACCTCCTCGTATTCTTCCTGCTCGCCCTGCTTTCCACTATCCTCCGCCGCCGCCGCCTCTTCCGCGTCTTTCTCTTCGCTTTCAGCCACCTGCTGTGAAGTATCACCTACTTCAGCTTGGTCTTCTGCAGCTGCCTCTTGTTCTTGAGCCGCCGCGCTTTCCTCTAGCGGTCCATCCCCACCTCCTTGCTCCTTTTCTTTGACGAGGAACTCTTGAAGTCTTTGTGCGAGCACGCTCTTGGAGCCAGAAGAAGACAGGTTGCGCTTTTTCAGCTCCTCACGAAGTTGAGTCACCTTGAGCGGTGACACAAAGTCTTCAACTTCCTGAACGCTACTCATTTTCTTGTTTCCCGCTCCACCTGGTTTACAAGCTTGCTCTTGTAAAGTCTAAGTGGCAAACAATGGCAGAAAAATAAAGAAATCAACACGAGGCAAATTAGCGCGGCTTTAGTGCGCATGCCCAGAAATGTTGCTAGGATACCCACAAAAAAATTCAACTTCAAGCTGGTCGCTAGCTTGCAGCAATGTCAGACACAGCCCCAAAGTCAGAAGAGGGGGGAGAGCCCAAAGCTCCGGAGAAAGATCCCATTCTAGCAGAGATCAACAAAAAGATTGAGGAGTCTTTTGAAAGTTTTGACCACAACAACAACAAAACAGTAGATGTGAGGTACAAAGTGCATGCCTTAGAGCTATTCTCATGATTCTAGACTACATGTAGCCTCGTAATATTTTGGACCCAGTTTATAATGATACCACTGTTTCTTGTTCTACTACAGGGAGGTTGGCACCATCATCCGTTCGCTGGGCTGCTTCCCTTCCGAGGCAGAACTCCATGATATGATACAAGAGGTAATGACAACATTATTACCACATATATGTACCTATAATTTGCCAAAGGTATAGCTTAGAGCATGTGCAGCTATTCTCTAACTGGGCCTGAGGCAAAGCCAAGGTCTGGTTAGAGCATATAGCTGCCCAC
The DNA here is from genome assembly GCA_963921505.1 of Phakellia ventilabrum. Lineage (NCBI taxonomy): Eukaryota > Metazoa > Porifera > Demospongiae > Axinellida > Axinellidae > Phakellia > Phakellia ventilabrum. The sequence continues at coordinate 1,162,702 of OY997386.1, read as the reverse complement.
GCTATGAGCTATTTAGTATTTTATGTACACATTTTCTATACTTCTAGAGCTTCCTATGCTAGATGGGATTCGAAAAATGCTACACCATGTAACATTTACTAAAAGAGGTCCTTTCAGTCAAATGCTTGTCTTCCAAGAGGAGGAGAGATAGAGAGGCACTTTATCTGGGAGGCAACCTGCGGGATTTCAATCTGTGATTTTTGGTCCACAGTCAAATGCTTTATAACCGCTTGGCCACATTAGCGTCACCTCCAACATGGTTATTAATTGGGTAGTCTGTGTAGCTACTCGCAATTAAGTAGGGTCGGTAAAAAGCCAAAGTTGCCATCTTGGTAGGCAAAAATATAATATAAGGCATAGGGTAGTTAATTGCGTCAAGCCCGGTTAGTTAGTATACTGGCTACTGTAAAGATATAGCTACTGTCACCATTGTGTAACATTTGCTGCCATCTTGGAAGGCAACTAAAATATTAAGCGCCGTGATAACGTCCTAAACACACCCTTTAAGATGGAGGTCTGGGACATTTCTGCCTAGGACTAACCAATAATCATGTTTCACTGTGTCGTGCACTTGATCACTGGACCTTCCGCTGCAGTGGATATCACTATAACTGTTATCTGTAGCGTGCTAGCAATGGTGACTGCCTCCCTCTGTACCTCAGGTTGAGGAGGAGGAGCCTACTGGATTCATTCGCTTTGAAAAGTTTCAACCCATGATGGCCAAGGTTCTAGTAGAGAGAAGGTTTGCAATATATCGTAAATGTATTTTTTAGCAGGGGAAAGCAATGTGAAACTTCTTGGATATCGGAACAGTGCATTCCTAAGTACACTTACAATCCCCCCATTTCAGTTATGCATGCATGAGCTGTGCATACCATTCCTGATCTCAAGGTCAGGCATCCGGCAGTAACTAAGGTGTTTGAGGTTTATTGTATAGCAGGAGTGGTTGTAGTAATGATTGTATATACTACCCCATTGCTCCTTCTGCCATGTTCTATGTATCTCTATGCTCCCATACAGGTATAAACCTTCCACTGAAGATGAGTTAGTCAAAGCATTTGAGGTGTGTAAAAAATATTACATTTCTCAAACTTAGCATGATGGTAGCTAGTGATTTACTTCCAATGATGTCATCAGTAAAATCAGGGAGTATAACCACTATCGCTGTGATGAACACAGAGCTATAATGTGCTGTTTACATATACATACATGTAGTTGCATGTACCGGGTATGTGCTCTTTCCTTATAGGAATATCACTTTGTAGTTATAAACCTTGTGTGCCATGGGTGTCGTGTCCTCCTCACAGGTCCTGGACCTGGATAAGAAGTCTCACTTAACTGTTGATGAGCTCAAGAAATGCATGACAGAAGAAGGTAGGTACAGTGGTGGAACTTCTCGTCATGGCACATGACACACTCACAATTAACCAATTAACCAGGAATGCCTCATAATAAGGAACCCGTCCAAGATGGGAGCTTCTATAACATACATTTAAAATGCCCTGCTGTTTAATCTCCAGGTCTGATATGCTGCCTATCCAACCCATGCATGCCAAACGCAGACACATATTTGTGATCTGATCTTAACTTGCATTCTATTTTGCATCATGCATAAACTCATGCATGTAGGGTTACTGCAACTTTTACATTGGGACAAGTCTTGTGTTTCATTTTGCTGCTTTTATGATACACTTCCCAGCAGTTTGATCTTAGTAGCAGCTGCTATGCATGTTAACATATTGAATGCCGAAAGTAATCTGTACACAGGCTATTGCTCAGGCTTATATACAGCCTGGTTGAAGTTACATGTGACAATGCACCTGCATGCACACACACACACACACACACACACACACACATGCAGGGGAGCCTTTCAGCCAGGAGGAGATTGAAGAGATGCTAACGGCTGCTGTTGACTCAGAAAAAAAAGTAGTCCTGTACAAAGACTTTGTTACACTCATGTTACCAGAGTCAGAACAAAGCTAGCAGTTACTAATAATTTACAAATGGACACAGGTATCAGTATTAAAAGCAGAAGAGTCTATAAAACTCCCCAAGTCCGCTGAAATTAACGCATGGTTATATTTTAATAAACAGGGCACATTCTGTAATTTCCATACTATTCCAGTAGTTGGCATGGCCAGTTTTGAGGGTGTCAATTATGATCATCTACAATGTACATTGTACATCTGTTGAATGCGACCCTGCATGTGCCAGAGCGAAAGTCCACTACAGGCATCAACACAGGTGATGGCTCCGACCAGAATTTGCCCATATCACTTGCTCCACAGCTCTATAATTATAATATTATTCATAAAGAATTTCTTGGCTTTATCGATGTGATTGAGGCAGTACTGTGCACCCTATAGTATATTATTATGACCCCTGACTGCCGATGTACCAACAAATGAAAATAAGTCTGATAATGATGTATGGACCTATCGAGGTTCAAACTCTTTACCGGTGCGAGGTTTAACGGTGTATAGGTGTAACCTATTGAGGTTCAACTCTAAGCCGCTATAATTGTGGTTTATAATACTGAATACTGAATTTGACAAGTATTTGGCGGAAGACAAAGGTGGCGTGTTCGTTAACAGCCTGGGGTCGGAACGTTACCTCCTCAATGTAATCGAGTCGGGGATCAGGCCCCTCCGTACATATATCGATTCTTGACTTCTAAGCCTAGTAGCCAACTTGCCGGTAACTTTCTTTCCGAAGAATTCCGAAGCTAAAAGGATAAATATCCCTGAGGTGAAGAAAGCATTGGCATAAACTTTATGTACATGCATGATGACACTATTCAGTGGGCTGTGAATGCAAAATTGGCCAGCCTTTGCTTGCTGCTCAGTTTCTGTGCCTCCTCAGAATTTTCTGAACTGTCCATCTCTGCTTCTCGACTGTCATCACCACCTGGAGCTGGCTCAATAGAATTACAGCTTTCACCATCGTCATGTGACCTGTTATCCGCCCGAGGTTGCCCCTCACTCTCATTAGTAGACTCCTGGTTGTGACTGCTAGTGATGTCACGCTCCTTTGCATCTTTAGGTTTGAAGAATGAGGCCTTTAGGTTGCTCTGAACCTGTACAGGGATGAGTTATGTAGCCTATGTGAGCAACCTGGAACTCAATAACTAGGGTTATGGGCTCCTGAGGCAAACAGGAGCCCATAACCTGGCTCAGGAGAGGTTACAAAACTTTGCTGCATGTGGCAGTGAAACAAGGAGTAAATTTCATACATGTGTGTGTGGCATACCTATTGAAGGAGTTTTTCTTTCCATCCACTCTCAGTTTCACCAAAATGTCTTCACGTGACCCGAGAGTCTCGGGGGGAAACGTGATCTTTACAAGACCACGTTAGCAACTACTAATTAATAATTACATACTGACTCCACCCCTAGCTGATTAAATGACGTGTAGCTACTGTAGTAGCATCCTTAGGCAACCTTCTTCCCGGCCTAGGCCTTCACTTTTGAGTGTTGAATTTCGACGACAGGCTGTGCACAGCGAAACTGATGAGGTTAACTAACTAATACTAATTATATTTTTCTAAAAATTTCTCGTTGCTATGCGCACCTCAAGGTTTGGATATTTTGGTGAAACTACACTATACGTGTACCATCCCAAAATGTGTATGCTTTGTATTAGCCTTGTTCCCAGGCTCACGTGCATGTTTCACTATAGCTACTTATGGGCCTAGTACATATCTCACGTGTGTGACATGTAGGGCAGGTTGATCATGTGAGAAAATGTACCAGACCGTCAGTAGTAGCTGGAGTCCAGTTTCACCAAAATGTCTTCACGTGACCCGAGAGTCTCGGGGGGGAAAACGTGATCCTCACATGACGACATTAGCAACTACTAATTAATAATTACATACCGACTCCGCCCCTAGCTGATTAGACGACGCTTATCCGTGTAGCTACTGTAGTAGTAACAGCCTTCCTTGAACGTCATCGCTATTGAGCATCGAATTTCGACAGCAGGCTGCGTACAGCGAAACTGATGAAATTAAGTAACTATTAATAATTGCATTTTTCTCGTTGCTATGCATATCTGACGTTCGGATATTTTGGTGAAACTGAAATCTGGGGACAATGTACGATAATTATGTGTGTGCTATGTAGGACATATGTACAGAGAACAGAATGAACATATGCCATAAAGATTATTAGCCTTACGTGTAGCTGTTTGACTCGACAATCAAACTCACTTACAGAAGAGGCATTTGGAGCTTTCTTGGGAGCTGCGGCTTTCGAGGAGCCGGATTTACGAGGTCCTGGAAGACATGATTGGGATGGTGGGGTGGGGTGGGGTGGGGTGGGGAGGGAGGGAGAGAAGAATCGGTCAAAATTTCCAAGTAGACATTTCTGTTGCACTTCAGTGTATATTCGTCACTGCTAGCAACAAGCCCCTGAGTCAAATGACCTGTATACTTTTAGAGTGGTACTGCACTCTCTATGAATATCTTTACGAAGTCCTAAACTGCAGCCAGAGTCAATATATTTTACAGCATTTGTAATGAGGTATATACCTCTGGAGCCACGTTGCTCAGCAGTTTTCTTTTCAGCACTCTTTTTTTCTTTACGTTTCTGTTCCTCGTCGACTCTGGCTGTGATGTTGTCGAGGAAGCTCGATCTTCGCTCCACCTGAAGACGCTTACTGACCGGGGTTGCCATCTGTGTGTGTGTGTGTGTGTGTGTGTGTGTGTAATGGGTTGTGTGGGTGGGGAAGTATATATGAAACAATATGCTTATTCGTATTGCGCTTTCTCTATATGCAATATGTAATAGTTACATCATGCCTTTGAGGGCTTTATCAGTAATACACAATTATCCCAATGGCGAAACCCAAGGGAATAGTGCTGAGTGGATTACTGATAAAGCACGAGATAAAGGCATGGTCCAACTAACTACAAGAGTGCAATGCCGAGCCATATTACCCTCTCACGAGTGCAATGATAGATTCATTATATACACTCTGAAGTAGCGTTTGCTTCTGTTGGCACACACATGGCCAAATGAAGCCACGCCTACCGTGACAAATACCCCAGCAAAAAATCCTGCCCGTACTTACTTTGAACGGATTAGCCCTCTTTGTTTCAGAGGAATCTAGTGAGGCCAGCAGGGAGGGTTCAGGAGGGGGCGTGTCTGAACGAGGGTCCCCACCCTCACTCTCCCCATCAGCTTCCATCTCTTCCTTCTCAACAGGTTCTTCTCCATTTAATGCCTCCTCGTCCTCCGCATCACTGAAAAGCTCTCTGGTCTCATCACCACCATTTACGCGTTCTTCACCAAACGCAGACAATTGGGAGTCGCCTGCTGCCGTCTTCTGCAGAGAAGAACTCAAAAACTTCCCCCGCTTTATCTCTTCCATGTAGCGGTCAAACTTGCTTAGCGGCTTTGAAGATGAAGGCTTCGACACTTTTGAAGTTGCCGCAAAGGAGTACTTTTTCTTAGCTACAATCTGGGGACCCTGGTTCAAGGTACTGCTCCTACTTTTGGCATACTGGTATTCACTCTCTTCTTCTGCAATCTCATTGGTCTGTTCGGTGCTTTCAGTTTCAAAGTAGTCCTCTTCAGTCTCATTTTCAAATTCCATTGCTTTCCGCTGAATCAGCTCACTGATTTGCCTAGCCAGTCGGACATGCTGCGTCCTCGAGGCGTACGTCAGAGCAAGATTCATCTGCAGCAACACAGAAAATGAAGTACATACAATGTAATTATATTAATTGTCATAGCTGCCATTTAATAATATATGGGCCCTGTCTTCAGCGTTCAAAGAAAGCTTTAAAATGAAATCCAACAGCTTAAAAATCTTACTAAACTTTCAGTAAACAGATACCGAAGGCATCGAACTAGTAAATGTTTTCAGTTTACACATTTATACACGATTATAAAACCTGCTTCCAGTTAAGACTAAGCACTTCACAATGAGTGGATCTCGCAAACTTGTGCATAATAGACTACATGTTTGCATGTTTCTCCTGCAGTTTTTCACTGCACAGTAATAATTTATTACCTAAGTATTATTCACTCACCGAATGTTCATCTGGCATCAGGTCAACAATCTCGCAAGCTCGAAACTCACGATCAGACTTGCAGGCAAGCTGGAAGGGGCAAAAGTGGTGGAAATAGCTCGGAGGGTTTTGACTAACACATACTGCTTGTACTCCCCAGTAATTCAGTACTACTGACTGTACACCCTAGTAATTTAGTAGTATTACTGACTGTACACCCTAGTAATTTAGTAGTACTACTAACTGTACACTCCAGTAATTTAGTAGTACTATTGACTGTACACCCTAATAATTTAGTAGTACTACTGACTGTACACTCCAGTAATTTAGTAGCACTATTGACTGTATACCCTAGTAATTTAGTAGTACTACTGACTGTATACTCTAGTAATTTAGTAGTACTACTGAAGTAATACTGAACATTCCCCCCTCCCTACTCCCTGAAACCCCAGTAGATATCAGACCCACAGCAAAGAGCTTCATGAGGTGTTGTGCAGTGGCCGAGCTGCTCTGCTGGCCGGGGATCCTCAGTAGCTCCGCCTGGAGGTACTGCTCCTGGGGATGGGGAGGGAGGGAGGGAGGGAGGGAGGGGAGGAGGGAGGATTAGGAGTGGAAAGTGAGTGCGTTTGTAGTTATCAATAGACTAAGTGCATATGTAGTTAAGAATATGAGCAGGCTACGGGTTTTGAATGTGATGGTGACATCTTAGTTCATTGAGCTAAATCATCTCACCCCCCCATGGGGTCACGCCCAATTCTACCATGGCTGTACATTGCATCTACTCTTTCGACCTGCTAACCTCCAGTTCTGCCTTCTCTGTGCTCATCTCACAGAGGGGCATCTTGAGGGAGATGGTGCTCATGACGGGCTTGGGGTGGACGGGGGGATACTCCAGACCCTTACACAGGATGCCCCTGGGGCGTGGGTGAGAGGGCCAGGGGGATGATAATAAGTAACTGGCAGTGGAGTGTATTTGCTGGAAGCTGAAACTTCAGTTTGAACATGGAGTGAAATGTTGCAACTTGCATGAACAAAATGCTGCCAATGAGGTGGTTCATTAATGTAGGCTAGGTTGAAGGTCCTCTGCAAATGTTCTATGCAAATGCAGTGAACTGTGACCACTTAATTTCAAAGATTGCCCAGAGTCCCAGACAGGAAACAGATTCTCTGATACATGTAGGCCATGTACATGTAGTAACACCTAATGAACCCCCTTTCTACCCTCAACGTCACTCATGTGAGAAAAGATACCAGACTCTAAGGTTTCAGGGAGGGTCTGGGTACGAGGCTAGTCAATTCCCAGCGAATAGACTTAGTGGCAACTAACAGTATAACTATTTATCAATAGGTAGTTAATTAACAGCCAACTAATAGTTAAAAGTAGTTAGTTAATTAGGTTCTATTCTCCCTTACCGGAGCTGGTGGGGGTCGTGGGTCATCCCGACAATAAAGTAGTGGTCAGACTTGTTCCCAACCTGTTTGGTGGTGTCCAGCACTGGTAACCATGACAACCCACCGTAAGCAGAGGAGAGGATACGGACAATACCCTTGGAGTCGTAGCTGATGAGCAAGCCTCCTTCAGAGAACCTGCCGAGGGCGGAGTCAGAGGGAATTGACGGCAGAAGCAAGAAAACTGCACTTAAAATTAAATACCCTAAATAAACGCACACGTGCACTTATTTAAGGTATACGTCGAGCTTGGTGAATGTGCGTACCCAATCCACTCCAACTTGGCGTGATGTGACAGTGGGAGGGTGTGAGGGGGGTGGAGTTGCCTCCGCCTCCTCACATCAAGCACCCACACAGTCAGGCTAAACACGTTTTCAGTACCTACGGGAAAAGGGGAGAGGGAGATGGAATCTCTGAATTCAGAATACATGTACATTGTAGCCTCATACCCAGGCCACACCCCCCCTGAACGAGGCTAATGTACATTGTAGCTATCTAGCTATGTATATTAGTCTGCCATCATGACGACAAGAAAACTGAGTGCTTCAAGATGTTCCCTCCCATCATCAGCACCCACACACACTCACTCACAGGGTCCAGTGTGGCAGACGACTTTCCCTCCCCACTGGCACCATTGGCACATTCAGCACCCACACACACTCACTCACAGGGTCCAGTGTGGTAGACCACTGCCAGATGACTCCCCCTCCCCACTGGCACCACTGGCACATTCAGCACCCACACACACTCACTCACAGGGTCCAGTGTGGTAGACCACTGCCAGACGACTCCCCCACCCCACCACCGTCACCACTGGCCCTGGCACACTCAGCACCTCTCGCTGCACACCACCCGTCGAGAACAATCGCAGGTGCTGTTTGTTGGTTGCCATGGTGATCCACCCATCACCAATGGCAACTGAAGTGATGGATTCCTTGGAAGGGAGGGAGACAGTCCAGTCCTTGCTGTTGTCCCAGGAGCCAAAGTGGACACACTGCAGCTGGCTGAGTGTGTGTGTGTGTGTGTGTGTGTGCGTGGTACAAGTATGAATGAACATTATAGGTGTATAGGTGACTATCATTTGCAGGTACATGTACAATCTTCTACAAACAAAACTTCACCCCTCGTCATGCATATGAGAAAATGGACCAGGTGACATGGGCCTGAGGTTAACTTAGGTTCAATTCCATAGCAATTTTACAAGTATATTTACAGTCACATGACCTTATACTACTTGTTATATGTGAGTCATATGACAGTCACGTGAGCTACACCCACCTGGGTACTTCCTCAGCCCTGCCGCATGCCAGCACCAGAGCTTGCTCGCTCAAGGCGGCCATGTTGTAGCCATAGTGGTTGGCGATGCTGAAGGTGTGGTGTATGCCTGCGTTGTGGAACTCTGTTTCGATCATGGTGGCTTCTTCGTCATTATGGCTACGGACCACACCCACTAGGTTGTACAGCTGTATACAGTATGTGAAGTATGTGTGTGTGCATGTGTGTACAAGGGTAGAAAAATTTCCTCAATAGGGCATACTTCAAACTTTTTTGATACAGCTGCTTTTAGCATGAAATGCAGCTGTAACACTGCCACGATAACAAAATTGCAAACCGTGTAACCGTGTACATCAGGATTCCTGGGGGGTACGGATACACCCCCCCCCCCCCCCAGGGGGCGTAACTCCACATCCAACATCTTACTCACTTCAAACCAAAAATCCTGTATGAAAGTCTGTACGTGCTACATGCAGATGTACTATAATGGTGAGAGTCTACAGGCAGTTCTGTACCAGAAGGATGCAGAGGGGACCCGCTCACCATGAAGCGGTGCTGGAGGTGGGCGGGTGTGGCCGAGGGTTGGAAGGGCTTCTGGGGACATTCCAGCTGCTTCTCATTGAAGGCTGGTGGTGCCCTTTTGAGAGGGGGGGCAAACTGATTGGTCTGTCCTCGTTGCCGGGGAAATGCCAGCTCCTCATCCAATCGGTCACTCTGATCATCACCTACATCCCCTGAAATAAATGTACAAGAAAACTTCAAGATTAGCTTGCATCTGAGACTACAGCATGCTGGTGTGTTTCATTTCACCTGAACTGGGTCTTCATCAGGTACAGAGATCAAATTATATAGCATGACGGGGTTTATATACTCAGTGGTGTGCAGACAACATACATTGTAGGCTAGCATGACCACCACATTGGACACCCATGGGCCCCAGGACTGTAGCAGAAATCACGTAAAGGAATCCAGATAAACGTGCAGACAATGTTGCAATTCTCCCCATATACAATACAATGTACATGTACGTGTAAGTAGATTGTGTGATACAGTTTAACCATCATGTACATGTACAGTAGGAGTCAAAAAATTGTTCCCATAATTGTAAAGTAGTGTAGTGGAGTCCGGACATAAGTTACATGTATCGCTTTACAGTGCTCTTCAACTGACCTGCATTAGTTTCGTCTTCCTCATCTCCCGCAAAATCCACCCTCCTCCTCTTACGAGATTGGACACTATCTCCCTCCTGCTCCGCCTCCCCATGGTCGTCATGGTAACCAGTCATGACCTCTTCGTCACCCATGAGGTCATCCTCGATGTTGTAGTCATCCTTGAAAATGTCATCAGCCGGGATTCCCTGTAAGAATGCGAGTGCGGAGAGTCAAACTGAAACTGACCAGCCCCCAATCCCCAAATAAGACACACAGATGACAGAATGATATGAAGTCCATATTAGTGTCTAAATTAGGGTGGCCACCAAAATAGCATGGGTCTAAAAAAAAGGGTGCTAATTATCTAGAAGCACATTGATTTGAGTGGCTTTCGCACAGATGGCTTTCAAATGGCGACTCTTTTACTGGGCACTGCCTCCCATCTGTCCACTTATGTCATGGATGACAATTCACGTGATGGGTTTTACCAGGCTACCCTTTTCCTTCCTCCACATGGGAGGCGCCTGGGAACCTGGGAACGGGGGAGCCTGGGAACGAGGCTATCACCAGTAGTGAAATCGCTATACAGTCGACTCTAAGTGTGGTTCCAGAGGAGGTTGGAAGGTATCACGTGTCCGTCAAATCTTGCATGATGCCACATACAGTTAATAGCGTTCCATGGAGAAGAATACGGAAGTTATGCAAAGTTATACGGTATCTGGCCCAAAGAACGCTTTATGTCTCCACAACCTTCGAGGGTACGGTTGGGTACACCCCCTCAAAAACCTTGGCTTGCGAGTGTGGAACTGTGATGTGGAAATATTCAGCTTGAATACTGTGGATTCTCAGTGAGCTTGAAAAGTATTTCTTGAAGTACGCTAGTGAAGGTATGGTAGCGGTTTTACAGCTCAGATTCTAACTATTTAACTTTAGAAAACCGCTAAACTTACACAAGATCACTTGCGGAGCGGCTATCTTGCTCCTCTCCGCTGGAGACTATTGCATTACATCATCTGACAGTATAGTGCACGTGATGCCTTCCAACCTCCTCTAAGTATGGTTCAGTACGTACCTCCATGAGTAGGCTGTCCTCTGCCAGGGGGTCTGCCTCCTGCCCCCCTCCGGCTGGGCCCTGTCCACTCCGGTTGCTAGGATACACGCCTTCAAACACACCCACATAGCCCTCCCTGTCGGCAAAGGCCAGCTGGTTCCCCTGTTCTGAGCCCAATCCACTAGGATCCCATTCCAATGATGTAATTCCAATTCCATTCTCATTCTTGAACCTTAAAGAATATATATTGAAGGAAGTAATATTGCAGCAATCAACTAGGGGAACTACAAATACACACGATATAACTATGCTGTTAACTAATTTCTGTTTTAACCCCTTAAAGGCTATTAATCCCGTCATTTAACCCTATGATCTCAGGTCTGGCCACTTAACCCCTCAGTCCAAACCTTTGGTAGGCCTTCCTGGAGGCGTGATCCCAGAGAGTGACACACCCATCCACCCCGGCAGAGGCCAGGTAGCGCCCACAGGGGGACCAGGACACCACGTTGAGGGGCTGGGAGGAGAAAGGAGGGGAAGACGCATACATGGGGGATGTATTCGGATGTCTCACAGTTGCTTTGGCCTCTTCTCATGTCAATATGCAAACATCAGCCAGAGCATGTTTATGAAGTAAACAGCATCCAACAACAGTTTATTATGTATTGCTATCTAGAGCTCTTTTGCTATCTAGGTAGTGCAAATCTTAGCCTAGCAATTTACCCACCGGTAGGTAGCTAGTAGTCTCGGGTACCCAGACGGGTCTGGGTACCCGAGACTAGGTAGCTAGGTTCATAGCGCTATCTGTAGCTACCTAACCTTTATTCCTAGTGCTTGTACTATAGCGGGAACGCTCTAGCCATCCTGATGTGCAGTTGTGCGCTCGTTCTAGGAACAATTCCATTTAACGCACATCACCGACAGGTTTAAAAGACTAAATTTTGCCAACGTCTGACGGGAAGTCAAGGTGGCGCGTTCGTTTCAGACTGGGGTCGGAACGTGGCCTCCCCATTAATCGGGTCGCGGGTTCGAATGCCGCCCGCGTACATATCCGATTCTTGACTTTCTAAGCCTATAGCCAATATGCCGGTAACTTTCTTCTCCGGAAGAACTCCGAAGCTAAAAGGATGACTGGGTACGTTACAGCAGCGGCTCCTGTAATTCCCAGCCATCGCCTATCCAGCGCTCCGGGTGTCTAACACTCCAGGAGGGATGGGAGGCTCCCTAGGCTTTTGCTTCTTTTTTTTTCTTCTCAAGGTTTTTTTTTTTTTCTCTCCAAGATTTTTTTTCTCCTTCTTTTCCTCCAAGTTAAGTTGTTCTCTTTATAGAAATACCACAAAAATAGTTTTAAAAATTTAATTTGAATTTTATAGCTAACATTTATAACTATTTTTATAGATATGATATTGGCTGCTAGGCTTTTTTCCCTCCAACTTACATTGTAATTTGTTTCGCTTTATAGAAATAACACTAATAGTCATCTATCTATCAGTACTAAGCCTGGGAAGAACTGTTTGACCGACCAGGTCTTCTAGGTTTCTTTTTTCTTCTCTAAAGTCTGACAGGCTGATGGCTACTGAATTATTCAGCCAAGTCATTAGGAAATGCACACTTGCAGTATAAGCCCTTGTAGTGGGTTTGATGAGCTTATGATACGTTTATCCTTACATACACATGCAGTGACTGAATGGAGATGCAGTTTGTATGAATAATACAACGGGACAAGTTGTATGTCCTGTATCTTAACTTCTCAGCCAAGAAATAAACCTCACACCCAGGCCATTTATTATGAAAGAGCTGGGCACGAGACAGGAATACACACACAGGTGAATATCCCACATTCATTCCATCTGCCCTGCCGTCAGAGCCAGCCCACCACACTTTCACCTTCCCCTTGGTCTCTTGCTAATACAATTCTTTTCCTTGGGAGTTTTCAATAACTAGCTGTCACAGGAATATGACATAGATCTGGTGGAGGGATGTCCGGTCCTAGAATGTGCTTTAGAGCTGCTAAAAATTCAGAAGTTTGGTCATGTTTTTTACTCCGTTTTTGTGCGACTACCGTTTACATTATTTATGGTTAAAGAGTGGATGGATCCTGTGACAGTATGTTGCCAGTGATGCTCCCGATCCTGCATGCCCTGTCTTCATCTTGAGGTTTGTGCTGCTCTTCTCTCTTGTTGGTGCTCTCTCTCCTCCAGGCCAGGGTACCTGCTACACTTCTCTCCCACTGGCACTCACTCTCCTGTTGGGCGTCTGGCCTTCATCTCCTCTGGTGTACCTGCAGTATTTATTTCAGGAGCTTTATTCAAATTTCTCCCCCAGCTAGACACTAAGCAGCCAGCTAATTTCTAAGACTGGGTACCTGCTATCCTTCACTCTGGTTGGCGCTCCTTATTCCGTTGGTGCCTGGCTTCCCTCTCCTCCAGGATGCCAGCTCCCCTTCTCTCTCACTGACGGTTCCTCTCCCGTTGAGGCCTTGCCTCTCTCTCTCTTTCGGGGTACCTGCTATCCTTCTCTCTTCTTGGCCCGTTTTTTATCATATTAGCGCCTGACCTTTCTCTTCCACTGGGGCCTCGCATCTGGGGTCTCCGGGTACTACGTTGTTGCCTAGCACGTACCCTAGCTGTCAGTTAGCCATCAAGAGGGTTAGCACGATCGAAGTCGAGTGCTAGTGCAAGTAAACTTGAATACGCACGTGAGCTCAACATGCGAACTGTTGTCAGATATTTGGAGCATAAGCACATATGTGGTATGGTGGATAAATAAAATTGTTACACCATACACGCTAGTGTGGGGCTCGCTCAGGCTCACCCCAATTATCACAAGTATCGCAATATGACAATATTATCACACCATTACAGAGTATCAATAGCATTACGTAAACTGCCTTATCACTTTCACTACGCTAGATAGCAATTTCAGCCAATCAGAATGTTCCTCACCTCTCGATGCTCCTCGGTGAGGCAGCCTCCCCTCCCCCACCCTCCCCTCTCCACCAGCTGCACCTCCCTCCCCACTGGCACTGCAAGCACCTGAGACGATGGGGCAATGAAACAAAACCATTATGTCATATCTAGCTCTACTAAACTACTAAATCTGACAGTATCAAATTCACATTTGAGATCAGTACCACAACCGCTCCTACTATCCCCTACTATACAATAAACCTCAAACACCTTATGTTACTGCCGGATGAATACATTTACCTTTCCATCCTTGGGTTGCCATGAGAGATAGCAGAGTGACTTGGCCAGACTGACGTCACTGCACTTCTCCAGTACTGCCAGGGTCTTCACACACTCCTGCGAAAGAAGTGTAGATAGCGACACTGTAGATACTTCCACTCTACTATTTATAGTGATACATATGCTATTGTTTGTGACTATTACCTTGAGGCGTAACAAAATTACTGTGTCAGCATTTACCACTGTAAGTGGGTTGAAGCACACAATCCCAGACCTCCCCCAGTGTATGTTGTTTGCAGTACACGTGCAGGGGGAGCCTGGAAGCTAGGAGCTCTTATAGCTGTAACCCAACCTGCTCCATAGCTGAAGGCCTTTATACCTGTTGCTGGCTTGGATAACTCAGGATGGCAAACTAGAACTGCCCTGGCTGGCATTGAGATATGAAACATCAACCTTGTTATACTCAGTGATGTGTCGACAATCGATGACTGTGTAATGAAGCTAACAAGCTAAAAGCTGCACGTGAGGTCGAGCTTCACGCGGCCTGGTCCTGTTTTTATTATCTAAGAATGCCTCTAAAATTATGCAGTACAAACGCTGTAAAGTCATGGGAACTACAGTAGACCCCACCCCCACAACTCAAGAACCAATACTAAAAGGTTGGAATATATACATGTAAAGGGACTTACGTTAGTTTTCAGAGCCCATATTCGAACACTTCCATCACAGCTGGAAGAGGCCTACAGAGAGAATGAACACATACCAGGGTTTCAACGGTGGGCACCCTGGGATTTCCCCATTGCCCCCCCCCCCCTTTCCAGGAATTTCCCCAGTGACCCCCCCTCTCCAGAATGTCCCCAGTGCCCCCCTCCCCTTACTTTTGACTTGGGAGCAACATGCTCCTCATAAACTCTATCACATGCTGACGACAGCACAACCAAGAGGCCATTATCATCCCAATGTGGTTGAATCCATCCACATACCAAATACTCTCCCCTGGGGTCAAACCGTGCACAGAGTACGGGAGCTTCGTGCCCGTGCAGCGTCACCACTCGAGGGGAGTCCCCCAGCTCCAGGACCTTGATGGAGAAGTCACATGACCCAGCAGCTAGGTGGGTGTGGCTAGAATCAACAGCTAGGTAGGTCACTGGAGCCGTGAATCTCATTAGCAGGCCTTCGGGTGCCCCCTGAGGGATGCGTAGAATGAAAGAGCATACACTAATGGTTAAAATTCCTTGAATAATAAGGATACCTGGTGATCCATATAAGGACACCTTCTGATCTATGCTCTACTCCACTGACTATACTCCTTGAATAATAAGGACACCTTATAGTTCCAACTGTTTTTATGTAACTTTTATACTTGAAAGCACAAAAATATGCACGTTTTCAGGTATATCTCCATTTAGTGCCTACTCCCCCCCCCCCCCCCCATTACATTATAGCAGAAAGGGGTCTATTCCAACCTGAACAGTTATCTCACAAATATTGGCAGTTTTTGAGACAACTCTTCGGCATGGAACTGAGCTTAGATGAAGGACATTATGGTCTAAGGCAACAATGCTGGATTTCCTAATTAGGATATAAAATACTGTGTGTGAATGAGACTAGATGTGTGTCACAAAACCACGTTGACAATTACCTCAGAGGTGTAGGCCTGAACAGTGTTGTCATCTGTTGCTATGGCAATAATATCTTTACCACCCTTATGGTAGCACGCTAGGGCGGAGACCTTCTCCGAGGCCACGCTGAACTCTTCACAGTCGTCCTCCTCAATGCCAGCGAAGGTTCGGACGTCACAGTCATGACCGCACGTCACCAGGTGTCTGTGCACGAGAGTAATATTTCATACAAACTAGTTTGCATGGATAGATGTGTACAAATTACGCTGCTTGGCATCTTTGTAAGACACAAGGAAACCTTTACGGGTGGGCACTCCCATATGCACTGTAGTCACAGCTAAGACCGGGGTCAAGAAATTTTGACCGTCATTTTTGCTGCTTGACCACTTCACCACCCTGCAAAAAGGCTCTTGACCGTTTGACCGTACCAAAATTTACATCTGCAAAAAGGCTCTTGACCACTTGACTGCAATATCAGGATACAAAAATTGTCCTTGACCGCTTGACCAGTGGTAAAATACCCCCTGACCTGTTGATCAGTTTTTGACCCGGTCGTAGCTGTGACTGCAGTGCCTATGAGCGTGACCACCCCTTGTGTACAATAATATGACTACTTCATTGCCCTTGGGCGTGACGTCATAAAGGAGGGAGGAGGGGTCAAAACTTAATGTCACCATGACGTTATTTGGACCAAAATAGTTTGGAGACGCTCCTTTAGTGAGCGCGACTTCTTCTGACGGCAACCTACTGACCAACTGACTCCTAGAACGCCTAGTCTTGCATGGCCAGACCCTCACCTAAAGCGGGAGACTATATAAAGCCAGACTCGGTTTGCCAGAAACAAGCAACCATTTTCAGATGGCCTAAGCAATCTTTAGCCATGCTAGCCTTGATTGCGACTGAGAATGAGACTAATATAAAATCATGGACTGTGGAAACATAATTTACAGGCAGCCCTGATTATAAACTCTGCCTTCCGTGATTCCCACCCTCAGTACCTCTTTGAGTTATAGCAGAGGTGAGTTATCCCTTCCGAGTGGGCATAGCGCCTTGAGACCGGCTCTGCCATTTTATGACTCTGAAGCAGAGTGCTCTGTTAGAACATAGACGATACACGCAGAATCGCTCGAAATCCCCTCCAATTTCCCGCCAACGGAAACACTTACCACGTGACGTAACCATTTCTTCACGTTTTAATTTTAGGCCCACCCCTAGCTCCACCCCGTGTCAAAAGTCAGATATTCCACGCCCCCTCTCGTAACGGTACGTCCCGGCCCGCCCCCCTGCAGCTGAAGCGCATTCTTGGAATGCTTGTTGACCTTCGTCGTCTGGAAGCCAATGTATATTTATTTTTGTTGAGTTTGGACGGGTTGATAAAGCCAGGCTAGAGGCGTATTCAGAAGCCTGCATCGCCTAATCCGTCATACAAACTGCGTTGTGTCAACCTTCAGAAAGAAAGGCACAAGGTAAGTGTACCTAGACCCGTAAGATGTTTACATGTGTACGTGCTAATTACACGTTTGTGGTGTTTTTGCGAATCTTACAAAGCCGCAGAGAAGACCTCAAGTGGTTGTTAATTACCAAATTGATAGGTATAAATGACAATTTAAGTATGACGCTGGACCACGCTAAGGATATACTAGCTCAATCTACCTACCTAGCCTATGATTTTTCCATAGCGAGGGAAATTGTTGATCCAGTGCAATGTTTGTGACTGCCTCAGATTTAACCCAGCTCCATTGCACGGGAGCCAGATTAAGACTAACATCGAGTGCTCATTGATTGACCTTTGTATCCGCTAGCAGACCTCTCATCGTTTCTTACCAGGCCTTTCACCCACATGTTACCTCGTATGCTTTAGCTCCAAATACACAAAGTAAAGGGCAACAGAGAAGAATAAAGAAACTCCAAAAAAAATTAGAGCCCAACTGGTGATTGCTTACTAGTCACCCACTGAGCTACTGAGCAGAGGAGCAGTAGGCAAGCTTTATATGGCTACTAAACCTGCTAGCAGCAGACCCAGCCAATGACTACCACAGCCGTGCTACAGTTTTGTGTCCAGTTTTGCATTGCCTGCAGTATTATATTCCCCTCTGGAACAAAGTGCCTGCATGGTTTGGGCCAAGATACCCGTAATTAATTTGATAGCCTAAGTAAGAATATTATACACCCACATCTTCAGAGGTCTTGTCCGAGTCTCGCAGGCCTGCTCGCTCACCCCCCCCCACCCCTCAAACCCTTCCTGTTTTGGTGGTGGGAGCCGAGGGGCAGAAACTCCTGTAAATAACATTAGTAGATCTAAGGTCCGGCTTTAGATGTAATATAACTTGCCCTCCCACCTGACTTGTAGTATCTCATATTTTAGCAGCCAGCTACACACACAAATATGTCCGCTGGTACTTTGTTCCTTCTTTAGGTTCTCTGTTGGGGATTTTGCATACTGCTTGCAGAATTTTGAGCAGTTCTCCGTGACGTGATGGCACAAGAGACGGAGCTGCCCTGCGTCACAAGGCACTGTCTCTTACACGCCGTTGATGTGCTAGCCCCCAATGGCATCCACCACGTCCTGCCGAAATCAGGCTCGCATAAGATTGAGAGATTCTGTGAGGAGCTGGCCCAACTGACGAAAGCCAGACAACGGAGAAAGAAAGGTGTTAGCCTTCCCGACCCCCCGTTGCTGCAATCCATCGACATTCATAAATTCTACTCGGGAGCAATTAGCATCCCGGAATTTGTCATGTTAGTCGAGCAGAAGATACAGCAAGCAATGGAGGGAGACGTCGATTTAGACGGTCTACAGAGACTCTGTTGGCAGTACTACGAGACAGACAAGAGGAGCGTCATCACCTTTCCCAAGTGGCTGTCGCCAGAGTGCACCTACCGACTGTGGCTGATCTTCAATACGGTGCATGATCACAACCTGGTGACGTCGATCCCACGGAACACGGTCAACGAAGTCGTAAAGAGACTGATTGAGCTCTGTGGGTACACGTGGAACAAGTCCTACCAGTACACCAAACAAGAAGAGGTGGATTTTCCGGAATACGTAGAAGCGATCACCGATTATTTCGATCAACTCCACCTGGAGACTTCGCTCACCTGCGAAGTGATCGCTGACCTCGTGGACGAGGTGGTGAACGGAGTCATCAAGAAAGGCTACCTCCTGAAGAAGGGTCACAAGAGAAAAAACTGGCTGAAGCGGTGGTTCATCCTCCAGAGGACAATCCTACGCTACTACGAGAGCAGAAATGCAGCCAAGTTGAAGGTAAGCCAGGGTTTCATACAGAGGGGGGGGGGGGGGGGCGCACTGGGATTTCCCCACTCCAGCAAGAGTTCCCCCCCCCTGTTTATAATTTATAAGTTGTCTTTTTTTTGTATACTCACTAGTTATTTAGTAGCTAATTTCCAGCCTTTTTGGAGCCCCAGACCTCAGAGCATGTAAATTTTCTGGGGGAGCATACCCCCACACCCCCTAGGGGGTGTGGCTCTATGTGCATCATTTTTCCCACCCCCACTGAAAAATTTTGTATGAAACCCTGTAAGCTGAATGCAAAGCTCTCATTATAAGACGTTAATTTGCCCAGGCGGGGGTACCCTAATCTTTGTGGCTAATGTAGCATCTGCTAGCCTCGTTCCCAGTCTCCGCTCCCAGCTTTTTTTTCACAAGTACAACATGCAAATGCACATGCGAAAATAAGCTGGGGGTGGAGACTGGGAATGAGGCTAGCATCTGCTGGGTTTCATATAAAGTGAGGGAGGCACCATGGGTTTACCCCACTCTGCAAAAGCAGCCATTTGGTGTCCCCAAGCAGTCGCTAGATTTAACCTAAACACCAGCTACTCTCAGACCCCCCTTAGGAGGGTTATCTCAAATTCCTCCTTGGCTGACTGCAGTTGAGATGTGAAGCCCATGAGCATGAGGGGGGGGGGGGGGGGGGGACCTCTTTCCAAGAAGGCTTCTGTGCTAACACTGATATTGAAAGTAACCTTTGAAAGTAACCTTTGTCTATATACCAACAACCTGCTGATTAGTGGTCAACCTACTGCTTAGTGGTCAATGGCCTCTTATCAGCTACAATGTACAGGAAGGCGTAAATATTTACATCTGATTCAACTGCAAGTTAACTAAGTAAAAAATCAGGAGTCCCATGCCCTAGATTTTATCTTGTAGCAGCCGGAGAAAAACAGAAAACACTTACAAATTTTTCCATGGCTATGGGGAAGGCCTGGGTATGAGGTTAGCCACTGGGGAAGGAGTTAGGGTCTGCATGGCTGAGAAGTGGTCGACAGGAATGACAGATGGTGTAAACCGAAAGTGAAGGAATCATGAATAATTTTGTACCTCTGGTCTGCTAGAGACTCTGAAGTTACCAGCCACCTCATGGGGTGGGGGGGGGGGGGGGGGGATCGATGGGGGCTGCTATCGCATGCTGAAATGGCAGTCAGGATGCTGGTCTTCTCCATATGCTCAGGCTTCTTCAACACTTATATTGTCTTTCTACAGCTTCGTAGCTATGCTTGTACATGTGCAGTGTATCATGTGTCTGTAACAGAAAGTGCTAAGACTTGTGAATGGAATTCCCTCTAGTTTAAGAACAGCTATGATAAATTTTTGTAGAGGAAGTCAATCCTGAGTCCTCTCTCTGGTTGACATGGCAACATGGTGATGTAAACATCACGGAATCTATGCCCAAAGTGCATGAGGCTAGTGCAAGTGTAATCAGAGTCAAGGCCTTGGAAATAAGCCAAATTAGAATAATGCAACAGTCGTAGCCACTACCTTGCGAAGGAGGACTTGTAGAACAGCACAGCACCCGCACATAGTATGCCGGTGCACTAGTTCCCATTAGCAGTACTGGTGTTTATTCGAATAGTGCAGTAGTGATAGCCACTACCTTGCAACAACACAAGGAGTTGGGGAACAGCAACAGCACATGCACTTAGAGTGATAGTGTGGCTAGCTGCAGACTGATTGACTCCTAAGAAACACCTCCACTTCCTCTCTAACCTTTTCCCCCAGTTTCCCTCCCACACACCGATTTTTTCCTGCGTGTAGGAGGAGGAGGGGGGGGGAGCGTGGGAGGGGAGAGCGTGGGACGTGGGAGAGGGGGAGTGTGGGAGGGGGGAGCCTGGGAACGAGGCTACTTCCTCTGCTGTGTTTCTGTATTCAGCTATAGCAACAGAGTACCCACCTCTTTGGAACTGTAGGAGCACTCTGTGTACAGTTGATGTACAAGCAACTTACGCTACACAGACCAAATTAGGTAAACAATATGCCATATGGAATTTCACCGTGATTACTAGAATTCTAAGTCCTAATAATCACATTGTGGGGTTATTCTCAAAGGAGCTATGAAATACAGCTGGAGCACTCACTCTCCTTGTACACGACCCCAGGATTGTACATGTATGTATAATGTGATGCTCACACGATATAAACTTTCAGTCTACTTGCTGTGGCATGTACACATACCTCTGGTAATAGGAATTCGATTGGGATGCTCTGACTGGAGAAAAATAGATCTGAGAAATAGTGTCTCATTCCCTCTGTACATAGCTGTTATCCAATAGTTGCTATGGCTTATCACTAAAATGGTTAACCCATGCTCAAGGGGAGAGTATAAGTATTACATACACTATGTATACTGCTGCTAAAGTCAGCTGGGATGAACTTTGGTAAGGTGTTTGTGTCTACGATTGCATGCATGCCCCAAACATCTGAAGCTGCCAAGCCGGCATCTGCAAGCAACGTGCGAGAGAAGACACAGAAGGTGTCCCGTGTTTATCAACACAGGCATGTAAATATAGTAACAGAACTATACCCAATCCTTGGCAACCATGTGTAGACTAAATGCCCGGGCAAACGGCCTGATATTTGCTAATAGGAACCAAGTGTTTTGGGGAGGATTAGCAACTGCTGACAAATTCTAGCAAGTCATTACCTTTTATTGCTGAATACATATCACAGTTATTGGGTGTAAGACACAAGGCATCCTAGCTAGTCCGCTAATTCCAACATCTGCTATAAGGTCCAGACTAGTCTCGTTCCCAGGCTACACAGTCGCGCGGGGGGGGTGGCCTGGGAATGCGGCTGGGTGGCCTGGGAATGAGGCTAGGTCCTCACTAGAGGATAACCATTCCAGTGTTCCTCAGGCGGATTATTGATTGCTGACAAATGCTAGAAAACCGTAATCCCTGTAGCCATCTTTCTACGTAGCTACATCTGCTAGTTTGCAATGATATGCTCCCACATTCCTTATTTGGGCCTAGTAACATGGCATGTGGCTGTTCAGTTATATACTGTAGACGTACGTTTTCGTGAGAGACAAATTTCGCTATACTCGCAATTGAATCCCTGACCGCGAAATTTAATAGACACGAATTACGTTATTACGTATGTACACTATGTAGTGCATGACCCTGGAGGCATCTAGTGAAGTTAATGTTCAATTTGAAACAAACCTTCCTGTGTATTGAACAGTAGATGCAAGTAATTGTTATCGCCGTAGCAGCAGAACGCCTGAGGTCATTTTAGCTGAATAAGGTCTATTGAGAGGAGTATCGATTGCTAGCAAGCTATTAGCTAATGTAGTACCCATGTGACATAAGTCAACAATATAGTAAGAATCCATATCAGCTTCTGTTAGCCTACATCCACTATCATCGATACGCTATCCCGTGTTGAGGGGGAATGTTACTTAAGTAAATTCCTAATGTCCATTTTAGGGTCAGTCATAAAGGTCAGCTGTCATAGGTGGAGTTGGTAGTTCTAGCCCTCCTTTTTATGGTCTCCCTAACTCACTTAGAGATGTAAAATGGTTCGTAATGGTCTCGCCTTCTCACGCCTTCTCCAACCGAGCGAGCAAATCCGAGAAGCTCTCCCTCCATGCAGAGCAGCTTGGAGTGAAGCTATGTAATCGAGACACGTTGATTAGTGAATATTGTCATTTCTGAGGTTGTAGACAACCGTCCTTTTGAGTAAGGTTTTCTTTTTTTAGAATATCAATGTTTTATGAGTACTCGTTCCCCTTCCTTCCCACCCCAGCCGTCTCAGAAGGGCGGTATTTCACTTAAATAGAGTTTGACTATCTACCTAATAGTAGTATGCTTTATCCAGTTTTACTGATCCCATACACATGATGGATGTATACGACAGCGTATATATCTACCCCGCTCCACCATAAGACTTCAATAGCAGAGAACTCATCTTCACTGCCTAGCAACCAATGCTGTATAAGTGCAAGTGTTTGCATGCAAACACAAACATTTATTAGTAAAAAATGAAAGTATTGAGCTTCCAGTTTCAGCAATGCTAACCTGACCCCACTAGTGGCACTGTATTTGGCATGGAATCTGTCCATGCCTGTCCACACCAAATTATTGCTGAAAGGAGACTCCATTTTAGATAACAGAAGCCCTTCACATGAGTAACCTGGTATTTCAAAGCTAATTATCAGCCTTGAGAGTGCATGAACCTAGCCCCATTCCCAGAGTCCACATCCCCAGCTTTCTTCGCACGTTTTTTTTTTTCACACTCCTTGCGAAAAAAAGGAACCTAGGAACAAGGCTATATGAACCAACATGGAGCACCAGGTAGGTGCTACAGAATGGCAGGTATCTGCAGTTGTCTATACTCTGCATGCTCAGTACAAAAGCCACAAGCAAGTCCATCCTCGGAAAATTTGTATCTATTTCAGTTTTCATGCAGCGATGATAATTAAGTCAACAATTTGGTGATTTTTGAGTTCACTGTGAAAATACTTTCATTTTGCAATCAACTTTAAACTAGAAAAAAGATGAGGGTCCTAAAGATGACGTTTCTAGCTGAAATTACGAACGTTTGAAGGTCGCAAAATATGCACCCTCAAAATACACACAGTACACCCTCTCTTAGCTATGCAAATCTTTACTGTGGCTCGATAATCAATTCTTGTACAGTAGCAGTATTCAGATTCTGTTGTACATTGGTACCGTGACAACGCTCCTCACTGGATGTTTGATGTGCAGTCCCATCATCAAAATACAGATAAATGCACCAAAAAAACACGTAACGCAACAATGGCATTGTCTAGTGGAACTGAAGCACATTGCTGTTTGCCTATTTCCATGTGTGGGTTGTTTTATCTGATATGTGGTCCCCTGTCAACAGCTGACAAGAGGAGGTTTGCATAACAAGGGCATATTATACTCATTAGGCATATGATAACTGCTTTTGTCTATGCTAGTAGTATTTGGTAACAGGTAGACAGTCATGTGACCAATAGCTCCATCCTGAGTGCAAGCCTTATTAGGCTATAGTTTATGTAGTGAGTATATTTTGATCACACATTCAAAGCAGTGTACACTGAACTTCCGTTAAGGGCAGGACTCATACGCGCTGCGTAGTAGTAGCGTCAATATGTGATGCTATTACACAGCATATACCATATAGCGGATTATTTTCGTGGGGTTCCAATTTCGTTATTTTCGTGGTCAACCGACGAGTCACGAAATTTTCCACCCACGAATTTTACGATCGGTTACATGTGCTGTACAAAGTCGAGCAGACTAGGCGCTAAGTCGACTTTCACTATAGCTCTCTATAGTACCTGTGTCCCGTTGACAATGCCCTGGATCCACAGGGTCCTCTGTCACAAGCCGCCCTTCATGCTATGATTGAATAAAGCCGAGGCGATATTAAACGAAAAAGCGAGGCCCGTACCTCTCCATTACCACGGCGGTACGGTAGTTCTTCTCCAATACTGGCCTCCCATATGCCTTTACAGACTTGGTAGCCTCTCATGCACGACTCAATGCTGAAGCGCTCCAATTCGTGCAAAATCGAATCACGTATACTATTAAGTCAAGGTTCATATTACGTCATCGCGTATTCGCGATCGAATCGCCACGAAATTTAGAACCACGAAAATTATTTCTAACGACCTCACGAGCTTTTCACAAAAATTTGCACCCACGAAAATAACCCACTATACGGTATGAGCGCCGCCCTTAAAGGAAGTTCAGAGATACAGCGCTTTGAACGCAGTGACATGATCGAAATAGACGACGGAATAATGTTGATATTCTACCTGGGACTGCCACATGTGTGTGTGTCAACTTGCTACTGACTTGCGTATGCATGCACACACACACACGCACACACACACACAAATGTATACATACACACACACACACAGGGCCAGCTTGTACTAAATGCCAGGACGGAAGTCCTGAGCATCCCTGACAAGGGCTCCAGGAAGTACAAGTTCCTCGTGACCTGCGGCCACACGGGAATCCCCTTCCAGATCTGTGCAGACGACCAACGAACGAAACACGAGTGGATCCTGGCCATCAGAAAGGTGAGAGCAAGCGTGATATTTTATAGGTATTGCTTTTTATGAAGTCTAAGTAAAACTCACCCCTGAGACCAATCCTGGAGTTTTTTTTCCAGGTATTCCATAACGTAGGCCCGTATTGAGTATGTATTCTTAATGTCTGAGTATGAGCCCACCCTATCCAAGGTGCTGTTCCATTCCATAACTCCACCTTTGAGTATGTACCCTGATGTCTGAGTATGGGCCTGCTCTAGCCAAGGTACTGTTCCATTCCATAACCCATATACCCTGATGTCTGAGTACGAGCCTGCCATTCGGTGCTGGGCTGTTGCCCAAGTACATGTATGCCATAGTACAGCCAAAGACAGAGACCACCCTTAACTAGAGCTTTACTTGATGTGGGTCCTTGGTGTCAAGGGTGGCAACCACAGAATACCGTAATAAGACTTGCCCCAACTTGAGAGTGATCCCTTTTATGATTCCCAGAGACCACACCCAGAGACCACACCCTTAACCACCTCCTATGGAGGACTCACTGCCAAGGGATGAGCAGTTGTTGGCACTGGCTAATTAAGGGTGTGTGTGGTCTCGATGCTCATCAAAGGGAAGCACCCTTCAATTGAGCCAAGTCTTAATAGGGTATTTATGATAATTACGTGGCCGCCACCCTATGCATCAGAGACCCACATCAGATGGAGTGTGTACACTACGATGTAATACATAATGCAAAAAAAATGCTGGGGAGTGGAGCCTAAGAATAGGGTGGGGTGCAGTGTCTAGCCAACCTAGCCTCATCCCCAGGCCCTCGTGTGTGTTTCACACTGGAGAGACTGGTGTTTTTTTCTCACGTGATTTAACTTACATAATTGCGCATGAGCAGGACCGTTTGAAAGACTGTTGCACTTTTCTACCTTTTGCTGGTGAAAGTGTTTCAGCACTCAGTCTGTGGTACATGTACAAAACAGCTTCTGAAGAGTAGCTACGAGAAGTGTTGATTCGCTGCCTTCCTTCAATTCGTTATCTGAGAACTGCAACTGTCCTCGTCCATGAAAAATTCACCCTTCTACCCTGCGTGTCACACACATGAGAAAAAATGCCAGGCCCACAGCTAACTGAAGTGAAATACGCATGTGGGCCTGGGAACGAGACTACAGCAACCCTTATTCCCATCAGAGAGGCCTTTAGTGAGCAATAGTAGATGACCTACAGTGATTTTAGTAAGGCTTTCGTATGGTTCCAGATAACTCCATATATGGTAGATAGTTCCATAATCCCAGTATGTATCTTAGCAGCATGCCTCCCACATTTTGCTGCATGTATATACATGTGAACCACTTGGGAGCAGCCATGCAGTATGAGACAGCAGTCTAGCTCATTTCCTGGGAGGGGGAGTGAATCCCATTGGCTGTACAGCTGGCAGGGGAAATCCCCTGGATGTCAGGTGCCCTTGAGGCATTCATGCCTTGGGCAGGAAATGAGAATGATATGACATCACAGCACAGTTCGCTTCACACTTTTTGAATAAGTTTAAACATGCACTGCCTGAACTGTTATTATGGGAACCAGTCATTATGTAGTGATGTGCATTTACATAATAGTAAATGGGTATGCGTAACGCACTTAGTCTGTGGACTCTGCACATGATATTCCCTAAAGCAATAGGTACTTGGCTGTCAGGAAAAGGGACAGAGTTTCAGGATACTTGTCCTGTAGATCTGGAATTGAGCAGCTCACATCTAAGAAATGGAATGGAATGAGAATATATCCGATAGCATGGGTTATGGGCTCCTGCCGATAGTGAACTCTTTTTTGGGGGGGGGGGGGGTGATATTTCAAAATCATGGCAATATACAGTGGAACTTCTGTATTATAATATCTAGTCTGTGGACTCTGCACATGATATTCCCTAAAGCAATAGGTACTTGGCTGTCAGGCATGCCACAGAGAGGGATCTAATTATAGACGCTTCACTGTAAGAAATATTGGAAAACACAATTATTAAATTTACTTTATTGTGCGTTGTCATGCGGAGATCAAGTTGCCTAATGAATCTCTCAACCCACTTGAGAATCGGATTCCTTGCATACCAGACTATCTGACCTCGATGGTGTCCGGGATCAAATGACCCAAACAATTATTCCTGCATTCAAATAATGCTAATCACTGATACTATGACACGCAAGTCAACCAAGCAGCTTTGCTCACTCACGTCACACAGCTGAGGTCTTTGTATACCCATGGGAGCCATCTGTCAATGGTGAGAAGTCGAGATCAGGTCAGAAGCTTCCGTTTATTAGATGACATCGTGCTCTTGTTTGGGTTTCTCCAACATCAATAGACTGCCTCCCACACACCAACACTCGTCCCTGACCTAAGCATAATGCAACAAGAATGATCTACGCACGCATGCATGTGGGCCCCTCTGAAATGGTGTAAACTACCATTTGGACAGAAATGGAGTTTCCTGTCTGTCCTGTGTGGTGGAAAAATGTGTGTGGCCTTTCTTTTGGCTGTATATTTTACATCTGTATCAGGTAGAAGTCAGTGCTGAGACTTCAGGGAAAGAAAGATAGGGTGTGTTTCATCTCTTCGTTACCACAGTACCAGCACCAATGAACAATGACATTAAATTACTTTCCCTTTCGCATTAATTAAATTGTCATGAGACTACGTTACGCTAATGGAAATAACCAAAATTTTTGTCAATCACGTAGCAACATTTGTGCTGTGATACAACAAACATTAACAGCTACAGGTAGGCATACAGAAGTATTAGACGATCCATAGTACCATGCACTATAACTCAAGGGCAGGCCAGTGGATCTAGGGTTTTGAAAATGGGGGTTCAAGTATATATCCTGGGGGGGGGGGGGGGGGGTATATATAGTAAAAACAAAGGCAGCCCTTCAAAAGAGGGGTTCCGTGGAACCCACGGAACCCCTCTAGATCCGCCACTACATGGTGTAACAAAAAAGCAGCAGTTATTCATTCCAGCTGCTTCCAGGAGGTTAGCAAAATTCATTATGGGTGGGGGTGTATTCCATAGTGTATTCACTGGGTGACAGGCAGCCACCTCATGGGGCTGCAATATTCCATTATCAAGAGCTAGGTGAGCCTCTATTAATGCCCACCTCCCTATTAAGAGCTCAGGGCACTCATTGTATAGATGTAGATATTTTTGAACACTCTTATGCACACACGCACACACTCACACACACACACACACACACACACTCACACATACACACACACACACACACACACACCCCATACAAACACGTACACCCCCACATGTGCACACTCACACACACACACACACACACACACACACACACACACACACACACACCCCATACAAACACGTACACCCCCACATGTGCACACGCACGTACACCCTCAGGCAATTGCTCTAGCTAAAATCATTGAGGGAGAAACCACAGTTAAAGACGACACCTTCACGGAATCCATCGCCGGCTTCTACCTCCTCAAGTACGGGACAGAAGTCCCCGCCCTCTCTCGCCAAGACTCTGAGCTGCAGAAGATGAAATACTACACGACAGCTCGACAGTTCCAGAGATTATCAAAAGTCGGGGTCAGGACGAGGGATGACATAACCAGACATCATTCACGTTAGAGACTCTGTGTGAATTAATATAGATCCAGTTAGACCTGTAGGGGTTCACTGCTGAGTCCCAAGCTAGCAGATTCCTTGAGTACTAACTTTAGATATCAAACAGTTGCAGTGAACTTGTTTGTAGTATGGGTAGTGTAGTTTGCTTAAACGGATTATAATGTTAAACTCAAAATACTAGAGATGCAAAGCTTGAAGAATCTGTTGGTTTGTTTGGTTAGAGACTGCTGCTAAGCCGGTAGTTCCATATAGAGAATTTTGATGTACATCTGTGCAATGTGATTGGACAGTTACTGGATTCTAATGCACTTAGAGTCCTCAGGATCTCTACATATAGAGTCTGGGTCTTGAGGGAATTAAGTTACTAGGAAACAAGTGTTTACAGTATGTACAGTATAGCCTTAAGTATTGAGTGTCTTCCTGCGTTTTCTTTGGTATTCCAGACACTCTAGCGTCCGCTATCTCCTGGTCTATCATGGGTGCAGCGTAAGGCCGAACTCTAGCGTTGCAAGTATGGGTGGAGCTCGCCAGTGGGCGCAGTAGTTCACGACTTTGGGCGGAGCTAGTTGCATGGTCTCGCTCGAACGAGTCTAGGGCGGCAAGGAGAAAGCTATCGACGTCGGTGTTGTCTTGTTTCGCCATTGATGTCGCACCATTCGAGCAGCGAATCACTGAAAATGTCCTTGAGATCCATGCTTTGAGATTAGGCGTCCATAGATACCGTTGCTATTCTCTAAATAACCTAGATGACGAGTGCACGGGCTCTACGTGATTTAGAACGCCTCGGGCCCCATGGTAGTGTCCTCGCTGCGCTCGGACACTACAGCTTGGGGCCCTCGGCGTTCTAAATCACGTAGAGCCCTTGCACTCGTCATCTAACTATTATATGAGAGCCCACCCAACCGCCCTTGTTGCCTAGTTTACTTTCAATTATAGCTTTCAGTTGCTAACTGATAAACTCAGATATGACTGTGTTTACCAATAATTGCTATTACATAATCTCTTCCATAGACTCAGTATGTGTTCCAATTACCATTACATCATCTCCCTCCAGTTAACAGCACCAGCAGTGAGGATGAGCCGCTGGAGGAGTACTGTGAGATGCAGCCGGGAGTCCAGGACATCGAGAGCTCTTCAGACTCTGGAGATGAAGAGGGGTATCTGGACATGCAACCTAACAGGTGATGTCATTGTGATGTAATAATTGTATTAGCTAGGTGATGTCATTATGATGTAAGGATTGGTGATGTAATTGTGATGTAATGATTGCAATAGCTTGGTGATGTCATTGTGATGTAATTGTTACATTAGCCAGGCCAGTAATGTAATGATGATGTAATGATACTCTTGATCTCCACAGATTGGGTACCGTAGAGGAGCATGAAGAAGATGCACTCGCTGGGTTAGAGTATGAAGTCCCCTTGAAATCCCCCTCGGGGGGCAAATCCTTCCTCAAGGGGGGCACTCCAACCAGCCCAACAGAGAAGCCTCTCATAATCATCGAGCCCAGTTTGGAGGACACGCCTCCCCCAGTGGTGGAACGACCCAAGAGCCCACTGCTTTACGACAAGTGCACTTCTGGGGCTCTATACACCCCAAACCGGCACAGCTCCGTTGACGGGAGCTACATCCAAATTACCCGGGGGTCCGTGGACAGTGGGTGGGGCTCCATAGGTAAGTATACACGACAGTACATCCTGTATAAGAAAACGGGTGATGTATATCTCAGAGATGGGAGAAGTTACTGGATTCAAATTTGGAAAAAAAGTTCAAGCTCAGCAGGGTCAGGTTAAGGGGAAAATCAAGCCAATCCACCAAATTAGTGAGCAGTGATGTCATTGTGATGACATCACAGAAAAATGGTCTCTCTCTCCTATACACACACTCACACAGACATAGAACTCCCCACTCCAGGGAGTGAAGACAATACAGAACTCTCTTCCAACACGCAGGAAAAATTGCCAGGCACGTTGGGTCTCAAGGGAGACCTGCTGCAGTGCCCGACCTCCACCAGCGGGGCTGGCTACCTTACCATTCTGCACAAGGAGGGAGAGCAGATCCCAGTACCACTAAGGAAGGCAAGATCAACCAGGTTGGTCACATGATGCTCACATGATGCTCATATGATGCTCACATGATTGTCATATGATGGTTGTATGATGGTCAAGTGGCGTAATAATGAGTTTACTTATCTATAATTACATGTATATCACCAAATTTTTTGCAGCACTATTTTTTGTGGATTTGTCTTGAACCAAAAAAATTAAGCTCGTAAACGCTTTCTCTAGCATATGGTAAAGTATTACACAGGCCTTACAATTCAATTTTTGATTCAAGTGTACATTCCAGCATAGCTCACTATAGCCTCGTTCCCAGGCTCCAGTGGAGGGGTGAGTAGCCCACGCAAGAGCCTGGGAACGAGGCTAAGCTACATGTACATGTACTTCAAAGCGACTGACACAAAGCTGCTGGATCCTCAGGGTCCGCTCTCAACAGCAGCGCTGTCGACTTTCATCACATCTGCTACGCCAGACTAGTTAACGGGGAGGTGAGATGCTAGCCTCGTACCCAGGCCACACTCCCCCTGTGGCCTGGAGATGAGGCTAGTGAGACGCATGCTTCAGCTCTCTAGCAAACGCCGAAAAGAGATCCATACACAAAATCACAGCGACACAGAAAGCTGAGATGGGGAAGTGGGCAGCAGAGCATATGACGTAGCTGCAACTACAAGAAACAATCTTGATCTTTGGGGTATGGTTATAGCAAATAGGTGTGGCTATCAAGAATCCTTGATCCACAAAATTTATTTCCGTGAAATGTTTCAGCACGACCAATCCTTATTCCTTGAAAATTTGGCGCTATACGGTATATTGAAAATGAAAATAGTATTTGTGATGCTGGGAATGGTCATACCATTCTTAGACTATTATGTTTACTAAAATTTACTTTTGTTGTGTCTCCATTCCAGCCGAATGTCCATTCAGAGTCCAACCCGCGAGCAATCTCCTCCCGTTGTTAGCCCCCCAGGATCCCGGGTGTCTGGCAGGGACTCCCCCTTGGACACACCTCCCCCTCCACCTCCCCGAGTCAGCCCAAGACACCACCATCCACTAAAACGTATGTTTACTCTAGTGTTATAGTATAGTGAGGAGGTAACTAATGAAGAGGGGGCTTCTCAGCTGGCTCTTGCATAAGAAAGAAGGGCTCTCTGATTACCGACTTCAATTTGGAACGAAAGTTGCCAAGTTTCTTTCCGAATTGAAGTTGGTGTTCAGAGAGCCTTTCTTACTTAGTGAGGAGGTTAGCCATATTTGGCTTCAGAGTCTGGATTCAACCTTGGAAAACCTTTCTCTTAGCCTCATACCCAGGCCTCTCCTCGTAGCCTTTTTTCACAGCCGTGCGGGGAAGCGCGTTTTTCTGAGGCTAGCATATCTGAAGCACTGTCAGTGTGTGTGTGTGTGTGTGTGTGTGTGTGTGTGTGTGTGTGTGTGTGCACATGTGGCAGGTATGGAATGATATAATTAATACGGACTATGCATATATGTACACACACACACACACACACACACATACAGCATCGTTTTCAGGATTCCCCGGTGAGAACCCCCCTCCTGTTCCTATCCGTCGGGGAAATCCACATCGGTTATCCAGCCCACCTGATATGTACAACAAGGTGCGCTCCGCCAGTCAAATTGACTACATAGAAGACGCTCTCGATGATGTCGACATGTTTAGTAAATCTGTAACAGTGGGACAAACGTGGGGTGACCCGTCCCACCCTCGAATCCCAGCTCGCCATCACACAGACAAGTTTGTGAAGTAGGAGATATAACATTCGATCATTTTTAATGCGATTTATTATATCCACTTTGTGGTTCACTTCTTACACCTGTTCTATAACACTTTGTGTGGTGACATTTCCACTTTTATCCATATCAGCTTCTGTACTCCACATGTTCCTGTCATGACTATGCACTTGTGTTCTTTATCTGGTGGACCGCACTGGCTTAGAGTGCAGCTATATATATTTTAACTCAAGATTCAAGAGAGCCTCAATCTTAGGCCTATATATATATATATACATGAGCATTACGGTAAGCTGGGTACAGCATCAGTGGATGATCAGTTTGATGATAGCTGGAGAGAGCATGTAGAGAGTAAGGTGACAGAGTACAGCGAGATGTCTAGTGCACGGAAGGATAAGGTTTTAGACAGGGATATAAGTTATGCCGAAATTAAAAAGTGTTTGAAAAGTCTAAAGAATAACAAAACTGGAGGTAATGATGGCTTAGTTGGGGAGCTTTTTAAGTATGGTGGCTCTGGAATGGCGAATCTGTTGAAAGCTTTATATGAAGTAGTCTGGACAGAAGAGGGTATTCCTAAACAATGGAGGCAAGGATTAATTGTTAGTTTGTATAAGAAAGGTGATGTTGAGGATCCAGGTAATTACAGAGGCATTACTCTATTGAACGTTGTTGGTAAACTGTTTTGTAAGATTTTAAATAATCACTTGGTAATAAGATTAGAATCGGAAAAGGCTCTTCATGAGGGGCAGGCAGGTTTTAGAGCGAAAAGAAGTTGTGTTGATAATGTCTATACTTTGAACGAGATCATACAAGGCAGAATAAGAGAAGGAAAATACACTTATGCTTTTTTCTTAGACATCCAGAAGGCTTTTGATACGGTTTGGCACGATGGTTTATGGTTTAGGTTGTGGGAATTGGGTGTTAGGGGTAGGATGTGGAGAGTTATTAAGAAGATGTATGACATTACAGAGAGTGCTGTTTTACTGGAGGGGGAAAAATCCAAACCATTTGATATAAGCCAGAGGGTAGCACAGGGTTGTAGTCTATCGCCTATCCTATTTTCCATTTTTATTAATCAGTTACTAGATGAGGTTGAGAAAGCTGGGCTTGGTATAATCATTAAGAATGATGTTAAGGTTGGGGGACTAATGTTTGCAGATGATTTTGTTGGTTTAACTACTAATGCGGAGGATTTACAAAAGTTGATTAATGTAGTACAAGGGTTTTGTAACAAATGGAGGTTGAAATCTAACATCAAAAAGAGTGCTGTTGTGGTATTTTCTAAGGTGGCTATTACAGATATGTGTGCGTGGAAGTGGGGAGATAACGTAATTCCAAGGGTTGTAAGTTACTGTTACTTGGGGATTGAATTTGCTGAGAATGGGTCATGGGATAGTCATGTACAGAAGGTAATTGATAATGGGAAGAAAAAGCTTAATCGTTTGCACCGGTTTGTCAGTAATAGAAATATCAGTACCGTTGCAAGGAGATTATTGTTAGTTTCAGTACGTCGTCCTACTTTAGAATACGGTAGTGAAGTGTGGGCTTGTAATAAACGGCAGACAGCTTCCTTAGAATCCATTCAGCTAGGAGCAGCTAAGAAGATACTTGGCTGCTCTTCCAAAATGTGTAATGAAGCGGTAAGGGGAGATATGGGGTTAGAGTCCTTGAAAGGGAGGAGGGATAGAAGCAAACTTAAGTGGTGGTATAAAGTCAATAAGTTGGATATTGAGCGGTATCCTAGAGTACTATTAGATGCTAAGTGGGAAGTGAAACCATGTAGAGGTAGGCAAAGGAAAACTTGGATGAAAGTAATTAATGAATTGCTGCTGCAGTTAGATTTAGATAGCCAAGAGGTATTAGCTGCAGATAATATTAATTTGTTTTTAGATACGGTAGACGAAGCGTTGAGGGATAGAGAATACAAGGACTTTAATAACAGCTTGAATACTAAAGTTAAGTTGAATCTGTACAAGTCTTTCTGTAAGGAAATAGAATTCAAGAATTATTTGCAGGGGGTAGGTGATCCAGGTACAAGATTATTGTTTAAGTTTCGGTCAGGTACGAACGGTCTGAATGAAGAGTTAGGAAGACATAGGGGTAAAAATGATGATAGGCAGCGTAAATTATGCAGGGGTGAATGTGATAGTGTGGTACATGTTCTCTGGGAGTGTCCAGCATATGACAGCATTAGAAATAATTTCATGGTAGAATTAGAAAATCTATTGGGGGGGAGGTTTGGGGAGTTTAGTACACTTGATAATTTTAATAAGGCAAGTTTTATTTTAGGATTTGAGAATTGGAACAGGGATGATTTTAAAGCATTATTAAAGCTAGTTAAGAGCTTTGTATTATTGATATGGGAGACTAGGAAGAAGGAATTGTATGGTGATCAGGATTGTGTGGTCTCTGGTTGTTCTTGCTCTTGTCCTCTGACTGGAGGTCTTACAAGCTCCGCCTGCGTCTGTGGGTGCGTGGTCAATGGCGTAAGCGCTACGGCAGCAACATGAGTATATTATTATTATTATTATATATATATATATATATATAAACTGCATTGGATTGTGTCAATTGGGTCAGTGAGGCCATATATGCAGGGATTGCTATAATTATAATGATTACAAGCAAGCTATTGAAATATTGTCCATTGTGAATTCAAATTAGTGCATGATTCTACTATAACCCTTCCTTCCATGATCAATCCTAAATCGCCTGTTCATCAATTAAAATAGGCCGCCCAATATCACTTGCTATTATAATAGGAAGGGAGCTAATAGTGCAAAGTAGAGGGAGGAAAAAGAATATATTATGCTTGTAGTCCGGTAACGAGTATTATAAGCAGAAACTATACGTTACATACTTTGCCATGTGGGAGGAAGGAGTGACTATTCCATGCAATACCCTCGGTTTCTCATCCCTTTTCTAGAGAGATTCCAGCATACTGTGGTAGTAAGTTGACCAGGATTTACAGCAAATCTTGGAAGCGGATCTTCTCCAGTCAGGCAATGTCATTTGGTCTAAGAATTCAGCAGCATATTGGGATGTCCAGGAGAGGCCTGAAGTAATGTCAACACCAAGTTATTTGTCCTTTTCTAGCATACCAGCAGGGAATAACAGGGGGCCAAGGACTGAACCTTGGGGTAGCTACCAGGCTCCAGAGGACACTGAGAGATAGCTCCATTTATGACTACACATTGACTCCATCCTGTAAGGTAGTCACATGTCCATTTTAGTAGGTAGTTATTGAGACCAAGTGAACCGAGGTGGTTTGTCAAGGAGGGACTGAAAAAGCTTTCTTTACATCAAAGAAGGTACAACAGACCAAGCTGTTTCTCTAATTCAATCATCAATGGCACAAAAAAAATTGTTGTTTTTTACCACTTTGTGGTTAGCTACCTGAACTATGAAGGTAGGAGTTAGACTTCAAAGTGGGTATTAATTTGTTCTATACTATGGAATGTCAAGTTCCATAGTATAGAACAAATTGTCCACTTGAGGCCTAACTCCTACCTTCATGCTCCAGTAGACATCAGAAATTTAGGCGACCATGCACCAAGCAGTCAAAACAAATACAGATTTTTTGCAGTAGCTATAGACTCAGCAAATGAAGCACTCATCTGTCTAGCCAGTCACTACAGACAGCTGAAACAACTGTGAGAGGCAAGTGTTTGTTTAGAGGCATGTGCATGTCTACTTACTTCTTCTGTGTGTGTACTTGTGGATATTACACAGTGAAAATTAATATTCAGTCTTCTTTGTTGTTGTTTTATTGCATTGGTCTCTTGACTTCCACCATGGATAATATAGTAAACGTACTATATTATCCATGCTCCCATGCACTGATGCTTGTTCTGGAGTTACAGAAGGCCTATAGCTGTGTACACTGTATTGTTCAGATCTCAAAGAGCTGGGAAGTATATTTTGTTGATAGAGAAGCACAGTCAAGTAGCTAACACAGCTACACTGCAAAAACAAAAGGGTTGATGTAACCCATCTAGGGTTATCTGAGTTGCATGAGAAATGTAACTGATCTGCTTGTATGCACATATGTGCATACAAGCAGATCAGTTACATTTCTAGACCACTGCAGGTCTCCAATTTCAGACAGAAGGTACACAATTAAGCTAAGTCACGTATAACAATTAAGGAACTATAGAAATGTTAGAAGTGAAGCAGCCCTTATAACATTTCTACGGCTCCTGCAATTAAGAAACATCATAAGTGCAGCACTTCTAGCATAGCCACCTGTCATACGTGACCTAGCTTAATTGTTTACTACCTATAATAGTCAAACAATGTAATTGATCTCCTTGTATGCACGTTCTTTGATATTGATGCTGAAACTCAGGTAACCCAAGCTGGGTTAAACCAATCCTTTTGTTTTTGCAGTGTAGCTATAGGGAGGAGCTAAGACTGAGGGCGGAGTATGAGAAGACCACGCAACTCTGGCAAGACATGAGGTCCAGCTAGACTATATAGCAGCTCTAATATGATATGATCTAATCTAAGCAGCAATATGATACTTGACCGGGAGCTTGTTATTACTTGCTGTTTATCATCTGTATTTGCAGCTTCATCAGGTTCACTGTTTGTGTACACAATTCTGTTGCCTGAGGAACTATAATGTAGCTCTCTGTGATCTGTAGTCTTATTTGGATTTAGCCCCACAATGGCGTGCAAAGAAGGTGCCATGGAGCTCCCTGGCATTACAAGGCATTGCCTCTTGCATGTTGTGCATGTGCTAAACCCCAGTGACATTCAACGAACTCTATCAAAGTCAGGCTTGCACAAGATCAAGAGATTCTGCAAGGAGCTATCCCAATCGACGCAGCTGAGGAGGAAAGATTTTAGTGTTCCTGACCCCCACTTGCTGCAAACCATAGACATTCACAAATTCGAAGAGGGCGCAATTACTGTGGGAAACTTTACTCAGATGATCGAGCAGCAGCTACTGAAAGAGACAAATGGAGATATTGACTTGGACGCTCTTCACAGGCTCTGCTGGAGGTACTACGAGGCTGATAAGAAGAGCACCATCTTCCCCAAGTGGTTGTCACAGGAGTGCACCTACCGATTGTGGCTGATCTTCAATACGGTACACGATTATGACCTGGTTACATCAATCTCACAAAGCACTGTCAACGAAGTCGTAAAGAGACTGACTGAGGTCTGTGGGTACACGTGGAACAAGGCCTACCAATACACCAAACAAAAGGAGGTAGAGTTTCCGGAGTACACAGAAGCGATCACTGATTATTTTGATCAGCTGCACCTGGAAACTTCACTCATCTGCGAAGTGATTCCTCGTCTCGTGGATGAGGTGGTGAACGGAGTCATCAAGAAGGGCCACCTCAAAAAGAAGGGCCACAAGAGAATTCAAAGGAACTGGCTGAAGCGGTGGTTTGTCCTCCAAAGAACAATTCTGTTCTACTATGAGACCAGAGATGCAGTCAAACTTAAGGTATTTCTTATTGCACATGAGTATCCTAACCAATTCAGTCAGATAGCTAGTAATTTGCTAACTCAGGTCACCAAGTATATATCACTGCACAAAACGCATATTTGTTTTGCCTACTAAGTCTGAGTATGAGTTAGCTAAGCCTCAAAGTGGGTAATTTGTCTTTGTTATGGAACTTGACATTCAATAGTCAATATTCCATAGTATGGAACAATCACCCACTCTGAGGCCTAATTAGCTCCTACCTTCATACTCAAATTCAGGTAACCACTAAGTGGTCAAAACTACTACATATTTTTTGCAGTGATATGTAGCTACAGTATATTATTTGGATTTAGAGCTCAGTCTGCCTCTATAGCAGGTTGCAAATGGCATTGATAGTCTATCATATGTGCATGCAAAACATTAGTTTTGAGGGAGAAGGTTGGAAAATGGACATCACATGCAGTATACATGTACATGGAAGGCCAAAGCATGAATTACCTTTATGGAAAAAAGCTATAAACAACACAATAAAATATCCCTCAATAGGTGACTCAGCCATTGCTCCTAAAAAAAACAGATTGGAAATAAACTGCACCTTGGCAGTCGAATGTTTCAAGCAAATACAGTGGTATTTTCTTTTGGTACCTGCATGTCCGTGATAGTTAAAAACTGATTGCTATAGTGGTATCTCTCTAGAGGTGGTAGACAACATAACCATCTTTTGGTAGTCCCTATCCGTGGATTAACGATAGAAGAATTCCCCCACATGCACACACACTTGCATGCACACAATCACATGCATACACACAGGGTCAGCTGGTACTATATGGCAGAACCAAAGTGCCTGATGTTGGTAACATGAAGGACCAGTTTGTCGTGACGTGTGGCCACACGGGACTTCCCTTCCAGATGTGTGCCGACGACCAGCAGACTAAATTGGAGTGGATCCTGGCTATCAAAAAAGTGGGTACCAACAAGAAGTGGATGGAAACATTATATAAGGGGGCTGATGTAGTTAATAATAGTAAGACTCTATGGCTGAAGTCCTAGCCGTGTTAATTCCAGCAGTACACACACACACACACATGCACACATACACCTTACACACACACACACACACACACACACACACACACACACACACACATACACATACACAGGCTATTGCTCTAGCTAGAATCATTGAGGAAGGCAGTTCCGCAAAAAGAAATAGCTTCACGGAGTCTATCACTGGCTTTTACCTCCTCAAATATGTAACCAAAATGCCCACCCTCTCACGCCAAGACTCAGAGCTACAGAAGATGAAATACCACATGACTGTGGGACAGTTCCAGAGGCTGTCTGAAGCTGGAAGGGAAGATTCTAACTAGGACAAAACAGGTTAGACAGACACCATGACAGGAAATAAATCTTCTAACCACTATATACATGTGTAACATAGCAAGGTACATAATTATAGATTTGTGTCAACATAATTTTGAGTATAATAGGTACAAAATAACATAAGAAATTATGCTAGCATAGATTGAGTTGACATCTTGTAATTATATTTCACTGCTGCATACTTTCATTGCTGGCCTTGGCTATTAGAGCAATGACAGTACTGGTTAGAGCAGATTAGAGATCACTAGTGTCAGTAATGACACACTGCCATTTAAGGGGGTATAATGTAATGTAATGCAAATATAAGAGACAAGAGGGGGGCTAGGGAGTTAAAACATCCCTCCCTCCCTCCCCCACCATTTTGAGATTTCACCCATTGCCCCCCCCCCCCCAGTACATTCACCCAATGTTGCCCCCCAGTTGCTGAGATTCACCAATGGGTGAATCTCAATATTAGAGCAATAAACCATTAGCTAACACAAAGTTAGTTATTGTGTTTTCAACGCTGTACTATTGAGATCACTAGAATTGGGTGAGCACAATATATAGGCACTTGTTGAGAGCATTAATACCTAGCCCATAGATGTAGTGTGCTCCGGCTCGCCAATCATCGATTACATACTCTCCCATAGACTGTAGTTGTGTGCACCGATCATCATTACATAATCTCTCCCATAGACTGTAGTGTGTTTACCAATTACCATTACATAATCTCTCCCATAGACTCAGTATGTTCCAATTACCATTACATAATGTCTCACCCATAGACTCAGTGTGTGTTCCAATTACCATTACATTATCTCCCTCCAGTTACCAGCACCGACAGTGAGGATGAGCCACTGGAGGAGTACTGTGAGATGCAGCCGGGAGTTCTGAGAGCTGAAAGTGACTCGTCAGAACCTGAGGAATATCTGCAGCAGGATTTCAGGTGATGTCATTATGATGTAATGGGTTTGGTAAACTGATGAGGTCATACAATATACTATTCTATTGGTGAATCCACAGCTTGGATACTGCAGACAAATATGATGGGCTTCCTTATGAAATCCCCGTACCCCTAAGAATCCCCTTGAGGGGTGAATCTTCCCTCAAGGGGGGCACCCCCACCAGCCCAACAGAGAAGCCCCTCATAGTCATCGAGCCCAGATTGGAGGACACGCCTCCCCCCGTGGAGGAACGACCCAAAAGCCCACTGCTCTACGGGGGCACATCGGGAAATAAGTTTCAGCAGAATTCTGACATCAATGGAAGCCACATCCGAGACACCAAGGAATCCAGGGATCGTGGGCGGGGCCCTGTAGGTGAGTGTGCACAGCTCTCTCTCTCACAAGGAGGAAGAGAAGTCACCCATACTACCAAGGAGGCCTTGGAGCAGGTCTAGATCTTCCAGGTTAGTCACACGACTGTCATGTGATAGTCAAGTAGCTAATGATCACCTGCATGATTTGAACATGTTACACCCAGTTGATATTAACTGCCAATTCATAATTCTCTTTCCAGCCCACAACCTGTCTGGAGTCCAGGCCAAGAGAACTATCCTGAGTATACTATCATTATCCCCCCGGGATCCCAGGTGATTAGCAGGGATGCCCCACTCGACACACCTCCAATTCCACCTCCACGGTTCAGTCCGAGACAGCAGAAGAAATTCACTGGAAATGGTAAGGTGGTAGCTAGCTAGCTACCTTCTCCTATAGCTGAATTTGTAGTAGTCTGTGCACTGGCTGCCACTGGTATTGACCACTCTGCAGTAGTTTTCACTGGTCTCAAATGCTCCTTACTGGAAATGGTAAGGTAGCAGCTAGTTAGTAGCTAGCTACCTTCTCCTATAGCTGAATTAGTAGCTAGTAGTCTGCACTGGTATTGACCACTCTGCAGTAGTTTTCACTGGTCTCAAATGCTCCTTACTGCCCTGCAGGCCACTTCATTCATGAACTGAGTCTAGTTATAGCGTAAGTGACCAATTATCGCGCAGATTTTGTACCTGGATCCAAAAAACTAGGGGCCTCAGCCCCCCTGTTTCCTATAGCCATGGCTTTTACCAAATAGCTAACTTCAGAACGGAACGGTGTATAAACTTCAGACCTTCACTCAGAGAATCCGTCGCATCTGCAATCTTACTCTTCTTTTAAGCGAAGGTAGGCGGAAACACTTTTTTGTGCGAACGATGAAGGCGGAGCTCGTTTATGATCAATTATAGCACATCGGTACGTATTATCGCGCACCACGCATGGTACCAATACTTAACGGCTATACCATTATCGCGCAGTTAGCACAAAGGTAAGTGTACTAGTCGCTAAAAATTGATATTTGTTTTGTCTCACGTTCTCTTGTACTAAGCAACCTTGTTTCAACGTAGTAAGCAAAAAAAAAATTTCCGCTTAAGTACAGTAATACTTAGTGCGCGATAATTGGTACTGCGCGATAAGTGGTCACTTACGCTAGCTACGACTCATTCTGCAGATGGCAGTCATCAATCATCTCTTCTACTGTCCCATCACACACACACACACACACATACAGTACCCCCATCAATAGTACTAGTGATCCCAGACGAGAATCCTCCTCCTATCCCCAGACACCGGAGATTCCGATCGGCTTCACCTGAATATGTCCCACCTGGCTCACCTAGCAAGATCCGCCCTGCTAGCACAATTGGCATCCATTTGGAACACGGTAGTGAAAACACCACCTACTACAAGAATTCTTCAACACCTAAACCTCGAATTCCACGTCGCAGCAAATCAGCAGGAATAAATTGTGACTAATAGCTAGGTATTTAGGAATAATAATAGAGAAGAACTACGATATTGTGCCTCAGAAATTTGGTGTCAGTAATGAGCATTTGGTATTCAGAACATACTCCCACATCTTTCAAACCAGAATGACATAATAATATAGATACCACACCTTCAATAGCAGCGACCTCATTTGGAGGTTCTATTCCTATTATTAAAGAATAATAGGGCAGTAAACTGTAAACACACAAAAATAAAATGTGGCATTGATTGGCTGATTGCCGAACAGTGTGGGCGTGGCATTGCTTGCACGTACGCGCACGCGTGCACGGATGTGGCACAAGACCACGTTATGCAAGACTGTGCCCCGCCCCCTAAGTCGGAGGCGTGTGTAGCAAAGAGGCCTTGCGCTTTTACTTTGCTCGCCTGTGTATCCAGTCGATCCAGCACCTCGTGATTGGGGAGTAGGTAGACTCAGCAAATGAAGCACTCATCTATCTATTCAGTCACTACAGACAGCTGAAACAACAGTGCTAAACCGACAGAGGCAAGTGTTTGTTTAGAGGCATGTGCATGTCTACTTACTCCACCTGTGTATATATACTTGTGGATATTACATAGCGAAAATAAATCTTCAGGCCTCTTGACTCCCACTGATGCTTGTCTGGAGATGCAGAAGGCCTTTAGCTGTGTACACTGTACTGATCAGATCTCAAAGAGCTGGGAAGTATACTTTGTTGATAGAGAAGCACAGTCAAGTAGCTAACACAGCTAGCTATAGGGAGGAGCTAAGACTGAGGGCGGAGTATGAGAAGACCGCGCAACTTTGGCAAGGCTTCAGGTCCAGCTAGACTATATAGCAGCTCTAATATTATATATATATGATCTAATCGAAGCAGCAATATATGTTACCTGACCAGGCTAGGACCTATAGCAGTCTACCTAGTCTGGGTCTTAGAGCTTTTGGAGATATCAAATCAATGACAGTAGCTATGCCAGCTCTGCATGTATGGCCGGTATGCCTCCAGAGCTGGACTTGATCATCTTTGTGTGCACTGCAAAAACAAAAGGATTGCTTTAACCCAGCTTAGACTACCTGAGTTAATTACAGCATCACTATCAAAGAATGTGCATGCAAGGAGCTCAATTACGATTAATATTTGACCACTATAGGTAGTAAACAATTAATTAGCTAAGTCACATATACAGGTATAGCTGGCCTACCAATACACCAAACAAAAGGAGGTAGAGTTTCCGGAGTACACAGAAGCGATCACTGATTATTTTGATCAGCTGCACCTGGAAACTTCACTCATCTGCGAAGTGATTCCTCGTCTCGTGGATGAGGTGGTGAACGGAGTCATCAAGAAGGGCCACCTCAAAAAGAAGGGCCACAAGAGAATTCAAAGGAACTGGCTGAAGCGGTGGTTTGTCCTCCAAAGAACAATTCTGTTCTACTATGAGACCAGAGATGCAGTCAAACTTAAGGTATTTCTTATTGCACATGAGTATCCTAACCAATTCAGTCAGATAGCTAGTAATTTGCTAACTCAGGTCACCAAGTATATATCACTGCACAAAACGCATATTTGTTTTGCCTACTAAGTCTGAGTATGAGTTAGCTAAGCCTCAAAGTGGGTAATTTGTCTTTGTTATGGAACTTGACATTCAATAGTCAATATTCCATAGTATGGAACAATCACCCACTCTGAGGCCTAATTAGCTCCTACCTTCATACTCAAATTCAGGTAACCACTAAGTGGTCAAAACTACTACATATTTTTTGCAGTGATATGTAGCTACAGTATATTATTTGGATTTAGAGCTCAGTCTGCCTCTATAGCAGGTTGCAAATGGCATTGATAGTCTATCATATGTGCATGCAAAACATTAGTTTTGAGGGAGAAGGTTGGAAAATGGACATCACATGCAGTATACATGTACATGGAAGGCCAAAGCATGAATTACCTTTATGGAAAAAAGCTATAAACAACACAATAAAATATCCCTCAATAGGTGACTCAGCCATTGCTCCTAAAAAAAACAGATTGGAAATAAACTGCACCTTGGCAGTCGAATGTTTCAAGCAAATACAGTGGTATTTTCTTTTGGTACCTGCATGTCCGTGATAGTTAAAAACTGATTGCTATAGTGGTATCTCTCTAGAGGTGGTAGACAACATAACCATCTTTTGGTAGTCCCTATCCGTGGATTAACGATAGAAGAATTCCCCCACATGCACACACACTTGCATGCACACAATCACATGCATACACACAGGGTCAGCTGGTACTATATGGCAGAACCAAAGTGCCTGATGTTGGTAACATGAAGGACCAGTTTGTCGTGACGTGTGGCCACACGGGACTTCCCTTCCAGATGTGTGCCGACGACCAGCAGACTAAATTGGAGTGGATCCTGGCTATCAAAAAAGTGGGTACCAACAAGAAGTGGATGGAAACATTATATAAGGGGGCTGATGTAGTTAATAATAGTAAGACTCTATGGCTG
This sequence comes from Phakellia ventilabrum, assembly GCA_963921505.1. Classification (NCBI taxonomy): domain Eukaryota; kingdom Metazoa; phylum Porifera; class Demospongiae; order Axinellida; family Axinellidae; genus Phakellia; species Phakellia ventilabrum. Next base: position 1,118,128 of record OY997386.1, on the reverse strand, counting down.
AAGTCCTAGCCGTGTTAATTCCAGCAGTACACACACACACACACATGCACACATACACCTTACACACACACACACACACACACACACACACACACACACACACACATACACATACACAGGCTATTGCTCTAGCTAGAATCATTGAGGAAGGCAGTTCCGCAAAAAGAAATAGCTTCACGGAGTCTATCACTGGCTTTTACCTCCTCAAATATGTAACCAAAATGCCCACCCTCTCACGCCAAGACTCAGAGCTACAGAAGATGAAATACCACATGACTGTGGGACAGTTCCAGAGGCTGTCTGAAGCTGGAAGCTCTCTCTCTCACAAGGAGGAAGAGAAGTCACCCATACTACCAAGGAGGCCTTGGAGCAGGTCTAGATCTTCCAGGTTAGTCACACGACTGTCATGTGATAGTCAAGTAGCTAATGATCACCTGCATGATTTGAACATGTTACACCCAGTTGATATTAACTGCCAATTCATAATTCTCTTTCCAGCCCACAACCTGTCTGGAGTCCAGGCCAAGAGAACTATCCTGAGTATACTATCATTATCCCCCCGGGATCCCAGGTGATTAGCAGGGATGCCCCACTCGACACACCTCCAATTCCACCTCCACGGTTCAGTCCGAGACAGCAGAAGAAATTCACTGGAAATGGTAAGGTGGTAGCTAGCTAGCTACCTTCTCCTATAGCTGAATTTGTAGTAGTCTGTGCACTGGCTGCCACTGGTATTGACCACTCTGCAGTAGTTTTCACTGGTCTGAAATGCTCCTTACTGGAAATGGTAAGGTAGCAGCTAATTAGTAGCTAGCTACCTTCTCCTATAGCTGAATTAGTAGCTAGTAGTCTGCACTGGTATTGACCACTCTGCAGTAGTTTTCACTGGTCTCAAATGCTCCTTACTGGAAATGGTAAGGTAGCAGCTAGTTAGTAGCTAGCTACCTTCTCCTATAGCTGAATTAGTAGCTAGTAGTCTGCACTGGTATTGACCACTCTGCAGTAGTTTTCACTGGTCTCAAATGCTCCTTACTGGAAATGGTAAGGTAGCAGCTAGTTAGTAGCTAGCTACCTTCTCCTATAGCTGAATTAGTAGCTAGTAGTCTGCACTGGTATTGACCACTCTGCAGTAGTTTTCACTGGTCTCAAATGCTCCTTACTGCCCTGCAGGCCACTTCATTCATGAACTGAGTCTAGTTACTACACTTTGCTAGGAGAGAGAGACATGCAATACAGCAGAGAGGCATGCAGCTTTAATCTCCCGGAAGACTAAAGCCATCGCCATTTGTTGAAACTATCCTCACTCACACACATCTTCTATCCCTAAAATCACCACATGAGAAATTACAATACCCCCTCCCTCAAAAAACTAGGGGCCTCAGCCCCCCTGTTTCCTATAGCCATGGCTTTTACCAAATAGCTGCGACTCATTCTGCAGCTGGCAGTCATCAATCATCTCTTCTACTATCCAATCACACACACACACACACACATGCACACACACACACACACACACACACACACATACAGTACCCCCATCAATAGTACTAGTGATCCCAGACGAGAATCCTCCTCCTATCCCCAGACACCGGAGATTCCGATCGGCTTCACCTGAATATGTCCCACCTGGCTCACCTAGCAAGATCCGTCCTGCTAGCACAATTGGCATCCCTTTGGAATATGGTAGTGAAAACACCACCTACTACAAGAACTCTCCAACAACTAAACCTCAAATTCTACCTCGCAGCATATCATTAAACCTTGACAAATTTGCAACTGTATAGCTAATACAGCACTTGATGTTAGTACATGTTAATGTTGTACTTTATTTCTAGTACTAGTTTCATTGTCTTTTGTGTTACTCTGTGACACAATTAGCTATGGTAGCATTTGTGAACCTTTGTCTGAATATGTTATTGATGGCCATGACATAAAATTGTACCATCATCTCCAGCCTGTCGTTAGGTAGCTATATTAAGGATGTTATTCCAGTGACCAGGTACTTGGGAATAATCCCGAAATAATAGAGAAGAACTACAATAATTTGGACATTGTGCCTCAGAAATTTGGTGTCTGTACTGAGCATTTGGTGCTTTGGCCACATCTTTCAAACCAGAATGAAGTAATATAGATACCACACCTTCAATAGCAGCGACCTCATTTGGAGGTTCTATTCCTATTATTAAAGAATAATAGGGCAGTAAACTGTAAACACACAAAAATAAAATGTGGCATTGATTGGCTGATTGCCGAACAGTGTGGGCGTGGCATTGCTTGCACGTACGCGCACGCGTGCACGGATGTGGCACACGAGACCACGTGTGTACGCGTAATATTAATTATGCAAGACTGTGCCCCGCCCCCTAAGTCGGAGGCGTGTGTAGCAAAGAGGCCTTGCGCTTTTACTTTGCTCGCCTGTGTATCCAGTCGATCCAGCACCTCGTGATTGGGGAGTAGGTAGACTCAGCAAATGAAGCACTCATCTATCTATTCAGTCACTACAGACAGCTGAAACAACAGTGCTAAACCGACAGAGGCAAGTGTTTGTTTAGAGGCATGTGCATGTCTACTTACTCCACCTGTGTATATATACTTGTGGATATTACATAGCGAAAATAAATCTTCAGGCCTCTTGACTCCCACTGATGCTTGTCTGGAGATGCAGAAGGCCTTTAGCTGTGTACACTGTACTGATCAGATCTCAAAGAGCTGGGAAGTATACTTTGTTGATAGAGAAGCACAGTCAAGTAGCTAACACAGCTAGCTATAGGGAGGAGCTAAGACTGAGGGCGGAGTATGAGAAGACCGCGCAACTTTGGCAAGGCTTCAGGTCCAGCTAGACTATATAGCAGCTCTAATATTATATATATATGATCTAATCGAAGCAGCAATATATGTTACCTGACCAGGCTAGGACCTATAGCAGTCTACCTAGTCTGGGTCTTAGAGCTTTTGGAGATATCAAATCAATGACAGTAGCTATGCCAGCTCTGCATGTATGGCCGGTATGCCTCCAGAGCTGGACTTGATCATCTTTGTGTGCACTGCAAAAACAAAAGGATTGCTTTAACCCAGCTTAGACTACCTGAGTTAATTACAGCATCACTATCAAAGAATGTGCATGCAAGGAGCTCAATTACGATTAATATTTGACCACTATAGGTAGTAAACAATTAATTAGCTAAGTCACATAAACAGGTATAGCTACAATGAGGAATGCTAGAAGTGCAGCTGTACTTGAGACGTTTCTTAATTGCACCTTCACTTCTAACATTTCTGTAATCCCTTCATTGTACCACCTGCAATATGTGTTACTTAGCTTAATTGTGTACCTTCTATCTGAAACTGGAGACCTATAATAGTGGTCAAGAAATGTGAATAATCTGCAGGTATGCACTTTGTTGTACAACTCTAGCTGGGTTGCAGCAACCCTTTTGTTTTTGTATACTGTGTGTTTTGTGGATAGGTAGCTACATTCCTATTAGGGATGATTAATTAATTCATTGAAAAAAACAATCTTCCAGTGTGGTACCGTATGTCCCATGAACCTAGATGTTGTGGTCACCGGGTGGAAATGACAGGTCTAACTTGTAGTCTCTGATGGTAGCTATAATATAGGCAACCACGGCAACCATTAATTCAAGGGTTAAAGTTACGTACTAGCTACATTCATTTTTACAATGTAGTTAATAAACCACAAAAACAAAAAAGCTGACTACTTTCCTCTCTGCACGACTAGGCTCTCACTGAATTGAAGTAGCCTCAGTCCCAGGCCTACACCCCAGCTTTTAATTTGTCACAGTTTGCAGTACAAAAAACATGTGATTTATTTTCCACGGTGTGAAAAAAGCTGTGGAGTGGAGCTTGGGAACAAGGCTAGAATTGAAGTTTCATTGTGCTATCCTGTAGCTATCTCTGATATCGATGTTGGTGTGTATTTCATTTTCTACTTGCTGTTTATCATAACAAACTCTATATTAATTTGCAGCCTTATCAGGTTCACTGTTTGTGTACACATTTCTGTTGCCTGCAGTGAGGAACTATTATGAATGTAGATCTCTGTGATCTGTAGTCTGTATTTGGATTTGGCCCCACAATGTCGTGTAAAGAAGGTTCCACGGATCCGGAGCTCCCTGGCGTTACAAGGCACTGCCTCTTACACGCTGTGCATGTGCTAAACCCCAGTGACACTCAACGAGTTCTACCAAAGTCAGGCTTGCATAAGATCGAGAGATTCTGCAAGGAGCTATCCCAATTGACGCAGCTGAGGAGGAAAGCCATTAGTCTTCCGGACCCCCTCTTGCTGCAAACCATTGACATTCACAAATTCGAAGAGGGCGCAATCACTGCCGGCAACTTTACTCAGCTGGTCGAGCAGCAGCTGCTGAAAGTGACAAATGGAGATATTGACTTGGACGCTCTGCACAGGCTCTGCTGGAGGTACTATGAGGCTGATAAGAGGAGCACCATCTCCTTCCCCAAGTGGTTGTCACTGGAATGCACCTACCGATTGTGGCTGATCTTCAATACGGTACACGATTATGACCTGGTTACATCAATCTCACAAAGCACTGTCAACGAAGTTGTAAAGAGACTGATTGAGGTCTGTGGGTACACGTGGAACAAGGCCTACCAATACACCAAACAAAAGGAGGTAGAGTTTCCGGAGTACATAGAAGCGATCACTGATTATTTTGATCAGCTGCACCTGGAAACTTCACTCACCTGCGAAGTGATTGCTAGCCTCGAGGATGAAGTGGTGAACGGAGTCATCAAGAAGGGCCACCTCAAAAAGAAGGGCCACAAGAGAAGGAACTGGCTGAAGCGGTGGTTTGTCCTCCAAAGAACAACTCTTCTCTACTATGAGACCAGAGATGCAGTCAAACTTAAGGTATTTCTTATATAGCTCCTTTATCACTGTAATGTAAGTGGTTTGCTACTCTTGTATCCTAAATAATTCAATCATGCAGGTAGCTAGCAGCTACAGGTAATTGCCAACTTGAGTCACCAAGTACTGATCGCAGACTGTAAATATTTAGTTTTGACGAATATTATACAATAGCTGTGCTTGTAACACAAATGGTATCATGGTAACTTTTGAAGAAGGCTTACAAATGCAATAATCCACCCGACATTCAGCTGGTCATCTCATCTGCTGCAGTAGTATCTCTCGAGGTGGTAGAAAGCATAACCCTCTTCTAGTAGTCCCTAACCGTGAATTGACGATAGAAGAGAATAAGTATTAGTCCTTCCCCCAGCTATTATGCACATGCACAAACACGCATGCACACAATCACACGCATGTATTTATACACACAGGGTCAGCTGGTACTAAATGGCAGAACCGAAGTGCAAAGTATCCCTGACACTGGTAACCGGAAGTACCAGTTCCTCGTAATCTGCGGCCACACAGGAAAACCCTTCCAGATGAGTGCAGATGACCAGCAGGCTAAACAGGAGTGGATCCTGGCCATCAGAAAGGTACAGGTACCAATTGGAGTGGATTGCAATATTCTATAAGGGGGGTTGTTTAAGACTATGGCTAGCTGTGTCAACTCCAGCACTAGCTTATAAGGTGCATAGTTACCAGAACCAAGCCTCAAATTCATGTGGGCCTCCTCAGTATTCTCACCTAGATTTCATCTTAGATCCATATGCATCCTCTCCACTGCTCCCAATTAATGGTACAAGCGGGAGATAAAATCTGAGTGGGGGTACGAGATTGGCTAACAATAGTGCATTCAGTGCTACAAGGTCACTTTGGTTCTAGCAGACAACTTAATAAGGTACCTTATGCGAAGTAAGTGTAAGGCTTCTAAGGAGATCCGGTTTAAACCCATATTCATGGCCAGAGAAGAGACATAGCTATGGAAGGTGATGTCATTGCAATGCCTACTGCACCAACAGCCCTCGTCTGACAACTCTCGTCTGACTTAGAGACAGCCCTTGTCTGGTGACTCTAGCCTGACTCCAAGCGTACTATAGATCACGGCAGACAGACTGGCATCTAGGGGTGCCTGTCTTCCTAGGGTACGGTGATTTCACCAGAAGTGCGGCTGGTTAGGAAAAAATCTACCCCAAAGGGTCAACATATTCATGGCCTCAACAGGAAACAAAATTGGTCATGCACCATGTATGCATTTTATCATTAGATCATAAGTCATAGCTGTCCCCCACCCATTATGTTGTGTGGAATAACTTTCTCAGCTGTGAGGTATATCAGTTTCCAAAGGTACTCACTTCCATAATACTTAGCATACATGCACACACACACATACACACACATATGTACACATGCACCATGCACACATACGTATGTACACATGCACCACCCACACGTAACACACATGCACACATGCACACATACACACATGCACACACTACATGCATACACACACATACACACACACATAGGCTATTGCTCTAGCTAGAATCATTGAGGAAGGCAGTTTCGCAAAACAAGACAGCTTCACAGAGTCCGTCACTGGCTTTTACCTCCTCAAATATGGAACGAAAATGCCCACCCTCTCACGCCAAGACTCAGAGCTACAGAAGATGAAATATCACATGACCATCGGACAGTTCCAGAGGCTGTCTGATACTGGAAGGGAAGATTCAACCAGACAAACAGGTTAGACAGGCACCATGACAGGAAATGAGGGAAGTAAATACTCTAACCACTATATACATGTGCAACATAGCAAGGTACATAATTATAGATTTGTGTCAACATAATTTTGAGTATAATAGGTACAAAATGACATAAGAAATTATGCTAGATTAGGTTGAGTCAACTTCTTGTAATTAATCATATTTTACTGCTACATATTTTCACTGCTGGCCTTGGCTAATATTAGAGCAATGACAGTACTGGTTAGAGATGACTAGCGTCAGTAATGTTACAATACAGTCATAAAACCTAGTTATTGTGTTTTACCACTATACTCTACTGAATGAATCTTTGACCACCAGAATTGGGTGAGCAGAATAGATACAGGTCAAGAGTAAAATAGGGCCATAGCTGGGGATTAAGGAATGGGCTGCATAATTGGATGATGCCTACTTAGAGTGAGCACCATTCATCATTACATAATTTCTCCCATAGGCGTTGTGTGTGTACCAACCATTACATAATTATACCTCACGTACCATATATGTGCACACCAATCAGTGTCATTTAATACCTAGGCCTCCCATAGACTTCATGTGTGTACCAATCATCGTTACATAATCTCTCCCATACACTGAGTGTGTGTACCAACTACCATTACTTGATAGACTCCATAGACTTAGTGTGTGCACCAATCATCATTGTGTACTCTCCCATAGACTGAGTGTGTTTACCAATTATCATTACATAATCTCTCCCATAGACTCAGTGTTCCAATTACCATTACATAATGTCTCCCATAGACTCAGCATGTACCATTACATTATCTCCCTCCATGGCCAGTTACCAACACCGACAGTGAGGATGAGCCACTGGAGGAGTACTGTGAGATGCAGCCGGGAGTTCTGAGAGCTGAAAGTGACTCGTCAGAACCTGAGGAATATCTGCAGCAGGATTTCAGGTGATGTCATTATGATGTAATGGGTTTGGTAAACTGATGAGGTCATACAATATACTATTCTATTGGTGAATCCACAGCTTGGATACTGCAGACAAATATGATGGGCTTCCTTATGAAATCCCCGTACCCCTAAGAATCCCCTTGAGGGGTGAATCTTCCCTCAAGGGGGGCACCCCCACCAGCCCAACAGAGAAGCCCCTCATAGTCATCGAGCCCAGATTGGAGGACACGCCTCCCCCCGTGGAGGAACGACCCAAAAGCCCACTGCTCTACGGGGGCACATCGGGAAATAAGTTTCAGCAGAATTCTGACATCAATGGAAGCCACATCCAAGACACCAAGGAATCCATGGATAGTGGGCGGGGCTCTGTAGGTGAGTGTGCACTGCAAAGTGTGCCTCAATTGGCACTAGTTGAATATTGATTGAAAACTGCTGGTTCAACTGAACCCACTGGTTATCATCCAAATGGAGTTCAATTAGCATGCTGTACTGCAGTGTCAATACCAATCGGCAGGTGTACAAAACAGAATAGAAAGGTTCCATTGACACATTCCTTGTAAGCTTTTATCTTGTTCCCTCTCCTTATGCAATTTCTCAAACACACATGCACACACATGTAGATCTAGCATCACCTCCTGCAGTATTTGAAGATGAAAACTCACCACCTTCTCTAGATACCAAGAGAGAACTGCGCCTGCGCCAAATCTCCCTCCCCAATACCAGCTCTCTCTCTGACAAGGAGGAAGACAAGCCACCCATACCACCGAGGAGGCCTCGGACCAGGTCTAAATCTTCCAGGTTAGTCACATGACTGTCATGTGATAGTCAAGTAGCTAATGATCACCTGCATGATTTGATCATTTGAACATACATGTTAAACCCAGTTGTTATTAATTGGCAATTCATAATTCTCTTTCCAGCCCACAACCTGTCTGGAGTCCAGGCCAAGAGAACTCTCCTACTCTCATTATCCCCCCGGGATCCCAGGTGATTAGCAGGGATACCCCACTTGACACACCTCCAATTCCACCTCCACGGTTCAGTCTGAGACACCAGAAAAATTTCACTGGAAATGGTAAGGTGGTAGCTAGTTAGTACCCTCTCCTGTAGCTGAATTTGTAGTAGTCTCCATTGACTGCTCTGCAGTAGTTTTCACCGGTCTCATGTGCTCCTTACTGCTCTACAGTAGCTAGTCTCAGCTGATCCTCAGGCAGGCGAAAATAAATGGAGGGGATGCATTATTAATAGTCTTATCCCTAGCCCCATATCCATTCGCAAAAAAAAAAACTTGGCAAGGAGTGGCTGCCAGTAGAGACAGCTGCAGTACAAGTGGAGGGTAGTTGACACCAGTGGAGACCACTGTACTGCAGTGGACACCAGTGGATATATGGGGACTACTGCAGAGCGCTGGAGGGTAGTTGACACCAGTGGAGACCACTGTACTGCAGTGGACACCAGTGCATGGGAACTATTGCAAGAATACTGCAGAGCAATGGGCACTACTACAGAGCATTGGAGAGCAGTTGAGACCGGCCACTAGTAGAGGCTGTTGTAAAGCACTGTGGAGCGGTTGAGACTACTGCAGAGCAGTGGAGACCAGCAGGAGTGTGTATAATGATGTCATTATGCACTCCTGCTATAAGTGGACCATACTGCAGAACATTGGAAAATAGTTGAGACCAATTAATGGACATTCATGACTACAGAACATTGGAAAGCAGTTGAGAACAGTGGAGAAATGGCGGTCATCAATCATCTCTTCTACTGTCCCATCACACACACACACACACACACACACACACACACAGTACCCCCATCACTAGTACTAGCGGTCCCAGACGAGAATCCTCCTCCTATCCCCAGACACCGGAGAAACCGATCGCCCCCACCTGAGTCAGCCCCACCTGGCTCACTTACCAAGACCCACCCTGCTAGCACAACTGGCATCCCTTTGGAAGACGGTAATGAAAACACCACCCACTACAAGAACGCTCCAACACCTAAACCTCGGATTCCACGTCGCAGCAAATCATTAAACCCTATAAAATAACAACTGAGCACTTGATGTTAATGTTGTGCTTTATTTCTAGTCCTGGTTTCATTGTCTTTTGTGCTACTCTGTGACACATGGTAACATGTTGTGAACCTAAATTTATCTCCATATGTTATTTATGGCCGTGACATAAAATTGTACCATTACTGGTCTCCAGCCTGGCATTAGGTATAAGATGTTATTCCAGGAATAATTTATGACTAATAGCTAGGTACTTAGAATAGTCTAGAAATAATAGAGAAGAACTACGAGAATTTGATATTGTGCCTCAGAAATTTGGTGTCAGTAATGAGCATTTGGTGCTTAGAACATACTCCCACATGCATCTTTTCAAAAACAACCCTCATGTTTTGTCTATGCACTCTACAATAATATAAGGGTTGATTTTGAAACTTAAATTATGCGCATGCACACTGCAAAAACATGAGGGTTGTTTTTCACCCTTAAAATTGCAACTGTGGTAACCAAGCTGGTTTAAACATGTTTTTGCAGTGCATCTTTTAAGCCAGAATGATGTAATAATAATAGGTACCACATCTTCAATAGCAACGACCTCATTTTGAGGTTACTAAGAAAGTTACAAAAAATGAAAGGACATATAGCTAGCTAGGGATGCAATCACCAAAAAGCAACCAAAGAAGGTAGGAACGAACTACACCACAGTACATTTACGGACTCCCATCCCTATATATATCTTTTGACATTTTAGTTTCCAGGTCTTGTGCTTGTTGACAGGATGTTAGATCGCTCCACACAGGGAATGATAGCCTTTGCAATGTTCACTGGAATTGTCATCTCTACCATGCATGTTGTTCAACAACTCAAAGGTACTTGGCTGTGGAGGAGAGTGTGCCTAAGGCATGATTAGGTACATGAGAACATCCTGACTGATGTGGACTCAGGGCCTGAGGATCCACCAGACTCTGTTATCATATCATGTAGGGTCTGCCCCCACCCGGCCAGACAGTGCATGGTTGATATTCGTGATATGAGCTGCGAAAACTATTATCAGAAACAAATTGATTAAATTATCAATTGTCATGACAAGAGAACGTTTCAACAATACATAAATTGAAGAGAACAGAACTAGCTAGGGTGTGAAAGCTGTGTTTTGGATGATACTGTTGTGATAGCAACTCTTTGCACCCTCTTTAATTTCACTATAATAGCCTCTCTGATAATGAATAATGAACTGCCCACCGGTGACAGTTCAACTTGGCAGGGGCCTTACAAATTACTCATAATTATGCTACTCCTATCACCATGCAGACTGGGAGTCAGGGAGAGAATCTTCATGTCTTCATAGATGTGCATGCCAGCAGTTATATAATTTGTAACTTGCAAATTATAGTACAATGTCATGTAAAAAAATAACACTTGTAGTCATTATATAGTTTAAAGTACAGACGAAGAAATGATCACGAGACTGACTACAAATTATTTGGGGGTCACTCGTATAATATGCATGGACAATGTTGTGTTGTTTTACTGCATTTATATAAGTTCCTTGGAAGCTTCAATTTCCTTGGCAATAACAGACATACGAATATCATGTAGGACTTCTGTGAGCGTATTCCAGGTAATTGGTTGTTTTCCTTCACCACTAAGCCAGCGTCTCAGTATTTCTTGGTTAATTTCTTCAGGGTTGTCCCTCATTCTTGACACAATACTAGCGATTTTACTCCCTGTTTCATCAGCAAGTAAAAGCACACCAAACTTGTTATGCCTAGGACCAACCATCTCGATAATATCAATATGACTCTTTCCCTTAAATTTGTCTGGCTGTATAGGTGGATTCTTTAGGGGGAACTTGAAAAGTTCTACCAGTGTTGGTCGTTCATTCATCGCCGATATTAAGTGCCTGCCACCGGAAGGATCCGGGTCGACACACACATCAAACAAGCACAGAGGAGACGCCAAAGACTTTGAGCCAAGGCTAATCTTATGAATAACTCGCCGTGGTCTCATATCAGTACGTACCCAAACTAGATCTAACTGACAGGAAGCTGGTTTGTGTTTGCGAGGATCACTCATGACATTCTCCTTCGTAATCGTAAGTGAACTTTCATTGGTAATCTTCCAGCATTTATCTCGGGTCATGCCATTACCACAATTAAAAGTGACTTCCCCTTCTGTAAATTTAAAGCGAAACGTGGTGAGCCTAGGATACTCTTGGTAGAGTATCTCAGCAGGCTGCAAGTACGTAGTCAAGTTTGGAACGATCACTAGAATGAGTTTCCACGTCACTTCATTCACCTTTTTGCAGAATACGTACCCTTTGTAGTCGACAGCATCTGGAAGCATAGTTAGAATCGATTGGATTGCCGAGATTTGATAATCTAAGAAGGTGACATATCCGTATCCTTCATTGTCCTTCTCTGTACACTCCTTGGAGACTTTCACATAAGTGGCACGGTCATTGAGATACTGCTCCCAGATAGGATAATTCAAAATTGCTGCATCATCGGCATCTCCTGGCTCGGCTAGCATAAACTGAATGCTAACTAAAATGGTTTCTAGTTTAGTTCTAGGTTTCCATTCCGTTTTGTGTCCTAAAGAAATCCCACCGACCTCAGTAACTTTGGGATTCCACACTTTGTTCTTAAAAGTAAACTTTGGCCGACTGAAAGGGTAACCGCGAGGAAGAGACACATCCACGAACAGTATATAGCCTTCCATTGGTGATCCTGGAGGCGCCAAAATGATTCCTCTTAGTTTCGACAAATTATGTGGGTCAAGAGGCATCAGGGCCACTAACTTTTTGCCTGGTCTTCCATCAGCTACTTCACAAAGTCCCCCCCCCTATGCGCCGGAGTGTGAGCTTGTCTACGCCCTGGGATTCAGCCATCCTAATTTCCGAGATGAGACAGGGTACTGTCACGAAAAATTTGGACCCCCAAAAAATGGTCCCCCCGGTCCTTATATTTCAAAATATTTGGACCCCCCGGAACTTATATTTCAGCGGAAGTGTTGAAATATATGGACCCCCTCTGAAATTTTTGTTCCCCCAGGACCTTACGTTTCGCGGCACTTTTTCTTGTCCTTTGATAAAGCCGGTGGGTAGACAGATGTTTTAGCAGAGAGCTAGCTCTTTGTTTAACGTTATTATTCGATTTTAAATCTTGCAATATGCTTTCACATAGTGGCAGCACTATTAAAGCTCCTCGTCCTTGGAGATAGGAGTAGTCAGATAGGAGTTACAAGCTCCACCCACTTATGCCACTCGACTGTAAATCTTGCATTCTACTGATACATAGCTAGCTATGTATGTCTACAGTGACTATGTGCAAGCACACTATAAATATAAAGAGCTAGAAGCTTGTAACTAGCAGCTCCGCCCACTCGAGCGTAATCACAGCAATCTACCGACAATCATTCGCCGGTTGGTAGTACAGAGCTATATAGGAGCTATGAAGGGTTAGCAAGGAGCTATATAGAAGCTACAAGATAGGATAAGCTGAGAACTAGGAGATAGAGCTTCTCAGCTTCCACGATGCGTGCATATAGGAAGGGGGAACAAATATTTCAGGGGGGGATCATTTATTTCACGCGAAAGTCGAAATATTCGTTCTGGGGGGAACTAATATTTCGGGGGTCCAAATATTACGTGACAGTACCAAAAAAAGGGCGAGCCTCGAGCTGGCCCGGAAGTGTACCCAGGCCAGGCCTCCCTAGTCTCTCCCCGGCCGAATAGAATGACAGACGCTGTCCTTTATATTAAATAGTACGCAGTTGCATGAGCACATGAACTGGCAAGTGGTTGCAACCCAGCTCTCACAGCGTGGAACCAGGCAGACATGAGGGAGCACTTGACAGCTTGTTTTGAAGTAGCCCACGCAAGAGCCTGGCCCGGGAACGAGGCTAGTTTTGAAGATGATGAAATATTAAACACCATTTCCATTGGCAGCGAGACCCGAAGACTGACTTCCAAGAAGTTCAAATCATGCCAAAAGATTAGAATCTTCCTATTATTATGGAACCACTGATATACATTAAAGTATGCACTATGAATAATGGATGCATACACGACCCTAAATCTGTTTGTAATCCATCTTGCTCTCCAGTTTCTTATTATCGGAGACTTTCCTGACGGCCTTCATAAAGTCCTCACTGAGCACCCATTCTCGCTCGTTTCGGATCGCAAACATGCCTGGTGGGGAACAATGGGAGGAATGCATTACTGGGAGGGGGTAATTTTATAAACAACCAAATCAGTGGCATTAGGTTGAATGTAGGTCCCCCACACGGCTGGCTATTGCAGCTACTATTAAAATTCTGGGAGGGGGAGGGATCCCTTCACTCCCCTCCATAAAGAAAGTACGTGTACTACTAAGTTCATGCCAAGGTCATGCATGATGTGGCCTAGCAATAAGACACACATTAGAAGTAATCATTTGTGTCTTCTCACCTGCTTCTGTGCACACATTTCTAAGATCTGCTCCATTGAAGTCCTCAGAGAGCTTCACTACCGCTTCATAGTCTGAAGGGAAAATACATCACTGTGACATCACTATACACTACTTATATCACTAGCACTATGATGTCACCTATCCAATGACATCACTATATCGCTATACATTACATCACTATGATGTCACCTACCCAATGACATTGCTATGACAACCCTATAATATGACTAACCAATTTCGCCATGCTTGGTGATGGGTGCTGCATGTATCTTGAGAATATCCAGCCTCCCCTGTTCGTTGGGTAAGGGGATCTCTACAGGATCAGAGAACACAGAAGTTAGAACTCATTATAATCCACCCTAAGGGCCTTTTAAAATGCTCAAATACATGTATTGGTAATCTCTTGGTAACACGGCATAGGTGTGTTCTTGAAAGGGAGTTTACCAAGCACTGTGGTCATGGGTCTCGAGTTCCACAGCCCGGCAGCGATGAATGTCCGAACGTGTGAACGGATCGCAAGGAAACCCCCACAACTGCAGCAAAACAAGTCGCCCTATCCCTCCCAAACAGACCTCCCTCTATTTAACAGCTGCAAGAGGCTTTTGTGTAGATGTACAGCTGGGTTAGTCCACCTATTCCAGCTGTTTACAGACGAATTACCATCGCTAAACCCTGCCCTCACCAATCTTCCTATCCAGTCTTCCAGGCCTGAGAAGAGCTGGGTCCAATATGTCCGGCCGGTTGGTGGCCATGATCATCTTGACCTGACCAAGCCGGTCAAACCCATCCATCTGGTTGAGCAGCTCCATTAGTGTACGTTGAATCTCTCTATCGGCTGAGGTTCCCTCTGAGAACCGTTTGCCGCCAATGGCGTCAATCTCGTCCATGAAGATTATGCAGGGCTGGTGGTCCCGAGCATAAGCTGGTGGGGTTGGGGGGGGGGGGGGGGGTTCAGCATGGTTCAATATTACATCACTATGACATCACTGCAAATTACGCAATTACATGTACACATGTACTAGAATTCACGCTAATTTCAGTTTCACCAAAATATCCAAACGCATAGCAACGAGAAATTTAGTTACTTAACTTCATCAGTATCGCTGCACGTAGCCTGCCGTCGAATTTTGATACACAAAAGCGATGACATTCAATGCCTAGGTTGACAAGAGGATGCCTAAGGATACTACTACAGTAGCTACACGGATAAGCGTCGTTTGACCAGCTAGGGGCGGGGTCGGAATGTAATTATTGTTGCTAACATAGTCATGTGAGGATCACGTTTCGACCCGAGTCTCTCGTGTCACGTGCGGACATTTTGGTGAAACTGATCTAGCACTCCTCCCAGTCTGGCTGGAGTCCTCACCAAACATCTCACGGATAAGCCTGGCACTCTCCCCGATGTACTTGTCAACGATGGCACTGGAAACCACCTTGAGGAAGTTGGCATCAAGCTGCTTGGATACTGCACGAGCCAGCAGCGTCTTGCCAGTGCCTATAGGGAGGGGGAAGAGAGAAGTTGCTAAAATTAAAAAAAATTACGTACATTGTAATATAGTATATTGTACCTATACAGCTGGTTATTTATTTATGGACTAGTTGTATTGCAGGCCTCCTCCCCTACCTGGGGGCCCATAGAGTAGGCAACCTTTGGGAGGAGTGATTCCCACCCTCTGGAAGAGCTCGGGGTTCAGCAGGGGCAGCTCGATCACCTGTGCGGAGGTGTGGAGGTAAATGTATACGCATGTGAGTGGTGTGTGTGTGTGTGTGTGTGATTTCATAAATACTGCTGAAACATTGGATAGGGTATGCATTCATTTAAACGCTAACTCTGGTTAAGTACATGTAAATCCTCAGCATGTACATGTAGATTTATATGTATTTATATGTAGCTGTAAACACACACACACACACACACACACACACACACACACACACACACACCTCTCGTAGCTCCCTAATCTGCTCGCTGAGTCCCCCAACTGAAGAATAGCTGACGTCCCCGGGATCCTCAGAAGACATGTTGTAAACAAGAGGGTCCACCTCACGAGGTAGCTGCCGCATGATGGTGAGTGTCGTCATATCCAGCGCCACTCGAGAGCCTTGCTTTAGCCTGCTCTTGTCAATCTGCAGGAGACAGACATTCCTTATACAGAGTTTTGCTGTCACAAAGTTTCTACGATCTAGACATGCCCAAAGCTACCTATACTTCAAGGGACATTATTACACTCCTAGTCTCATGCCCCTACTTGGGGGGGGGGGGGGGGGGCAGTAGAGTATCTAGGCACTAGATTCTACACTGTTTGCCTAGCCTCGTTCCCAGGCCTGTACGCCAGCTTTTGCTGCTTCGCCACTTTTCGTACTGCAGGCGACAAAAGCTGGGGTACAGACCTGGGAGCTCCTTGACCACAAATAGGGTGATACACATTTATTGCTGCAAGCATTCCGCATACCCCTCATACATGTACATGTATAACTACATTGTACATGTATACACATGTACACGTACATGTATGTGTATAGTCTATGCATGATCAGGGGGTATGTACTTGTATGTGTACATGTATGTATGCATTCGTGTGCAAGTAATAAGAGACAGATGTCTGCACATACCATTCGCCTACAGCCAACTACATATCGCGGTCCATTGGACGCCTTCACAATAACTGGAGGATGAAAAGATCAGAGAACTGTCATCAACCTCAGCTACATGTATACATGAACACACACATGTATGCTCAACGGGACATGATAATTGATATTGACATACACTTGTCCTCCGTGAGTTGTCGCAGCACCTCTCCCACGATCTGTCCCACCCCGCTCTGCAGGGACTTGAGGTCGTCCTCTGACTTGTCAAACTCCTTTGTCATCTCCTTTAGCTCCTCACGCACTGTTAAGGAGTGTGTGGTGTACATGAATATATTAGCATACATGTATGTATGAATGGTATACATGTATGTGATGTGCACAAATGTATGCAATAGCCTTGCGTAGCCCAGACCCTTCCCGCAGCAAAAAATGGGGAAAAGTAGGTGAAATTGGAGAAGAGGAAAGGAAGAACTAAAGAGTCTGGTGATACTAAACAGGATGTTGTAACCCCGCCCAACATGTCAGCAGAGCCAATCAGATTACAGCAGTCATACAGGTATGACTACATGTATATGTAATATGTCACATGATATTCAGCAGAAAACGCCAGCTCCCTGGTTCACGCAGGACTGGGATGTGTTCTAATGTTTGTGTAATACACTTCGCAGTTCTCCGAGGCAGTTGATGCAGTGATCTTCCTTGCACAGGTCACATGCATCATTACGTAATGCATAAAGTACTCTATTCCTTTGCAAAACAGCATCCTGTTCAGAGTCACCAGACCCTTCTTCCTTTCCCCTCCCCTTTTGCTTTTTCCCGTCTTTCGCGAACGAGAAGGGTCTGGCCACGCGAGACTATGCACGCAAACATTCAGTAATGTGAATGCGAATGACACACAATTCCTCCATACACTGGCTATCTAATATCTACAATGTAGTAGTTGTAGTGTACGGCAAATATGGCGCAGCGTGGTCTAGTGAGAGATGTGCTTCAATTAGAAATACAGGTTGATTCTGTGATGATATAGTACGGCTCACTTTTCTTGAGTTTGGCATCGAGTTCCCTGTGCTCTGTGAGCTTTCTTCGGTATTCCTCCAGGGATTTCTGTCTTCTCTCGTCCTCAGGCTCCGCCACTTCTGTAGCCATTTTTCCACGCTGGGCAAGACGGAATGGAATGGAATCACATTACGATTCCATACAGAACCGCATTCTGACTACAACCGCAGTAAAACGGTCGTCGTCAAGCATCTGCGACTGCGTCAAGAAATTGCGAAAGGGCAATCCTGTAAACTCAGCAGATAGCCGGGTACTGTCAGGATTTATCGAGTAAGGAAGAAAGAAGGCTGCACATGAAGCCAAGATAAGAGGATCGTTCTGAACCTTGGTAGCTTTGTCAGAAATTAAAGCACTCTTGTGATCTGAAAAGCTACAACGAATCAGTCCTGTGCCGCCTGTAACTGATCTTGTAAGCAATTGGATATAGGTAAGTGACATGCTTTTCACCATACAAACTTACAGTAGAAAAAAGGATATGTGAACTTTGTTCTCTAATTAAAGCATGTTTTTAGAATAGCCCTCTCTGTAATGTCTGCTGTCTCTCTCTCCCTCTCCATGGATGTACGCTATGGCTCCCTGTATGCCATCATCACCTCAATTTAAAAAAAAAACGGGGGAAATGAACACCCAAATTCTGAACTTCATTCCCATACCATTCACCGGAGGGAGGATTCAATATTTCATACCAGCATCACGAAACCTTGATTCATATCCGTACACAATTACAGTAACAACCATTGCACTTGCGTTACCTGTACTCAAAGAAAAGCTAAAACCTAAAAAAAAAGAAAAGTAATTAAGGCAACTCATTTTGTGTTACGTACTTGCACCTGAAGTAGCAACAGCCATGGATCCCTCGAAACAGCCACCAGGACCAGAAGCCACTGCTACTACTTCAGCAGCTGTCAACCTCAACCCCCGGGCAGACGACTGCTACTTCTTTTTCTACTCCACCTGCACCAAGGTGAGCTGGTTCAAGGTACAGATACAGAGGTCAAAGTTCAAAGGTCTACTGGGTCCAGGATTCTGGATACATGTACAAATTAGGTAACAACATACATGTACAGGGTTTCATTTGGGGGGGGGGGGGAGGGAGGGTATTCACCTCCCCTTGGGGTTTTCAGCCCATCAAAATTGAATGCTGCTCACTATACGCGTGCCCACCCTTGGTAACTTTCCTAAATGAAACACTGATGTACATGTGTACACACTCATGCTCACAGGGAGACAAGTGCAAGTTCCGCCACTGCTCGGCAGCCATGGGTACGGACGTCATCTGCGACCTCTGGTATGCAGGAAGTTGCACCAGAGAGGTCTGCGTCTTCAAGCACAGCAATCCTCAGGTACCTAAATGAACCCCTGTAATAATAGACCCTTTACCATTATGATGTAATGGGGGGGTAAAAGTGAGCACTAAATGGAGAAAATACAGTATAAACAAGCATGTTCCTATATTTTCGTACATGAAAAATACATCTAAGCACATGTTTGCTTGTATTTTCTCCATTTAATGCTCACTTTTACCCCCCATTACATCATAATGGTAAAGAGTCTATTGGTGCTGAGTTTGATCCCTAGCTTAGCCCTCCTGGTTCAGCAACCATCCTTCACAGTCATTTCCGCGTCTTCCTCTAGCGACAGCGCTCAGCCATTCCCTGCTACTGGGAGAACCAGCCGTCTGGTTGCCTCAAACTGCACTGCCCCTTCAAGCACAGCAAACCAAGACCGCAACCTTCTGGGCCGATGGACAGGCTCAACCAGTTCAGGGATTCCGGTAAGGCGAAAGCACTGTACATGTATACGGAACGTTTTGGTGTCCAACACCATACATGCACATGTACATGCACATGTACATGTACATGTACGTGTGTGTAGTAAAATTGTTTTGAGAACCAGTGAAGAATTAAAAAAACTGTGTGTGTTGTGTTTTGGATCTAAAGTGATCATGTTGTCACTATCGCTACTCAATAAGGTGATAAAAAAATGTATTTCTCATACACACACCTTCCATGCACGCTATGTGGTGATGTGCTACACTGCAG
Source organism: Phakellia ventilabrum (assembly GCA_963921505.1). Taxonomy (NCBI): domain Eukaryota; kingdom Metazoa; phylum Porifera; class Demospongiae; order Axinellida; family Axinellidae; genus Phakellia; species Phakellia ventilabrum. Next base: position 1,098,404 of record OY997386.1, on the reverse strand, counting down.
CGGATACGATGAAGTTCACGTCCTTGAAAGTGAAAACCCTGGAGGAAATCCATCGGGAGAAGCAGTCACATCCCCAGCAGCAAACATCACAACAACAACAACAACAACAGCAGCAAACATCACAACAGCAACAACAACAACAGCAACAACAACAACAACAACAACAACAGAGACAGGAAGAGCCCAGCAGAAGCCCCGCCTCCTTCCAACTGAAAGCCGTCCTGCAAGAATCGGGTGTCAGAGTATCGTCCACCTCTACATCCAAACCTACGACCTCAGTCCCGGGGGCACAGCAAACAGCAGCAAATTCTGGATCTAGTATTCAAATTCAGCCTGTGGCCGCTATTTCCGCGTTCCAAACGGGCATCTTTCCCGGAAACCAAGATTCTACTTCCATCTTCAGTCCCAAGTACGCGGCGGCGGCGGCGTCCACAGAGGGAGCCAAGACGACGGGAGAGGGAGTGATCTCAAACTCACAACTGCAGAGCAAGTTCTCTGGGCAGGTGGGTACGGGTAGAGGTTCTAATAAAAGCACGCCGTGTGGAAGTCCCACGAAGACCACACCAGCTGAGGATCTCCTGTCAGCCAAGGCGCCGGTGGTCAAGCCGATATCGGTGGTCCAGGTTTCAAGAAGACCTCAAGTCTCTGTAAATTCAAAGGAAGGAGAAACGAAAGTGAGGATTGCCATTATGACATATAACGTAGCAGCAACGATCAGTCACTAACATGTATGTGGTATCATTTACACTTCCTCTTGTCCTCTCCCCCTCCCCCTCCTCCCCTGCCTCCCCTGCCTCCTTAGCTCAAACTTGCCCCCCTCACTGCTCTGCAGTCCAAAGTTGCCCCCCGTCCTGCCCCCCAGGGGGCCAGTGGTAGCACTGCCAGCAAGAGCAAGAAACCGCCTGCCCAAGACTTTGTCGTAAAGACACTGGAGGAGATTCGAGCCGAAAGGAAGAGGAAAGCGGATCAAGGACAGGAACAGACAAATATGGAAGGTGATCAAGATACATGTACATGCATGTGCTATCTACATGTACATGCATGAGAGAGTGTGGATTGCATACAATGTACATGGAAATGTAGCCTTTACTGGCAACTCTTCTTCAGTGCTCAGTCTGTGGCACCAATGGGCCCTAAAGAGTAGCTACCAGAAGTACACGTACATGTACAACAACGTATAATGAAAGTGGTATTTCTTCTAACGTGAGTGACATTCTGGGTAGAAAGGACTTGATTGTGCATTGACAAGAACAGTTGTAGTTCTCAGACACCAACGAATCTATAGTATGGCTTGTTATGCATAACAACTTCAGTAGATTTATGTGCATAGAGGTCTGGGCACGGAAAAAAAAAGAAGCAATTGCCGTGACCAGGATTCGAACCTGGGTTATTGCGGCCACAACGCAATGTCCTAACCACTAGACGATCACGGCTGGACACAGAATTGGCTAGGGAGAGGTACATATGATAGCATTGTGGTATGTATACCAGTACATGTAGTCATTGTGTGAGGTACAATGTACATATGATAGCATTGATTATGTATTTTTTTTATATTGCAGATAAAAAGCGGTCTTCAGACAATAGCCTGAAGGTGTTACCACTGTGTACGGAGTCCAACAGTGGCATCCAGCCAGCATCTGTAACAGCAGACGTCAAACCAAAGAAGAAGATTATTTTGGTGCGAAAGAAATCCGTGAAAACCTCTGAGAAACCATCTATGAAGCCAACTGGTGATCAGAAGCCTCCAGGTACCGTTAGCACCGAAGAAAAAGAAATGCTTGGCATACAGAATGGAAAACTCGAACAAATTGCAGCGGAAGACAAGAGGCCTGATTTGGAAGACAGACGAGAAGTGAAGAGAAGAAAGCTACTCCAGACTTCGAACGACGGGGCAGTTGCTTCGAGAAGCGTCGCAGCATTGCCAGCTTCCACCCAGAAGAAAGAACGGCCTCCAGTTGTAGACATGGTATGCATCGAGAGATCTGTACCTCTCGAGGATGAAAGGATGGCAGCAGCGACGGAGCAGGCAGACGAACCCGGAACGAATGAAGATAGTCAAGACACCACCGATAAAGACAGTGGAAAGATCCTACAAAGACTGTCGAGTGGTAAGAAGATCACGCACACACCTGCAAACCTCCGCAGACCCTGCACAGTCTCATTCCCTGACGCGTGGCCTGGGAATGAGGCTAGGTACATGTTAGGCTTGTGCCTAGACCCTCTGCGGGGCCAGGTGGAGGGTCGGGGCACGAGACTAGGTTCATGTACACGTAGCTAGCTCATTGTGAGGTAGCAGCAGCCATAACCCACTCACATTTCCCTTGCTTGGTTACAAACTCAAAGTCTGTAGCTACACGAGTAGTGCATTGCCCACCCTTTCACCCGTGGCCTGGCCATTGAGGCTAAGGGGACAAGGAACTTTTCTTTCAATTTCTCTTGGAAGAGAGCACTGTCTTATAGCAGCTGTTTATTCTTGTTGGTCATGCTCCCCCCCCCCCCCCCCCAGGAGTGGAGTGGGAGGAGAGCCTGTTGTTTCCCCTGGAGGAGGAGGGTCGAGTGGTGAGTGGAGAGAAGAAACAGAGCATAGCGGAAATGAAAGCAGAAATGTGAGTACATTTTATTGTGGGTGTGGTTTCAGTACAGATTCACATACTAAAACTCTAAAATAAACACTACAACCAAACCCTTTCTCTTATCTTTGTAAGATGTGCTAGGTAGCTTACACTACAGGCCTGCTCCAGTGCATGTGTACATGTATGTACATGTAATGTGCACTTGCTTGTAGGGATACATATATAGTCAGGGATACGTATATAGTCAGGCTCCTGAGTTATGCGGCAGTGTTTCTATAGTCTCATACTCAGACCACATGCACACACACACACACACATACACACACACAGCCAATTAGAACTGCATCGGCGGAAGTCAGAACACGAGCTCCCAGAAGACGCCCTGGAGGCAGAGCTACAGAGGCTTGAGGAAGAGCTAATGGAAGGAGAGGACGACTCGGGACTCCTAGACAGCAGGACGGACGATGACCTCATGTTGGACATCGAAGAGTTCATATAGCATGCTCTGAAATTATTATTCTTAATGGTTGGCATCTAATTTTGTACCCTCTCTTTTGCACATTATTTCTGGGGAACTGTTTGTCCTCAATAAACGTTGCTGTCACCTGCTGTACCTATAGTTCTCAATGTGTGACAACTTTTGTGAATTTGTGATTGTGTATGTCGTGTCACTAGCCTCGTTCCCAGGCTCTCCCCCAGAAGTTGCATGGGTAGCAGCTAGAGAATGAGGCTATCGTGTAAGACTTCTATCAAGGGGTGGGCACTCCCATATGCACTGTAGTCACAGCTAAGACTATATAGAAATTTTGATAGTTATTTTGGCTGCTTGACCGCTTCACCTTTTGACTATATACTTCTGCGAAAAGGCTCTTGACCGTTTGATTGCAATATCAGGTTACAAAAATTGTTCTTGACCAATGGTAAAAATACCCCCTGACCTGTTGACTACTTTTTGACCCCGGTCTTACTACCTGCGACTCGACTACAGTGCTGTGCAGAGTCCGATTCTGGAACTGCAGCCTATCATCTGGAATTAAGGCGTGAACGCCAAAGATGCTGGGAAGAGCAGCAGCATCAACTTGCCGATGCAAGGCGCAGCGAACGCCCCAGTGTCGGAATGTACGGTACTGCAACAGGAGCTACTCGAGAGTACCCTGCAAACGGCCGCACAGGGTCTGCAGAGCAAGTACTGGCTGGATTTTATGGGACTTGAGCCCAGCCTGGAGTGCGGGAGGGAGCAGACGGTATTCCAACGGACAGGGAAGCATGAATATATTTGATAGGAAGGCCAAGAGGCTGCAGAAGAACAGAGCGGCCATCGCTCCCGATGCAGCCACGTACGATTATCTGAAGGACGAGGTTGCGTCTCATGTTGTTGATAGGGTCTGTGACGTATCAAGGTTCTTCTCCGTTGCCCTAGATGTGGGTTGTGGGCGGGGTCACGTTGCCAAGCACATGACCGAGGAGATGATTGGTTCACTATACCAGTGTGACATCGCTGAGAAGGCTGTGGTAAGAGGATCTTATGACCACTTAGTCTTCGTTACCCGACCATCAAGGGTCTGGGTACTCGAGGCTAGTCCCCATTTACGCCTTGGCCTAATTCCATGCCTCAAAAATCTGTCCAAATTTAGCTCACCATAATTAAGTCTTCACTTTGGTCAATCTGATGAATTGGTACCATACATATATACGCTGTGACCAATCCTATTTGAGATTTATTCTTAGTGAGCACTGAGTCGGTGTTAAGAAAATTCCTTTAGTAACAGGAGGATGTTAACGGCTGGGCATGAGACTAATTTTACAACCCCACACCTCCCCCCCCCCCCTCCCACCCACACACACGCACCACAGCTGTCCAGCTGTTCCTCTCCCAACGTGCCCACCTACAAACTGGTAGCAGATGAGGAGTTCCTCCCCTTTCCTGACAACACCTTTGACCTGGCAGTCACCAGCCTCAGGTTTGCATGTGCATGTGATAGCTTATGCAACCTCCTACCCAGGTCTCCCTCGTCTAGATTTATCTCGCAGCCATGGCGACCGCAAGATGAATCTGGCCGAGGGAGGCTTGGGTGGGCACGTTTGGACTTCTGGCTACCAATATTGAAATGGTGACTGTTCTCTTCCATAGCTTACACTGGGTCAATGACCTCCCGAGAGCCCTGCGAGAGGTTGGAAAGGCATACGTACAATACATATGTATGAAGCATAGCTGGTTCAGTTCTTTGCTTGCTGTACATCTGATAGAGAATTAAGACCCATAATAGGAAAAAGATCAACTGTAATGAGTAGGCTCATGTGTTGTATTGTACTGCAGGACTTTACTGAGCATCCAATGATGCATACTATAGACCTTACTAATTTGAGGGTGGAGGGAGAATAATTGTGTTTGTAATAATTGTGATTGTATTAACAGGACAGCCTGCAGTTACAAGATGCATGTGCACAGTAGTTTTTTTCATTGCGTTTTTAAACTTTACGAGGTGCTTTTTAAATTATTAGAGTCTTGCAATTAAAACCAGTCCCTATGGTATTAAGGCTATCGACTGTAATATTCTTTTGAATTGCTCTAGATTCAGCGTGTGCTGAAGCCCGATGGTCCACTGATTGGAGCCATGTTTGCTGGAGACACTCTCTTCGAGCTGAGGTGTGCCCTGCAACTGGCTGAGATGGAGAAAGAAGGGGTGAGTTGCAGCGTGAGCCGGACCTGTTCCAAGATGGAGAGCATGCACAAGTGGGCACCTCTGTATCTTAATTGTAAGGCTCCTGCGTCCGCATGGTTGATCCAATATGTTCACCTACATACATGCATACACACACACACACACACACAAACTGCAGGGTTTCGCAGCTCACGTGTCTCCTTTCACCGAGATGAGAGACATGGGTAACCTGCTCACCCGAGCGGGGTACTCCCTCACGACTGTGGTATGCTATGCAAGGCCAGAAAAACCCTTATAAAGCTTAGGGCTCTGTGGTTTAATTAATTAATTAACCAGGGCAGAAGAGGTGGTCTAGTCCACTCCCCTGAGTGAAATGTGAAAGACTATTAGGTGATTTTATGAGTACTGTTTGAGAAATGGACGAGTGCTGCATGAAACAAAACATGTGGGGACATGTGATAACAGCAAAGCTGCTACTCTAGCCCAGCTCCTAGGAACTTGGAACGACACTAAGCCACTGCTTCTGTTCGTAATTTGTTTATATAGGATATGGATGATATCGTGGTGAACTACCCCTCCATGTTTGAGCTGATGCAGGACCTGAAAGGTGCTTCAAGATGTTGGATTAAGACGGTGTATAACAGGGCACATAATATGTGCACGTAGCTATGTGTATTGATAGTATATAGGCTACAGGGATACCCTGAGCATGTGGGAGGAGTTATACACCCAGTATCTTCTTCTTTTTTTTCATCCATTGAGCCAAGAATGTAATTTAGGGTGAGACGACTGTTGCCTACTTGGTCTGTTAGGTTGGCCCAAGTGTGTGTGTGTGTGTATGCATGTGTGTAGGTGTAAGGGTCTGCAACTCTGTACTATCCACGCTCACGTGCCAAGGATTGTACTATTTTTTAGACCAGTACAGCAGTATGTAGCGGTACCAGCTTGACGCTTTCTTACGCTCTCCTTGTCATCGGTTTGTGTAATTGTGCGCTAGTACCGCTATAGCTGCATCGTACGCATATATAACCATTACCAATTTCAGTAAGTTCAAAGAGACCACATTCTAAATATAGCGCAATCCTTGGCACGTGAGTTCACATAGACAGTACAGAGTTGTAGCCCCTTACTCTTTTCACCTGCCCTCGAGTTGGCCCCATTATTTTTGGTAGCCTTCCTCTGTCAGATTATGAGAGCTATTCAAGCAGGGGCACTATCATTGCACAGTGGATGTGTAATTAATTACTCTTTAGCTACTTCTATCAGGCATGGGAGAAAACAACTGTGCTTGGAATCGAAGAAACTACCTGAAGAGGTCGACACAGCAGGCGGCTGCTGCCAAATATAAAGGTGCAGTACCATTGATGACGTAATTCACATCGCTAATGGGTACACTGGTGAATTGACCCAATCGTACAGCAATGGGATCATGAGTGAAGGACAATGATGTTTTTTCTCTCGTAGAAATGTATGGCCACGAAGATGGGAGTGTCCCGGCAACATTTCAGATTCTCTACTTTATTGGGTGGAAGCCTCACGAATCACAAGTAAGACGGAGTGTCTATCTGATCCATCTCGTTGCATGGATACAGTAATTCATGCTCTCCTAAAGCCGAAATTGATCGGTCCTTTAAACATTTCTCTAGCTATGAAGTACATTCATAAAATTTCCATGTATTAAACAGTTGCAGATTTATTTCTACGTGTAGCTTGTAGAAGCACAGAGATTCTTGTGTGTATGCATGGCTGCAGTGGCTGCATTTTTAGTGAAAAAATTTGCAGACAGTAGCTCTATAGACTATAGTTCACTAGTCTTGTCTAGACTAACCCTAGCTAGTTAGCCATGGACCAGCTACGATACTGAAAGATTACACATGATGGCACACTCATTGGCTAGTTGACAAACTGGAGCCTAAGGATGATCATGAAACTACCACACCCTCCCTCCTCCCTGACCCTCACAGGCTCAGCCTCAGAAGAGAGGATCAGCTACTGTGTCACTGAAGGACTTGAACGAAACCGTGGCAACCAAACTGAAGCCCCCTAGTAGTGGATCATAGCAGTGCACTTCTCCAACGATTTTTTTTACCATTCTGTCCTGCAGCTAAAAATCATTTTCAGTAACATAATATATTACACCTTGAATAAAAAGACTCGTTCGGAGTTCAAAGTTCGCACCGCCATCGTGGCGCATGCGCGCGTGCGCGGCTACGCGTGCCTGATCTACGCGTAGTTGTGGTCCCCGATCGCGACATTCAGTTATTATCAGAAAGTTTGACGAGATTGTCATGGATCTGTTCAAGAAATTCTTGAAGGCGTTTGCTTCCTGCGTTCCCATTTCAAGGCGCCGAAAGAAGAAAACGCGCTCGCAATTGGAAGCTAGCCCCTCCCCTTTCACTCGCGCGTATGCCGATATCCACCTTCCTCCAGCATATTATGGTGATGACATCAGTTTCACTTACTCTGAGAGCTCCGAGCCGGTGTTCATACATGTGCCACTCTTCTCTCCGGCCGTCTCAAGCGCTTCACTTTCCACAGAAGATGGACCATCTCCGGCTGCCGAAGAAATCGCAGCTGCCTCAAGCATAGCAGCGGTGCCTACAGACTCTCCGACTCCAATCAACGCCGAAGAAGTCAGTCTCTCTTCATCTGTCTCAGACATATCACCAGAGATAACACCTAACTCCACTGATTTCATATTCTATTCCTCTCACTCGGTCGAGTCTCTAGCGCCAGTCCCAGGCCCGAACTCTTCTCAGATCAGCCCCTCCCCCTCGGGACAGTCACTGCTGCAGCTACTACTGGCACGTCCTCCGCCATTCATCCCTGACATCAGCCCTTCTCCCTCCGTCCAGTCACTGGCGGTCCACACCTGGACTGGCATCAGCCAGGTGCGGTCACTGGAGTGCATGCGTCGCTGAGGAAAGTAGCCGTTCGGTCGACTTATCACCTCCACGCACTTTAAGAGCAGCAGCTGGCCATGGATCAACCCCAAGTCAAGATAACTCTAATAGATAGCATAATACTGCCAGATTTCATTGTTTATCCAAGTAACCAATCAATAACTAGTACTGTACATGTATACTATTGTACTGCTCTTTTATATTTGCATAACTCAAACCTGTCAACTATAAGATAACAAGATATCTCTCGCTAGCTCCCAAGTAGGTGCATGGCACTAGTCCTTTCTCCCTCCTGACGCTCTCAGCTAGCCACCAAGTGTAGTGGTTGCCGTTGTCACCCCTCTCCCAGATTTTCAGCATGTCTCCCTGCTGGAGGGAAAGCTCTTGAGGGTTGGAAGCTTCATAGCTGAAGAGGGCAAAGACTGTAGCTTCGTTTGAGACTCCAAGACTGTTTTGGGCATCTGCATGTAGATGTGTGTGTGTGCGTGTGCGTGTGTGTGTACGTGTGTGTGTGTGTGTGTGTGTGTGTGTGTGTGTGCGTGTGCGTGTGCGTGTGCGTGTGCGTGTGTGTGTGTGTGTGTATGTGTATGTGTGAGTGTGTTGGAGGGGAGGGTGTAGTCAGTGGATACCCGATGATAAATTGCATCATTAGTAGGTATGGGTGTGGGTGGTATGGGTATTGATATGGGTATGGGTATGGGTATGGATAATCACATGGAAAGGCATAAGTTATGCAAGAGCCAATTGAGAAGCCCCCCCTTCAACGTAGTGATAGTTAGTACTCTGACACAGTTCATGCAATAGCTACCAAGTGTTTCTTGTGGGTCTTGGCTACATTTTGGGGATATAATATCCAGAAATATACACGCAGCCTGATGCCACACTCACCCATGAGACATTTCAGGCATTCCTCGGTGGCTGGGTTGGTGTAGCCCTGGGCCTCCTGCTGGAGCCGATACTCTTCCATGCCGATCCGAAGGGGGGTTTCTCCCTCCCGTGCCTCCAGGAACAGGGAGGCCCCATTCTCCAGGAGGTACTGCAGCATCTCCAGGTTGCTATAGGCAATGGCACAGTGAAGGGGGGTCCTACATGGAGGGGGATTGATGTGCATAGCTAGCTATATAGGTACTGTACATGATAGAACCATTTACCCATGCATATTGCCATTTGACTAGAGAGAATGCATTCTTAGTTTAGTTTGTTACTGGTAGCTAGAGCAGATATTCATAAACCTGGATACTGACATAGCTATGATACTAAACACAAAAAGAGTCTGCATGACTCACCAGCCATCCACGTCCTGTGCATTGACGTCACAGCCCATCTCCACCAGGTACTTAACCGTGGGTAAGCTGCCCGAGCAGATGGCATTGTGCAGGCACGTAGCCCCTTTATCGCTTGTGTGGGCACAGCTGCCAAGCTGTGTGTGTGTGTGTGTGTGTGTGTGTGTGTGTGTACACACGAATGTGTGAATGTGTACATATAATGTGTGTGAGATAATTACTTAATGTGACTTCTTTGCCTCATCGCTAACATTAATAATGCTTCACACCACTCGTTCATCTACAAACCTAAACACTTCAACAGTGGCAAACCTCTCGAATGCAGTCCTTCAGCAAGTCGAGGTCTCCTTCAAGAGCAGCATTCAGAATGACAGCATCAGCTGTGAAGCGGACCCTCTTTTCTGGCCCAGGCTTGCTCTTTTTCCCTCTCGAGCTCTTTCTCCTGATCTCAAACTCAGGCTGTATGAGAGCAAGAAGCTCCATGATATTAGTACACCTAGATAGTGGCCTTCTGGTGGTTGGAGGCAGGTTTTTTGTGCCAACAAGTATGCCAGCAAAAAATAGGTTTACACCATACAACATTAATATTAGAAGTAGTCTAACCTTCTTTGTGGCATTCCCACTAGGAGATAGCTTGCCTCCACCTCCACCATTAGTGATGGACTGTTGTTGTGCATTAACTGCCAAATCTTGGCTAACGTCTTCATTGGAATGCCTTCGTTCGAATGAAGACATCACTTCATCCAGAAAACTAGGCGTCATAGTAGCATGTTGGTCTTCTCTAACGGGAGATGGTTTCTTCTGTAAGGTCTCACGTTTCCGACCTTTCGTATCTCCCAAAATCTTACGTCGATAGGAGATCTCGGTGTTGCCAGCTTCTTCCTTGTACCACTGTTCGTCGTCCTTTGGGACAGCAAACGTACCAGAAACAGAGGTTTTCGGCTTGTCAGTGAAACTGTCTCTCTCCTGAACTCTATTACCACTGACGTGAATGTCTTCAGCACTGAAATCAGGCCTCTTCATAGCGTGAGCAGAGAACCCACTGGACACTCCCTCTTTACTCTCCTCTCCTAAGAGGTTATCCTGCTGACTACGCTGCAATGCTTTGAACGTCTGCCCTTCTTCTTCCACCAGCTGCTTGGTTTTGGCCTCAAAGATGCTGAAGTGTCGCTTCTTTGAAGTGGAGGGGGTGCCGCGTTCCCTGGTCTTGTGTGGTGTGCTCTGAGGGGTGGTGACTGGTGTCCTCTCCATTTCTGTAGCTTTAGTTTTTCTGTGAGAATGAGGTGGTGTCTTTTGGAACGTTTGGACTTGTGGTACCATTTTGGATGCTGCTTCTTGGCCTTCTGTTGTGGATGGAGGGATTCCTGGTGTTTTTGTTGCAATTGGAATGAAGCTGGTCGAATTATGCGACTCTCTTGTGTCTGTCATCTGATGCTCAGGTAAACTCGTGTGACGATCGGCTGAGGTCACATGTCCGTGTGATTTCTGAGACTGCAAATGGTGTTTCCACTGCAGATGTTTCTTGAGTTGTTCAAGTTCACCCTCTTTGTCTGCCAAGCTTTTTCGTTTCTGAGCAAGTACTTCCTTCTGTGTCTGCATTTTTGTATTCTGTGAAACATTCAGCCTGTTTCTCACCTGAAATCAAGAATGAGCGTTTGTGTGTGTGTGTGTATGTGTGTGTGTGTGTGTGTTTGTGTGCATATGTGTGAATGAGGTGTGCATGAGGGTGTGTAATTTTGAGGGTAGATGAAGGAAGGGGAGAGATGTTAGGAGCCTTCCTAGCCATATACCATTATCAACTGTACTAACTACTATTATAGCTAGCTCACAGTTAGATATACAATGTCATGCATCATGCTCTAGAATGCACATGCAGAAGGAGACTTGGAAGTACAGCTCACATCCAGTTCTCTCTTGAGTTTTATAAGTTGCATCTGAGTATCGGCCTCCTCCTTGGCCTGCCTTCTCTCTCCCTCCCTCCTTCTCTCGGACACCTCTTCCTGCAGCTGAGACAGCCGTCCTGTGAGTGTTGACACTTGTTCTTGCAGTGGAGGCAGTTGGGAGTTCAGCCGTGTTGAGGTGATGTTCAGATCAGAGATTTCTGTGGCTGTGTATGTGTGATGAAGAACAGAAAGGACCATGCCAGGTAGAGATAATTCTTGCGTCATTAAGTGCTCAGGTTAGCTATACCTCCGTTACATTATCCTCTGAGCCACATAGTTTTCAGCTTGTAGGATAGAGGGTCATTACTACGTCTCATCTATACATTCATGACATCATTTCCTATCGTTCAGTGTAAGTGAAAGTATTTGTGCTATTCATTAGTTACACACTGATGAAGATTTACGGATTGAAACATTCGGATGCATGTAAAAAGTTGTTTGATACTACGTAATTGCTCACCAGTCTGGTAGTCATTGCAGTATATGTATTGATCGGGTTCTCTTTCTACTTATATCACAAATACGTCAACAAAATTGATGTACATCTACAAATTGGCTCACAAACACATCAACAAATACATTTAATGATGTGTTTAACCAACCACGATCCTCCTTGAAGTAGAGTACGTTATAGCTACACCAACCCATAAATATGCATATATACTCACACAGCTGCAAGTTTTGTTCCCTGAGGGTGCTCAGCTCATATCTCATGACATCGAGCAGACTGGGCTCCCTGGGTCCCCAGAGGGGGTCACCACACACCAGCCGCGAGAGTAGGATAGAGCTATACTCCCTCTTCTTTAGCAGCAGGGCTCGCTTCAGGCTGCTTTGAAGCCGGAGGAGCTTCTGTTGGAGGTGGAGGGAAAGGAATAGATTTGTGATTGATAGCTTATTTTCTCCATCGTTCCAAGCAATTTCTCGGTGTGAATTAAAGGCCTAGATAATTTACTTTGTATTCAATAACTGTGGGTGCTACCGATGGATGTAAACTTTGTTGTAAAAATGTTAGCATGCAGTTCAAGAGGGCATCTATATCTGTTCATGCATTCATACACTAGCCTTGTACCTAGGCCTCCCCTCACAGCTTTTTTCACAGCTGTGGAAAGAAAAAACGTTTCTTTTTCCACGGATGCGGAAAAAAAGCTATGAGGGAGGCCTGCGTATCAGGTTATTCATGCACATAGTCCATTACTTTAATATAATTGCAACCTTGTATGTCATCTTTCCCTCCAAAAAGTAGCGAGATTCAAGTCTTGTCTTCCTTGTTCTTCCTAGATGATGATCAAAGCACACACGTAAAAAAAGCCGGATAAATACTAGCCTCTGTCCCAGGCTCCATTCCTTTACTGCGAAACAAAGCTAGTTTCATCTCTAGACCCTAGCTACCATAAGTAGCTAGCCAGGGAACCATTCAAGTTCAAAACTATGCACGGACAATGACTACTGAAGATGGTCTGCTTCTGTCTGGCACCAGCAGGCCCGGAGAGTACTAGACTAATGCTGTTGCTTCATTTCATTGTCTAAGAACTGCTATCGGATCCATGATTATTTCACTCCTAAACCACCTGCACTTTCTGGGAACAAGTTAAGGGTATGTCATGCAGTGGTAATTATAAGACAATATAGCCTGGTTGACTCGAATGCTACTGTTCTTACCTGTTCTGTGAAGACGCTTCTTAAACGTCCAGCAGTCTTTCTTCTTTCTTAGCCTCAGCTTCTGCCCTCCCTCCTCCCCCCAGCCCTCACAGAGGGGTAGCAGCTGCTCACCGGGAGCTACTCTTCGCTCTTTAAAGAGAAGATAAGGAAAGTATCTGTAACGGGTGGTATTAATAGCACCGCAATTTATCTTTTTTTCTGTCCACATCATACTGCGCACTCCTGCTATTATCATATCCAGTTTTTATAATATACCTCCTCCTGCCTCTTTACTTATGGTCATGTTCCCTTGTATGATGGTCATGTTCCCTTGTATGATGGTCATGTTCCCTTGTATGATGGTCATGTTCCCTTGTATGATGTATTCTTTTGTTGTGTGTCACATGATCCTATGTTGGATGGCTGCCATTGCTTGCACGTGACATAGTAATGAAATCAGGGCTAGGCAATTATTCAATATTGGTAATATACTTACTGACTAAGAGGTACGTATGTGTATGGTATTAGAGTTGAATATTGGCTGCCATATGGTATTATTAATAGGTAGTAGCATTTAGTATCCTCACTAAAATACATACTTCAAGGCTCTACGTAGAAATGGATGCTCTTGCTCACAAGCTATGGACTTCTCCTGGGCTATGATGCATACACTTACCGCACCCATTCCAAGTTTCCATTAGCTGCCACGCCCTCCTCTCACTCGCCGGCAGCTGCAAGCACTCTAGTAAATCCTGGGTCGCCTCGGAGCATGTCAACCCCTCCCCCACTTCCAGGGTTATCTTCTTCCCTGGGTAGGTTCTGGAGTCGAGGAAGAAAGGAATCTCTTTCTCCATGGTACTATGTTTTGATGGCGCAAAGTGGAGTCTTCAGCCCCACCCACTCTTCCATCGCGGAGTGCGCATGCGTGCACGTAAAAGATGGGCGTTGCTGGAACTCCTACACATTTTGATTGAAAAAATCGCCTCCTGTATCAGAAATTCGAGATGGCACAGATCCTAGGTACGTGTGAAAAGGGAGTGGAACAGATGGAGAAGGAGATCACATGCCCAGTTTGCCAAGTGAGTTAGAGCGAATTAATGCAGGCTACTAGTATATTCAGGAAATATTCAAACTGTTAACATCGGATCACGGGGTTAAATTAGGAGTAGTCTCGTCCCCAGCCCATACCAAGGCTAAGAGTCCTTATTTGAGTTAGGGACAGCTGCATAATTGCATGCACTGTCTGCTGGCAAGTTGGAATAGGCGTAGGAACATGATTTCGATTGGGGGGGGGGGGGGGAGGGGGTGGTTTCTATGTCTATGGTTGGATGGAGCCGGGAAATGAAGCTTCTTAGTGATGGTAGCAATAAGCGATAATCTTTATAAGAAATTTTAACCTCCAATCCCAGACTCCCACCATGTAAAGGAAGATAAATGCACAGTTGTTTATACAGGGGCTTTAATAACCTGATCTGCATTGAGACATTAATCAACACTATTCATGTATGACAAACACTAATATCACTGTCATACAGGAACATTTTCGTGATCCCAAGATTCTCCCCTGTTTACATTATTATTGCAAAGTGTGTATCCAACAACTAGCCCACCAGCAGCATCCATTTCCCTGCCCTGAGTGTCGCAGCATCACCGTTCTTCCCCAGAATGGTCCTGACCAACTACCTACTGCATTTTTTGTCGATCGAATGAAAGAACTGCACGCCAAAATGGAGAAAGCCGAAAGAAAAGTCGCAGTTGACTGTGAAATGTGCTCCCGATCGAAAGCCGAGGCTTTTTGCTCCAATTGTACGGATTTCATTTGCAAGGATTGCGTAAAGTCTCATCAGATCATGAAAGTATTTGCTGGTCACCAGGTGATGACCCTGGAGGAGTTCAAGATGGGTGGAACAAAGGAAATTCCACTAAAAGAGGCTGCACCCATGCTGTGCCAAGATCACGATGAGCAGCTGAAAATTTTCTGTTTCGACTGCAATTGCCTCATCTGTCGAGATTGCGTCATCTATGAGCACTCGGATCACAACCACAAGCGCATCAAAACATCCGCTCCTCAGTGTCGCAAGATGCTCACCAAAAACCTAGCACCCCTCAAAAAGGCCCGGAGTGCTATTGGAGAAGCTACCAAAGCGATTGAAGCCACAGAATCTGAAATCTCAACCCAATGTGCCATTGCGTCAAACACTATTCAGCAGACGTTCAACCAAATCATCAAACTCCTGCAGCAGCGCATGCAGCAGCTATTAAGCGAAGTATCCCAGACGAAAGACGAAAAGTTACACGCCCTCTCGATTCAAAAGATGAACTTCCGAGCTGCCCAGGCCGAAGCCAACAGCTTGGTTGAATTTGCGGAGCACAGTCTCGAGTATTCAACCGATGAGGAGCTGATGTCAATCCACAAGCAAGTTCTAACCCGAGCGGAGGAGGCGTCCAAAAGATGTAGAGAGCTCAGTCTGGAGCCTACAGCCGGAGCTGACGTCAATGTGGCTGTGTCCTATGGTGAGAGCATTTCTCTCAATTTTGGCAGCGTATACCTTGCGACGGCACAGGGTATGGGAATCAAAACAGGTGAGGTTGGGACACCTGCTCAAGTCGTGGTCGACATCGCTACCTGCCAAAACCAACCTTGTATCAACCAGAAGGTCGAAGCTGAATTGAAGTCTCTGGTTGATGGTTCAGTTGTCAATGCAAAAGTCATCGAAAAGGATAACGGAATCTACGAAGCTGCATACACGCCAACAGTCCGAGGGAGACATATGCTGAGTATTAGAGTAAACAAGAGAGAAATTGCCGGAAGCCCCTTCCAAGTGTTTGTGAAAATACACCCAAACCGACTCGGCCAGCCAGTAAGAGTCATCTCTGGAGTCAAGGAATCGTTTGGAATAGCTTTCAATAGCAAGCGAGAGCAGTTGCTGGTTCGTAGTGTGGCAAGACCGGGTGTCCTAGTAATAGACAAAAGTGGCAACGAAGTGCAAGCGATAGTGCATCACGACCTTAAGCGCCCATGCGGAGTCGCAGTGGATAAAGATGAGAACATCTATGTGACTGATAACACCTCGGACGCATTACTAAAATTTAACAGAAATGGAGATCTCGTAAACGCCGCCACAGGGTTTAGCTCCCCCCGATACATTAAAGTCGTGGATGAAAGGGTATACATTTCTGAGTTCAAAGGCCATAGAATTCAGATTTTGGACAGAAATTTGGAGATTGTTGGAAGCTTTGGTAGTCATGGTCGTGGAAATGGTGAATTCGACTGCCCTGAGGACATAGCCCAGGCGGGGGTACATCTCTATGTGGCCGACTTTGCCAATAATCGCATTCAAGTTTTCGATCTCGAGGGGCACTTTGTGCGTACGTTTCAGAGGAAAGATACTGCCTCAGAGACGGTTGACGGACCGACTGGTCTTTGTTTTGATGCTTGCAGAGAGTTCCTGTACGTTAATGAATACAATGGCTGTGTGTCAGTGTTTAGACCAAGTGGTGAGTTTGTGACATCCTTTGGCGAAATGAACTATCCAGCTGGTATAACGATTGATGATGATGGTTTTGTGTACGCATGTGCAAGCCTTGAGGACACACTTTATGTATTTTAATCCAAAACAAGCCACAAGCTATAAATTATATTTTGTATATATCGCACAGACACAGCCAACTAGATCATTATACCATAATACACGTAGTATTATATCACTTTCTAGTAGGTATGCTATACATGTACCTGATATAAAGCATGCTCACACGTGCATGCATATATTAATTTTTTGTCTCATTAGCTTGCATAATATACATCTATAATTATGTACCTGTATGAAGAGTTCATATGATCAAAATTGTGAAAAATTCAGCAGCTCCTGAAACATAATTATTTTTACTTCTTAAGTTTGGGAGGAAGTGTGGGTTAGACCACTGCACTCTGGTTCTGAGCTCTTCATACAGTATAAGTACAGCCAATTGTAAGAGAAAATTAAAGGATCAAGTGTGTATATGCGTCAATCGTCCTAGCTGTAGTTTACAACAGTAGTAAACTGCCTGGTAAACTTTTGTAAATGAACCATTGTAGGATGATACTTGCTGTACCCTTGAAGATTGTTTCATCTGCAGTAGTTAACAAAAGTACTACTTCTGAGGCTTACACGATGCAGGAGCGATCAACCAGCCATACTGATGACATCACACTAAAAACTATATATTCAGGTGGGTTAACACAGGAGCCCTGGTTAACACAATCAAGGTAGAGGTAATTGTTACAAAAACACCGAAACATAACACAAAAAACACTGGTATAAAAGAGACACGAGCAACATAACACCAGTCAAGTCTGTTCTCCTCTTCTCAGTTTTCCAATGGCCTCAGAGAGCATCCGATTGCACAGGGCAGCATAGGGGTTCATACGCACCACCTGCGGGGGTACGGAATATCACCACTTGTCTACCGCTTCTTCGCCATCTAGGCAACACAAAACGTTAGCAAGTTTGACGCATGCGTTTTACATGTGCCTGGCTGGTATTAAGATTGCTTTATGTTTTCTGCGTTTGTCGGTTTGCTTGTTTGTTGGCACATCCACACTTTATCACATGTGCTAAGATACCGGTACGCCATTACGTTACTATGCCACTATAAGCCATGAGTACAGCAGACGCTACTGGAGTCTTACAGGCACAGTAAGCAAAGTTACTGACTGGTAAAATCAGTGAATACTGAAGATTTCTTGCCTGTTTCTGAGCAAAGTGGCTACCAAGGTTTGCAGCCTTCTTGAAGTCTTCCAGGGCCCTCTCATCCTCCCCCCTCAGTCGCCATATTAGTGCCCGCTGGGTGTAGGCCTGTTCGGCGGCCCTACCACGCCCCCCACTCAGCTGGATGGCCGTGTCCAGGTCTGAGAGGGCGTGGTCCACCTGGTTCTGCAGACGGTAGACCTGGGAAAGATGAGGGGAGGGGAGGGGACAGGAGAGGAGAGAGGGGAGGAGACATGAGGGGGAATGACAATATAATACAGGAGTTGGGTTTGATGCAAGATATTACAGTTAGTCTCGTGCCCAGACCTCTACTTGCGCCCACTGAAGAACGGTCTGGGGACATTAGAAGCTGCAGCTTGGTCCTATGACATGGGTCTGGCAGGTCTTGAGCTCTCTTACTGGGAAATAACCTCATACCCAGGCCTTCCACGCCCATATTTTATCTCGCAGCCGTGGAGAAAAATCGAGGAGTTTCCCCGATTTTTCTCCACGGCTGCGAGGTAAAATATGGGCGTGGAAGGCCTGGGTACGAGGTTACTAAAGAGGCTAGCAACTTGTTAATTACCAAGAGAAGTCAAGTGGGTGTGACCAGAAGCTAATGCAAGGGCTGCATGGCCTCATTCTCAGCGCTTCCCACCACAGTTTCTATTTCCATGGCTACGAGATAAAAGTTGGGGCAGGAAGGACTGGGCACGAGGATATGTGAGGGCCATCCCAGGCTATATGTAGGCAAAGACTAAATCAGTCATGTGGGAGTGTAGTCTTACTTGAGCTCTGTTATTGTAGGGTGAGGCATAGTCGGGTGTCTCTGTGATGGCTCGGTTCAACAGCTCGAGGGCGTCACCCAGACTCCCACCCTCGGCTGCTCGAACGGCCTGTATCTCCAGCTCCTTCGCCCGCAGTACCTCGGGGGAGTCCTCCGGTAACCCATTCTCGGTACCGTTCTCAGCCACACTCTCACTCACCTGTGTGGTTTGATGAGAGATCGGAAGAATGCAGTATGAGGTATCCATTCTTGGAAATGCGAGAATAGCTGAATTCTCGAGTATGTATACGTAAATGTATACATGTACATGTGGCGTTAGAAGATCATATTCTGAAGCCACAAGTTGTTCATTTCAGTAAACTCATACATGTACATGTAGCTGCCACCATGTATATGTAAATGTACATGTAGCCTTGTTCCCAGGCTTCCTTATAAGTTAACACAGTGATTGATACATGTACCTACTTCTACTCCTCCCATAGGGTCCTCTGGGTTGAATATGGCCTCTAAGACCTGTTCATCTGTCATCTGTGGTGTTCTACTGGAAGAGTCCATCGCCCTGTGAGAACTCTGCGATGTCAGCAGGTTTGTTGATGCGCATTAATTAGCATTTCCAATAATATCGCGATATAGTACACCGTGCGGTTCGATAAAGCTACCAATGGGATTGGCAGCAACCAGCAGTTGAAGTGGAAGTGGAGGCAGTCAAACGGGCTAGCATGTACTTCCATTTTTATGTAGGTACCTACTATGGACAGACACATTTTCTATTCATCATTTCCTTTCTTTTGGCCTATTATTTTTTCCCATTTTTCTTCTTTTGTCCCTGATCATTTAGTGTGTTTCTCTAGTTCACCACTGGGCTTTGGACCCTGCAGACATGCTTATCAGAAAATTGCCTTCTTATTGTTCCCAAAGAAATTCCCAAATAGTATCGCTAGTTACCTATTCTTGCAATAGCTACAACCAACCACTCCTATTCCATGCACTATGTGGGCATCAGAGGGTCTAGAGGAGGCAGGAAGCTAGCCACTAGCCACACCATTCAATTTCTGATTAATATTCTAGGCGAACCTCACAAGGGGAAAATTTGACCACTTTGTTATTCTTGAAACCTGCAGAATGAGGTCCCCAGTAGCTACTGCAGTAAACATTTAAACTAACAACTTCACTGTGCACAGTATTAGAGTCACAGAGCATGAGAAAGCAGCTTTAACATTGCAGTAAGAGAAAATGGCTATGTTTCGGCTGCATACTGGACAAGGGGATATTATGCTCCGCCATCTACTGGACAAAAGGTACCTGGGGCATGTGACTCTCTAGTGATTTCCTGTACCACGGAATTCAAGTACGATGCTCAAAAGCCATGGGTGATCGCAGACAATCCAATGACTCACATCTTGTATAGCTAACTATAAAAGTCTGCTCTGCATGAAAATCAGATTTGCGATTAATATGCTGAAGATTACAAAGATCCTTGCAGCCTCATTGATTGATGTGCTCCACATGTATTTAGAAAGAGCCGAACATGTATGATATTATTGTAAATACAATAATTTTAGGATGCTAATCGACAATTAATTAAGGGCAATTTTATCTAGACTGTAAGATACTATTAGCTACTATTTTGGCAACAAGGATTAATGGATATAGCTAATATCTATTTCTGCTTAAGACTGCAGATTTTATCGAAGGAAGCTAGCATCAGAGCCTTAGCTTGGTCTGAATACCGCAGAATTAAGCAAAGCTCTTTTCAACAGAGCAATTCTCAGTTTTCAGAGCCACTTCTGGATGAAATATAAAATTGGAGACAAATGTGGGAATTCACCCTGTGATTCTGCTACGTCAGTCATTGTATTAGCTACAGTGATAATATTTTGCCCAAAATATGAAAAGTAGCAAAAAATGAAGTGAACATTACTTAGAATAGGTAATTAGCTAGCTATAACCAATGATAATGAATAGCTATGATATTATGCATCTAGTGATATCACATTCAACATGAATACAGTACCAGCATATAGCTACTACAACCGCTTCCTGTCGGGCCAATGTCTAGACCCGACAGGAAGTGGTTATTCTAGGGCCATTGTAATCAGCACTTTTGCTGCCAAGTGGATTGCCTATCACAGGAAGTGGTTGGGTGGCTGACCTACATGACCTAGGCTGCCAAAGTGCAGGGTAGCTACATCATGCATCTATGCAAAGTGGATTGCCTATCACAGGAAGTGGTTGGGTGGCTGACCTACATGACCTAGGCTGCCAAAGTGCAGGGTAGCTACATCATGCATCTATGTCCTGTGTATGAGGATACTGTGGCTAGACTGATGGTTAGTGTACAGGAAGCAGTACCAGTGTCATGTGATATAAAATCATGCCACAGAACCCTTGAACAGGCAGTATATTTGCTACTGTAGATAGTCACAGAGAAAGCAGCTCTGATATTGCAGTAAGAGAAAATGGCGTATACTGGACAAGGGGGTCGTGGAGGATATAGATCTCAAGTGATTTCCTGTACCACGGAATTCAAGTACGACGCTCAAAAGCCATGGGTAACCTCGGTCAATCCAATTCAAATTAGGTTCTTCTTCAACCCCAATATGGGAATAACATTGGAGGATGTGGCGACCACTATAGATAATTTTGCCAGCGCTCAGTTCCGCAGTAATGGCCAAGTTGAGAGTTTCAACATACGAGGACAGCTCTACTCAAGAGAGTCCATGGCTAACTTCAAGGCATCTGACAATTTATATGACGGAGAATCCTTCAACTTGGTCTACAAACATAATATTGGTATCTGCTGTGCCATACTTTAAGAACAATCCTGCATAAATATGAAGATCTGCTATGAAACTAAGATATGTGTGATTAGCTAATATTTTATTGCAAAGACAACAGCCTTACCAAATGCAGCTCCCCCTTAATTATTAATGAACCCTATCCCTTGAACTATTAGTATACCCTCTGTGTGTTCACCATCATTCTATTTTCATATATTCACCCCCATGCACCATTAGCTCTTACATTGTATCCAATGTTTATGTATGCATCTCATACATTATTCCTGTGGTGTATCACACTATATTCTGGTGGCACAGTTTTACAGAAATATAATAGATCTCTCTGCACAGATGTCAAGAGAGATTTGAGCCCAGCGTGTCAAAGTGATTGCATTAATAAGGTGCATATGTGTAATTTTCTAACTTATGCACAACACCATACTATTATACTGGCTTGAAAGCTCCTGTACTACCCTAGTCTCGCAAGCCAGGTCCCTTCCGTTCTGCAGCACTGATCGCTTTCAGTAGCTATGCTGCGGAATAGAAGGGGGCTGGCTTGCGAGATTCCATAGTAGGTGAGTGGACATTGTGGCCAATCAATTTGAAAATTGAAAGTGAGCCATTTATGGCTGCAAAGGTCTCTGGCAGGATCAATGTACTTTTCGGCCAATCTGCTTTCAGCTTTCATTGATGATGTAAAACAAGCTCTACAAAGCTGGGGAAATGTTTTCAAGACTACCATGGAAACCTGTAGCTATCCCAAAGGGAGTTCTACCTATACAAAAATGGCAATACTTTATTCCGAGGGCAAAGTCATCAGGGTCGACTGAGTTCTGGAAAAATTAAAGGGTATACGTAATAAAGTGACATCAATATTGAGAAACTCAAAACAGTCATTCCTTTCAAGGAACCGTGAAAACAATGAAGCTCTTCAGGAAGGATTCAGCCACAATACCATCAATGCATCAATCTGATGGTACATGTGCACACAATGAGCTGGACAATGCAAACATGTTGAACAATTGCCACCCCTATATAGTCTCGCGGCCAGACTCACGTGCGCAGAGCGGAAAAGTGAGTCTCCCATCACCGTCTCGTGCCTAACACGCCAAGAATTTCTTGGCGTGTTAATTGGGTATTCAAAGGACGTGCTGTCAAAACATGCAGGCGGTGCCTCTCAGGCTGCTTGCTGCTGATTGTCAATGTTACTACAAACACGCCCCAATTATGTTCGCACCCACTTAGTTAGCCAGCCTACTGCTGATTGTGCTGCACGAAAGCCATATGGGGATTTGACCAGACTCACTCTTCCGCTCTGCGTGTGTGAGTCTAGTCTCGTGCCCAGACCTCTATTCGCATGTACACTGAAGTACTACCACGATCGAGGGAGACTCGGACTGCGCTCTCAGAAAGTCGAATACAAAGGGTAGTGCAGCATAGCAGAGCGATTTACCACTGCCGGTTGGTAGCGTGAAAAAAACATCTCTCCCAGCCACGAATTCTCGGATGGCATTCGCTTGATCGTCTGTAGCTCTGCTGTAGTCGAGTTTCCGAACTACTTCAGCGATGGCTCTGTCGATGGTAGGTCTTGGGAACGACGCGTTCAGTCTCGGTACAGATAAAGCACTAGCCGCCATCACTAATTTGATCACACCTCTTACACACGTACAAGTGAGAAGTAATTATTACTGTAGCTTCACAGCGATTGGTCATCCCGCATACCAGACATCCACGTCATAGGGTCGGGCCGTTTGTTTTATTGTCCGTTTTTCGCGGCGGGCGAATAGAGGTCTGGGCACGAGACTAGTGTGAGTCTGGCCCGCGAGAAGAACGAGACTATGCTGAATACCGGTTTGCGATAATATCGTACGCGTGCGGCTATTTTCCAAATAGAGCACACCAATCAACAAGGCTGCAAGGAGATGGGCAACACCAGCAGTGGAGATGGAGGGGGAGGGGGAGGTAGACGGACAGGTGGAGGTGGTCAAGCGGGATCCGTATCTCAGCACGTAGAGCAGGCCAGAAAGACGGGAGTCTGCTCTCTGAGGGACCACAAACTCTCCAGGGTAAAGTTTTCTGATGCTTCACATAAGCAAGTGTGAGTACAGCTTCTGAGAGACTGAGAGTCTGTCTGCAATGATACAACTGACTGGTCAGTCATGACCTGCCACTGCATGCTACACACATACACTCGCCCCACAATGTCCTAGTTATATTTTCCTACATACATACATGTTTGTATGTGGGAAAAGAATAGTGCTGTTTAATATATGGCAGCCATTGAGGTGTCCCCTCTGTCCCCAGTTCCCAGAACAGCTGCAGTCAGTGAAGGCAACCCTGAGGACACTGGACCTCTCTACGAACAGGCTCACAGCTGTTCCCCCTACCATTGGAGAGTTCAGCAACCTTCGGTCCCTCAACCTCTCTCACAACGAGATCGGTAAGAAGTGAAAACATACAAAAGATGGCTAATCTTCCGCTGAGTATAACTGGTGAAAACTTCATGCTCACACATACATACACACACACACACACACACATGCCAACAGCTCATCTCCCAGACTCCATCGGTGAGCTCAAGAAACTGGAGACCCTAAACCTGACAGCAAACAGTCTCTCGTCTCTCCCGGAGGGTATCATCAACCTCAAAGCCTTAAAAACAGTCAACCTCTCTCAGAACAGCCTACAAACCTTTCCCCTCTTTCTCTGCCAGTTGACCCACCTGGACTTTGCCGATCTCTCCGATAATAAGATCGAGGAGCTCCCAGAAGGGGTGCAGGTTTTGAATGCAGTGGAACTGAACGTGAACAGGAACAGTATTAGTGTTATTCCAGCAAGCATTGCCAAGTGCAAGAGGCTGAAAGTGCTACGCATCGAGGAGAACACGCTCTCGCTCATGGGAATCCCCCCTGTGATTCTAACTGACTCTAGTATCTCCCTCCTCTGCATGGAAGGGAATCTGTTTGAGATAAAGGAACTCAAAGATTTGCCCGAGTATGAAAAGGTACATGTATATGCATCATACAACATACAGAATAGTAAACAAGGGAGAATTAGTCCTATACCTGGGCATTTACCTACCCTCCGGCATCTGATCATTTGAATTACTTGTTCTCTTACTTAGTCATGCCTCTTCCATCAAAGATGAGACTTTATGTAAATCCTGGCATTTTACTAATTAGCCCTTCCAGCAACTTTGTAAGAAATCTGATGCTGCAGTACAATTGGCCATTCAAAGAGTCTGAATTTTATTCTTTACATGGCAGACATGAATATCTGAGTACAGACAATATAGCTTGCCATCCTCTTAATTCCATTACTACTCTCCTGTCCTCTCTTCCCCTCTGAACTCCTGCAGTACATGGAGCGGTACTCAGCTACCAAGAGGAAAGCAGACTGAGCTCCTGTAGTGCAGTGCTGTGTTGTGCCTATCTCGTAGTCTAACAATGTTATAATATTTTTGTTCTTTGTGTGATTAAATCATTTCTTGTTTCAATAACTGCTCTGAGCCTTGCATGTAGCTAGCTAATTATAGGGGGATTCTAGAGATCAGTTCATCGAGGGCATATATAACTATACAATTTTCTCTCTGTTTTCGTGTAGACTGTGACTGTGATATATAATTTGCACGACAGGTGTTGGCAGTGTTCTCCCATAAACTATACTTTCAAAATCAGTAATGCACTACAACCTCCTTGGACAGAATTGAACCGCTTGACATTCTTCATTAGTGGAACAGTATCATCATCCACACACTCACATCCAGTTCTCAAAACCCCAAAGTGATTCCACAAAGCTACATCTCAATTTAAAACTTGTGATACAACACCATGCAAGAAAGTACCATCAACATCACTCATAATAGCCTCTCACCACATAATATAGCTACTCAGGTCCCCTTTTTTAACAGAGACACAAGTACAGCAGATAGACTTTCTGCACAAATTACAGCTCCCTTCTGAGTCAATCGCCCTATTTACATGATGCAGTCTCACTGAGTGTTATGATACCAAAAGCAAAAAGACGAGTCCTCCTGCATCTGCTGTTAATCACACATCCTGCTATCTGGCTGCCATTCTGCAAAGTTTCCGACAAGGTCTCTATTTTCTTCAGTGGTAGGTTCTGGACCCCAGTACTAATTGTGAGCTATGGTTGACTAAGGCTGGCTTGCTTGGCCCCATGGCAGAGGGCAAACCAAAGGTACCAGGACAAAACTATACCACACCAGAAAAACTCCTTAACTAGACGTTAATGTCATTTCAGTGGGCACATGATTAAGTATAATGCATTTATATTTGAAAGGAGAAATAATTATTGTATTGTGATTGGTTCATGAGAGAAGACCAAACAATGAGCTGGCATACTGCATTGGCTTGACATTGGGATGTGGCTGTGTACGTGTGTGTGTGTGTGTGTGTGTGTGTGTACATGTGTAAGTGTGTGTAGCATGTTAGAAATAATACGTGAAGATGGCTAGGTATGACAAAAATAGTTTAATGCAAAACCCAAATTACACATTCGTATACACACACCTACTATAATAATTTATAACATACCACACACAAACCTGCACTTACCACTGCCTCATAGGTGGTATATTTCGGTTTTAGGTCCTTTGTAAGTGTGATAAAAGCTCCCTTGTTGCCCATCTGGTCACTGAAGGGTAGCAGGAGGAGATATAAAGAAGATACATGTATAAACCTTAGAACAAAGATTATTTACGACGGTAGTCATAAAATTAAGAAAGGACAATTTACAACAGTGTCTATTATTGAGAATCAAGAAAGATTTTCTGCTGTCAGCATCACTCATCGATCCCTATCAATCCTATAATAGTGTATACAAACTTTAGATTATTAATTTACCAATAGTTTGGAGCAGAGAAGACCGTGATACACTTTCCATGGTGAGCTATTTCATAGCCCTCCTGCTTGACCTCGTGGCTACGGATCACCATTTCTGCACATGTACAGTGGCAGGGTGAAAGGAAGTTGGTTGGATGAGGGATGGTGGTTAGCATCACTACCAGACTACATAGGAACAGGATCTCAACACACAACCCTTTACTGCATGACCATTAATAGTAACTGCACACTTCTATGAGCGAATGAATTCATTTCCTCTATTGATTTATAGATTATACATTTTGCATTGAAATGGATGCAGGGTTTCATGAAGATGTTTTCGCAATGGATGCAAGGTTTCGTGAAGACCTTTTCACATATTAAAAGTTTGTGCTTTGAAAGAAAGGCGCTCTACCTTACCTCATATAATAAACCTACAAACATAGCAACCACACACCTAGTCCATTCCTACTGCAAAAGTCTTGTGTGATGTTGGGTCCAAAATGAATACCAACTCCTCTTTTACTAGGAGACCGGCCAGACTGTGGAGGATACAGACAGTTACATTATTATACCAGATACAGTTAGTAATCAACTATATTACTGTAATAACAGCCGCAATGTCACAGTGTGGAATTGAGAAAGAACTCACCAACATTTGAGGATCTGACCACAACAGATCGCACATGAGACCTGACATAATAAACAGTAGAAGATAACACCAGAGATTTCACCAAACAATTTATATACCGGGTACATGTGCATGCATTATACAGCTACATGTACACAAACCTCGATTCAGCAATACGTCAAGATATCAATTGTACTTCTATGGGTATACATGCTTCCCCAGAAAATTTATATGTGTTCTAAGGTGCCTTTTCGGACCCCAAAAGTCTGTGGCTACTAAATAGTAAGGGGTGGGGGGGGGGGGGGGGGGGGGGGGGGAAAGCTCCTGAGTCCGTGCATGAAACCCAGACAGTTCCAAAAATCAGTTAACTTGAAGTGTTTGGGCACCAATTACTATCAGTGTGATCACAGTTTCATTATCCGTATCATGCAGTGATTGTAGCCTCGTCCCCAGGCTCTCTGCGTGTTGCTGGACAGCCTGGTATATTTTCTCACGTGATCCGACTTACTTAATTGCGCATGGGCAGGGACCGCTCGAAAGACGGTTGCACTTCTCTACCTTCTGCTCGTGTCATTGTTTCAGCGCTTGGTCCGTGGCACAAATGGGCTCTGAAGAGTAGCTACAAGAAGTATAGCTTCACTGCCTTCCTTCGTTGTCTGAGAACGGCAGCTGTCCTCGCCCACGCAAATATTCACCCTTCTACCTCCCTTCTACCCTACGCGTCACGCACGTGAGAAAATATACCGGGCCCACAGCTGCACTCAAGTGAAACGTGCACGTGGGCCTGGGAACGAGGCTACAGTGATTGTGAACTGCACCTTCCTCTGGAGGTTGTCTGTTTCGGTCCAGTTTCCTAATATCTTCTAAGGTGACATCATCATCCTTAAACAGACCTCCGTGCATCACCTGAGCAATTCAATCACTGTTGCCATGACAATGCAAGAGTACAGTAGTTACCTGTATGTAGCAGCACTGGCATTAACTCACCAAAATCTTATTGTCGATGCAGTGGGCCAGAGGTAGCCAGTTGAATACCTCAGAAAACATTTCAGCCATCGTAGCAGTATATCTTTGGGCATGCTTAGGAAACTACTACATGCTATCTAGCGGAGACTTAGCAACAACAGAAACATATGGATAACTTGGTATGCGGGTGGATAGTTAGAAGAATTAGGATGGGGGCCTGGCATGAGAGCAGACCGTGAGGCGAATTGGGGCAGGATTTGGAAGTGGGGATAGTACACATAGCTTCATCAAATAGTTGACAGTCTTTCACAGCTCATGTTAATTTGCAGAAACAAATTCAGGAATGTACTGAGATTGAGAAGCAGGATACTTTGATTTGACCTCTCCCTCAAATCCATACATCTGGTTCATGGTATCACTCTCATGATTGCCTGTGCGTGTGGTGTGTGTGTGTGTGTGTGTGTGTGTGTGCGCACGTGCGAGTGTGTGTGTGTGGGCATGTCATGTCTCGATCTGTGGATAGGCTATCATCACACAATAGGGTGGTGAGAGGGCACTGCAGTCCTACTTTCAAAGCATACAAATTAAGATCCACCCTTCTACTCCATATGTCATGCACTTGAGAAAAAAGTACCAGGCCGCTAAAGTGAAGCATGCACGTGTGGCCTGGGAATGAGGCTAATTCAGCCCTACATGTCAAGTTTCAAAGCCCGATTAGACTCTTAGATGTGTGCTGACCAACCAACCAAATTACACCTTACCTCTGGACATGAAGAAGTGGTTTGGGAGAAGCAGCTTGAAGCCAAAGAGAGTGAGGATCACCTCAACAGAGAAAGAACCACGATCCACAAAATCGCCGTTAAACAGCTTGGAAGGAGTCAGGAGAAACCACAATATCGTATTATATTTTATTCGATACCTAGCTGAATCTGTAGTATCAAGCCTAGACTATACACGTAGAATGATATTAGGAGCCTTTTTGAGGTTTCAGTAGTCATTAAAGCTCCCAGAATATGATCACTATCACGTAGATTAGGGGTATTGATCTCTGTAATACTGCTGGAAATCGAATACCCTTCAAGTTTCTAACTGAGAAACTCAAAGCTAAATAACGTTACAGGCATCCATCCATTGAAACTTGAGCACTGCAGGATACATAAGGGTTGTCCTCTGAAGGCAGCCCGTTTAGCTCAAAGATGTTCAGGAGATCGTAGAACTGTCCATGAATGTCACCACACACAGTGAACCTGTTGCACTGCGGAAGGAGAGGGTACCAAAACATCAGGAGAGCACACGTCTTCTGGTTTGCAGCTACAGAGCAATGGGTCGGTAGAAATTATGTATTCATACCAACAGCACTCAATTCAAGAATATATTCATGGTCAATCCACACGCTCTGGAGACAGGATGATGAGGACCCATTCCACATACATAAATACACATACATACATACATACATACATACATACATACATACATACATACATACATACATACATACATACATACAAACAAACAAACATACATACATACATACATACATACATCATACATACGAATACCCAACCCACATCAGGTATGCTGACGTCTACCAGGGTGGGGAGGGCTTCCATCTGCTTCTTCACATCAACAATTATCTGTGGCAAGTAGGAATTTTTATTTTATTTTATTTTTTTACTGATGGTGTCCTGTTTATTCAAGGTATTAGTCTAATATAAACATTGCTTGATTAAACCCTTAGCATTAGCTATTACTGTAAAACTGAATACTGTTTCGTAGCTTATTTCTGAAGAATATAGTTTATATTGTGCTTCAAAGTCATGCAAATGGATTTAGGTTACCCTCAAATCCCACGTGGGGGTGTGGCCTGGGTACGAAGCTAGTATGGTTCCAGGATTTAGGCCAAATGACATATTGCTCAGTAGTGATAAAAAAGTTCCATTCCGTAACTGCATTCCTCTAACGCTGGGTCTGGCTGTGAGACACACACTGGGTCTGGCTGTGAGACACACGCTGGGTCTGGCTGTGAGACACACGCTGGGTCTGGCTGTGAGACACACGCTGGGTCTGGCTGTGAGACATACGCTGGGTCTGGCTGTGAGACACACACTGAGCTTCACCTTGTAAGCGTACTTCTTGTGCAGTCTCTTTTCCTCTTTCAGCCATTGTAGCAGCTCTTGCATGAACTCGGCTGTGATCTCTCCATCCAGGCGAGGTCCCTGGTAACTAGCGTCAACACCTGGGGGAAAAAAGTAAAGCGCACAGCAAAGCTATAAGTCAAGAACAGCCTGCTGGATGATAAAACGGACTTCTACAAAATGGTTTGCTAAACTGGTATAAATGCTGGATGGGTAGGGAGAGTTGGCATGCCTTCAAAAAGCTGTTTAACCCACCATTCCTAATGCACAAGGTCAGGCATCCAGCAGTTTATTGTATAGTAAGGGATAGTAGGAGTGGTTGTAAGTAATGATTGCAAATGTCTGTTTCCTCTACAATGGAATACTAAAAGTACGCTTAGAGCATATAGCTGCCCATGCTCTAGGCCATTTATGTACACATTTCCTGTATTTCTAGAGCTTCCTATGCTCTCTTACCATGCTCTATGACTATACCATGTTACTATAGTAACATATACTAAGTTACTATAGTAACATATACTAAAGACATCTGTTGATGTGGTTTTGCCTTTAATCTCCTGGAAAGCTCATTCATGTGTCCTATAATGTTTTTGGAAGTGTATGAAAACGTATTACGAGATTATATGTATATGCATGTGTGTTACTGCAAGAGGTTTCCAAGCCTCATTCCCAGTCGACGAAAGAGTGTTTTGTGGACTGGGAATGAGGTTAGAGGTGCCCTCACTCATAAATATTGCACTTTGGATATGCCATTCCTAGAATGAAGAGATGCAATCACTTACTAAGAGCGTTATAGTCCACTGAGCTTATGAGGCTTTGCCGGCTTTCGACAGCGATGGCCTTAGCAAACGCCTGCTGCCTCACGATCTTGCTACACTCGGTGTACTTGGCGATGGCGTCTGGGTCCTTGGGCTTGGCTTTTTTCACTGCCTCAAAGTCCTTCAGAGCCAGCTTGAACTTGCCCAGGGCCATGTTGGCGCTAGCCCTGCGGTAGTAGCCCTGAGGTAAGAAGGAGCAGTAACAATTGTATTCCAGTGGTTAGATTATAAGGGGAGGGCAGGATTTGCTTGCCTGGGGGTAGAAGTACCGCTAAAGGAATTATAGGAAGGTCTGTAGTATGAAAATTTTGGGCTTTTAAATTCCCTGAGATTGATACCAATACCTCAAAAAAAGTGACTTAAAATGTTTCCCCTGCTCTATGCAGGAACCCAGCAAGGCGACATGTAAGAGTGCTATTGGAGGTGGGTATGCATGTATATACATGGCTGTAAACATCTCTGTTATTACATGGGTTAATACAAAATGCAATTACCTCGGAAATGCAAACTTTCTAATATGCAGTTAAATTGAAGTCTACAGAATACAACAGTGACCTTAACATAGCTCTTGTCCAGTCCGAGGGCCTTGCTGGCATCGGCCAGGGCATAGCCATAGCTCTCTGTCTTCAAGTGAGCAAAGCTCCGGTTGCCATAATACACGGCCACAGTGGGGTCCAGGTCGATGGCCCGGGTGTAGTAGTCGATGGCAGACTCAAACTTCTTGGCTGTGTGCAAGAATTACATGTTGTGTGTGTATGCGGTTATGTCACAATCTTCAAGGACTGTATGTGTTAAAAATCAATATCCTTTAATTTAAGGCTACCATCCTACACAGCAATGTCTGTAGAGTAAAGCACATCACTCTTCAGCATTACTTCAAACACAGTGTATGTCCGATCATTTCGCTGTGGGTTAGACCTTTATCCATTGGGGGGTAAGGTAGGCACTAAATGGCAGAGAACATGTACTTTGATGTAGTCTTCCTGTATGAAAACATAAGAACATGCTTGTGTGCTTGTAATTTCTTGTGATTCCATCACTTCTACCGTCCATTACATTAGAATGGGTTTAAATAGCTCAAGTTATACCCCTATAGGAGGTATAAATTTATTTGAGAGCATCTTCACTTTTATTATAATATCAATCACAACCAGTATATTTATGCTTCAACTTCTGGGGAATACGACGTGCATTAGCAAGTGCGCATTATTTAGAATATTAACCCACTCTCGAGCCTATCTCACCTTTGAAGAATTCGTTTGCTTTGTTCTTCAGTTCCTCTGCGCGTGCAGCCTTTTCCTTTGCATCGGAGGCGTTCATGTCACTGTCTGCAGCTTCTTTCGGTTGATCAGGCGTTGCCTTAGCCCGCTCATCAGCCATGTGTTCTTAGCGGTCCGCGTGGGCGAAGGGCGCTGACCAATGAAAATTCAAGGCGGTGTAGGTGGGGCTCATAAATTCATTATGTTGCTATGGCAATTGAGCTCCCAAATGCCTCCATTTACCGCACATGGCTTTGAGCTCTTTGTAGTGATTTAGAGCTGGAATGGCTGAATCAAAGATCACAGTTTCCCTTCGCCAGTGCAGGAATCTGGTGAGTTGCTATCGGGTTATTTTGACTATCAGATCCGGGCTGTGACGTGCATAGCACACGCATAACCTGCAGCTGAAAGTGGTTTCACTTCAATATTTGCACAAATCTGCCGGGAGTATTTATTGTCAGCCTGCTTGTTTAGCTTGGGTCACAAAATGTGAATGCCCTCCTCCCCCCACACATAGCACTCCTCCCAGCATGCAGAGAAGTGGTTTGCCAGGGTGGAGTTTGGTGCCAATGTGCTGGGTGAGAGCGAAAGGATGGATCGTGCCAGTGGGGAAGCCTTTGAAGTGGGACTGGACATCACTCTGAGCTGTAGTGCCAGTGACCCCAAGAGCCTGGATGAGATAATCAGCAACCCGGTGCTTGGTGAGGGTCGTAATGACTGCTCGCGGGCCAGACTCACTCTGCACACGTGAGTCTGGCCCGTGAGACTAGACTGTCATTCTGTAATGTAATCGCTGATGAAAGCAATCGTAATCACTAGTTTTTTATTTGCTATAGCTAGATACAGATAAATGTGGCAGGTGGAGCGGGTGGAGTTCACAAAATTTGATCAGCATGGACTCTTCTCTGTTGGCTGTTGCATATATTTCTTTGCCTCTGTCTTCTGGTACGGTGTACAGCATTCCACTTAGATTTAT
Organism: Phakellia ventilabrum; assembly: GCA_963921505.1. NCBI lineage: Eukaryota > Metazoa > Porifera > Demospongiae > Axinellida > Axinellidae > Phakellia > Phakellia ventilabrum. Next base: position 1,065,469 of record OY997386.1, on the reverse strand, counting down.
CTTGCAGCTGTGTTGTTTTTTTCCACGGCCATGTCGAAAAATCAGTGTTTTCTCCGTGGCTGCAAGATGTAATCTGGGTGGAAAGCCTAGATAGGAAGGTACCGGTACACGTATGCCCATCAGACAGGCATCCTGGTGAAATTATTCTCTCAAGTCACCTTTGCTTACTAGTACATATTTGGAACTACCAACAACAGAGCCATGTTTATGAATTGATCTTCAGATTCTCAATGTCCAGTAACCACTCCTAAGGGAGGTTTCTAATTGGCTGAACTTTGCAACACAGTCTCATATCCATGATTTCGAAACATAAACCACATTCTGCACTGATCACAATTGCATATACCGTTCTCAATAGCTACATTGTACTTTTCCCTTGACACCTCCCCCTCAGTGAGTCTACTGGAGGTGCTCCCGAAAGACAAGAAGGCGAAGGAGGAGAAGACGAACGTGTTGGGGCAGACAGCGGTCGACCTCCTCCCCCTCCTCTTGGGGGAATCCCCACTTCGGCTCACCCGGCAACTGCACCACCCCTCGGGACAGGAGGGGTCCCCCGGGGCTGGAGGCGAGGGAGGGGGCAAGGTTAGGACGATTATCATTCACCTCACTTTCCATGGCCTTAAAACTTCCTTCATCTAAACACTACAAACCTAGCCTCGCTTTCATGCAGACTTTAAGTGGGAAGATTAGGAACAAAACTAATGTGAACTGATTGCTTGCTTGCTGAAGGCAAACTACATACCTGCTATCAATTCCTGCGCTGCATAGCACTTACAGTTTGGTACCCCTTCCTCACCTCTTAGCCTGAGCTCGATGTCGAGGTGTCCGTCTCCCAGCCCATCCTCAGCGAGGAACAGGTGGCTCAGAGGTGAGCTAAGTTACAGAAAGAAGCAAGAAGGGTATATTGAGACCAGACGGCCACTAGTATCTGGTTTCGGCAGTTGTAAAACGTGAAATATAGTAAGATTTTGAACCTCATACCAAGGTTTTGTGTGTGGATTTTATCTTGCAGAAGTGAGCTGATTTTTCTCCACAGCTGCGAGATAATATCTGGGCAGAGGGTCTGAGTATGAGGTTGAAGTTTATATGTACATTAGTAGCTGTAGCTAAACCACCAAACCACCTTCTTTATATCATACATACGGATATCACAAACACACATACACGCACACTTACACACAGCAACATTCTCACTTTGCGGCTACGCTCTCTCCACTCCCTCCCCGACTCCTGGCAACCCGGCACCTTCCCCTTCACCTTCACACTAGCACTCCCCCTCCCCTCCTCCCCTCCCCACATCACCCTCCCCAACGGCATACTGAAGCTGGGACCAGATAAGGACCCAGGTACTGTAAATTAACGTGGATGAATGAACACTGCATGTTTATGGCTATCGCTTGCAGTTCATGTATGGCATTTCAGATTTAAATAACAGAAAGCCAGAACTGGAGCCTTGGTTTATACTTACATACTGTATCGAAGCTTTATAACTAACTTCATATGCTGGCCTTCGATCCACCCAGACTTTTAAATTTCTCATACATCTGGATGGGAGATCTGTATACAACTGTTGTAGTTTGCATGGTATAGTAGCCCCACCCTAATTTTGCTTATCCACTTGTGTTTACATGTTCAAAGGACAATCAGATTACAATGGCTAGTGATGAGAGTACTAATGAACTGGTTCTATATCTAGTGAACATCCATAAATACAATAACAGTTTAAGATAGCTATAGCGAAGACAAATGGAATAACTTTTTTCTCCTCACAAGTTCCATCTCACATGTCCATCCCTGCAGGTGCCATGTCCTCCCAGTGGCGCTGGCCCTCCCTCCCGAGTGCAATGGGTGGGGCTTCGCTGGTTGAGGGAAGCCATATGAAGACATGGGCCCTGGAGGAGGAACAGGGGGAAGTGAACAGCAAAGAGGTGGGGGGAAACTAATTCACATTATTTTTGTTAGTTGTGAGGAAATGCGGAAAACTAATTCATACAAGTGTACCTGTAAAGACCATTCATTTAGCCCCCCCCTCCCCCCCCCCCCCCTTCCCTCCCCCCATTCTTCACTTCTCCCAGGACCTGAAATTTCGTCGTTCTGCAGAGTGCAGTCACCCCCAGGCAATCTGGCAGGTAGAGCGACGCTGTTGGTTACCTCCCAAGGCCAACTCCACGCTCTTGCAGAACCTCTCACAGGTGAGGTGGTCTACTGCTACATACCATCCGAAGTCAGTTTATAGTCCTTGATTAGTGAGGACACAGAATCCTTAAATAAGAAGGACATTATAACATACATACCTGGATGATGTGCTCACCCCTCCCTCTCTTCCTTTCTCCCTCCCTCCCTCCCTCCCTCACTCCCTCACTCCCTCCCTCCCTCCCTCCCTCTCTCCCTCCTTCACTCCCTCCCTCCCCTCAGTGTTCCCTGTGGCCGTGTGAGGTAGGAAGAGTGAGTGTGCCGGGGGGAGGGGGAAAGGGGCGTGGCAAGGAGGAGGAGCCAACACTCTCCTGTCATGCAGTGACCTACCTCGACCTCACTCCCTTGCTGTACCCAGGGGCCGCACAAATTATAGGGGCTTACCCTCTACAACCCTTTAGTGAGCCTGAGGTGGCTGAAAAGGTATGCAATGCTAAAGTCACTCTTAATGCTGCCCAACAAATAATAAGTTTCTGTATGAACACTGTATGTGCATCCACGAGTATCATGTGCGCAATGATTTCATTAGCCTCGTTCCCAGGCCCAGCAGTCAGATATAATTTTATCATAACTGTTACCATGCGACAGTAGTGTACTAGTCCGATGAAAGTTTGCAGGCCGAGTTTCATCAAATTAACTTAGTTTTGCAGTACCTACCTAGAGCTGAAAGAGCTGTAAATACTCTGTTATTAGAGGCTGTGACTACTAACTTGTGGTGCTACAAACTTACTGTGTCAGCACTGTTGCCATGAGTTCTGCTAACCACTCCTCAGATAACTCACAATTAATATCGTAAAAAGTGTCCCAGCTAATTTTTAATATTTGGTAAAAAAAACAACAACTTAACTCCTTAAAATTAATCTTCGCCCTTGTAGACAAAGAGAGAGTATACTGCAATCCTGCCCTCCCTGATCAGCTCCACCCCGGCTGCTGGTGCTGGAAAGAAGGCGGGGCCAACTGCGGCAGCCAAGAGGCCAGGTGGGGTGTCGGTAGAAACTGCCGAATATTTCAGGTGTCTCATTTTGCAATCTATATTTCAGCCTCGTCTGCTCGGCTTGCCAGTAGCAGCGCGGTGGCGATGGAGGAGGAAGGGGGAGGGGCAGGAGAGGGGGAGGGGAAGAGTGAGTCCCACGTCTACGTGGATGCCCGGTCCTACCTGTTCCTGGAGGTGGAAATGCACCGCCCACTGATACCCAAGAGACCGGCCTCTGTGCTGGCTGAGAGGTGCGTACCAGTAGCTCCAGTAATAGACTCAGTCTTTAAGGCTGCTTTTGCGACTAATGGGTTTCGGGGTTATTTCATACTAGTTGTTGATAGGTCAGCTTAGGACTCAGGAAGAGGCCTCTAGCAACTGAGGTCAAGGCTGGAAGACATAGCTTGCAGACCGACTTTAGCGTGTTGTGTGCATATTGCAACATAAAGAGTGAGCTTGGAGTAGAGACGGTTTAGCCTCTACATATATGTACCCTTTTCCACTGTGATGTAATGGTAGGCACTAAATGAAAATAATACATACATGTTTTTATGCTTTCATGTATGAAAGTTACATGAAAGCACAAAAAAGATGCATGTTTTCATGCATTATGTTAGTGCCTAGTTTTCCCCAATTACATCATAGCGGAAAAAGGTCCATAAGTGGAGGAAGCCTGGGAAATGAGGCTATGTAGTCTCGTACCCAGGCCACACTGAGGATAGAGGCTGTACTGTAAAGCTTGCACCCATAGCAACACACTTGGGGTATTACTACTGTACTGAATCGCTCCCTCCAGGATCTCGGAGTACATCCCCCCTCGCCCCCCGCTCCCTCGGCAGCTGGGTGGGGCAGAGAGAGCAGTGCAGGACTTCCACACCCAGACCGCCACCATCACCGACACACTGCTACAAGAGTACAGGTACTAGTTTTGTGGGTGGGCTCATAGAGCAATATTCGATGTAGCAAATAAGTCTAAGTTCCTGATAGTCGACCTTGCTAGCAAGCATTCCCCACACAAGCTTTGGTTGTTCAGTTGGGGAACATTTGGGAAGGAGGCTGTTTAATCATCTTTATTATTCTCACTGTTTGACTCGGCAGGGAGTTGTTTGGAGAGGGCGTGGCCAGTGGAGCTCTGTCAGAGTCGGGAGAAGCTGTGGACGAGAGGTGAGGAGGCTTTGAAGCTTCAATATCAGTACTATCACATTAGTGTCACATGAGTATCACATAAACATCACATGAGTATCACATGAATATCATGTGAATATCACATGGGGTCTTCTTTATATTTACATTTTAAAGATTCTACATTTCCCTTTCTCAGGCGCCGTAAGCTACTCTTTCACCTCAACTCGTCCGGCAAGTACCATGCTTTCAAGGAGCAACTGAAGGTGGGGGTAATTCCTACTGCATTAGAAGCTTTTGAATTAGAGATATTGAAAGTCGACCACTGTTTCTTCCTCTAGCACTCAGTGGTGAATATTGTCCGTGAGAAGTACCTGAACCAGGTCGGGGCGGGGCAAGTGGGTGGAGCTAACAGCCACGCTTTCCTCAGCGAGCTCTACGTCTTCCTAACAGACCAGATGCATGCTGGACTCAGAAAGGTGGGCCACAATGCCGTGTACTGTCTGTACTCTCAGTAAGACTGTGTGAGTCCTCATCAAGGAAATAGTCAGCCCAGCACCGGCCTCATTTCCAGGCTCCACTCCACAGCACACTATAATGTACAATAAAAGCTGGGAGGTGGAGCCTGGGAATGAGGCTAGCTGGCACCATATGGCAAGTCAATGAAGACTAAAGTAATACGGTCTGTGCCCAGTCAAGTACCAACCCAATAATGATTTTAGGAAAAAATGGTGGAGCTGGCTGTAGCACCAGATGTACTAGCCTCATAACCAGGCCTTCCCACCCAGGAGTTTGTACCACTGAGAAAATCAGGGACTGCAAATGCCACTAGCAATTTTCCCTCCTCCTGTAAACTATATGTGTATCCCGTCCCCAGGTGCTGTCCCTGGAGGACCCAGCCCCTCCCCCTCCCTCTGTGCTGGACTCTGAGCTCCTCAGACACTTTGCAGTTGAAGCAGAGGTTTGTTGATGCAATGTAACAAATCGCAATAATTACACAAAATGTTTGGTACAATAGGATACAATGCATGTTAAAATTTGCCAGTTATTAACAATTCTAAGTCTCCTGCCTCGCCGCGAATTGCCTATATTATGTGACATAACAGTACAAGAGACTGCATCGGGTAGAGAGGTTTAGGTGCATGTGGAGGCTCAGCGACGCATACACTCCAGTGACCGCACCTGGCTGATGCCAGTCCAGGTGTGGACCACCAGTGACTGGACGGAGGGAGAAGGGCTGATGTCAGAGATGAATGGCGGAGGACGTGCCAGTAGCTGCAGCAGTGACTGTCCCGAGGGGGAGGGGCTGATCTGAGATGCGTTCGGGCCTGGGACTGGCGCTAGAGACTCGAGTGAGTGGGAGGAATAGAATGTGAAATCGGTAGTGCTAGCTTCACGAGGGGCTGTCGCTTCCGTAGGAACCGCTGATATGTCTGAGACAGATGCATATGAAGAAGGGCTGATTTTTCCAGCATCGACTGGAGTCTCCACAGGAATCCCTGATATGTCTGAGACAGATGAGCTGATTTTTCCAGCATCGACTGGAGTCTCCACAGGAATCGCTGATATGTCTGAGACAGATGAGCTGATTTTTCCAGCATCGACTGGCGTCTCCACAGGAATCGCTGATATGTCTGAGACAGATGAGCTGATTTTTCCAGCATCGACTGGCGTCTCCACAGGAATCGCTGATATGTCTGAGACAGATGAGCTGATTTTTCCAGCATCGACTGGAGTCTCCACAGGAATCGCTGAGACAGATGGAAAGGGGCTGATTTCTTCAGCGTCGGCTAGAGTCGGAGAGTCCGCAAGAACCACGGATATGTCTGAGACGGACGGAGAGGGGCTGAGTTTTTTAGCATCCACTGGGGCCGCAGAGTCCGCCGATATACTGATTTCTTTAGCATCGTCAGGAATCCGAGAATCCATATGAGTCACTGATATGCTTGAGGGAGCTGAGATTTCTCCGGCGACTGCTGGTGGAGACTCTGTGCGTCCAACTTCCGCAGGAACTGATGCGCTTGAGACGGCCGGAGAGAAGAATGACACATGTATGAACACCTGCTCGGAGCTCTCAGAGCTAGCGAAACTGATGTTGTCACCATAGTATGCTGCAGGTATGCGAGTGGAGTAGGAGGGGCTAGCTTCCACTTGCGAGGGAACTTTCTTCTTTCTGCGCCTTGGAATAGGAAGGCAGGAGGCGAAGAGCTTCAGGAATTGCTTGAACAGACCCATATCGATCATAACCTCTCACTGAATAACTGGCAAAATAATGTCAGGGACTGCGTTGTGCCAAGGCAGCAAGCGTTAGCGTCGTATGCCGCGTACCCTGACCCCTTATGCGCATGCGTGATGAACTTTGAACTAAGCGCGTATGTATCCTTTTTATTCAAGGACTGTATCCAAAATAACCACCAACCATTTTTCTGCAGGTCTGCAGGGACTATGAGCTTGCTGACCGCTACTACAAAGAAGTAAGTGCATTTGTATAATACAGTTAGGAGAAGAAAGAGCACAGGAAAAGGTAGTGAGCTAGGTTCCTAGCTAACTACTAGATAATTATAGGCAGTAGAGCTCATTTAATAATAGCCAGAGATATGGGGTTAGAGTCCTTGAAAGGGAGGAGGGATAGAAGCAAACTTAAGTGGTGGTATAAAGTCAATAAGTTGGATATTGAGCGGTATCCTAGAGTACTATTAGATGCTGAGTGGGAAGTGAAACCATGTAGAGGTAGGCAAAGGAAAACTTGGATGAAAGTAATTAATGAATTGCTGCTGCAGTTAGATTTAGATAGCCAAGAGGTATTAGCTGCAGATAATATTAATTTGTTTTTAGATACGGTAGACGAAGCGTTGAGGGATAGAGAATACAAGGACTTTAATGATAGCTTGAATACTAAAGTTAAGTTGAATCTGTACAAGTCTTTCTGTAAGGAAATAGAATTCAAGAATTATTTGCAGGGGGTAGGTGATCCGGGTACAAGATTATTGTTTAAGTTTCGGTCAGGTACGAACGGTCTGAATGAAGAGTTAGGAAGACATAGGGGTAAAAATGATGATAGGCAGTGTAAATTATGCAGGGGTGAATGTGAGAGTGTGGTACATGTTCTCTGGGAGTGTCCAGCATATGACAGCATTAGAAATAATTTCATGGTAGAATTAGAAAATCTATTGGGGGGGAGGTTTGGGGAGTTTAGTACACTTGATAATTTTAATAAGGCAAGTTTTATTTTAGGATTTGAGAATTGGAACAGGGATGATTTTAAAGCATTATTAAAGCTAGTTAAGAGCTTTGTATTATTGATATGGGAGACTAGGAAGAAGGAATTGTATGGTGATCAGGATTGTGGGGTCTCTGGTTGTTCTTGCTCTTGTCCTCTGACTGGAGGTCTTACAAGCTCCGCCTGCGTCTGTGGGTGCGTGGTCAATGGCGTAAGCGCTACGGCAGCAACATGAGTATGTTATTATTAATACAGGGATCCTACCAACATTAACTATACAATACACGTACAAGACCCACCAATTACACACACCAATAGGAAAGTAAATATAGTCTTCAAGGGTCAATGGTATCATTGTAATGACAGAATTGAGTAGTCCTTGAACTTCACTGCACCAAACGTTAAGGACCATCACAAGTGAGTGGATGTTATCAAACTCTACATGCCAATCTGGATATTAGAAAATGCCATGGCATACACAGGTGCCAGGAGCAAAGTCAAAAGGTCAAGACGTTCCCTCCTCCCCCTCGCAGCGTGTCTCCCAGGCAGACCACGTGGCCTCCCACTGGTATGACTATGGAGTGTTCTGTCTGCTGGTGGGAGACCTGGACAAGAGCGAGCAGTGCTTCAGGGAGGCCGTGGCCCTCAACCAGAGGATGGTGCCCGCGTGAGTCACAGCAGCTTAGCTGATGTTTGCACATGTTTGTCAGCATGTAATAATTGGACTGGAAGATTTTTAGTCAGAGACCGAGAGTGACCAGAGATTGTGCTATCCTGATTTCCAGTGAGATTTGATTTAGATAAGAAATTAGCTCTAGCTATATGTTGGTAGTCTGCAAAGCATGTAAAAGAGTTAGGAGTGGCATTGACCTCTATTCAGCTAATGTGCAAACCCAATTTCATCAGCGTATCAACGTTACTAGACCTTCTATCGCTCTTTAGTCTGAATTGTAGATTCTGTTCATCTTACGTGGTGTGTGTGACGTCTGTCCCTATAGCTTGCTGCTGTACGGGATGGTGTGCTGCCTAGATGAACGCTACTCTGAGGCAGAGCAGTTCTTTGAGATGGCCACCACCACCGATCCTGAGAATGTCATTGCCTGGACCATGAGGGGTGAGCCTCATACACTTTCTCTTTTTGCAAAGATTCCAGCAGCCTCATTCCCAGGCTGAGTTAGGAGTGATGGCCTGGGAATGAAGCTAGCCTAGTTAGCGATACTAATTAATATAAGAACTCACAAGAGGACAAACTGTATACAGAATTCAATCATCTCCTATGACTGTCTACCTCCTGTCTTGCAGGATTGTACTATGAGCACTCTGGCAACGGTGTTTACGAAGACATGTGCTTCCAGGAGGCCTCAAAGCTGAACTTTGACCGTGCCTCCAGGACGTTCATTGCCCCCCAGGTTGCAACGGGAGGCCAGAAGGGGGTGCCACCAGGCCCAGGGACACAGTCCAAAGTCTGCATCTCAGGGAAACAGCAAGGTTAACTCAAACTTCTTCCCCTCCCCCTCCATGATGTATGCATGCAAACACACGCACTAACACATACACATACTCATACACACAGTCTCCCTGAAACATCCTAGTACCACCAGCGTAGTGGGCGGGGCCACTGAAGAGACCTCCGTCACACAGGCAACGGCAGCAGTGGTACAGAGTACCAAGTCACTCGGTGGCGGAGTGTCCTCGCACAAGCTGCAGAACCCGGCCACCATCAGCAGGGTAGGTTTTGACATAATATTATGCTCTACTGTAACAGTAGTGGAACCTGTCTGATCCTGAGATTAGGCCGCTAGTAACTTAATGCATCATTCCTCCCTCCCTCTCCCCTCCCTCCCTCCCTCCTCCCTCCCTCCCTCTCCTCTCCCTCCCTCCCTCCCTCCCTCCCTCCCTCGCTCCCTCCCTACCTTCTCCCAAGCAGCAGAGCAGTACAGTTCCAGAGGACCAGCCCACGTCCCAACAGACTACCACCATCACAGAGTCAGCTACCACTCTCGCCCATGAAGACAAGTCCAAACTCTCAACACAGCAGAGCCTTACCAAAGCCACCACCGCTGACCAGACAGGCACAGAGGGCATCCCTACAGATGATCCTAATCGCCCCCCAGCGGGTCCTGAGCAGTCACAAAGACTTGCTGATAATTCTATGGCTAGCATGGGATCTAGGCAGTCTGGAAACCGAGAGCCACCAGAGACACAGCCCCGTCCGACTGCCAGTATCTTTCTGCAGACTGCTTCTTACCTCCTGGATGTGCATGCACTCAAGGTGGGGGAGTTGAACTATCTAACTCCATTATGACATCAGTATTTTTGGCTGTGTATGTGAGCCTAGCAGGTATCAAACCAGTTTGCCAGCTAAGTAGTACTCAATAAAATGTCTGAATGTGAATTTTGGCTCATGTAAGAATTACATCACAATTGTTTAGTCTATTTCGGTCACTTGATATACTGTATGCAAACTGTTGTCCAATTTTTGAAGTGGATTGACTGCTGCTTATTTCAAGGCTTAGCTTTGTGCAGTTTAGTACACAGGCCGACAGTGACAAGGTCCGTACCGTACTGGTTACCATAACCATTCATCTATCAAACTAGGGTGTAGTAGTCCTATACAGATTGTGCTTCTTGCAAGTTTCAGTAAAACTGATTAGTAAGTATGGACTGAGTAAGCACACACTTGTACACATACCTACCCACGCACAGTTTGGAGAGATGTCCCTGGCTCACGACCTGACCCTCCCCGCCGGTGGCCCCTCCCCCCAACACCTGGTGGCCCAGGCCAGACTGCACCTGCTCAAGGAGGAGTGGGGCAGGGCGGAGCAGTGCCTCAGGAGTGCCATTGAACAGGACTTCCAAGTAGGTCTCCATTATGTAAGAAATGATTCATAAACTGCAAAAGGTGTGTTTCCAATGTTTATACTGTGACTGTTAATTAAAGGCTGAACTCACATATTATGCATGTATCTCACATAGCAATACTAGTGTAAAGGTTTTCACTTTGTATAGCCTTGTACCCAGACCTTCCTTGCACACCCAGATCTTATGGACTTTATGATCATATAGTCCCTTGTACCGCAGCTGTGTGCATAAAATAGCAGTGGCATAGTCACACCCAGGCCTGCCTGGGCACAGAGCCGGGAAATCGAGCTCTGTGCCCGGGTAGCATACAGATTCAAATACCAGTGAGCACGTAGCTGAAATGATCTCTCTATTTCTGCTTCTTTTTGTTCCCCACAGGACTCCAATGCCTGGGCGCTGCTTGGCCATACCCTCTACCTCACAGGGGACTATGCCTCTGCCAGAGATGCCTATGAGAGAACCATCCACTACGTCAACCCTCCCACGTACATTCATGCCGTTTACATCCGGCTGGGGGATATCTACCTCAGAGAACAAGAGGTGAACTGGTACTAGTTTTAGAATGCACCAGTAGATGTACATGATCTAGAAAGTGCTGGCCTTTAATTTAAAGACAGTACAGATATATTCTGCACACACTTTACATATATATCACTGCAAAAAAACATGCGGATTGTTTTAACCCAGTTCGGTTACCTCAGTTGGAATTCAAGCGTCACCTGTGGTCGGTTTTCCCTTGTTAGCTACATGGGAAACTACACAGGGTTAGTGTCTATCTGATTATGTGACTGGCTTCCCTAACTGGAACTATGAGGCTATACCTACCTCAGTTGCAATTCAAGCTGTACCTCAGTTGCACTTCAAGTGGCACCTCATATGCATGGAATAACAAGCAGTTGGTTTTCCCTTGTTAGCTACATGGGAAACTACACAGTTAGTGACTATCTGATTATGTTTCCTGTGACTGGCTTCCCTAACTGGAACTATGAGGCTATACTGGCTAGCTTCTGGCACCAGCCAAATTATCTGAAAGGAAGTATGATGCCAAAGTATGTAGTTGCAGGAATAACAAAGTGCATGGAGTTTCCTCTGTAGCTAGCAACAAGGGAAACTAAGTACCTTGTTATTCCTGCAATATATATTATACGAATGAGGTAACCCATGTTTCTCTGTGTAGTAGTTGCCACTGTGGTACCTAACTTTATACCATATCTCATCACCATCTATTTATACTCGCTACACACACACACACACACACACACACACACACACACACACATATACACACACATACACAGTATGATAAAGCCAAAGAGATGTTTCTCCATGCTTGTCGGAGATCTCCTTCCAGCATCACATGGAGAGGAGTGGGCATTTCCTGCTACAGGGTTAGTATATATTATACGTGTAGCTCCAGTCAGATGATAGTAAACTAGCATCTTAGTTAGTGGAGAAGTGTAACCACCTTTCGAGCGATCCCTATCCACTTAGTAAATGAAACACACAAAAGAGCCTAGGGACAACGCTACAACATCTGCACAGTGTACCTTCTCTTTATTTCACATGGGGAGGTTTGTACAGTTGGTTAATCTCATAGCTATTGTAGAGCTAATGGTAAACTCCTATTTGAAACAATGATTGATATTTCACTCTTCTTGATATTTCACTGTTGCTATGTGAAATTTCACTGTTGTTATGTGAAATTTCACTGTTGTTGGGAGCTATAAGATTAACATGTGATAGCATGGTTTGGAGTGAAATTTGGGATAAATCATACTCGTAATGTACCTAGGATGGTAAATTGCACTCGGCTTCGCCTCGTGTAATTTAACCCCATCCTTGGTAAATTACTCGTATGATTTATCCCAAATTTCACTCCAAACCATGCTATTACATATACATATAGTTCGTACCAGCTGTGCAAACCTCCCCATGTAAAGTAGATAATCAGGGCTTGCTATATATTAGTGTGTTTATATATAGGACCCGATCGAAACTCATGCTGTGGTGTGCCTTAAAGGCTATGTATTATCACATTATGCATGTGAAGAAGACCCTACCATCAATTTACTGAGATGTGACCAATATTCTCAGGCCTCCTCTCCTGTTTTTAGGAGCCTAGAACCTACCCCCACTTTCACTCTCTTTCTAGAAGATACTGCAAACTGTTACCGAGCATTTACTTGTATGGAAAATACAATCACAGAGAAATCATTAGTGAGTGTCCTAAGCTAACAGTGTTTATAATGAATCAGTATAGTGTTCAGTCAGTTCAACCTCTAAATCAGGATTACAGTAGCTCCTAAAATACTAACTCACAAATTATGGTACAGGCTTATAGTAATGCATAATGAGGAAGAATCCGTTTATTACTCGGCGTACTTTGGTTGATAGTAGCAGTAGTTCAGCCTATGATTCTGGGGGTCTCCGTCGTCAAAAGGATGCATTCCTGAGTTGTAGTCGTGGTTGTTGGTATTCTCATCATCCCACTGGAGTGTCTCTTGCATCACAGTCATGTACTTCACTCGCTGGCATCCGCTGCCACTCTGACACATCAGGTAGAACGGAGCGAAATAGGGAAGCGTGATTTTCTCGGTTATGGGAGCATCGTCCCGGCAACAGTAGTCTAGACGAGTATCGGCGTTATACTGTCCGTCTGGAAGGCTTCCACCGTGGGTATTGCGGTTCTCACTGTTTTTATCATCCCAGAAAATGGAACCCTCTTGAAATCCCTCGGGGCAGGGTCCATACTTGGCGATGCAGTAGGATCCTGGCGGCCATTTTAAACCAGAATCGCCTGCAGTGGAGTCTTTAGTACAAAACTGGGTGACAATAAAATCGTTGGCATCATATACATCGAGATTCTTGCCTCCCGAAGGTGACCGATAATTATTCTTATCGTTCTCAGTATCCTGTAGAAGCCACCCTTGAGACCACTGAAGGGTAGGTGAGAAAGGGCACCCGTTTAGAGGCTTTGGTAGCGCATACGTTCCATCGGGCCATATCGGAATTCCGGCCTGAATGCGAGGGTGTTCTAAATATGCAGGGTAGTTTGCAAGGAGAGGATTGTTGGACCACGGCTTCTCTTCAGCATCCTCTTTATCAGGAAACTCCCTCCACTGCCTCTCGGTGAATGACTGGCTGTTCACACGGCTTTTGGGACAGTTGGGGCACAAGTCTTCCATGCGATAGGGTCGGTCCTCCTGCACGTACGTACGTCTGTACTGTGGCACATTGGCATATCCGTACATGCCTCCAACTGGGCCTGCTGTGACGCTGAGAACACTGATGCTCAGAGCAATAGTCACTACGATTGCAAAGTATTTGCTCCACATTGTTCCTATAGAAGGCATTGAGTAGACTAGCAAGTTGATTTCAATCATGTATACGTAGTTTAGGCACTCAACTTTCTATGTCTAAATCTCTGCAAGAGTCAGTGTGGAAGAATCAGGACTGCACGATAAAAAAAAGAATCGTCATTTTAACTATAACTGCTGTTTGTTATTGAGTCGCAGATATAAACACGTTGTATATACATAGACATAACAAAATGGTATGAGTTTGTACGTTACAGCATATGGAGGGTGTTGGTCAAAAGAATGCAGAAAACACAATGGAGGGAGTTGGTCAAGAATGCAAGAAGCACATGCAGTAGAGCAAATAAATGTAGGGAGTTGTCAGGAAATACATGCAGTAGAGCAAATGGAGGGGTTTGAGTGCTTTTATGATTGTACATTGGCCATTCATGTGAAGCAGTTCTTGGAAAAAGCACATCCTTTGCTCCATGATTTCAGACAGGAGGATAATGCACCATCTAAACACAGTTGCAACAACAACTAATTAGGGTCGATGATATAATGCACCTCTCATAGACAAGGTAGGTTCTTTGCAGGCACAAGGATGTAGCTAGTCTCAGCATAGATAATTTGTGCATGACTAATTGTCAACACTTTACACTGTAGCTGTGCTGAGAATTATGCTATAATTCGTGAATGATGTAAGAGAAAGGTAGTTACATCATTGACTCTAGCTACAGTAGTACCTCTATAATGTGGTCACTCTATAGAGCAGCCAACCCCTCTAGTAAGGCCACCTTGTTAGGTCCCAACGTACATATTGCTAATGTATTATGGACCTCTATATTACAGCCACCCTCTGTATTGCAGCCATAAAATGTTGGCCCAAGGGTGACCACAATATGAAGGTTCCACTGTATTAGCATTTGTGCTAGCAGAATATTATGCTATACATTTTTCTAATAGAATGCACATACTGTACGACAATAATAGCTATGGCACAACCATGCAGGCCAATACCTTGTATTAAAATTTCCAGTCTGGAGATATTATGGTAACTCTTGCCTTGCCTTCTTGATACTGATAGTCACGATTTGCAACAACAGCCAAAGCATTCAGTGTGCATGCAATATACAGGCACCTCTCTTTCACCACATGAGTGTGTGACCTCTGCCTGCTAATGGTATGTTTGGGGTTGAAGCCTCACCAGGGCTCTAGACGCTTTACACGTAGTAGTTTACCTTTGTACCTGAGAGTCACTGCTAAATCAGACACTGTAGTGCTTGAGGTTGAGTGGTAATTACACAGTTTGACCTCCAGTCTATAATAACACAAGTGTGTGACCTAACCAGGGGTGCAGCGGCCATGGCTGCCCCACTTTTTGGAGGGGGAAACAATCGCCATAATTTGTGTGCAAAGATTTGCCATCAACGTGCTGCTACAACCATGCATTAGAAAAATCTCACTGACTTTGAAGTTTAGATTTAAGTCCCTGAAAATAATACGGGGTTTCTAGGAAACTTCCAGGGATGGCCCTTCCATGCAGAAGAGACCACTTCCTTCCTTGTTTCAAACCTAGAAGTTCAGTTACACACCCACACTGCCTTTCAGTAGCTGGCTAGGTGGAGGTGTCTGCTACATGTTGTCTTTGAGTCTGAGAATTAGCTGACTTACCTCAGCGTCTCCTACAGCAGCAAGGAGTTGCACCCCATGCAGGTATTTCCTACTCACTGACATAATTGTACTCCTGTCAAAACATCATTAGATCATGATTATACACACCAATGTTATTATGTGCTCATGCTATTACCCTACTGCTTCCTTCATCTACTAATAGCTTGGTGACCTGTCCCAGGCAGAGGATGCTCTGTGTGAGGCCAATATTCTTAACAACTTGGACCCCACTGTCTGGGGCTACCTCACACTTGTCTGCATGAAGGTAGGTTTTATACTAGCTAGCTACTCACACACACATTGCAGCATTATTGCTAGCTAAGTCTCAACCACCTTTTAAACCTATAGCAGCATTTTGTATAGCCTACACTTATACACACTCTGTTGTAGCACACTTATTACGTTATACCAGTGACCTAGCCTCGTACCCAGGCCACACCCCCCCCAAAAGGGTGTGTGGCCTGGGGACGAGGCTAACCAGTGACCATATATGCTATTTACATGACAGTGGGTTCAATTGAAAAAGTAGCCATACAATTGATAGCTAGTTGACCAGTGCTACAGGTAAACCTAAACTACAACTGGAAGTGGTGAATTATGTTATAATAGTCAGACCATGCCTGTGAGGGGTTTATCGGAAATTAACGATAATCAATATTCCCGAGGGCGAAGCCCAAGGGATATAGACTATCACTGAGTGTAGCTATTTCGATAAACCTTGAAAAACATGCATCGTCTAAACAGCTTGTATTTTGGGGACCAGTCAAACCAGCTTCAGCTGAGTAGTTAGCTCAGCCGTTTTTGGCAGTCGGTTGGACAAGCAGACATCATGGGACTAAAGAATTTGTGTTGTAACCCTTCACGGTCCTTTGATCTTATGGCTTTCCAGGAAACTCTTGTATATCATGTTGACCATACAGTTTACCATAGTGGTTGAGATCTAGAATTGGTGATTTATGCTAATATGGAAGTTAGAAGCACTAATTCATGGCACCGGACCCATGTTTCCTTCAATGAAGCGAGGATTTCATTTAATTTCTACTTCCTACTACCGGTATTAACGTCATGTCTCCATGGTTTATCCTCAGACTGAAAGACCTGTTGAAGCCGAACAAGCTCTGAAGTTTGCTATTAAGGTAATTTTTTCATGCAGTAATTTTCATAATTATGTATACAAAAAGTAACACAGAGAGTTTTTCTATCATGACTGCATGGACTGTCTGCACCCGTCCTTCCCTCAGGCTGGGTTGAGTGACTCGCCACTCAATGATGAGATACAGGCTTTACAGAGAACCCAACCACAACTATCTAATTTGTCACAAATTGCAAAAGCCATTGAGGTTGCTTAATCATGTACTTTGCACATATGCAACTCCCGTACTTACCATGAACACATTACAGCATTACTATGTATCCAAACAACTACAGCATTTAATAGTTATGCTTATTTGAGTGTACAAAACAGCATTGTGTAATTATGCATACTTGCATATATAGCTGGAATTATTAAAACTTGGCAATTAAAGAAGTTATTCTTATACTCAAGGTAAACTGTACAATCATGTAATGGGTATATTATACAACCCAATACTGGTATTTTAATACATACACACATAAATACATATATACATACGTATATCAGTATTATGGAACACTGTGTGTAGTGATTATTTTGTAAGTTATGACATCAGCAGCAGCATGTTCTGTTTCAACTATTGGTAGTAGCAGTAGTGCAGCCTGTGGTTGTGAAGGTCTCCATCATCGTAAGGATGCAGCCCCGACTTGTAGTCTTGATTGTTGCTGTTCTCATCGTCCCACTGGAGGTATTCTTCGGTCACAGTCATGTATCTCACTCGCTGGCATCCACTACTGCTCTGGCGTATCAGATAGAATGGCATCACATAGGGAAGGATGATTCGTTTGCTAGAAGGAGCATCATTTCGGCAGCAGTAGTCAATTCGAGTGTCAGTATCATACTTTCCATCCGGCATGTTTCCACCGTGGGTATTTCGATTGCCGCTGTCCTGGTCATCCCAGAAAATGGAGCCCTCTTGAAATCCATCGGGGCAGGGGCCGTACTTGGCAATGCAATAGGACCCTGGTGGCCACTTTGTTCCAGAATCACTTGCGGTAGAGTTTTTGGTACAGAACGTAGTGACAATGAAATCTCTAGCTAAGTGTCCATTAAGATGTCCCTGGCCTGTTGCGGACTGGTAGTGATTGTCATCGTTCTCTGTATCCTGTAGGAGCCAACCCAACGACCACCTGAGATCAGGTGTGAATGGGTTGAACGGACAACTGGGATACGGTTTTGGGAGGGAGTATGTTCCGTCAGGCCACTGAGGTACTTGGGCTTGAATGCTCGGGACTCCAAAATTCTTACTGCTCCATAGTTTCTCTTCATCGGTCATCATCCGCCTGCTGCCACCATTGGCAATACTGGCAATCTCCCCCCACTCCCTTCTCGCATCTGCCTGGGCACTCACTTGCCACGCTTGCATTTGCTCTTGGTTTTCGTTCCTTATCTTGTCAGCCAAGTACGTAAGCAGTGGAGTCTCTTGTACCATTGAAGGATTAGTCATCTTGTAGTTGAGTACTTCGCGCAGCAGTTCATGTCCAAGGGTTCGCTCGATCTCTGCATTTTCATTTATGGCTGCTGCTGCATCAGCACTTGAAGTGATGTAGTTCAGCACCAGTATTACTGCAAAAGCTTTGATCCACATTTCTAATTTCTGCTAACAGCAACCGAGAGAGAAGTGCATGTCACATACAGTTGCTGCAATAATGCTATAGCTGCATACATTGTAAAAATGGAAGCTTTAACCCATTATCTCACTTGCAGCTCACAAATTAAGTGCAGACCAACTAGCTCACTAGATATACTTCACCCACTAAGCTAGGCTCCAGTTTGCTATGAGACATACTATGCAGCTTTTTATAATAATTGTGTACGGGGGGGGGGGGATAACTGGTACAAATGCAACTTAGGTAATAATTCTAACTCGGTTACAGTAACTCTTCAACTTTCTTCATGATCAAATATTGCAGCATAGTCACACAGCTATACCTGTAAGATTCCAAATCGGGCTTATATACCAGTTAGACTTTCACTGCTAATCCCTCACTCACTCGACTGCATGTGCAATGGACTACTTGCTCATCCTGTGCAGTTTAAAACATAGTGTCACTGTGTGGTCTGCATGCAAGAGGAAATTCAATTAAATTACTGAAGGTATTGCAACATACAGGATTACAAGAAGCCAACTGTGTGGCAACATACATAATTTAGTAGACTTTCATCATGGATGCTCACTGACCCAAGGTAAGCCATACATTGCATCACTTAATGAGGAAACAGCAACCACCTTGACACCTCATTGACCTCAGACAGGATCTTTCAGCAGTACTAGTTCAGTTCAAAGTTCATGTCACCTATGATATCACTCAAGCTATATGGCCAGCATATTACTGCAATTAAGACTAAACATCTGACACGGGAAGTTAAGGTGGCGCGTTCGGTTACAGTCTGGGGTCAGAATGTTGCCTCCCCAATAATCGGGTCGCGGGTTCGAGGCCACCCACATACATATCTGATTCTTGACTTTCTAAGCCTATAGCCAATATGCCGGTAACTTTCTTCTCCGGAAGAACTCCGAAGCTAAAAGGATGACTGGGTATGTTACAAGGCCTCCTGTGATTCCCAGCCATCACCTATCCAGCGCTCCGGGTGTCTGACACTCCAGGAGGGATGGGAGGCTCCCTAGGCTTTTGTTGTATTTTCTTTTCTCTCCAAGTTCTTTTTTTTTTCTTCTCCAAGTTTTTTCTTCTTCTCCAAGTTATGTTAATAGAAAGACTGCTAGGCTTCTATTTCTTCTTCTCCCATTTTTTATACCTTAAAAATAAAATAATGAATTTTTTTTTAAAAATCTAAAAAAATTATCTTATAGCTATAGGCTTCTTTTTTGTTCTCCACTTCAAGTTAATAAGCTGTTTCTCTTTATACAAATAGCCATCTATCTATCACTACTAAGCTTGGGGAAGAATTCTTTTCAAGTCTGACAGGCTACCAACAGCCACACACACTGAATACTAACAGAATAGTTGGAATGACAAGTCATTAGGAAATGCAGTTGCAGTATAAATGCCTTTGTGGTGAGGTTCATGATACATTAATCCTTACATACACGAGCAGTGACTGAATTGTTTCACGATGTAGGAGCTCAAGTTAGCTAAATTGTTTCTCTTTATAAAAATATCTATCACTACTAAGCCCGAGCTGGGAAGAATTATTTTCAAGTCTGATTGCTACATAACTTGTTTGCAGCTTTAGCTCTTGTGGTGGGTTTGATACGTACATGATACGTTTATCCTTACATAAACATGCAGTGACTGAATGGAGATGCAGTTCGTATGAATAATGCAACCGGACAAGTTGTATGTCCTGTAGCCTAACTTCTTAGTCAAATCAGGCCATTCATTATGAAAGAGATGGGTATGAGACAAGAAGGAATACACGGGGGGAGGGGGGGGGACTAAATGACACATACGCAGATCATTTTCCTCAGGAAGATTTGGTCCAGGGGACCAAATTTATCGAGGAATTTGGTCCAGGGGGAGCATTTCCTTGGGGGGATCAAAATCGTCGTGACAAGTCTTGTAATTGTACAATGAACATTCTTACAGCATTGAAAAGGCAATGATAATAGAATTCTGTCCAATTTTTGAAAACCCACAATAATTATTGTTCATATGTAGCCTATCTGTTACAGATACAGAGACAGATGCCCCTGACATCACAGTGATGTAATGGTCCTTCTACCAATCAGCTTCTCCCATTGCCTTGTGAAAGACATAGTCGTGACCACCAATTTGCATAATACCATCCTTCAGCTGAAACTTCCATTTAGTCTTCACTCGGTAAACCTAGAGAATGATACAAACAGTAACTTCCTATGAAACACAGAGTCTATCGAGTTAGCCTCGGTCCCGGTTCCAGGCTCACTCTTCTAAAAAAAATGAGTGAGCCTGGGACCGAGGCCAGCAGCGAGTGGGGAGCAAATAGACCCTTTACCATTATGATGTAATGGGGGGGGAGTGAGCACTAAATGGAGAAAATAATGTGTAAACAGGCATGTGCTTATGCTTTCGTACAGGAAAAATACATCAAAGCACATGTTTGCGTGTGTTTTCTCCATTTAGTGCTCACTTTTACCCCCCATTACATCATAATGGTAAAGGGTCTATAGCAAAGCCTTCCCCCCATATATACATGTACATACCCTACTGGAAATGTCTTGCAAGATCACGCAAGAATGACAGACTAAAGACTAGTCTAGCCTTGTCATACCCAGGCCTCCCCTCACACCTTTTTTTTTTGCATACGTGGAAAAAATCTGCATTTTCCCCCCATGGCTATGAAGCGAGGGGAGGCCTGGATACGAGGCTAAGACTAACCTTGTTCCCAGGCTCCACTGCCCAGTATTTTGTTTGGCACATTTGTGCCCCCCCCCCAACATGCAAAAAAACACTGGGCAGTGGAGCTTGGGTAATTTATCTGAAAAACGCCCAACTCGTTAAAAAAAAATAGAAATGTCAATCTTGCATGGGGACCATGCCTAAATCTCTCCCCAGCCCCCCGGCCCCCTACAAGTGGGCTATGAACTCTGCTTAGGAAAATCGGGGAGTTTCTCTGTGGATGGGAGATAAAACCTGGGTGAGGAAGGCCTGGGTCTGAGGCTAGAGCAGGTATAATAGCCTGAGGATAAGAATAAAATATTACGCATGGTGGCAAAGAAAATTTGCAAGGTGAAAGTGAAAGATGACAGCCTTCGTTTAGCCCCTCCCACCTTCTCAAACTGGCAGACCATGGTGTCTGCTGTCTCAAAGTCCTCCCCACTTTCCTCACTTGCATCATCCACGTCATCATCGGAGCAGAGGGGGTTTTCGTCAGCCTGGAAGAGGTGAAGTGGCTAGCAGTAATTATACACCACTAGCCTCATTCCCAGGTCCACGTGCTGATTTCACTCTAGCTAGCTGTGGGCCTGGTACATTTTTCATGTGCATGATGCGGAGGGTAGAAGGGTGGTATATATATGTAGAAGGGTGAATTTTTGCGTGAGCGAGGACAGCTGCAGTTTTCAGATAACGAAGGAAAGCAGCGAATCTACGCTACTTGTAGCTACTCTTCAGAGGCTGTTTGTACCACAGACTGAGCACTGAAACACTGTCACCAGCAAAAGGTAGAGAAGTGCAACCATCTTTCGAGCGATCCCTGCCCACGTGCAGTTAAATCACATCAGAAAAAGTACCAGGCTCTCCAGTAAGCAACTGACGCCCACACAAGAGCCTGGGGATAAGGCTAATATTCCATAAGTGAGGACAAATACAGGAAACATCCTGGATGGCATAAACACCTACTTCCTGTACAATATTATCAGTCAATTAACTACAGTGTAGTTCAGACAAAGTTGAAGTCAACTTTGTCACAACAACCATAAATTGGCAGCAGTTCAAAGGTTCCTAATCACTGACAGGATTGATACGTTGAGCATATGCAACCAGATCTGGAATCACACCGACCACTTTACTAACACAATACCTAACATTAGACCCTAAAGCTGCCATATTTAGCAGACGTGTTCATTTCAAGGCAGTATTTGAACTAATAGTAATTAATTTACGAACTGCAGATAAGACAAAGTCAGACAGAGAAGAAAGAGAGAGTGACGAGATAACTTACGGGTTCTAATTCATCCTCCTGTCACAGAAACATTGTGGGCACATGTGGAAGGAGAGAATACAGCAAATTAGTTAATTAGAACACAAAACAGTTTTAAGCTCCCACATTGGTCAGTTTCATCACATGACTAGTCACTTTAGTCACATGACTGGTCACCATGCCAATTAATAAAATCTACTATACACCCTTCCTACCATCAGAAAAAAAATACCTGCTATAAATGGCATGTCTACCCTTGTCAACAGACTACCCCCACGTGCAAAAAGGCTGCTTTAGTTTTTTATGCATGGAAGGAGATCTTGGAAATGAATGCACGTCAGGTATTCAAAATCTTCCAATTACCTCCGAAGTATCATCATTGTCGTCCGATTCCTCTTCGCTGCTGCTCTCCCTCTTCACGCCCCCACCCCCTCCCCCTCCTCCGCTGGCACCGTCCAGCTGCACTATAGTCCCACCTCTCCAGCGACCTTTCTGCTTGCAGGATAACTCCAGACGGTTTGGGAAGGGCATCGCCGCGCCCAAGGCCGAATCCTGTTGCTGACAAGATTCAGTTGGTGTTACAGGCGTGGAAGAATCGTCGACAGTTCTACCGCAACTGCCACACAGAAAACCAGTTTCGTTCGTGGCTGCAACCGTCAAATCCTCGCCTGAAGCTGTCTTTACTAAACGAAGCATAGTGCCAGGGGCCGCTAGCTGAGTTTCAGAATCAAGAATCTCCGTTCCTTTGCTGGAGCTTGCAGGTGAAAGTCGGTCATCTGAAAGCAACGTGGGGAGGCCGTCCGTTTGAGTGACGCTTGCCGAGGTACCGTGGTTGGTAGCAGCCGACTGTGAAGGTCTGACATCTGAAAATAACAGGGGAATGCTGACTGCTTGATCAACGGTTGCGGAGTTACCGGCAGCTGACTGTTGGTTTACAGGTGAAGGTCTGCTTTCCGAGAACAACGGGGGAAGGCCGTCTGTTTGGTCAACGTTTGCCGAGCTACCCTGGCTGGTAGCAGCTGACTGTTGGCTAGCAGCTTTGGCCACTGCCAGCGCTCGCTGCTGAGCCTGGATGGCTAATATCTGAGACAGAGGCATAATCACAGTGCCTTGAGAAGTCTGTGGGTAGGTGGGCAGATGGGCGAGTGGGAAGGTAAAGAAAGGGTTAATTAAAGTTAGGTTTAGACTTAGGTTTTAAGGCATAAAAAGGGTTAAGTTTAGAGTTAGGGTTAGGTTTTGAGGTAAGATAAAGAAAGGGATCATAATAGGGTTAAGGGAAGGTTGGAGGTAGGGTGGGAAGGTATGAAATAAAAAGGTAGAATTGATGGGATATGCTCAAGATTAATATTTATAGCTTCTGTTGCATATACAGCTCACTAGACCCTCCCCCTCCCCTCCCCCCTCAGAAAGAAAACGAAGGAAGAGACCTTCCCACTCTCTCTCTTCTCTCTTTGAGAATTCATCTTTCGAGAGGGCTAGCAAGCTAGCTGGATTAATCCTTGCTAGCCTATTCTGTAGCCATGACTGGTGTGAAGTTTACCTGCACTGGTACCATCATCTGTGAAGTCTGTTGCAGCCCAGCAATGGCTGCTGCTTGGCTTGGCACCTGAGGGCAAAAGGAGGGAAGGAACAGAGGTCAAATTAAAAGAGGGAACACAAAAAATTTAGCCTCATTTGCTCCACAGCATTTTTTACAAGACGGAAAAGCACTGGCAGGGTATGTTTTGCAAAACGTGCTGGGTACCAGTCCCATCTGCAGCAGCTTAAAGTTCAACCGTTTCTCATAGTGTCAAGCGTGTTTAGTAGGTTTGTGTCCCAAAGGAATGTAATTGTACAATCGTGGGTTCATGTCTGATGTCTAAGTGCCTTTCCTCGGTGTCTGAGAACTACAGCTAGGTTTGCTACATGAAGGCACAAAAACATGCATATTTTCATGTATTTTCTCCATTTAGTGCCTACTTTCCCCCCATTACATCATAGCGGAAAAGGGTACATTAAGTCTTTCTACCCCCTTCTCAGTTTTACCAAAATATTCGAACGGGAAGTATGCATAGCAACGAGAAATTTGCGATTATTAATAGTTATTTAACTGCCACGCACAGCCGTCATCTAAATTGGATACTCAAAAGCGATCATGTTCAAGGCCTAGGCCGACAACGGATGCCTAAGCTAGCTACAGTATATAGCTGCACGGATAATCAGCGCTTAAACAGCTAGGGGCGGGGTTGGTATGTAATTATTAATAGTCGTTTCCAACGTAGTCATGTGAGGATCACGTTTCGACCCGAGTCTCTCGTGTCATGTGCGGACATTTTGGTGAAACTGTTCTACCCTAAACGTCACTCACATGAGAATATTATTTTGATCTTTCTAAAAGAGAGCCTGGGAATGAGGCTATGGAATTTACACAGATACGTACTGAGAATGGAAACATGGGAATGAGACTAGAAGGACAGTACTTACTACAATTGCTGGAGGGGACATAAACTGAGTAACTGTAGGTGAGGGTCTCATAGCTGCTAGCTGAGAGATGCTGTTACTAACGGCAACTGCCCCCGGAGGCATAATGCCAGCATAGCCTGGGGCGGGGACGAGGAATGCGGTACGAGTGGTGGGGGTGGAGGAGGGAGACTGTGTGGGTGTGGAGGATGCTGGTGGGGGTTGGGACTGGGGGAGGAGCTGGGGAGGCAGCTGTGCTGGGATCCGTGGAGGAGCGCGATGAATGACAGACTCGGCGTGTACCGTAGGCTGTGTGTGTGTGTGTGTGTGTGTGTGTGTGTGTGTGTGTGGATGTGTGTGTGTGTGTGTGTGTGTGTGTGTGTGTGTGTGTGTGTGTGTGTGTGTGTGCATGTGTGTGTGCATGTGTGTGTGTGTGTACATACGTGTGAGTGTGCATTGAGTGTGTGCATGCGTGTGTGTGTGTGTGTGTAATGTAGGTGTTTAATATGTGTGCATGCGTGTGTGTGTGTGTGTGTGTGTATGTATGTGTGTGTGTTTAATATGTGTGTATGTGTGTGTGAGTATACGTGTGTGTGTGTGTGCATGCGCGTGAGTATGTGTGTATGTGTGTGTGTGTGTGTGTGTGTGTGTGTAATGTAGGTGTGTAATATGTGTGTATGTGCGTGTGTGTGTGTGTGTGTGTGTGTGTAAACAGAAAGTAAAACCATGAGTTAAACAATACTTGATGAAAAATAATTTCCAGCAGAGGCAAAATTCAAACTCGGGTCTTGAGCTTGTACTAGGGCTGCTAGGCAAGACTTGGGCCTCGAGCTTGTACTAGGGCTGCCAGGCAAGACTCAGGTCAAACTCGGGCCTTGAGCTTGTACTAGGGCTGCCAGGCAAGACTTGGGCCTTGAGCTTGTACTAGGGCTGCTAGACAAGACTTGGGCCTCGAGCTTGTACTAGGGCTGCCAGACAAGACTCAGGTCAAACTTGGGCCTTGAGCTTGTACTAGGGCTGCCAGGCAAGACTTGGGCCTTGAGCTTGTACTAGGGCTGCTAGGCAAGACACAGGTCAAAGAGCAGTTGACATGTATGCTAGCCTCGTTCCCAGCCCGGGTGGCCAAGCCTGGGAACCAGACTGTCTAACATGATGTAGGCGGAATGTCATAATTTAATGTAGGTAGAGTTTACCGCAATATAGTTGTAATGCAGTTTCACCAAAATATCCGAATGTCAGGTACGCCTAGCAATGAGAAATTTATAGAAAAATGCAATTATTAATAGTTACTCAACTTCATCCGTTTCGCTGTACGCAGCCTGCTGTCGAATTCGATACTTAAAAGCAGTGACGTTCAAGGATTAGGTCGGGAAGAAGGATGCCTAAGGATGCTACTACAGTAGCTACACGGATAAGCGTCGCTTAATCAGCTAGGGGCGGAGTCGCTATGTAATTATGAATTAGTAGTTGCTAACGTAGTCATGTGAGGATCACGTTTTACCCGAGACTCTCGGGTCACGTGACGACATTTTGGTGAAACTGTAATGGAGGAGTTAGCACAGTAATATCCTCTGAGAGCTACTAGCTGAATCTGTACCTGAACTTCCACGAGGTTGACTGGAAGGAGAGGAGGTGGCCCCTCCTTGCGAGGGGAGGACTGGGTGGGGGGTGGGTGAGGGGGAGTGGGCTCCATAGACTGCTTAGGGGGACGAGAGATGTGACGTGTGTGGTCGATCTTGTTTAACCAGAGCTGTGTGAGTGTGTGTGTGTGTGTGTGTGTGTGTGTGTAAAAGAGGCTAGACATACACCTTCATAAGGACAATCATCCATAACCAGCAAATGCTATGTCGTTGTGGGGGCAAGCCTTCACGAGGATTGTCAGCGGATGCTAGCTTCGTACCCAAGCCATCCCACCCCAGCTTCTATCTCGCAACTGTGGAGGGAGAAATCTGATTTTCCTCCTCAGATGTGAGATAAAACTGGAATGGGGTTGCAGCAATGACAGTATCTGACACAAAATGGATGTGCAAGACTTTTACGAGTACCCATGCACATGATCACTACTATGCAGGGTTTTGTACGAATCTCCCCTCCTCCCCAACCCCCAAAAAATCATAGTTACACGTGCACATGAGGTGTATTTGAGTATTCATGCTTGTCACCCCCCCTTTCAAAATATGGTAATTCATGAACTGCTGACCACTTCCGGTAAAGTAAACAAACCCAAAAGTGGGTGGGGCACCCTTCAAGTCAGTGAGTGGCAGGTTTGCTAGCAGCACAGGAGACCAACTAACTGCCTTGAGAGCTGGCTAAGTAATCTACTACCTCAAGAGACAAACAAAGCAAGTTACTGTACTTCTGAATTAGAAGCCAATCAAGTCCCAGCCTCAGGAGATGGGAGGACTGCTCAGCTGGTGCAGGTAAGAATTGCATTAGAAAGGATATGAATTATTGTAAGAACTAGATGGAGAAATAATTTTTACAAGTATTATCGTGATATCTCAGCAATGTATGTAGTTATTTTCTTTTGTATGCCATTAGCAGGTAATTAATTAGAAGAGTCGTGCGTGGCCTGGGAACGAGGCTATGTATTGTATCATGGCTGTATTCTAATACGTCATTTGAGTGTACATGGTGTATTTCACGTAGCACAGAAACACACAGTTGTCAGTATGTGTCTCAGTGGATAGCTACAGTGTGATGAGTCCCCCGTTTGATTCTTTGCAATATGGTAATTCTCATAAACGCAAACAAATGGGCGGGGCACCCTTCAAAAACGCTATAGTCAATGAGTGCTAGCACCACAGGAGACCAACTAACTGCCTTGAGAGCTGGCTACATCACCTCAAGAGACAAGTTACTACTTCCTCTGAATAAAGTCCCAGCCTCAGGAGATGGGAGGACTGCTCAGCTGGTGCAGGTGAACAGAAGAGGATGTGCATGGCTAGGGACAGTCAATTCATTGTCTTAATACTGATACTGGTATTATCTCATGTAAGGGAAATGTAGGTATTGGAGTAAATTGGAATACCTAGCTACTAGTTCGGTTGAGACGAGTCTTTTCTTCATTGGACCCTTGTGGGACCCTTCAAGGCACGTGTTCAAAATGGCGCCTCTGGCAGCTACATGGATGCCGTCTTTGAACTTGCGGCGCACGAAGAGTCAGAGATCTGGACAAGCCTATCACACAGTTTTACCAAGTGAGGCTTACTACAGCTCCTAGATAAGTAGCGTTTCTGTAGCCTCGGAGATACGAGCGCTAGAAGTGGACAGCACGATCGAGCGATGCGCTTTGATGTGCACTTTAAGCAGCATAGCTCGTCTTTCCACTCTACCATAGCAGCCACGGCTGATCCTTGAGAATATGTTGTGCATCAATCTTCGAAAGAGCATTCGCTTTTTCGTAGCTTCTACAGGGGCATTGGCTGGCTCGTACATATGTAGAAGCCACGCCCAGATGCAGTAAATGTATGCTGTAATCTGATATTGCTAAGAAGCCTTACAGTAGGATGGGTTTACTCTGGGGCAATTCTGGAGTACTATGGGTTTACTTTGGGGCTGCATCACACATGTAGTATTGAGACCCCACTCAGGCTGATCTTTACCCATTGTAGGACGCCATTTTGAACACATACCTTTGTAGGGCCCCGTAAAGACCCATATAAATTGTGTACAGTTTTGTTTTGGCCATAACTCCTCACAGAAACTGAAACTCTTCACAGAAGCTTCACATACATATTCTTAGTTTTCACTCAGGGATCACATAGTATAAAACTTGGCAGAGAATATACATACACTAACTCAGATTCGATCGCTACACTGCAAGATTACTTGTCTCGCTCACACGCTAAGGCGCTCGGCAATTATCATCTACTATTAAAATGCCATATAAATTCTTATATTAGAGTGGTGAGAGGGTTAATGCTGGCTAGGAGTCAAAGGATAGTCTAATCTCCCGAAAAAAGCCCACCAACCAAAGTTATTGTAGAGGGTAATTTACTCTTGAAAATAAGCCACCCCATTAACCACACAAGCACACTGCATAATGAAATCTTCTGTGTGTGTGTTGTTTAAACCGGCCACATAATGAATTCCTTGAATAATAAGCTCACTCCAGACCTATTCTTTCTGCAGGGGAGGTAGTGACAATGAGAGGCCACAAACCGAGAGGCCAATTGAACTGCCTACCACTGTACCCCACCAAGCTACTGCTTCTCAGGTTGAGGCTGATTGCAGCACTCACAACCCAAACCCAGCCACAGCTGACCAAAACGACAGCAATCACAAAGCTGGTGTAGCTAGCATAGAGCCAGTCGACCCAGCCATAGCCAAGCAGGTGTTCAAAGAACAGCGCCCGAGGCTCATGATAGCCATTAGCAGTTCCCCTCGACTTGTCAATCAACTGTATGCTGATGATGTCATCACCACGCCAGTCCGCAACAAACTGTCAGTGATGGGCTTGTCTAAAGATGAGAAGAACATGATTTTACTGAATGCAGTTGAGGACAAGATTGAGACAGATCCGTCTGCTTTCAAGGCCTTCGTCTCTGCTCTACAGTCCGAACCCGCACTGGATGAGATGGCTCGTCAACTGCTGCACTACTATCGTAAGTCCTCTGATACTTGTTGGTACCTTAGCTAACAAACTTATAGAATGAGTGAAAAGTAATCATCGGTCATATCCTTCTCCCTTAGGACAGATGATGGCTGCTGTAAATCAAGGGACTACTACCACCTGTTGTGGACCAATTGCTCGCTACGCCAACTACCTCAAGGCTTACTACGACACTTCTCCCATTTCCCAGGCCTACAAGTGGCCCCTCACTCCCAGTACACAGTACATCAACCTTGCTATTATCAAGAGTGAACCTGTAAGTCGGGAACAAGCAGATGAGTTCACACGACTGACACTGCATGGGGACATAGATCAGGTTCTCCACAAAAAGAAACATACTGAAATCACAGACATCTTGAAGCCCAAACACGGTGAGAAACTGAGGTTTGTCTTGGTAGAAGGTGCCCCTGGGGTTGGTAAAAGCACATTAGCTTGGGAACTTTGTAGAAGGTGGGATAAAGTGGAAGCCCTAAAGCAGTACTCACTTGTAGTTCTACTCAAGCTTCGAGATGAGAGAATACAGAATGCCACTAGAGTAGCGGATTTCTTCTACCATGCCAACATGGATTTTCAGCAGGCTGTAGTCAGGGAGGTAGAGGCAAGGGAAGGCGAGGGAGTACTGCTGATCATGGATGGGGCTGATGAGTGTCCTCCATCATTCTGGTGGAATGCTAAGTCACTTACTCCTCAAATTTTATCTGGATATTTGCTGCCAAAGGCAAATGTGCTGGTCACAACCCGTCCGTCTGCCAGCTCTATATTAATTAGCCAGTGGAAACCACAAAAACAAATCGAAGTCCTCGGCTTCACTAGTGATCAGATTTACCAATACACACAACACGTTCTTGGCGCAGAACCAGAAGTTCTGGAAGGATTCCACAAATACATATCCAGTAGTCCGTCCATTAGAGGCCTGCTTTATATACCCCTCAATACCGTCATAGCAGTGGGTGTGTACAGGGAAAATAGGGAAAAGGACAAGCCCATTCCAACCACACTAACACAGCTATACACTGCCCTTATCCTCACTTTACTTCAGCGTTATCTACTTGATTCAAAATTAGTTGAAGATGCCTCAGTTCTACCCCAAACAATTGAAGATCTCCCTGAAGCAATACATCAACAATTCCTAGACCTTGCTGCGATAGCTTATCACGGTATTTTTACGCAACAGCTCGTCTTTCAAAAGCTTCCAGAAGGTAGCAAATCTCTGGGTCTTGCAACTGCTTCAGCCGAGCTTCATACTGGTGTACGGCTATCCTACAACTTCCTTCACCTGACCTTACAGGAGTATCTTGCCGCCTTTTACTTCTCCCAACTACCAGCAGCACAGCAGCAAGAAACATTTCTAGAGCACCATGAAACTTCCCACTTGAGTGTTATGTGGACATTTGTAGCAGGTCTGACACATTTTAAGGATATTGGATTGGAAATTGTCAGGTCACAAATATTTGAGGAATATTGGGGCACAGTAGAAGTTAAGAGCTCTTTGCTTCCCTTACTGTATGAGATACAGGAGGAAGAATCCATCCAGGCCATCTTGGGATTGGGAGAGGTCTCTTACTTTGATGAAGAAATTTATGACGACGCTACTGCTAATCCTATTATTTTTTCTTCTACTACTCCTTTCGAAAACTTTGCTTTAGGCTACTGTATTGCTCATAGCAAGTGCAATTGGACATTAACACTATGTTTCAATAGCCCTGAGAAAATAGAAATGTTTTTCTTGGGAGCCACATCTCCATTCCAGGCATCCAGCTGTGTCCGTAACTTGAAGTGCCAGGCCTGGGGAGTGAACTCCAGGAAAACATTAAACTCCTCAGGAAGCTACCTTTGTATGGGACTCGAAACCTAGATTTGAGCCGGTGTGGCCTGAATGGTGAAGCATTTCAGATTTTGGGGGCCACAATTATCCCAGGCATGGACAGCCTGGAAAGCCTCAACATTAGCAACAACCCAGTCGGCGGAGGTGGGACAGTACAGGCACTTTCAGCGGTTAAGCATCTACACACACTGAATCTACGAGAACTTACTTTAGACTGTGATGATATCAGAGCTCTAGCTCCACTGGTAGCACCTCAAGAAGGGAGCTTGAGGGAGCTGACAATTGGCAGTAGGGAAATGGAGACAGCAGACGTTGAGAAAATGCTTACCGTCCTCTTTGTAGAGTCTTCACTACAATCCCTATCACTTTGCTATATTAATTTACAGCTCAGTACAGACTACTTTGCAGAACTGCTTGAGAAGAACCCGAATCTGCAGACACTTGAGCTGCTCGGCTGTAACCGGAGGTTAATCACTGTGTGTGCTAAGGCTCTGTGTAAGAATACTATCCTTGAAACTTTTACTGTTACAAACATTGACATTGAAAAAGACATTGCTGATGTTCTATCAGAAGTATTGAGGATCAATACATCACTCAAAGAGCTAAACTTTCATACCCTCCATATTTACATGTATGCACATACATGTAAGGACAGTGCTGCAGTCCTAATTGATGCCCTTCAATACAACCAAATATTACAAAAAATGACACTACCACGTGACATAAAATCAACATTCGACTTCACAATTGCTGATCCACGCATAGTGTTCCGGTAGAATCTCCAATCCCTTTTCAAACCACCACCATGCTACTGTACTGAATTCTACATTGCCTATATAATTGTATGTTTTTATTATGATGAGTATAATATCAGTGCAATCATCACATAAAATGCTTCACTCTGGGGAAGGGGGGCATAGTGTATGCACAGAATTGTCAAGACCATGGTGTCTAAATAATGTATCCGCCCACCCCCTTCTTTGATCAAAAGTTATGTGAAAGGGTATGTATTCACCCATCCCCTTATACCATCCGTGTGAGTTGAAGCTTTAACTAAAAACTGAAAACTCTAAGACAGTGAACAGAAGCAAATGGCAACATTCAATCTTCGGTGTGCTTTAATTGGAATACCAACGTTAAGTCATATAGCCATTTAGCTTTTTAGGAGAAAATTTGCATCCATACTGAAAGACTGTACTTACCTCATTTGAGTGGGTGGATACTACATTTACAAAAACTATGTATTATCCGCCCACACCCGTGTCACTAAATAGTACATACAAGATGACATTGATGCTCTATCAGAAACATTGAGGGTCAACCAATCAACTTCATAGAATACTTACCCTGCACACTATTGTGAGGGAACTCTTCTTACCGTATAACTGACGGCCGGCATGGGTGCAGTGTACGCACCACTAAACAAGATGTGATACATAAGATGCAAAGTATGGCTAAAAGAACCTTCTTGAGATCTGTTAGTTACACAAATGTTAGTTACACAAATGTTAGTTTTTGCTTCTTTTTTTTCTGTGTCATGACCACTTACAACTTTTGTAAGTTTCTTGCTTGGCAAAAAGTTTACATGACAGGTTGGAGAAGACAGAACCAATCACTTACCCCTGCTTTGTGCCGGCACACGAGGTAAAAACTGTATATTAAAAAATTAAGAAATTGGACAATATGGAAGGAGGGTGCTGCAGTCCTAATTGACGCCCTCCAATATAATGAAGCCTAGGAAAAACTGATATTACCAACGGGATTTAAGAAATCCGCTATTAATGATCCACATTTAATGTACCTAGCCTCAAACCCAGGCCTTCTTCACTCAGAATTTATCTCGATCGCAGCCATGGAGAAAAATCTAATTTTTCTCCATGGCTGCGAGATAAGGCAAGGAAGGCCTGGATTTGAGGCTATTATGTACCTAATGACAATCTTCACAGAGCTCTTGTCTATTTCAGTTGCCATTAGCTACCACTAACTGTCCCACCATGGGATGCATGGAAACAGCTGCACTATAACTGTGGCAGTCCCGGGCAGAAAACAAAGATTATTCCATCGTGTATTTTGATCGTGTCACTGTGTTCAAACACACCGTCTATAGAGACACTTCTGTGATCTACGAATTGCTCAATGGAAGTATGCATGTGCAGAGGCTGCAGACTGCCTTATGCAGGGGTAACATTAGACAAGTGAAAGTAACAGCAGGACATTTTGTAGCCTCGTTTCTAAGCCATGGGGGTGTGGCCTGGGAACAAGGCTAGACGTTTCGGCACGTATACAGCAACTGAAATATCGGTAGAGGCTACATGTCTGAGGAAGCAAAAATAGGAGGCTAAGGTCTTCTGAAAGAGGGGAGAGAGCATCTGTGATTTTAAATTCATGTGATCCTGCCACACACTTTTCTTTCAGTGCTCCCATACCCACTTGTTGCCGAGCGGGAAGTGAGGCAACTAATCGTGTTGCATGGAGACTCCGCGTTAGTATGTATGTAAGTAACGCTACAGGAATGCAATATATTTCCTGTGGGCACGGCGTTGCTTCCTTGCATGCGCAGTAGAGCCAAGAGCGTGCACTAAGATGGAGTCGCCCTGCAGAGAGGCGGCAGCAATTGGGAAGGCTATGTGTGCAGCAAAACAAAGAGTGGCAGCAAGGAGAGGAGGGGACATCAGCAGGAGGTTCATCGATAGTGGGCAAGGCTGATTCAGCAGCCGTTCTCAAAGCCTCAGACTGTCTGAACAGTCAGCCGAGCAGCGTAATGCAACTCGCTTCCCGCAAGGCCCTCTGCACGGAATACCATGTAAATTACAATGTAGGCAGTATGACAATGTACACATCTACAGATCTTCAGGTACAGCACCTGGGTACAAAATATATGTGGTACGCAAAGGTGCCATATGGCTGTAAAACACACTAGTGTCGGGTTTGTTTACACTCACCCAACTACACAGCAGCAAGAAGCTAGACTCAATTAAAGCAACATAGATAACTTAGGCCAGTGTTTACACCTGGCCTTCCAAAAATTGAGGCCTAGTTTACTAAGCCTCCGAGTTGTAGCTAGGCTCTGTACTATTAGCTATACTCACTTTCTCACACACACACACCCAAGGAGTGAAACTGTGCGATAGTGCAATAACCTGCTGCTCCAATTGGTACTCTTAAATACTCACAGGTTGTCCAACTCACTTGTGGGTTTGCCTACCTACAGACATTCATTGTCTTAATTACTACTAATTACAAACGTTATTAGATTCATTGCCCTGCTGAGGTTCAAAAACTTAGCACACCTGTGACAATCTTCCAGTACAGTGAGTACCTATCAACCCCAGTAACTCACCAGCTAGAGGGCAGCCATCGATGGCTCAACAACAGGGAGAGTATAAAGGTTAGCGCTCGAGTTTAGCTTAGCCTAATGCTATAGTCAGGGCGCAATGACGCCCTTAGCACACAATTTAACGACAGCTTGGCAGTTTCTAGCCGTTCACCAAGTAAACTAGCTAGCAGCCATAGATAACTTCAAGTTCATGTACCTTGGTGATAATTAATTACAGCTTCCGCATGGACAAATGGAATTTAATTTCCACATCCGCGCTCTAAGGGTTAAGATATAAGCTAACGCATGGTAGGGCGTATATTAGGGAGAGATATAGCACAAGGGTAGGTCGAGAGATGAAGATAGCACGAAGCAAATCTGAGCACTGTACTTGTCTCAATCCCCCCCTCCCGAGTGCTATATATCTCTTGTAATACACAACGTATCATACTTTACTGATTTATTGTACATGTATGCGTGGCATATCAAAGGTACTGCTCACGTGGATATTTCCGGTCCTATATTCATTTACTCAAGCAGTGCATGTGGTGCAGCTAACTAGCTACCAGCCTAGGTTGTACACTCGTACGTGCACACTGCTAAATTATTGCGTGTAGACATGTTTCTGAGACAGAGATGTAGGGAAGAGTTCACACATGAAAATGGCAAATCAACAAGTAAAGACTTGAATGCAATGCGAGGGGCACAGTGTGCGCTCGCGTATACTGCGAGTCACTCGCTTGTGCGCACTGCTAAATCATTGCGTGCAGACGTATTTCTGAGACAGAGACGTAGGGAAGAGTTCACACACGAAAATGGTAAACCAGTAAGTAAAGACGAAGTACGATGTTAACACTATCATTCGCACTGCTGGTTCTGAATTAGTTTGTGAAAGCGACCACATAACCATTGACTGCCAGCGGCACACGAAGGTCTCGTGCCCAGACCTTGGCTCCTTCCCTCACAGGTTGACTACAAATCCTGCAGTCTCATTGGGTCCGCCTGGAATGCAAGCGGGTAAAACAAGCTTTTGGATCAGACCGTTCTGCGAGGGGGAGGAGCCAAGGTCTGGGCATGAGACTAGGCAGATGACAGCATACGGTACCTGCTTTAGTTCATCCAGTACTTGTGGGTCCACTCCATCGTTGAGAAATTCGTCTTTCACATTCTTCACGACATCCTCCACCACCCACTTGTAGACGGTCATCTGTGTGTGTGTGTGTGTGCGTGTGTGTAGGTGTGAGTGTGTGTGTGTGAGTAGATTGTGCATAAGAGTGCGTGGGAGTGTGTGTGTGCATGTGAGTGTGGCGTGTGTGTGTGTGTGTGTGAGTGTGTGTGTGAATATCATTATGATTACCTAAAAGTCAACCGGTGGCAGTTTCATTCGCATGCTCTCCTTATCTAACCAGGAACCCATGAGCTTCTGTGCTCATAGGCTCGTAGTCAGACTCATTCAAACACCTTCCACCTTAAATAGAACCAGGCTTCAATTGTCATCACTGCTGAGGTAATCATTAGCACAAGAATTCTAATTAAGTTTTGTCTGCACTGTGAAGTGAACAGGAATGCCATGGAAGCAGACTAACGAAAAAATAATGACTGACAAATTAGGCCATTTTATTTCTGTTACATGAGTGATTGAGCTGACACAAGTAGCCTGACACCAAACCTACTTTGAGAGGTAGCCAAGAAGGATATCGGCATTTGTCACAGGTGTCTAAGAAAGTGTGTACAGCAAGTGCTTGTAGCCGTGTTCCTATAGATACTCATTTCAAATTTTACCACGTGGCCTGGGAACGAGGCTAACTTCTGTGTAGACCTTATCAAGTGCTGTCACAGCTGTGATGTGATTGTAAATGTTATTCCCCAACACGAGGGGCAAAAGAGCGGCAGGTTCTGCAGTGACTGTACAAACAAGGGTAACTTAATTGGAAGCACACCTTTAGGTCATCATGTCAATGGAGGGGCAAGTCAGGCTATTCCAAACTAGACTTTAGTTTCCTGTCCACTTTCCATGGAAATTCCACACGTGTGTGTGTGTGTGGTCCATTACCATTGCAATGAACTATTATTGCTGAAGCACTATAATTACGTCATATGTGTAATGCCCCGCAAAAAATTTATAGTGTAGCATATGCTGCCACTCCAGAAGCAAGATCTTCACAGCTGCCACTGAAGATGACTGCAGAACCCAGTTGACTGTGTAACACAGCTAGCCATAACATTAGCAATCATTTATCGGTTGTATTCTGCCATGCATATCCGTTCTCAGTAAATAATGGACACTCAGGAACAATAACAGTAAAAACAAGCGGTCCCCTCAGAAAGGCGCAGGCGTTGGACAGGAAACTGAAGCCTAATTTGGAATGGCCTTAAATGAATCTGTGTCTCCTCTGGCTTGGGTGCTTTACCTCATGCTAGTCTCGCGTAGCCAGACCCTCACGAGTTCGCAAGAGTAACCTCATGCCTAGTTCAATAAAATATTACTACCACTCTGAATTCTTACAGCTTCTCGCTCTGGACATAATTTTACTATACTATCCCTATGATGGTAGACAACATTGAATAAGGTCTATAAATTTATGCTAAATGTGCACATGAATAATAAGCCAAATTATGGATCTAACAGCTGGCTAGAGGTAATTTAGCGTGAGCAGGATATGTAAATTATAATTCTATACATATGACCTTAGATTTAAGCTAGGAGACAACAATTTTCAGTTTAAAAAAAATATTACATGCAGTGTACATGTACGTGTATGATTATAGGCACAAACACACCCATATATGCTAAGGCCCCTACACGCCTTCAAAATACCCCTAGGCAAAGTTTCATAAAATTTGGTGTGGCTGTACGGTATACGTAGGAATTTTACAAGAAGAAAAGGCCAAAAAAGTAGCTAATTCTCTTGTCTGGGTTGCTAATTACCAGATTATTGAGGCTGGAGTTCTCGGTAGCCATTCTGCGGTCAGTGCGCGCAGCTTGCTTTCCAGTTGTCCAGCGACGAAGTCCTCCTTTTATACCAAACGACTAGCCAGGAAAATTCCGTTTCTAATTATCCGTACGGTGGCCCGTAGGTGTATTTCCGCAAATGCAATTCACTTTCCGAGTTCCATTGAATTAGATATACGGTATTTCGCTATTCGATATACGGTATTTAACGCTGCGGTCACCGCAGCTTCACTGCGCTCACCGAAACCCAGGTTTCGCTCTGTGCAGCGGTACTGCGCTCACCGAAACCGAGGTTTCGCTCTGTGCAG
This sequence comes from Phakellia ventilabrum, assembly GCA_963921505.1. Classification (NCBI taxonomy): domain Eukaryota; kingdom Metazoa; phylum Porifera; class Demospongiae; order Axinellida; family Axinellidae; genus Phakellia; species Phakellia ventilabrum. Next base: position 1,027,955 of record OY997386.1, on the reverse strand, counting down.
CGGTACTGCGCTCACCGAAACCCAGGTTTCGCTCTGTGCAGCGGTACTGCGCTCACCGAAACCCAGGTTTCGCTCTGTGCAGCGGTACTGCGCTCACCGAAACCTAAGTTTCGCTCTGTGCAGCTGTACTGCGCTCACCGAAACCCAGGTTTCGCTCTGTGCAGCTGTACTGCGCTCACCGAAACCCAGGTTTCGCTCTGTGCAGCGGTACTGCGCTCACCGAAACCTAAGTTTCGCTCTGTGCAGCTGTACTGCGCTCACCGAAACCCAGGTTTCGCTCTGTGCAGCGGTACTGCGCTCACCGAAACCTAAGTTTCGCTCTGTGCAGCTGTACTGCGCTCACCGAAACCCAGGTTTCGCTCTGTGCAGCGGTACTGCGCTCACCGAAACCCAGGTTTCGCTCTGTGCAGCGGTACTGCGCTCACCGAAACCCAGGTTTCGCTCTGTGCAGCGGTACTGCGCTCACCGAAACCCAGGTTTCGCTCTGTGCAGCGGTACTGCGCTCACCGAAACCCAGGTTTCGCTCTGTGCAGCGGTACTGCGCTCACCGAAACCCAGGTTTCGCTCTGTGCAGCGGTACTGCACTCACCAAAACAAAGGTTTCGCTCTGTGCAGAGTCACTGTATTCACTCTATGCGCTGTTGATGTATTCACTTAACATGTTCATTCCACTAATTTCTTGTTACAATAGTTAGGTAATAGTGATAGCATGAATGAATAAGATGTTAATAGATATGTGAATACATCAACAGCATAGAGTGAGTACAGTGACTCTGCACAGAGCGAAACTTTCGGTTAGTGCAGTACCGCTGCACAGAGCGAAACCTTTGTTTCGGTGAGTGCAGTACCGCTGCACAGAGCGAAACCTGGGTTTCGGTGAGCGCAGTACCGCTGCACAGAGCGAAACCTGGGTTTCGGTGAGCGCAGTACAGCAGCACAGAGCGAAACCTGGGTTTCGGTGAGCGCAGTACCGCTGCACAGAGCGAAACCTGGGTTTCGGTGAGCGCAGTACAGCTGCACAGAGCGAAACCTGGGTTTCGGTGAGCGCAGTACAGCTGCACAGAGCGAAACCTGGGTTTCGGTGAGCGCAGTACCGCTGCACAGAGCGAAACCTGGGTTTCGGTGAGCGCAGTACCGCTGCACAGAGCGAAACTTGGGTTTCGGTGAGCGCAGTACCGCTGCACAGAGCGAAACCTGGGTTTCGGTGAGCGCAGTACCGCTGCACAGAGCGAAACCTGGGTTTCGGTGAGCGCAGTACCGTTGCACAGAGCGAAACCTGGGTTTCGGTGAGCGCAGTACCGCTGCACAGAGCGAAACCTCGGTTTCGGTGAGCGCAGTACCGCTGCACAGAGCGAAACCTGGGTTTCGGTGAGCGCAGTGAAGCTGCGGTGACCGCAGCGTTAAATACCGTATATCGAATAGCGAAATACCGTATATCTAATTCAATGGAACTCGGAAAGTGAATTGCATTTGCGGAAATACACCTACGGGCCACCGTACGTATTGGAGCTCCGTAAAGAAAATGATTTTTTGCCTAATTTTACGTACGTGCCCGAAGGCGAACTCGCGTACTGGTACCGCAGGAGGACGAGACAATTAGTACCGGAATGGAATACTGGTATGGTACGAGCTTAATAGGAAGTGCAAGCGTTAGCAGAATATTTTGGTATAGCGACCATAGCCTAGTCTTGTACCCAGAGTGGGGGGAGCGCTCTGGGTACCCAGAGCGGGGGTAGTCACGCAGAGCCTGACCATTCGCACGAATGGTCAGGCTCCGCGTGACTAGAGCGGGGGAGAGAGCTCGGGTACAAGACTAAAGTGATCCGGCTGGTCTGGGTCTGGTTCTGGCTGAACCCCACTTTTTTCATTTTTGTGCGCATGCACATTTGCTTTGTACTACATTGCATGTGCATGCAGCAATGTGCCAATGGCTTCACCATATATTGTTTGCTCCACACGCCTCTATAAGAGCCCTTCCTGACCACTAACTTTTGTCTACCAATTACACACGCTGCCTGGGGCACTTGCAGCCTGATCCTGTAAGTACCTAGTCCAGGTGAGTCATGCTAAGTTATTAAATTCTGTGGTTTAATACATATGCTACTTTTACGATGACCTTCCAATGATGGAGGGATGGGGGGGGGGGGGGGGGGGGGGGGGGGGGGGGAGGTGCTTACTATTGGTATCAGTATTTGTTATAAAAAACGTACATATGTGTGTATAGGCTTGCATTCATGACTTGTAGTATGTAAATAGATAATTTTTAGTAGGATTGCATTAAATTCTTGAATGTAAGCAGTCTCGCTCCCATTTATAATGAGTAGCTAATAAACAAGGGTGCCCAGGATGTAATATGTGATGTGTTTCCATACAGGTTATACAGGAACAGCCGTATGGGAAACGTTCTTACCCGTGGTATACATGCATGTGAATGTTAAGGGGATTGAACTAATGTCAGTAATAGTGAATTTCTTAAATTCCAGCGCAAGTCCCCAACATTTAGTTGTGTTGAAAGGCATCAATTACGACTTCAGCACCCTCTTTCCATATTTTTGATGTACAGTTTAGTGACCTTCAACACTTTTAGGGTTTTGTATAGGATTGTGACCATCAAGGTTTTGTATAGGATTGTGTTATGTATGGAGCCACACCTCCAGAAAGGTTTGATAATCGTGATCTGAATTTAAGTGACTTCTGGGATCCCTAAAAAGCTGGATATTAGAATTTCTAGGCATGGGACCTGGAATTTTTTTTAACAGACGTATAAACACGTCACATAACTATAGGTTTGTGCTGATGTTGCTGACCTTTGGAGGTGTGATAAAATATGAACATTGTCTTTTTCAATATATCATTGAATACTGACTGATAAATTAGGCACTAATGTCTTGTGTAGTAGAAAATTATGTACATGCAAAACACTTGTGATAAATTTTGTAATGCACCTAGATTATATCCAACATTCAAAGTATTCTGAAAGAGACAAAAACACTATACGTGGATCTGTGATTGTGAATTTCTGCATAAATTCATTTGGTAGTATCATTTTTTGTAATGTTTGGTTGTATTGAATGGCATCAATTAGGACTGCAGCAACCTCCTCATCTATAATTGATGTAATGAACATGCCTTTAACTGATATAGCGGACGACATCATAATGATATCCATCTTTTTGAGTGATTGATTGACCCTCAATACTTCAGACAGAGCATTAGCGCCATCCTTTCCAATGTCACTATAATTAACTACGAAAGTTTCAAGAACAGTATTCTTACACAGAGCCTCACCACACACAGTGGTTAACCTCTGGCTACATAGGAGCACCTCAAGTGTCTGTAGGTTCGGGTTCTTCTCAAGTAGTTCTGCAAAGTGGTCTGTACTGAGCTGTAAATCAATATTGCAATTGAGAAGAGATAGGGATTGGAGGGAAGACTCTGCAAAGAGTATGGTAAGCATTTTCTCGACAGCTGCTGACTCCATCTTACTACTACCAATGTCAAGCTTCCTCAAGTTCCCTTCTTGAGGTGCTACCAGTGGAGCTAGAGCTCTGACATCATCACAGTCTAAGGTAAGTCCTAGTAGATTCAGTGTGTGTAGACTCTTAATCATTGAAAGTGGCTGTAGAAGCTCTACTGTCTTACCTCTGCCAACTGGGTTTTCACCAATGCGAAGAATTTCCAGGCTATCCATACTTGGGATAATTGTGCGTCCCAAAATCTGAAGTGATTCACCACACAGGCCGCATGTGAATAAATTTAGGTCCTGGATCCCAGACAGAGGTAATTTCCTGAGGTATTCAATACTTCCCTGGAGTTTACTCATGCATAAATACAATTTACGGATGCAGCTGGATGCCTGGAATCGAGACTTGACTCCTGAGAAAAACATTTCTATGTGTTCAGGGTTAATGAGAACTAGTTCTAATGTCCAAGTGCACTTGCTATGAGCAATACAGTATCCTAAAGCAAAGTGCTGGAATGGAGTAATAGTAATATATTCATCAGAGTCTGACAGGAATGTGTGATCAGAATAAGAGACCTCTCCTGATCCCAAGACAGCCTGGATGGATTCTTCCTCCTGTATCTCATACAGTAAGGGAAGCAGAGAGTACTTGATGCTTAATGTGCCACTATATTCCTCAAGCATTTCTGTCCTGATGATTTCCAATCCGATATCTTTAAAATGTGTCAGGCCTGCTACAAATGTCCACATAACACTCAAGTGGGAAGTAGAACGGTGCTCTAGAAATGTTTCTTGCTGCTGTGCTGCTGGTAGTTGGGAGAAGTAAAAAGCGGCAAGATACTCCTGTAAGGTCAGGTGAAGGAAATTGTAGGATAGCCGTCGACCAGTATGAATCTCGGCTGAAGCGGTTATGAAACCCAGAGCTCTGCTACCTTCTGGAAGCTTCTGAAAGATAAACTGTTGCCCAATAGTACCTTCATAAGCTACCTTAGCAAGGTCTAGAAATTGTTGATGTACTGATTCAGGGAGCTCGTAAATTGTTTGTGGCAGAGCCGAGGGATCTCCAACTAGTTTGGAATCAAGCAGATATCGCTGAAGTAAAGTGAGGCTGAGGTCAGTGTATAGCTGGGTTAGTGTGGTTGGAATGGGCTTTTTTTCTTTTCCTATTTTCCCTGTACACACCCACTGCTATGACTGTATTGAGGGGTATATAAAGCAGGCCTCTAATGGACGGACTACTGGATATGTATTTGTTGAATCCTTCCAGAACTTCTGGTTCTGAGCCAAGAATATGTTCAGTGTATTGATAAATCTGATCACTAGTGAAGCCGAGGACTTCAATTCGTTTTTGTGGTTTCCATTGACTAATTAATATAGAGCTGGCAGAAGAACGGGTTGTGACCAGCACATTTGCCTTTGGCAGCAAATTGCCAGACAAGATTCGAGAAGTAAGTGACCTATAGTTCCTCCAGAATGATCGAGGACACTCATCAGCCCCATCCATGATCAGCAGTACTCCCTCACCTTCCCTTGCCTTTACCTCCTTGACTAAAGCCTCCTGAAGATCTGTGTCGGCATGGTAGAAGAAATCTGCTAATCTAGTGGCATTCTGTATTCCCTCATCTCGAAGCTTGAGTAGAACTACTAGTGAGTACTGCTTTAGTGCTTCCATTTCACCCCACCTCCTACAAAGTTCCCAAGCTAATGTGCTTTTACCAACGCCAGGTGCACCTTCTACCAAGACAAACCTCAGTTTCTCACCATGTTTGGGCTTCAAGATGTCTGTGATTTCAATATGTTCCTTTTTGTGGAGAACCTGATCTATGTCCCCATGTAGTGTCAGTCGTGTGAACTCATCTGCATGTTCCCGACTTACAGGTTCACTCTTGATAAGAGCAAGGTTGATGTACTGTGTACTGGGAGTGAGGGGCCACTTGTAGGCCTGGGAAATGGGAGAAGTGTCGTAGTAAGCCTTGAGGTAGTTGGCGTAGCGAGCAATTGGTCCACAACAGGTGGTAGTATTCCCTTGATTTACAGCAACCACCATCTGTCCTAAGGGAGAAGGATATGACCGATGGTTACTTTTCAAAAGTTTTGTTAGCTAAGATACAAACACGTATCAGACGACTTACGATAGGAGTGCAGCAGTTGACGAGCCATCTCTTCCAGTGCGTGTTCGGACTGTAGAGCAGAGACGAAGGTCGTGAAAACAGACGGTTTGATTTTGATCTGATCCTCCACTGCATTCAGTAAAGTCATGTTTTTTTCATCTTTAGAAATTCCTATCACTGATAGTTTGTTGCGAACTGCTTCACTGATGACATCAGCGGAGTATAGTTGAATAACAAGTAGAGGGGAACTGCTAATGGCTATCATGAGTCTCGGGAGCTGTTCTTTGAACACTTGGTGGGCTATGGCAGGGTTGACTGGCTCTAGGCTAGCTATATCAGATTTGTGGCTGCTGTGCTCAGTCTCATTCTGGTCAGCTGTGGGTGGGTTTGGGTTGTGAGTGCTCTCAACCTGAGAAGCAGTAGCTTGGTGGGGTACAGTGGTAGCCAGTTCAATTGGCCTCTCGGTTTGTGGCCTGTCATTGTCATTGCCTCCCCTGCAGAAAAAATAGGTCTGGAGTAAACTACTACTGAGAATTGGTGTAGTATATGACTAGCATAATATCTTATTGCGTCAAGGAATTTATTAATGTGACTGGTACACTGTAAAAACAGAAGGGTTACTTTAACCCAGCTAGTGTTATCTCAGTTGCAGCTTTATGTGCATATATTGTAATTGAATACTCTAAACATCAGTTGTTGATTATTTGTAGTACCTATGTACGAGAAACATGTTGATAGTCATGGTTGATTTGTTGGAATGCATGTTTATAGGGTTATAAGGTAAACACCGTTATGGGAGAATAAGCTGGGGAAATGGAGGAGTATATAAAAGGTACATCACACAGTCATAACTCCTCCAAATCCCTAGCTAATACCCACAGTCTGATGGTGTAGCTACATTCCAACAAACCTCTCCCTTATTCTTACAATACTATAGTCCATAAACAAAACCAGTAATGCCTTTGGTGGCAGATACACACACAGTAAGCAGACTACGTACTTATAAGCATGATAGTGATGAGCTAACCATAGATTGGTTAAAGTAACTGTTTAAATTTTGCATACTGGTTTTGTTTTATGGACTAAGTATTATAAGAATAAGGGAGAGGTTTGTTGGAATGTACACCCTCAGACTGAGAGTATTAGCTAGGGACTTAGAGGAGTTATGACTGCGTAATGTACCTTTTACTCCTCCATCCCCCCCCCCCCCCCCCAGCTTATTCTCCCATAACGGTGTTTACCTTATAACCCTATAAACATGCATTCCAACAAATCAACCATGACTATTAACATGTTTCTCATACACAGGTACTACAAATAATCATCAACTGATGTTTAGAGTATTGAATTACAATATATACACATAAAGCTGCAACTGAGATAACCCTAGCTGGGTTAAAGTAACCCTTCTGTTTTTGCAGTGTACCGGCTGGTACAGTAGATTTATGTTATTGTATCTAAGAATTCCGTCAGACCACAAGTGGGCCTCCCATGACTATCCCATGACTATCCCCATAAATTTTGCAATTTGTTTGCACATGCGTGAAAAGTCCACTAATTTTGGGGGGTGTGGCCTAGGGATGACGAGGCTGACAAAATGTCTTTAAATAGCTGAGGGTAAAATGGAAACATAAGCCTCTTCAACTCCATCCAGCAACAACTAAGTAGTTTGAGAATGAATGCTAACAAACACTTACTGCTTATGAACTACATACGTTTAGTAAACTAGGCTAACTTCAAGTTTTATCTGAATAGCACTGTGAATTGACAGTCGCAGGCCACAACATTACTTTGTCTGCTAATACCACTGTTTGGGAGACGCAGCTAGTCTAGTGGTCGAGACACATCAAATGGTCGATATAAGGATGCACATACATAGTTAGAACTACATACGTTTAGTAAACTAGGCTAACTTCAAGTTTTATCTGAATAGCACTGTGAATTGACAGTCACAGGCCACAACATTACTTCGTCTGCTAATACCACTGTTTGGGAGACGCAGCTAGTCTAGTGGTCGAGACACATCAAATGGTCGATATAAGGATGCACATACACGTACATACGTAGTTACACAAAAGCAAACGTTGCTGCCTGGATGGACAGGAAATTGGGTAGCTTCTTGGTGTATTTAGTTGTTGTTCATGTCTAGGTACTGCTACAGTCAAGAGAAGATTTATCTCAATCAAAATAGTAACTGTCCCGAATTATGCTACTGTTCCATATCACACACATTTCCCCTACATGAGATGATATCAGTATCTAAAGCAATGAACTGGTTGTCCATATAATTATAGTCATGCACATTCTTTTCTGTTCACCTCCACCAGCTGAGCAGTCCTCCCATCTCCTGAGGCTGGGACTTTATTTGACTTCAAATTCAGAAGTACAGTAACTTGTTTTGTCTTGTCTCTTGAGGTAGTAGATTACTTAGCAGCTCTCAAGGCAGTTGGTTGGTCTCCTGTGGTGCTAGCAAACCTGCCACTCACTGACTAGTCTCTCTTGAAGGGTGCCTCGCCCGCTTTTGGGTTTGTTTATTTTACCGGAAGTGGAAAGCATTTCAGGAATTATCACTTTGCATATTATTTGAAGGGGGAGTAACTAGACCATGACCAAAGTATGCACCAAAAATATACTATACTCGGTTCTCATATTACCACCCACAGACCACACAAACCAAGAGGCACCGTTTGCATGGCAACCACAACTCTGTCAGGTAACAGGCTACCATAGTAGTCCCTGCTACTCAGATGGAATGTAGAGACCCCAACCATAATAAACCATGGTCGTACCAGGGACTGCTGGAATGCAGCCTCAACTGGAACTCTCAAGTAAGCCTGGGAAGGAGAACATATACAACCCTGGGCTTGCTTGGGTCTCTTCAGCGGAAGAATTTTTACCGGTTGTATCCTAGCGTGGCCCTGACAACACCTTCATAATGACCATGGGTAATTATGACAAGACTGGAAGTTGTAGTGCACTGCGATCATACTAAGCAGCAGAGACTATGTTTCATCTGAATATCTGGGAGCCTGTTACCTGGCAGAGTCACGGTTGCCAACTGATGAGTCCCACAACATAGTTCTTAATTGTGGGTGGTAATGTGAGAAGCTCACCAAAAGAAATTAGAGCCACCCTGGAACTATACTATACTCCAAAAAAATTGCCTTATCTTGATAAAAAGACAATTTTTAGGTTTTTATGAAAGCCAAACTGAAATCACCTAGAAAGTATAAAATTAAATGAACTCCATGGCACTTAAACCCAACCAGCCAATTAAACCCAACCAGCCCAGGGCTGCACCAATTTTTGAAGGATATTAATTAAAACAGTGTGGAGGAAGCTCCCCCCAGACATGACCCAGCTTTTGTCGCTTGCTCGCAATCAGCTTTTATTACCTGCTGTGTTTATAGCAGTTACTGTTCAAGCTTCGCCATGGTTAATGTTTATACAGGACAGGGCACTTACGTACTTGAAACTGTGTCATGCTAAAAAAAAACAACAACAGTTTCTAGACCTGCTGAGTCTGTGAACATTTTAGTATAGCATTTCCTATGGTCATACACAGTAAACTAAGAATTGTTATTTTGGGGTTTGAGATAATATACACATTGACACAGCAAAATAGTATAGGTTTGTGGGAGGGGTTGGTCAAGAATTCAGAAAATTCATTAGAGCAAATTGCTGTAGAGGAAGATGGTCAAAATACATTAAAGGAAATTGGAGGGAGTTGGCCAAAATGTCAGACAATACACAGAGCAATTATTATTTTAATGTGTTTTCTGCATTCTTGACAAACTCCCTCCACTGCATTCTTGACCAACTTCCTCCATAAACTCATACCATCTAGCTTTGTCCAAGTATGTAACGTGTTCATCATCCGAGAGTAACTTGACAACAAACAACTCTAGTCAAAATGACAATTCTTTTTTTACTATGTACATAGTAAGCAGTCCAGCTGGTTCCGTTTTGGTCGGACCTCATTATTTGTTTTGCGTGTGCGCATTTACTTTGTACTGTGTTGTGTATATGCATGCAGCGATGGACCTGAACAAGATGCAATGAGAGTGCTTCCTGACCACTGGAAATTAGATTATTAACTTCAGCCTCTCTAACTGAACCACTTCATTATAGCTTGCAACGGCATCTGTTACCATAGCATTATTACTCATCACTCACACTGGTAGGTACATATAAGTAGGCAGGCACCAATGATCATGAATTACACATATTGACATGTGTGGTTGAGATGCCTATTCAGGATACCAAACTCAGTCTGTGGCTGATCTGTTTACTGTATTAATCTTAAAGTGAAAGGGCAGCTGGTGAGAGAGGGATTACCTCATTGTAAAGAAGTTGCTTATATCAGGGCAGACACACGTATGGCCCGTAAGGATCAAACATCCTACAACTCAATCTCTTCAACGAGAACTTGCATAACTATAGCAGATAAAATATGTGCCACAAAGAAGTAGCAGGAATGATTTAGAGGGGGATACCCCAATTACACACGCTGCCTGGGGCACTTGCAGTCTGATCCTCTAATTGAGTACCTAGTCTAGTCCAGGTGTGTCAAACACAAAGCTAAGAAAAATGATCCGTGGTGTTTATACATTACATTTTGCTACTTTTAGGGCTATCTTCCGAGGAGGGAGGGGGTGCTTATTATTGATACTGAATGCAGGAATACTGGTATAAAAATGTTTATCATAAACACTATTTGTTAATGATATAAAAATGTACATACGTATAGTTTTGTAGTGATCCTCAAAACATCCAATGAGAAAGGTGTTGCATATGGAGCCACGCCCCCTAGTGGGGTCTTGCCTCCAAATAATCTGAGGTGGCTTCGGAGTCCTAAATGGCCGGCTATTAGAATTGCTACGGAAGGAACCTGAAATTAGGTGGAAATTTTAACAGACATATATAGCTAATCCCTTGGCATATAATGGTAGATTTGTGCTGATCATGCAATTAATTGGAGGCATATCACAGGGTTCCCCCATCTATGTGAAACTCTGACTTCCAATGGAACGTCAACATAGTCTTTTTCAGTATAATTGAATAAATAAAGCACTATAATTGATTCAGACACCAGGGTCTTGATAATATGAGAAATGTATAATAATATGGTGGTTGTTTTATATGGGCACAAAAAATGTACCCATACATGGCATTCAAAGAGCTAATTAGTTTCCAGTGCAAATTTTTTCAACGTTTGGCTATGTTGGAGGGCATTGATTAGGACTGTGGCACCCTATTTCCATATCGTCCAATGCTCATGTACGATACCATTTTTTGAGTACTATTTTTGATGTACAGTTTTGTAGTGATCCTCAAAACATCCAATGAGAAAGGTGTTGCATATGGAGCCACGCCCCCTAGTGGGGTCTTGCCTCCAAATAATCTGAGGTGGCTTCGGAGTCCTAAATGGCCGGCTATTAGAATTGCTACGGAAGGAACCTGAAATTAGGTGGAAATTTTAACAGACATATATAGCTAATCCCTTGGCATATAATGGTAGATTTGTGCTGATCATGCAATTAATTGGAGGCATATCACAGGGTTCCCCCATCTATGTGAAACTCTGACTTCCAATGGAACGTCAACATAGTCTTTTTCAGTATAATTGAATAAATAAAGCACTATAATTGATTCAGACACCAGGGTCTTGATAATATGAGAAATGTATAATAATATGGTGGTTGTTTGAAAGGAAATTTAAATAGACTGGAGATTGTACTGGAACACTATACGTGGGTCAGTAACAGTACATTTCTGCTTAAATTTATGTGGTAGTGTCATATTTTCTAATGTTTGGTTGTACTGAAGGGCATCAATTAGGACTGCAGCACCCTCCACAGCTATTGATGAATCAGATGCAGTGTACTGTTTCTCAGAGATACTCAGCTTCTTAAGTGATTTATTGACCCTTAATGCTTTCGACAGAACATTGGCACCAGCCTTTCCAATGTCACTATAACAAACTATAAAGATTTCAAGGACAGTATTCTTACACAGAGCCTGAGCACACACAATGATTAACCTTGAGTTACAATAGGACAGCTCAAGTGTCCGCAGATTCGGGTTCTTCTCAAGCAGTTCTGCTAAGTGGTCTGTTTTGACCTGTAGATTGATATTCTGAAGTGATAGGAATTGTAGTGAAGACTCTGCAAGGAACGTGGTAAGCATTTTTTCAGCAACTGCTGTGTTCTTTGTAATATTTCCAAAGATCAACTCATTCAAACGCCCTTTTTCAGGTGCTACCAGTACAGTTAGAGCTCTGATATCATCTAATGTAAGATCACTTAGATTCAGTGTGTGTAGGGTTTCAATCATTGAAAGCGCTTGTAGAAGCTGTACTATGTCACCAGTGCTTTCTGGGTTACCACTAATGCTGAAACTTTCAAGATTATTCATGTCCGGTATAATTGTGCGTCCCAAAATCTGAAGTGATTTACCACACAAGCCACAGTAGATGAACTTTAGGCCGTGAATGCTGGACAAAGGCAACTTCCTGAGGTATTCTATACCGCCCTGAAAGAATTTACACCCAATGAAGGTCAATTTATGAATGCAGCTGGACACCTGGAATTGAGACTTGACCCCCAAGAAAAACATTTCTAAGTGCTCGGGGTTAATGAGATATAGTTCTAATGTCCAAGTGCACTTGCTATGAGCAACACAGTAACCTAGAGCAAAGTGTTGGAAAGGAGTAGTTTTAGTAGTAATATCTCCAATAGTATCTTCATATATATCACCCTCATCACAATAAGAGACCTCTCCTGACCCCAAAACTGCCTGGATGGATTTTTCCTCCTGCATCTCATACAGTAAGGGAAGCAAAGAGTTCTTAACATTTACTGTGCTACTGTTTTCCTCAAACATTTTTGACCTCACAATTTCCAATCCAATATCCTTAAAATGTGTCAGACCTGCTACAAATGTCCACATAACACTCAAGTGGGAAGTTTCATGGTGCTCTAGAAATATTTCTTGCTGCTGGTCTGTTGGTAGTTGGGAAAAGTAAAAGGCAGCAAGATACTCCTGTAAGGTCAGGTGAAGGAAGTTGTAGGATAGCCGTACACCAGTATGAAGCTCGGCTGAAGCGGTCGTGAAACCCAGAGGTTTGCTACCTTCTGGAAGCTTTTGAAAGACAAGCCGTTGCCCAATAGTACCTTCATAAGCTACCTCAGCAAGGTCTAGGAATTGTTGATATACCGATTCAGGGAGATCTTCAATTGTCTGGGGCAGAGCTGAGGCATCTTCAACAAAATTGGAATCAAGCAGATAACGCTGAAGTAAAATGAGGATGAGGTTTGTGTATAGCTGTGTTAGTGTGGTTGGAATGGGCTTGTCCTTTTCCCTGTTTTCCCTATACACACCCACTGCTATGACTGTATTGAGGGGTATATAAAGCATGCCTCTAATGGAGGGACTACTGGATATATATTTGTGGAATCCTTCCAGAACTTCTGGTTCTGAGCCAAGAATGTCTTCTGTGTATTGGAGAATCTGATCACTAATGAAGCCGAGGACTTCGATTCGTTTTTGTGGTTTCCACTGCCTATTTAATATAGAGCTGGCAGAAGGACGGGTTGTGATCAGGACATTTGCCTTTGGAAGTAATTTTCCAGACAAGATTCGAGAAGTAAGTGACCTATCGTTCCTCCAGAATGACCGAGGACACTCATCAGCACCATCCATGATCAGCAGTACTCCCTCGCCTTCCCTTGCCTTTACCTCCTTAACTACAGCCTTCTGAAGAGCTCTGTCGGCATGGTAGAAGAAATCCGCTAAGCTAGTTGCACTCTGTAGTCCCTCATCTCGAAGCTTGAGTAGAACTACTAGTGAGTACTGCTTCAGTGCTTCCATTTCATCCCACCTCCTACAAAGTTCCCAAGCTAACGTGCTTTTACCAACCCCAGGGGCACCTTCTACCAAGACAAACCTCAGTTTCTCACCATGTTTGGGCTTCAAGATGTCTGTGATTTCAATGCGTTCCTTTTTGTGGAGAACCTGATCTATGTCTCCATGTAATGTCAGTCGTGTGAACTCATCTGCTTGTTCCCGACTTACAGGTTCACTCTTGATAATAGCAAGGTTGATGTACTGTGTACTGGGAGTGAGGGGCCACTTGTAGTCCTGCGAAATGGGAGAAGTGTCGTAGTAAGCCTTGAGGTAGGTGGCATAGTGATCAATTGGTCTACAACAGGTGGTAGTAGTCCCTTGATTTACAGCACACACCATCTGTCCTAAGGGAGAAGGATATGAACGATGGTTACTTTTCACTCATTCTATAAATTTAAGATACGAACAAGTATCAGAGGACTTACGATAGGAGTGCAGCAGTTGACGAGCCATCTCTTCCAGTGCGGGTTCGGACTGTAGAGCAGAGACGAAGGTCATGAAAGCAGACGGTTTGATTTTGATTTGATCCTCCACTGCATTCAGCAACATCATGTTTTTTTCATCTTTAGAAATTCCTGTCACTGACAATTTGTTGCGAACTGGTTCACTGATGACATTAGCAGAGTATAGTTGAATAACAAGTAGAGGGGAACTGCTAATGGCTATCATGAGTCTCGGGAGCTGTTCTTTGAACACTTGGTGGGCTACGGCTGGGTTGACAGGCTCTAGGCTAGCTACATCAGATGTGTGGCTGCTGTGTTCAGTCTCATTCTGGTCAGCCTCAACCTTAGCTTGGTGGGGTACAGTGGTAGCCAGTTCAATTGGCCTCTCAGTTTGTGGCCTCTCATTGTCACTACCTCCCCTGCAAAAAGAATAGGTCTGGAATAAACTACCAGGGGTAGTACACTAGCATTTCATATCGCAATGCCCTTGTTATTCAAGGAATTTATTAATGAGGCTCTACATTGGCCTTATCATTTTAAGCTGTGAATCCCATTAGGGTGTCCCATGATTATCCTAACGGTCCCATGACTATTCTTTTGACTCCTCATGTGAATTTACATGGCATTTTAATATTTAGGCCTTACTATAAAGTCTCGGCCACAAATAATGTGGTTAATCATTCTTATACTATGCTTGTACTATAGGCTGGGAAACTTCTGCTTTATTTGCTACTACCACCAAGATCCGCACCTGGGAGACTTCTGTCTCATGAGACGCCGGTATGCTCTGAGATTTGGCTAACTGGCTGTAGCTAGTTTATTAACTTAAATATGGATTTAGTTTAACGGCTGTATGCAAAATATCGTGCTTAGACGACAAAATCGACAGTATTGTCCATATATAGCCATGCACATCCTCTTCTGCTCACCTGCACCAGCTGAGCAGTCCTCCCATCTCCTGAGGCTGGGAGTATATTCAGAGGAAGTAATAACTTGTCTCTTGAGGTAATGTGGCCAGCTCTCAAGGCAGTTAGTTGGTCTCCTGTGGTGCTAGCAAACCTGCCACTCACTGACTAGTCTCTCTTGAAGGGTGCCCCACCCACTTTTGGGTTTGTTTACTTCACCGGAAGTGGGCAGCAGTTCATGAATTACCATGAATTATTGCAAAGCAGTGAACGGGGGAGTAACATGACAATGGGGGAAATGTATGTATGCATGAATACTCACATACACCTCTTATACCATACTGCCAAGAAGTAACTGTTTTAACTTTCAGAATTTCTAATCTTTGCAATCGGTACGATGAACATTGCCTGGCTTCCCTCCAAATAGACTACCTGTTATGAGATATATAGTAGGCAGCGTCTCATGAGACAGTAGATGGAGTCTCATGGACCAGGTACTATCATCATTCCAAGCTCCAGTCTGCAGCTTGTTTTTGCACCATAAATAAACCTCCACCCTGTAAGTGGAGGCCTGAGAACAAGGCCTCTGGTTGGTTTACAGAAACTTTAAATTGAGGGATTTCTTAAAGAGGTTACTTGATCAGTGACAGCTGTACACTCTCTAGTCACATGCCTTCACCACATGCATGGTGACTCCCTTGTGTGACTACATATGATGTAATTGTAATGCAGATTAATTAGTCCTCTAAACTATCCCCTGTATCCTGTATATAGTACAGATGACACATAGCAACCAGAAATGACGTATAGCAACCATTTATACAAACCCCAGCACTGTTATAATAGGAAAATTAGCATAAGGAAGCTGTCAGGAAGGAGTGATCATGGTTGCTATATATCATGTCTGGTTGCTATGTGGCATTCCTGTATGTAGAACATACAGGATGCAGTGGGCTAATTTATAGGATAATTGTCCCCCTCTGTATTACATCCCTTCCTGCTGCTAGCTAATCCTGTGTCATAATTATAACCTCTGTAATACCCTTGAACTATATAAAATTAATGATGTAATGAGTAATACATTTCTTAATATAGGAAATGTTCTGACTCACTGGGTACACTGCAGCTGCAGAAATGTATATTTGGCGCAATACACATTGTGATGTTCTAGCCAAACCCATACCGCTCAGGAAGCCTTGGTATCTGCCTTAGCAACTGTCGAGCATCTGGAAATGAAATTGATAACCTGAGTACCCAGTTGGCAGTATGAAACAGGGCATTATTTACTCTCTAAATTATTGTGAGAAAAAAAATTCAGGCTGCTATTGCAGTCTGAATATATAGCAGTCTGAATAGCAGTCATATATAATAGAGAATGAACAGCTGTTGGTATCTACATTTAAGGAAATTGAAACTACTGACACCCCATGTCATTGATAGAGTGGTATACTTAGTAGTCTAATTAGCTTAGCTGTTATTAATTAGTTTTGCAACTTCCTGTTGGTAAGATAAGTACAGGATGGAGTATTGAGTTATGGGTCTGCCCTTACTGAGCCATATGACTGTGTCTGCCCTGATGAGTATGAGGTAATCACTTTCACACAGCTGCACTTTCACTAACAAATTCCCAGCATATAGGAAGTTACCTAGCTTAATTAGTGGAATTTCAGGTACTGAATGCCCTTGGTATGGAGGGGTAATTCAGAAGGGGATTCCCCCAAATACACCTTGTGCGTACAAAGTACTTAATCATGCAAAGCTGCGATGCTTACATTAACTGCTGGGGAGGGGGCTACTATTGATAGGTAGTTATAAAGGCAAGAATATTGGTGTGAAGTATTTCTATTCACTAATAACGATAAGGTGATAATTTTATAGTTTGTAATAATTACTAATTAATGGGAGGGGTGGCACTATAAATATAATGAGGGGGTATAACACAACATAGGAAATGTCTGCTTTAGCACTTACAAAAGAAGTGTACGTAGTGTACATCTGAGAATATTTGACCTAACTTAGATTGAAAATAGACAAATTCAATCACTGGAAAACTCAAAGTAACCTTTCTTTCTTTCTTCATTGTCTCCCTTTCCAGAAGAGTACCACAAACCACGTGAAGCCCAAGGACAAGAAGGCCCAGCTCATACGAAGCTATACCGAAATGTTTGAAGCATTGACTGCTAGAGCAGGGTTGTAGCCACCAAATTTGAAGTATGTCCAGTTGGACAATCATGGCCATATATACTCACATTCAGGCATTACTGAGGGTCAATTCGACCAATGACTATATTACTGAGAGCCGCTTTGACCACTGACTGCACATTGGCCCACAGTCAAAGTTGTGACGTACGTAGGATGTGTGCACAGGAAGTGTGTAATGGGCTATACAGTGACTTTAGATGTCATAAGGAGTCACATTTTCTCTTAAACTGACGGACGTGGAAGGAAGTTAAATAAGTGAGGAATTCATAGGAAATGCACATACGTCTAAACGGCAGACGTCCCTCATGGCTGGCTATAACCCTGCATGAATAGAATGATCTATAGGGTAGGAAGTTAGGCATAAGATGCGTAGTATAGGAAGTGTGCATACACACATGTACGTACATGTACATGTACGTAAATAGTCGGTATGTGTGGGTGTCATCACAGCTATTAAAAACAGACTTCCTGTTGTAAGTGGAGGCACTTTAACACTAAAGCATCTGCCATAGAACTAATTTTGCTGATGCATGTAATGGCGTACTTGACGTGGCCTGGGAACGAGGCTGACTTCACAGCTGCCCACAAAGAGCTACGTATGACTTGGAAAGTAGAGGAAGAGGATCTGAGGACTGCAGTTACAGGAGTATTGCTATAAGCCTAGACTATAAATAGTGGGAAGATATGTGGACAGAACAAGCTAAAAATGGCTTTCGAGTGAAGGTCGTTGTCGTATATATTATACCTACCCAGTCTTTGATGTAATGATACAACCCCCCAAACACAATTCCTTGCTGGAGAATCTTCACAAATTAGGCATTAATTTTTAGACAAAATCAGCCCATTGCTGCATGCTGTGTCTGGGCTAACACGTGCATGGAAGTGTACAGTTACATGTATTGTTTACATGCTGGCTACATGGGTCAATCTATATTTGATGAGGTAATTAAGTAGCTGGCCAGGAAGTAAGTAGATGATATAAGTGTAGGAATTGAGCATGTACATGACAGCTGTGAACCATTGCTAGCCTTGTTCCCAGGCTCCACTCCCCACACTGTGTAAAAACAGCCATTAATTTCAGGCCGAATAGGCCCATTGCTGCTGTGACTGGGCTAGCATATGCACAGGTGTGTAAATAGTTACATGTATTGTTTTGACGCGGTGAGTAGCCAGCCAGGAAGTGATGACAGCTGTGAACCATTGCTAGCCTCGTTCCCAGGCTCCACTCCCCACACTGTGTTAAAACCTGGGGAGTGTGTGTGGTCTGGGAGTGAGGCTAAACCATTACCTCATTTGTTTTTGCATTTGTCATTTGTTATTGCTTGTGGCTCAGTTGCATCAGTGACATACCAGGGTGTAACCGACAGCTGTAGGCTTCTGTGGATTGCCTCATTTGATTTGTTTACTGCAGTTACTGTTCTTCTGTTTGGATGGTGCAGTTAGTTCTGTACAGTGAAAACAGCTGTTTACCATATACGATCTTGGAAATAATTGCGGGATGGCTATAGGAAGAAGGATGTACAGTGAATTAAAGCTTCCTCTTTTGGAGCTAAACATAGCAAATCAGGGTTGTTTATCTTTCCTTATATGGTCATGGAAATGATCATGGGATGGCTATATGAAGAAGAATCAAAGCTTCCTTCCTCAAACGATTATAGTCAGCCGGTAACATGCAGTCTTTATATGGCAGTAACTGTTGAGTCTTTTCATGTCTTTTTTTTTGTTTATTTGGTTAAACTGACCAAAGCTGGCAAAGTAAGAACTGGTACAGCAGGGACCCAGGAGTAAGGAATCTACTAGTATGAAGGAGCCTTGAACAAAAAGAAACAAGCAACAAAAAACATTAGCCAACATTCAAGTACAACAGCATACTTATACACATTTTATATAGGCCCATATGAGGGATTTGGTCGCCTCCAGACCAAATTCCTCTTATGGGCCTATATTAAATGTGTTTAAGTTGTGAGGTCATATCTACCTCATTTAATGTCCAATTTACTTCAAATTTGAAAGATAACCTTTCTGTGTGATAAACATTACATGCAAGGAGCTATGGCAGCAAAATGCCCAAACTCATCTTAACCAAATATGGTCTATTGAGAACCCAGCTGGCATTGTTCTATTACTGTGGTTATGTGCTCCGAAAAAAATTGGTGTTGCCTTATTACAGGCACCAGGAGCTAGTACCTGTACCCATTGTTGGCCACTGGAGAGACTAGCCTGTGGCTATAATGACTGTTACTGCTGAGTGGGATGTAATTGGGGGAATTCCCTAATGAACCACCTTAGACCACAGAAACAGGAAATACTGATATAGTGGTCTAGTGGCACAAGTAACTTCCTGTCAGCCTTATATACATGTATAGTGAAAGGGCATTCAGTGTGGAAGGGATTGCCTCATACTAAAGAGGTCACTTTAAGGAATTCTGCTCCAATCTTGCCTGTATCTGTGGAGCAAGGGGTTCTCCTGCTGGTTGGAAAGTGGGACCAGGAAAACTGTTCAATTTCCTGTACGTAATAAGGGCAGACTTACATAACTTACCCACTAATACTGATCTCTCCATTAAGAAATTACAAAGTTAATTAATTAACTGCTTAACTGCAGATTTAAATTTCTGGCCGTTTGTAGGCTTTTTTTGAGCAAGCCTGGTACTGATCCTAGCTAGACGCAGCCTCTCTACTGCTGCTCCATCTTTTCCATTATGAAATTGCAAAGCTAATTATAAGTTAATTAATTAGCATCACTCTGATACTCTGTTATTTTTCATCACTGACAGGTAGAATGTCAGCCTCTTTAGACACCAACAGCTGTTCATTCTCTATCACACCGGCAGGATTGCATTTGACTGTTACCATTGGCATTGGATATATTAACAGTCCCATCTCCCAGTCACCCCAGCATAGCTGGTGACGCCTGGTATTGGCCAAAACAGGCTTGCACAATGAGTGACTAGAAGACATGCATAGCAACCACTTGTTGATGTAATATAGAAATGCATAGAAAGTGTACATACATCTAGCACAATGAGTAACTGGAAGACATGCATAGCAACCAATGTTGATGTAATATAGAAATGCATAGAAAGTGTACATACATCTAGCACAATGAGTGACTGGAAGACATGCATAGCAACCACTGGTGATGTAATATAGAAATGCATAGGAAGTGTACATACATCTAGCAGTGGACCCCTTGTGGTTGGTATTGAATGCAATGACTTATACAGAAGGAAGTTAAGTATGTGTGAGCTACCTGCGTAATATATAAACATTGTAGCCTCGTACTTACTGGAAACGAAAAAAAAGCTGGGACGGCTGGGTACGAGGCTATAAACATTGGGTATGGTGTCAATTATCACAGTACTATAAACAGTTGGTGTCAAGTATCACAGCCATACAAAGGCAGACTACCTACCATAATTAAAATTTAATGACAAACTTAAGTATTGATCAAGGGTGGAAGGAGGGGGGGGGAGGCGTGCAGTGGGATGGATACAAGGATACAAGGAGCCCCTGACCTTGGTTTCCCCTTCACCAGCACAGCTTTGTATGGCTACACACCTAGACTCAACCTAAACTCAACCCCCCCCCATATAGTTGCTACACTGTAACCTTCTTTGGGAGGTTATGATGACCAAAACATCAGTGGTTTGGTAAAGCATTTCCACAACATCTGCTTCAGAATCTGTTGTTGGGATTGGAATACTTACATGTCTGTAAACATGTGCTAGGTTGGCCAGAGAACCAACTTTAGCTGACACTTAATTGTTGCATTCTTTCATACAGTAAGATTAGAAATGTTTTGCAATGAGTGAAGCGCTCTGTTGTCTAACAAACTGCTTGGCTGTCTAGACAACCCATGTTAGATGCCATGTTATTTAACACGGGTTCTGTAGACAACCAAGCGATGCATGTTTAACTTAGCTAACAGACGTTCTCTAGACAACTGAGCACTTTGTTCAAGAATTTCATTATAACATTGTAAAAGAATGTGCTAAATTAAGTTACAAACATTATGGCGAATTGCTGTCGTATTTTTGTACCCATATATACACAGGATACATACTAGCTATCATACCACACAGTTACCATAACTGTCAAATGTGGTTGGAAATGGGGATGGCTAGGGCTGGCAATGTTGGCATCTGCGTACATAGGTAGAATGCCTCTAATATTAAACCTTTCTGCCCTCAGATCACTGTCCTGGTATGTAAACAGATAAAAATGGTCAAATTCAAGGTGCTTGAGGCATTATACAGTGTCAATAGTAGTTACGGTAACCGTAGCAGCTGCATTTCATACCGAGCCCTACCCAATCAAATTTGTCTAAACACATGTATGGCAGCCCTAGGTAATAAATGAATATTATTCTGTCACACATTTTGATTGCATCACTGCATTCAAAGTGCTGTATCTCGGAACGTTCGGTAAGGATGGGGCCCATGCATGCATATGCGCATGAGCCCCATCCTTACCGAAAGTTCAGAGATACAGCACATGACTTTGAACGCAGTAATACGATCAAAATTATTATGTGATATAATGTTTCTTTTCTACCCAGGACTGCCACACATGTGACTGTAGCTCGATCATTATGACCACCACTGCCATCCCTCAAGGACTTAAATGTAATCCTGGTTCCTTCATACCTAGTACTCAGACTACATACTTCCAATAACTTATTGCATTCTTTAATTATTGCAGTGTTCTAATTAGTACTGAAGACAGCTAGATGGCCAAACATTTGAATTTCTCTCATGCCATGTTTGCGTACGTACGTACGCCCACAGGCACCCACTGTATACTGGATACAGGAAGTACTTATTTACAGGACCAAATTAGAGCACAGGAAACATAGCTATCTATTGTGGGACACATAGCTACCTGATGTGGTCTGAAGGGAAGAATGGAAAAAACTTCAAAGTTCATGAATTTACTAAGACCCTCCAAAACGCCCACCTTAAAGGATATCTGATCTGGCATCAGGATGAAGGCCCAGTTAGGGCTGAAACGTAGTGTGCTTCACTGTGAAAAGAATTATTTTTTGGTAACCACAAGACTGCCATTATTTTCAGTATACTGTACAGTTATCTAGTCTTGCGTAGTGAGCCTGTCGCTGTAGCTAGGTCTTACCCCATTTTCATAATGATCTGGCATGCAGTTAAAAAAAAAAGTTAGTATAATACCCTAATTGAACAATACAACACAGCAAAATAATTTCATCAAGCTTCCAGTCTGATTAACATGGAACCACGTGAATTCTTGTGCAATTTGGGCACTTGGCAATTGTGAAAAAATCACACTTGTTTCACTTGCGCATTAACTCTCATACAAGTATTCCCAAATGGTACTCAAATCCATGCAATGCTTAGGGTTCCTCTCTCATTAAAGAGCTTTCATCCTGGAGTCACCACTAAGGTATGTCAACAGACAGGTAAGAGTGAGTCATTTGAGTTACAGCCCATAATTGTAACCATGGTGACTGTCGCCAATTTCAACTATTGTTCCTTCCTATACCCCACAGACTCAGCAAGAACAGTGTGCAACCACTTTTATACTATTGTTACCATAGCGACTGTCCCCAACTCCATACCGTTCCTTATCCTGATACCAATCTCAGCAAAACATTATGGCTGAACTATGTGTGGCAGTCTTGGGTAGAAAGCAAACATTATTCCGACATATTTTGATCGTGTTGCTGCGTTTGAAGCGATGTATCTGGCAGGGGTGGGGCTCATACTTGACACATAATTGCTGCAATATATCCACTGCAACTATATACGTGTCAAGTACATACGTATATGCATGAGTCCCACTCTTACCAGATATTTAGAGATACAGTGCTTCCAATGCAGCAACACGATCAAAATATGTGAAGGAACAACGTTTGCTTTTTACCCAGGATTGCCACACATGTGAATGTAATTATTTTCATTAGAAACTGCAAAGTAACACTGGTTTTTCCTTACCTAGTGCTCGAACTACATAGTCTACATCCAGCATTTGTTTCATTCTTTTTCCATTTTTATTTCAGCGTTCTAATTACATAGTACTGAAGACAGCTAGATGGCCAAACATTTGAATTTCTCTCATGCCATGTCTGCGTATATGTACGCCCACAGGCACCCACTGTATACAGGATACAGGAAGTACTTATTTACAGGACCAAATTAGAGTACAGGAAGCATAGCTATGTGATGTGGGGCGCATAGCTGCCTGATGTGGTCCGAAGGAAAGAATGGAAAGGCTTCAACGCTCAGGAGATACATGGTGCAAAAATTTACCACCTTAAGGATTAGTGTAGATATCTGATCAGCGTCCTGTTAAAAAAAAACAATATTAAGATTATTAATAATACATTTGATCAGGCATCCTGTTTGAAATTTCAAAGTGATAAACCCTCATAACTGTCAATTGCAAGTTTCACTAAAGTCACCCAAGCGGTATGTGTAAACACCTGTGCACGTTTCCATGGTGCCCAACCCTTTGTTGCTATATGGGAACAGCATTTGTTCCTATTGGAAGGGCAGGTGTTTCAAAGCAATGTTTACTCACATTTGTTTGCATTTCATGATACCTGGTGCCCACCCTTTATTGCTATATGGGAACAGTATTTGTTCCTATTTGAAGGGCAGGTGTTTCAAAGCAATGTTTACTCCCATTTGTTTGCATTTCATGATACCTGGTGCCCACCCTTTATTGCTATATGGGAACAGTATTTGTTCCTATTTGAAGGGCAGGTGTTTCAAAGCAATGT
Source organism: Phakellia ventilabrum (assembly GCA_963921505.1). Lineage (NCBI taxonomy): Eukaryota > Metazoa > Porifera > Demospongiae > Axinellida > Axinellidae > Phakellia > Phakellia ventilabrum. The sequence continues at coordinate 1,004,166 of OY997386.1, read as the reverse complement.
TTACTCCCATTTGTTTGCATTTCATGATACCTGGTGCCCACCCTTTATTGCTATATGGGAACAGTATTTGTTCCCATCTTAAGGGCTGTTTTATCCAAAGTGCTTGTTGCAATGTTTACTCGCATTTTGTGACAATACTAGCCCTTCAAATGCAGGCTCTGGCGCCAGTTTGTGTCGCCAGCCATAACTACCGGTGGCTTAGCCTAAGATCTATTTACATGACAACATGTACCAGAAATTTAATATTTCCGACACACTTCGAGACTGGCGGCTGTCGGGTTGTGACCATCTGTCGGCAGGATGCTGCATCAGCTACGTAGGGTTGCTGAAAGACCGCAGGAGCACGTACGAGCCCGCAGGCCGTACGTGCCCACAGGCCGTACACTTTAGATGCTTCTGAAATAGGAAGACACTTGCGTATTGCCCGCCAATTACATCCCTACCTGATCTCGAGGGGTGAGGGAGAAAGTATTCACGAATGACCTGTATCTACCCTCAAATTGAAATTTTGGTCAAAGTATTTTCGTGGTTACAGCTGACGCTACTAATAAATTCACGAATAGTACTTATACGTATATGACTTAACATAAAATTTGCAAAAATATTCTCCTGCGAAATAATCCATAGATATACACGCAGAGCTGGGCTTATACTCATGTTATACTCAGGGATGGGGTCATACTCAGGGGTGGGCTTATACTCAGGGGTGGGCTTGTACTCAGGGGTGGGCTTATACTCAGGGGTGGGCTTGTACTCAGGGGTGGGCTTATACTCAGGGTGGGCTCATATACTCTGGGATGGTCTTGATCTGGGTGGGCTTATACCCAGAGATGGGCTCATACTTAGGAGTGGGCTTATTTAGTCATGGTGGGCTATCAGAGGTGGACTTATATATAGTCAGGGGTGGCCTTGTATAACCAGAAACTGATGTGGATTTTACTCGAGGATGGGTTTGTATGTATGCTCGGAGTAAGCTGTACTCAGCTCAATCATGCTTAGGGATAGGTTGTTTATACGTATATACCCAGGTGTGGCTTTATATTTAACCATGAGTCAAATCGGTGTTGCTATAAATACTGTTCCTGGCACTGCAAGTAGCTTCCAAGTATCAACATAATAGGGAAATATCGGTTCCCATGGCAATGGATTCAATGGCCTTATTGTGTGTGTGTACTGACAGCTGTCAGTGCTCTGATGGAAGAGCCGACGCCATGACAACGTGGTATTTTAGAGAAGTGGCGCCGTTACCATGGCTTCTGGGAAAGAAGATGTACATGCCAAGTTTGTCAGCATGTAGGAATTTAATGCCTTATAACTACTGACCAGCTACAGCTTCTCTGGGATTTGCATTTTGCAGCTGTTATACATATGTGGTGTGTGCATGGAGCAATGCAAGCTTGTGAGATGAGGTCATGTGGGACACATGCAAACGAGGTGGACTTGTCCCCATTACCTCATCTGGGAACAAGACCTAGACTTAAGTCTTCCTTATATATGGCAAGCAGTCTGGGAATGTGACATAGACTTAAGCTGCCCTGTTCTTCCCTGCATTGAGCAGTCTTGGAACGAGACTGTACACTGGTAAATAGTCCGATTCCAGACTACTCAGTAATAGAGTGCATGGTTTCATTCCCAGACTGCTCAATGCAGGGAAGAATAGGCAAGCTAATCCAGACTGCTCAGTATATGTAGGCAGAAAAAAGAAGGGCATGGCTTGAGAATGTACTAGTTATAGGACTCAGCCTCATACCGAGACCTCAAGCTCCCATACCCCAGATTATATCTCACAGCTGTGGAGAAAAAGTAGTAATGAAGCCTGATCCCAACCGCTGTTGGACTTTCATAATCATGGACCTCAAACTCTCTCCGCATGCAGAGGGCTATTATACCCAGTGGACTGGGCGTATTGACAAGGGAGATGGTCATCTCTCATTAAGCTATGAAATCATAAATACAACTTCTGGGAAAACATTCCTAGAAGAATACATTAGTTACCCATCTCTGTCCTGGTGTCTCCAGACAGTAGCATGGTTGTCGTGGAAACTAGTAGCAGTAACTGACTAGCAACCCTATAGCCTTGAATGGGTAATCACTGGAGGTAGCTATTCATAACTTATGTTTCATGTGTGGCCCAACATCTAGCAGATCAGGAAGTTATTGTAATGGTATATGTACATTTGTTGGGTTGCTTCTTGGAAGTGAATTGGTTAGCTGCTGATAAAGAAGTCGTAGCAGTGAACGCTGTTTTGTGTCTGTAGCCCTGTATCTCCTAGACTCTGCTTCACAGCATTTGTAGCAATGAGTTTAGGCTCCCTGGTATTTTAAAAGCTTACTTAAAGGAGTGCAGCCTGAGAACAAGCCTTGTGTGGTTGCCATAGAGATAGCAGTTGTTCCAATGATTCATATATACGTCTAGCATTAAATTTCATAGTGATTACAGCAGTCGTTGAGTAAACTCTAGAATGGGCCCAAGAATCATTTTATTAATAGCCACATGTACATAGGCATGCCTGTCTCTTGGTTTGTTGTTCTTGTGCCTTGAGAAATGTATAAAATGCTGTACTTTGTACCTTCAGAAATTACTAACTTCCTAATTTTTATCTTAATCCTAAGAAAACGTGCAAACATAAAAACCAAAGGACATCCGATACTTTCAATTCTTGAATTCAACCACTGCCATATATTATTTACAGCTTCTGTAAGTTTCTGAGAAGTATTGATCCATTCTTGCAGATTCTGGGTTGATATTTGGTAGGAAGCTGGTAAAATACCAACTTCCTCCTTTTTATCTTAATCCTAAGAAAAGATGCCTGTATAAAAACCGAAGGACATCTGATGTGGCTGTATAAATATGCGACAATAGAAGTTCCCAGATTCTTTGGAGTGTACTCACCAACCGCTGTAGACCATTATTTGCAGCCACAGTAAAGTTCTGAGAAGTATCATAGGTCCATCCTGAAAAATGTGTATAGGTCGTTCTGGCTGATTCTGGGAATTGATTTTTGGCAGGAAGCTGGTATATGTTAGCAACCACTGATTACCTCCATGATACACTCCCAAAAGTAAAGATTTTGCATAATGGTTTATCCCTAAAGCCTTTCTCCAGTATACTCTTTCCGAAGAACACCATACATAGTCTCATTTCAGGCAGTCCATGCGCCACTGGCACGGTACTGTTTCACATGTGCATGGGTGGCATATATATTTTTTGGTCAAAATTTAATATGGTGATTTTTTTTTCCCATTTGCCAAACCGTCAAATTAAAGTCTGCACCAAATTTTCCCGCTATACAGTATAATTATGTATACCAAATACAAATTTGATGTAGCTTTATTGTGCTAATGAGGTACTCAAAACATTGCATGATAGTAGCCTCCAATCAGGTCTCTAATCAGTTAGTAAACATTTCTAAATTACTAATTATAAGATCGGAAAACATGGTTACTAAGCTGCTATGAAGCCCCTAAGGACTTAATTGCCTCTAATACTGACCTTGGCTCTGCTTCAGTCAATAAATATGAGGTAGTTTGTGCTTCAGCCAATTAATTAGTTTCTTGGGTGCTCAAAACAGCTCATTAACCTGATTTCCTGGTACATCATTCTTTTGTGGGACAGCTACCCTCAGTTGTTTATTTAATATCAGTATGTTGAAGCCACTGAGCATGTCAACACGACCTTTATTAACCCCAGACTTTCATTAACCCCAAACTCCCATCTGGGCTCTTGCCAATTGCGTACTTGGCTTCTCATATTTTCATATATTAACTCCAGGTGCTGCGTGTGCCACAGCTGTCTGTGATTTGCATCAGCAGGCTTTCCATTTTTTTTAGAATCTCTCACGTAAACATATTATCACAGCACGGTACCTAGTACAGCCTCACTACCAGCGTATGTCCTAGCCTCATTCCCAGCCCATATGTCCTTGCCTCATTCCCAGCCCATGTCCTAGCCTCATTCCCAGCCCATGTCCTATAGCCTCATTCCCCAGACCTTCCTTTATTCAGTTTTAGAATGGAAATCAGGTGGAGGTAGCTAACATAATTAAACTCCACCTTTTGCTCTCCTGCATGTCCCCCCAGCTAGGTCAGTACAGCTAGCCAGACTAGAGGTAGCTACTCCCTAACACGTTGCATACACTCACCCTGCGTTACCACGTCAGCTCAAGTTACTAGTAGTATTATTTGTGCTAGTGTATGGCTGACAGCTTGAGTGTGTCACCCTAGATTCTGTGTCTAGGACTTTGAGCGTGCATGTTTATATATTCTCTGCACGACCAACGGTTACAATCAAGTACTGGTCATTGGCTTATGAGTAAAATGTGCATTGCCAAAGCTGTTGAACAGTGTAAGTGTGAATCCATACATAGCGAGGTTGGAGAGTCTACTAATTTGTCTATCTACTCCTTAGCTTCCACTGAAAATGCTTGGGGCTCTCCCCATGACTTTTGGATTCACGTTTTGCATGTGAAACATGCATGTCTGTGACTGACATGTCACAGGAAGTTGTGGTGGCTAATATGGTCTCATACTGTACTGGGACACATCACTGGTTAGGAATTTGTGGCCTTGACCAGAAATGTTCATTATTGAGGAATTAGACTGGCTTCTCATGCACTAGAGATGGAGTATATAAAGAGAGGGTTCCAGCTACAGCACCAAGCAACAGAAACAGCAGCTGCAAAGCAGAGCAACCAAAAAGCAAGAAATCATCCCAACTGATATCGATTACCTACCAGCGTGACTTCAACTTCTGAGACCATTACTAGGTAAGTGTTACTTGCAGCTTCAATTGACTGTCTTGGCATTTGTGATGCATTGTGTGCATCTTTTAATAATTCAGCTTGCAATGTCTAAAAATATGCACTTGTAATGATTTGTACATTGAATTACTAATGTATATGCAGTTTGTTGTGCATATGATTTGAATTTACAATTGCATTCATTTTTACAGGAAAATGCTCAGCAACATTCCCTCAATTGCAGTGATGCTCGCACTGAGCATTGCAATGAGCACCAGTGTACTTCGAGTTGGAGCCCGACTGAGATGGCCCGATGGAACGTACGCCCTTCCACGGACAGAAGATATAGCCAAACTCCCACTGGTGCCGGGGAATGTAGTCGGGTGCCCCTTCATGTTAACTGTTCGCTTCAATTGGTCCCTAGGATGGGTTCAGCAGGATACTGAAAATGAGAGTAATATGTATTCCAATTCAGAAAGCCGAAATCTCTTTGGACAATTCTCCCCTGACCACATCATGACACAGTTCTGCACTAAGACATCCAGCAGTAGTGATTCGGGCAGGCAATGGCCAAAGGGTTCTTACTGCATTGTCAAATATGGCTCCTGCCCTAGTGGATTTAAAGAGGGATCGATTTTCTGGGACGATCAAAACGAAGAGAACCGAAATACATGTGGTGGAGATGGCCTTCCAGATGGAAGCTTTGGCACCGACACTCGAATCGACTACTGCTGCCGAAATGATGCTCCTCCAAGTGCGCCAATTAAGCTCCCCTACATGGCTCCTTTCTACTTGATGCAACAGAGCAGTGGCGGGTGTCAAAAGGTGAAACGCATGACTGTCACGGAAGAGTACCTCCAGTGGGATGATGAGAACGACGGGAACAAAGACTCTGAGTCAGGGCTGCACCCCTACGATGATGGAGACGGACAAAATCACAGACTGCACTACTGTCTCTACCAGCCCAAACCAAAGTGGGCTATAAAGATAGGGAGTCCTTTTTGAATATATCTGGTGATGACGACAGTTGACCCCATTTGTTAGACTGGTACTCTGCTTCGTATGTGCTTCAAATTCTTGTACAGCCGTTTTGTGATAGTGTACATTGTATTGTATTATATGTTGTCTGTAGACCTGGTCTATGTATACCTGTATGTGTTTATTTTACCTGGACTGTACTGCACTCTTGAATGTTTTCTATAACAGTTTCTATAGCTACACAAAGAGACTAGTGGAATACACGAGTAGCACTATGCTAATATGATAGCATTATCATATGTACCCAACGTTTACGACTTCAAGGAGGCATGGTTACCTATTTTACAATACCCCTGCATGTCCTCAGTTGCTCTTCACATTATGATCATAAATTATTGCACGAGTCACTGTATTTAATACAGGAAAATAAATGCAGAGTGTGAGGTAGCTATATGCTCTTGACTTATTAAATGTCCATTTAGCAGAAAAATGTCGAGCTACGTAGCTACCGAGTGAAATACTGCATGGCCATGTGGTTCAGTCGTACCCCGAGGGTAGCTAGATCAAGCCGTGACTTGTACTGACAAATTATCACTGATTGCATGGCTTCTCCCTGCTTTGAGAATGAGACTAGGCCAGTCATGACCTCCTACTCCGTGTTACAGTCGCTCACACAAAGTCGCAGTCACGAAAACCGCGTCGATACATCAATGCCTAAATTAGTGCAGTCACGCCCCCACACGTGCGTGGATATCGGATGTCAACGTCTGACTACCGACTCGATTCGATCGGTACGTGGTAAGGCTGGTGGCTGTAAGTTTTTAACTATACGGTAGAGCATGCACGTACGAAAATAGGGAGTCCACAGTTACTTGCATAATAGCCAGAAATTAGAATATGCACACTTCCTGTCTGGGTGTACAAGCTATGGTCTCATTCCAGGGTTTGTGTTCTCAGGTTCAGATTCCAACATAGATGTACGTATAACCAAGCCTTCCCTCTCTGCAGTCTTGGAAAACACTTTTTTTTTTCAAGGGGAGGCCTGAGAATAAAGCTAGAAGTACCGCCCCTCAGCACCATTGTTACTCCCAATAGCTCAAATTATATTGCCGTCAAAGTTTGGTCAGCCCATTAATATTGGGATAGCACTTCCAAGTAGGGCAGACCCAGTCAACTATTTGTAGGAGTTTCACCACCACAGCATGTGGTGCAAATCCCACCCCTTGCTAGTCTTAGTACCAGCCTACCATCAAGCCTAGTCTCGGGTACCCAGACCTGTCGAAAAATTGTAAGAGGGTCTGGGCGATAGGCTTCGGTGGAAATGTACACTCCGGAATGTTATTAACTCATAATGGTCTCCCTGCTAATGCTAGCTTAGTAGACACTTACCAGGCTGCACCTTGATGTCAGAGGAAAGGCTGACATTCTGAAGCACAATAGCGCTCTAAGCAGCTTTTATTCAAACATGACTTTTCCAATTAACGCACGTTAGAATGAAATTATTAAGCCAATTGGAAGTACGCCTGCATTCCAGGCGCACGGTACACTTCCGCCCCAGCCTATCGCCCAGACCCTCTTACAATTTTTCGACGGGTCTGGGTACCCGAGACTACATCAAGCCTGAGGCTTGTTACTCAGTGAGATCTCCATGATGCTGGGCTGGTATATATAGGTTTCACATATCCGGAATTTGCACTAACCCAGATCGGCGGTAGTCCCATTAGATCAGGATCAGTGTAGCCTCATACCCAGGCTTACCTCGCCTAGATTTTATCTCGCAGCCGTGGAGAAAAATCTGGGCAAGGAAAGCCTGGGTACGAGGCTAGATCAGTGAGGGTCCACTGTACCTTCTTTTGGTATTATTTATGAATAGTTTTTAAAGTGATGAGTGCATTTATCTCAGATCTCTACAGGGATGGCGAAGAAGTCGCCCTCACCACCAGAGCTGATGAAAAGACTGAGCGATGCTGAGGTGAACAGAATCGTTATGCAGCGCTACAAGAAGAGGAACATTCTGCTGGGTCTGGGTCTGTTGTCGGGGGTTGTTGGTGTCTACGCTTACTCCATGTTGGCCGTCAGACAGGAGAATTTTCTGGACGAAGAGTTTGATAAACCAGCACTTTCTTCCCAGGAAGAAGCTGCTCAGAGCTCAGGTGTAGGTGGCACTAGATGACAAGCGTGCAGTTTATTGTAATCTTCACCAGGTATGAGATTTCAATATTGTGGCTATGAGTTCATGTATTCATCTGATTTTGTACAAACTCTGCCTGCATGTGTAAAGGTATACACATATTATATTATGTGGAGGAAGTAAGGTTCAATTAAATTGTTGCTACAACCAAGTTTTAGAGGTTTTACAGGTAGTTGTACAGTTTCAATGTTATAATAAGAGAAACAACTTGGAGAAAAAAAAGCAATATATTAAGGTTAAATAAACCAATGAATAAGTATAGTACAATATTACATTAAAATTAAGAAAAATAGTATTGCCACCCCTAGGGCAGGTGAGGTGTTTTCTGTGGAGGAGTGCATGAGGCAGGTAAGAGAAGAGTAAAGAGACATCACAATCATAACTACATAGTTGTTTGCCTGTACGATAGCTTAAGCTGCTAGAAAGATTACAAAAAGTAGCGGATGGTCCACCTCTTCCTCCCTCTTTTCATCCTCCTATTTGAAAATGCTCAACTAGAATCTATGAGAGGCTCAGTAATCAAAAAAAAATAGCGGATGGTCCACCTCTTCCTCCCTCTTTTCATCCTCCTATTTGAAAATGCTCAACTAGAATCTATGAGAGGCTCAGTAATCAAAAAAAAAAAGTTTTGCCCAAACCTAAAGAGAATGCATCTGGAAGCCTCCTCCAACCCCTTGCTTCCACTCTCCTTTGCATGCAATGGTTCACCTGCAGGGAAGAGAAGATAGACGTTAATACTCTACACATTAGCTACAGGCAAAGCTTTAGTATCTGACTTGCCTAAAAGATAACTTGAACTCTAGCCAATGGTCCACATCTTCCTCCCTCTTTCCATCCTCCTATAGCTACATGAAATTAGAGTTACAACTAAGTTGGGCTCACTACTAAAAACAGGTTTTGCTTAAGCCTGCCTAAAAGATAATTTTAAAAATTTAGCGGATGGTCCACCCTCCTATTTGAAAATTAGCTGCATGCTCAAACTAGAATTAAAGGCTGAGAGTACAGCTATAAATACTCAGTTAGAATGTAAAGGCTCACTACTAAAAACAGTTTTGCCTAAACCTAAAGAGAATGGAAGCCACCTCCAACCCCTTGCTTCCATTCTCCATTGCATGCAAGTTACGCTTCACCTGCAGGGAAGAGAAAAGCGATGTTAAATATGGTTACTGTAATTACATCATACAGGCAAAGCTTTGGTATCCGACTTGCCTAAAAGATAACCTGAATTCTTAAAGAAAAATTTGTGGATGGTCCACCTCGTCCTCCCTCTTTCCATCCTCCTATTTGAAAATTATCTATGAGCTAAAGGCTCTGGGAGTACAACTATAAATGCTCAGTTAGAATCTAAAGCTCACTACTAAAAACATGCAGTTTTGCCTAAACCTAAAGAGAACGGAAGCCACCTCCAACCCCTTGCTTCCACTCTCCTTTGCTTCACCTGCTCAGACGCTTCCCCCCACTAACTAGTTTTTCCCTACCCGTATTCACCTGCAGGGAAGAGGGAAAATATGGTTACTCTAATTACATCATGCATACAGGCAAAGCTTTGGTATCTGACTTGCCTAAAAGATAACCTGAATTGCCTAAACCTAAAGAGAATGGAAGCCACCTCCAACCCCTTGCTTCCACTCTCCTTTGCTTCACCTGCTCAGACGCTCCCCCCCTCCCCCCCACTAGCTAGTTTTTCCCTACCCGTATTCGCCTGCAGGGAAGAGAAAAGAGATGTTAAATATGGTTACATCATACAGGCAAATATTTGGTATCTGAAAAACATTTGCGGATGGTCCACCTCGTCCTCCCTCTTTCCATCCTCCTATTTGAAAATTAGCTACACGCTCAAACTAGAGTTATTAAAGGCTTAGCTAACTAAAAACAGTTTCGCCTAAACCTAAAGAGAATGGAAGCCACCTCCAACCCCTTGCTTCCACTCTCCTTTGCTTCACCTGTTCAGACGCTCCCCCCCCCCCCCTCCCACTAGCTAGTTTTTCCCTACCCGTAACTGGTGGCACAAATTCCCTACAAAACACTATTTCTTCTCTACTACGTATACCACTACACCTAGATCGCTACTATTAGGCTAAGCACAAAGCTAGGCTCTGCTAAAGACAGGTTGAGGCAGGACTATTTTTTCTCTACTACGTATAGCTACCACTACGCCTAGATAGCTACTATTAGGCTAAGCACAAAGCTAGGCTCTGCTAAAGACAAGTTGGGGCAGGGTTTGGAGAGAAAAAAATACTTCAGTATGTCATACGCTGTGTGGATCGAGCGACTGTTGTCCGTGTCGTCTGTCTTCCTGGATCCCACCGCTTCAGGCACCTCCCTCTCTGGCCAGCCAGCTTTGGGAAGGCAATGCATACACACTCCCTCCCCATGCACCCCCCCTACCCATGCACCCCCCTCCCCATGCACCCCCATGCACCCCTATAACTACGGGCTTGTCCTAAAGCTGAATGGGTGGGGCCATTACTTCCTAGGGCAGGTCCTAAGGCTCAGGCCCTACTAGTGGGAGGGGCCCATTTGGCCTAAACTATATGGGCGGGGCTGCTACTTAATTAGGGCCACCTGTTTTGGTTAGCTAATTTTTGGTTACTTGGTATAGCGAATTTAATTAGCTACTTTTTTATTTATCTATTTCTAGCTACTTTTTTGAGTTATTTGTAGCTACTTTTTTTTGTTTTTGTTTCGTTGTAGCTATAGCTGTTTTTGATTTATTTTTGTTAAATGGAGCTACCTATATTGGGTATGGGTTACAAAACAAATAATTAAGAAAGCCGGCCGGCAAATGAGAAAAAGATACATGAAGCAATACAAACCAAGAGGACAGATGACACAGACAATGGCGGCATGACACACACAGTGAGTGATGAACTGACACAGAGATTTTTATCCCCAACCCTATAGCTAGCTTATACTACAGGAAACTTGAAGCACAAGCTGTTTACCTTACACCACTAGCTTGTACAGCCTCACTCACCCAGTGAACATGCCAGAGATCTAGCTAATGCTGAGCTGCTGCTTGTACAGCCTCACTCACCCAGCGAACATTGTGGCCCAGATCCAGAGAAGATGCTGGTAAGTTGCATGCATTAGTGAATTTTTGTACCACCAGGACCCCACATGCAGCTACGTTAGAGCATGCACCCACATGCACCTTAAGTTAGAGCATGCACATGCAAATTTAATGTTAAATGCATGCTAACACTTCCTTTACTTTCTCCACCGTCAGAGACTCCAGGCCATCAGTCACTCCAGCGGTCAGCTCCAGTCACCCCTTGGAAGTGAACAGACACCGGTAGCTACCTCTAGTCACATTCAAGCATGTTTATTTCCTACAGATATATCTACTCTCCTACAGAAACAGCTGATTAACTCTCAGGAACCATGCATAGCTAGATGGATTACTGTTACGTATATAGCACACATACACATAAGGCTAGCTATGACTAAAGCTCCTGTAATAATGCTACTGTACACAGTAAATCCATGCACACAGTAAATCTATAAATATAAATCTTACATCATGACCGCCATGGCTCTGAGATATCAGGTCACCTCTAGTCACCATCACAGAATCCAGTCATACATGTACCTTTTAATAGGGATAGTGAAGCAGGTATCAGCCAAGTCACATTCAAGCATGCTTATTTACTACAGATATCTACTCTCCCACAGAGACAGCTGATTAACTCTCAAAAACCATGCATAGATGGGTTACTGTTACGTATATAGCACACATACACGTAAGGCTAGCTATGACTAAAGCTCTTGTAATAATGCTACAGTAACTGTAGTGTATTCCATGCACACAGTAAATCTAGTGAATATAAATCTTACATCATGGCCGCCATGGCTCTCTGAGATATCAGGTCACCTCTAGTCACCATCACAGAATCCAGTCATCACCGCCAGTCATCCTTTTAGGGATAGTGAAGCAGGTATCAGCTAGTCACCCTCCAGAGACCATCAATCGTACTCTGTATTACCCTCAGGTTATCGTCAGGAAGTCACCCATCAGAACTGTCTTGCCAGCACCCTCAGCCACCTAAATGGACCATCATAATAATAAAAACTATTTTAGCATACAGAGATGCACAGTAAGCAAAGATAAGTGGCTGCTGTTGACATAATAGTTTAGCTAGGGCAGTGATTACAGTAGGCATTACCGTCTATCAGCACACATCCAGGTCATTGTACGGTTGGACGGTCATCAGTGTCTGGGTTGTCTTGCCACCATCAGATCTAGAATCTATCTACCTGAAGGAGACTTATTACATTTGGAAGCACGCATAATTAAATATGAAACAATGGACATGTAATGTAGCTACATTATTCTACATTTCTAACCTTGTCAAAACTAGCTAGCTACCTCACACAAGAACCTCACTAACCAACCAACCAGCTGGCCGGCCAGCCAAGCAACCAACCAAGAAACCAACCAAGCAACCAACCAAGCAACCAACCAAGAAACCAACTAAGCACCAACCAAGCGACACACCTCAAACCTCATTGTACCTGACCTTTACATGATGGCCATCACAACGGCCATCAAACCAACCTTCACATTAATACCATAGCTTTTACCATGCCCTGGTATACACCAAGAACATTGTTTATACCTGTACCTTTGCACCCCAACATACCTCAATAACATTGTACAATAGATATGTACTTAACCTGATTACCGTATACGTACTTATTTTCGCGGAACACAAAGTTTCGCGATTGAACGTACGATCGCAAAATTTAATACGAGCGAGCTAGCTTCGACAAGATTCCGCGAATATTTTGCGCGAAAATTTCGTAAACATTTAGTTCCGTGAAATTAAGTACGTATGCGCTACCAAGAACGCTGTACCAATGATCCTTGGTTGTACCAACCTTAGCCATAGCAATAACGTAACACAATGCACATTTAATATAGCAAACTTCTTGGGAGCCATTGGCTCTGCTGCAACTGAAGGTAGGATTCAGACTTGGGCGGTAGAGCGGCATGTCCTGTGCCATCTTGTCTTCTCCGAAAATCTTAATTTCTGGCGCCTGGAGTCATTAGGTCGTGGACTGGGAAAAAGAAAGCAAGAATAATATCCATGTATGTAGAAAATCTTACGGCATGAATTCAAATTCTAAACTTGACATAATCATACTATCATAGTAAGACACAACCGTGGACAAGAATACTTACTGTTCATGTTGCTGGAGACAGGGAGAGTGTTGCCACACCGCGGGACTCTTTCGGCACTGAGTAGCCAAATCTAGAAGTGAGAGAAAGGTAAAATTAAATGCAGCTGTCTCAGTAAAAATACCAGGTGGTTCAAACACTCACCGCAGCTGGCAGGCTAGCCATGTCGGAACACGGTGCGGTAATTGCAGGTGGACGGTGTGTAGCCTCCGGCGTACAGTTGAAGAAAGCCAGAGCGTCGTTAGGTAGAGCGGTAGCTACCAAAGTAGGCTATAGCTAGCCTGGATCTCTTGAAGATAGTTTCTTGCAGCATACTTCTCAACTGACTGACTCGCTAGACTCTATGAGACAAGACACTTCGTCCGAGTTGACGATTTTATATTCCACGTGGCGGAACTTCCCGCGCATTTTTGAAGCGCGCGCAGTTAATTCGAGGTGCGTAGACTTCATGTCGCCTACTCCCAAGATCCCGATCCCCGTTCCGACGCCCAGACTTGGAACGAGACTACATGTCGCCATGTCTCGAGCCATGCCCGTGCACCTACACCCCCTCACCTAGCCTGAGTATGGCGACACCTGAGAATGACGGGATACAGCAGCAGCAGCAAGATGAAGGAGAGTCCCAAAGCAACTACTGATGTGGGCAAATTGGAGGGCTCCAAATCAGGATCAGGTACATTTGTATACAATGTCATGCATACACTGTTATGTGCTCCTGATTTGCTTTATGCTGATGCCACACAGTGTTTACAGATACACAGGAAGTGGGCGTTAACTAGAGAGCTAGGCATTAAGGGTGCGTCTCCAAACTGTTTTGGTCCAAACATAATAGGCCTATAGCTAGCTATAGGGTTCTGTCGGAGAAGAGGGTTTTTGGATGGAGGTTTATATTAAATTATGATAGCAAGCGTATAATATTATAGCAAGAAAATGGTTGTTGGAATGAGTTCTGGAAGCGAGTGCAACAGGACACACAAGTGCATCCGAATGACCATAACAGTAACAGTGTAGACGACAGTGAAGATGACTGCCCCCCACTGGTCTCCACTAATTACATGGGTCTCCACTGATTTCTACTGATTTCCTCTGGCCTCCACTAATTACGTGGGTCTCCACTGATTTCCTCTGGCCTGCACAGGTCTCCACTGATCTCCTCTGGCCTCCACTGACCTCTACCAGTCTCCTCTGGCCTACACGGGTCTCCGCTGATCTCCTCTGGCCTCCACTGACCTCTACCAGTCTCCTCTGGCCTGCACGGGTCTCCGCTGATCTCCTCTGGCCTCCACTGACCTCTACCAGTCTCCTCTGGCCTGCACGGGTCTCCGCTGATCTCCTCTGGCCTCCACTGACCTCTACCAGTCTCCTCTGGCCTGCACGGGTCTCCGCTGATCTCCTCTGGCCTCTACTGACCTCTGCCAGTCTCCTCCAATCTCATCTGGCCTGCATGGGTCTCTACTGATATGTACCGGTCTCCTCTGGTCTAAACAGGTCTCCACTATATATTATATAACCTCCACGAGCTGGTCTCCAATTGCATGGCCTCTACCTGGCCTCCACTGCAATCCAGCGAAGAGGCCATGCATGTGGAGACCATTGAAGACAAGTAGCGACTGCTAGAGACTCTAGTTGAGACAAGTGGAGACCTGTAGTATAATTATAAATATTATTGTAGAAGCCAGTGGAGACCATTATAGACCACCATAGCTAGTACAATAACTGTACGAACTTATAGGTGTATGTTATGTCAATTTCAGTCTATCTGGTTAAGATTTAACTATATTTGTCAAAAACCAAATTTGAGATGAGGGACATGTCATCTTAATTGACCTCCAGAGGTAGTAGAGTGATGAAACATTTTATTGCATGACAGCTGTTTTGCGATTTCAGAGAAGTCATAATTTTGTGATGTTTGGTGTGCCATATGAGCGAGCAAGGAGATATTTCTTTCTTCTGTTTATACCCTGAACTTCTTCCATCTTCCTAGTAAGCTCGAGTCATCTGTTTGGGCATCTTTCTACGCATGCCCTGATCTGCAGACCTAGCTAACTGATGAGCTGTATTGAAGTCTAATGACGCTCCCGCGTGCCAGGCACGCGAGACCGCGACGACTCCGTAAGACTTCGAGTCAGGGCCTCATACAGACCCCGCCCACGAGACAAGGCGGTGCGCGGCGCGCGCGAAAGAGAGGGTGGAGCTGAAACCATCGCACACGCTATTTAATTCCCTCACGACAGTTAAAAATCCAGTCCTGTCCACACGATCAATCTGATGTACTAACTACAGAAACCTATAGCTAGTCATGAAGATCGCAATCTATTTCTTCGCTTTTCTGATTCTGCAGCTGCGCATGAGCGCTGCGACGACGGCAGCGGAACAAAAGCTGGACCCGCAAATTCGTGGCCCAGACAAGGTTACGGAGAGAAAGCGCGAAGCGGTTGCAAAGCCACATTTCCCACCAATATCATTAGGCATGAAACGCGAAGCAGTTGCAGACCCAGCAAGGCAGCCGTCTTACCCACCAGGAGAGCCAATCGCACCACCAGGCAGAAAGCGTGAAGCAGTTGCAGACCCAGAAAAGCCCCACTTTCCACCGGGAGAGCCAATCGCACCACCAGGCAGAAAGCGTGAAGCAGTTGCAGACCCAGCAAAGCCCCACCTCCCACCAGGAGGGCCAATCGCACAAGGCACAAAGCATGAAGCGGTTGCAGACCAAGCAAACAAGAGAAAGCGCAAAGCCATTATAAACTCAGAAGTAGACCAAGACGGCCGCCCAGAAAGAACCAAAACCAGAAACAGAAAGCAAAAAGCCATTGCAGACCCGGAAGAAGCTGCAGACAAACCGAGGCGAGGTAAAACCAGGGCTGGCTGAATAGCAAGACTTGAAACAGAGACAGAAACGTTTAGTAGAAGGTGATAATGTAGTTTGCACATACATGTACATCTCACCAGCCATACAGAGACAGAAATTTATGATGTAATACTGTAGAAGTGACAATGTAGTTTGCATACATCATTATTATACAGCATGATTGCTACAATATTACTTATCTTGTTTGCTGATCCTGAATTGGAAAGCTAGCGGTTGAATTTTGTGTGCAACAAGATTCACTTGGTACCAACAGGGGAATAATATTATTATTACAGCGGTAACTCAACTTGGAGTAATCTATATAATATTATATGGTTAATTATTTCTCAGTGGGATAGTATTAGTGACAGGAGTACTGCAAAATTTCCACCAATAAATATACAGAAAGCCACAGTGCCATAAATATTTTGTATGCAGGAGAAAAGAAGGCACATGTAGTTACATGTATGTTACATGGACACAACACTAACTCAATGTCTACCGGATCATGTTCCTTTAGTCTTATACGTTGAACCATACTGTTGATGAGCTTTCTTTTTTATATTACCTGCTGGATTTGAAGATCTGTAGAAACAGAAAATGAGCGTATGAGGTAGCCTCATTCCTAGACTCCACCCCCCAGCTTTGGTATGGAGTCTGGGGACGAGGCTAAGTGCAAGTATCACATCTATAATTATATATCGTATAGCTGTTGTTGTTTTTTGTGGGTACATATTGACCATCAGCAGAAATATTCACGGTTTTTGATTTCGCGGTTCGAGCATGGAACTTCGATTACTGGTTATATTGCACACTAACCTGGTCGAGTAAAGGCCTTTTTGGGTACAAGAAAGCCAGCGGGAGAGTAACAACATACTTTGTTTGAGGCTTCACAGCCCCCTACAAAGCCTGCTTGTACAGTTGTACTAACAGCTATAGCTAAGCTAAAGGCTAGCATCTGCTTTTTGCCCGATCTGACCTGTTCGCTACTAAACTTCGGTAGGCCGCTGTTGATTCTAACCCGCTTGCTACTAAACTTCGATAAGCCGCTGTTGATTCTAACCCGCTCGCTACTAAACTTCGATAGGCCGCTGTTGATTCTAACCCGCTACTATTGTCTGCTTTTAGCCAGAACAGTCCTTCCACTCCTAGAGAAGCTTGAATAAGACTGCAGCCGCTCTTATCACCTGGTTTGTTACCGCGTTGCAGTTTAGAGATTTCAAGGCCTAAACATTTTGAGGGAAGAAATTTTCATGGTTCTCGATAGCCCCACGAACATAGTGAAAATTAGAAGTTCAACTCCGTGATAATAAACGGCTATACGTTAGTCATTTTGCTTATTGAACCAAATGATTACTCCTCAAAATGCAATAATGTACATGTTAACTTTCCCAGATAAGGGCATATAATATTAAGCTTGTGTTGCTAATCGTAGTACACACAAGCAAGATGTACATCCAATTTTAAGCCAGAATTATGCAATAGCTGTTGTTGCTTGGGAACTCAGATAAGTATGTGGTAATTGAATTAACTTGCTTGGTTTTCTGTTCCTAAGCAACTTTTCAGCAGTACATAGTTGTAGTGACTATTCCTTAGCAAATTGATATTAAATTAATTGGACATTACGATGGCTATCATAATATGAAGCACAAAGTATTTGAGGCTCATTGTTCTGAATAGCTACAGAATTCACATATTCAGAATTCATCTAATTTTAAGCCAGAATTATGTAATAGTTGTTGTTGCTGCTTGGGAACTCCGATGAAAACGCCAAGTACGTGGTAATTCAATTAACTTGCTTGGCTTTCTGTTCCTAAGCAACTTTTCAGCAGTACATAGTTGTAGTGACTATCCCTTAGCAAAGTGTTAATAAATTAATTGGACATTACGCTGGCCATAATAATATGAAGCACAAAGTATTTGAGGCTGCCTGGCAACAATTGTTCTGAATAGCCACAGAATTCACATTAATAATGACTACACATTTTTATAATACCGATAAACTGACCACAGATAATTCCACTGTGTTATCAGAAGAATCGTAATGTACATTGCCTTGAGGAGATACATGTACATACTCACGTTTTTGAACTTTGTGTAACCTGATCCTTAGATTTAGAAACTGCCAACTTGCTGGTAGTACTGGGAGAGGTTCTGGCGGAGCTGGGCTTTGCTGTGTGAGTGGATGGTGGCGAGGAGGAACTCGGAGTTTTCTTATCTACATTTTTTGGGCGCGAAAGAGCGATGGAATGTTTGGCTAAGAGAGACAGGGAGGGAGGAGGGGAGGGTGGGAGGGAGGGAAGGAGGAAAGGAGGAGGGAGGGAGGGAGGAGGGAGGAATGGAGAAGGGAGGGAAGGAGGGAGGGAGAGAGGGAGGGAGGGAAGGAGGGAGGGAGGGAGGGATAGAGTCAATGCAATAGCGAAGGCAACAAAAGTATATTGTACTCAACACTCATCCAGTGGAAAGAACTCTAACAACAATGAATACTCTCACAAACTATAGCGTACCAGGGCCTGGTGAGTGAGCCGGGCTTCCCAAGTTTCCCGCACTTGTCCCTCCTGAGGTCCTCCTACCGGACACCTCTCGTCCTCCCCCTCCGAGTCTGTCATCAATGTGATTGGTGGTTCCAGTGGAAGACGGAGAGGATAGAGACTTGTGGATTGCAGTGGGTGTGGAACCATAGCCCCTCACTTTTGAATTTCCTGGGAGAGGAGGAGCAGGGGACTACACCTAAAATGTCACACCTGTTATCACATGTCTACATTAGTCTTGTCTCCAGGCTCTCTGCGTGTTTCACACTGGAGAGCCTGGTAGTTTTCCCCACGTTACATAATCACGCGTGGGCAGGACCGCTCGAAAGACTGTTGCGCTTCCCTACCTTTTGCTGGTGACAGTGTTTCAGCGCTCAGTCTGTGGTACAAACGGGCTCCAAAGAGTAGCTACAAGAAATGTAGATTCGCTGCCTTCTTCGTTGTCTGAGAACTGCAGCTGTCCTCGCCCATGCAAATTTTTGCCCTTCCACCACTCTTCTATCCTCCACGCCATGCATGTGAGAAAAAGTACCAGGCCCACAGCTGCACTAAAGTGAAATACACACACGTGGGCCTGGGAACGAGGCTATGGTATGTCTACATACTAAGTTCTGAATAATGAACTACCTTCCTATGGACACTATAACAACAGTGTGAAATATTGGGGAGCGTTTTAAACCTGGCAAATGCACTAAACAAAAGCTATACAAGTGTGGATACTGAAATTATAGACATAGTCCATTAGAACACACCTATGCCCTTGTGAATCAGTGCAGGAGAGCTGGGTCCCGGGGTTCCAGGGAGAGAGATGGTAACTCCAGATCCTTTACGGCCAACAACTGGACTTTTTGCAGACTTGCCTGGGGTACATGTTATGTACAGTATAGCACATGATAACTGAACCCGGTATCTTTTTTAGATCATAACAATGAGATATTACACACATTTTCAAGAGATGTAATCTTTAGCAAAATTTCACCACTTCACAGCATTTATGGCTGTTTTTAGATATACATGCACTACATGCATAAGATTTCATTGGGGCAGAGCAACTTTTTGTGGCACTGTTTTTACATCATGTGTATGTGTCAAGGATGATGAACCTACTACCCCATGTGATATGCCCGTAGCTTTTAAGAATGCCTTTTACAAATGTAGGAGCTGGTAAGAAGTTTGGCTATGGCTCTGCGAAACTCCCAGTGGAATGTTCTGTTCGTGACCAATGACAGGCTTTAGCAACCATATTAAAGCAGGCTTCAAATTACAATTAGGTGTACACGTAGGCAAGACTGTGAGCCCTGCAGGACACGTATTGCTAGCAGCCTACCTGACGATGCCAGTAATTAATATTTTCTGTAAGTAAGCACGTTTATAGGGGTGTGTTATGCTAGTTGGTCATAACATAGTAAACAGCAAAACCCTATACATTGTCAAGAGATACCATAACACTTTTCAAAAAAAATCCCCAGTTTGCAGAGCCAAATACTAAGGCCAAGGTAGGTAAAGTGTTTAGTTTTGTGTTGCTTAGATGGCGAAAAGGTGATAGATATTGATGATACTTGCGTTTTGTCAAGTTCTGCAGCAAACTGGAAGTGCACTATGACATTGTCAAGCTAGTACTTTCAATGAGGTTTAATGGAGTTAAACCAACTTAACATGCGAGACTGGTGGGGTATGTCAGTAGGAGGTGAAAGGGGAGGTCTGCCTGCTTTTAATTTTAAGGATGTGCCTGCTTTAAGGACGTGCTATTGCAGTTAGCATTCTTGGCAAGAGATACAGATTTCATTTTGTCACTGTCGACACTCAGTTTCTCCGAACGTCAGCTACGCATAGCAATGACGGCATTATTAATAGTCACTTAACTTCATCCGTTTCGCTGTACGCAGCCTGCTGTTGAATTTGATACTCAAAAGTGATGACGTTCAAGGTTTAGGTCGGGAAGAAGGATGCCTAAGGATGCTACTACAGTAGCTACACGGATAAGCGTCGTTTAATCAGCTAGGGGCGGAGTCGGTATGTAATTATTAATTAGTAGTTGCTAACGTAGTCATGTGAGGATCACGTTTTACCCGAGACTCTCGGGTCACGTGAAGACATTTTGGTGAAACTGACATTCTACATACGCTACATGTATGCTGCAGTACTTGGAAAGGTTCATTTACGTACAATATCCCCTCCTCGCCTTTATGATGCTTATAGCTTTCAAATAAATTCCTAGCCCGCTGTGAGTTGTTACACAATGGAACAAACACAGTGGAGCCTGGATATGACGCTATGTACTCTTCTGTTTCTGTGCCCATACCAGTGAGAGGGGGACCCACCTTTCTTTCCCAGCTGTGTCCTAGCAGGTGCGGGTGAGCACTTGGTCCCCGACGCCTGCCTCTTCTCTCCCCCTCCTTCCTTTTCCCTCTCCTCTGCTAGCACCAGAAGCCTCTCCTCTTCCTCACGACGTTGGTCGGTCAGGTCCGCCTCGAGGAACGTGCGGCGACTCAACTACAGAGGGGAGGTACGTAAAATGGGAGGTCAGACAACTGACCACACCACATGTACAACAGTGGAGGCTCTAAGATCCCCTTGAATAAGATACCTTGAATAGTGAAGTCGCTCTGTGTGAATTCCTTGAATTCACACGGAATTCCATCTGGAGTGTTTGTAGCCATGGGTTCCTCGATTACATATGACACCATACCAAACATTGCAATGCATTCTTGCATCAGGTATAGCGGAAGGATAGTGTCCTTTTTATTTAAGGAATCTTACAGACAGCTCTTAGGTAGTTGAAGGATCGTGTACATACATGTACATAATAAGGCAGTATTTATGAAATATTGACATTCCGGGCTTTGGTGTTGATTGACTTGTTTTAGAATTGCATGCATGCATGAGCCTGCTCTTGGGAGCAAGGCCTCTCGTTTGATTGTGCAATTGGACTGCAGTCCAACTGACAAACTTTGAACTCTGTGGGAGGTACCCTAGGGGAGACCCGCTTTGTCTATTGTTGTGTTGCTTTTGTTCTTTGTGTGGTTTCTGTATTAATACTTGTATTCTGTGTTGAGCCTTATCCTCGAATTTCATTGGTGAATTCTAAGCTCGGTCCGTTACAGCTAGACTTTTGTATTCCAGAATGAACAACAAATTAAGAGTAAGAGAGGTTTGAAGTAATCAGCTAGCATGTGACTGCCACGTTACATGCATGTTCAGTGCCTTCGTATGAACAGCTTCACTCTTTAGTCGGGGTGACATCACTACAGGTGTAGGAACACAGTAGCTGACTAAGGACTCACACTCTCCATGGCCACTTCGATCCTGTCCAGCTCCATGACGGCCTCCCTCACCGCCTGTGAGGCATCTGGGTCCCTCTCCTGGAGGAATGGGAAGGGGAACAGACTGACCATATCTGTCTCCCTTTGCTCTCCATCTCTCCCTTTTCCTGTTCATGTACCTGTGCAATCAGTCTTCTGACGGTTGTCTCCAACTGCTGCAATAAGACGCGGTCACCGGGAAGCTTCAAGATGGCCTTCAGTTGTGGCAAGACCCGACACAACCGTAGCCGCACATTCACCACAGGGTCCTTATAGTGTGTATGTGTGTGTGTGAGTGTGTGAGTGTACGTGTGAGTGTGTGTGTATGAGGAGGATGAAGTACAATTCACATTAGCTAGCCTTGTTCCCTCTTGAGCCGTGGAGAAAAGAAGAATAGTTTTTTCTCCATGGTGCGAGATATAAGCTGGGGTGGGAAGGACTATTATGTAGCATTGCTTTACTAGACCTTTACCATTATGATGTAATGGTGAGCACTAAATGGAGAAAATACAAGCAAACATAATGTGCTTTGATGCTTGTACGAAAACATGAGAACATGCTTGTTTACACGTTTTCCTGTATTTTCTCCATTTAGTGCTCAGTTTTACATTACATCATAGAGGTGTATTGTGCATCACATGGAGACATTTGGCGATGAACATGCTGAGAATTTCAGTAAGACCATTTCAGGTACACGTATGCACTGGACAGACTTACAACAGCCAACGCCAGCAGAGCCTCGTAAAAGTTCTCTTTGAAGAAGGCACGGGAAAAGGTGTCCAGAAAGCACTGGCAGAGATCCATGAAGAGCAGTCGTAGCCGACAGCCTGGGGCATGGGCACACTCTGAGGAGGGAGAGGGGAATTTCATGAATTTTCTTCATTTACATGTAGTACCTCCCGGGGCCATTACATCATAATGGTAAAGGGTCCATTAGCTTTCTTTAATCTCTATTAAACTGTTAATTATGCATCACCTCAATTTTTTTGCTGATAATTGTGACCATCATGCTGCTGCCATAGATAGTACAATGAATTTGATAACAGAGTGTAATTAAGGCTGGTAGTGGCAATGAATAACTGCTAATGGCCAAAACCCACAAGTGAGATGGACAAACACTGAGTATTTAAGCAGGACACTGGCTGTAGGCCTTTATGGGCATGCATCAGCTACATGAAGCCATTAAAACTGGACTAACTAAACAATTTTTGGAAGGCCAGACAATGGCCCACTAACTGCTTTCCAATCCATATAGTGGTTGTTATGGCAACCATGTGTTCGCCTAATTCCCAGGTTCCTCCAGCTTCTTTTGTACATGTATAGCACGGACATTAGAAACAAAAAAGCCGAGGAGTTGAGCCTAAAAGATAGTCTACAGGGTGTCATACAGGGGGGAGGGGGGAGAGGGGCAAGGGGGGAGAGGGGGGGCGTGCACTGGGATAATTTTGAAGCTGACATTTTTTTGATACTCAGTAGTTCATTAGCAGCTAATTTTCAGCCATTTTGGAGCCCCAGAAGCAACCTCAGAGCATGTAAATTTCTAAAATTTCTTGGGGGAGCATCACCCCACACCCCTAGAGGGCGTGGCTCTATGCACATATTTTTTTCCCACCCCCACCAAAAAATTCTGTATGAAACCCTGGTCTATCTATCATACATGTACGTATGTGTGTGCTACCTCCCACAATCTTGGCACACAACTCATGTCTCTGCTCTGCCCTTCTGATGTTCCTGATGAGGAGACAGAGAGTCCGGCTGGCGGCCAGCTTCACCGGGAGGACATACTGGATATGGAGGGGGGGGGGGGGGTGCAAACAATGATACAGACAGGCAGACAGTTACACTAGTCTGTAATATTCGTACATTATTGAATCACACATTAATAGGGACAGAGTACTTACAGTCGAGGTACATGTACATGTAGCCTACTCTCTCCATTACTAAGTAAACATTGCCACACGTAGGCAGGTAGACAACAAGAGCAAACATGCAGACAGACAGACAGACATATACTGGCAGACAGACAGACACACACACACACACACACACACTCACATTGTTGGTAATACACCTGAACAAGACGGGACAGAATTTGCCAAAGAGCTGTTCTGACGTCATACAGTGTACCAAGCAGGAGAAACTGCTCAGCAGCTCCTCGTGCAGCCTCCACTGGCGACAGTTCGAGGCTTTTTGCTCACATGCCAAGAGAGGAGGTATGAGCTCTAAGAGACCGGGTTGCTGGGGAGGGGCAGAGATGGAGGGAGGGAGGAGAGAGAACAAGTTACTCCTTCAGCTTTGTCTATGGCTGGCATTTTCCCGTCTACAAATGGAGAGTCTGCTGATGTAAGCCGCAGACATACGTTTCAGCCTGACCAGCAGCTATACATATATGTATAATGCACCCAGAGAGAAGGCACCACTGCATACATGAAAACTAGAGGTATCATAACTGTTATGTCAAATGCACTCACTAAGCTTTAGGCCTAAACACTAAACAAATCCACCCACACTAATTATTCAACCCCCTTAACCCTTAACATATACTACCACATACCCTACATACTAACACATTCACTTAACCTAAAATACGCACATACTTACTAATCTAATTAGCCACATAGCAACATAAAAAATGAAGTAGAAAAGAGAAAAGAGCTCTGACTGCAACAAAGAGAACCCAGGACCAGGAAAGAACCAGAAAGCCACCCAGTCCGTGACCGCATAAAGTTAAAAATTGAAGGTTAATTAAAAAGCTGTTTAAAAATGGTTAAAATAGAGGGGACCAAATAGGTCTTCCCTCTGTTAAAAACCTCCAGGAGGAAAGTTCCTCTGTTCTGGTTTGACCGTAAGGTCTCGCCAAAGCCAGCAGGGCCTCCATCAAAATGTTAAAATAGTTAAAAAGCTTATAAATGATTAAAAACGTAAAAGCGGCCCCAAACCAAGCAGCCCCCAGCCTCCCCCCCCGGCCCCAGGCCCCCCAGTCACATGTACATGTAGCTTTTGGAAAATGTGGTACAAAGTACGTACATTGTAAGCTGTAGAGTGAAGCCTATACGGGAATGGGGCTATGAAGTGGGGTCTGGCATCTGGGAATGAGGCAATGGAATGGAGCCTGGGAATTAGGATAGGCTGGGAATGAAATCCTTCTGAGTGTAGCTCACCCGTGTATCACTGGAGAGGTTGGAGGCTTCTGCGAATAGCTCCATGACATCAGGCAGGTGACCAACCAACCCTAGCAGGACCTGCACCAAAGATTAAATGCTCCTTAATCTCACAATTACTATCACAATGACATCATCTAACCAAAGTGTAATATACATGTGTAATCATGTTGCTAAACTGACAACAATGCTTAAAGGGTCCAGTTAACTGCTAGCTAGACTAAGTATATAATGTACGTACCTCTGGTGAAGTGTCCCTCAGTAGTGTTTGGTAGTGACTTAGAATTGATGTGGATTTACCTGCTAGTAGCTTGGCCACCTAGGGAGAGAGAGAGGAGGGAGAGAGAGAGAGGAGGGAGAGAGAGAGGAGGGAGAGAGGGGAAGAGGAAGGGAGTGGAGTAGATGAGAGAGGGAGGGAGGGAGAGAGTGGAGGGGATAAGAAAGGGAGGGAGGGAGGGAGGGAGGGAGGAAGTGGAGAGGAAAACGGAGGAAGGGAGGGAGCATTCATTTGTGCATACTATATTCACCATTAGTGCTCAAAGCCATGAGGGCTCTAGGAAGAGTCAGTCACTTATTACTTGCATAATCATTTACATCATCTCCATGGAATTACATCATGTACAAAGATAGTCTCGTGCCCAGACGTCAATCAGATTGCAGCTTTCAGACCTTCTGTAAAGTTGCCATGACGTTAGTCCGATAAATCTTTAATACTATTGGTCAGTTTGATAAATTAGAACAAAAATTTGAAATATACCGTATATACAGTGACCAATCACATACGAGATTTATTATCAGCAATCGTGGGGTCTGTGAAAAGAAAGTTCGTTTAGAACACCAGACGTTCTTTCGCCGGGAGGGCGTGAAGGTCTGGGCACGAGACTAGTACAAAGATAATGCTCCCAATTACATCATGTGCATGTCCTCCATTACACCTCTGCTTGTATGGTAGCAATAATCAAGCATTATCTCCCAATTACATCATGCACACAAGACTACCTCGTGGAAGCCACAGGCGACTGTCCTCCTGACTCGGGGGCTCTCATCCTCCACCAGCCTCTTGAAGGTGGAGGACAGCTCCGAGCTGAACCCACTGCTGCCCATGAACAGCAGCATGGCCTGGAGGAGAGAGGAGGCCAGCTGGCTAGTCAATGCGGAGTAGGACGGGTCTGCTACATACCCAGGCCCCCATGTCTAAATATTAGTAGTGCAGGCCTGTTACATACATTGTACCTGTACCCAGGCCTCAATGTCCGAAAATAATATTAGTAGGACGGGCCTGTTACATACATGCACCCAGGCCTCCACGTCCAAAATTAATATTAGTAGGACGGGCCTGTTACATACATGCACCCAGGCCTCCATGTCCAAAATTAATGTTAGTAGGACGGGCCTGTTACATACATGCACCCAGGCCTCCATGTCCAAAATTAATGTTAGTAGGACGGGCCTGTTACATACATGCACCCAGGCCTCCATGTCCAAAATTAATATTAGTAGGACGGGCCTGCTACCTACCCAGGCCTACATGTCCAAATATTAGTAGGACGGGCCATGGTCTTAGGCGTTTTGCCGTACAATTGCAAGGTTAAGAAAACTGCTGTAATACACACAGATACATACATGGATTATAAGCGACCCAATTAGTAATACATGTAAGAGCTGATTTGTGTGACACTTCTAATATTGAAGATAGCAAATATCAACTTACAGGGAAGTTATACGCACACAGTCTTCTGCACTCTACCTCGACCGTCTCCCCAGTGAGGTTAGGCATGAGAGAGACAGAGGAGGGTGTCCTGGCTTGCTGCTGTTGCGGCCCGCTGTACTGGCTCAACTTGCGGAACAGGTCCAAGAACCTCGTGCGCTGTTCAGGGCTCATGAGGTCTGGGGAAGACAGAGAGCAGCTTGTCACATATGTCAAAAGAGGCATGTGCTACTAGTCACATGAGCTCTATAATTTCCAATGCTAAATGTGCACTTGAATAAATTTAACCCTTTTCTTGCAGTACAGATCTGTACTGTGATGTATGTGACAAACGGGGGGGGGGGGTAGTCTCGTGCCCAGCCGACTTTTCGCCCCTCCCCTCCGTCGGCGAAAAGTCGGCTGGGAACGAGACTAGTGGGGGAGCAGTCATTACCATGAACACTATTTTGAACACTTTCTACACTACATGTACTAAAACATAATTTACCCACCAGTAGGTAGCTAGTAGTCTCGGGTACCCAGACGGGTCTGGGTACCCGAGACTAGGTAGCTAGGTTCATAGCGCTCTCTGCAGCTACCTAACCTTTATTCCCAGTGCTTGTACTATAGCGGGAACGCTCTAGCCATCCTGATGTGCAGTTGTGCGCTCGTTCTAGGAACAATTCCATTTAACGCACATCACCGACAGGTTTAAAAGACTAAATTTTGCCAACATCTGACGGGAAGTCAAGGTGGCGCGTTCGTTTCAGACTGGGGTCGGAACGTGGCCTCCCCATTAATCGGGTCGCGGGTTCGAATGCCGCCCGCGTACATATCTGATTCTTGACTTTCTAAGCCTATAGCCAATATGCCGGTAACTTTCTTCTCCGGAAGAACTCCGAAGCTAAAAGGATGACTGGGTACGTTACAGCAGCGGCTCCTGTAATTCCCAGCCATCGCCTATCCAGCGCTCCGGGTGTCTAACACTCCAGGAGGGATGGGAGGCTCCCTAGGCTTTTGTTTCTTTTTTTTTCTTCTAAAGTTTCTTTTTTTTCTCTCCAATATTTTTTCCCCTCCTTCTTTTCCTCCAAGTTAAGTTGTTCTCTTTATAGAAATACCACAAAAATAATTTAAAAAATTTAATTTGAATTTTATAGCTAACATTTATAACTATTTTTATAGATATGCTATTGGCTGCTAGGCTTTTTTCCCTCCAACTTACATTGTAATTTGTTTCTCTTTATAGAAATACCACAAATAGTCATCTATCTATCAGTACTAAGCCTGGGAAGAACTGTTTGACCGACCAGGAGCTATAGGCTTCTTTTTTCTTCTCTAAAGTCTGACAGGCTGATGGCTACTGAATTATTCAGTAGCTACCCTTGGTCTCTTGCTAATACAATTATTTTCCTTGGGAGTTTTCAATAACTAGCTGTCAAAGGAATATGACATAGATCTGGTGGAGGGATGTCCGGTCCTAGAATGTGCTTTAGAGCTGCTAAAAATTCAGAAGTTTGGTCATGTTTTTTACTCCGTTTTTGTGCGACTACCGTTTACATGGTTAAAGAGTGCATGGATCCTGTGACATGTATGTTGCCAGTGATGCTCCTGATCCTGCATGCCCTGTCTTCATCTTGAGGTTTTTGTGCTGCTCTTCTGGTGCTCTCTCTCGTCCGGGCCAGGGTACTGGCTACACTTCTCTCCCACTGGCACTCACTCTCCTGTTGGGCGTCTGGCCTTCATCTCCTCTGGTGTACCTGCATTTATTTCAGGAGCTTTAGCCCCAATTTCTCCCCCAGCTGGCCACTAAGCAGCCAGCTAATTTCTAAGACTGGTACCTGCTATCCTTCACTCTCGTAGGCGCTCCTTATCCCGTTGGTGCCTGGCTGCCCTCTCCTCCAGGATGCCAGCTCCCCTTCTCTCTCACTGACGGTTCCTCTCCCGTTGAGGCCTTGCCTCTCTCTCTCTTTCGGGGTACCTGCTATCGTTCTCTCTTCTTGGCCCGTTTTTATCATATTAGCGCCTGACCTTTCTCTTCCACTGGGGCCTCGCATCTGGGGTCTCCGGGTACTACGTTGTCGCCTAGCACGTACCCTAGCTGTGATAGTATCTTCTGTTGTCCACTCTTCTTTCTTGCTGTCAGTTAGCCATCAAGAGGGTTCCTGGGTTATCACGATCGAAGTCAAGTGCTAGTGCAAGTACGTGAGCTCAACATGCGAACTGTTGTCGGATATTTGGAGCATAAGCGCATATGCGGTATACTGGACGTACAGATGTACGTACACACAATAAAATTGTTCCACCATACACGCTAGTGTGGGGCTCGCCCCAATTATGATTGAACACACATACATACATACATACATGTCATGTCAAGGTTCACACATTCACATGGACATAACACACACACACACACACACACACACATACCCTTCAGCTCATGGCAGAGCCTCCCCAACAGTCGAGCAACAACCGGCAGAGAGCTGTCCCCGGCACTGAGGGCTTGGTCACAGAACCGCTGCACCAGAGGTATAATGGAGGACCTGGGAAGAGAGGAATTTTAGAATGTGTAATGAATATGGGGGCACAGCCTTTTTTATAAAAAAATAATACAGTAGCATGCCGACAATAAAAAGGTTCTATTTTGTTTCCATAGTACAATCATAGTTTGGTACCAGTAAAACTCCTTGTATGGTAGCAATACATGTAAGTACGGTGAAAGTAGGGTTAAAGTACGCTGGAAGTATGGATGAGCTACAGTGCTAATTGTATCATCAAAGTACACATGTGGCTGAAGTAGTACCGTATAGCGGGTTATTTTCGTGGGGTGCCTTATTTTCGTGGTCAACCGACGAGTCACGAAATTTTCCACCCACGAATTTTACGATCTGCAGTACAAAGTCGAGCATCATCGCGCATTCGCGATAAAATCGCCACGAAATTTAGAACCACGAAAATATTTTCTAACGACCTCGCGAGCTTTTTCACGAAAATTTGCACCCACAAAAATAACCCGAGGGAGGGTTATGCGCTCCTGGTGTATCTAATGCTGACTTGAGTGTGTTGTCATCCAGGAAGGAGACCATCTCTGCCAGAGTCTCAATGGCTGCTATCCTGACGTTGCACTCCTCGTCGTTTGTGAGTTCTATCAGCTCTGGGAGGAGGGAAGACCTGGCGATCTCCAGGCTATAGGGGAGGGAGGAAAGGAGGGTAGGGGGAGGGACGACAGGGGAGCGTAACTAGGCCAATGGCACAATCAAGTAGTCATGATCACTAATTAACATGCCACTTTTGTCAGCAGTTCTCACTTCTAAGCCAAACACTGCAGGTACACAGTTCTCAAGTGACTGCTACCTGTACAACCAAAGGCCACATTTAAGTGTTTGGGCTAGACCCACAAGCCTCCATTAGTTTCTGCAATACACGCTATAAAAGGAGAGGTTTCCAAAGACGGAGGGAGGAGGGAGAGAGGGAGGAATTATCCCATTCTCATTTCCAGTATGTACCTTTTTCACTATGTAAATTAATTTCAACTCACCTTAGGGCCCTGGCCAATCTATTCAGCTGTTGGCACATACAACTCCGAACATCTCGGTCCACGTCCTGACACAGTGATGTTGCCAGGGGCAACAGCTCTCGTTTTAGCCTGAGTAAAAATTATATTTCAAGAATGTCAATACAGCCACTTCAATAAAGCAGTTATAAGACACTCTAAGCACTTAGTTTCATACAGGATTTTTTGGTGGGGGGGGGGGGGGGGGGATGTGCGCAACCCTGCTCCTTATAACTACCATATTGCATGTTAGTGCATGTTTACTGCAATTTCACTACCACTTGGAAGAGAAACTACACAGCCCTAATGGGTGGATGAATGAACTACATTATGTCCCTCTTGTGTACATGTATATATTCATTCACAGTTGCAAGGTTTATAAAAACTTCTCCATTGGTACTCACCAAAAGGGCTCAAATTTGGTGGCTATCTTGCCAATGATCTGGCAGCTGGCTTGGCGGGAGGCGACTGTTTGAGAGAGCTGGCCCTTGGCCACGGCAACGTTGAGGACTTCTCTCTTGATGACGTCCTTGGGGAGGTAAGGGACTGCCGCTAGGACAGCTGCCAGCCACACGGCACTGATGCCTGAGGACGGACGGTGTACATGTGGAATATAGTAATGCACTGATAATTGGATCGGCTTTTGGAAAATCAGTTTATTGGCTGATTTCCTACAATATTGGTATTGGTAAATTAACTATGCCGATAGTTATTACACATGCATAGTGTGTAAAGTAGCTGTAATTTGTACACACACTAGTACTAGTGATGGTCATATTATACACAAGACATTGGCTGATACCAATACCCCTTATACTAATATTGAGCAGGGGATAAAATTATTGAAAAGGGGGGACATGCAAAGATAGTTTCTACTCAGACAATTGGGTTGAAAGAGCGCATGATAGTTTAAAATTTGACAGCGGAAGAGATGATTTTCAGCAGATAAAGCCTTCTTCCAGCAAGTATTTCATGCACACTGTAAAGCAGATATTGGGAAGGATACATGTAGTCATTCGAGAAATGGGTACATATTCGCTATTTAAAGGGGGACTCCAGGAAAGAGAGATGGAAGGAGGGTGTACATAAGAATCTCACTCTTAAAGGAGCTGGCGTGCAGGCAACAGCACTCACTGGGGTCTTTGCTCTCGAGCTGGCCCAGCACCGTGGGTAGGAATGACTGGGTGAAGATGTGAACTGGAACCAGCTGCCTCTCGGCAACCTTTGTGAAGGCTTTGCTCGCTGCCTCCTGGACGGGTAGGGAGGCCGGAGGGAGGATAGCCTGTGTGTGTGTGTGTGTATGTGTGTGTGTGTGACCATATGCATGCTTAGCTACTCCTGCACGTACCAAGAGCTTATACAGCAATAGAAATTAAGCGAACATGCTACCCTACATTCGCACTTACACATAGCTTGGGTAGCACTTTGCACAGCGTGTCCGTCTGCCGAGTTTGAAGCAGAGTTGGCAGCTGGTCGATGACACACATCTTCTGGACGTCCTGCCCAGTGCTAGAGAACACAGGGGTGGTGGTGGGTGTGAAAGTGGGAGGGAACTGATCAATAAATTAACCACATAAAGGCATCGTGCAGCCTTGTTCCCAGTCCCTGAGAAATAAGAATAAGCATGTGTGTTTCACAACATTCATACACAGGATATGCACACTGTACACCTACTTGTAACTGGCCAATTGGAGATATCAGAGTGCATAATAATTATCATTTGAAAAAAGGTAGTGGAGCCACAGGATATGAGGTTAGTTCAAATTAGTAGCTCACTCCCTCCCTTCCCTAAAGCTGGTATTCCACACACTAATGGGGGTCACATGCTCTGTGAGTGTGACAGGAAGCACACCACTTTTTTAAATAAAATTCATGAACAAAACGCGTATGCATGGGGAGTGTTGAGTCTGTAGCATGATATCAGAGGTGTTAGCATCATTAAATAGCGTTACAGTGATTGGACAAATCCCAAACCAACCTGATCAAAAGACAAGCTCTCTCTATCTCCGACAGATTCTCGTCCACCATCAGCTTCTCAATCTCCTCCAGAGACTGCACAAGTCAGAGGAAGACAATAATACCAACAGCTACATATGCTGCAAGCTCTGATATTATATAGCCACACTCCCAGTTCTCTACCCGATGATGTACCCTTTTCTCTGAATTGTTAACCTCAAGAGTACAATCTTGCGGTAATTTATAAACCTTTCCCTCTTCTTATTTGATGCGCACACTGGACTAGATGAGTCAATTAATTGTCTGATGACCTTCAAGCTTATTTGCTGCTTGAGCTCAGTGAGTCATATTTTTGGCTTTCCAAATTATTATACTGTCTCATGTGACATTTGCTACCGATCTCTCAAATACATGAGCCTAAAACTGCTGCATGAACTGTGTGAATCAAAAATTGTGAGCCATTCCCAGAAACGTATCACCAAATTAGCGTCTACTGACGTAATTTGACGAGCAAACAGATTAAGAGCTAAACCTTTTCACTCCACAAAATCTAAGTCTTATTTTGCTTTCAGCAGCCTGGTCTTGCGGGCCAGATAATTTTTCGCGTGAAAGGAGGAAGAATGGATTCTCGTGGGCCAAACAAATTTTTGTGAGGTAGGAAGGAGAAAAATATTTACTCTTCCTCCTGCATGGAAAATAATTGTCGATACATGATACTAGCACAAACTACCTTGCTAAGCTCAAAGCATAAGCATATTACTAAAGCAAGCATCAATAGTGCTTTCTTGTATAACTTTAATTGCTATTTTGGGAGGAGCTACAGTTTTTGCCAAGGTCCTGTCTCCTGAGACATGAGATCTAGAAGGATCCAAAATTATAGCCTTCATGTCACAGAGACGCTTGCCGAGTAGATAACTCCGAGTAGCTGGACTCACTTTTCCCGTCTTGACTGTCTTCTCTGATCGAAACTCTTCCATGTCCACCTCCAGGAGGCGGTACTCCGGCGAGTTGGTAGAGAAGCCTTGATCCCAATCCATGACAAATGACTTTTGCGCCTGCGGCTTGGTATTCCAGGCTGTAGTCTGAGTGTAGCTCTGCTAACGCAAGGCTTTCTCCTCCCACTTAGACTTCTTGGCACTGATACTTTGTCTAGCCGTCTGCATTAATTTAATAATACGATTTTAATAATCTTTAATAAACCGGCTGTTGTTTATCGTTGGCAATAATTTAAACTTTGACCTTGACAGCTTTTGCGTAATTTTTGCCCACGTGGAAATAGAAATGATGTAATACTAATTTTTGATAATTTGTACTTGTTGCCGCAAGAACAGGAACCCAAAAGCCAGAGAAAAAGTAGTGGCCATGAGGGCACTCAACCTAGCTCTGTTGTTCCTGGCTATTCTACCCGTGGTAGTCCTGGCTAAGCCTTCGAGCGGAAAGATCGAAGGCATTGTTCTGTCATTGAATCAAAGCAATAGCGAGATACAGGTACGTTGGTTCAGCGTCTGCGTAAAAGTAATCACTCATCAAATGAATCTGTGGTTTTGAGCAGGGTGTGCGTTGTATCGGGTACGGCCTTTGCGGTATCATTCTAGTAAATGCCCACCATTAAGGCGGCGCTACTGCGCCTGCAGGTATCATGGTAGGATATAATAAATGGAGCTCGTTACACGCTCTCAGGGGTTCATTTAGGAAAATCCCAAGGGAGGGCAAAAGTACGTTGGAAGAAATTTTTTGGGGGAGGGTAGTCTCGGGTACCCAGACCCGTCGAAAATTGTAAGAGGGTCTGGGCGATAGGCTTGGGCGGAAGTGTACCGTGCGCCTGGAATGCAGGCGCACTTCCAATTGGCTTAATAATTACATTCTAACGTGCGTTAATTGGAAAAGTCGCGTTTGAATTGCGTTTTAAAAGCTGCTTAGAGCGCCATTGGGCTTCAGAGTGTCAGCCTTTCCTCTAACATCAAGGTACAGCCTGGTAAGTGGTAGAGAAATCTACTAAGCTAGCATTAGCAGGGAGGCAATTATGAGTTAATAACATTCTGGAGTGTACATTTCCACCCAAGCCTATCACCCAGACCCTCTTACAATTTTCGACGGGTCTGGGTACCCGAGACTAGGGGGGGGGGGGCGTGCGTATAGTGAGCAATAATCAATTTAAAGGTCCCAACCCTAAGATTACTATTGCAAGCCGAAAGCCATTCTACAGCGTTTGATCGTACTTCTGAGCGCACTTTGATCCTTGACTGCACCCTTTTGAGCTGTTTTGACCTCTGATCGACTGCGGTCGCAGTTGTGACTATAGAATCTGTGGGAATGACCCCCCCCCCCCCTTCTTGATTTGCTTCTTCACAACGTGCAGTCTTCGATGTTGACTTTCTCCACTGTTTTCTTCGTAAACTGTAGTCTTGATAATGAGATACTGAATGTTTTCTCCTGGGAACAGCTTACAAATTTTAATCCGCACAGTTCATGCAGTGATTTTAAGCTCACAGTAGCAATGTTACGTGAAACAATTTGTGAAAAATCTGACCCTCACCAGGCTTGAGCAATAAAAAAAATAAGTAAGTCTGACCTTATGAGAGAACAGTACTTGCTGCCCTTATAGTCTACTTGGACATGGGCTTGCCCCCATGTAGGGGCCCGCATTAAAGAACCCCTATGAATTAGACAACTTCCCATTCCTGGGTGGCAGGAACACGTAATGACATCATTATCCCCTCCTGTGGGTGGTTTAGCTGGTGAGAAGTATTGATTATCAACTGTTTTGCATTTTCACTTTGTAAAGAAAACTGGAATAGAGATGGCTACCTATGTTGCATATTCGTATACATAATTAGATACAGAATTCAATGACCTCATTGTATTGTTGGCATTAGTCAGCAACTGTCTAGGTACATGTGACAGCAGTTTTTGTCTCACTAGCATTTTGAGCAATCAGTGCATGTAAGCATATGCATTTTATATTGCAATCATCTACACACACACACACACACACACACACACACACACACACACACACAGGTTTCAACAGTATGTACCAAGATTATTGGTCTGTATCACGGCAGTCACATTTCTGCTAAGGGAACAGTTCAAGGTTAGTACTGTGTGTGCGCATGCTCATAAATAGCACAGAGGGTGAGCCTAGGTAACCACAACAGCCACATGTTGTGTTGAGTTTATCAGTTACCGGAAGTTCAGCGATTCTGATCGAATGCAGCAACACAGTTGAAATACGTGACTAGATAGATAGATCGATAGATATATTTTTAAACAGCAAGTGTCCCATCAGCCAAGGGGCCTGTCTACCTGGGAGTACGTGCTGTGTAAACTCATCAACATCTGACGCGTCTGCGCTTCACGTATGAGCCCCGCCCTTAACGGAAGTTCAGAGATAGAGTGAGGCAATCGAAATATGTGGCAGAATAATATCCGATTTCTACACGGGACTGTTACATGTATGTGTGTTTAGGCATACTTTTAATATGTACTTTGTTCACCTGTGCACGCATACACACACTCTTTCGCAACATGCTCATGTAAATATACAGGATCACATGATGGTATACCGGTTGAAATTACCTTGGAAATATTCCTAGCCACCTGTGCCAACATCGTTGTGAGTTATTGTCTCATTCCCAGGCTCCATTCCTGAATATTCCATCCATTCCTGGGATCCCGGGCTCTGTTTTAGCTGTTTATTGAGCAAGGCAGGGTAACTACACTTTTTGGTCCTGATAACATCGAATGCCATGATCTTTTCGTTACATATTATACTGTTTAGCACTAAACTTTCAAGGTGCATAATTTTTGTTTTTTCAGCACTGTAATCGAAGGTGGGGTAGGCCTGGTGATGTAATATGTATATGTAATAGCATGGTTTGGAGTGAAATTTGGGATAAATCATACGAGTAATGTACCAAGGATGGGGTTAAATTACACGAGGCGAAGCCGAGTGCAATTTACCATCCTAGGTACATTACGAGTATGATTTATCACCAAATTTCACTCCAAACCATGCTATCACATGTTAATCTTATAGCTTCCAACAACAGTGAAATTTCACATAGCAACAGTGAAATATCAAGAAGAGTGAAATATTTCATTGTTTCAAATAGGAGTTTACCATTAGCTCTACAATAGCTATGAGATTATATTATACATACATGTTCCTCTGTGTTCTTTCAGCCTGAAGACAAAGACACTTGTTCAAGTATTGCAGAATCGCTTTTCGTCGAAAAAGTAGCTGTGAACACCTACCTCACGACTGTTAACAAATCCATCGAAACCATTATATTTCATGTAAGAAACTTTTTATGAGTTCAGTATATAGTAAGAAGAGAAAGTTAAGTTGTATATTTGTGCCCTCCGCATGAGTATGCACGAATACACAAATACACACACACACACACACACTCACAATGCACACTCATGACATACACACACACTCATGTCACACACACACTCACAATGCACACTCATGACACACACACACATACACACACACACTCATGACACACACACACACAACACACTGACACACACACACCCTCTCATACATACAGCCTAAAGATACAGTTTCTTTTACTAAGCCGCCACCCTCTGATGAGCCACCTCCTTCCGCTGATACTACTGGCAATGCCACAGGGACCAATGATGCTACAGGGGACAGCCGCAGAAAGAGAAGTGAAGACGTTGCAGTGGACCCCAGCAAGGTACCAGGTCATACAGAGGTGGATTGGCCTTGGGATCCCCCCCAAGGGAATTTTGAAGTTGACATTTTTTTGATACTCAGTAGTTTATTAGTAATTTATTTCAAACCTTTTGAGGCCCCAGAAGTCGGGTTCAGGTATATTAGGTAGGCAAAATTGTCATCTTGTATACTGGCTGTGCTGGTAAGCCGATTATACACAGAGAGAATTTTGCAACTATCTCGCAACTGCGTATGTATGGCTGACATCATCACTCTGTCTACAGATGGCGGACTCTACAGAGCCAGTGTACAGCAATTTCTCTAGCGGTGTGTACTTTGTCCGGATAACAGCCCAAAAAACAGACAAGAAAGCCGATGTCAACATCACTCGTAAGCATTTAAAGAGGTGTACGTATCATGTCTATTGTGCATCTTTGCGTTGTACCAGACAGCCATGATAGTATGACATACCCATTCTTGTGCGCCAATACTCTTTTTAGTGAAAGTGAAAGCAAAGAATCCTCATGGCTACCTCAGCGCTGTGGACTTCTCTGCATTCGTGGTAAGCTTTCCTGTTATCCTTATAATTGTGTATTTAACCCTTTCTTCTTTAGTCTGTGTATTTAATCCCTTCTTCCTTTTTGTGTTTAACTCTTTCTTCTTCGATCTGTGTATTTAACCCTTTTCTTTCTTGCTCAGTTTTATGGCGTAATGACGGCATTCTATGCCATACTGAGTATTATCTGGTTCATTCTGATGTGCTTCTCATATAAGGACCTCGTTAGGCTGCAGGTTAGTATTATTAATTTAGGGTACTGGCCCACATAACAGCTAGGTGCTAACCTTATCGCGTTAGGGTGTCATGATTGGAACCCGGCCATTTTTCTTTCTTTGTTGTCCAGTTCTGGATTGCTGCTGTGCTTATCCTGGGATTTCTAGAGAAGACATTCTTTGTATCGGAGTACAGCACCATCAACCAGGGGGCTGAATGTGAGTGTGTGTGTGTGTGTGTGTGTGTGTGTGTGAGGGTATGAGGATGGCAACATCAGCGCACAGAGAGCTAATTACATGTGTGTAGGTGTGCATTATTTTATACAGTGAATGATGTAATAATTACATCATTCCTATTGCCACACTCTGTAGCTGCCGGTCTGATCCTGGTAGCGGAGGCGGTGTCGGCTGCGAAGCGAGCCCTCTCCAGGATGCTGCTCATCATCGTAGCGCTAGGCTTCGGGACCGTCAAGTAAGCCCTAGTTACTCTATCCTCAGTTTCTGCGTATTTTTCCTAGCCTCGTTTCCAGGCCCACGTGCACGGTTAACTTTGGCCCTGCGACTTTTTCTCTTGACCCATTGCATGTACATGTATATGTACATGTGGAGTAGAAGGTTGGCATGTACATGTTAGGACTAGCCTCGTGCACAGGCCCTCCCGAAAACAACCTGGTATCTTTTCTCACGTGAGGGACATTTAGGGTAGAAAGCAGACTGAACACTGAAACAATCTCTGCAGTGAAAGGCAACATGAGAAAAGGAACCAGGAGAAACATGTGCGTGGGACTAGCTGGGGAACGGAGCCTGGGAACGAGGTTATGTGGAACTAGCCGGGGAGCTGAGTCTGGGAACGAGGTTGTGTGGGACTAACCGGGGAGCATAGCTGGGAATGAGGCTGTGTTGGACTAGCCTGGGCTGGGGAGCCTGGGAACATGGCTACATTGTACGTAGGACTAGGAATGAGGCATGGTCCTCCCGCTAGCTTTACTCTCTTCCTCCCCCTGCTTCCCTCTCTCTCCCTCCTAAGACCGCGTCTGGGAGACTCACTGGGGAAGGTGGTGGCGGCTGGCGCCATCTACTTTGTCTTTGCTCTCGTCGATGGCGTCGTGAGAGTCAAACAGGTTGGTAGTGGCACACAGTTACGGTGTCTGTGTGGCTTAGCCAGTAACATATGCTTAACAAGTTTTATCAAGTGAAATAAATTTCTTTTTTTCGGAACCATAAGTTTATGTCAAGAAAAGATGGCTGTGTGTATTAGGCTAACATTAATGACTCCTCCCCCTCTCTCCCTCCTACCCACCTT
The DNA here is from genome assembly GCA_963921505.1 of Phakellia ventilabrum. Taxonomy (NCBI): domain Eukaryota; kingdom Metazoa; phylum Porifera; class Demospongiae; order Axinellida; family Axinellidae; genus Phakellia; species Phakellia ventilabrum. The sequence goes on along the minus strand of OY997386.1, from coordinate 965,274 downwards.
CCCTCCCTCCCTCCCTCCTGCCTTCTCACCCTCCCTCCTCCCTCCTGCCTTCCCACCCTCCCTCCCTCCTACCCACCCTTCCTCCCCTCCCTCCCCTCCCTCCCCTCTCCCTCCAGGACACAGCCTACACCAGGGACACCTCTGCCACAGTGACGCTAGCTCTTCTCGTCGTCCTCGAGGTCATCATCTTCTACTGGATCTTTGCTTCCCTGGTGGCTACCCGCCGTGCCCTTCGCCTCAGGAAGAACTACATCAAACTCTCCCTCTACAATCACTTCGCCTACACTCTCATCTTCGGTCTCGCAGGTGAGTGTGGGGATAGCTATAGCGATTCTAGAATTTGAACTGTCCATGCAGTGTTAGGAGGTCTAGATTTTTACTTGGTGAATCAGATTTCTGAATTCCTATATAACTGTACTGACCAGGGCTTCGTTTGGAGCATTGGCCCCCCCCCCCCTTGGAAACTTTGTGCCCCCCTTGGGGATTTCAACCCTTCAAAGCTAAATACTGCTCACTATATGCACACACACCCTCCCCCCAAAATGTCTTTCGACGTGCTTTTGCCCCCCTTTGGGGATTTTCCTAAATGAATCCCTGCTGACTTTGCCATTTCTCCCTCAGCCTCGCTGGTCTTCTTCATCTGGGTGTTTATCGAGCTGAACTATCCAAGAAACAACTGTCTCACTGTAAGTCACATCCCTCCTGGTATGACGTGTATCGCATGCCCGGCCAATGCGCCCCTGGTACCGACTATGTGCATCTTTTTATTGTTTCTGATCATTGATGCTCAATAGATATACATGCATTCATATGTTAAGATAATAGGATGTCCCTTTCCTTTATGCATGCCCCATCCCCCTCCCCCTCCTCTCCCCCTCCCTCTCCCCCCTGCCCTCCTCCTCCCCCTCCCCTCCCCCTCTAGGACTGGAGAGAGGTGTGGCTAAGGGACTGCTTCTGGCATATACTGTTTTTTTTTATTCTCATCATCATCATGATCCTATGGCGGCCCAGCTCCAACCGCATCCGGTGCGTGTGTGTGTGTGTGTGTGTGTGTGTGTGTGTGTGTGTGTGTGTGTGTGTGTGTGTGTACATGTATGTGTGTGTGTATGCCACATATGTTAAGAGCCTATGGGTGTGATGTACTGTATGTGTTTAATGCATTGCATTTGTGGCAGTCCCGAGTAGAAAACGAACATTATTCTGTCGCGTATTTCGATCGCACCCGCGCGTTCACTACGCTATATCTCAGAACTTCCGTTAAGGGCGGGGCTCATACGTGCTGCGTAGAAGCCTCACATATTGACGCTACTACGTAGCGCGTATGAGCCCCGCCCTTAACGGAAGTTCAGAGATACGGCGCTTTGAACACGCGTATGCGATCGAAATACGCGACGGAATAACGTTCGTTTTCTACTCGGGACTGCCACATTTGAGTGCGTGTGTGCATATGTGCAGTCCCAGGTAGAAAACAAACATTATCCCGTCACATATTTTGATTGCCTTGCTGCGTTTGAAGTACTGTAAGTTCTGATAGTAGTAGGGGTCATATACACGTGTGTGTGTGTGTGTGTGTGCATGGATTAAGAGCCCATGGGGTTTCACTAGAAGTACCTCTTAACTGAGACTCCGTCCATAGCCTCTCCTACCTCTCAATACCGTATAGTATGCATTTACCCACGTTTTGGTGGGAGTTAGCCTCGTTCCCAGGCCACACACACACACACACACACACACATGGCCTGGGAACGAGGCTAGGTGGGAGTTAGCCTCGTTCCCAGGCCACACACACACACACACACACACACACGTGGCCTGGGAACGAGGCTAGGTGGGAGGCCGAGGGTGACTAAAGGTCTGCCTTTCTTGCTGCTGTGCTCGCCGCAGGTTTGCCTACTCTCTGGTGCATGACCAAGACGAAGAGGAAGAGGAGGTGGAGCAAGGACCCAACAAAAATTTTGGTGGGTCAGCCATGAAAGTTTTAAAAAAATATAGTTTTCAGGAAAATTTTTAAGGGTTGTATGTCTTTTTTTCCTTATAGAAACAGTGAAGATGCGTCAGGTCAGCAAGCCTGAGGCACTGACTCCTCCTGCGGCGTCTTCTCAGGCTGTGAGTTTGCATGCATCTCTACAGGAGGGATCTATAAATGGAGAGCCTGCTAATGTACCACGTACATGTACATGGTTCTGAAAAAAAAGTAGTTTATACATGTAAAGGCCCTCTCTTTTCCTGCTGATGGAGTCCTTTTCTTTCTCTTTCTATTCATCTATTCAAATGGAAGCTTTGTTCCCAGTCTCTGTGCTTTTCCAACATGCAAAACCTAATTAGCAGAGACTGGAAATGAGGCTATCTGAGCCCTGAGCAAACAAATAGCCAGATTCTCATAATTTTGAGGTACTACATTGGCACTCAGAGGACACATCCCTCAAGTTTAGCCTCGTTCCCAGTCTCCACGTATAGGCTCAGAGGACACATCCCTCAAGTTTAGCCTCGTTCCCAGTCTCCACGTATAGGCTCAGAGGACACATCCCTCAAGTTTAGCCTCGTTCCCAGTCTCCACGTATAGGCTAAAAGTACTGTCTGGGAAGGAGGCTATATAATATTATGTTCGGACACCCTCATGAACAGTTTGTTTGCTAAACTGTTGACCAGGCAAGCTTATTGTAATACTAGTATTATCTGCTAAAGTAGCAGGTCTACAGTGCCCAAAATTTATCTCAAAGCTATGTGAAAAATCTTACTGCTTCTGCCCGGACCACTCTCAAGCATTCTCACTGGTTGAATAGAACAGAGAACAAAGCAGTCTTCAAAAGACCTTCAGTTCGTGGCTCTCTCTACTTAGCCTCGTTCCCAGTTTCTCTGTTCCAGTTTTTACGTTGTTTGCAGTAAAACCTGCTGTGGAGAGACTAGGAACGAGGCTAGGCTCTACCGATATAATAAAGTGGAGGCTGTTTTCAGCACAGAGGCCAAACTGGCTAACATGTACGTAGTTTTCACAGAATATAGCTCTTGGGGTGGGGTTAAAGGAATTTACATTCATCATTTTAGTGGTGTATGAATACTATATTCTGCATACATTGGTATATGAGTACAAGACAATTTGGTCAAGCTATATACAAAGAAGGAATGGGTTAAGTGAGTTTCAAGTAACAGTAATAATTAATTTTAGTCATTCCTTAGTGGTTGCTTTTGTTTCCAGCTTGGTCTGAGGCTCTTAGGTGGATTTATATGGTACTAGTGTTACTTTACTCCGCTGTGGTGTACGTTTTGACTCTTCTGTGGATTGAATTTTTATACTGTTAGTAGCTTCTGTGGATTGAATTTTTATACTGTTAGTAGCTGGCGGAGAGATTGACTTTTGTAGGGTTAATTCTCTGGAAATTGGCTCTGTTTTTGGCATCGTTCTTTCTTTGTGTGAAGTTTCTGTCTCTTTGGAATTGTCTCTGGGACTACATCTTCGTCTCTCCAGTAGCAGTTTTGGAGCATGTGATTTCACAGCTCTCTGTGGTTCCCGGTGTCTCTTCACTATCTTCCAGCCCTCCGTACCAGGCAGTGGCACATCGTACTGGGACAGGACTGTGTCTATGAGGCTTTGGTATAAGTCATTGTTGATGCCGAGATCCATCACCATGCGATCAATATTCGACTCTGCCGCCAGACGCATGGCCAGCTTGCCATCGAAGAGGAAGGCTGCAGAAGGCGACTGTAGTGGCTCCTTCAGAAGCTGGTTGAGTACTGTAGCATTGATATAAGTATACTGCCACCCTGTGAAGGCACTTTCGTGTTTCCGCCAGCTTTCTGTTATCTTAAGAGGCTGACCTTGGAGCTTTAAGAGAGAGTCTACTGATTCGGTGGAGGAGAGAAGAAAGCAAACTAGCAAGGCCTTCACAAGGTTTTCCGTTATTTGCCGCTCTCTGGCCCAGAAGACGACTGATGCAATGACTAGTTTCCACTTCTCTTCAAGAATTTCGATCTTGACGTGATCGCAGGCAAGCATTTGGTATAGCAGTAGCTGTCTGCTCTTAGGACTAAAGCCTTCCACTTCAGAAATATTTGGCAATAACCTTCCTTGGATAAAGTTTATGGCGTGTATGAGAGTGGGTGTGTCATTCACAACCCCTTCCTTTGCTTCATAAGTTGTAACTGATTGAATGCCAAGGATACCATATGCATATTGCTTTAAACGTTTTTCGGGACCAGAGGGGGTCCTCATCTGATATCCTAAAAATCTATCACTGAGTATTGATGTCTTTAACTTACCACAGCGGTACTGATCCACTACCCACTGTGGGACATTACAAGCACTTGCTAATACATCAGGCTTTATTAGTTGTGTATTACCATACATGCGTATTGCTTGATGATAATTTTCACTAAGTTTTTCACATGTGTTTGGTGGAATGGAGGCAACGAAGGTCTCAAAGGAATCAAACTGTTTCATGTAGCATATTAATCGCATGATGGCATTTTCTTGATCGGGAAAGGTACGATAGATATGGCTTTCAACCTCTGGCAGACGTGGCAAGTAATCATTACCCCTGACAGCTGGAATGACAAATCGAAAGTTTTTATCCTTGAATTCCAAATGCTTCATGAAGTCACTAACGTGGAACACATCTGCCTCAATTATTATAGTGTCGGACTGCCAAGGAAACGTTTTTAGTAATCGATCCAGAGGGATATAGCCCTTGGGCAAGTCTGCCATGTAGAAGTCTGAATCTAGTGAAAGGACAGGACAGTTGAGCTTTTTTGCCTTCTGGACGATTGCTTCATCACCATCTCCATCAGCCACAAGCTGCTCTACCTCTAGCTCATCCAGAGTGGCATGGAAAACTTGGTGTGCCTGTGGAGCGACATTGCCATTCACACTAGGCTGCTTTGATTGATGATCCAGATCTTGCAGGGCTGCGTGTCGTTTAGCAACACGTTGTTTGTAACGCTCAAGCATCTTTTTGAATTTCTTCTGTTTATCAAGAACTCCATCAAAAACAACAGTAGGTGTAATCCCAGCTCTCTTCAGGCACTGAAAAAAGTCTACCACTTTGGCTCGATACTCCGGGTACTGGCCTTTGTGGATCCAGTCCAGATGTACCCCTCCCTCTAAGTTGGAATTATATAGGTCGCGGTAGAGCGCCTCACCATCAATCACAAGGTAACCCTTCACTCTCTCACGCCTCCACGCAAAATGCTGATTGATAAAACTGTGCAGACCTGGTATTCCCATCGTTTTGGCGTAGCAAACTGCACAATATTGACTCCACTCCTTAGCAAAAGACCTTTCTGTTCTTGTTAATGAGTGAAGACCTCTATATAGTTCTCAGTCGGTAGCTCTTGAGTCAGTATGAAAAGACTTAGCCTAGTCTCTTCCAACAGTGTGGCTGAGCTTGCTACCAATGCATTATAAAGCACTGGGGGCAGGTTAATGGCTGTGACTCAGCAGTTGACTTGGCAGTTGACTCAGCAATCGACCCAGTACCCTGGGGAGAGGGTAGTAGGTACACTGGTATTCACCCTCATGATTTTACACTTCAAGTGAAGTATGAATAACCCATGTGCCATACCATGAAAAATTATTAGGACTCTACAAATGTGCTGGCAGGATGAAGGAACCCCCTTGGAAACCTTGTGCCCATGAATGTTAAATATATGATGAGCTGAATACTGCATGCATCAGGCATAATTGTGGCTAGCTTGGTAACAAACAATGCATGCCCTAGTTCATAGCATTTTATTTGAAGTCAACAACTGATGACTCATGCTTGATTTGGCAGGCCAATTCACAGCCTTGGAGAATTTTTTTTTCTCCTGTGAAATGAGATTTGGGTGTGCAAGGCCTGCTGCGAATCATCTCACACCTGGCTCTTTAGTGCTATATAGCATGGTAGTAAGTAGCATGAGGTTAGACTTGTAATGTGGTTATTGAAACCTCTCTCCTCTTGCAGGAGGATGACTTGAGGTGGGTGGAGGAGAACCTACCAACCAGTGCTGTCGACAAGTGAGTGCTCTCCTACTACAGCTAGCTACGTAGCTCTCAACACTGTATGCTCAGTTGTGGTGTCCAGAGGTACAGAGGTTTGCAGCATTCTTGTAACATCTAGTTTGTATAGCGTTAATTAATTTAACTGCATGAGCCAATCAGTGAACAGAATGTATACAATTTGATTGCTGTTACCACTCTGATAATTGGATGTTGTAATAATGCAATGCTGCAATCTCTGTACTGTCCTTCTAGTTCTAGCAAGTATCCTGAGCTAATTGACCAATGTCCCGGTTGTGGGGTCTACATCAAAGAGTAGTTTTCTACTGAAACTACAGTATATAGGGTTCTGAACTATCATTGTGTATAGTTTTTATACTCAGTGATGACTCCTGAGACTGACTATAGCTTCCTCTTCTTCCCAGGGCCCTGCCTCTCATCCTGGACTCTGACGAAGAGGTCATGACCACTAGATTTGAGATATCCAAAATGAACTGATAGTTAGCAGCTGTCATCCCGTGCCCTTGCATGCATGCGCTTGCATTAAAATTAGTAACATAGGAATATCTCTTCATGTGTATAAAACCAGATGCTGCACTGATACCCACTTTTATATTTTGTCCGATACCCAACCTCTCGGGAAATTCCCTTTTCTGACCCGAGATTGAAACGCGTATGGAATGTGAACAGGCACACACTACACGTGGTTGTTGCAAAACCAAGGCCAGGGTTATGGCTGCCCGGAGCTTGCAGGAATGGAAAGAGACAGTGAAGCCTATGCTGGCTGGGATTAACAGGTGATCGACAACTTAATAGTCTACAGTAGGTAGAATGAAATGACTATCGCGGAAATATGTCAAGTAAATATCTCAAGATGGGCATTAAATGAAGTGGAGTGTATTGCGTCTGTACCAGGTGCAGGAGCTTTAAGTATAGCATATACCACGTCTACGAGGAGTATAAACGCAGATAAACTCCGCTAGACGGTTTACCCGAGGCGTAGCCAAGGGTAAACTGTCTAGCGGAGTTTATCACGTTTATACTCCGAGTGGGTGTGGTATATCCGGCTTATACCATATTGGCCAATTACATTCACTGCACTAATGTCCCTTGACGTGGCCATTTTCCCATACAGGTATAATCCGGAGAACATTGAGACACTGGAGCAGTATGTGCAGTTTCAGGTAAACACACAAATGTCTGGAACTGAGGGCAGCTGCCTTGTTTAATATTATTACATTAGCCTCGTTCCCAGGCCCCCGCTTCATTCGGTTGCACGAAGGTAAAGCGGTGCAACCGAATAAAGCGGGGGCCTGGGAACGAAGCTATTATTACATCACCACTGGCAGTGGTTTGTACAGTAGCTATAGCTTAGCCTTGTACCCAGGCCTTACGCCTAGATTGCTCTCGCAGCCATGGAAACAGCGAGAAAAATCTGGGCGGAAGGGCTACACCTCTAGTCCATGTAAGTGTGGCAGTCCCAGGTAGAAAACAAACATTATGCCATCGCGTATTTCAATCGTGTTGCTGCATTTGAAGTACTGTATTTCTAAATTTTCGGTTAGTTTGGGGCTCATATGCGACACATACATGCGGCTACTACAATCAGTGCCATTGAAATGCGCAGTGGGATACTGTTTGTTTTCTACCCGGGATGGCCACAAGTGCCTGCCAGCTGCGTGTATATTACAAATTCTTTAGCAAGAGCCTGCCTCCCGTGGCCTCGTCCCCAGGCTCTCCCTAAATAGACCCTTTACCATTATGATGTAATGGGGGGTAAAAGTGTGCACTAAATGGAGAAAATACAGGAAAACATATGTAAACAAGCATGTTCTTATGCTTTCGTACAAGAAAACTACATCAAAGCACATGTTCTCATGTATTTTCTCCATTTAGTGCTCACTTTTACCCCCCATTACATCATAATGGTAAAGGGTCTATTGGGGGAGAGCCTGGGGACGAGGCTAGCCCCCTGCTCATGGCTGTTAATTTACAGTAGGGGCCCACGAGCTCTTGCAAGAGGATACACACTCTCTAATGATTCTTGCAGGTGGAGAGCAGTGAGTACGATTTTGAGGCCAGCCTCGCCTTGCTGACACTGTAAGTGAATGCCAGTACCGTAGAGCTGTGAGCTCTAGACTGACGTCCTGATATTTAGCTGTCCCCGAGCTAATGTTTAGAATTAGTACATAATTATGCTGTCCCATTCTCATCTTGCACAGGTACCAGTTCCAGCCCACCAGATCAAATGCTGCTGTTACAATCCAGATCTTGGTGAAGGCACTAACGAACCTCCCGAAGACCGACTTTGTCCTGCTAAAGTGTGTGCTCCCACAGAACTTGGTATCCTTACATTCTCTCTCTCAAACATCTTCTCCATCTCCCTTGTACCCAGACTCGAGTCTTGGTTGAGCCAGACTCGAGTCTTATGCCATGCAGACTGTGGTCTCGGTCCCGTATTCAAATCTCATGCACAGACCACAGCCTCATTCCAAGGCTTCCAATTAACAAGCAGTTTTCCTCTAGCCTTTTATTCAGGCAGCTTTTTTTACGGCCATGGAAAAATTCCGGCTACGAAAACAGCTGCAAAGGGAGGCCTGAGTACGAGGCTTATTTTTCCTCCGTGTACAATTTTATACCTACTTCTTCTATTTAGCTGCATGAATAACTAGAGGCATAACCAACAGAATGGGTATTACGGATGGAGCCCCCATTCCAATCTCCACTTGCATTGGAATGGAGACTGGGATTGAAACTGTAGGCCAGGTCCAGTGCCGTATACCAACTCATATCTCATCCCTGTATCCTCCTGAGCCACCTCTAGCAACGTGACACAGACATACAACAAGTGATACACCTCCATTCGCTGCTGGAGTGCTGTCAGTTCAGGGAGTTTTGGCCAGCGTTGCAGGAGAACCCAGAGCTGGTGGAAGAAGTGTCAGATTTCGAGTCTTCAATCCGAAACTGTGAGTCTCTAGACCTCGCATGTCTGAAGCCTGTGGGCGGGTTGGTTGGCAGCTGTAGGTACATGAAAATGGAGAGCCCTGTTAATGCAAACGACAGACAGCTGTTTCAATTAGCCTGTTTAGGCCTCCTCAGAGACTGTGGTATAGCACCTGTACTTTAGCAATTATTACCAGCTTAACCACCCTCTTCCACCATACATGTGCTCATGTATTCTCAGACTATTGATTCCCTGCCAGAAGGTGTGCATTGTATTTGTGTTGATGTCTGTATGATTGCTTATTTGGTTGCGCCGCACTCGCGCCTTTACCTATGGTCACTATATTTATAGCGACTAATGATCAGTTGATATAGCGGAGACACTCCTTTTGGTGGGGACATACTGGGCTTTCTTTTAAATGTCCTGTTGTAAAAGATAGTAATGGTCGTCTTTATTTCTCGTAACTGTAGACATCTGCAGTCTTGTGGCAGTGAGCTACCAGAACATCTCTGTGGACCTACTCAGGGGCTACTTGGGAGGAGTGGACGGTGAGTGGTAGCCAAGGAACAGCTTGACGTACCTTGGCCTGTTGGGCCTGCAAAGTTTAGTGACGTAACTTAGCGCATGTGGATAAGCGGACAAACAAACAAACAGACTTGAGAACTAGTCCTTCCTTCACCCTCCCTCCTTGACCCATCTTTCCTCCCTACCTCCTCCCCCTCTCCTTCCCTCCCAGATGCCACCCTGAGTGAGCTGGCAGCCACACAGGGCTGGGAGGTTGTGGCGGACACCGTAAGCATCCACAACCAGGAGGAACACATCAAGCCAAAGAAGATTCTGGCAAAAATTGAGTTCGATAGTAAGCACTTTTGACTGAGATTTCTGTAGATTGGATCGGTTGGCAGTAGATGACTTATGTCGAATTACTTCATTTTACAGGTGTTTCTGGAATATTGTCTGCAGCAGCGGCACGGTGATGTCGTGGTGATGTCAGTACAAATGTTTTGTATCCACGCCTCGATCTTCACAGAACAGAACACATCATATGCCACAATGTCGTGCATGCACACCATATACATGTACATGCATATGTACAATGTCATGTAATACAGAATTTATAGCAAATTAATTTTATACCAAGATTGCATTGGCACAAACTGTTACATGCATTTCATAAACATAACCCAAACTAGAACTACCTACACCTAATTGAAATGCATTCCAGTGGTGTGATATGCATGCAGAAAAGTTTTACGCTCCATGAGATTGCTTCCATCCAATGTAGAGTATGAATAGTAGTACATGTATATAGGAGCTATAAAATACAGTGACTGCTGAGATGACTGACATACAAGACACTTGCACACAAACAGAAGACCAGAATTTAGCGATCATTTCTTGATTGAAAAAGTGGAGTACTCAGTTTTGGGTACTGCCTTCTCTCGTGAGAACTCACACCTGTCAATTCTGGACCTGGGACTGCCTACACTAGTCAACCAGTGCTTCCTGGAGGGGAAAAGACAACAGACCCAGCATTTATAATAATTGCAGCCTATAACCATAATACAGAACTTTCACCCGCGGCGTATAAACGAGCCCGGTGTTTATTTGAGGTCTGGGGCTGCCTGGGGAGGCTTTTATAATATTATGAGGAAATACAGTATACAGATCTAGATCAAATGTTTAGTGGCAATTCATGCAGCCATGTGTACAAGGCCTGAATGGAAGTTGACACAAAATGGGCAGCAGATTTGCTGCATGGCCTAATAATATTAATTAACTGCTTCGATCACACCGGCCAACATGCAGTTGATATAACAAAAGTGGGAGTCTAGTCTATATAAGCCCTGCGGTAGTTGATCCACCCTCGGTCTATATGCAGGGGTTAAGGAAAATATGGACATCTAACGTTAAGCAGGACTGTTCCACGAGAGGTCACTCACATAGTGTCTACTTGTGACTCCTCCCCCTGGACCACACCCACTACCGTTCCACGAGAAGTGTTCTGTACCCAACCCACAAGTTGTTTCTTTTGAGCTGTGTCACGAGTATTCTGCATGTAGCGTGTGTGGGGGGGCGGGGAGGGGGACATTAATTAGGGTAAGCTTAGTGCAGTTACCATGGCTACCAGAGCTGAACCTACCTTCCTAAAGAACACACCTGCAGGTGAATAAACATAACCAAACGCTTAGCACTGACCACTAATTAGATTATAATGACACACCAGGACTTCTGATTCAAGTCAGACACTGAAAATTTGTACCAAACAGGACTAGAATGAGCTGCTGGCTGCCCCTCTCTCTCCACAAGATGGAGCCTACCTTGCACTTTTCCAAATACTTCAAAGCGCACTGACTTGAGGCTCATGGCTGCTTTTAGAGACATAATGCGTGTTTGGCAATAATAATCGCAGCAATGTTATTCTGATAATCGCAGTAACTTCGATATATTGCAACATGGTTGTAGGTTGCAGCTATGGTTGCAGTGCCAGTCAGTGCGTGCTCGATCGAGTGACAGTGTCTTTAACAACCCCTACGCAGTGTATGGCTACAGTTTGTTTGAAGATCTGAGTGCTTTCGAAAGGTGAGCTGCTCTTGTACGCTGTAGCACAGCCTCGAGTCTCAGATCGGTCGAGACACGTGCAGCTGAAATCTGTAAATATATTCATGGTTCACTATTTTGCATATAAATGATATTCTGTCATAGACAGAGCCAAATTCCTATAATTATTGGCTCGCCATGTGGTAGAAGCGCAAGGTTAAGTTTAGTATTGCAAAGTTTTTGACAACCGGGGTTAATTAATTAATCTTACAGGCCACACCCACTTTCTTGCCCATGGGACTAGATCAGAACGTTCCCAGACTACACTGAAAAACGAGTGGTCTGATAACGCTCGTGTTTCAAATTTATTCTGTACATCGTTAATGAATTCACTACATGCCAACGTTAGCCAATTTCCGCCTCAGCTATAGCTGAGGCAAAAACAAATATCAGTGTGCCTAGTATAGACCACATATTTTTCGCGTGGTCTGGTCATGAGACTGAGTACTTTTGCATTGGCAACTTAATACTACCGTAGAAACCCTAATAGGAGGTGCTTGAATAGCTGCAGACTGGAAAATAACTATAGTATTTCATAGTATTCCTCTCTCTCCCTTTTAGTGCATGTCAATTATCAAAATTTTATTGATACACGTAACTCAGAATGAGTAGAAGACATCGACCCAAGCGTGGAGTGAACGTGGCCTCAGAAAATGCTAACCTTGAGCCTCTGGGGGGCGGTACAAGATATTCAGGACCCCCACGTAATTTGGAACCCCCATCGAAACAACCCAAATTAGACACTCCCGGTTCTGGTTCCAGTTCCGGACAGGGACCTGGGGTGTATGTGTTTGCTGGCAGCGATGCTGAAAAGCTCTTCCCCGAAGCCAAGACAACTCTAAATAATGCCTTGCAAGTACACTTGAATCGTCTGAGTGCCAAACTGGAATACAAAGGTGGCTATGCTCAGTTTCCTGGCAGAAGGTATGTCAGTAGTCTTCAAGACAGCCATATATATTTTTTGTCTTGGTATCACTAAGCTCCAACTAGCTCCGAGTCACATCACAACACATGAATGTATACAATACGAGACCAGCATGGGACAGACTGTTTTGCCAAGGGTTGAAAATATTGTATGAAAAGCTAGGTTAGAAACACAAGTTGCGCATGTGACCCAGCTTTATTCCTAAGCTCCCCTCCCCATCCCGCTAGTCTCTTTCCAAGCCCTTACCACCTGTATAAATGCAAGCCTGAGAATAAGACAGTGTGTTGCCTAGACAATGTACATGTATACATGCTGTACTGGTAGAATGATTTTAGTCGATCAAGTGTGAATACTCAACACTCATAATTGAGGGAGGAGAATTCTATTTTAATACGTGAGCGATATACATACAGTATATTATTATCAATTACCAAGTACCACCTTAATCTCTTTGATTATTAATTTGTTCTTTTTTACCAACGATTTTTCCTTTATGCCAGGCACATGATGTACCGGGCTTCGGTGGAGATCCCCTACCCAGAGCCCTTCACAGCCAAGGGTGAGGGGGTGAACAAGAAAGACGCAGAGAAGCGAGCCAGTGCAGCCGCCTGCAAGAAGCTCTATGTAAGTGTGTTGGCCTGGGAGCTCGAGATCGTGTAGCCTTAATATCTCTGGTTCCACCTGCGCATGAGAAGTAAGGCTGTAACGTTACCTGTATCCTTCGTCGGTATTGAGGAGATGGCTAGATAGGAGTGGCAGTTTAGTAACCCTTAGTGAATAACATTATTGTAAACTGATACCAGTATATAGTGCAATTCTTATGAATATTTAATTATACCTTTGCCTGCACAAACACTGATCTGGTGATACGAAAAACCTCTAGCTAATTAGCCACTCTTTGACCTCTGGCAGGAACTGGGCATCATTGACCTCAGGGGCAAGAGGCAGGACAAGCATTACGATGTCGTGGAAGACCAGAAGCCGAAACAGCTGACATTGCCGTTGGCCGGACAAATCGAGCTCTTTGATGCCGTTGCTTGTCTCCCGAACTCTGCCTCCTTCCCCACCTGGGCTGTTCTGGCGGAGTTCTACAGCAAGAAGAAGAAAGAGATCGGATACGAAGAGAAGGGGGAGGCAGTGTTTCAGCTCAAGTTCTCTGCTGTAGACGGAGCTACGAATTCTGAAACTGGTTCGGAGGGAGCTGTCTCGCACTCAAACTCAGGTGCCTCTCAATCAACGTATGTGACGTTGCCGGCAAGTCTCAAGGGACACTTCTCTGCGGACGGTGACTCATCTGCTACCCTCGCCTCCCTCCCTTGTCCGCACTGCCTGAGGCACATCTCTCTTAGCCTCTACCACTGTCCGCCCACTTCGTTAACCCCTTCACTACCAACCTCTAATAGCGCTTTAACCCGCAGTCAGCAGCCTCCAGTAGGTGGTGGAGGCAGACCTTCCCTCCTCCCCACTCCTATTATGGCCGTTCCGATCACCCAGGCCCTGCCCATTGCTCCACCCACTGCTCCACCCACTGTGCCTTCCATAGTCTTCTGTGCTTTTACAGGGGAATTGCATCGAGAACTGACTGACGACGAATATGCCCAAAGGAATGAAACCTTAAGAAGAGAACAAGATGAAGCCAAGCGGAGGTTTGCCCATGCTCCTCCCAACTCACCCCAGTACACAGCACAGAGACTCCCAGTTGCCGAGACTAGGTAGGTGGCTGTGTAGTTTAGGGAGTCTCATTCCCAGGCTCCAATTCCCCCACTGCCAGGAGAGAGGCGCTTCTGAATTTTGACGGTACGACAACTATCACAGTCCTAGCGGATAGATAATTACAGGTCCTTTTATGATTCCTGACTGGTTATAAAGCCATCTCAGTTGTAGAAATCAGAACCTAGTTCCTATACTCGTATCCGTGCTACTCATTGCCATGTGACATGCGCTCATTTATGATTACATTTGCTGACAGTTTTCCATAAATTCTTGCGCATGCATGAACAGTCAGTGTGTACCAGGCCACTCTTTTGTGGGCTGGGAACAAGGCTGGAGTGCTAGATATTTATGGACAGTACCAATCCCTGAAGTAACGTTCACATAGACATTACATTCTCATTTTGCTGTTACTATGGTAATAGTTGTCTGTATATATGGAAGCCAATGTAAACAAAAAAAAATACCTTAGCAGTGGTCCCAAGGGTGTCCGTACACCTAATAGAAGGGTCCGCTGCAGGGTTTCCCCCAAGTCAAGAAAGAAAGGTGGTGGGGGGGGGGACGTATAACCTTTCCATGAGATCAAAGTAAAATAAACATTCCAATGACCACATGGGAAATGGGGGAGGGGGAGAGCGCCCTGGTACCCCCCTTTGGGAGAAACACTGGTTCACCGTCTCACTCCGTTTTAGGAACGCCATTCTGACGGAGGTCAACACCCAGCCCGTGGTAGTTATATCGGGCATGACGGGGAGTGGAAAGACCACCCAGGTGCCGCAGTTCATTCTGGAGAACTACGTTGAGCATGGGATGGGAGCTGGCTGCAATATCATCGTCACCCAGCCTCGGCGGATCAGCGCTATATCCATCGCCGAGAGGGTTGCGGCTGAGAGAGGGGAGCGTGTGGGGGTGAATGTTGGGTACCAGGTGTGTGTGTGTGTGTGTGTGTGTGTGTGTGTGTGTGTGTGTGCATGTGTGTGTGTGTGTGTGTGTGTGTGTGTGTGTATGTGTGTGTGTGTATGTGTGTGTGTGTGTGTGACTCCTTTCCCTCCCTCAGGTCCGCCTCGAGGCCACGATCCCCCCGCAACCTGGGAGGATCCTCTACTGCACCACTGGCATCCTCTTGATGAGACTTAGGAAGAACCCCAGCCTTAAAGGTAACAGCTGCTGTCCCATTCCCAGACACACATTCACTACTACGTTGACACATACATGTAAGTGGGCTGTAGGTTTTATTCCCAAGTCTCATTCCCACTTCACAGTCTCTACTCTGCAGTTTTTGCAGAGCATTTCTAGTTTCCCCCCCCACTAATAGCATTCTAACTGCACAGATGCCGTGGCTCATGGCATTATACTAGCTACGTGTAGTATCGATGGGTAGCCATCCAATATCTGTCCTGATCCAGGAGTGAGTCATGTGATAGTTGACGAGGTGCATGAACGTGACATCAACACCGACTTCCTGTTGATCCTGTTACGCGAGATTGTCCAGTCAGGCGGGCCTGACGGGGTGAAAGTGATCCTCATGAGTGCCAGTATGGACTCCAGGATGTTCGCAGAGTACTTCAGGAGTGCAAGGTGGGCATTAAAAGGAATAACTAATCTCATACCTGATAATAGCCCTTTTACCATCATGATGTAATAGGGGGTAAAAGTGAGCACTAAATGGAGAAATTATGTGTTTCTTGTATGTAATTGACAATGCTACCCAATACTGTTGCAGACTATGTCCAGATACCATTCACTCCAAAGTGCACCCACACACCCACACCCACACACCCACACATGCTCACATGCTCACATGTAGCATCCCTCACGTCCCGTGTGTGACAGTACAGGGCCGCTGTTTCCCGGTGACTGACCATCACCTGATTGAAGTCCGGAAGCTGATTGGCTGGAGGGGGCCAATAGACGAGGAGTCACCTGATACCAACGTAGATTTCGTTGCTGAGGTCGTTTCCTACATCGCCCACTCCCAGTCTATGGTGAGTGAAGGTTACATCATTACGATGTCAGAGAATTACACAATTAGTATTGCATACATCCGAGTGGCATGAGTGCAATTGAGCACACGACCTGTGACAATTCAATGTACTGAAGTCACATGACTATCATGGTTGCTAGGCGCATGATATAACCTGTCCCATTCTGATTCTGCCAGGGTGCCATTCTGGTGTTTCTCCCGGGCTGGGATGACATCATGGCAGTGCAGGACATCCTGAAATCGATGCTGAGACTGCCAGTAAGTGTTTCAGCAAAGCTCTGGGCTAGTGCTTTGATCCATGCATCTACAGTGACACATGCACACACACACACACACACACACACACACACACACGTATCATGTATTGGTTAGTTACATGTACCATACTTATGCAATCACTTTCACACACACACACACACACACACACACACACACCCTCACTCACACACACCCCCCTCACAGGCCCACCAGTACACCCTCCACATTCTCCATTCCATGCTCTCCTCAGGTGACCAGCAGCAAGTCTTCAGAGTGTGAGTCAAACTCTAGCTAGCCTTGTTACCAGGTCCCATTCCCAGATCCCATTTCCAGGTCCCACTTTTCAGAAGTGAGTCCAACTGGAATGGCATTGGAGTCAAATTAGGGCCATGGTACGGGATTGTTTCAGAAACAGTTCTCCGAATCTGGCAGTCCTGTTCGCCTTTTTTAAGTCCTTGAGAGTAATGAATAAACTAGTGTAATGCAGGACATTGTGGGGCGAGGCATCCAGCAACTGGGATTTATTGTATAGTAAGGGATAGTAGGAGTGGTTGTAGTAATGATTTCAAATTAATGTAACAGAACAGTGAATTGATTGTAAGTCTAAATTGATTGTGGCCATGTCTGCATGCTGTCTGCAACACATCCAAGGTTCAGCCATGTCTGCTACAGGAGAGTGGAGAGACAGACTCTGCCACTTGGAAGTACCGTTCGCATTGCTCGATCGTGTCGTCCATCTCCAGTGCCCATATGTTGCCAGCAATTGTCTTACTTTATAACCCACACACACACACACACACACACACACAGTCCTCCCATTGGCGTTCGTAAGATCATCCTGGCTACCAACATTGCTGAGTCGTCCATCACCATTGACGACATCGTGTATGTGATCAACACGGGAACGGTGAAAGTCAAAACCTTTGACCCTCAGAGAAAGGTACAGGTCATGAATACATTCTCTTGTTCCATACCATGTGTCTTGTTCACAGACCAGATTTTCAGACTCCGCGTGATCTACTGTGTAAAAACGCATTGTGACATGGGGAATGGAGCATGGGAATGGAGCATGGGAGTGAGGCTAGTACAGTGTTTAGGCTGTGATTTGAGACCATTTGTAGCTATGTGTAGTTATGAGGTTAGCCCTGCAGGAGGACATGAATTTGATTACAGTGGCAATTGCCTGATAATCAAAACCCACAAGTGAGTTGGACAAACTGTGAGTACTTAAGCAGCCTGTTGGAGACTCAAAACTCAGCCTAGTGGATTGGAGTCTATCCTTCATAATTTTTGGAAGGCCAGTTCTCTTAAACTGGCCCTGTTATTCTCAAACTGACAGTCAGCAGAAGTATTTAATTTTGCAGTTTGAGCATGAAAAGTCAGTTAATGGCACGCTGACTTGATGGAGTGGAAGGGCTGTAGGATGACTAAGTTCACAGCAATTTGATTTGTTTCAGGTTCCATGGCCCTCTGCAGAGCTCGCTTGTACTGCTAGCTGGCTAAGCTTTCTTGCCCGATGTATTAAACCTGCTTGTTATTGAACCTTTGATAGGCCTGGCGTTGATTTTTGCCCACTATTTTTTACCACCCGGACATGCACTTGGCTGGTACTAAGATTATTTTACGTTCCCGCGTCTGTTTAGTTGTCTGTCTGTCTGTCTGCATTCTTCACGTGCACCAAATTATGTTTCTATGCTACTATAACCACAAGCGCAGTGGATGGAGTTTATTTTTTGCCGACAGTAGGGAGTGACATTGCATGTGGAGTTACACTCCTATTCAAATTCATGCTCTGAGATTACTTCTGAGGGCTCGACATTAACTACTAATAAACTACTGACATTAACTACTAATAAACTACCAGGTGTCTGTGGCTATAGCTTTATTGCATTTCCATGTCGTGTACGTGGCCATGCCACTAGCCTACTGTTTTCGGCCAAAATGGCACTAGGCTCTGGCTAGAGGGGCAGCTAACGATAAAAGTCAACTGCATCCCAAAGTTTGTTTGGAAACCCCACCCCTTACCTTTGTAATTATCAGTAACCAGTCCACCACCTTAAACGGCAGCTCTACTCTGCAAACAATAATGGAATCTTAACTAAACATGACATCATTAGTAACACAAGGTGCTCGTTCGTGTGGCGTTCTGGAAGTTTTTATATAGTTTGTTTTGCTGGGAGTGGATGTGGACTCATGCCCCCTAGGGGGTCCGGGGATATCAGTCCATGAGGCTGCCCCAGTCCTGAAGCTGTGGTTGGAGTATCCCTCTGGCTTGAGGTCAGCCTTAGCCAATTGCCATCACCAATTCACTTTAGCGCAGCTGTGGGCCTGGTACATTTCTCACGTGCGTGACGTGGAGGGTAGAAGGGTGGTAGAAGTTTTGCATGGGTGAGGACAGCTGTAGTTCTCAGACAACAAAGGAAGGCAGCGAATCTATACATCTTGTAGCTACTCTTCGGAGCCCATTTGTACCACAGACTGAGCGCTAAAACAATGTCACCAGCGAAAGGTAGAGACATGCATGTAAGCTCATGTTTGAGAGAGCCCTGGGAGATGCCACACAGACAATTGGCTGTGATAGCCAATGAATATGGCAGCAGACTAATTAACAGCTGCTATTGAAACCCACTAGTGAATGGAGCATAGGGTGGGTATTTAAGCAGCCCAGAGGCTAGTATTCCAGCTTTTCCAGCCTTAGCTTTCCTTCGAGAATTTTTGAAAGGCCTTGTGATTTTGTCACATATCAGGCCTAACAAAGAGAAAATTAAGTGTGTGTGTGTGGTACTTGTACGTGTAGTTATGTCTGCTTTCTATGTTGTAGGGGAGATTCTTATTGTGTACCCCGGTCATAGCCTTATTCCATACTCCAATCATAGCCTCCTACCATATTTTTGTTCTGTTTCGTGAAAGTGCTGGATTGATCAGCTGTGATTCTAGTTACCAGACATAACTTATTACAATTTAGTGTAGGCATGCACTGTTATAGTTCTCAGACATCGAAAGGTAGCAGATCTACACTTCTTGTGTTTAATCTTTAGGGCCTGTTGGTGAAGCAGTGTCTCTGATCAAAGATAGAGATCAAAATACAGCATCGTCTGTCATTTGGTCCCAGCACACACATAGCTAAATTGTGTAAGAAGGTACCTGACACTTTTTGGAGTTGAGATGGAGGCTAAGAGTCACTGTAGACACAGTCCGACACACACAGACAAGTGGCTATGATAACCAATGAATATGGTAGCAGACTAATTAATATGTTCATTAAGAACAGCTGCTGGTAAACCCACTAGTGAATCGGGCATAGGGTGGGTATATAAGCAGAGGCTGTAGAGCAGTGAATCATCACAATGTGGGGGAAGCTCTTGTATCTTCCCTTAAAATTTTTGGAAGGGCTCATTGGCTTTGTCATATATGAGGCCTAGCAACCGAGAAAAGTATGTGTGTGGTGTGTCAGCTAGCTAGTACGGTTGTATGTGTGTGACAGTTTGTGTGAATGTAGTTCCTGCCTGCTTGCCATGTTGTAGGTACGTAAGAAGTGGTGATGGAAGAATTTAATAGCGGCAGGTATAAGTTGTTTATAATTAAAACCAGCCGGGTACTTTTTTACGTGGAATATCAGAGACAACAGGTTAAATGCAACTCCAGCTTTGTTGGACTGTCTCATGTCAATATACAGCAAAAGTGTTGGATCAGGCCATGTTTCTAGTTAGCAGCCATAGTTTACCAAAACTGGATTATGTTTTTTTGCGTAGCCTGCTATGACGGCGATGGGCTTCTCATTGGTTTCTTCCCGCTTGAGCACAGTGGGGTAAATGGTATTGTCATGTGACTAACATGTGACTATAATGATCTGTAATCTGATTGGATTACGCACTCACAAGACTGTTGTGCTTACAAGAACCAACGGATCACGTGAAAGTCGCCAGACCATCTGACGAGAGTTGGGCACGAGGTGACCCCAGCAGACTAGACTGCTACACCCTGCACACAATACTGCTTACATCAGATATAAAACAGACCTGTGGACTGATGACCTGTTTCAGGACAGGTGCATGACTGATACAGATCAGATTGCATTTTGAATCAGAACTGTGCTTACTTTTTGAATCCGCCAATTGCCAAAATGGTCTGTTACACAACGTTTTGCCAATTGCCCAAATGATCTGTTGCACCACGTTTTGCCTGTATCAGAATGTAAACAAATCTGAATCAGAACCGTACCAGCTTTGATTCAGAACATGAGATTTGGCTGTGTGGGCCACACTACTACATGTAATAGTAATGGCCTTCCAAAAATTATATATGGTCGTTCTCTCGTCCATTGTCCCACACACCCTGGTGAGCGCTCACAGGCTGCTTAAGTACCCACAGTTTGCTCAACTCACTTGTGGGTTTTGATCACAAGCACATATTCATTGCCTTAATTACTCTAATTGCCAGTGTTATCAAATTCACTGGCTGCTGCAGCTGTAGCCCATTGTGCCTTGGCAACCAGACATGCAGGACCTAGCTAGTCTCTTCCCTAGACCTATGCTCGCCTCTGCCAAGCTGTTTTGTGACTTTCCTCGGTTCTTGCTGCTCATGTTTGCATGTTGTAACTTCTGCTGTAAAATGACGATCTCGGCCCCACGAAGTGCCTGGGCTTGTGTAACCTAATTAGTATGTTATTATGTTATCTAAGTGAAGGTATAGCCATACTGTCACACACACAAACACACACACACACACACACACACACAGATCTCGTGCTTGGCAACACAGTGGGGCTCGAAGGCTAACGTTACTCAGCGCAGGGGTAGGGCAGGTCGATGCCAGCCGGGTCACTGCTACCATCTCTTCACCAAGGAGCGATTCCACATGATGGGTGAGTGTTGTCACATGATGGGTGAGTGTTGTCACACGATGAGTCAGTATTGTCACATGATGGGCGAGTGTTGTCACATGATGGATGAGTGTTGTCACATGATGAGTCAGTGTCGTCACATGATGAGTGAGTGTTGTCACATGATGGGTGAGTGTTTGTCACGTGATGGGTGGGTGTTGTCACATGATGGATAGATATATTGTTATGTGATGCATGGGGTGTATTAATTGTCACATGATTGGGAGTTGTCACATGATGGGTGAGACAAACCTTCCTTCACTGACCCTCCCCCCCCCCCCCCCCCCCCCCCCACACACACACAGAGGACTACCAAGTGCCTGAGATGCAGCGGACACCGCTGGAGGAGCTGGTGCTACAAGCCAAGGTCAGGAAGCCGCTAGGCTGCAGACAGATTTACATTTCAAGTAGCCACCCAGAAGGGTGGTAGTTACACCAGCGGTGATTGACCATAACCCAGCCTCGTATCCAGGTGCTTTAACGAGTCGAGGAGCTCCTGGCTCCTCCCCCTTTTATGAAATCCTGCCCTTTCCCTCTCCCCTACTTGAAACACAAACTGTATCACCTATTATTGCCTCAGAAACTTGTAAGACTGCCATATGCCTTGGGACCTCCCTTCCAGTATTCAATTGCCTTCACGGTGTCCCCGGCCTCCAACAGGTCTTGAGTCCATCCCAGCCCGTGGTTCGGTTTCTGGAGAAGGCCCTCAACCCACCTCTGAGGACTGCAAGTAAGTGCTGCAGTGTATGTCAGAGTATGTGGGGATGAATGTGAGAGTGTGGTGCTTGTGCTTGGGAGTGTCTTGTAGAACATTTGTTGGTAGTTTTGAGGGGATTAGTACTCTAAATGACTTTGGGGGGGGGGCTCTTGTTAGAGAAAAATAGGAAATTTTCACGTAGCGTTGAACATTCATTTACTAACACTCAAGTAACCATGCAGAGAAAATTGGCAACCTAAGTTCCAACAGAGGGGCGAATGCCCCCCCCCCCACCCCATATTTGGGTGAGCATGAATAAGCCCCACACTTATCTAGTGTGTTGCAATCTCTCGTTGCTTAGCAACATGATAACATTAGGTATATCAGTTTCACCAAACAAAAGATTTTATTACGCCCTTGCCCCTTACACCCAGCTCGATCATTTCCCCCTGCAGTCTATGCTGCTGTTGGCAGTTTGAAGGAGCTGGGAGCACTTGATGAAAAGGTGAGCTTCCTTAGCGTGGTAGCCTCATCCCTGGATCCATGTGTATGATTCACTTTAGCAACTCGTGGGCCCGGCTGGTACTAAGATCGCTTTACGTTCAAGCGTCTGTCTGTGTGTGTGTGTGTGTGGTGTGTGTGTGTGTGTGTATGTGTGTAGGTGTGTGTGCGTGTGTTCATTCGCGATTATCTGTGCTAAGGTACATCATTCCGTTACTATGCCACTATAGCCACGAGCGCAGTGGAAGCTACTGGGTGTTTGTACGTGATATTGGGATAGGTTCCAATTAAAACCCACCAGATTTAATCCTAGAGGAGCAAATAAAAATCCTGGGGGCATGACCCCAGACCCCCCTAGATGAGCATGCTTAGCACCAACCCCCCCGCAGCAAAGAATCCTGTTTAAAAACCCATGGATATGGAATCCACAGCTACTTACAAATCAAGCACTTTCATGCGGTGACCCCTGACCCCTATACAGTCCTGGTATTGGGGGTGCAGTCCCATTGTAGGAACAGGAGATGGGACTTGGGAATGAGACTATCAAGTAGCCAGCTACATGTACAGTGTACAAATTATAGTTGTGAAGCTGCATTTTACCAATGAATTTGATTACAGTTGGCAATTAGTGGTAATTAAGACTGATGGGCAAAACCCACAAGTGAGTTGGACAAACAGTGAGTACTTAAGCAGCAGCAGGAGGTCTGCCATTTAGTTTTCTCCACATACTAAATGTCCATTCAGTTCAGTTCATATAAATTTTTGGAAGGCCATGCATTCTTGGCCCAAAACTGAGTTATTTGCTAAAGGTTCTATGTTTATGTTTGCCACACCTTCTGATGATGTAATGCACAGACTTCTGGTGCCATTGGCAGAGGACGGCATAAGCAGTGATGTTGTGTAAGTTTAGTAAAGAATTAGAATCTGAGCAGTAAAGTCACTACTGTGCCTCCAGTAGCTTAGCTTCAAGAAAGACTTGCCAGCTTATTGAGAATCCACTGCATTCAAACCAAATCTTGTGCATCACCGCTTCATACTCGAAAGCTGAGATTTTCGAGTGTGTATGAACCCTGCCCATAACGGAATCTCAAGTGTAATAGTTCACCATCCTAGAGGTGCATCTTTAGTGCCTAACATGATCACAGATTCAAGTCAGTGCTCAGAGAATGCAGTGACGCGATTGAAATACGCAACGGGAATAATATTCCATTTCTACACGGGACTGCCACGCGTCCATCTTGACTGTCAGTCAGTCATTGTAGATGCCAGATGGTGGGTGACTCAAAGTATCAATTGAAAACTGTGTTCACATGCATTTTAGCGATAGATTGTACAGAGATCATGTGACTAGCTGAACACGCCCCCAAGACATGTATTATTATGTGACAGACTGAACGCTTGTTAACTGCAGTTAAATGTTAACCTTTGTGGGGAAGTATCTACTTTTGTAAGACAAGAGTTCGAATTTGAATACTTATCCACACCTGCTCAATGGTGATCTTGGCAATGAATTTGATAACATAGCAATTAGCAGTTGTGTTGACAATGAATATCTGCTGGTGGGTGAAACCCACAAGTGAGTTACACCAACACTGAGTACTTAAACTGTGCACTGGCCACCTAGTATGACAAGTTCTTTGACAGTGGCATAGGACGCCATTTCCTGTATCTACGAATTTTTGGAAGGCCAGTCTCTTTATACTGGCCCAGGTCTGATGTCAGTACTATATAGCCCAGGGCTAGGGAGGGGCAGGAAGTAGTTAGTACTGGGGATTGTTTTGGGCTTAGGAGACACAATTCTTATCGAGTTTTCAGTGAATGACCTCATCACCATTTGCTTTGCCTGTTGCCATATTGTGTAGTGGTCGCCATATTATGTAGTGCTGTGTGGGTAGATTACGTAATTTTGAAGTGAAACACAAAGTATGTAGGACATACAGCACATTGTATTCTCGTACAATGCACAGTGAAGTACTAGTTGCAGTGCTGAGGTAGTTGTGTGGTGTATGCACTGGAGAGTGTGCACTCGATCTCTACTAAGAGTACATCTGTTGCCCCTTTTGTGAATGCAGAAATGGACAAGTGACTGTATCCGACATTACTGTTATACGTACTTGAGATAGTAGCAAGCTAATTAAACAGCCTTGTGATAGTTGGGGGAGGAGTCAGGCTCCCCCCCCCCTCCCCCACATGCAACCAATCGGCTGTTCCTGCCCCACGAAGGAAGACTTGCAAGTAAACTGTATAGTGGATGGGATGTGAGGAGTGCTCAGCCAGAGTATCGTTCACGAGCCCTGCTGGAAACCAGACTCACATCAGTACCACCCTGCTGAAAGCCAGCTGTTTTTCATACTCCAGCATCACGATACATATAGGGTACATAGATCGAAGTGTGAATTTTGGCGAGGACAGCTGCAGTTCTCAGACAATGAAGGAAGACAGCGAATCTATACTTTTTGTAGCTACTCTTTGGAACCCAATTGTAACACAGACCAAGCGCTGAAACAATGTCACCAACCAGAGGTAAAGAAGTGCATTCTAGCAGTGAGTAACACATCCGTTGTCTAGCTTCAGTAATCTTCTTGCCACGTACTCTTTGTATGCTCCATTCTGGGAACACCAAACCTTTTGGACTTCCTTCCCAATGAATTTGATTACTGTTGGCAATTAGTGGTAATTAAGACTGGTGTTCAAAACCCACAAGTGAGTTGGACAAACAGTGAGTACTTAAGCAGCAGCAGAGGCCATTACTGTATCTGTTGAATATCCGTTTATAAAGCTTAAATTTTTGGAAGGCCAGTGACTTAGATTGGCCCACTAGTATTGGTCCTACACTCCAAAATATATGCACTGCTGTTTCAGAGTGTGTAGTGCTACATGCCCAAATTTGAATGACTTAAACGGGATATTGAGGTAGTATTGCTGGATCAGCATGCAATCCATTCCAGTTGGCATCAGAATGTGCTCTAACATGCTGTTATATAGAATGTTGATCTAAAATGTGTTTTTTCCCTTTTGTTTACCCCAGTATTCTGCTACATGGACAGTAAACCTTAAGTTTCAGGTTGTATTACAGGGAATTCCGGAGTGTAGGAATTGAGTGTGTATGTACTTGGGGGTGTACGTGTCATGGCCTTTTATGAAGCTGCCATATTCCATGGAGATCGAGTTTCATACAGGAAGGGGTGGCTGGGATTTTCCCCTCCGGCACAGTTTCCCCACCCCAAAATTTGTCATTTTTACCAGCCGAGCGCATGGGAAGCGTGTGCCCGGCTAGTTCTTAAGATTATTTTCCCGCTTTTGTCTGTTTGTTTGTTTGTGCGTCTGCAACGTGCGATTTTTTTCCATGGCTGTGAGGGGAGGCCTGGCTACGAGGCTAAGTTCTATTGTTGGTGATAATAGGATTCATCCCAGGGGTTCATTTAGGAAAATCCCCAAGGGGGGGCCAAAGCACGTTGAAAGACATTTTGGGCGTACGTATAGTGAGCAATTAATATTCAATTTTGAAGGGTTGAAATCCCAAGGGGGGTCACAAAGTTTCCAAGGCCCCTACCCCCCAAATGAAGCCCTGCATCCTGAGCCTAATGTGGGCATAGTCCAGAGCATTGTAGCAATTTTTGGAGGGTCCTCTCAGCTACCTATGGCAATGAATTTGCAATTAGCAGAAATTATGATGTTTCACATCTAAAAACAAGCTAGGTATAAATCATCCACTGAAGTAGCAACAGGTCAGTCCAAGCTAAATGCGGCCATGGAACAGATCAGCTAGCTTGTCTCTCCTAGCTTCCAGTGAAAGTGCTGACTCGGCAATTTTGTAGTGTGTTTCCAGTTAGCTACCGGAACTTGCCAAAATAGAAGTATCATCGCTACCTACCACTTTTTCGCCGTCTAGGCAACACAAAACTGAGCTAGCTTGACGTACCTTGTCCTATTGGGTCTTCCAACTTCTAGTAGCTTCCACTGAGCTTCTGGCTACATTGGCATGGTAATGTAATGACTGCGCGCACGTGAGATGCACTAACACAAACCTGTAAAGGAATCTTCGTACCAGCCAAGTGTGTACGAAAGTGTAATTGGGAAAGCCTACTGTACAATGCCAATGAATTTGATAGCAGTAGCAATTAGAAGTAATTAAGGCAATGAATGTCTACTTGTTGTCAAAACCCACTAGTGAGTTGCACCAATGCTCTGTACTTAAGCAGCAGACCTGGTGCCCAGTTTTGTGTATTAGTAGCTGGATCGAACTTCACAATTTTTGGAAGGCCAGTCACTTTATACTGGCCCAATACTTGGTGCATGTATAGTCTCATGCCCAGACATTCATGCCTCAAAGTATCAAAATTGTGTTCACATGCACTTTAGCGATAGATTGTACAGAGGTCATGTGACTAGCTGCTTGTTAATTGCAGTTAAATGTTAATCTTCGGGGGGGGGGGGCAGTATCTACTTTCGAAAGGCAATAGTTCGAATTTGAGTACTTCCACATTTATACACACTGGCTCTGTGCAGTGGTGATTTTGGCAATGAATTCGATAACATAACAATTAGCAGTAATTAAGTCTAGTGTTGACAATGAATATCTGCTGGTAGCTGAAACCCACAAGTGAGTTACACCAACACTGAGTACTTAAACTGTGCACTGGCCACCTAGTAGGACAAGTTCTTTGACAATGGCATAGGACACCATTTCCGTGTGTCTACGAATTTTTGGAAGGCCAGTCTTTTTATACTGGCCCAGGTCTGATGTCAGTACTATATAGCCCAGGGAGGGGCAGGAAGTAGTTAGTACTGGGGATTGTTTTGGGCTTAGGAGACACAATTCTCATCACCATTTGCTTTGCCTGTTGCCATATTGTGTAGTGGTCGCCATATTATGTAGTGCTGTGTGGGTAGATTACGTAATTTTGAAGTGAAACACAAAGTATGTAGGACATACAGCACATTGTATTCTCGTACAATGCATAGTGAAGTACTAGTTGCAGTGCTGAGATAGTCGTGTGGTGTATGCACTGGAGAGTGTGCACTCTCTGCTAAGAGTACACCTGTTGCCCCTTTGTGAATGTGGAAATGGACAAGTGACTGTATCCCACATTACTTGTTATACATACTTGAGATAGTAGCAAGCTTAAAACGACCTTGTGATAGTTGGGGGAGGAGTCAGGCTCCCCCCCCCCCCCCCCCCCCCCCCCCACAACCGATCGGCTGTTCCTGCCCCACGAAGGAAGACTTGCGAGTAAACTGTGTAGTGGATGGGATGTGAGGAGTGCTCACCTGGAGTGCCGTTCACCAGCCCTGCTGGAAACTGGACTCACATCAGCGCCACCCTGCTGAAAGCCAGCTGTTTTTCATACTCCAGCATCACTGATACATATATATAGGGTACATAAATCGAAGTGTGAATTTTAATTAGCATGGCGAGGACAGCTGCAGTTCTCAGACAGTGATGGAAGACAGTGAATCTATACTTTTCGTAGCTACTCTTTGGAACCCAATTGTAACACAGACCAAGCGCTGAAACAATGTCACCAACCAGAGGTAAAGAAGTGCATTCTAGAACAATTAAGGCTACATCATAATCTCTGATAGCAGTGAGTAACACATCCGTTGTCTAGCTTCAGTAATCTTCTTGCCACGTACTCTTTGTATGCTCCATTCTGGGAACACCAAACCTTTTGGACTTCCTTCCCAATGAATTTGATTACTGTTAGCAATTAGTGGTAATTAAGACTGGTGGTCAAAACCCACAAGTGAATTGGACAAACATGCAGTGAGTACTTAAGCAGCAGCTGGGGCCATTACTGCAGCAGTGTTAGTCATAAGCTAAATTTTTGGAAGGCCAGTGACTTAGATTGGCCCACTAGTCAAAATATATGCACTGCTTTTTCAGAGTGTGTAGTGCTACATGCCTCCATTGGATGGCTGGGATTTCCCCCTCTGGCGTAGTTTCCCCACCCCAAAAATGTTTCATTTTTACTAGCAGGTTGGTTCTTAACATTATTTTTCCCGCTTTTGTCTGTTTGTTTGTTTGTGCGTCTGCAACGTGCGATTTTTTCCCATGGCTGTGAGGGGAGGCCTGGCTACGAGGCTAAGTTCTATTGTTGGTGATAATAGGATTCATCCCAGGGGTTCATTTAGGAAAATCCCCAAGGGGGGGGCCAAAGCACGTTGGAAGACATTTTGGGGGGGGGGGGCGTGTGTATAGTGAGCAACATTCAATTTTGAAGGGTTGAAATCCCAAGGGGGGTCACAAAGTTTCCAAGGCCCCCCCCCCCCCCCCCCCCCCCCAAATGAAGCCCTGCATCCTGAGCCTAATCTGATAGTCCAGAGCATTGTAGCAATTTTTGGAGGATAATGTCCTCACAGCTACCTATATATGGCAATGAATTTGCAATTAGCAGAAACAATATGATGTTTCACATCTAAAAACGAGCTAGGTATAAATCATCCACTGAAGCTTTACTTAGCAGCAGGTCAGTCCAAGCTAAATGCAGCCATGGAACAGATCAGCTAGCTGGTCTCTCCTAGCTTCCAGTGAAAGTGGGGACTCGGCAATTTTGTAGTGCGTTTCCAGTTAGCTGCCGCAACTTGCCAAAATAGAAGTATCATCGCTACCTGCCACTTTTTCGCCATCTAGGCAACACAAAACTGAGCTAGCTTGACGTACCTTGGCCTATTGAGTCTTCCAACTTCCAGTAGCTTCCACTGAGCTTATGGTATAGTAATGTAATGACCGCACGCACGTGAGATGCACAGACACAAACGTGTAAAGCAATCTTAGTACCAGCCAAGTGTGTACGAAAGTGTAATTGGGAAAGCCTACTGTACAATGCCAATGAATTTGATAGCAGTAGCAATTGGAAGTAATTAAGGCAATGAATGTCTGCTTGTTGTCAAAACCCACTAGTGAGTTGCACCAACGCTCTGTACTTAAGCAGCAGACCTGGTTCCCAGTTTTGTGGAAGCTAGATCATGTATTCATTATACTCACAATTTTTGGAAGGCCAGTCACTTTATACTGGCCCAATGCTTGGTGCATGTATAGTCTCATGCCCAGACATTCATGCCTCACATGTACTTTAGCGATAGATTGTACAGAGGTCATGTGACTAGCTGTAACGCCCCCTAGACATGTATTATTATGTGACAGACTGAACGCTTGTTAACTGCAGTTAGATGTTAACCTTCGGGGGGCAGTATCTACTTTCAAAAGGCAATAGTTTGAATTTGAATACTTCCACATTTATACACACTGGCTCTGTGGTGATCTTGGCAATGAATTCGATAACATAACAATTAGCAGTAATTAAGGCGTGTGTTGACAATGAATATCTGCTGGTAGGTGAAACCCACAAGTGAGTTACACCAACACTGAGTACTTAAACTGTGCACTGGCCACCTAGTAGGACAAGTTCTTTGACAATGGCACCATTTCCGTGTGTCTACGAATTTTTGGAAGGCCAGTCTTTTTATACTGGCCCAGGTCTGATGTCAGTACTATATAGCCCAGGGAGGGGCAGGAAGTAGTTAGTACTGGGGATTGTTTTGGGCTTAGGAGACGCAATTCTTATGGAGTTTTCGGTGAATGACCTTATCACCATTCACTTGCTGGTTGCCATATTGTGTAGTGCTGTGTGGGTAGATTACGTAATTTTGAAGTGAAACACAAAGTATATAGGACATACAGCACATTGTATTCTCGTACAATGCATAGTTACTTTACGTTACTTGTTATACATACTTGAGAGAGTCCCCCCCCCCCACCCTCCCCTCCCTACCACTCCCACAACCGATCGGCTGTTTCTGACTCACGAAGGAAGACTCGCAAGTAAACTGTGTAGTGGATGGGATGTGAGGAGTGCTCATGCAGCCAGAGAACTGTTCACCAGCCCTGCTGGAAACCGGACTCACATCAGCGCCACCTTGCTGAAAGCCAGCTGTTTCTTCATACTCCAGCATCACTGATACGCACAGTTCACGTAGTGTTATTCTCATACTTGGCAGGCACGCAGAGCTCGCAGCAGGTGGAGACTTCTATTCCCATGGCTACTACGATGTTTCAAGAACAAGGCTATGCCAGTTATGACTAGCCTCGTCCCAAGTCTCTCTGCGTGTTTCACACTGAAGAGCCTGGTACTTTTTCTCACGTGTTACATAATTGCGCGTGGGCAGGACCGCTTGAAAGACTGTTGCGCTTCTCTACCTTTTGCTGTGTTTCAGCGCTTAGTCTGTGGTACAAACAGGCTCTGAAGAGTAGCTACAAGAAGTGTAGATTCGCTGCCTTCCTTCATTGCCTGAGAACTGCAGCTGTCCTCGCCCATGCAAAATGTCACCCTTCTACCTCCCTTCTACCCTCTGTGTCATGCACGTGAGAAAAAGTACCAGGCCCGTAGCTGCGCGAAACGCGCACGTGGGCCTGGGAATGAGGCTAAGTTATGACCTTGTTATGCACATGCGCTAGCCTAGCCTCGTCCCCAGGCCACTCCCTCCCAAAGAGTTTTTTTCCCGACTGCATGGCCTGGGAACGAGGCTAAGGCTTGCCCCACAGTGTCTTACATTATCTCAGTACAAAAGTCACAATTTGCTGTGTATACAGCTGTAAGGTCTGCTGCCATCGCAAGTTCTGACTCAATGGTACCAAGCACATTCTTGGGAATTTTTAATTACTGGCAGCTGCCGTTTTTTAGGCATGCAGCGATTATGCCGGCACGATTCCAGGCACAATCATGAGCATATTAAGGTATTTTCAAAGCATAATGGGGTATATTTTTAAGAAGTGTATGATAGGCACGTTTTGGAGCATGACACCTGTAGCCTCACCCTATATAGCTGTTTTAGACATGGGAGAGGGCAGCAATGAATTTGATAACAGTTGGTAATTAGTACTAATTAAGACTGGTGGTCAAAACCCACAAGTGAATTGGACAAACTGTGAGTACTTAAGCAGAAGTAAGGTCAGTGTAGTAGAGAGATTGTAATGGAAGCCAGAAATGAAGCGTTGAATCACATAGAACACAACACAATTTTTGGAAGGCCATCTTGGCCCAACACTGAGTGTATCAAGTGAAGGCGGTCTAGCCTATGAACTTACATTGAGTGTGGTGTTTGCTTACAATCTGTTGTTACCTGGTAACAATAATTTAGCAATAATTTATACAGAGGTCATGTAACTAGTTATACACACCCCCAAACAGACTGTTGCTGTGTGTGGGTGGCCCCATCACCATGTGGTATGTGACAAGCAAATATTCCTAGCTAACATACTAGTGTGTGGCTCATGCTGGCTCACTATTAAGTGCATTGCTAAGTCCGCTGTACGATGGAAGTGATGGACCTTACCATCTGGCTCATTTGCAGGCATGTGTGCCAGTCCCGGCTAGAAAACGAACATTATTCCATCACGTATTTGATTGCATCACTGCGTTCAAAGTGCTGTATCTCTGATATTCCGTTAAGGGCAGGGCTCTTTCGCACTGCGTTTCTACCTGGGATTGCCACGTATGCAACCTGCTTTGCATTATTTGGTAAGCTGTTTCAGGGCTGTTTGTAGTATCAGCTGCATGTGAGCCTCGTTCCCAGGCTCTTTCCTGGCCATGCCCACACAGGAAGTAGGAGCCTCGTTCCCAGGCTCTTTCCTGGCCATGCCCACACAGGAAGTAGTAGCCTCGTTCCCAGGCTCTTTCCTGGCCATGCCCACACAGGAAGTAGGAGCCTCGTTCCCAGGCTCTTTCCCGGCCATGCCCACACAGGAAGTAGTAGCCTCGTTCCCAGGCTCTTTCCTGGCCATGCCCACACAGGAAGTAGTAGCCTCGGTTCTAGGCTCTCTCTTGCCCCACCCACACAGGAAGTGGAAGTATAAGGGCTGTTTTCACTTCCTGTGTGGGTGGGGCAAGGGGAGGCTATAATATTGCTTTTTTACAGTGGGGTGATTCTTGGCACTGAATTGATCTTGACACTGAATTGATTTTGACATTGAATTTTATAACAGTGGCATTATGTTCGGTCGTGGCAATGAATATCTGCTACTGGTCAAAACCCACAAGTGAGTTGACCAAAGATTGTTTACTCTATAGCTGTACTGTGCTGTGGCATTACAAATTACAACAATAATTTTTGGAAGGCCAGTCACTTATTCTGGTCCATGCTACTGGGTGCATGTAATCAATCAGTGAAGTGGCCGGGATGGAGGATTGAAGTCCAACGCCACTCACATGAGAAAAGATGCCAGGCCCTTCCTCGCTTTAGGGAGGGCCTGGGGACGAGACTACTGTCTGATTGAGTGAGATTAAATATAGATGAAGTCGAAGCATTAAGCAAAATAGGGACAAAGGTTCTTTCAAATAGTAAAACATGTTTCGTGTTCATACTTTACAACATCATGAGAACAAATATGCATGGAGAACCTTGCTTTTTTAATATAGCAGGAACATTATAATGAGTAAGAAATCATGTTTTACAAAAAGTCTTATTCACACTTTGCTAACAAGCTGCTATCATTTTTACTCATATGACTAGATTTAGTTCAAATCGCCGATGGTCATAGTGGCCATCCCCATCAATCCAGCGATTTACATCCATATCTACAGTAGCTAGCTGATAATACTTGGCACCTGCAGCATCATCTCTCAAAATTGTGACTATGGAGTCGATATTCCACTCATCATTATTATGCTCTTCTATTGCGATATACTCGATTTCGTGAAGCTGCACACAAGTGTCAGTGAAATGGAAATCATTCTTTAAGTTCAGCTTCCATAGGTCTCCTTTGTGTGGCAAGTAGTCATCACCTGGAAGGTTTGGAAGAATAACAAGACGAGTTTCTCCTGACACTCTCATTGACACTGAATGAAGATCATCAGCTCCACCATTTGCTACACCAGAAGTGAAAGCCATGATGTAGAGCCATTCAATGCAGCTACCTAAAATGGGAAGGTGTGATGACAGATTAGATGCTGCTTTATATGCAGACCTGTAGCAGGGACTTGAAAACATACTTGAACTAATGTCTCTTTTCACCAAGTCAACGTCATTCAGCTCTTTCAGGTCAGGTAGAAGTTCTGAATTCTGTTGTGGGTCATTTTTAGGCCTTTCTGCAATAGGTAGGCTGCACACGAGATCTACTACCACTATCAGCAGTAACACGGAAGAAAGTATCAGCGCTATGGACTTTATTGTGTTTCTGCAATTATATTGTATAAGTAATCACAAAGCAATGACTGAACCTTCAAATAAAGCAAACCTGTTAATGCCACTTTTCTGCTTTCTTGTCTACTGTTGTTGTCTTGCTTGCTAGTGAACTATTTCGTGTTTTTGAAACTATTTTATATCCCTCTTCAGTAGTTTGGGTGTAATGGGTTCAGGACCCTAATTCAATGCTGAATGGCTCACTAATTTGAAGAAGTAAACAGGTTTAATGGTTTTCAGTGTATATGTAGCCTCCTTCCCAGGCTCCCTCATTCCCAAGTTCCCTCCTTCCCAGGCCCCCCTTTCCCAGGTTCCCTCCTTCCCAGGTACCCCCTTTCCCACACTGAAAATGGTATGAGTGTACACAGTTGACCTCAGAGCTGTAGCTGGTTTTGCTGGAATGTGTGCTTCAAAGACCAATACTCACACATTTTCTTTCTACTATGAACTAAGACCAAGTCAAAAGGAGTATGTATAGCCAATTTATTAGCAAATGAATATTACAGTCAGCAGATTTAGTTTCACAGTTCAAGCATGGAACTTTGAATATTGGTTTATCATACACTGATTTGTTAAAGTGCAAAGGACCGTTTTGGGTACAAGAAAGTCAGTGGGTGAGTAACAATACATTTTGTTCAGGTTTCATAGCCCCATATAAAGCATGCTTGTACTGATAGCCAGAGGCAGCCCAGCAGTATCTCACCTGATCCTGTGACCTAGGCTTGAATTGAGGAAATTGTTTTTTTCCCCTGCCTATTGTTGTTATGCTCTCAGCTAGTCCCTATTATGCTCAAATTGTGCTCAATTCTGGCGGTCAAACTTCCATTCAATAGTGCTGTAATTAGAGCTGCCAGCAGTCATTGCCATCCTAGCCATTCTCTATACTAAGGCCTCAGTACTAGCCACATTTACCTCGAGGTAGAATGAGGTGTAATGTATTAGTGCTCTATTAGGTCAGCTGAAATTATATTGTTGAAGTCCAAATTATGCCCAATACTCTGCCTAGTGTGCTACGTAGCATAATTTCTTATACGATCGTGTGCCTATATGCTCAAAATTATGGTAGCATAATTTCCTCAAGCCCAGCCCTGTCACACTACTGCATACCTTCCCAATGAATTTGATAATAGTTGGTAATTAGTACTAATTAAGGCTGATGGTCAAAACCCACAAGTGAGTTGGACAAACAGTGAGTACTTAAGCAGCAGCAGCATCCAGTATATGCACTGAAGTGCAAGTTTACAGTCTCTCAGCAATGAGTTGAAGGAAAATGAAACTTAACACAATTTTTGGAAGGCCATAGTGTGGCCTAAATGGCAGGGTACTCCCTTGGGGCTGTATAGTCTGATTCCCATTCTGTTGTGGGTCTAGCCTCATTCCTGTGCTGGCCTGGGTCTGTTCTCATTCCAATGTATGCTAGCTAGCCTGGCATTTGATTTCTAACATGAAGCTGCCAGCTTGTGTCGGAGTGTAGTATTTATTTCTCAGATCTGGCCTTAATTCTAATCCCTTTAGAGGTAAACGTGATCAAAGAATCAGCTAACGATTACTTTCTAGGTGTCTACATGGCAAAAAACAATCAGCTGATGGTGGTATTAATAGTAATTGTGACATATAGCTAGTATATCTGAAGTCCCAGAAATCCAAACAGTGTGTATACTGGGCCCTATAGCCTAGCTGCCTCTCAAGAGCCTGCACCTGAATCAATAGTAAGGCTAGGGTAGCCTTCCCAGGCCCACGTATGCGTCTCACTTTAGCGCATATGCAGCTGTGGGCCTGATACTTTTTCTCATGCACGTGCGGGACATAATAGGGTAGATTGAAGTGTGAATTTTAATTAGCAGGGCAAGGACAGCTGCAGTTCTCAGACAATGAAGGAAGACAGCGAATCTATACTTTTTGTAGCTACTCTTTGGAACCCAATTGTACCACAGACCAAGCGCTGAAACAATGTCACCAGCAAGAGGTAAAGAAGTGCATTCGTTTTCTAGAACATGGCTATACATCATGATCTCTGAGAGCAGTGAGTACACATCTGTTGTCTAGCTTCAGTAATCTTCTTGCCACGTACTCTTTGTATGTGCATAACAACCTCCATTCTGGGAACACCAAACCTTTTGGACTTCCTTCCCAATGAATTTGATTACTGTTAGCAATTAGTGGTAATTAAGACTGGTGGTCAAAACCCACAAGTGAGTTGGACAAACAGTGAGTACTTAAGCAGCAGCTGGGGCCATTACTGCAGAGTAAACCTTCCAGTGTTCGCCATAAGCTAAATTTTTGGAAGGCCAGTGACTTAGATTGGCCCACTAGTATTGGTCCTACACACCAAAATATATGCACTGCTGTTTTAGAATGTGTAGTGCTACATGCCTGCATTGGATGGCTGGGATTTCCCCCTCCGGCACAGTTTCCCCACCCCAAAAATGTTTCATTTTTACAAGCCGGTTGGTTCTTAACATTATATCCTGTTGCTATGTTGTTACTAGGTGCAATAAATCAGCTATATAATGCACTGCTACCAAGCATATCAGTGCAATATCTTTTTGCCTCAAGCATGCCAGCTAGTGCATTATATTTCAGCCTGGAGCAAAATTGCATGAATAGCTACATATTAGAGAGACTGCATGATGGTACATAATTACACAAGAGTGCTGCAGTATAGCTACAAGTTAGTCTTTCAGTTTCAAAGTATATACAATAGTCAGTGATCAGCAATGGTGTTTGTATCAGATTTATATAGACCAGGAGATATCACAGCCTCACTATACTGTGCCATTATCTTAACTCGGCATTTCACGACAGTTACCAAGGCTCCCTAGTAACGCTATAACCGACCAATCAGTATCGACGGCCTCAGGATATAAAATAGTGTTATATCACGGCCACGAGGTCTGTATCAGATTTATTGCACTGGAGCCCCCAAGGGCCGAAGAGACAGAGTTTGCAATTAGCATCTAGTAGGTATAATTTTTTCCCGCTTTTGTCTGTTTGTTTGTTTTTGTGCGTCCGCAACGTGCAATTTTTTTCCATGGCTGTGAGAGGGGGTAGGGGGCCTTGGGATTTCAACCCTTCAAAATTGAATGTTGCTCACTATACGCACGCCCCCCCCCCCCAAAATGTTTTCCAACGTGCTTTGGCCCCCCCTTGGGGATTTTCCTAAATGAACCCCTGGGATAAATCCTGTTCTCACCAACAATAGAACTTAGCCTCGTAGCCAGGCTTCCCCCCCCCCCCCCAAATGAAGCCCTGCATCCTGAGCCTAATCTGGGCATAGTCCAGAGCATTGTAGCAGTTTTGGAGGTAATGTCCTCACAGCTACCTATGGCAATGAATTTGCAATTAGCAGAAACAATAAGTTTCACATCTAAAAACGAGCTAGGTATAAATCATCCGCTGAAGCTTTACTTAGCAGCCGGTCAGTCCAAGCTAAATGCGGCCATGGAACAGATCAGCTAGCTCATCTCTCTTACTCTGACAGCTTCCAGTGAAAGTGCTGACTCGGCAATTTTGTAGTGTGTTTCCAGTTAGCTACCGCAACTTGCCAAAATAGAAGTATCATCGCTACCTACCACTTTTTCACCGTCTAGGCAATACAAAACTGAGCTAGTTCGAATTTGAATACTTCCACATTTATACACACTGGCTCTGTGCAGTGGTGATTTTGGCAATGAATTCGATAACATAACAATTAGCAGTAATTAAGTCTAGTGTTGACAATGAATATCTGCTGGTAGCTGAAACCCACAAGTGAGTTACACCAACACTGAGTACTTAAACTGTGCACTGGCCACCTAGTAGGACAAGTTCTTTGACAATGGCATAGGACACCATTTCCGTGTGTCTACGAATTTTTGGAAGGCCAGTCTTTTTTATACTGGCCCAGGTCTGATGTCAGTACTATATAGCCCAGGGAGGGGCAGGAAGTAGTTATAGTACTGGGGATTGTTTTGGGCTTAGGAGACACAATTCTTATCGAGTTTTCAGTGAATGACCTCATCACCATTTGCTTTGCCTGTTGCCATATTGTGTAGTGGTCGCCATATTATGTAGTGCTGTGTGGGTAGATTACGTAATTTTGAAGTGAAACACAAAGTATGTAGGACATACAGCACATTGTATTCTCGTACAATGCATAGTGAAGTACTGCAGTGCTGAGGTAGTCGTGTGGTGTATGCACTGGAGAGTGTGCACTCTCTACTAAGAGTACACCTGTTGCCCCTTTGTGAATGTGGAAATGGACAAGTGATTGTATCCCACATTACTCATTATACGTACTTGAGATAGTAGCAAGCTAATTAAACAATAGTTGGGGGTTGAGTCAGCCCCCCCCCCCCCCCCCCCAAACGATCGGCTGTTCCTGACTCACGAAGGAAGACTTGCAAGTAAACTGTAAAGTGGATGGGATGTGAGGAGTGCTCACCTGGAGTACCGTTCACCAGCCCTGCTCGAAATTGGACTCACATCCTGAAAGCCAGCTGTTTCTTCACACTCCAGCATCACTGATACGCACAGTTCACGTAGTGTTATTCTCGTAATTGGCAGGCGTGCAGAGCTCGCAGCAGACGGAGACTGTACTTCTGGCTAGTCTATTCCCAGCACAAGCCACTACGACGTTTCAAGAACAAGGCTATGCCAGTTATGACTACCCTTGTCCCCAGTCTCTCTGCGTGTTTCACACTGGAGAGCCTTGTACTTTTTCTCACGTGATTTAACTTACATAATTGCACGTGGGCAGGGATCGCTCGAAAGACTGTTGCACTTCTCTACCTTTTGCTGGTGACATTGTTTCAGTGCTCAGTCTGTGGTACAAACAGGCTCTGAAGAGTAGCTACAAGAAGTGTAGATTCGCTGCCTTCCTTCATTGGCTGAGAACTGCAGCTGTCCTCGCCCACGCAAAATGTTACCCTTCTAACTCCCTTCTACCCTCCGTGTCATGCACGTGAGAAAAAGTACCAGGCCCGTAGCTGCATGCACGCAACACGCACGTGGGCCTGGGATTGAGGCTAAGTTATGACCTTGTTATGCACATGCACTAGCCTAGCCTCGTCCCCAGGCCACTCCCTCCTGAAGAGTTTTTTCCGACTGCATGGCCTGGGAACAAGGCTAAGGCTTGCCCCACAGTGTCTTACATTATCTCAGTACAAAAGTCACAATTTGCTGTGTATACAGCTGTAAGGTCTGCTGCCATTGCAAGTTCTGACTCAATGGCACCAAGCACATTCTTGGCAATTTTTTATTACTGGCAGCTGCCGTTTTTTAGGCATGCAGCGATTATGCCGGCACGATTCCAGGCGTGATCATGAGCACAATGAAGTATTTTCGAAGTATAATGGGTTATATTTTTGAGAAGTGTGGAATACCATGATAGGCAAGTTTTGGAGCATGCCACCTGTAGCCTCACCCTAGCTGTGGGAGAGGGCAGCAATGAATTTGATAACAGTTGGTAATTAGTACTAATTAAGACTGGTGGTCAAAACCCACAAGTGAATTGGACAAACTGTGAGTACTTAAGCAGAGGTAAGTAATGGAAGCCAAAAGTGTAGTCTTGAATCACATGAATGTACATGTAACACAATTTTTGGAAGGCCATCTAGGCCCAGCACTTGAGTTTTATCCAATCGAAGGGGGTCTAGCCTATAACTTACATTGAGTGTGGTGTTTGCTTATGGTCTAGTGTTGCCTGGTAACAATAATAATTTGTATAGAGGTCATGTGACTAGTTATACACACCCCCAAATAGACTGTTGCTGTGTGTGGGTGGCCCCATCACCGTTGTGGTATGTGACAAGCAAATATTCCTAGCTAACCTACTAGTGTGTGGCTCATGCTGGCTCACTGTTAAGTTCGTCGCTAAGTCCACTGCAGCATGGAAGTGATAGACCTTACCATCTGGCTCATTTGCTAGGGGTGTGTGCCAGTCCCGGGTAGAAAATGAACATTATTCCATCACGTATTTGATCACATCATAGCGTTCAAAGCGCTTATCTCTGATATTCGGAATCCGTTAAGGGCAGGGCTCATACGCACTGCGTTTCTACCTGGGACTGCCACATATGCAACCTGCTTTGCATTACTTGGCAAGCTGTTTCAGGGCTGTTTGATGTATCAGCTGCATGTGAGCCTCGTTCCCAGGCTCTTTCCCGGCCATGCCCACACAGGAAGTAGGAGCCTCGTTCCCAGGCTCTTTCCTAGCCATGCCCACACAGGAAGTAGGAGCCTCGTTCCCAGGCTCTTTCCCGGCCATGCCCACACAGGAAGTGGTAGCCTCGTTCCCAGGCTCTTTCCCGGCCATGCCCACACAGGAAGTAGGAGCCTCGTTCCCAGGCTCTTTCCCGGCCATGCCCACACAGGAAGTAGGTAGCCTCGTTCCCAGGCTCTTTCCCGGCCATGCCCACACAGGAAGTAGGAGCCTCGTTCCCAGGCTCTTTCCCGGCCATGCCCACACAGGAAGTAGGAGCCTCGTTCCCAGGCTCTTTCCCGGCCATGCCCACACAGGAAGTAGGAGCCTCGTTCCCAGGCTCTTTCCCGGCCATGCCCACACAGGAAGTAGGAGCCTCGTTCCCAGGCTCTTTCCCGGCCATGCCCACACAGGAAGTAGGAGCCTCGTTTCTAGGTTTTCTCTTGCCCCACCCACACAGGAAGTAGCCTCCCATCACCCCACCCACACAGGAAGTAGTAGCCTCTGTTCTAGGTTCTCTCTTGCCCCACCCACACAGGAAATAGCCTCCCATTACCCCACCCACACAGGAAGTGGAAGTATAAGGCCTGTTTGCACTTCCTGTGTGGGTGGGGCAAGGGGAGACTGGCCTGTACTATCATCTTGACATTGAATTTGAAAACAGTGGCATTATGTTAGGTTGTGGCAATGAATATCTGCTACTGGTCAAAACCCACAAGTGAGTTGACCAAAGACTGTGCTGTGGCATTACAAATTACAACAGTAATTTTTGGAAGGCCAGTCACTTATACTGTTATACCAGGCCCTTCCTCGCTTTAGGGAGGGCCTGGGGACGAGGCTGTTATACCAGGCCCTTCCTCGCTTTAGGGAGGGCCTGGTGATGAGGCTACTGTCTGATTGAGTGAGATTAAATATAGATGAAGTCGAAGCATTAAGCAAAATAGGGACAAAGGTTCTTTCAAATAGTAAAACATGTTTCGTGTTCATACTTTACAACATCATGAGCAAATATGCATGGAGAACCTTGCTTTTTTAATATAGCAGGAACATTATAATGAGTAAGAAATCCTATTTTACAAAAAGTCTTATTCACACGTGCTAACAAGCTGCTATCATTTTTTCTCATATGACTAGAGTTAGTTCAAATCGCCGATGGTCATAGTGGCCATCCCCATCAATCCAGCGATTTATATCCATATCTACAGTAGCTAGCTGATAATACTTAGCACCTCCAGCATCATCTCTCAAAATTGTGACTATGGAGTCGATGTTCCACCCATCATTATTATGCTCTTCTATTGCGATATACTCGATTTCGTGAAGCTGCACACAAGAAGTGAAATGGAAATCATTCTGTAAGTTCAGCTTCCATAGGTCTCCTTTGTGTGGCAAGTAGTCATCACCTGGAAGGTTTGGAAGAGTAACAGGACGAGTAATAGGACGAGTTTCTCCTGACACTCGCATTTCCACTACATGAACACCATCTGATCCGCCATCTGGTACACCAGAAGTGAAAGCCATGATATAAAGCCAGTCAATGCAGTTATCTGAAATGGGAAGGTATATTGACAGATTAGATGCTGCTTTTATATGCAGACCTGTGGCAGGGACATAAAACATACTTGGATTAATATCTCTTGGCTCAATTGGCCCTTTCAGGTCGGACAGAAGTTCTGAATTCTGCTGTGGGTCATTTTCAGCAGTAGGTAGGCTGCACACAAGATCTGCTACCACTGTCAGCAGTAACACCAAAGAAACTATCAACGCTGTGGGCTTCATTTTATTTCTGCAATGATACCACATGTAAATAATCACAAAACAATAATTGGCTTCAAATGACTATTCTATGGACCTGCTATTGATACCTCTTTTCTATGTTCTTGCTTCCTTGTTTTGTTGGCTTGCAGATGAACTGTTTGGTGTTTTCAAACTACTTTTATATCCCTCTTCCTTGGTTTAAGGTCAGTGGGTATAATGGATGGCTTTTCCACTTTCACTATCCTGGATGCTAATGCATTTTGTAGTGGGTATAATGGTACAGGGTAATGAATTATGTGTGGTATATACAATTTTAACAGCACTATATATACAGTTTTAGCACTACTACCTCAGTATTTTATGGAAAGCACTCCAGTGTGCGTTACCACAGTTAGAACAACAGGAAGAACATCGACTTATTTTTTTATA
This sequence comes from Phakellia ventilabrum, assembly GCA_963921505.1. NCBI lineage: Eukaryota > Metazoa > Porifera > Demospongiae > Axinellida > Axinellidae > Phakellia > Phakellia ventilabrum. The sequence goes on along the minus strand of OY997386.1, from coordinate 923,249 downwards.
ACTTTCTGAATATCTTTGAGCTAGATATTTAGCATTTACCACTTTTTTCAAGGTCTCAATCTAAGGGTTCTTTTTACTTACTGTTGCTTCCTAAATTTTCAGCATTAAAACTACCACTATTGCAACAACAAAAAAAGAGTTTGGAGAGGAAAAGCGTACAGTTTTTATCCCCCCAAGACATATATTCCCTGGAAACGGGCATAATACTATTCCCCAGAAGCTAGCCAGATAGTAAAAGTTTTAGTGAGCCTAGCTAGTTATAGTCTATATCCTTCGCTTACTTTGTTTGGTCCTGACCACACTTAGACAGTCATATAACTTGGCTAGGTGTACGGAGATGGCTACTACTCCGGTTTGGGGTGCTCCTTGGACAGAGTTCATTCTCCTAATGCACAAAGAACCCATCACCTTGGTGTAAAGCTAGTTCTGCCAACAGCTACTGCTCGACAACTGAACACATTTATTATACCATGTAGCTACTGTTACAGAGACACGCAGTTACACTGGTGCTGGGTACAAGCCAGTTAGAACCCACCTATTCTTGGGTTTATTAGAAATCTGAATAATACCTTGGCTTGGCCTCAGAATATTGCTTCCTGTTTTGCTAATAACCCCCTGGGGCCAGATTCTAACTATAATATAAATCATGAAGGCCTGCTAATATACTGAAACTTAAAGTCACAAAATAACAGTAAACATCCATAAGGAGGCCTGCTAATATACTGAAACTTAAACTCACAAAATAACAGTAAACATCCATTAAACCTAAGGAGGGCCTGAAGTAAGGTCATGTACTCTTTTATTCTAGCCTTCTTCCCAGGCCCACATGTGCGGTTTCGCTTTAGCTATACTAGCTGTGGGCCTGATACATTTTCTCATGTGCATGATGCAGGTGACTTAATTTTGTGTGTGCAGGATCGCTCGAAAGACGGTTGCAATTCTCTACTTTTTATTGGTGACATTGTTTCAGCGCTCAGTCTGTGGTGAACAGGTTCCAAAGAGTAGCTACAAAAAATATAGACTTGCTGCCTTCCTGGGTTTTCTGAGAACTGTAGCTAACCTCGCCCACAAAAAAAAATCATCCTTCTATCCAACGGGAGAAAATGTACCAGGTTCTCCAATAGCAAGTGAAATGCACACAAGAGCCTGGAGGGATGAGGCTCTTGTGATAAGCTGGTGTGATGGTGGATGGGTAGTCTCATTCCCAGGCCACTCAGTCGAGGCCATATCTCATCTCTGAAAGCCATTGTCTAACTCCAGTAATCTTCTTGCCATGCACTACCTCTTGAGTCATGTGATCTAGGCTTGAGGAAATTGTTCTTTTTTTATGCCCCTATTATGCTCTCAGCCAGTCACTATTATGCTCAAATTGTACTCAATTCTGGTGGTCAAACTTCCATGCAATAGTGCAGTAATTAGAGCTGCTAGCAGTCGTTGCCATCCTCAGATTCTGAGCCATTCTCTATACTAAGACCTCAGTTATTGGCCACGTTTACCTCGGGGTAGAATGATGTGTAATGTATTAGTGCTCTATTAGTAGCCTAAGATCAGCTGAAATTATATTGTTGAAGTCCAAATAATGTCCAATACTCTGCCTAGTGTGCTAGCCTAGTTTCTTATGCCATCGTGTACCTATTATGCTCAAAATTATGGTAGCATAATCTCCTCAAGCCTAGCCCTGTCACACTCTTTTTGCCATGTCCATCGCTGCATGCCTTCCCAATGAATTTGATAACAGTTGGTAATTAGTACTAATTAAGGCTGATGGTCAAAACCCACAAGTGAGTTGGACAAACAGTGAGTACTTAAGCAGCAGCAGCCTCCAGTATATGCACTGAAGTGCAAGTTTACAGTCTCTCAGCAATGAGTTGAAGGAAAATGAAAGTTAACACAATTTTTGGAAGGCCATACTGTGGCCTAAATGGCAGGGTGTTACTCCCTTGGGGCTATATAGTCTGGTTCCCGTTCTGTTGTGGGTCTAGCCTCATTCCTGTGCTGGCCTGGGTCTGTTCTGATTCCAATGTATGCTAGCCTGGCATTTGATTTCTAACATGAAGCTGCCAGCTTGTGTCGGAGTGTAGTATCTATTTCTCAGATCTGGCCTTAATTCTAATCCCTTTAGAGGTAAACGTGATCAAAGAATCAACTAACGATTACTTTCTAGGCGTCTACATGGCAAAAAAACAATCAGCCGATGGTGGTATTAATAGTAATTGTGACTCTATTGTTGGTGATAATAGGATTCATCCCAGGGGTTCATTTAGGAAAATCCCCAGGGGGGGGGGGGCAAAGCACGTTGGAAGTCATTTTGAGGGTGTGTGTGTATAGTGAGCAATATTCAATTTTGAAGGGTTGAAATCCCAAGGGGGGTCACAAAGTTTCCAAGGGGGGGGGGGCTAGAGCATTGTAGCAATTTTTGGAGGATAATGTCAATGAATTTGCAACTAGCAGTAATTAAGGCTTGTGATGGCAATGAATATCTGCTAGTAGTATAAACCCACAAGTAAGTTGCACCAATACTGAGTACTTAAGCAGCAGGCCAAGTAAGTGCTAAAATCTGTTGTAGTAGTGTTTTTGTCTTCAATTTTTGGAAGGGCAGTCACTTTATACTGCCCCAATACTCAGGGTATGTACTTGGGCGTGGCCTCATTCCATATGGCACTACACACAGACGTGCCAGTCATGTTACTAAATATAGTAGTGCCTGAGAAATTAGGGAACAGCATAATAGGCAGAAACAATATGATGTTTCAGATCTATAAACGAGCTGGGTATTTGCACATAAATCATCCACTGAAGCTTTGCTTAGCAACAGGTCAGTCCAAGCTAAATGCGGCCATGGAACAGATCAGCTAGGTCATCTCTCCTACTCTGACAGCTTCCAGTGAAAATGCTGACTCGGCAATTTTGTAGTGTGTTTCCAGTTAGCTACCGGAACTTGCCAAAATAGAAGTACCTACCAGCCATCTAGGTAACGCAAAACTGAGCTAGCTTGACGTACCTTGGCCTATTGAGCCTTCCAACTTCTAGTAGCTTCCACTGGCATAGTAATGTAATGACCGCATGTGAGAATTGCCAATGAATAGACGCACAGACACGGAGGCATAAAGCAATCTTAGTACCAGCCAAGTGTGTGCTGGAGGGTACAAAGTGTAATTGGGAAAGCCTACATACAATGCCAATGAATTAGCAATTGGAAGTAATTAAGGCAACTGCTTGTTGTCAAAACCCACTAGTGAGTTGTACCAACGCTCTGTACTTAAGCAGCAGACCTTGGTGCCCAGTTTTGTGCCTATAGTATGTCGGAAATTGTATATTCATTATACTCACAATTTTTGGAAGGCCAGTCACTTTATACTGGCCCAATGCTTGGTGCATGTATAGTTTCATGCCTTCCCCCCTCCCTCCTCGGGCGAAAGAACATCTGCTGGTGTCCTATTTCTTGTCCCAGACACCTTTCCCCTTGAAAATTTCTAAGAGCCAATCAGATTGCAGCTTTTAATCCTTCCATATAGTTGCCATGACGTTAGTTCAATAAATCTTCATACTATTGGTCAGTTCGTTGAATTAGAATAAAAATTTGAAATATACCGTATATACGTACGATATGAAATGTCTGCATTGTTGGCAGCTCTGATAGGAAGTGTGAGGAACTTCACAATAAGGTAGTTAGCTTTACGTTTTTCCGCTGAGCCAGCTACGATAGCTAAACCACCGTTGGTAAGCATCAGCGTGGACAGCACAAAAGCTGATGTGTACCGATGCTGGCTAAAACACGTCAGACCAGAGCAGAATTAAAAACGGGAAAAACGGGTAGATTCTTGAGCATAATTAGTACAGGAATTGTTATAGAGCGGGAGGAAGGTGGAGGGGTAGGTGGAGGGGTGGGAGGGGTAGGTGGAGTAGGTGGGAGGGTGGGAGGGGTGGGAGGGGTAGGTGGGAGGGGTAGGTGAAGGGGTGGGAGCGTAATAGGTGCACGGTTAGTAAAGGCTCTTGAATGTTACAAATTTTTTGAAATTGGTTTAGTTGCCTGTAGAGTAAGTAATGAATACTCGGACGACAGGTATAATCGGACGCGCTAGCGCCGTAAGCATAAATTACCGGAAGTGGGTGGGGCCTTCAATCGATACTACAGACCCTTCACACATACGATGTGGCATTCCAAAGATAGAGCTGTTTTGCCTGTTTCTATCCATTAAGTATCATATTCAATGAAGATGATGAAGTTTTTAGACGAACAGCTCTATCTCGAGAACCATGCAACGTATAAACATTGGACTTGCACCATTATGCTGCTAAGGACCTGTACAAGCCACTGATAGCCGTATCGTCGTGCTAGCAGGTATTTTAGGGCGTCTACAGCAAAAAAAGACGAAATTTACTGTCCGATCATAGATAGAGTGACCCTGCTTCACATTCAGCGACACCCCTCAGTGCTCAAGGCAGTTACAACTACGAAACGTTGGTGTGCAGCAGCAGGGTCGTGGAGCTTTCCAATGCTGAAGAAATTTTACCGACAGTTGCTTTAAAGAAGAGACAGGGAACGGAGTCTGATAATACATACGATTGTCCGATCTTTGATCTATTCGGACTTACTTTTGGAAGGCTATAGCTCCAGAACCAAGCAACGGAGGAACACCAAAAAAATGGAACTCGGAGTGTGAAGGGTCTGTAGTATCGATCGAAGGCCCCACCCACTTCTGGTAATTTATGCTTACGGCGCTAGCGCGTCCAATTATACCTGTCGTCCGAATATCCATTACTTACTCTACAATGCCCAGGTCATCTTGGCAATGAATTTGATAATATAGCAATTAAGGCTTGTGTTGGCAATGAATATCTGCTGGTAGTCAAAACCCACTAGTGAGTTGCCCTAGCACTGAGTACTTAAGCAGCAGACCCAGCGCTTCCAGTCTGATGAAGTCTACCAGTTTTAGTCTTTACACTATAATTTTTGGAAGGCCAGTCGCTTTTTTATACTGGCCCAGTGATGGTTGCTGTGGCAGCTTTCCTCTGTATCAAGATAACACTGTTGGTCACATTGGGAGCACATTGAGCCAGCAAAGCCAGTGAGGGAGTATGCCACTGCACACATAGACGGCAAAATTCAAACGTGGCAGCCGTGTTACTAAATCGGTAGTGCCTTTCGTTCCGACTCCCACAGTAGCCGCTCCAGAAAGAGGCCGGAAGCCAGTGAGAACTCTAACAAAGACCAGTGGCTATTACTTCCGTGATGCATGACCTCAACAACCAAGTATAAGGAAACTCAGTATTGTATAGCGGGTTATTTTCGTGGGGTGCCAATTTTCGTTATTTTCGTAGTTAACCTACAAGTCACGAAAATTTTCCACCCGTGAATTTTACAATTGGTTACATGTGCTGTACAAAGTCGAGCAGACTAGGCGCTAAGTCGACTTTCACTATAGCTCTCTATAGTACCCGTATCCCGTTGACAATGCCCTGGATCCACAGGGTCCTCTGTCACAAGCCACCCTTCGTGCTGTAATCGAAGAAAGCAGAGGCGATATTAGACGAAAAAGCGAGGCCCGTACCTCTCTAGTATCACTGCGGTATGGTAGTTCTTCTCCAATACTGGTCTCCCATATGCCTTTATAGACTTCGAGTCAATGCTGAAGCGCTCCATCTCTGTCATGCAAAATCGTCATTGATCGAACCATGTGTACTAAGTCAAAGTTCATATTACATCATCGCGTATTCGCGATCGAATCGCCACGAAATTTAGAATCACGCAAATTATTTCTAACAACCTCTCAAGCTTTTCACGAAAATTTCACCCACGAACCCACTATACGATACCACAGCAGAAATAATGAAGGGAATAAATGTTTGCTTTTTCCTTACCTGAAATAACTCAGCCAGTTATGCTCAGGCTGTCGCTTTATCCAGTTGCACGAAGGCTCCAAATCTTGTGCATCACCGCTTCATACTCGAAAGCCGAGATTTTCGAGTGTGTATGAACCCTGCCCATAACGGAATCTCAAGTGTAATAGTTCACCATCCTAGAGGTGCATCTTTAGTGCCTAACATGATCACAGATTCAAGTCAGTGTTCAGAGAATGCAGTGACGCGATTGAAATACGCAACGGAATAATATTCCATTTCTACACGGGACTGCCACGCGTCCATCTTGACTGTCAGTCAGTCATTGTAGATGCCAGATGGTGGGTGACTCAAAGTATCAATTGAAAACTGTGTTCACATGCATTTTAGCGATAGATTGTACAGAGATCATGTGACTAGCTGAACACGCCCCCAAGACATGTATTATTATGTGACAGACTGAACGCTTGTTAACTGCAGTTAAATGTTAACCTTTGTGGGGAAGTATCTACTTTTGTAAGACAAGAGTTCGAATTTGAATACTTCTGCATTTATCCACACCTGATCTTGGCAATGAATTTGATAACATAGCAATTAGCAGTTGTGTTGACAATGAATATCTGCTGGTGGGTGAAACCCACAAGTGAGTTACACCAACACTGAGTACTTAAACTGTGCACTGGCCACCTAGTATGACAAGTTCTTTGACAGTGGCATAGGACGCCATTTCCTGTGTCTACGAATTTTTGGAAGGCCAGTCTTTTTATACTGGCCCAGGTCTGATGTCAGTACTATATAGCCCAGGGAGGGGCAGGAAGTAGTTAGTACTGGGGATTGTTTTGGGCTTAGGAGACACAATTCTTATCGAGTTTTCAGTGAATGACCTCATCACCATTTGCTTTGCCTGTTGCCATATTGTGTAGTGGTCGCCATATTATGTAGTGCTGTGTGGGTAGATTACGTAATTTGGAAGTGAAACACAAAGTATGTAGGACATACAGCACATTGTATTCTCGTACAATGCATAGTGAAGTACTAGTTGCAGTGCTGAGGTAGTCGTGTGGTGTATGCACTGGAGAGTGTGCACTCTCTACTAAGAGTACACCTGTTGCCCCTTTTGTGAATGCAGAAATGGACAAGTGACTGTATCCGACGTTACTTGTTATACATACTTGAGATAGTAGCAAGCCAACCTTGTGGTAGTTGGGGGAGGAAGACTTGCAAGTAAACTGTGTAGTGGATGGGATGTAAAGAGTGCTCACCTGGAGTACCGTTCACCAGCCCTGCTGGAAACTGGACTCACATCAGCGCCACCCTGCTGAAAGCCAGCTGTTTCTTCACACTCCAGCATCACTGATACGCACAGTTCACGTAGTGTTATTCTCGTAATTGGCAGGCGTGCAGAGCTCGCAGCAGATGGAGACTGTACTTCTGGCTAGTCTATTCCCAGCACAAGCCACTACGGTGTTTCAAGAACAAGGCTATGCCAGTTATGACTACCCTTGTCCCCAGGCTCTCTGCGTGTTTCACACTGGAGAGCCTTGTACTTTTTCTCACGTGATTTAACTTACATAATTGCGCGTGGGTAGGACCGCTCGAAAGACTGTTGAGCTTCTCTACCTTTTGCTGGTGACATTGTTTCAGTGCTCAGTCTGTGGTACAAACAGGCTCCGAAGAGTAGCTACAAGAAGTGTAGATTCGCTGCCTTCCTTCATTGGCTGAGAACTGCAGCTGTCCTCGCCCACGCAAAATTTTACCCTTCTAACTCCCTTCTACCCTCCGTGTCATGCACGTGAGAAAAAGTACCAGGCCCGTAGCTGCATGCGCGAAACACGCACGTGGGCCTGGGAACGAGGCTAAATTATGACCTTGTTATGCATAATGCACTAGCCTAGCCTCGTCCCTAGGCCACTCCCTCCCGAAGAGTTTTTTCCGACGGCACGGCCTGGGAACGAGGCTAAGGCTTGCCCCACAGTGTCTTACCATATCTCAGTACAGAAGTCACAATTTGCTGTGTATACAGCTGTAAGGTCTGCTGCCATTGCAAATTCTGACTCAATGGCACCAAGCACATTCTTGGCAACTCTTAATTACTGGCAGCTGCCGTTTTTAGGCATACAGTGATTATGCCGGCACAATTCCAGGCATAATCATGAACATATTGAAGTATTTTCAAAGCATAATGGGGTATATTTTTGAGAAGTGTATGATAGGCATGTTTTGGAGCATGACACCTGTAGCCTTATCCTAGCTGTTTCAGACGTGGGTGAGGGCAGCAATGAATTTGATAACAGTTGGTAATTAGTGCTAATTAAGACTGGTGGTCAAAACCCACAAGTGAATTGGACAAACTGTAAGTACTTAAGCAGGTCAGCTTAGTAGAGAGATTGTAATGGAAGCAAGAAATGTAGTCCTGAATTACTAACACAATTTTTGGAAGGCCGTGTAGGCCCAACACTTGAGTTTATCCAATCAAAGGGAGTCTAGCCTATAACGTACATTGAGTTGAGTGTGGTGTTTGCTTATGGTCTAGTGTTGCCTGGTAACAATAATAATTTGTATAGAGGTCATGTGACTAGTTACACACACCTCCAAACAGACTGTTGCTTAGTCTCGTGCCCAGACCTCTTAGACTACTCACCTGCCGCCAAAGAACGGTCTGGGGACAATAGAACGCGCTGCCCAACTTTTGAGGGGCGTGACCAAAGTGACGTAGTGCAGTAGACCACGTGGATGGCTACAGTGGTTTTCTGTTGTTCTGCTGAAGTGGAGGCTCTGCATTGCTTCTACAACCAAGCCGTCGATTGAACAGTTGCTGCTATCCAGCAATCATTGGCATTAGTCATGTACTGTACTACCGCACGTGGTACTATGAGTTATTCTAGCTTCGCTCTGATTGGTCATCCCGCATACCAGACATCAACGTCATAGGGTCGAACGGAATGTTCTATTGTCCCCAGACCACTCTTCGGCAGTGGGCAAGTAGAGGTCTGGGCACAAGACTAACTGTTGCTGTGTGTGAATGGCCCCATCACCATGTGGTATGTGACAGGCAAATATTCCTAGCTAACGTACTAGTGTGTGGCTCATGCTGGCTCACTGTTAAGTTTGTCGCTAAGTCTACTGCAACATGGAAGTGATGGACCTTACCATCTGGCTCATTTGCAGGCATGTGTGCCAGTCCCAGGTAGAAAATGAGTATTATTTAATCATGTATTTTGATTGCATCACTGCTTTCAAAGCGCTGTATCTCTGATCTTCCATTAAGGGTAGGGCTCATACACGCTGTGTTTCTACCAGGGACTGCCACGTATGCAACCTGCTTTGCAGTATTTGCTAAGTTCTTCAGACTGTTTCAGGGCTGTTTGTAGCTCTTCAGTTTGTGCTGATCCTGTCACCTAGGCTTCAGGAAATTGTTGTTTTTTTTCCGTAAAAGAAAACTACACATGTTTGCTCGTATTTTCTCCATTTAGTGCTCACTTTTACCCCCCCCCCCCCTTACATCATAATGGTAAAGGGTCTATTACAGCTGCTAACAGTCGCTGCATCAGTCTCAGCCTCAGATCCTGAGCCACTCTCTAAGATCTCAGTATTGGCCATGTTTACCTCGGGATAGAATGTGTAATGTGTTAGTGCTCTATTAGTAGCCTAAGGTCAGCTGAAAGTATATTGTTGAAGTCCAAATTATGCCCAATACTCTGTCTATTATGCTAGCATAATTTCTTATGCCATAGTGTACCTATTGGTATATTTTTGAGAAGTGTGGAATACCATGATAGGCAAGTTTTGGAGCATGACACCTGTAGCCTGGGAGAGGGCAGCAATGAATTTGATAACAGTTGGTAATTAGTGGTAATTAAGACTGGTGGTCAAAACCCACAAGTGAATTGGACAAACTGTGAGTACTTAAGCAGAAGTAAGGTTGGGTGTAGTAGATGGATTGTAGTGGAAGTCAAAAGTGAAAGTGTTGGATCAGATTGAATAATATAACACAATTTTTGGAAGGCCATCTTGGCCCAATACTGAGTGTATTAAGTGAAGGCGGTGTAGCCTATGAGCTTACATTGAGTGTGGTGTTTGCTTACGATCTGATTTAGCAATAATTTATACAGAGGTCATGTAACTAGTTATACACACCCCGAAACGGACTGTTGCTATGGGTGGGTGGCCCCATCACTACTGTGGTATGTGACAAGCAAATATTTCTAGCTAACATACTAGTGTGTGGCTCGTGCTGGCTCACTATTAAGTTCATCACTAAGTCCGCTGTAGGACGGAAGTGATGGACCTTACCATCTGGCTCATTTGCAGGCATGTGTGCCAGTCCCGGGTAGAAAACGAACATTATTCCATCACGTATTTGATCACATCACTGCGTTCAAAGTGCTGTATCTCTGATCTTCGGAATCCGTTAAGGGCAGGGCTCATGCACACTGTGTTTCTACCTGGGACTGCCACATATGCAACCTGCTTTGCATTATTTGGGAAGTTCTTCAGGCTGTTTCAGGGCTGTTTGTAGTTTGTCAGTTTGTGCTGTAGCATCAGCTGCATGTGAGTCTCGTTCCCAGGCTCTTTCCTGGCCATGCCCACATAGGAAGTAGTAGCCTCGTTTCTTGGCTCTCTCTTGCCCCACCCACACAGGAAGTAGCCTCCCATTACCCAATCCACACAGGAAGTGGAAATATAAGGCCTGTTTGCACTTCCTGTGTGGGTGGGGCAAGGGGAGACTACTTACAGTGGCCTGTACTGACATTGAATTTGAAAACAGTGGCATTATGTTCAGTTGTGGCAATGAATAACTTCTACTGGTCAAAACCCACAAGTGAGTTGACCAAATACTGTTTACTCTATAGCTGTACTGTGCTGCGGCAATACAAATTACAACAGTAATTTTTGGAAGGCCAGTCACTTATGCTGGTCCTTGCTACTGAGTGCATGTAATCAGTGAAGTGGGATGGAGGCCCAGGATTGAAGCCCAACACCATTCCAAGATTCCAGGACTTCCCCACTTTAGAGAGGGCCTGGGGACGAGGCTACTGTCTGATTGAGTGAGATTAAATATGGATGAACTGGAAGCATTAAGCGAAATAGGGACAAAAGATTCTTAAAACATGTTTCGTGTTCGTACTTTACATCATGAGAACAAATATGCATGGAGAACCTTGCTTTTTTAATATAGCAGGAACATTATAATGAGTAAGAAATCCTATTTTACAAAAAGTCTTATTCACACATGCTAACAAGCTGCTATCATATTTACTCATATGACTAGGTTTAGTTCAAATCGCCGATGGTCACGATAGTGGCTATCCCCATCGATCCAGCGATTTACATCCATATCTACGGTAGCTAGCTGATAATACTTGGCACCTCCAGCATCATCTCTCAAAATTGTGACTATGGAGTCGATGTTCCACCCATCATTACTATGCTCTTCTATTGCGATAGACTCGATTTCGTGAAGCTGCACACAAGTGTCAGTGAAATGGAAATCCTTCTTTAAGTTCAGCTTCCATAGATCTCCTTTGTGTGGCAAGTACTCATCACCTGGAAGGTCTGGAAGAGTAACAGGACGAGTTTCTCCTGATACTCTCATTGACACTGAATGATGATTATTAGCTCCACCATATTTTATACCAGAAGTGAAAGCCATGATGTAAAGCCATTCAATGCAGCTACCTAAAATGGGAAGATGTGATGACAGATTAGATGCCGCTTTATATGCAGACCTGTAGCAGGGACTTGAAAACATACTTGAAGTAATGTCTCTTTTCACCAAGTCACCATCGTTCAGCTCTTTCAGGTCGGGCAGAAGTTCTGAATTCTGCTGTGGGTCATTTTTAGGCCTTTCTGCAATAGGTAGGCCGCACACGAGATCTGCTACCACTGTCAGTAGTAACACGGAAGAAAGTATCAACGCTATGGACTTCATTTTATTTCTGCAATTATATTGTATAAGTAATCACAAAGTCAATGATTGAACCTTCAAATAAAGCAAACCTGTTAATGCCACTTTTCTGCCTTCTTGCCTGCTGTTGTTCTCTTGCTTGCTAGTGAACTATTTAGTGTTTTTGAAACTACTTTATATCCCTCTTCAGTGGTTTACTGTTAGTGGGTGTAATGGATTCAGGACCCTAATTCAATGCTGAATGACTCACTAATTTGAAGAAGTAAACAGGTTTAATGGATTTCAGTAGCCTCCTTCCCAGGCTCCCCCTTTCCCAGGCTCCCTCCTTCCCAGGCTCCCTCCTTCCCAGGCTCCCCCTTTCCCAGGCTCCCTCCTTCCCAGGCTCCCTCCTTCCCAGGTTTCCCCTTTCCCACACTGAAAATGGTATGAGTGTACACAGTTGACCTCAGAGCTGTAGCTGGTTTTGCTGGAATGTGTGCTTCAAAGACCGACACACACACAGTTTCTTTATACTACTAACTAAGACCAAGAGTATGTATAGCCAATTTATTAACAGGTGAATATTACGGTCAGCAGATTTAGTTTCACAGTTCGAGCAAGGAACTTATTGCACACTGACTTGATCAAGTGCAAAGGACTGTTTTAGGTACAAAAAAGTCAGTGGGTGAGTAACAATACACTCTGTTCAGGTTTCATAGCCCCCTATAAAGCGTGCTTGTACTGATAGCCAGAGGCAGCCATCTTGACATTGAATTTGAAAACAGTGGCATTATATTCCATCGTGGCGATGAATATCTGCTACTGGTCAAAACCCACAAGTGAGTTGACCAAAGACTGTTTACTCTATAGCTGTACTGTTCTGTGGCATTACAAATTGCAACAGTAATTTTTGGAAGGCCAGCTGTTACTTATACTGGTCCATGCTACTGGGTGCATATAATCAGTGAAGTGGGATGGAGACCCAGGATTGAAGCCCAACACTACTCGCATGAGAAAAGATTCCAGGCCCTCCCCCCACTTTAGAGAGGGCCTGGGGACAAGGCTACTGTCTGATTGAGTGAGATTAAATATGGATGAACTCGAAGCATTAAGCGAAATAGGGACAAAAGATTCTTTCAAATAGTAAAACATGTTTTGTATTCATACTTTACAACATCATGAGAACAAATATGCATGGAGAACCTTGCTTTTTTAATATAGCAGGAACATTATAATTAGTAAGAAATCCTGTTTTACAAAAAAAGTCTTATTCACACAATGCTAACAAGGTGCTATCGATCATTTTTACTCATACGACTAGGTTTAGTTCAAATCGCCGACTGTCATAGTGGCCATTCCCATCAATCCAGCGATTTACATCCATATCTACGGTAGCTAGCTGATAATACTTGGCACCTGTAGCATCATCTCTCAAAATTGTGACTATGGAGTCGATGTTCCACCCATCATTACTATGCTCTTCTATTGCGATAGACTCGATTTCATGAAGCTGCACACAAGTATCAGTGAAATGGAAATCATTCTTTAAGTTCAGTTTCCATAGATCTCCTTTGTGTGGCAAGTAGTCATTGCCTGGAAGGTTTGGAAGGGTAACAGGACGGGTTTCTCCTGACACTCGCATTGACACTGCATGATCTTCATCAGCTCCACTATTTCTTACACCGGAAGTGAAAGCCATGATGTAAAGCCATTCAATGCAGCTACCTAAAATGGGGAATTAAGGTGTGATGACAGATTAGATGCTGCTTTATATGTGGACCTGTAGCAGGGACTTGAAAACATACGTGAACTAATGTCTCTTTTCACCAAGTCACCGTTGTTCAGCTCTTTCAGGTCGGGCAGAAGTTCTGAATTCTGCTGTGGGTCATTTTTAGGCCTTTCTGCAATAGGTAGGCTGCACACGAGATCTGCTACCACTGTCAGCAGTAACACGGAAGAAAGTATCAACGCTGTGGACTTCATTTTATTTCTGCAATTATATTGTATAAGTAATCACAAAGTCAATGATTGAACCTTCAAATAAAGCAAACCTGTTAATGCCACTTTTCTGCCTTCTTGCCTGCTGTTGTTCTCTTGCTTGCTAGTGAACTATTTAGTGTTTTTGAAGCTACTTTATATCCCTCTTCAGTGGTTTACTGTTAGTGGGTGTAATGGGTTCAGGACCCTAATTCAATGCTGAATGACTCACTAATTTGAAGAAGTAAACAGGTTTAATGGATTTCAGTAGCCTCCTTCCCAGGCTCCCCCTTTCCCAGGCTCCCTCCTTCCCAGGCTCCCCCTTTCCCAGGCTCCCTCCTTCCCAGGCTCCCTCCTTCCCAGGTTTCCCCTTTCCCACACTGAAAATGGTATGAGTGTACACAGTTGACATCAGAGCTGTAGCTGGTTTTGCTGGAATGTGGGCTTCAAAAACCAACACCCACACATTTTCTTTCTACTATGAACTAAGACCAAGTCAAAAGGAGTATATATAGCCAATTTATTAACAGGTGAATATTATGGTCAGCAGATTTAGTTTCACAGTTCGAGCAAGGAACTTACTGCACACTGACTTGATCAAGTGCAAAGGACTGTTTTAGGTACAAAAAAAGTCAGTGAGTGAGTAACAATACATTTTGTTCAGGTTTCATAGCCCCCTATAAAGCGTGCTTGTACTGATAGCTAGAGGCAGCCAAGCAGTGTCTCACCTGATCCTGTGACCTAGGCTTGAGGAAATTATTATTTTCCCTGCCTGTTGCTATAATGCTCAGCCAGTCCCTATTATGCTCAGCCAGTCACTATTATGCTCAGATTATGCTCAATTCTGGTGGTCAAACTTCCATGCAATAGTGCAGTAATTAGAGCTGCTAGCTGCCGTTGCATCAGTCTCATCCTCAGATTCTGAGCCACTCTCTATTAAGACCTCAGTACTAGCCACGTTTAGCTCGAGATAGAATGTATTAGTGCTCTATTAATAGCCTAGTTTCTTACGCCATCGTGTACCTATTATGCTCAAAATAATGGTAGTATAATTTCCTCAAGCATAGTCCTGTCTGCCATGCCCAGTGCTGCATGCCTTCCCAATGAATTTGATAACAGTTGGTAAATTAAGGCTGATGGTCAAAACCCACAAGTGAGTTGACCAAACAGTGAATACTTAAGCAGCAGCATCCCAATATGCACTGAAGTGTTGGTTTATGTCTCTCAGCAATGAGTTGAAGGAAGTTGAAAGTTAACAATTTTTGGAAGGCCACACTGTGGCCTAAATGGCAGGGTACTCCCTTGGGTGTATATAGTCTGGTTCCCATGCTGTTGTGGGTCTAGCCTCATTCCTGTGCTGGCCTGGAGCTATTCTCGTTCCGATGCTAGCCTGGAATTTGATTTCTAACATGAAAATACCAGCTTGTGTCAGATTATGATGTCTATATCTCAGATCTGGCCCTTTAGAAGTAAACGTGATCGAAGAATCAACTAACAATCACTTTCTATGCATCTACATGGCGAAAAACAATCAGCACCAACTTAGCCTCATTCCCAGGCTCTTATAAAAGCACCACCACAGGGGTTCCATCGAGGAAAATCCCCAGGGGGGGGTGGGGGCAAAAACACACCGGAAGACATTTTGGGGGGAGGGGGGGCGTGTGTATAGTGAGCAGTATTCAATTTTGAAGGATTGGAATTCCCAAGGGGGGGCATTTGCCCCCAAATGAAGCCCTGCACGATCTTTGATTGTAACAAGGTGGTATTAATAGTATTGTGGCATATTATTCACTGGTATTTGAAGTCCCAAAAATGAACTGAGCACGTGCGAACAGTGTGGTCCAGGCCTCTATACCCTACCTCTCAAGAACCTACCGTTTCCCAACCTGAATCGATAGTAAGGCTAGGGTAGCCTCGTTCCCAGGCCCACATGTGCGCGGTTCACTTTGGCGCAGCTGTGGGCCTGGTACTTTTTTTCACGTGCGTGACACGTAGGGTAGAAGTAGTGTGGTTGAAGGATAAATTTTTGCATGGGCGAGGACAGCTGTAGTTCTCAGACAACGAAGGAAGACAGCGAATCTATACTTCTTGTAGCTACTCTTCGGAGTCCGTTTGTACCACAGACCAAGCGCTGAAGCAATGTCACCAGCAGAAGGTAGAGAAGGTGCAACCGTCTTTCGAGTGGCCCCTGCCCACGCGCAATTAATAAGTCAAATCACGTTAGCAAAAGTACCAGGCTCTCCAGTGGCAAGGCGCACGAGAGCCTCGGGACGACGCTAAGGCCAGGGCAGGGGCACAGGATTGGTTCTGGAAATGTTTCCAGAGATGTACAGACAGGGGAGGAACGCATTTCTCTTAATTGCTAGAGCAAGGCTACATCCCATCTCTGAAAGTACTGAGTAGTAGCCTCGTACCCAGGCTTTACACGCCCAGATTTTATCTCGCAGCCGTGGAGAAAAATCTGGGACACACCCAGATCTCCTCGATTTTTCTCCACGGCTACGAGATAAAATCTGGGTGTAGGAAGCCAGGGTAGGAGGCTACTGAGTAATGCATCCGTTGTCTAGCTCCGGGAATCTTCTTGCCATGCTGTCACACTCTTTTTGTATGTGCATAACAACCTTTAAAGCCTCCATTCTGGGAACACCAAACCAAAGGCATTGAGCCACTCCTGCCTTCCCAATGAATTTGATAGCGGTTGGCAATTAGTGCTAATTAAGACTGATGGTCAAAACCCACAAGTGAGTTGGACAAACAGTGAGTACTTAAGCAGCAGCAGAGGCCATTAGTACTGTTAACCTTCCAGTGTTTTTCATAAGCTAAATTTTTGGAAGGCCAGTGACTTAGATTGGCCCACTAGTAATTGGTCCTACACTCCAACATATATGCACTGCTGTTTCAGAGTGTGTAGCGCTACATGCCCACATTGGATGACTGAAAAGATATTGGGGTAGTATTGCTGGATTAGCGATCCATTCCAGCTGGCATCAGAATGAGAATGTTGACCCCAGTATTGTGCTACATGGATAGTAAACAGGTTGTATTACAGAGAATTCCAGATTTGTAGGAATTGGGTGTGTATGTACTTGGGGGTGTGTCATGGCCTTTTTACGAAGCTGCCATCCCATGGAGAGCTTTCATACAGAGAGAGAGAGGGGGGGGGGGGGGGATTGGGCAGCCGACCAATTAAGTGCTTAAATTTGTTGTAGCAGCTTTTTTGTCTTGTAAATACAATTTTTGGAAGGGCAGTCACTTTATACTGCCCCAATACTCAGTGTATGTACTTGGGCGTGGCCTCATTCCATATATGGCACTACACACATACAGTACAGACAGCAAACTCCAAACAAAATTCAGACATGCCAGTCATGTTACTAAGTATAGTAGTGCCTGAGAAATTGGGGAATAGCATAATAGGCAGAAACAGTATGATGGCTAAAAACGAGCTGGGTATTTGCACATAAATCATCCACTGAAGCTTTACTCAGCAACAGGTCAGTCCAAGCTAAATGCGGCCATGGAACAGATCAGCTAGCTCGTCTCTCTTACTCTGACAGCTTCCAGTGAAAATGCTGACTCGGCAATTTTGTAGTGCGTTTCCAGTTAGCTACCGGAACTTGCCAAAATAGAAGTATCATCGCTATTCACCACTTTTTCACCATCTAGGTAATGCAAAACTGAGCTAGCTTGACGTACCTTGTCCTATTGGCCCTTCTAACTTCTAGTAGCTTCCACTGCTACAGTGGCATAGTAATGTAATGACCGCACGTGAGAATTGCCAATGAATAGACGCACAGACACAGAGGCATAAAGCAATCTCAGTACAGGAGGGTACAAAGTGTAATTCAGAAAGCCTACAGGTATACAATGCCAATGAATTTGATAGCAGTAGCAATTAGAAGTGATTAAGGCAATAAATGTGTGCTTGTTGTCAAAACCCACTAGTGAGTTGCACCAACACTCTGTACTTAAGCAGCAGACCTGGTGCCCAGTTTTGTGTCTGTAGTATGTCGGAACTGGATATTCATTATCCTCACAATTTTTGGAAGGCCAGTTGCTTTATACTGGCCCAATGCTTGGTGCATGTATAGTCTCATGCCCTCCTCCCCCCTCCCCCTCCTCCCTCCTCCCTCCTCCCCCCTCCCCCCCCCCCCTCGGGTGAAAGAACATCTGCTGGTGTCCTATTTCTTGTCCCAGACACCTTTCCCCTTCAAAGAGTCCAATCAGATTGCAGCTTTTAATCTAGTTGCCATGACGTTAGCTAGTTCAATAAATCTTCATACTATTGGTCAGTTCATTGAATTAGAATAAATATATCGTATATACGATATGAAATGTCTGCGTTGTTTGTAGCCCTGATAGGAAGTGTGAGGAACTTCACAATGAGGTAGTTAGCTTTACGTTTTTTCGCTGAGCGCCAGCTACGATAGCTAAACCACCGTTGGTAAGCATCAGCGTGGACAGCACAAAAGCTGATGTGTACCGATGCTGGCTAAAACACGTCAGACCAGAGCAGAATTAAAAACGGGAAAAAACAGGTAGATTCTTGAGCATAATTAGTACAGGAATTGTTATAGAGCGGGAGGAAGGGGTAGGGGTAGGTGGAGGGGTGGGAGGGAGTAGATGGAGGGGTGGGAGGGGGTAGGTGGTGGGGTGGGAGGGGGTAGGTGGAGGGGTGGGAGCATAATAGGTGAACGGTTAGCAAAGGCTCTTGAATGTTACTAATTTTTTGAAATTGGTTTAGTTGCCTGTAGAGTAAGTAATGAATACTCGGACGACAGGTATAATCGGACGCGCTAGTGCCGTAAGCATAAATTACCGGAAGTGGGTGGGGGCTTCGATCGATACTACAGACCCTTCGCACTCCGAGTTCCAAGTTTGGTGTTCCTCCGTTGCGTGGTTTTGGAGCTATAGCCTTCCAAAAGTAAGTCCGAATAATCAAAGATTGGACAATCGTATGTATTGTCAGACTCCGTTCCCTGTCTCTTCTTTAAAGCAACCGTCGGTAAAATTTCTGCAGCATTGGAAAGCTCCACGACCCTGCTGTTGCACGCCAATGTTTCGTAGTTGTAACTGCCTTGAGCACTGAGGGGTGTCGCTGAATATGAAGCAGGGTCACTCTATCTATGATCGGACAGTGAATTTTGTATTTTTTGCCGCAGACGCCCTAAAATACCTGCTAGCACGACGATACGGCTATCAGTGGATTGTACAGGTCCTTAGCAGCATAACAGTGCAAGTCCGATGTTTATACGTTGCATGGTTCTCGAGATAGAGCTGTTCGTCTAAAAACTTCAGCATCATCTTCATTGAATATGATACTAAAGTTTTTAATGGATAGAAACGGGCAAAACAGCTCGGAATACCACATCGTATAAACATTGCCATGCTGTCACACTCTTTTCGTATGTGCATAACAACCTTTAAAGCCTCCATTCTGGGAACACCAAACCCTCCACACCAAAGGCATTGAGCCACTCCTGCCTTTCCAATGAATTTGATAGCGGTTGGCAATTAGTACTAATTAAGACTGATGGTCAAAACCCACAAGTGAGTTGGACGAACAGTGAGTACTTAAGCAGCAGCAGAGGCCATTAGTACTGTTTTACCTTCCAGTGTTCGTCATAAGCTAAATTTTTGGAAGGCCAGTGACTTAGATTGGCCCACTAGTATTGGTCCTACACTCCAACATATATGCACTGCTGTTTCAGAGTGTGTAGCGCTACATGCCCACATTGGATGTCTTGAAAAGATATTGGGGTAGTGTTGCTGGATCAGCAATCCATTCCAGCTGGCATCAGAATGAGAATGCAAGAAAGCAGAGGCGATATTAGACGAAAAGGCGAGGCCCGTACCTCTCTAGTATCGCTGCGGTATGGTAGTTCTTCTCCAATACTGGTCTCCCATATGCCTTTATAGACTTCGAGTCAATGCTGAAGTGCTCCATCTCTGTCATGCAAAATCGTCATTGATCGAACCATGTGTACTAAGTCAAAGTTCATATTACATCATGCATATTCGCGATCGAATCGCCACGAAATTTAGAATCACGCAAATTATTTCTAACGACCTCTCAAGCTTTTCACGAAAATTTCCACCCACGAACCCATTATACGGTACCACAGCAGAAATAACGAAGGGAATACTTTTTCCTTACCTGAAATAACTCAGCCAGTTATGCTCAGGCTGTCGCTTTATCCAGTTGCGCGAAGGCTCTTCCCTCGTGTAGTTGAAAAAGTGGTCTGGGGTTGAGGCTAGCTATGGACCACAGAGAAATAACTGAAGCGCTAACGTTGAGTAGTGTAACCTCTTGTGCTTCATTTGCAAATTACTGGTTTTACATGCGGCCATCAGTAGTAATAATAGAGTATGAGCCCACTGCTCAGTGTGAGCCCCTGGGTATGAGCCCACTCCTGAGTATAAGCCCACCCTGAGTGTGAGCCCACCCCTGAGTGTGAGCCCATCCCTGAGTATAAGCCCACCCTGAGTGTGAGCCCACCCCTGAGTGTGAGCCCACCCCTGAGTGTGAGCCCACTCCTGAGTATAAGCCCACCCTGAGTGTGAGCCCACCCCTGAGTGTGAGCCCATCCCTGAGTATAAGCCCACCCTGAGTATGAGCCCACCCCTGAGTGTGAGCCCATCCCTGAGTGTGAGCCCACCCCTGAGTGTGAGCTCATCCCTGAGTATAAGCCCACCCTGAGTATGAGCCCATCCCTGAGTGTGAGCCCACCCCTGAGTATGAGCCCACCCCTGAGTATAAGCCCACCCTAAGTATGAGCCCACCCCTGAGTATGAGCCCACCCTGAGTATGAGCCCACCCCTGAGTATAAGCCCACCCCTGAGTATAAGCCCACTCCTGAGTATGAGCCCACCCCTGAGTATGAGCCCACCCTAAGTATGAGCCCACCCTGAGTATAAGCCCACCCTGAGTATAAGCCCACCCTGAGTATGAGCCCACCCTGAGTATGAGCCCACCCCTGAGTATAAGCCCACCCCTAAGTATGAGCCCACCCCTGAGTATGAGCCCACCCCTGAGTGTGAGCCCTGGCACCCTGAGTAGATAAGTCCTTTTGGACTGGGAACAAAGCTTAAGTTGACAATGAATTTGATAGCAGTGGCCATTAAGGCTGGTGATGGCAATGAATATCTGCTAATGGGCAAAACCCACAAGTAAGTTGAGCAAACTGTGAGTATTTAAGCAGGTCTTCTCCAGTGTACTTTACTGTACCTGGGAGGAGTCTCTAACAGATCACATTTAATTTTTGGAAGGCCAGTCAACATTGATACTGGCCAAAATCTATACCATATTTTTAGCCTTATTCCAGGCTTTGTGGGAAGGGGGGTCTGGTTACGTGAATATCATTCTTCATTCCTTTACGAGACTTTAGCAGCCACATCTCTAACTTTTTGTTTATTTCTACGATATGTACGGTTGACTGGCTTGACTCACAAAATGTTGTGAACCTTACAACCGCAGGTCTCTAAGTGACCGCACAGGTATCCAAATGGCAAAATAGAGACCTACCGCTTAGAGACCTGCTACAGTGACTCTGCTAGATTTAGTACCTCATTACATCATTCACGTAAGATTCTGTGTATTAATTACGTCACAGCCCAAAGGAATACTCTCCATACCCTTGTATACCTTTAATATCCTAACGTTTCCTTCATATATACCCTTGCATATCCTTGCATACCCTTGCATATCCTTGCATACCCTTGCATATCCTTGCATACTCTTGCATATCCTTGCATACCCTTGCATATCCTTGTCCACTACAGGAGGACCTCACCCCAATGGGCAAAGCCCTGGCCGAGCTACCTATAGAGCCACGAGTGGGTCGGCTGGTGTTGCTGGGGGCAGTGTTTGGGACTCTGGACCCCGTGCTGACGATCGCAGCCTCCCTTGGCTACAAAGACCCGTTTCTGAGCCCTCCTACCAAGAGACGTGAGGCTGATGAGGTATGTGTGTGTGTGTGTGTGTGTGTGTGTGTGTGTGTGTGTGTGTGTGTGTGTGTGTGTGTGTGTGTGTCTTGTGTACATGCAGTGCATTTTATTCGGTGATTAGCTATGTACTATGTGACTAGTTCTGTGATTAAAAACATCATTAGGCTATAATATTCACCACAAGTGCCCTTACATTAGACAACTGGACAGGTTTAGCATCTTTTATTAACCACTGGACAGGTTTAGCATCTTTTATTAACCACTGGACGGAGGCTTAGCTTCACCCATGGACCAAGAGCTGAAGCTTTTATCTTCCATGAGGTGTGTAGTGTTGTTTAGAGAAATGGCCCAATGTGCTGCGATTATGCAGTCCCAGGTAGAAAACCAACATTATTCTGTCGCGTATTTCAATCACATCCACGCGTTCAAAGGACTATATCTCTGAACTGCCGTTAAGGGCGGGGCTGATACTCGCTATGTAGAAGCCTCACATATGGATGCTACTACACAGCACTTATGAGCTCTGCTCTTAACGGAAGTTCAGGGCTACAGCACTTTGAACTTGCGGATGCTATCAAAATACACGACGGAATACTGTTCTTCTACCCAGGACTTCCTCATATATATGGCGTAGGTAACACTCCACAGTTGGTACTTGTGTGAATATGTATTCACTTTAAGAGACATTCTTTTGGCTTTCTAGGTGCGGACCAAGCTTGCTGCCAGTTGCTATAGTGACCACCTGCTGTTGGTGCGGGCACACTCTGGTTGGTGGGATGCTGTGAGGGCAGGCGTCGAGTTCAACTACATTCAAGACTACTTCCTGCATCGAGGAAGCCTCAGGATGATTGAAGGTAGTCTAAGCTCACCTCTGAGTATGAGCCCACCCCTGAGTATAAGCCCACCCCTGAGTATAAGCCCACCCCTGAGTATAAGCCCACCCTCAGTGTGACCGCATCCCTGAGTATGAACCCACCCTAAATAATCCCCCTGAGCATAAGCCCACCCTCGATATGAGCCCACCCTTGAATATAAGTTGAAGCACATCTCTTGGTCCCAGACCTACTGCATGTGTATAACACCAACCAGTTTGAACAAGACTGTAATAATTTTGGTGGTATTCTCCATCTGCAGGTCTTCGAAGCCAATTCAAGTCTCATCTGGAGTCGCTTGGTTTTGCCAACTTGGCCTGCTACAGCCGCTTCGCTGCCAAGGACGCGATGGTCCGAGCGGTGCTGACGGCTGGGCTCTATCCCAACATAGTCCGCCTGGCCAAGATGATGGAGTCGGGTGGGATGAGGGGAGAGTCTCAGCGGATGCGTGTCCGGAACGGCTTCAAGACTCTGTAAGTGGCATCATTCCATTCCAATGGAGTGTGATAACTACTGTATTGTACATGATTTTGGACGAAGGAGGGAGAATTATCCTAAATTTGTGTCCCCCCCCCCCCCACCATCTTTAAGGAAAAATAGTCTGGTTACTGCTATACCATTCCCATATGAATTTACTTTTGCCCTGTGGGCGCTAGAGTAACGTATATTAAAATAGGGTGGGTATTTATTAGAAGACATTACAATTGCCACTAGGAATTGAATCAGGAGCAACCACCTGTAACTGTGTGGCACTTCTGTCTTTCTCCACTTCCTTTTCCCCTCCCTCTGGCCCCTCCCACTTCCTCTCTCTCTCTCTCTTACTTTTATAGCCAAGATGGGCGTGTATTTATTCATCCTTCATCGGTTAACAGCGAGAAGTCTTTCCCGTCGAACTGGTTCGTCTTCTACGAGAAGGTAGTCAAATCTGTTACCAAAACTGGCGTGACTGTCCAGTGTGACCTCGGGTAGGGGGAGAGGAGTGTAGAGTATTGTCCCACCCCTCCTCCTGCCAGAGTAGCAATCTCATTCCAAGACTGCATGAGAATGAGACCTGACTTTGGTGGAGGGGTATTCACAAGTTTAACTTGAATCTCGAGTAGGGCTATCATGAGCGTGGGTAGTTTTGTCCCATTGGTGTGAGCTATGTCCCAACCTGGACTCATACCTAGACCTTAATTTTTTGGATGAAACAAGCTAAGCCAGTGATTCTTAACCCACCCACATCTTTGAGAAGCATAGATATAATGGATTCCCTGTTATCTACAGGTGAAGACCAGTCAGATCTACATCCGAGACTCCACCCTGGTGCACCCTCTCCACCTCTTGCTCTTTGCAGGACGGAGCTTGGACACCCTGAGCCAGAGTGAGTGGGTGTGGTGTTTATCAGACTTGGGACTCCTCACCTACATGTAGTTTATTGGGAATTTTGACATGTTTGCATTTTTGTTGGCATGTTAAATAAAAACTTGAACATTTGATCATCTATGGAGATCAGAGAGGTCATCACATCTAGTAAATGGTTGGTAGCATGCGACATACATTTTGCTGAGTGTGACAGACTTGCGAATAATAGCTGCATGACCCAAAGGCTGGTTTCGTCTGGGTCATGCAACTACTTTGTTGGTTATCACCCTAGTAACCCATCATCACTCCACCCATTCTGTTTCCTCCTAAGTTTTGGTCAACTAACAACACCCCCACATTATAAAGCCATTCATTATCACTGTCAGCATTGACTCAGCAATTACCACAACATAAGCAACACCATGAATCCTATAACAGCCTGAGGACTGTCCCTGGGACTCCCCCATCCAGTACACACCATAATTAGTTCTAATTCCAGACCCTATGAATAGCATTGTAGTGGTGTCCCAAAGAATGTCCTACAGTTGGCTTAGCCTCGTCCCCAGGCTCCCCTCCCACGCACGGAAAAGTAAAGGAGGAGGGGAGCCTGGTCGATTTTATCACGTGAGCGTACACGTCTGACGTCAGATTGTAGCTGGTTTTGCTTGGAATGTGCGAAGCGGTCCACTTCAAAGCCCTACACCCACGCGCTTTTTTTGTACTGTACGATAGCAGACCTGCAAAAAGTAAGAGAAAGAGTCCAAAAGAGTGACTGAAGACTTGCTCAAGCTTTACGAAGAGTATAGAGACCGTTCTGGCTGAAAGAAACGCCAGTGGGTGAGTAATCAACGGGAACTACAATTTAAGTTTGGAAGCTAGCCGCCATAGGCCAGCGAGCTACGGTTTTAAGAGCCTAGGACTACATACTACGGCAATGTTTCAGGCTCTGTAGCCTCCTTCGTAGCTTATTTATACCGCTGGCTAGCTAGCGGCTAGGTTAGCATACTATATAAAACGCGCTTAGCTAACATAGGCCTGTCTAACCTGCTCTGCTGCTGGCTTTTCTCTCAGCCGGAACAGTCGCTCCACTCTTCGAGAAGCGTGAACAAGTCTTTGGTCACTCTTTTCGACTCTTCCGCTCTTCGAGAAGCTTGAACAAGCCTTCAGTCGCTCTTTTCTACTCACTGACTCTTTGCCCGTCTGGTACTAAAAAAAAGCGCGTGGGTGTAGGGCTTTGAAGTGGACCGCTTCGCACATTCCAAGCAAAACCAGCTACAATCTGACGTCCGACATGTACGCTCACGTGATAAAATCGACCAGGCTCCCCTCCTCCTTTACTTTTCCGCGCGTGGAAGGGGAGCCTGGGGACGAGGCTACAGTTGGCTACAGAGACACCACAGCCTAATGCATCAAGTGTCAAACAGCACCTTTCTTTAGCCAATAACCCTCATGCTACAGTCACATGCATGTCCCCGCATTTATTACCCAGGATAGCCAAGATGATATAATACTGAGTACTGACAGCTTCTGGCCTGGGTAGAGGTTATAAGCCTTTATGCAAAACCACAAGGTAGTCTTTTGTCTGTCTGCCCAGGCCCAGACTCTGTTGTGATGGGGTTGGATGGTCGGGAGTGGCTGGCATTTGAGCTACCCTCACATCTTGCCAACCTCCTGAGGTGTGCCAGGGCAGCCATCGCCGTGGTGCTGAGTGCTGGGTTGAGAGGACATCTTGGACAGATGGAGGAGGTACACTGGAGATTTCTGGAAAGACTGAGCACATTTTTGACCAGTTATACTAGTTTCTGTGAGACTCAAGACTAGTATGATATGTACTTTAGCACAATTTTTCACACAGAGTTCTGTTGGCGAATATGCTCTGACGATGCTTGTGTGTGGGCTATGATTGTAAACTACAGAGTACCCAAATGATCCAAAGTGTGACCATTACCACATCACTCAGATATGCCGATATGCTGATAGTTATCTGATGGTCTGTTTCTTAGTCCTCCTTCTAAGAGGCGTGAGGCTGATGAGGGGGTGTGTGTGTGTGTGTGTGTGCCTCATGTACATGCTATGCTTTATTCAACAAGCGTAATCACACTGCCAAGTGTAAAAGTACAGCAGGCGAGTAGAGATGCAGATGTAATCAATCATGACCTGGGTGGGGCGTGTTGCGAGAATAACAACTAACCCGGAACCATGCATAACAATGCTACGGCTGGTCTTTGGCAGATTGTTGTCTCTATCTGCAACATATATTCAAGGATCAGCCATGGCTGCTATGGGAGAGTGGAGAGACGAGCTGTGCTGCTTGAAACTCACATTTGCATCCCTCGATCGTGCTGTCTGTTAATAGCGGTCGTATCTCTACTTATACGGAGGCTACACAAACTCTGCTAACCTGGGAGCTGTAGTAGGCCTCTCGTAAAACTATGTAATAGACTTGTCCAGATCTCTGACTGCTCGTGTGCCACAAGTTTGAAGACCGCATCCATGTAACTACCACAGACGCCCTTTTGAACACGTCTTGTAGGGGCCCTATAAAGACCATATAAATTATGTTTTGGTCATAATTCCTTACAGAAACTGAAAGTAGAGGAGCTTCACATATGCTTCACATAAGCTATGCTTTCTTAGTTTTCAGCCAAGGATATTTTTGTGACCCCTCCTTTATGCAGTGTATTAATGAATTCATATACATGTAGCTATGTACACAGCCACTGAAGCTGTTGTTTGTTTTATTCATTTCCTGGACCTGGTTGAATAAGAGTATTGTTTGGCTATAGTTATTCACACAGCCCCTTAGATTAGATGGTTATAGTCTTTTCACTTTAGACACAAGTGTATTAACTGCTGAAAAAATTAAACCCACCCGTAAGTACAAACCTATCCCTAAGTATGAGCCGACACTGAATAAAGCCCACCCTGAGTATAAGACCGCTCTTGAGTATGAACTCCCCTGAATATGAGCCCACACATGAAGATAGGCCCACCCCAAGTACATAATGCTGACCCTGAGAACAGAGAATATCAAGTACAATTTCATTCCTGAATCCCTATGCCAGCCTACCCTTGTATCGTGAGTATGTAACACCAAACAGTTCAAGCAAGACGTATTCTCTACAGTACGTCTTCGAGACCAATAGTTATTTAAGTCTCATCTACAGTCGCTGAGTTTGCCAACTTAGCCCACTACATACAGTCACTTTGCTGCCAAGGACACAATGGTGTGAGCAGTGCTGACAGCTGGGCTTTATATAGTCCGCCTGTGTCGAGTAGAGTGTGGGCACTATAGCTGGCTATCTTCACTATACTCCTGTACAAGTTTTTTTTTGGGGGGGGGGGGCGATTGTATAGTTTAGAGAGTTTGTGCCCTCCCTCCTTCTCTGCACTCTTCATGGAATATTATCTCAGACTAGTCCTACTATGCGAGAAGTTTACTTCTGCCCCATAGGATCTAGCCTCGTTCCCAGGATCTTGCATGGAGTCTCCCCTGCACTAGAGCCTGGGAACGAGGCTACATAGGATCTAGAATAAACTTCGGTGGGTATTTGTAATTAATAGATGTACTGTTAGGAATCGGGAGTAAGTACCAGTCCTGCACATGTAACTATGTAGAAGGGGGAAGAGACGGATGTAGCAAACAATAACAATAATATTATGTATTTCAAAAACAGCAAGCATAAATTTATAGTGATCAAATCAGAATCTGACTTAATTATAGTATGTGCCATAGCAATATAAGCGTGAAAACATTCTTTTATGTAATTCCACATCAAGAACAGTAGGCCATATGTACAATAAAGGGTGATGAAGAGGTAGGGGGAAAATGGTGAAAGTTCCCAAATCAAAGCAAAGCAAAAAAAAAATAGAACACATGAATAACCAAGGCAATGCAGAGCAAATTAAGCCCATTATATATACAAAGTATTACTAAGTATTATACCATGGGTCATAAACAGAGCAAAAACAAAAGGAATCAGTAGTGTCGTGGAATTTAATAACAGGTATAATACAAGAGTAAAGGTTTACAGAGCTCAAGTCAGTGATAAGACTTAGGACTTTGGCTTTGACTCAATTGATACGTTGTGAAAGTATTCATATCTCTCATTAAAACCAACAACCTCCTCATGATCAGAATCTCGCCAAACTAAATTCTGGCGGTATATCTTCTTTTTAATTTCTATCCGTACTCTCTCACATTTAGTTGCCTTATGGGTCCATGTCCATTTATACGAATGTTTTCTGACAATAATGTCCTCAGTTGAAGAATCCTCTGTATATATATGTTTTGTTTCGTTATTAGCAGCATGGTTAACACCACCTTTAATGCCCACATCTAATTTCTGTACACTAATACCAAGATTAAAACAGCAATCAGAGTTTCTTTGAAAGTTTAATGATCGCCCCCAGGCGTTGTCAACTTTTCTTTTAACAGATGCGTGACAATCAAGCACATCTTCTGTTGACAGCTCGTGTTTTCCTGGAGTAAGATCTTGGTACTTTGTGTCAACGATTTCTTCTCCCATGCAAACCTCATCATCTTTGGTAATATTATGGACAGAAAACTCTTTCATTTCGACTGTTATTGGTATCTCATAAAATCCACTACCAAGATCTTTACGCCGCTTAGGTTCCTCAATTGCAAGATGAAAAGGGCATGCTTCATTTATCAAACTGGGATATTCTCTTGCTGCACCCCACAGACTCTCTTGTGCCATCCTATCACCAGCCTTCAAGAGCTGCACCACACAGTATGCCCACCCCCTGTAATAAGCACCATTACTAATTATTTTCAAGTACCACTTAGCCCCATCAGGTGTACCCACAATACGGTATGTGTACTCAATTTCTGAACCCCAACTCGATGACCTGCGGCCAGAATTTTCAATGTAGGGAAGTAACTCTGCAGATATCGGCCCTTTATTGAGATCTGGAAGTGACTCCACAGTTGTCAGCGATGTTTTTTGTTGTTTTTTTGCGAATGGTAATACTTCAGCTGGGGTTTTCCACTCCCTACCACATCTCACTTCCACTCTTTCCTTCCGAAAAGTAAATTCTGTGTTGTTACGAATCGGAAGACGCTGTCCAGAGGCGTGGCCTTGACCCATGGTTATTATTGACTAAGCACTCAACCTAACTCTGCCACTACAGGCGTACAGTCTGGAGTATACGCTCTGTTTCCGATGCTAATCTTAGGCGCAAGTTTATGGATTGATGAATACAATGCAGTTGTAGCTATGTATGAACGGTCGACATCAGTGTATGGATTGACTGGTATCTAGATATATAGACAGAGAGCAGAGAAAAAGATAATAAGAAGACAACCGCTCTCTAATAAAGCACTGTATGATCAGCTTCTGAGAAAAACTGTGCATGCATGCTACCTTAAATGCACTAGATTTGTTGAGAATAATGGGTAGTAAACTTGGAAATAATCTGCAACACAGAAGAATAATTGGTGAGATTCTTGAGCATAAAGCAAAAGAATAATAGCTAAATTTCAGGGAATAATTTCCTCAGGCATATAACACCAGGCCTTAATTCTCTTGAGACTACGCATAACAGTTATATTAAACTTGCGTTGCTAATCCTGCTTGAAGGCTTCTATATACAGACCCGTCACCAGGATTTTCAAAAGGGGGTTACATAGCAGATACCCGTGGGCGCTGTGCGCTCTGAGGCTGCAAAGCTGCCGATTCTCGCGGATTTGTTTTTTATTGCATGAGTTTTTTGGCTATTACTAAGCGCTCTCGTGCACTCACCATAGTCTCCATGAGTTTTCTTAGCCAGACTACTGCCGTTTCATCGTGCCCAGACCTTCCCCTCGCAATTCCGCGTCTGCTTTGTCCCGGCGTGGATCTCTTAAAGGCACCCCGGCGCGCTCGGCGATAGCCCTTCTGCAACTGGCCGCAGCGGATTTCAGTTGCGTTCGAAATTTGCGCAGCGTACACAATTTCACGGAGTTTGCATGTAAGTAAGTTCGTGCGGTGTTCAGCAGTGTATTAAATTTTTACTACCCGTAAATTAAGTTTGCGAAAACACACTAAGATCACTAAGATTTACCTAGTTTCCGGGGTTCGGCCTTTCAGTCTCAGTGGGTGGACTCACTGGCGAAGTAGGTTCGCAGCCTTTTGAGTCTCAGTTCTCATTGCCAAGTACTAGTAGGGAAATATGCACTGGTACGTTTTCAAACTTCACATATATGTACCACAAAACGGGATTGTCCCCTGGACTGTCCCCCCCAAAGCGTAGTGGAAATTTGACATCCGCTTTCCACTTTTCAAAACTCGAATGAATTAGGCTCCTTTGCGCTTCAATAATGCAATATTAACTCGATAAACACACTAGTACACCTGAATAACAATAGGTGCCATGGTATTATATAGGTACATATCACTGGAGCACCACAAAAACATTACAAAAATAAAATATCTGATTTTGAGTTGTAAAGCGAATCATTGCATTGCAATCATACAAGTGTAAAGATATACTGATATTCGTTGAGTCATTTTTGTTTGTAAACACCAATTACAGATACCAGCACTATTACAATGGTGTACATAGATGTAGTGCATGAACTTCATGAGTTTGTAGACTTGGGCATATTTTCAAGCTTTTATACGATTTCATTTACCATCTCATGGCAGCGTGATGTTGCTTGATAGCATTCACTGTACTTTTCCCACAAGCAGTCTAAAGCTTTACAGATAGATTCGATCTTCTTGGCATTTTCCTTATGATCCTTAACATCCCCAATCAGTGTTCTGAAGTGAGGAAATTGTCCATGAACCCGATCTACCGCTGCCTTCACACCGGAAGCTATATCTGCCATGGAGTCAAAGGTTATCTGTATCTCTGTGAATCCTTTCTCTGCTTTATGATAGTCATTTGCAGCCCAGGCAGTGACTGCTGCAGTTGTTCCTCCTATTCCTAGTCCACCTACTACGGCAGCTCCAGCAGTAATGCTCAGGCCAACGATGGTACCAATTCCAAACGTGAGTAACAATAGATGCTGCAACACCCCCACCTATTCCCGTAGCCATTACTACAGCTGATACTGTTCCACCAACTGCCTGAGTGGTTCTCCTCCTGCTTCGTGCTCGTATAGCTTGGTGTTTGCACACTGCTAGAGTCTTTACTAGCTTTGTCACGAACCTTCGTAAATTCATTGAGGAATTCCTCAGCTTCTCTTATGGTGCGCTCTAACTGTCTAACCAAATCTTCTAGAAATCCAAAGTCAGGCTCACTGTTCATTAACGCTTCCTTTATTTCGACCAGATCTTCTTCACGAGAACAGTGCGAATAGAGGTCATCAATCTTCTTAACAAAAGTACTGGCATACTTTGTAGATGTTAAACTTGTCTTTCTCTTTAAAGCTCTTAGTGGTCTCGCTTTCTTTCCTTCTGATATCTTTAACTTCCAACCTCCACCTTATATGGCTTTCCGTTCTTACCACCCCTATAATCTGATCTGCATTTCGCTCCTCCTTTGTTCCCAGCACCTGCTCCTTATGGAACTCCCTACCTCCTCACCTGAAAGACAGCCCCTCTCTCGCCTCCTTTAAGTTTAATTTGTGCAAACTTTACTATTAATTTAGTCCAAATTTATTGAGATCATATATCATGCTATGTACACTGTCTGCTTGCTCTGTATTAGCCATGCTATTGAGCATAATTTTTTGTTCTATAAAAAAAAAATGTTTGTAGATCATCCGCTATACCCCTTATTTTGCCGGCTTCTGCCACTTTAGCATGTTTAATGGCATCAACTTTCTCAATTGCATCATCCACCATTGATACTGTTTTGGTAGCAAATTCCCTGGTCGAGTCAAGAAGTTCACTCCCAGCATCCACACATGCATGCACACTCTCTACAACTACCTCAGCCATGTCCGATTTTGTGAGCTGCGTTTTCTATGTTGCACTAGTAGGTACCACTTAGCTACATGCACATGCTTGCCTTATCTCCAAACACAAATAGAGACTGAACGCAGTAGCAATACTGGCACTAGCTACTATGACAATCCGTTGGATGGATGGAGCAATGTGCTTGATACAAGAATTAGAAGGACAATGTCTATATATATGGTCAGTGCCAATGTCACTGCCATATTTATTTCTTTATACATAAAGCTTTATTAATGGTAGCCTTGTTCCCAGGCTCCTCCCCCCTCCCCCTTTGCCCCACCCCTCATTGTTTTAATGTCCCAGTATATCATACAATTCTACTGCGTTCTATAAGTACTCAGCGACAGGTCAGTTTTAGGCTAAATGCAGCCGTGCAACATATCAATGGTCTCATCTAGTCTCGTGCACATGGTTTAGTTTTTGAGACTAGACCTATAGCCTAATTGAAGGGGTCAGAACCATAGTGGACTAACCGAAAATGAAGTACTAGAATTGCACAAAAACGGAGGTCATATATTCCCGTGACAGCTAGTTACTGAAAAGTCCAAAGGAAAAAAAATCCATTAGCAAGAGACCATGGAGATGGTGAAAGTGTGGTAGGCTGGCTCTGACAGCAGGGCAGATGGAATGGCTGTGGGATATTCACCTGTGTGTGTATTCCTGTCTCGTGCCCAGCTCTTTCATAATGAATGGCCTGGGTATTAGGGTTTGCTTTTTATACTACACGTACAGTCAAGTACACTGGCCTTTTTATTCAAGCCATACACAGCACTTGGTGTGGTGTCCAAGAGTGCAGCCTGTGCTTGGCTACGTTATTTTCAAGGCCCAATATTGAGAAGGCTTGAGCCATTTAGTAATTGATGCTGTCTTCTTTAATAGGCCACTTGGAGCTGTACATCAAGGTATGGCTCAACAGCATATTTTCAGCAAACACTTCTTAGCAGTTGTACTATCCATGGTAGAATTTTGGTCAACTTCTTATCTTGGGTATCACATATAGTATACAATTATGCTGAGATCAAAATCAGCATTCAATTTCAACCAAACAACAGCGCATGCCATCAGAGAACCTATGCAATCATACATGTACTTTGTCCTAGAGTTCAGTTTTGAGTGCAAAGGAAGCTCACTCTGGGCAGGGAATGCCATCGATGGGTCTGCATTCTCTAACGCATCTGCATAGGTCGATGTCAAAATACTGGAGGAATCCACATGCCCGGTAACCCGCACATACACACTGGCACAGGTTCGTATCAAAGCGATGGTCTAGTCCACAGGCTTGGGTATTGCTGCACTCGCATGTGCAGGTATTAGAGTTGAAGACTTTGTTTGCAGGACAGACTGGGGTGTTCTGACACTGACACTGGCACGTGTTGAAGTTCCAGATCTTGTTGCTGGGACAGCTTTGGGCCGTGCACACGCACTGGCATTGCCCGTTGGAGTTCTGCAGACTGTAGCTGGCCGGGCAGCTAGGTGTTATAGCCTGCAGGGGAAGCAAAAGAGATTATGTGAGCAATGCATATCACTGCAGTCCTAGGCCTCATTTCATTTATGCATACTATCAGGAAAAAAAAATAGAAATTGCTAACTAGCTACCAAGTCTTTATAAATTTATCACTACACAAATTACACCTGCTTAATTAAGGTAGTACTGTCTGTGATGTACGAGCTAGGCTATAAATTTGAACATGTATGCTATCAAACTCACATCTGCGCAGGCCATGAAGACCGCCAGCAGCACCCCAGTGAAGATCAGAGCCTTTAGCGTCATTCTCGAGACGTGTACTGGTACAAAGTTGTTGTTTTTTTGTTGGTAGTAGTGTCTTGTTGTCTCCTTGGTTGGTTAGAGCTTGATGCTAAAGTCGCTTTATATAGTCTGGCTACCAGTGTGATCTAACTGTAGAGAGGAAGGACAAGGGTCAATTCATATCCTGCACAGGTCAAATCAGAAAAGAGGAAAAGTAATCTCGTCAAAAATTTTAGGGAGGGATGTAGCCCTCCCATCCTGTTAACCATGTATTCATGACCTCTAGTTCCTGGCCTAGAGTAATTAGTCTCATGACCTCAGGCCTTCTCTCTGGGTATGAGGCTAGGGGTTAATTAACTACCTCTTTCCTGGATCCTGTTAGGCAGTTTTAGTCATATCCTACTTGGCTGGCCTACATAGCCTCAGGCCTTCCCTAAAGGAAAGTCTTGGTATGAGTATGACCTAGCCTCAGGCCTTCCCTATAGTATAAAGGAAGACTAGCTGGGCCTGGGGGCGGATTAATTTAGTAATAGGAAGTGGATTACGCTGGGGAATAGAATTGTGGCTATACTTCAATACACATGACATTGTACATGTGCAGTGATGAGGCCACGTACGTGGTTTTCTGACCTGATGGTCTCCAATAGCTAGTAAGTCCGGTTACTGCAGTGTTTCTGACACTGCTAGCATACTTGTGGCATTACATAGATCTACAGATACAGACACTTTGTATGGACAGTGGGGAGTCGAATATCACAGACAGCATATTTATTAATGAGTGAGAATAATAGGTACTAAAGTACAGGAATAATGGAAAGTCCCAGGGGAATTAAGTAAGTAGGCAGTGAAGCAGCTAAGAAAGATGAAAGGCTGGTGTTGCTAGTGGCGGTGTTTGGGACTCTGGACCCCGTGCTAACGACCGCAGCCTCCCTCGGCTACAAGGACCTGTTTCTGCGCCCTCCTACCAAGAGACGCACGGCTGATGAGGTGTGTGGGCCATGAATGTATTGTGTGTGTGTGTCTTGTGTACATGCAGTGCATTTTATTCGGTGATTAGCTATGTACTATGTGACTAGTTCTGTGATGAAGAGCATCGATGGGCTATAATATTCACCACAAGTGCCCTTACATTAGACCCCTGGACAGGTTCACTGGACAGAGGCTTAGCTTCACCCATGGACCAAGAGCTGAAGCTTTTATCTTCCATGAGGCGTGTAGAGTTGTTTAGAGAAATGGCCCAATGTGCTGCGATTATTATATATGTGGCAGTCCCAGGTAGAAAACGAGCATTATTCTGTCGCGTATTTCAATCACATCCACACATTCAAAGGGCTCGTTAAGAGCAGGGCTCGTACTCGCTGCGTAGAAGCCTCACATATTGATGCTACTACGCAGTGCATGTGAGCCCCGCTCTTAGCAGAGGTTCAGGGATATAGCACTTTGAATTTGCGGATGCAATCAAAATATGCAACATAATAATGTTCATGTTCTACCCAGGACTTCCTCATATATATGGTGTAGGTAACACTCCACAGTTGGTACTTGTGTGAATATGTATTCACTTTAAGAGACATTTTTTTGGCTTTCTAGGTGCGGACCAAGCTTGCTGCCAGTTGCTATAGCGACCACCTGCTGTTGGTGCGGGCACACTCTGGTTGGTGTGATGCTGTGAGGGTAGGCGTCAAGTTCAACTACATTCAAGACTACTTCCTGCATCGAGGAAGCCTCAGGATGATTGAAGGTAGTCTAAGCCCACCTCTGAGTATAAGCCCACCCTGAGTATAAGCCCACCCTGAGTATAAGCCCACCCCTGAGTATGAGCCCACCCTGAGTATAAGCCCACCCCTGAGTATAAGCCCATCCCTGAGTATGAGCCCACCCCTAAATATAAGCCCATTCCAATTACAAGCCTACCCCTGAGTATTTACTAGGTGTACATTTGAAATGCAAGGAGCCTCGCGGTAGCGAGACAGGGCGGATCCTGGGCGGGGCGGGACAGATTGAATAATGGCCTATAACCGAGGATCGATCAGTCATAGCTACTACCGGAGAGCTAGCCAGCCGGCCTATAACCGAGGATCGATCAGTCATAGCTACTACTGGAGAGCGGAGAAACGACCTGTGACCAAGTAGCTAGTAGTACGGAAGAGTGGACACATTAGTAGCTATTGCTCGACTCGTGCCGCCCGACTCCAGCACTCATATCTCTACTTGTACATAGGCTACACAAACTGCACTAACCTGGGAGCTGCAGTAAGCCTCTCTTCGAGAAATGATGTGGTAGACTTGTCCATATCGATGACTCTTCGCGCACTACAGGCGTCCACAAAACAGTAAGAGACGCCATTTTGAATCCCGGGGGGCCCCCAGGGGCCCAAAGCGTGACGGACATATATATATACATACAAACGTGGGCTGACTATGCATCGCGATTAGTTGCCTCGCTACTGCTCGGCAATAATGCCCACCCCTGAGTGTAAGCCCACCTCTGAGTATAACCCCACCTCTGATTATAAGCCCACCCTGAGTATAAGCCCACCCTTAGTATAAGCCCACCCCTGAGTATAATCCCACCCCTGAGTATAAGCACACCCTGAGTATGAGCCCACCCCTGAGTATAAGCCCACCCCTGAGTATAAGCCCACCCCTGAGTATAAGCCCACCCCTGAGTATAAGCCCACCCCTGAGTATAAGCCCACCCTGAGTATAAGCCCACCCTTGAGTATAAGCCTACCCCTGAGTATAAGCCCACCCCTGAGTATAAGCCCACCCTTAGTATAAGCCCACCCTGAGTATAAGCCCACCCTAAGTATAAGCCCACCACTGAGTATAAGCACACCCTGAGTATGAGCCCACCCCTGAGTATAAGCCCACCCCTGAGTATACGCCCACCCTTAGTATAAGCACACCCTGAGTATGAGCCCAACCCTGAGTATAAGCCCACCCCTGAGTATAAGCCCACCACTCATCTCTAAATCTCTAATCATAACTACAAAACTGTAATAATTTTGGTGGTATTCTCCATCTGTAGGTCTTCGAAGCCAATTCAAGTCTCATCTGGAGTCGCTGGGTTTTGCCAACTTGGCCCGCTACAGCCGCTTCGCTGGCAAGGACGTGATGGTCCGAGCGGTGCTGACGGCTGGGCTCTATCCCAATGTAGTCCGCCTGGCCAAGATGATGGAGTCGGGCGGGGATGAGGGGAGGGAGAGTTTCAGCGGAAGCGTGTCCGGAACGGCTTCAAGACTCTGTAAGTGGCATTATTCCATTCCAATGGAGTGTGACAAGTACTCATGTATTGTACATGATTTTTGGACGAAGGAAGGAGAATTATCCAAAATTTGTGCCCCCCCCCCCCCGCCATCTGTAAGGAAAAATAGCCTGGTTACTGCTATACCATTCCCATCATGGAGTACGGTAGTACTCCATATATAGGGATGGCACGAGAAAAAAATGGCCGCCCCATATCATGTGTACAAAATCATGTGCTCATAAGTCTGGTAAACCCATAGTATAAAGCCTTAATGAGCCATACCTGTCATTATCGAGTACTTTCACAACTAACAAGACTGTTACAGTAGGTAGAGAGTATCGATGAAGTGCCACATCGGCAAGTCGCTAAACCAGCATCTGTTCATATTCTTCTTAAGTAACAAAAAAACATTTAAAAAAATGAAAGAACATCTAGGGATGGAATCCCAAAAAGCAACCAAACAAGGTAGGAATGGTACCACAATACCCTTACGGATTGTCATCCCTATATCTTTTGCTAGCTAGCATGTGACTGCCATGTTACATGCATGCTCAGTGCCTTCGTATGAACAGCTTCACTCTTTAGCTTTTTTCTTGTTGTATAACTACGAAGCTAAGTAATCTCTGCCATTAGAGAGAATACTAGGTGCAAAACCATAAGGTGTTTATCCATCTGTCTGCCCAGGTTCAGACTCTGTTGTAATGGGGTTGGATGGTCGGGAGTGGCTGGCATTTGAGCTACCCCTGCATCTTGCCAACCTTCTGAGGTGTGCTAGGGCAGCCATTGCCGTGGTGCTGAGTGCTGGGTTGAGAGGCCACCTCGGACAGATGGAAGAAGTACACTGGAGATTTTTGGAACAACTGAGCACATTTTTGGCCTGTTATACCAATTTTGTGAGAGCCAAGACTAGCATAGAATTATACTTCTTGATGTACCACTGCCGTGACCCTTCTTCATTATTAGTTAGTTTCACAATAATGTCATGACTTCGCAGCTTATTACTGAACTAGATTCTTCACTGGAACATGGGACTGAAATATTGAACCTGAATGAGGGACTACATTATTGGAATCAGGAATGGTGGGTTAAAAAGCTTTTTGATGGCATGCCAACTCTCCCCACCCATACAACATTTATACCACTCCTTTTATTAGAAGTTTTTTATGCATGCCTCTGTATAGCGGTGCGAGGCATAATGCACTTGCATATCCCTAGTTAATTAAAGCTAGTCCATTCTGCCAGATATTGGCATCACCTGGGTCTTCTAATCATTTTAGCTGCCTGTGCGCTACGCAATAACATTTTTATCACAATAATTATTATCAGAAATTTGAGCTACACAAAAGCGTGGAACAATTGCAAGAAAATACTATATAAAGTGACTGCTATAGTTGCTTTATCGTTCTTCACCACATATGGTAAGTCTAGCTAATTAATGACTAAAAGTATACTGGAGGGTATTTCTAAAGCACTTATGTCCAAGAATGCAGAGTTAATTGTAAAATGTTCATTATGCAGCGTAGTCTAGTAGTTGCTTCATTTTCATTTGTGGATATAAATTTCTACTCTTTAGTATCTTTTGGATCTGGAAGCTGTTCTTTTCTCTTAAGAAGCTGTTCTTTTCTCTTAAGAAGCTGTTCTTTTCTCTTAAGAAGCTGTTCTCCTCTCTTAAGAAGCGTCTCTGCTGTTGCTTTAGTCATCAAATTTGTTAAACAGAACACCTTTAAAAATCTTTTCACTACTTGCAATGGAAGAATAGGTAGTAGGTGTTTTTCAAAATATTCAGTTATTTTTTTCCCTCTGTCCTGGCCTTTACTACATGTAAGAGTCTCACGGTCCTCTGGGGTAAGAATCTCATGATTGTCTGGGCTAAGGATGTCATCAGTGTCTGAGCTAATAGTCTTAGGAAAGCATTTTTTTAAAACTGCATCATATTTTCTGTGGAATCCTCTATTTGTTGTTGCTGAAACAAGTTCAAAATTTTCACACATGTTCAGTTTTTGTTTTAGCTTGTCAGCAAGATCCTTCACAATAGAACCATTCGGGTATACTTTCCGTAATGCATCTAAAACTACTTCCAGTGAAAATATGTGGCCCACATGTGTTTCAGAATCAGTACAGTGCTTCTTTTCTCTATACTTTTTCTGTGCACTCCTGTCACGCAGGAAAGCTGTTCCAGTTAGTGCTACTATTGCGGCATTTATTAACCAACGGCGAAATCCACCACCACCACCACCTTCACCGTCATCTCCAGCTCCACTCCCTCTTCCACCATTGCTACCGGCAGATAAACTTCCTTTGCTGTGTGTGTGTCTTGCTACACCATGACTAGCACTGACATGGTCTGTATCTATGTGCATAAAAAAGTATGGATGCTGGCACTGGAACAGAAATAAGTAATCACTTGGCACAGAAAATGCCTCTTGTACTTGAGACCGGCTAAGAGCCCTTGCTATAGGTAACTTAATTATCAGTACCAACTTTCGTGTAGCTGTTAGGGCTGCTGATGTAGGGTTTTCTTTAGTTACCAACATCTGCCTAAGCTTTATTAAAGGACTATTTGTTTTGCGTGTAGGAGAGTTTGCAACATATTTTGCTTGTGTGGAAGCTCCAGTGACCTCTGA
Source organism: Phakellia ventilabrum (assembly GCA_963921505.1). Lineage (NCBI taxonomy): Eukaryota > Metazoa > Porifera > Demospongiae > Axinellida > Axinellidae > Phakellia > Phakellia ventilabrum. The sequence goes on along the minus strand of OY997386.1, from coordinate 883,850 downwards.
ATATGATTGTTGTTTGGAGCGTGTAGCATAATAAGTATCACTGGTTCGGCATGGCTCTGCAGGTTGCAATTTGGACCTAGATTGGGGCTGAAGCTTAGAACCATCTGAGGTATAGGGAAGTGAACTGGAGGTATGGGCATATTTCTTGAAATGTGTTTGTGGCGTGGCACTGGCATGTGAAGAGACAGCAGGGGTAGATTGTCGTTGTAGTTTGGGGACAAAAGAAGCAGTGGAAAATGATTGCAAACCAGTGGTAGCACGACGTCCGAATTCAGATTGGGGCTTTGAACCAGAAGTGGAGGTGTGACTGGTATTGGCTCGATGAACAGAGTCAGGGTGGGGCTTGAAACCAGAAGTAGTACCCCTTGTACTACCTGGAAGCTTTACAGTAGTGGTACGATTTTTAGGTGTTGTGCTGTTAGATGCTGGGTATTTAGGTCTGAAAGCACTTTGGTAAGAGAGAGATGAATCACTGTAAGGATGGTAGTTTTGAGAGCCAGTGACAGATGAAGTAGATGTATCAGTGTCATCATCATCAGAATAACGTTTTGATCTGGATTTACGTAAGGACTGCTTTTGTGATCTGATAATACCTGTACCATCAGCAAGGGAGGGGGTGTTAGACAAGTGACTCAGGGAACGTCTTGAAAGACTGGGGGGTGCAAAGATACCTGAGCTGTTGGACAATGTGCTGCTGGAGGTATCACCATCAGAATCACTGGTCGTTTGTCTCTGTAATGATGGAAATCGCCTTTGTGTGAGTCGTATTTCCTGTGTATTACTTGGCAAGTGATCAAGAGTGACCTTCACATAGCGTGGTGCAAGGTTGACACCACCATAGCTAAGAAGCATATGATGACCATCTTCGACTTTGTACACAGCTGCAGGTACCCACAAACAAGGAAGGGTGTGTTTGTATGTCTTACTGCTTGAGGCACGAGTCAAACTTGTTTTTGCATTTGATTCGACATCAGTAACCATGTGTTTAAATGCCCAGCTTTTTAGAACTCCACTTTCAAAGTTAACAATATTGTTTTTGACATAGTTTGCCAGCAGCTGAAGTTTGCAGAGCTCTTTTATACGAGCAAAGGCGGGGAAGTAGCGTCCAATTTCATCGTAATGTTTAGTCAAATCTGCTGCAAACAGTGCCTGTGGACTGTCTGGATCACTGTCATCTTCAGTGTCACGAACCTTCCCATCAGGGGCAGAGTAGATGCGATGATTTCGAATGATAATTTCTGGATCTCCACACTTCACTGTCACCACTTTTCCTGTAACTTGTATGTCATATTTCACTTCCTTGGCCTCAATCCAAAACCGAAACATATTGCCTCTCATTTTACCACGTTGATGAACTGGTTTCAATGCTTCCTTAAGATGAGGTGGTAGCTTCGATAAGATACCTTCGATGCAAGGTTTCTGGTTGAAGGGGAAATTTGCAGAAACTTCTGAACCAATACTGAAAAATTTCATGATGTAATCTGCTTCAAACAGTGTTTGGAGAACCGCTGTATTTCGGATATCTTCAGGATGGAACCGTAATTCCTGAAATGGATGGTACTCCTCATTTCTGCTTGGTTGATCAAGGCTGAAGTACAGTGGTACAATGTTTTGGGGATCGAGAGTAAGGAATGTGTCTACATCAGATTGTGACACGATGCCATTTTTACCATTTGATGATATGACCAACAGATCCAAAGCTGGTTCATCTAGAACTGATGTCCCACCAAGATGGACCTTGAGACCTTTAATTTCGGAATAATCCAAGTTCATGGTCGCTGGTTGTTGAACATCAATCCACCCTTCAGAACATCTCAGGGTCAGTGATGATTTCATCAGAGATGATACATCTTCTGAAGTAAGTTGTTTCTCTTCTAATAGTTCCAGCATCGCTTGATGCTTCATTTGTTCAGGATTTTTAGATTTTTGTAAACTGGTAAGATCATTCTCGTAGATTTGGTACATCAATTCTGCTTGTTTGAGGGGGCAAAATTCTTTGGGGATGTGCTGAAGAGCAGAAACAAAACCACTGTGTTGTTTACCGGTCATGATGTTTAGAAGAACTGCTTCAGACACTCGTACAATAGGTGAATTCCAAAATGGGCAAAGTCGGGCTGAATGCACAAAACTGTAGAGAAACTGCATAATTCGTTCTGCATCATTTGGTGTTGCCTGTACCCCAGCCAGTTTTACTGCTACAAGGGAAGCGCCAACAGCAATTCGTGCAACATAGAGCCGCATTCCAGGGTGTAAGCATGAATGTGTGATGATAAAAGCTTGGGTCAGGTAGTGCAGTACAGCCATCTTCAATGAATAGCTATCTGATGGTGATGCGGATTCATCATCAACTTTCTCTTGCAAACTTTTTAGTAGCCAAAGGCTAGCATTGAGGTAGCACACAGCAATTTCAACTGCGTCATGGCATCTGGTAATAAAATCGAGATAGGCTGTTGCTGCATTTGTTGCAGTCCACTTTTTTTGTTCGATTTGTTTGTTTATATTATCTTCATATTGCAAGGTGGCGAAATGATGAACATAGGACATTGTTTGATCAACCCCATATTGGGGCCACTGCAGCTGAAATGGGGGCATAAGATTTTCTTCCTTAAGGTGAAGGGAAGGCAGGACGTTTGTGGGGTCTAGGCTACCATTGTTTGCAATCATATTACAGGCACTGTGCAATACATGAAGGGGGTGAACAACGTCAGGATTGTGAATCATTATGCCGATAACAATGTCAATGGCAGTTGTGTAGAACAAAGATGAATTTGATAGACCGTGCCACACTGCGGATTCAATGTTAGCTACTCCCTCAGAAATCTTTCTTTGAAAGACATTTACAAAACCAGTTAGTAAAAGTATGACTGTTTGGCTTTGTGGAAGAATTGCATCTTTTTTAATTTTTACTAGATCTTGTATAGCTTCCATTGTGGGATTTCTTTGATCTGTTCTTATCAAGTGATCATCTGCTGTGTCTGCCATCATTTTAAATATTTCATCCCAATTCTGTGAATTCCATGCTCTCTGAAGTTTGACAAATGCAATTTGTTTTGCTCTGTTTAGCAGACGAAGATCTTCAGATTCAATGACAGTTAATGTCTTTTGCAGTGATGCTATTCTTGTTGACATATCTGGTATTTCCACCATGGTTGAACACACTTTAGAGGCAGCATCACATTCAGCCTTAGCAGCCTTAAGCAGAAGTATTTGCTCTACGGGAAGTGTGTTTGGGTTGTGTGTCATGGATTCGAGTGCTCTGGATGCTAGCACGTGTGCATGGACACTTTGCGATGGCATTTCTGATTGCAGTGAAGTTGCTGAAAGCAGTGGCAAAGCTAGCTCTGGAAACTCTTGCTCAATTAATTGCTTCGCAAACTTGTTGGTTTGGCGAATGGCGGCATGGTTGCTATCATAGTCACTTGCATGTAGGCCCATTAAAAAACAAGCAAATGCTGCTTGAATGTCTTCTGGCTCACCTGCTAGTAACTGCATGCTTCTCTCCATCCATTCATCCTTCTCTTGTTCATTGCATCTTCTGAAGCATTTCAAACACACTGGTACTGGCTGTGTATGACCAAGACTTGGAACCTTGGTATGTTCCAGTGGACAGCAATTACAAAATAGCTTACCACATTCAAAGCAGGCCTGTGTATTGGTAAGAACAGGCCGGTTGCAATTGGCACAGTATGGACTAGGTGTACGTTCAGGAGAGATATAGTTTTTTTGTACTGTTTTGGTAGGTATATATTTCACTAACCTTTTTAGGGAGTCTTCTGTGCATTGGTTTTGTGAGATAAAGAGTTGCAAGAGGAAATCCAAGAACTTGCCATGGACAGCAGAAAGATCAAGAATGTATTTACAATTCTTGTCGCTTGGTTGGGGTACATTACTGATACCGTTATTGTTATTTCGAGCCTGCCTGAATACTTCTGTTAGTGCGTCTTTTATACAAGTCGCTAAGGACTCCACGGAGGGATCCTGTAGTAGCTTCATAAGAGACCCCAAGACATCATCATAGTTGCCACTTTGAGAAGCTACAGGCAAAGTTGAAAGGCTAGACTGAGGTTTTCTAACTAAGCTTTTGTATTCCCCATTCAAGAACAGTGAAAGCTCATTTGCAAAAGCTTGCGAGAATGTACCACGCCCATCAGGCTGCTGAGTGCTCCATTGTGTCATTCTTTTTTTTAGCATCTCAGACTCAGACTCATTTCTACATGGCAAAAACATCCCAGCAAGATCGACAGTATCACCACTCAGCGGGGCAGTGATGCCTGGCATTGATTGGAACATTTCCAAAAGCGGATCCAGAAGAGACGTCGACGTAAAAGGCAAAGATACTGTTAACCCATCATTTATATCAGGTGTAGGACCATTGGGAACAAAAACATTTCTTCCTGTAAGTAAGGTACTAAGTCTTACTAGATGTTCCAGTAGGTCTCTGCCAGTATTGTTTACCTCATCTGGATCCTCATCACTGTCACCAGGGGTAGACATCTTAAAATTTCTATATTGAAAAATGGAACCGATATAAGTAAACAACTCCTACTAGTGCTCATACATCTTTTAATGAGCACATTCTGAAGTGAAGGTCACATTTGTGATTTAATTTGATTTATACAACTTAATTTTGTCCAGCTCTTAATACACACACTTTTAGAGGTATACTCTTTGCAAAGAGTCCAAAATGCGCCACTTACAAGCTCATATTCTGCTAAGAATACATATGTGCACTCTCAGCGAGCAAAATATGGAACTTTTTAGCCGTAAAATATATATAAGTTTGACGATCGCTGCAATAGTTAGCACAGTAAAGTCATTAATGATAAATTATGGTAGATTGCTAGTGTGGTGTATACTATCGTATGGCCGGAAAATTTGGTGGGAATTAAATTTGGCGGATTGGTCGTGAATTCAAGTTAGCGGATTTTAATTTAGCGGCTGCGAGCAATGACGTCACACAACACGTAACCCGTTACTAAGGGGGCGTCTCCAAACTATTTTCAAGGGTGCCTTACAATGATATACTCATACCTACGGCAGCAATTATTGTACAGAAAGCTTTCCTTGCTGCATACAAGGATGCCAAGTAGGGTAATTTGTACATTTCTAGCCATGCTAGCATGTAGTCTCGCGGGCCAGCCCCCTTTCCGCATTCTGGGAAGTGGTCTGGCGAACGCGTTTACTGACGTTTGCAGCGACGTTCTGCTGGTTGCGTTCCAATCAGCTTGCAGATCTTTGTCACATGATCAATTATCGTGCGATCATTGCATTCCCAGCCTGAGGTGCGAAGTAGATTAGATCTTAAGCCTGAGGTGCGAAGTATACGGCTAGTTCAAGCTATCTATGGCGAAACAAACGAGCAAGTGGAGTGCAGCGGCGCTGGGTGAAGCTATCGTGAGCGCCGCCAAAGCGATAGGATACGAGTCTCTCAAGCCCGAGCACCTGGCACTCGCACCTACTTCATTAGCACGTTGTACTGTCTAGACACTTCCGAATTACTACAAGGTTACATAACCACTTACATTCCAGAGTTGCAGAAGCTGTACAACGCGTTCGCCAGACCACTTCCCAGAATGCGGAAAGGGGGCTGGCCCGCGAGACTAGCTAGCATGGTACATGCGTTTTAACTAATGTTAACGTCACGGCCCTGACCCCCTCCAGCTCAGCTCCTCCCCGGGCCCCCCTTAGCGTCACAATGACGTTATCTTCGGCAAAATGGTTCGGAGACGCCCCCTAACAATTGCGCTACAATGTGTCTGTAGAAAGCTGTGTTTGAGGACGTCATGTCTACAAACGTACATGGACACCGAATGTAGGGGAAGAATTCTCATGTAAGCGAGAAAGTGGTCACTACAAGGACCCATATCGTACGCAGTCGCTACGCAGTACACGTAGCAGTAATGCGAAGGGATACCGTCGTCATTAGAAAGATTTCCGCTGCCTGCTCACTGTTTCTGCGTAGAGTAGGGTATGTCAGGCGCTCTCTTGTACAACGCCATAATTCTTCAGCTCTCGCTCGTACTCGTGGAACCCCACCCACCGAACATTACAATGACATCATGCAAAAATATTAGCGGAATTTAATTCGACGTGGCGGTGGCTAGAGAGTAGGGATGTGTCTATTATGCTTTTTCCCCCTCCAATTATGCTTTCAAGCAATTCTCAAGAATTGTACGGATTATGCTGAAGGAAGTGCCCATTATGCTTCCACTTTCGTACGAAGGCGACCTTAGCTTGCTCAGTACGGAAATGACGACTTCCTGGCCGGGCTCCTGTGAATTGTCTCGCTTGCTCTCAGAGCTGTCGACAGATGCTGGGCCACTACTACTAGGACCACTAGCACTAGACTCGGCAGGCCTGGACCCAGCACTGCTGCTTGGACCAGTTGACAACTCGGACTCCATTTGACGAGCAGTGCACATGCATCATTCTCGTAAAATTACCCGATTATTCCTGAATTGTGCTTTATGCTTTTATAGACCGATTATTCCAGAAATTATGCTGGCATAATAGACACATCTCTACTAGAGAGCCGATTTATACAGGGATGTATGCGCATGCGCACTCGTGAACTACCGTGTATCTCCGTATTAATGAAACGCAGCTAGCTCTAAACTCAACGGTTAGCCTCTAAGCCCTATCCCAACCCTAGCCCTACCCTAACCCTAACCCTCACCCGTCCTCCTAAACTCAACCGTTGGATTTACCGGCTCTCTAGCCACTTCGAATTTAATTTGGCGGATCGCTCACGAATCCGCCAATCCGCCAAATTAAATTCCCCGCCAAATTTTCCAGCTATACGGTATTAACATTATAGTCTCCAGGAGAAACAGACCATTAAAAAGACCTATAATGGTCTAAGTCAGTACCGAACATATTAAATTTTAATACTGACAAACACAAACACAGATGTTTTAAAACAGGCTTGGCGAGTCTCTGGGATTTTTCCGAAAAAGTCTGGGATTCCGGCAAGACTTCCGGCGGGATTTCGGGATCCTTCCCAGCTACTTCCGGAACCTAGCGAACCTTTGGAGTGTTTTCTTCAGGGCCACGGTACACTGAGCTTCCAATACGTGGTACCGTATCTATGTTAATCGAGCCTTAAAAATGCATTTCTTCGCTGCCTGCATGGTACGTATCTCTCTCCTCGACGGTCGCCCAGCTCTGACTATCTGTATCATCGATTCTGTAGCTAAGCCTCGCTTAGTATGGAGAAGTACATTCCGGCTGCGCGGTTGGGTACGCTGGTGCAGTGTACCGCAGTGTACTACAGTGTTCCGCAATGTGCCGCAGTGTGTCGCAGTGCGCGCGCCGCAGTGTGCGGCAGTGCGCCGCACCATGCCGCATCTTACCGTGCGGCTGCCGCAGGTGAATGCACTTCTCAGCCACCGTAGGCAGTCTTTACTAATCCACACGTAGGCTCACTCCCACACGCTTAAGTTGGTACATACACGCGACAAGACCACTTGCGCTTAGCCTATATATAGCTATCGCTCACGAAATTATTATTAAAGTACGCAAATACTACCCGCTCGCTGAGCGCTAGAGTGATTGCCTAAATATACCAGTGTAACAGTACATTAACAACAAAATTAGTCACGCGCACAAAAATGATAAATATAAACTTACATGCAGTAAGTTGCGAATCTGCGAATGTCGACACGAGACTGTGCTGTTACAGCTCCAGTTCACGCCAATTTTTCGGTTACGACCATTGCTGTTCGCAAATGTAAGTGCACTGACTGCCCAAAGTCGTTTCGCTCTCTTTATACAGGCAACGTTATAACTCTATTTATAGTGCTGTGCCTCCATCGTGAGAACTTCGTACACAAATATATAACTGTAATTATTCATCAATGTAAATATAGTCTATAGCTATAGGCTATCTAGTGAATTTTGTTATACACTGTGCAATTTCCTATATGAAGACATACTGGCATGCATGTTCACTAAGCCCAAGGGTAGCAACCATTTTTTTTTACCTTTCTGTAAATAGAAGAATGGAAGAACCATGTACATACGGAGGTGGAAAGGAACTTGACAATTAGCTAGGCTATGCTACTGATAACATGAGATTCCCAGAGACCATACATACGATTTTCTATGATGACCGAGAGTGACTTTATATTCCCGTTAACTGAAGCCACACCCATACTAGCAGGTGATGAACAGGTGTGAAATAATGTCACCCTTGACTTCAGTGGTTGATCTTTAATGTCATTTACAGGTTCCAAGGACAGCTAGTGAATAGCCTTTCTTTGGTAGAAGAATCGAGGAGCCATGCAGGTGGCCTGGAATTTAAAGGTGAACGATATCCTATGATTATGCAATCATGAATAGAATACAGTAGTTGCTATACCAAAGTGTATGATTACTCTCAGTCCAATACATGGCACCACCTATAATTTGCAATCAATGCATAATAATATTACACACCCATATACAGCACTGCTCTCACTGAACGTATACATATACAAGGAAAGAATTGCTGTTCATGGGATGTGGAAGTGTACCTCATTTATTAGTGAATACCTTTAGTTAGGCTAGTAAGGAATACATGCAGTGAATACCATTATACACTGTGCAGTTTCCTCTGAAGACATGAATCAGCATAATTATTTCTTCCTAGGAAACAGCATGTCTTCCTAAGAAATTGCAGTTTCCCATAGTTATATGAAGGCATGAATCAGCTATTAAGTTTCATGCATGATGCAACGCAAATCACCTTTTCTTGCCGCTTCAGCTGGAGAGTCTGGCGTCTGGTTGAACGCTCCTCCCATCTCATCTCTGGGACTACGCATGGACAACAACACCATCCGGGTGGCTGTTGGCCTCCGACTAGGCTCTTCTCTCTGCAGGCCCCACACTTGTCATCACTGTGGCGCTGTCGTGGATCATCTTGCCACTCATGGTCTCAGTTGTCGTTGGAGTGAGGGCCGCCACCATCGCCACGCTGCTCTTAACGACATCATCCACCGAGCATTGTCCTCGGCCAGGGTTCCCTCAAGGTTAGAGCCCTCAGGCCTATTCCGCTCTGACGGGAAACGTCCTGATGGAATCTCATTAGTGCCTTGGAAGAATGGCAAGCTCCTGGTGTGGGATGCGACTTGCCCGGACACTTTCGCCCCATCCTACATTGCCCATGCCACCAGCGAAGCAGGAGCTGTAGCAGCACAGGCTGAACAGAAGAAATGTGAAAAATATTGCCAACTGGACACTTGCCACACTTTTGTGCCAGTGGCCATCGAAACCTCGGGTGCCATTGGGCCTACAACCAGAGTGTTCTTGAGAGAGTTGGGCCAACGTCTTGGGCAGGTCACCGGAGAGGCCAGATCCTACAACTACCTCCTCCAGCGCCTCTCGGTTGCCATTCAGAGAGGTAACGCTGCTTCCGTTCTGGGTTCTGTCGGCCATGCTGCAGACTTGGAGGACTTTTTCTAGTTCTGCCTTTTGTATATTTAATTTAATTTTAGTTTTATTTTATAGTTTTATTTTCTGTTGTCTTGTATTGCTTTGTTATTGTATTGCATTGCACTGAACTGCCCAAATGTAATAGTTAGCTCCCTAGGATTTTAATGTTGTTAATGTGTTGTTGGTATGGTCACTATGTATTATTGCTTGTATAGTGTATGGCTTACGTGTTAGTTTTATATAATAAAAATACATTCTTGATTCAGCCATTGCATATGAAAATGGTTCCTAGCTAGATTATTAAAAGTCTATTAGGTACGATTGTCAAACAGAATATTGACCTTGTATATGCGTGGAGGTGCTACTTGAAGACTAAATTTAAAGCTATAATATAACTATTGTTACATTTGGTGTGGTTAATTTTGAGAGCAGTAATTGACTATTCAAGCTAGGATGGCATCTATAAATAGATTTTAATATAAGAGTGGACTATATATTAAGGATTATAATAATGTATTGTAATGAAGCAAATGACATAGTGAAACTTGCTATAGGTTCCACTCTGGGATTACAGATTATTTGCTCCATTATTATATGTTATAGGAATGTGCTGAATAGGTGTGCCATGTCATACATGCATGATGTAATTTAAATACAATTATTGATCTGTGATTTCATTTACAAGTTCTATCCAGTGATCTTCATGAATAACCTTTCTTTAGTAGAAGAATGTCTATAGGTGGAAATGGTGAAGCTAAAATTAAATTATAACAATTATTGAGTATCCTACAAAAATATTATTGTAATGATCAAGATGGATGAATGGAAAGAAGGTAATACAAAACTCAGTAGGTTTATATAGGTTACAAGTTTGTATTCGGAATAGTGGATGAGATAACAGGTGTATAGTGAGCTAAAGTGGACAAACCATAATTCACAGTTCGTTTGCTTCACTTTTACTACACATGACAGCTTGAGGTTGGAAGCTATTCCTGCCACATAATCAAAGGTCTTGCCGAGTTGTATAAATGCTTTCTCCACCTGGGCAAAGTCTTTGCAACAAAGCCGGTGACCACAGCAGTTCCTTACTCCGGTTAATGTGGAGGCTACTGCAGTTATGCCCAGACTGATGGTAGTATCCATTCCGAATGTGAACACTCCGGCAACGACAGAGGCTGCCACCCTCTCCTTTACCTTTTGCTGCTGATCCACCAGCTGTATACTAGGAACTCATTGTGTTATCACAAGCAATAAAAGAGCATGATGCTTACACGGTGTAATAGAGTATTATAGTCTATCATAACACGCACGTCACTATGAGTTGGCAATCTGTTTTATGAACACCCTTCTGGCTGGTCCAGTATCATGGGAAGGCTGTACCAAGTTGATTCTAACACAAACTTGTATCCTTAAAGTACACTGATAACCCATACAAATTTCCACCAGAAAAATAGAATATGGTACATACGTATATATTATATCATAGTAAAATCACAAAAGACTGCAATTAATTACAGCAAAAGGCATGCCATCAGAGAACCTATGCAATCATACATGTATACTTTGTCCTAAAGTTCAGTTTTGAGCACAAAGGAAGCTCACTCTGGGCAGGGAAAGCCATCGATGGGTCTGCATTCTCTAATGCATTTGCATAGGTCGATGTCAAAATACTGGAGGAATCCACATTCTCGGTAACCCGCATATACACACTGGCACAGGTTCGTATCAAAGCAAAAAATTCTAGCCAAAAGCATCAGAGAGTGAGGGTCACTGTACGTGGGAGGCTAGAAGCTGTGGTTAACCTCTCAAGTGCTAGGCAGGATATGGTTAACAGTATCCAGGAAGGAGGTAGTTAATTAATTAATTAACCCCTATCCTCATGCCTACCTTTCTTAGCTGCTTCACCGCCTACTTATTGGTATTTCCATTATTCCTATACTTTAGTACCTATTATTCAATTATTCTCATTAATATGCTGTCTGTGATATTCGACTCCCCACTGTCCATACAGAGTGTCTGTATCTGTAGATCTACGTAATGCCACAAGTGCTAGAGACACTGCAGTAACTAGACTCACTATGACCGGAGAGCTACTGGTGACCATCAGGTCAGAAAACCACGTACGTGGCCCCATCACTGCACATGTACAATATCATGTGTATTGAAGTATAGGCACAATTCTATTCCCCAGTGTATTCCACTCCAAAATTAATCTGCCCCCAGGCCTAGCTAGCCTTCCTTTAGAGAAGGCCTGAGGCTAATTAATGCTAGGTCATACTCATACCAAGACTTTCCTTTAGGGAAGGCCTGAGGCTAGGCCATGGCCAGCCAAGTAGGATATGACTAACTACCTAACAGGATCCAGGAAAGAGGTAGTTAATTAACCCCTAGCCTCATACCCAGAGAGAAGGCCTGAGGTCATGAGACTAATTACTCTAGGCCAGGAACTAGAGGTCATAAATATGGTTAACAGGATGGGAGGGCCACATCCCTCCCATTCTTTTGAGTCAGACAGAGATTGTGTGTACTTTTCCTCTTTTCTGATTTGACCTGTGCAGGATATGAAATGGCCTTTGTCTATAAACAGAACAGTTAGATCACACTGGTAGCCAGACTATATAAAGCGACTTTAGCATCAAGCTCTATCCAACCAAGGAGACAACAAGACACTGCTACCAACAACAAAAAGCAACTTTGTACCAGTACACATCTCAAGAATGACGGTAAAGGCTCTGATCTTCACTGGGGTGCTGCTGGCGGTCTTCATGGCCTGCGCAGATGTGAGTTTGATAGCATATATTGATCTGTGGAATGTATTAATTACTTCTCCAAATTTATAGCCTCGTACATCACAGACAGTACTACCTTAATTAAGCAGGTGTAATTTTTGTAGTGACAAATCTATAAAGACTTGGTATTTAGCAATTTCGAATTTTTTTCCTGATATTATGCATAAATGAAACGAGGCCTAGGACTGCAGTGATATGCATCAAATGCATTGCTCACATGATCTCTTTTGCTTTTTCTGCAGGCTTTAACCCCTAGCTGCCCGGCCAGCTACAGTCTGCAGAACTCCAACGGGCAATGCCAGTGTGTGTGCACGGCCCAAAGCTGTCCCAGCAACAAGATCTGGAACTTCAACACGTGCCAGTGTCAGTGCCAGAACACCCCAGTCTGTCCTGCAAACAAGGTCTTCAACTCTAATACGTGCACATGCGAGTGCAGCAATACCCAAGCCTGTGGACTAGACCATCGCTTTGATACGAACCTGTGCCAGTGTGTATGTGCGGGTTACCGGGCATGTGGATTCCTCCAGTATTTTGACATCGACCTATGCAGATGCGTTAGAGAATGCAGACCCATCGATGGTATTCCCTGCCCAGAGTGAGCTTCCTTTGCGCTCAAAACTGAACTCTAGGACAAAGTACATGTATGATTGCATAGGTTCTCTGATGGCATGCGCTGTTGTTTGGTTGAAATTGAATGCTGATTTTGATCTCAGCAGAATTGTATACTATATGTGATACCCAAGATAAGAAGTTGACCAAAATTCTACCATGGATAGTACAACTGCTAAGAAGTGTTTGCTGAAAATATGCTGTTGAGCCATGTACAGCTCCAAGTGGCCTATTAAGGAAGACAGCATCAATTACTAACATATAAATGGCTCAAGCCTTCTCAATATTGGGCCTTGAAAATAACGTAGCCAAGCACAGGCTGCACTCTTGGACACCACACCAAGTGCTGTGTATGGCTTGAATAAAAAGGCCAGTGCACTTGACTGTACGTGTAGTATAAAAAGCAAACCCTAATACCCAGGCCATTCATTATGAAAGAACTGGGCACGAGACAGGAATACACACACAGGTGAATATCCCACAGCCATTCCATCTGCCTGCTGTCAGAGCCAGCCTACCACACTTTCACCATCTCCATGGTCTCTTGCTAAAGGATTTTTTTTCCTTTGGACTTTTCAGTAACTAGCTGTCACGGGAATATGACCTCCGTTTTTGTGCAATTCTAGTACTTCATTTTCGGTTAGTCCACTATGCAATTAGGCTATAGGTCTAGTCTCAAAAACTAAACCATGTGCACGAGACTAGATGAGACCATTGATATGTTGCACGGCTGCATTTAGCCTAAACTGACCTGTCGCTGAGTACTTATAGAACGCAGTAGAATTGTATGATATACTGGGACATCAAAACAATGAGGGGTGGGACAAAGGGGGGAGGGGGGAGGAGCATGGGAACAAGGCTACCATTAATAAAGCTTTATGCATAAAGAAATAAATATGGCAGTGACATTAGACCGAGGTTATAAACAATGTATACAAGCACCATGATAAACACTCTAATCTGCTCAAGTGAGTCTATGGGTCAGTACAGGAGAGTGGTCTGGGGTTGGTTGTCGTGTCAACCGAATTCTTAGTCTCATATCTACAGGTAGAGAAGGAAGGAATATACACAACGTTACATGGCAGTAGCAAAAGGAATATTGCTGTAGAAACGTAACCTCATCCCCCGGCTATCCAGTGTGTTTTACTTTGATACTGGAGAGACTGGCCCACATGATGTAACTATACCTAATTACGTGTGGGCAGGGGCTGATCGAAAAGACAGCTGCAATTCTCTAGGGACAATGTTTCAGTGCTCAGTCCGTGGTACAAACAGGCTTCGGAAGAGCTACAAGAAATGTAGATAGATTCATTGTCTTCCTTTAGTTGGCAACTGTCCTCACACACGCAAAAAGTTACTCTTCTACCTTACGCAGCACACACACGAGAAAATGTACCAGGCCCACGGCTAGCTAAACTAACACATGCCATGGGCCTGGGAACGACGCTAGTACATTATTCACTAAGTCAAAGCACTCTACTACATTGTACATGTAGCTGCTAACCTCGTTCCCAGGCTCCACTCTCCAGCTTCTCTCGCACTGGGTACATGGTGCGAGAAAAGCTGAGGCTGGGAACGAGGCTATGTAGCTGCTAGCCTCCTTCCCAGGCTCCACTCTCCAGCTTCTCTCGCACTGGGTACATGGTGCGAGAAAAGCTGAGGCTGGGAACGAGGCTATGTAGCTGCCACTAGAGTAGCTATATCAAAGTGTATCCCTACCTTAACATTGTTGTCTAGGTAACGGGGGAAGATAGTATAACAGCACAGTGCGTTCCCGCCAGTAATCAACAGTCGCTCACCATTCCCAATGTCTAGCCACTTGGTTGACTTCAGGCTGCTGTCAAAGAACTTGTCCAGCGTGATGGCGTGAGTGCCGATGTTGATCTTGCTGCCACTCTTGAGGTCCACTGTTAGAAGTGAGTCGGACGGAATTGGGCTTTCTTTAATCTGCAGGGGAGGAGGGGATTGATGTCATGTGACATAGCAACACACATAGCAACTTGACACCCTGACTAAAATGTAGTGAACCCCACAATGAGAAAAATTTCAGTGGCCCCCCAGCCTCATTTACTATAAAATCCTCCCTCCACTGGGGATTACTCGACCCCCTCAGTACTTGGATTTTATGAGCAACTGGACCCCTGACTAAATACACTGAACCCCACAATGGGTGAAAATTTCAACAGCGACCGCCCAGCCTCATTTACCATGAAATCCTCCCTCCACTGCGGATTGCTCGACCCCCTCAGTACTCGAGTTTTATGAGCAACTGGACCCCTGTCGAACCTTCTCTGGCGCTGGTAACTCGGTCTGCTGTTGAGATGAACCTTAATGTACAGTTCCAAGTGGTCTATTGAGGAAGACGAAAGTGCATAATCCTCGTCCCACCCTCGCATCCCACCCTCGTGCCCCACCCTCGCACCCCACCCTCGTGCCCCACCCTTGCCCCACCCTCATGCCCCACCCTCGTGCCCCGCCCTCATGCCCCACCCTCGTGCCCCACCCTCTAGCTGTAGCTCCTGTTGAGGTGGGCTCTTACCACACATAGCTGGATCCCAAAGTGGTGTAAAGGCCCATTCCAATAATACAAAAGAAATAATTTTTACATGAAATATATTATTTACGGATAATTAGATCAGGTCACCCACCTAGCTCTCCCTTTAGCCCATCGGCCTCCATGACCTGTCCTGCAATGTTGTAGTACATGGTCTGCCGCGAGTGAGAGCTTCGCTCCAGGGAGCTGGAGGTGTGACTCATACCCAGAGATGAGGAGTCTGTGGATGCAAGAAACACGCAGCAGTAGAGATCAAGTGCATCACGAATTTGAAGACCATTTTACAATAATGTGCAGTTCTCGGGTGACTCTGGTATCATTCAATTAGATTCTCATATTACCACCAACCGACCAGACAAACCAAGAGGTATCTTTCATCCCTCATTTCTAATGCGGCGGGACTGATCAGTTGGAAACTGCAGGTAACAGGCTACAACTCTTTGTTGCCTCATAGTGAGTTATACCTTGGCCTAGTCACTCTTCCAAGTCACATAGTAAAAAAGAAAGAGTGAATCACTGAGGACTAGACGCCTAGATGTCCCTTATATACCCACTAGTTGTCCAACTCACTTGTGGGTTTTGACTACCAGCAGTTATTCATTGCCACTACCAGACTTAATTGCAATGAATATCATTACTGATTGCAAGCCCATTTTATGAGAACATGTGAATGGGTGGGTCAATCAATTAAGTGAGTGCGTACAAGACATCACACCTATTCCCCAAACTGAAGCCACATGCAGTCTCATACCCAGACCCCCCCCCCTATCTGTTTCATGGCTATGAAAAAAACAAAACTGTGAGGAGAGGCCTGTGGGTATAAGGCTGGTCTTGGGGATTTTCCTAAATGAACCCCTGAACCTTATTGGAGTGCAAAACTTCAATCACGCTCACAATCAGAGCTGAGGGAGCAAAAACCAACTCCTGTGTACATTTCTCCTATGCTTTTTAACAACTGACCACAAACAGAAGTGGGTGTGGCCTTCTAAATGGTGCCTACAACAACAATTTTCTCAAATCCATGTATAGGGTGCCACAACACGGTAATGGATGCCTTGAGGCTATAAATACAGACTAAATGTGAGCACACTATTTTTTCCATGTCTACTTCATTCCAGGGTATCGATATCGGGAAGACTAAGCCCAAGGCATGAAACACTTCTCAACAGCAACAGGTAAGTTGCAGCTGTAGAATAGATGGGCCGTCTCACCTGATCCAAGTCTCAAGGCTCTCTGGATATCAGCCTGGGTCTCCGAGTATCGGGGCTTGGAGGGTAGTTCAGTCAGTGAGCTGTCGTCATGGCTACGGAACGTGGGAGGAGCCGAAGAGGGAGTCTTTGGTTGAATATAAGATGTGTCTTCTTCCTGGAAAAGTGTGTGTGTGTGTATAGTTATAATAATAGTCTCATTCCTAGACCATTCTGGTATGGGAATGTGATAAGAATTTAAAGCCAGAAACCAATCACTGCACTGATAAATTATCAGCGGCCCATATCCAACTGGCAGTTTATTGGAATGGAGTATTATAAGTTGTAGTGTCGCTACTAGATAAGCTGAAGTAGCCAATCACTGCAGAGTAGCTATTAACCGAAAGAAGACAAACGATAGCGTAGTGAGAGATAGCTCCGTTGGGAGTTCTGTCGTTGAGAAATGATCAAGAGCATAAATGGCAAGCGGTGCTGATGGCTGGGCTCTATCCCAACGTAGTCCGTCTGGCCAAGATGATGGAGTCGGGCGGAATGAGGGGAGAGTCTCAGCGGAAGCGTGTTCGGAACGGCTTCAAGACTCTGTAAGTGGCATCATTCCATTCCAATGGTGTGTGATAACTACTCCTGTATTGTACATGATTTTTGAACGAAGGAGGGAGAATTATCCAAAATTTGTGCCCCCCCGCCATCTTTATGGAGACCTGACCTGTTTACTGCTATAACATTTCCACTACTATTCCCATCATAAATTTACTTTTGCCCTGTGGGCGCTAGAGTAACGTATATAAAATAGGGTGGGTATTTATTAGAAGACATTACAATTACTACTAGGAATTGAATCACAAGCAAACACCTGTAACTATGTGGCACTTCTGTCTTTCTCCACTTCCTTTGCCCCTCCCTCTGGCCCCACCCACTTCCTCTCTCTCTCTCTTACTTTTATAGCCAAGATGGGCGTGTATTTATTCATCCTTCATCGGTTAACAGCGAGAAGTCTTTCCCATCCAACTGGTTCGTCTTCTACGAGAAGGTAGTCAAATCTGTTACCAAAACTGGCGTGACTGTCCAGTGTGACCTCGGGTAGGGGGAGAGGGGTGTAGAGTATTGTCCCACCCCTCCTCCTGCCAGAGTGGTTGTCTCATTCCAAGACTGTGTGAGAATAAGACCTGAATTTGGCAGAGGGGTATTCACAAATTTAACTTGAATCCACAAGTAGGACTATCATGGGCATATGGCTAAAAACTCAATGGGATTAGCATTATTGCTCACGGCCTCCCCCCTCCTCAGAGTAAAGGATTGTTGACCCCCATTAAGGTAGCAAGGGAAGTTGAAAAAATCCCCGTAAAACTGCTCATGAATAATTAACGAGCAATCAGCAAGGTCACGTGAGCTACGTAAAGTTAATGAGATTCATGGAATCAACAGCGGGGGTGTGTCACTTTGATGTGGAAAGCGGCACTTTCAAGGGCAAATTCGGCACTTTGATGTGGCCGAGCGGTACTTTGATGTTCACTTTCAAACCTTTTTTTTTTCTTTTTTTTTTAGTAAGAAGCCGTTTAGGCCGTCTGTAGTGCTGAGTAGGCTGTTTGTGTGTAAAATCCAGCCTGAAGTCTGTGGTAGTGTTTGTGAGTGTAGCTGAAAGGCTGGCAGGCAGCTTGCCAGACAGATGGTCATCCAGTCTTCTCTAGTCAGTTGTCTTTAGAAAAGTGACCTTTCTATCTCGTAGACTCCGCCCATTTTCGCGTCTAGCTGCCGTTTGTGGGGCCCTGTCAAAAGCAGTGGTGAGTTGTAGCTAGGCTGTGTGCGTGTGTAGCGTAGCAAGGGAGGGATTAGGGGAGAAAAGCATGCGTAGTTTTCTTGTGAGTAGGCTGACTGTCATAACCCTGGGGTCAATCTACTGTAGCAGGCGTGGATTGTCGCAATATTTGATTGGCAAGTCCGGATTGCGAAATTAGTGTAGTTGTGAATAGCAATTTAGGTAGATTTGGCTGTAAAACCGGATCTGAAGTGTTTTTGTGAAAAAGCATGCGTAGGATTTTGGCCTGTCCTGTGTAGGTTGTGTGTAGGTGACGATGAGGGGTGAAACTGAGCGGGGAGTGCAATTTTAGCAAAAGAGGTTGAATATTAAGCAGAGGGGGTAATTAGGTGCTTACCTATTGTCATGTGGGTGTAGGCTAGGATGTTGCCGACATAGCCATCAACTTGGTTCGGAGGTTCGGCTTCAACCCTACTTAACTTCCCTTTCTACCTTAATATGGATAAAGTTGGATAATAATTGGGTTACTAGGGGCAATGGTTCTAAAACACGTGCTCTAATTAGGTATAGCATATTGGAAGAGTGGGTAGCTTTGTCCCCTTGTTGCTTTATCCCATCCTGGCCTCATTCCGATGCAAACAAGCTAAGCCAGGGATTTTAACCCACCCACATCTTTGAGGAGTGCACATAATGGATTCCCTGTTGTCTGCAGGTGAAGACTGGTGCACCCTCTCCACCTCTTGCTCTTTGCAGGACGGAGCTTGGACACCCTGAGTCAGAGTGAGTGGGTGTGGTGTTTGTCATGACTTTTGACTCCTTACCTACATGTAGCTAGTTTATTGGGAATTTTGACATGTGACAATAAAATGCATTTTTGTTGGCATGTTAAATAAAAACTTAAACATTTGATCATCTATGGAGATAGAGAGACCATCACATCTAGTAAATGGTTGGTAGCATGCAACATACATTTTTGCTGAGTGTGACAGACTTGCAAATAATAGCTGCATGACTCAAAGGCTGGTTCCGTCTGCGTCATGCAACTATTTTGTTGGTTATCACCATAGTAACCCCATCATCACCTCAACCCACTCTGTTTCCTCCAAAATTTTGACTATATAACAACAACCCCCCAGAGATTTTGAGCCCACATTATAAAGCCATTCTATCAGGCTGAGCATTGACTCAGCAATTACCACAACATAAACAACACTATGAATCCTATAGTAGCCTTGGGAGGGACTGTCCCAGGGGACTTGTACTCCCCATATAAAACACCACAGCAGTACATAGTTCAAATTCCAGACCCTATGAATAGCACTGTAGCAGTGTCCCAAACAATCACTCCTGTCCTACAGTTGGCTACAGAGATACCACAGCCTAATCTTACTTATTTAAAATGCCAATAATGGATCAAGTATCAAACAGCACCTTTCTTTAGGCAATAACCCTCATGCTACAGTCACATGCATGTCTTCTTCTTACCCAGGATAGCCAAGATGATGTACTGAATACTGACAGCTCCGTGTGTTTGTCTTTTATCTGTCTGCCCAGGCCCAGACTCTGTTGTGATGGGGTTGGATGGTCGGGAGTGGCTGGCATTTGAGCTACCCCTGCATCTTGCCAACCTCCTGAGGTGTGCCAGGGCAGCCATCGCCGTGGTGATGAGTGCTGGGTTGAGAGGACACCTTGGACAGATGGAGGAGGTACACTGGAGATTTCTGGAACAGCTGAGCAGATTTTTGACCAGTTATACTAGTTTCCGTGAGACTCAAGACTAATGTGTAACTGTGGAACTAATGAATCAGTCCCAGGCTTCCCATCACGTGCAGATATCCAACATAAGTGTGTGATTTGATTCCTAAAATTTAATTTAGTGTCCACTCATAACAGACTTTTAACTTACAATTATTATTCAAATTTTCTGCCGGTCTTTGTGAATATTGAAATGATAAGCCTTAGTCTCTTATGTGTGATGGACCATGACTGTTAGCCGAGCGCATGCTTTACTTTACTACCCAGCTGGTTCTAAGTTAGCCTGGTCCCCCGGCGCAGAAAAGACGAAAGAGCTCTTTCGTCTTTTCTGCGCCGGGGGACCAGGCTAGTTCTAAGTTTGCTTTACATTTCCTGTATCTGTCTGTCTATTTGTGTACGTGTACATATCAATTGAATTTGGTAACCAAATTTTGAAAAATTATCCCTCAGATCTTACATACAGTGATAGCCTATTCACATGTACACCACGTAAATATGGAGTTAGCAAACATAATTGCATCATTAGCATCTACGAGGAGATTATAGGCTGTGGGAAACATTCCGAAGCGAACCCAAGACCCCACAATTTTTTTTTACCACAGCAATGCTCAAATGCGCTGAGGCTATAAAGGGTAACTTCTGTATTCAGTCTAGAAACCGAGTCAGTCATGCTCAACTTCTTGTATCCTGTGCATATAGATTACGAAGCACGTTTTGGTTGTTGTACACTATAGAGACTGATGGTCGCCATACGCAAATTATAACTTTAGCTATTTAATTCATTTCTATGAAGGTGTAATGTTTCTTTGACTGGGAGTACATTACTAGTACTGAGTAATGCTATAGTGTTGCTGTATTAGTCATTTTGTTATCCTGCTAATATGGCCACACATATACTCACAAGATTGATATTATATCCAGCTCTACACAAGAGTGTGAACAGCAGGTATTCATCATCATCTGGAGATTAACACTGTACCATCCAAATGGAAAGTTCAGATAACCCCTCAGTTTGGTTTACTGCCCAACATAACACCTCACTCCCAAAAGCAAGTTAGTGTGTCAAGTTAGTGCAGGAGGGGATAAAATCAGAATAAAAAATACAAAATGATATAAGAAATATTTATACAATGGTGAGTTTCATATTATAAAAATACAGTGATATTGTGCCTAGGTGCAGAGACAGGGTTTTAGAGAAGTTAAGATATATAAAGAAGTCTTTACATCGCTACAAAAAGATACTCAATGACAAATGTGATATATATATTCATTGAGTCATTTTTGCTTGTAAGCTGGTATAGCAACGGCTATGGTGCATAGCAGATCTAGTGCATGAACCTATGAGTTTGTAGGCTGAAGCCTATCTTCAAGCCTTTGTGCACATTCCCTTATGTTCTCATGGAAGCGTGATGTTTCACGGTTGTGTCCACCAAACTTTCTCCACAGGAGGTCTAAAGCTTGACAGATGGTCTCGATCATCCTGGCATTTTGCCTATTGAACCCAACATCTTCGATTAGTGTTTTGAGTCGATTGAATTGTTTCTCAGTTTGTCCTACCACTGCCTTAATACTGTTCACTGCATTTGCCATGGGATCAAAGGTTCTCTGTATTTCTATCATTTTCCGCTCTGCTTCATTATATCTGCTTGCACCAAATGCAGTGGCTCCCGCAACTGTTCCTCCTATTGTTAGTCCACCTACTACGGCAGCTCCAGCAGTAATGCTCAGGCCAACAATGGTACCAATTCCAAACGTGAATACTCCAGCAACAATAGATGCTGCAACACCCCCGCCTATTCCCGCAGCCATTAGTACAGCCGCTGCTGTTCCACCGACTCCCCGAATAGCTCGCTTCTTGCGTTGTGTTTGTGTAGCTAGCTTTTTGAACTCCTTTGCTAACTCACTACAGCCTTTGCTAGCTTTTTTGCAAGCTTTCTCAAACTTTCCGAGGAAGTCAGCAGCCTGTGGTATGCTTTTCTGAAGCTGGCCAATTAAATCTTCTAGAAATCCATAGTCAGGCTCACTCTTCTCTAATGCTTCCTTTATTTTAGCCAGTCGTTCTTCACTGGAACAGTGCCAACACATGTCATCAATCTTCTCTGCAAAACTGCTGGCATGCTTTACAGCTGTTAGTAGATCACCCAAGAAATCCCTTATTTGGCTGGCCTGTGGCATTTCAGGATCGTTCAAGTCAGCCATTTTCTCAATTACACCATTTACCATTTCTTCTGCTGCGGTAGTAAACGTATTGGTGACATCAAGAAGCTTACTCTCTTCATCTTCCTGAGCGAGAGAGTATATTACCTGTATTATCTAGCCTAAATCTTCACTAATAAATGTGCTAAAAACTCACAGCTACCCTCAAAACCATGTATTTTGCAATCCGAACTTTGAAACAAAATTATTTACACAACCCCTGTCTGCTGGAATAAATTGACCACATGCTCACAGCAAAACTAGGTTGGCTTTTTCCCACTTAGCTACCCTTTGGCTACTGAACCAAACACTGCATGCATGCATATATATATATATATATCACTGTAAAAACAGATTTGCTATTTCAACCTGGCTTAGTTTGGTTACCTCCTTTGCATCTCGAGCCTATAACATTTTCATAGTGGTATTATTTATGTTCTAGACTGCTGACTCATAGTACATTGCTATTAACTATGAATACTGCACATTCCTGAGTCACCCCACATTCTTGCTGTCTGGATTTAGTCTATTACCTGTTTCTAGTAGCTATGCTATACAATGATTGTGATTTCCACTTTTGATCTGACTGAGACTGATGTATAGCTCCATCAATACAATTGTAACTATGGTAACCACATCTGGGTTAAATTTTAAGTCAACTGTGTAGGATAAATCCAGGTGTTCTTCAAAAGGAGTATATATATTATGATAACGTAGCAGATTTTACCGGTATTGTATTACTTTTGATATAATTCGCTGCTTATGTGTCACTTACACAGTATAGAAGAAACTGTATTTTCACAGGCTTGTGCAACGGTATGAAGAAAGTTCCAGAATACACCCCTTAGTGGGCAGCAACAGAAGATGAATGAGATCAGAGTGAGTGCAGTTTGAATATCACACCCCTTTTTCTGGAGAAAGGGGTGTATTGGCAATATTCATCTTTCCAGAAAAAGGGGCGTATCTGTGGCTATCCTTTCAAACTGCACTCTAAATCTCATTTTAAATCTTATTCATTTTCTGTTAATGTTGCCCACTATAAGGGATGCATTTCAGAGCTTTTGCAACTAAGGTAACCAAAGCTGGGTAAAGTAACAAACTTGTTCTTACAGTGGGCCGGCCTACTGCTTGTAACAAGGCCACACAAATGCCAGCTACTATAATATAATTATAAAATATTTTGCGCATGAGAAATCTTTTGCCCTTTTGCCATTTTTAGCCTAATTTAAGTACTTTGCGATCTTATCTTTGTGATTGTGGCTGTAATCCTGTGGAAACGGTTAACATAACAATTTTCCAACTACCACACCTGCACATGTAACGGAAGGAAAAGTGTAAGTATTAACCTTAATGCCAAAATAGGCTAGACGACTAAACATCAGTAATTTATCTTCTTAATTATATGCAATCGTAAATGCCGCAAGTCCACCCCATATCTCCCTCGCTGTACATGTGCAAGATGAAAAGGGGTGATTTCTAGAATATTGCTGCAGCTAAATCCCGTCCAAAATCCCCCTATGGTTCACTTCAACTAATGTTCATTCATTCAATGTCAATGTTCATTCAGCATTCATTAACCACGTCCGCAAAGAGCCACTCCCATAAACGTTTAATTGCCACAATCTTTATTTGTGATGCTGAAACAACTTGCAAAGTTCGCAAAAGTAAAGTTCTCACAAAATATTGTAGCATTAGGCCAAAGCATTTAAGTATTCTGTTTCTCATCTACCACCTGCACAGACTTCCTAAAAATGTCCCACATAAAATACAGTACAATTTATATACGCAGCTAGTTTCGCATTGAATATAGTTGAAGAAGCCATACAATGGACAAGTTGGAAACCTAGTGAATGCAGCTGGAGTCACAGACTTTGGATCTGTAAAACATGAAGGCCGCTTCTTACATCAGTGGCTTTAGTCAGCTCACGGTTCATCCTGAGTGTGCATTTGTGTGCTAATTAGCTCCAATCTTTGCAGAGCTCGCAATCTATCAAGCAGCAATGGAACTGCCGGTTCACTGCATGAACTTGTGTTTCTGGCAGGTAAGTCACTCGCTCGCTGTCACATTTTAACCACAGTCCATGGCATGCGACCTCGAAGTGGTAGCCACACTCAAATATCATCATAGCACTAATTATGCTTGTGTTATGTCCATAATATGCTTGATGCATTAAACAGCTAATTATGCTGAAATATACAGTCGCCTTATTGTTTCAGATTAATATCAGCTAGAGTTTCTGATATAAAAGTGTAAAGTTACTACCATAACTTAATTGTGAGCTGCCATCATAACCTATAAAGTCTATAAAAGCATGGGAGGAGCTTCCTGTGCACAAAAATGGCTGTGTTTTTATAGCCTATTTGTTATTTTGCCACCCACCCGCATTACATTTCAACTATTTCCAGGATAAGAAACAGGTATTTAAACTGCTTTGTTCTTACTGTACCTTTGAAAATGGGTGGAAACTATGGGACAGAAAGGTCACGTTTTACAGATAACTGACTAGAGAAGACTCAGTGGACATCTGCCCGGCTGCTTTCTAGGCTTTTAAGCACCCACACAAAAACTACTACAGACTTGAGACAGCTTTTTCTCATAAATAGCCTACACAGCACTATATTTGGCCTAAACGAGATCTTAGCAACAAAAAAAAGAAAGAAAGAAAGAGTAATTAAGATTCTCACATTACCATACACTGACCATGCAGACAAACCAAGAAGTACCCTTCGTCCTTTATTTCGAATGCGATGGGACTTATCAGTTGGCAACCGCAACTCTTGCCAGGTAGCAGGCTACAATAGTAGTTCTTGTTAGATGGTACATAGTAGTCTGTGCTACTTAGTATGATCTCAAACACTACAGTTTCCATTCTGGTCATGATTACCCATGGTCATTATGACTGTGCCATGAGCCCCACTAGGAGCCAACCAGTAAAATCTCTCCCTCCGAAGAGACCCCAATCACAATGAACCATGGTCACTCCAGGGACTGCTGGGCTGCAGCCTCAACTGGAACTCTTACTGGCCTGAGCAAGCCCGGAAAGGAGAACACATATGACCTCACAATAATACTGTATACTTCACTGGTGGCTCTGAATTGCTCTCTCACACCACCCACGGACCAGACAAACCAAGAGGTACCTTTGTCCCTTATTTCTAATGCAGTGGGACTCGTCGGTAATAGTCTACCATATAGTCTGTAGTCTCTGTTAGGTCGTAAATAGTAGTCTGTCATACTCAGACTGCTATTTATTTTCACTAGATAGCTAATTCATTTAAGCACATGATCAAATTACACAGTGCATTAAGTATCCCATGTTTAAAACCCTTTAAATACTAAGTGCCATTTGTGAATATTTTATCACGCTATCCAAAAAAGAAGACCTGGATTCGAACTCACAACCTCTTGTTCAGTACTGTGGTTTACAAACCCCTATTTGTTAGCATAATGCTGCCAAAAGGCTACCATTGGGGTTATTGGGTATGTTAGTGATGAAGTATCAGGTAGCTATGGTAGCTACTAGTTCTCAATAATGTGTACCTTAACTTGGGGTCCTTTCTTGATATGTATCTGTTCATAGACAAATTTGTCTCCAATGGTCACACTTTCAATTGGATGTGTCCCACGCTGTTGAGCAGTTTGGATGGCTCTAGGAACTACATCTGTGGGATAAACCAAATGTAAAAATGTAATATTAGAACAAGTAGCCCCTGGCGATGTCTGTTTGTGAGTTTAGAAGCTCCTTCCATGCATTATAACCAAAAGGAGCTTTTTCTTGTCAATATGTGTAGGGGGCTACCTTAAACTTTAGTGTGATGGTAGGGTAGGCTCACTTTCCCTGGCTGGTGTGTCTTCTAAAATAGACCAAAAGGTTTTAGTATTCCCAGAGCACTAACCCGTTCCATAGCCCATAATCCAGATCCTAGAAATCTTCACTTATTTATTATAAATCTCCATGCTTTGAGAAATATTTTGAAAAAAAATGCATCTTGATACGTGCTTCCATTCCTGAGATATGAATTCACATCCACTGCTGTCTAGCTGAACTTTGTACTCGGAAATTGATACATATTGCTTGGCACTGGCACTGGCACAGCGCCACCTTATATAGCTAACATAAACTTTAACTCCATATATCTTGAGTTAGGAAGGTCGAAAAGGGATGTGGTATGCACTAAAGTGTTTAACTTGGACCTGCACTTGCGATCAGAGGGTGCTATAGACTTGATTGTGGTAAACATTTAGTTTGACCTGACTGTGCAGGAGCACGATACTTAAATGATTAAAGCTATTAATTTTAAAGTACCAAATTCAGAATCAGCATAAAAAAGTACCCTTAGATCATCCATAGATGTTTCAAAGTTGGTTAGTATTGCAGAAGCTGGCGGTGACATTTTTCGCATAGAAAGTGACGTAAATACTTTCGGCCACATAGGGTGAGAGTCCAAAATCGCTACTAAAGTGTAGTCTTATGGGTACGTAAGACTAAATAAATTGGTTGTTGACACCAGTTGTCCAACTCACTTGTGGGTTTTGACTACCAGCAGTTATTCATTGCCACTACCAGAATTAATTGCAATGAATATCATTACTGATTGCAAGCCCGAGAACATGTGAATGGGTGGGTCAATCAATTAAGTGAGTGTGTACAAGACATGACACCCATTCCCCAAACTGAAGCCACATGCAGTCTCATACCCAGACCCCCCCCCCCCCCCTTCAGTTTTTAGCAACCAGGTGCGCAAGATAGATGGTGAAAAAGTGGTAGGTGGCAATGATAATTCTGTTTTGGCAAGTTTCGTGCAAAATTTACTGAGTCAGCACTTTGAAGATGAGCAACATAATCTGTTCTACAGCTGTGATTTACCTGTTGCCGACCACAGCCTTCAATTTTCGTGAAAAACACCTGGCTTGTTTTTTAGATACGAACTATCTGTTTCATGGCTATGACAAAAGGCTAGTCTTGGGGATTTTCCTAAATGAACCCCTGAACTTTATTGGAGTGCAAAACTTCGATCACGCTCGCAATCAGAGCTGAGGGAGCAAAAACCAACTCCTCTGTACATTTCTCCTATGCCTTTTTAACAACTGACCACAAACAGAAGTGGGTGTGGCCTTCTAAATGGTGCCTACAACAACAATTTTCTCAAATCCATGTATAGGGTGCCACAACACGGTAATGGATGCCTTGAGGCTATAAATACAGACTAAATGTGAGCACATTATTTTTCCCATGTCTACTTCATTCCAGGGTATCGATATCGGGAAGACTAAGCCCAAGGCATGAAACACTTCTCAACAGCAACAGGTAAGTTGCAGCTGTAGAATAGATGGGCCGTCTCACCTGATCCAAGTCTCAAGGCTCTCTGGATATCAGCCTGGGTCTCCGAGTAGCGGGGCTTGGAGGGTAGTTCAGTCAGTGAGCTGTCGTCATGGCTACGGAACGTGGGAGGGGCCGAAGAGGGGGTCTTTGGTTGAATATAAGATGTGTGTCTTCCTGGAAAGTTGTGTGTGTGTGTATAGTTATAATAATAGTCTCATTCCTAGACCATTCTGGTATGGGAATGTGATAAGAATTTCAAGCCAGAAACCAATCACTGGGCTACATGCATAATTATTATTTTAATCCAACAACAGCTATTCAAACTTGCCCTTCACCAATCTTACAGTGTTTATAGCTAGCACGTATGGAAGTTCGTCACACATGGGCATAGTTTTGAAAAATTGGGTATTTTTCGCGATTAATGTAGTCTCGTGACCAGACTTAACGCTGTGTACGTGTACGTGTACGTGTACGCTCACGCTACGCCGCTTTTACGGTATTCGAAAAGGAGTGAAAAGTACAGTATCGCACATCGTTCCATCAGCCATCTGCGTAGTGGTAGCTGCCTTCTCTCTCCTGCATGTCTCGGTGAGTGACTTAGCATTTAGCCTCCTCCCGAGGACTCCTCGGCGAGCGAGCAAAGGTAAGCACGGGTCTGCAGCGCTCGGGAGGAGGCTAAATGCTAAGTCACTCACTGAGACATGCCTAAGTGTAATCATAGATTAATAACCTACTACGTAGTATATTAATCTATGGTGTAATGGAAACAGTAAGCACTGATACCATGCTGATACTGTTGTAGCTTTCCATTTCAGTTTTCTGTTTCAGCTTTCGGTTTCCTCCGTTTCCAGTTGCCCAATTGCAGCTGTAGAATGGATCAGCTTGGCTAGACGGTCTCATCATAGCCTACGGTTTATAGTATCTATGGTCTCATATGTACAGCTTCCAGCGAAACTGATGACACAGCAATTTCGTAGTGCATTTCCTGTTAGTGATCCAAAACAGAATTATCATCATTACCTACCACTCTTTCACCGTCTAGGTAACACAAAACTAATCTAGCTTGACATACCTTGGCCTATAATTTGAGCCTGCAAACTTCCAGTAGCTTCTACGGCGCTCGTTCACGGGCCTGGCCAACCCAAAAAAGTTAAGCAGAAGGGCAGGGAAATTAAGCCTTGTTTATTGGCTTGGCGCAAAATGGTGAAAATTATTGATATGGTCTAATTAGCATGCAAATAATTCTCACCTAGTTCATATACGCACTCTTTACCGATTGTCACCTTCTGAATTGGGTACTCTCTGAAGAATTTTGATTTCTGCTTGGCCATCTTAATGGCATTACAGACAAGGTCTGTGGGGATTAGCCACGCAACTTCAATGCTGTTCAGGATAATATAATCGATCACGAGAGCAAGTGGAGGAAGTTTCAAAATGGAGTGAAGAGATGTCCACAATTCATCTATGTAGATGAGATGGTGTTCGCTAACACTTTCATCTAATCTTATGGCCAAACGCTCAAGGCGATCTGGATTTGGTCGAATATCAGAGAATTTACGATAGTCATAGTCAAAGCTAGACTTAAAAGCAGACCTAAAAACAGGAATATAGTCCTTGATTTTGATGGCAAGCTTAAATGCTTTCAGATCCTCTTTATACATTTCCATCTTGCTTGTCATATCCTTGTCACCAAAACGTTTGATGATCTGCTCAAGCAGGAAATAATTCAGGTACGTCAGCTGTTTAGAATTTCTCAATACTTCAAATATCTCATCAACATCTGACGATTTTGATATGCAATTGGCAGGAATATAATCAGACAAATTAAGAATGAATTGTCGAAATTTGCATACTTCACTTTCTCGAAACTTTATTTTCAGCTTCTCTCGGACAAATTCTAGCAGGATTGCATACTTTCCCCTGAGTTGGAAGTCATTACTCTGATGGTAAAGGTAACTCGAATTTGTGATAGGATCTATGTATCAAATAAGAACAGAGAATTAAATTAGTAACGAAAAATGCCACAATGGCAGCAAAAAATTGATCTGTCAAATAATGGCTAGTAACTCAATGCAGGGAGAAGTTTAACTTTTTATCCAACCTTATTCTTATTTATTTATTTTGTTATTTTTTTTTTTTATTTTTTTATTTATTATGTATTTATTTTGTTATTCTTAAATAAAATTATGAGATCAAGTGGATCAGGCTAATACTACTCCAGTGTACTTTACTGCTAAAATTCAGCATAGTCTCTGTTCTTCAGTACAGGAAAATCAACATGTGTACTCTCAATACTCTGCCAAGTATAAAGATTTAAGGGGGTGTAATGTAAGTAAAATTATTTTAGTACGAAGGAGGGATCAGGAGGATTAAAATTTTCCGACTTTTCACAACCTATGGCAGAAGTATTCGTAGGCACCTTCTTCGGCAATCAGCTCTGCTTCAAAACTTGATGGCTAGCTGCATCGCAATCGTGTGGGCGTAACCATTGCCGCATTAAAATAGTGGACGACACTGACAATAAGAAAGAGCTGGAAATAGCTACCGAGAACACAATCGCTTGTGCGCCTATCAGGTGTACATAAACTGCGTTATTACTGTTATTTTAAAAGTTGCTAAGTCCCTAAATCGCCTGTTCAAATGATATTTCAAAATGTTTATAACAGACGTACAGACAAGTTGTTGGTAATTGTCGCGATGAGTTGTTGGTAATTGCGTTGGTGCTAGAAAACCCAAGCTTATAACTACACGTTTGTGTAATTCATTTGTTATCTTTCAGCCGCCAAATTTTTGGTACACTATAGTCAGACCATCGAAGTAGATAGGCCTATGGGTCAGCGATAAAACAAAACTAATGAGCTACCGATCAATGTACAACAGCTTCTTACCAGGTCCTCATGATTGTCCCTGAGGATCATGTATGTTGTAGAGTTGGGCTATCGGAAGCGGTACGGCAGAGGCGGCCTGGGCCGCCCCACTTTTTGTGCCAATTTTTTCCCCGTAACACTCGCGTATTTCTGTCCAAGTCAGTGCGATGGCTTCGTCTGGTTGTGGTAGCCAACTACCAGTACCAGCACCGGCAATTGGTGACAAGGTGCATGAATCTTCTTCCTTTCACTTTTCCCAACGTGAGCTTGTAAATGCTGAAGCACTCGTTTCAGCAGCAGTCGTTCAATAAAGCTGAGAGGGGAGGACTGGGTACGAGGCTAGGGTCATGGGTCTCGATCTCGAGTAAGCTGGCTGTGTGTTGAATCTTTGCCAGTACTGAGAGAGACAGTGCATGACCTTCAATGTAGGAAGATGCTATGAGAGCAATTTCTTAACAGCTGAGCTGAATAATCGGAAAAAAAATTCCGCGCTTCGTAAACACTGCTATTGATGGC
Source organism: Phakellia ventilabrum (assembly GCA_963921505.1). Lineage (NCBI taxonomy): Eukaryota > Metazoa > Porifera > Demospongiae > Axinellida > Axinellidae > Phakellia > Phakellia ventilabrum. The sequence goes on along the minus strand of OY997386.1, from coordinate 852,865 downwards.
CGCTCCACCCCTAGGGAGCTTCCAACGGCGCTGTAGAGACAAGCTTGGCCAGCAGCATGCCGCTTAAATTGCGGTAGTTGCAGTTAGCTACTGTAATTGGGTGGACGATTCAACCTAACCACTGTTGTGTAACCATACCTTCTCCTAGCATATACATGAAGCTGCTTGGGTATTGAAAGTAGGTGAGTGGGCGGTTAAAACAGCACAGGTGGATAATGCATAGCATGCAGTAATATCATGGAGTACGGTAGTACTCCATATATAGGGATGGCACTGGAAAAAATGGCTGCTACATTGCATGTGTACAAAGTGATATGTTAAAAACTCTGCCCTAGATGTAGTCATAGGCTTTTATGAGCCATGCCTGTCATTCTCCAGTGTTGTCATCAGTAACATGATTGTTAGCGGTGTCGTCAGTATCCGCCTCGCTTTCGATGCTGTGTATTCCTACGACCTGCAATCTTTGCCCGTATTGCCTTGCAGTTGTCTGTGATGGTCTTTGAACTATAACTGTCCCTACTATAGTTGTACATCTGTACTGTGTGGCTATTGTCTGTATGTAGCTACAAGCTGCAGCTCAGTGTGCAACCACAGCGATCTATGGTTTTCTCCCCCCCGCCCCCCAAAAAAGCAACACAAACAAGTAATATTTTTTTTTTTAAATGAAAGAACATATAGAGATGGAATGCCAAAAAAGCAACCAAACAAGGTAGGAATGACACCACAATACTCTTACGGATTGTCATCCCTATATCTTTTGAAAAAATTGTGGGGAATGCCTGGTGAGTTTTTACACGTGATGTCGTGATGTTAGTGATGTCGACAGTGGCAGACATCACATGCGAAACCAACCCAGGCCTTCCCCATGATTTTTTTCACAGCTGTGAAAAAGATGCGAGGGGAGCCTGGGTACGAGGCTAAGTCTGTACCAGTATAGAGTGTATCAGTGCTACAGTATTAATGTACCTGCTACAGCCATACCAGTACCACTACCACCACCACTACCACCATTACTACCATGACCACCACCGCCACCTAAAAAAAACAAATAAGCAGCCACATAATTAAACTGCTCTTGTTCACACCATAAAGTTCAGACAACATTGATAATGATGTTAGCTACATTGTGTGGAGTGAGGATTCTCAAGCTTCCCATCCAGGCCCCCCCCCCCCCCCCCCACATGTCTATACATGTACATAGACATGTAGATATCTGAATGAGCCTCTTCGCTTCCGTATTCGGTGTTGTCTGTATCAACATAAAAATTTGGCAAAGAGCCAGATCCAGATCTCAGGTTTAGCTATATATATATAGCGAGACTGTTGAGCAGAGTGAGGGGTGGTTCTATCTCTGTTTATATACCCAAGGGCTATCAAGTTTGCAGGGGTCGGAAAAGTATACTTCAATCATTGTACATGTAAACATACCTGAACAATGCTTCCCTTCAAGAGTTTGGGCAAGAGCTGCTTGCTTCATCGCCGGATTGCGAAGAGCATCCACGATTGCTTTCCAGGTCGGTAGAGGATTCACCTGTTTCAACCAGTGGCTAAGCATCTCTCGATGACAATCATCTGGGATGTCACGATACTGGGCACCGATTGCATCAAGATTGGCCGGACCTACCCTCAGTATTCCTCCCAGAGGTCGCCACTGCGTTCTGACCTCATACAACTCTTTATAAACATCATACAAGTCCTCCAGATTGAGGCGTTGTGGTGCTGCAATAAAAAAAGCAATTGCAAATCACAGATATTGTAATCATTACCATGCATGAACACAGTAGCTACCCAAACAAGCTAGGAATGGCATCTCTAAAACAACTTTCATCTCTGTGATAAGAATTCTAGCTTGTGAGTATCAAATAAAACATTGTTCCACTGCATTGGGCAGTATGATTGGGACTACAGTTCTACGCTGCAAGTGACAATAGGGCTTGGTGGGGTAAGAAGCCACACCCCCTGCCCCACCCCTTCCTGATACTAGGAACAAGTTACCATACTTCCTAGAGGCTTTGGTAGCCATATCAACTGGTTAGGGCAGGTCTAATGACATAAAGAGATTGTGGTCATATTTAACCTGAACCAGGAAAGGGAAAAGCCTGGGGATGCTAAAAGTGATATGTATGTTCTGAACCGAGCAAAATTCAGGATGCTGCTCACTACGTTAGCAAGTGAGTTTGAATTATTTGCAGTCATGTTCTCTTAACAGCCTTGCATGCATCACTGTAAGTACAAATTAACCCAGCTTTGGTTCCTCAGTTGCAAAAGTTCTGAAATGTATCCCCTCATAGTGGGCAACCACAGAAGATGAATAACTGAATAGATATAAAATGAAATTTAGAGTGCCCTTTGAAAGGACATGAATATCAGCTGGAGATACACCCCTTTTTCCTGGAAAGATGAATATTGCCAATGGGTAAAGATACACCAGAAAAAAGGATGTAGCTGGTACATTTACAAAGATAAAGTATAATCCCTTGCGCTACAACTACTCCATAGCAGAGAAGTAGTCCCTTTGTATTTCAGGGTAATCATCGCTACATTCTGACTCTATGGCAACACTCTAATCACTCATACAGAATAATTCTGACTGTCACACTTACTCTGTAGCTTGGGAGGTCCAGGGTTTCTTTCCACATCCCCCGCTACTAGCAACAAAGAGAGTGCCGTGATTAGGCAAAAAGACATGAGTACCAGTAGAGGGTTGCAAGTTGTTGCTGAGGCAGTTTTCACTCCTTGGATTTTCCTCCGGCTGTGCCGCCTCCTGCCCGCATACTTCAAATATTTTGCTATTTGAATTCTCCACTGAGTTATATCGATCCCCATTGCAATCACGTCGTATTCCTGTATACATGTAATGAGGAATACATTACTGTCACATTTAAGGCCAAAAATTCTGGACGGCAAGCTAGTGCGCTTATCTGAAGCTGACCTGGCATTTTAGGGCGTGGCCATTATATGAACTGCATGTACTGTACATGTATGTAGGCTTGGGCTTAGAGCATTGGCTGTGCACCTCTAGCTAGTAAGTGTATTTCTTACAGTTGACACTCACCAGTTATATAGTCTCTCCAATTCACTATCTCAGTTAGTTTCTGGAACAGTCTTCAGTGCTGCAATCACTGACAATAGTTTAATTTGGTTTTTAGGGGGTGGATCTATACTGACTTTTCTACAGTTATTCATAAGTCATGAATTTCTTGCCCACAGTGTATTGCTACCCACAGAACATCAGTGTGGGCAAATCGCTATTTCCACTGATTTTTTATTTTCAATTTTCATCAGTAACTACTGCATGTGTGGACCTAGCCTCGTTCCCAGGCTCGAATTTTACAACGTGGCCTGGGAACGAGGCTAGTGTGGACCCAGTATACCCTTCCATAAATGCTTCATTTAATGGCACCCTCATTAAGTTTACTGCTAAAGTTCCAATGTTTGCCTTCTTTCAGCCTTTATGTACTTTTTAGTGAGGTATTCCAGACCCTGCCCACACTAGATTTTTAATGTTATAATTGCCCTCTAATTAACATGGTGCCTCAGCAACCGTTACCACCCCCCTCCCCCCAACCTGTATGCAAAACCTCTATATTATGGCTGTAGGTACATTTGATATTTGACGTCTGATCTCTATGTTAACTGGAAGATTGAGTGGGTGTTTTGCTGATATTGTACTTAATGTGTCATGCACGCCTCATTCCCAGGCTACCCTCACATCTTGCCAACCTCCTGAGGTGTGCTAGGGCAGCCATTACTGTGGTGCTGAGTGCTGGCTTGAGAGGACATCTTGGACAGATGGAGGACGTACACTGGAGATTTTTGGAACGATTGAGCATCTTTTTGACCAGTTATACTGGTTTTAATGAGACTCAAGACTAGTGTGTAACTTTAGAAGTATACATGCATGTATGTACTAGTACGTGTACTTCAGCAAAAATTTCACAGGCCATATAGTTCTGTTAGTGAATATACTTTGATCAAACCTGTTGATTATCATGTGTGGGCTATGATTTATTGGCTGGGTAGGGAGAGTACCCAAAATTTTTGATGCAATGTATGACTATTATGACATCACTCAAGATATGCAATAAGCTGATAATCATTCATACTACTGAGAGATGTGAGGCTGATGTGTGTGTGTGTGCCTCATGCATGTCCATATTATACAATGTTTTATTCGGTAATGATGTCACATAGCCATGTGCACATCCACTAAAGCTGTTGTTTGTTTCCCTCATCTCCTGAACCTGATTGGCTAGTAAATACCCACATATTGTTTAATTAGATACTTAGACAGGGTTATTATCTCTTGACCCTGGATAGGTCTGAAAGTAGTATTAACCATAATATACTGAGTGTACTGCAAAAATCAAAGTGTTACACATAGAGTTACAGTTTCACTGAAAATATATTATCTAAATTTGTTCTAGGGGGTGGAGTAAAGTCCATTATAGTGAATATGTTCATGATCACATGCTGGTACTCACGTGGGTTATGATTAGAATTAACATGCATGTGGGTTCATTGCTTAGCTGATAGGGTAAAATGGCAAAACAGCTTGGTACAGTGTAGAGACTTGATTTCACTCGTGGATTGAAATCTGAAAACCTTAAATACCTTCCATAAGGCATATACTGGTAATTATATATTACGGTATCAGTTAAATGGTGTTTATTGTAATTCACTTTGACAGACATTCTAATTTCTTTTGGCTTTGGTAGCTACAGACCAAGCTTGCTGCCAGTTGCTATAGCAACCACCTGCTGTTGGTGCGGACACACTCTAGTTGGTGGGATGCTGTGAGGGTAGGAAGCCTCAGAATAATATTGAAGGTAGTATGAGTCCACCCATGAGTATGAGGCTACCCACCCTGAGTCGTCTACCCTGAGTATCATAAATTTACAGGGTACAACTAGGCCTGCTACAGTCACTTCGCTGCCAAGGACATGATGGTCCGAGCGGTACTGACAGCTGGGCTCTATCCCAACATAGTCTGCCTGGAAGTGTCAGAATGGTTTCAAGACTTGGTAAGTGGCCAATAAAGTGGGAAAACTGGGGGGGGGGGGGGGTGCTCCCAATTAACCTATGTCCGGGTGTGTATTTTCCTACTCTGCAAGCATGGGCAGGCGTCGAGTTCAACTACATTCAAGACTTCTTCTTCCTGCATCGAGGAAGCCTCAGGATGATTGAAGGTAGTCTAAGCCCATCCCTGAGTATGAGCCCACCCCTAAATATAAGCTCATTCCAATTACAAGCCTACCCCTGAGTATTTATAATGCCCACCCCTGAGTGTAAGCCCACCTCTAAGTATAACCCCACCCCTGAGTATAACCCCACCCCTGACTATAACCCCACCCCTGAGTATAAGCCCACCTCTGAGTATAAGCCCACCTCTGAGTATAAGCCCACCTCTGAGCTAGTATAAGCCCACCCCTGAGTATAAGCCCACCTCTGAGTATAAGCCCACCTCTGAGTATAACCCCACCTCTAGCTGCGTATAAGCCCACCCCTGAGTATAAGCCCACCCCTGAGTATAAGCCCACCCTTAGTATAAGCCCACCCCTGAGTATAAGCCCACCCCTGAGTATAATCACACCCTGAGTATGAGCCCACCCCTGAGTATAAGCCCACCACTGAGTACAATGCCCACCACTCATCTCTAAATCTCTAATCATAACTACAAGACTGTAATAATTTTGGTGGTATTCTCTCTCAGTAGGTCTTCGAAGCCAATTCAAGTCTCATCTGAAGTCGCTGGGTTTTGCCAACTTGGCCTGCTACAGCCGCTTCGCTGCCAAGGACGCGATGGTCCGTGCAGTGCTGACGGCTGGGCTCTATCCCAACGTAGTCCGCCTGGCCAAGATGATGGAGTCGGGCGGAATGAGGGGAGAGTCTCAGCGGAAGCGTGTCCGGAACGGCTTCAAGACTCTGTAAGTGGCATCATTCCATTCCAATGGAGTGTGACAAGTACTCCTGTATTGTACATGATTTTTGGATGAAGGAGGGAGAAATTTGTGTCCCCCCCCTGCCATCTTTAAGGAAAAATAGCCTGGTTACTGCTATACCATTCCCATATGAATTTACTTTTGCCCTGTGGACGCTAGAGTGATGTATAGTGAGTATTTATTAGAAGACATTACAATTGCTACTAGGAATTGAATCAGGAGCAAACACCTGTAACTATGTGGCACTTCTGTCTCTCTCCACTTCCTTTGCCCCTCCCTCTGGCCCCTCCCTCTGCCCCTCCCTCTTCCTCTCTCTCTTACATCTGTAGCCAAGATGGGCGTGTATTTATTCATCCTTCGTCAGTCAACAGTGAGAAGTCTTTCCCGTCCAACTGGTTCGTCTTTTACGAGAAGGTAGTCCAACTTGTTACCAAAACTGGCGTGACTGTCCAGTGTGACCTCGGGTAGGGGGAGAGGGGTGTAGAGTATTGTCCCACCCCTCCTCCTGCCAGAGTAGCAATTTCATTCCAAGACTGCGTGAGAATGAGACCTGACTTTGGTGGAGGGGTATTCACAAGTTTAACTTGAATCTCAAGTAGGACTATCATGGGCGTGGCTAAAGCTCAATGGGATCCACCTTGTTGCTCACAGACTCTCTCCCCAGAGTAAAGCATTTTTGACCCCCAGGCGTTAACCGTTAGTATCTTGGTAATGAAACCAGCTTTCGTTGCCAAAGTTGGATGTTTTCTTAAGTGTATCAAGTGTTACAAATAATTCACAAATTGATTTGCTATGGGAAATGGTTCTATAATGTGTGCTCTAATTAGGTATAGTGCAAGTCTGCCATATTGGAAGAGCTAGTGGTATAGTTTTGTCCCATTGGTGTGAGCTATATCCCACCCTGGACTCATACCTAGACCTTAATTTTTTGAATGCAAACGAGCTAAGCCAGGGATTCTTACCCACCCACATCTTTGAGAAGTGCACGTAATGGATTTCCTATTATATCTACAGGTGAAGACCAGTCAGATCTACATCTGAGACTCCACCCTGGTGCACCCTCTCCACCTCTTGCTCTTTGCAGGACGGAGCTTGGACACCCTGAGCCAGAGTGAGTGGGTGTGGTGTTTATCAGACTTGGGACTCCTTACCTACATGTAGTTTATTGGGAATTTTGACATGTTTGCATTTTTGTTGGCATGTTAAATAAAAACTTGGAACATTTGATCATCTATGGAGATCAGAGAGGTCAGCACATCTAGTAAATGGTTGGTAGCATGCAACATACATTTTGCTGAGTGTGACAGACTTGCTAATAATAGCTGCATGACCCAAAGGCTGGTTCCGTCTGCGTCATGCAACTACTTTGTTGGTTATCACCCTAGTAACCCATCATCACTCCAGCCATTCTGTTTCCTCCTGTTGCAAAGCAACTAGCAACAACCCCACATTATAAAGCCATTCATTATCACTGTCAGCATTGACTCAGCAATTACCACAACATAAGCAACACCTATAATAGCCTGAGGACTGTCCCTGGGGACTCCCCCATCAGTACAAACCATAATTAGTTCTAATTCCAGACCCTATGAATAGCACTGTAGCAGTGTCCCGAAGAATCACTGCTGTCCTACAGTTGGCTACAGAGACACCACAGCCTAATCTGACTTTTTCAAAATACCAAGCCAATAATGGATCAAGTGTCAAGCAACACCTTTCTTTAGCCAATAACCCTCATGCTACAGTCACATGCATGTCCCCACGTTTATTACTCAGGATAGCCAAGAGGATATACTGAGTACTAGTACTGACAGCTCCTGGCCTGGGTAGAGGTTATAAGTCTTTATGGAAAACCACAAGGAAGTAGCTGGCTAGGTAATAACCCTCCTGTTATAGTCACTTGCTTGTGTTCCAGTTATTAACTCACAGGATATCAATGATGATTTACTGAATACTGATTATAACCAGTTTCTGGCTTAGAAAGGGTGTAGTCCTTGCTATACCAATATTGCAAAACCACAAGGTGTTCTAATAGTCTTTTGTCTGTCTGCCCAGGCCCAGACTCTGTTGTGATGGGGTTGGATGGTCGGGAGTGGCTGGCATTTGAGCTACCCCTGCATCTTGCCAACCTCCTGAGGTGTGCCAGGGCAGCCATCGCCGTGGTGATGAGTGCTGGGTTGAGAGGACACCTTGGACAGATGGAGGACGTACACTGGAGATTTCTGGAACAGCTGAGCAGATTTTTGACCTGTTATACTAGTTTCCGTGAGACTCAAGACTAGTATGTAACTGTGGAACTAATGAATCAGTCCCAGGCTTCCCATCACGTGCAGCTATATATCCAACATAAGTGTGTGATTTGATTCCTGAAATTTAATTTAGTGTCCACTCATAACAGACTTTTAACTTACAATTATTATTCAAATTTTCTGCCGGTCTTTGTGAATATTGAAATGATAAGCCTTAGTCTCTTATGTGTGATGGACCATGACTGTTAGCCGAGCGCATGCTTTACTTTACTACCCAGCTGGTTCTAAGTTAGCCTGGTCCCCCGGCGCAGAAAAGACGAAAGAGCTCTTTCGTCTTTTCTGCGCCGGGGGACCAGGCTAGTTCTAAGTTTGCTTTACATTTCCTGTATCTGTCTGTCTATTTGTGTACGTGTACATATCAATTGAATTTGGTAACCAAATTTTGAAAAATTATCCCTCAGATCTTACATGCAGTGATAGCCTATTCACATGTACACCACGTAAATATGGAGTTAGCAAACATAATTGCATCATTAGCATCTACGAGGAGATTATAGGCTGTGGGAAACATTCCGAAGCGAACCCAAGACCCCACAATTTTTTTTTACCACAGCAATGCTCAAATGCGCTGAGGCTATAAAGGGTAACTTCTGTATTCAGTCTAGAAACCGAGTCAGTCATGCTCAACTTCTTGTATCCTGTGCATATAGATTACGAAGCACGTTTTGGTTGTTGTACACTATAGAGACTGATGGTCGCCATACGCAAATTATAACTTTAGCTATTTAATTCATTTCTATGAAGGTGTAATGTTTCTTTGACTGGGAGTACATTACTAGTACTGAGTAATGCTATAGTGTTGCTGTATTAGTCATTTTGTTATCCTGCTAATATGGCCACACATATACTCACAAGATTGATATTATATCCAGCTCTACACAAGAGTGTGAACAGCAGGTATTCATCATCATCTGGAGATTAACACTGTACCATCCAAATGGAAAGTTCAGATAACCCCTCAGTTTGGTTTACTGCCCAACATAACACCTCACTCCCAAAAGCAAGTTAGTGTGTCAAGTTAGTGCAGGAGGGGATAAAATCAGAATAAAAAATACAAAATGATATAAGAAATATTTATACAATGGTGAGTTTCATATTATAAAAATACAGTGATATTGTGCCTAGGTGCAGATCGACAGGGTTTTAGAGAAGTTAAGATATATAAAGAAGTCTTTACATCGCTACAAAAAGATACTCAATGACAAATGTGATATATATATTCATTGAGTCATTTTTGCTTGTAAGCTGGTATAGCAACGGCTATGGTGCATAGCAGATCTAGTGCATGAACCTATGAGTTTGTAGGCTGAAGCCTATCTTCAAGCCTTTGTGCACATTCCCTTATGTTCTCATGGAAGCGTGATGTTTCACGGTTGTGTCCACCAAACTTTCTCCACAGGAGGTCTAAAGCTTGACAGATGGTCTCGATCATCCTGGCATTTTGCCTATTGAACCCAACATCTTCGATTAGTGTTTTGAGTCGATTGAATTGTTTCTCAGTTTGTCCTACCACTGCCTTAATACTGTTCACTGCATTTGCCATGGGATCAAAGGTTCTCTGTATTTCTGCATTCCAGTGCCTGCCGCAGCTGCTCCTCCTATTCCTAGTCCACCTACTACGGCAGCTCCAGCAGTGAATACTCCAGCGACAATAGATGCTGCAACACCCCCACCTATTCCCGCAGCCATTAGTACAGCTGATGCTGTTCCACCGACTCTCCGAATTTTTCGCTTTGTGCGTTGTTTTTGTGTAGCTAGCTTTCTGAACTCCTTTGCTAACTCACTACAGCCTTCGCTAGCTTTTTTGCGAGCTTCCTCAAACTCTCTGAGGAACTCAGCAGCTTGTGGTATGCTGTGCTGAAGCTGGCCAATTAAATCTTCTAGAAGTCCATAGTCAGGCTCACTCCTCTGTAATGCTTCCTTTATTTTAGCCAGTCGTTCTTCACTGGAACAGTGCCAACATATATCATCAATCTTCTCTGCAAAATTGCTGGCATGCGTTACAGCTGTTAGTAGATCACCCAAGAAATCCCTTATTTGGCTGGCCTGTGGCATTTCAGGATCGTTCAAGTCATCAATTTTCTCAATTACACCATTCACCATTGATTCTGCTGCGGTAGCAAACGTATTGGTGACATCATGAAGCTCACTCCCAGTACCCTCGTGTGGGTTCCCACTCTCCTCATCTTCCTGAGCGAGAGAGTATATTACCTGTATTATCTAGCCTAAATCTTCACTAATAAATGTGCTAAAAACTCACAGCTACCCTCAAAACCATTTATGTGCTAAAAAATTTTATTGGTGACATCACGAAGCTCACTCCCAGTATCCTCGTGTGGGTTCCCACTCTCCTCATCTTCCTGAGCGAGAGAGTATATTACCTGTATTATCTAGCCTAAATCTTCACTAATAAAATGTGCTAAAAACTCACAGCTACCCTCAAAACCATTTATTCTGCAATCCGAACTTTGAAACAATTTTTTTTTACACAACCCCTGTCTGCTGGAATAAATTGACCACATGCTCACAGCAAAACTAGGTTGGCTTTTTCACACTTACCCCTTGGCTACTGAGCCAAACACTGCATGCATGCATATATATGTATAGCTCCATCAATACATTTGTAACTATGGTAACCATCTGGGTTAAATTTTAAGTCAACTGTGTAGGATAAATCCAGGTGTTCTTCACGTAGCAGATTTTACCGGTCTTTTGATATAGTCCATAGTCAGGCTCACTCCTCTTAATGCTTCCTTTATTTTAGCCACTGGAACAGTGCCAACATATATCATCAATCTTCTCTGCAAAATTGCTGGCATGCGTTACAGCTGTTAGTAGATCACCCAAGAAATCCCTTATTTGGCTGGCTCTGTGCTCACTAGAAATCCATAGTCAGGCTCATTCTTATCTAGTGCTTCCTTTATTTTAGCCAGTCGTTCTTCACTGGAACAGTGCCAACATACGTCATCAATCTTCTCTGCAAAATTGCTGGCATGCGTTACAGCTGTTAGTAGATCACCCAAGAAATCCCTTATTTGGCTGGCCTGTGGCATTTCAGGATCGTTCAAGTCATCAATTTTCTCAATTACACCATTCACCATTGATTCTGCTGCGGTAGCAAACGTATTGGTGACATCACGAAGCTCACTCCCAGTATCCTCGTGTGGGTTCCCACTCTCCTCATCTTCCTGAGCGAGAGAGTATATTACCTGTATTATCTAGCCTAAATCTTCACTAATAAAATGTGCTAAAAACTCACAGCTACCCTCAAAACCATTTATTCTGCAATCCGAACTTTGAAACAATTTTTTTTTACACAACCCCTGTCTGCTGGAATAAATTGACCACATGCTCACAGCAAAACTAGGTTGGCTTTTTCACACTTACCCCTTGGCTACTGAGCCAAACACTGCATGCATGCATATATACCGTAGAATCGGGATAGTAAGCACCCTATGAATATAAGCACCTAATTGAATTACGACACCCGCCTCCCGTTTATAGGCACCCACACGAAAGTAAGCACCCTACAAGAATAGGCACCCAAGCCAAAGTAGTGTAGCAACAGAGAGAGACTACAGCACTTACCAGGAAAAACTGCCTTCTACAACTGGAAGCTTCACTATCCTACGGAGAGCACACGAGCAAACAGCAAGTGCGCGCAGAACAGAGTAAGGTCAATGGTATAATAAAATTCATGAAAACTATGCATACAACATTGTTGCAGCACCGCCTTCTTCACAGTAGTTGTAGTGCTTCTTGCCAGCTGTGCATCGCTGCCTGTTAGGTATTCATTGCATTGTAATGAGCCAATCTAGAAATGAATATCTTTCCTAGAGCCAAACCCACAAGTGTAATGGTCGTACCTGTAGTACAAAAGCAGCTATACCCTACGCCATATATTCACGCGATTGTAAGCACCCCATTAAAGTAGGCACCCCTCGAATGTTAGCACCCATTCCTGCTGCTAATTTCGAAAGTAAGCACCGGTGCTTACTATCCCGATTCTACGGTATATATATATATATTATATATATATATATATCACTGTAAAAATAGATTTGTTATTTCAACCTGGCTTAGTTTGGTTACCTCAGTTGCATCTGAACAAACTCAAGCCTATAACATTTTCATAGTGGTATTATTTGTGTTCTAGACTGCTGACTCATAGTACATTGCTATTAACTATGAATACTGCACATTCCTGAGTCACCCCACATTCTTGCTGTCTGGATTTAGTCTATTACCTGTTTCTAGTAGCTATGCTATACAATGATTGTGATTTCCACTTTTGATCTGACTGAGACTGATGTATAGCTCCATCAATACATTTGTAACTATGGTAACCACATCTGGGTTAAATTTTAAGTCAACTGTGTAGGATAAATCCAGGTGTTCTTCAAAGTTAAGGAGTATATGTATTATGATAACGTAGCAGATTTTACCGGTATTGTGTTACTTTTGATATAATTCGCTGCTTATGTGTCACTTACACAGTATAGAAGAAACTGTATTTTCACAGGCTTGTGCAAGGGTATGAAGAAAGTTCCAGAATACACCCCTTAGTGGGCAGCAACAGAAGATGAATGAGATCAGAGTGAGTGCAGTTTGAATATCACACCCCTTTTTCTGGAGAAAGGGGTGTATTGGCAATATTCATCTTTCCAGAAAAAGGGGTGTATCTGTGGCTATCCTCCACTCTAAATCTCATTTTAAATCTTATTCATCTTCTGTTAATGTTGCCCACTATAAGGGATGCATTCCAGAGCTTTTGCAACTAAAGCTGGGTTAAAGTAACAAACTTGTTCTTACAGTGGGCCGGACTACTGCTTGTAACAAGGCCACACAAATGCCAGCTACTATAATATAATTATAAAATATTTTGCGCATGAGAAATCTTTGCCCTTTTGCCATTTTTAGCCTAATTTAAGTACTTTGCGATCTTATCTTTGTGATTGTGGCTATAATCCTGTGGAAACGGTTAACATAGCAATTTTCCAACTACCACACCTGCACATGTAATGGAAGGAAAAGTGTAAGTCCTAACCTTAATGCCAAAATAGACTATAGCTCCTGCCATTCAAGAGATGTAAACATCAGTAATTTATCTTCTTATATGCAATCGTAAATGCCGCAAGTCCACCCCATATCTCCCTCGCTGTACATGTGCAAGATGAAAAGGGGTGATTTCTAGAATATTGCTGCAGCTAAATCCCGTCCAAAATCCCCCTATGGTTCACTTCAACTAATGTTCATTCATTCAATGTCAATGTTCATTCAGCATTCATTAACCACGTCCGCAAAGAGCCACTCCCATAAACGTTTAATTGCCACAATCTTTATTTGTGATGCTGAAACAACTTGCAAAGTTCGCAAAAGTAAAGTTCACACAAAATATTGTAGCATTAGGCCAAAGTATTTAAGTATTCTGTTTCTCATCCACCGCCTGCACAGACTTCCTAAAATGTCCCACATAAAATACAGTACAATTTATATACGCAGCTAGTTTCGCATTGAATATAGTTGAAGAAGCCATACAATGGACAAGTTGGAAACCTAGTGAATGCAGCTGGAGTCACAGACTTTGGATCTGTAAAACATGAAGGCCGCTTCTTACATCAGTGGCTTTAGTCAGCTCACAGTTCATCCTGAGTGCGCATTTGTGTGCTAATTAGCTCCAATCTTTGCAGAGCTCGCAATCTATCAAGCAGCAATGGAACTGCCGGTTCACTGCATGAGCTTGTGTTTCTGGCAGGTAAGTCACTCGCTCGCTGTCACATTTTAACCACAGTCCATGACATGCGACCTCGAAGTGGTAGCCACACTCAAATGTCATCATAGCACTAATTATGCTTGTGTTATGTCCATAATATGCTTGATGCATTAAACAGCTAATTATGCTGAAATATACAGTCGCCTTATTGTTTCAGATTAATATCAGCTAGAGTTTCTGATATAAAAGTGTAAAGTTACTACCATAACTTAATTGTGAGCTGCCATCATAACCTATAAAGTCTATAAAAGTATGGGAGGAGCTTTCCTGTGCACAAAAATTGCTGTGTTTTTATAGCCTGTTTGTTATTTTGCCACCCACCCGCATTACATTTCAACTATTTCCAGGATAAGAAACAGGTATTTAAACTGCTTTGTTCTTACTGTACCTTTGAAAATGGGTGGAAACTATGGGACAGAAAGGTCACGTTTTACAGACAACTGACTAGAGAAGACTCAGTGGACATCTGCCTGGCTGCTTTCTAGGCTTTTAAGCACCCACACAAAAACTACTACAGACTTGAGACAGCTTTTTCTCATAAATAGCCAACACAGCACTATATTTGGCCTAAACGAGATCTTAGCAAAAAAAAAAGAAAGAAAGAAAGAGTAATTAAGATTCTCACATTACCATACACTGACCATGCAGACAAACCAAGAAGTACCCTTCGTCCTTTATTTCGAATGCGATGGGACTTATCAGTTGGCAACCGCAACTCTTGCCAGGTAGCAGGCTACAATAGTAGTTCTTGTTAGATGGTACATAGTAGTCTGTGCTGCTTAGTATGATCTCAAACACTACAGTTTCCATTCTGGTCATGATTACCCATGGTCATTATGACTGTGCCATGAGCCCCACTAGGAGCCAACCAGTAAAATCTCTCCCTCCGAAGAGACCCCAATCACAATGAACCATGGTCACTCCAGGGACTGCTGGGCTGCAGCCTCAACTGGAACTCTTACTGGCCTGAGCAAGCCCGGAAAGGAGAACACATATGACCTCACAATAATACTGTATACTTCACTGGTGGCTCTGAATTGCTCTCTCACACCACCCACGGACCAGACAAACCAAGAGGTACCTTTGTCCCTTATTTCTAATGCAGTGGGACTCGTCGGTAATAGTCTACCATATAGTCTGTAGTCTCTGTTAGGTCGTAAATAGTAGTCTGTCATACTCAGACTGCTATTTAGATAGCTAATTCATATCACACAGTGCATTAAGTATCCCATGTTTAAATACTAAGTGCCATTTGTGAATATTTTATCACGCTATCAAAAATATGAACCAAAAAAAGAAGACCTGGATTCGAACTCACAACCTCTTGTTCAGTACTGTGGTTTACAAACCCATATTTGTTAGCATAATGCTGCCAAAAGGCTACCATTGGGGTTATTGGGTATGTTAGTGATGAAGTATCAGGTAGCTATGGTAGCTACTAGTTCTCAATAATGTGTACCTTAACTTGGGGTCCTTTCTTGATATGTATCTGTTCATAGACACATTTATCTCCAATGGTCACACTTTCAATTGGATGTGTCCCACGCTGTTGAGCAGTTTGGATGGCTCTAGGAACTACATCTGTGGGATAAACCAAATGTAATATTAGAACAAGTAGCCCCTGGCGATGTCTGTTTGTGAGTTTAGAAGCTCCTTCCATGCATTATAACCAAATGGAGCTTTTTCTTGTCAATATGTGTAGGGGGCTACCTTAAACTTTAGTGTGATGGTAGGGTAGGCTCACTTTCCCTGGCTGGTGTGTCTTCTAAAATAGACCAAAAGGTTTTAGTATTCCCAGAGCACTAACCCACCGTTCCATAGCCCATAATCCAGATCCTAGAAATCTTCACTTATTTATTATAAATCTTCATGCTTTGAGAAATATTTTGAAAAAACTGCATCTTGATACGTGCTTCCATTCCTGAGATATGAATTCAAATCCACTGCTGTATAGCTGAACTTTGTACCCAGAAATTGATACATATTGCTTGGCACTGGCACTGGCACAGCGCCACCTTATATAGCTAACATAAACTTTAATTCCATATATCTTGAGTTAGGAAGGTCGAAAAGGGATGTGGTATGCACTAAAGTGTTTCACTTGGACCTGCACTTGTGATCAGAGGGTGCTATAGACTTAACATTTAGTTTGACCTGACTGTGCAGGAGCATAATACTTAAATGATTAAAGCTATTAATTTTAAAGTGCCAAATTCAGAATCAGCATAAAAAGGTACCTTTAGATCATCCATAGATGTTTCAAAGTTGCAGAAGCTGGCGGTGACATTTTTCGCATAGAAAGTGACGTAAATACTTTAGGCCGCATAGGGTGAGAGTTCAAAATCACTACTAAAGTGTAGTCTTATGGGTATGTAAGACTAACTAAATTGGTTGTTGACACCACCAACTACTTTTTGTGAAAAATGAAAACTGAAGCAACTTGACTAGACGTGGATAAGGAGCGTAAAGTCAGTTCCACCACCCAGCTACAAGATGTGCAAACAAAACAGGCTTTGTCTAAGGTCACTTGCACGACAAAAGCTAAGATCACTAAAAGTTTTTGTATAGTTTTGCATGTGATTTAAACTGCTGAATCTTGATTGGGCGTGACTGTGCCTCATTGGGCAAACATTCAATAATTGATGGCTGAACCAGATAACTGTGAAAAATAGTGAAGAAGGAACTAAAGATGTTTATACCCCTTTCAGACACAAAGCGATTCCTACGTACACTATAGTCAGACCATTGATAGACGTAGGAATCTGAGGATCATGTACATTGTAGAGACAGGCTTAGCCAGCAGCAGCTTAGCCTAAGTGGCCATGTAACCATTACTGTATGTTCTGTCACTGCTCTGGCTTAATTCATACCACTGACAGCAAATTAACGCTTAGCCATTAAGAGATTTATGAGCGACCTTTCTGGGCTGCTCACAGCCTTTACCAAAAAGAGTGTTTACTGGTAATTAGCTAATAAAAGTTTCTTCATTGATTGCTAGTGTACTATAATCAATGAACAAGTAGTAAATACAACAAAGGCATCCTAGTCTAGAGGTATCTCTCATTTACTGCAAGTAACGTAGGTGTACATTATTTTATGGAACTAAATGTTTTGCAAAATTCCGTCCAAGGCACGCAGCTAAAGTTTTTGCGGAATTTTAAATTCACAGTTCAGGGTCACACGCTACATAGTGTACGTACATAACGACATAATTCACAAGTATTAATTTTCGTGGTCGGGAATTCAATCATGAATAGAGTGAAAAACTATCTTGTGCAAAAAAAGTACGCCTACGATAATATCAGGCTCCTGGTAATATGCATCTGCTATGTAGTATAATACCAGTATGAACATTGCATACCACAAATTGTTGATCACTACCTAAGATTTTGCTATCCAAAAATTAGTAGTGGGACTTCGTTAGTAATAACAATTCTACTCTGCTCTCAGTCGCTACATAACACTACCAAAATGTGGTGTAATAATATTTGGTATGAAGGAGGAGTCACAGAGGATTGCTGTCAGTTACTGAGTTAGCCATCGAGATTAGCACGATCGAAGTCAAGTGCTTGTACAGTGCAAGTAAACTTGAATATGCACGTTAGCTCAACATGTGAACTGTTGTCAGATATCTGGAGCAAAAGTGCACGCATGTATGGAAGCACAATGAAATTGTTCCACTATACTCGCTAGTGTGGGACTCGCTCAGGCTCGCCCCAATTACATTACACCCCCCTCTTATCTTTACATTTGGCAGAGTATTCTGACAATATTCAGCTCACCGTGGTCTTCATCTCCATCATCTCTCTCACCTCCAAGTAGAGGATGTGAATCTTGATCATCTTCATTGTCTGAGTATTCAAATATTTAACTCAGTTCTTAGTCCTAAAAGCTAGCTACGTATATGATCATTTTGTCCATTCACACCCAAGATAATTGTTCTCAGCCACATTCATCATTGGTTTACTTAAGGTAAACTCTTCCTGAAGTTGGGCGAACATAATTCATTGTCTGTCAGTGTACTTGAAGTATTATGGCATCATCAGTCTTGGTTTGAATGAACAAGTATGCATGCAGTATATACGTATTACAGGCATTGCAGGATAGTTATGATATCCTATTACACTATAAATAATTATCTCAGTAAGACCTATCACACTTTTTGATGGTATCATCTTCATAGAGCATGTGCAATGATAGTTAAATCAAGTGGGAAATGTATATCAAAGTAACAAAAAAACATTTAAAAAAATGAAAGAACATATAGGGATGGAATCCCCAAAAAGCAACCAAACAAGGTAGGAATGGTACCACAATACCCTTATGGATTGTCATCCCTATATCTTTAGCCATTTTTGTTACTAGTTCCAAGCAAAGCGAAGCTATACTCCAGTTCGATTGACCTTTTTTCGTCGTAACCTGTTCCAGCCAGTTCTCCTGCTATCAAACACACAGCGAACACTTACCTTCGCTATAAACTGTGACTCCTAACGGGGAGACTTGGAAGCGATGACTATCACAGTAAGCTTGCTTCGGCCTCTGGTCTTCTAAGCACATAATAGCAAGTAGCCATTTTGTTTTGTGGGTGTGTGTTTGACCTTTTTCATTTGTGGGTGGGTGCTATGGGCGTGTCACCTGCATGCCATGTGCCACACCCAGCAATTCTCGTGAAGCGAGGACATCCCTGCACATTGTGTATCACTAGTATACGTAAGTGCTAGTTACATGGGACGACAGGATGTTAGATTGTGGTGTAGATGATTAGGTTTTTTTGAACGTACTTTGAGTAATGTTTTGGAAATGTGTTTCGTACTAACTGTTGGTGAGGTGAAAGGGTGTTGTTGCAGGTGGAAGAGTGTAGTTGTCATTGTAAGTGTGGATTGTGGTGTAGAATGTGAGGTAAGTGGTGACATGTATGTAGTCTAGCCTACGAGTGTGTATTGCTGCATGTGGAGGATAAGTTGTAGCGTGAGGGGGTGATGTGTGTTGCATTGTGAAGTGCTGCAATTGCCATGCACATTCTATTGGCTGTGGATATGGCTGGTGTGGCATGGCAGGGATTGGTCTGTGTGTGCGTGTGTATGTGTGTGTGTGTGTGTGTGTGTTGAGGTTGGAAAAATGGCAAAAGATATAGGGATGACAATCCATAAGGGTATTGTGGTACCATTCCTACCTTGTTTGGTTGCTTTTTGGGGATTCCATCCCTATATGTTCTTTCATTTTTTTTTTATGTTTTTTGTTACTTGTTTCTGTTGTTTTTTTTGTGGGGAGGAGAAAGGTATGAATGGTGTTTAGATGGTCTGGTTGTGTGGGGTAGATGAGCGTTATTAGCTGTATCCACATATGCTCCCGTTTATGATAAACTAACAGCACCTATAATGTAACAGACACAATGCACTTTGCACTGCAAAGCTTTCAGTGGGGCTTAAAGATACAGCAGAGTAGCAAAATACAGCTAATGTGAATTGTAGCTAAGCGCCTACTGACTTGAGAATGCCACTGTACACATTCTTGTATGTAACATTGCAACGGCTGCAGTTTTCCGACTCCATTTAATGCACCTCATGGAGGTTAGTATGGTCTGTAATGGTCTAGCAGTTGCATCAGTGTTCTTACTATTATAACGTAACTACAGCAACTCACTTTGGGTCCGTCATAAAGCGTACTCCAAGTATTATAAGCGTCTAAGCAGAACAGCTCGTCCATCATGTCCATGCAGCATGCTCGAGGCTGTGTTTCCGGTGTAGGCGTAACCATCGCTTAATGCGCAGAACGGAACGGAACAGAACGGCGTATAGCGGCAAGTACTTGCTTCGAGCGCTTGAGAATCTGTGCTGAACAGTTTGAGTTGTTTGAGAACGCTATGGTGTAGGTGCACTAGCCCACATCCAGTAGCGCTTATTCGCGTTTGAATCATTGTAGTCGCTTTAGTCATTGTTGCTCTAGCCCGTCAGAAGGATCAGAATAATAATAATAATAGATGCTGGTTTAGCGACTTGCCGATGTGGTACTTCATCGATACTCTCTACCTACTGTAACAGTCTTGTTAGTTGTGAAAGTACTCGATAATGACAGATATGGCTCATTAAGGCTTTATACTATTTACCAGACTTATGAGCACATGATTTTGTACACATGATATGGGGCGGCCATTTTTTCCCCATGCCATCCCTATATATGGAGTACTACCGTACTCCATGATACCACATGAAGCAAGAACAGAGATGATTTTATTTTGTCCCATATTATGTAAAATGAATGCTACAATTGCTACTAAAATATTTTGGCCTCTATGCAAGCCAGCGGTTATGGTCAGGCATTCATGGCTACTATATGAGACAGCCATGCAGTCATGGTTGGTGTAGTCTATGAGGCTTCAGTAGCCTTCAAACTTCCAGCTTTCTTGTGTGC
Source organism: Phakellia ventilabrum (assembly GCA_963921505.1). NCBI lineage: Eukaryota > Metazoa > Porifera > Demospongiae > Axinellida > Axinellidae > Phakellia > Phakellia ventilabrum. The sequence continues at coordinate 832,430 of OY997386.1, read as the reverse complement.
TCATTGAACAACATGCAAATCAAACTGTGAAGTGGAATCTGGAAACTAGGCTACTAATGCACTATTATAGCCTATATCTATTAGAAGTAAAGTACTTTTCTGGCAATTTTAGCACCTGTATTTTGAAGCTCACCATTCAATGGCAAAGTGGGTTGGCCATAAGATGAGTCACCACCACTGGTTGTTTGCTGTCTGACTTGTTCCTCACTTTCATTTGGCTGCTGAATAGAAGCCCTTTCAGCTGCAAACAGACATAAAGCAAAGATATGAAGTACCAATTGTCAAAATATTTGCACATGCATACGAATTACATGTCAATGTCAGTTTATTCTGGCTGTTGGGCCTTGTTCTTTGCTTTATTGGGTTGATTAAATTAGGAAGCCATTGCTCTTTTTGGAGACTTAACGAAGCCTATTGTAGGTGGATTATGCCATGATTAGGAGATTAGGACAAAACCCATAAGCATTTTGAACACTAGGTCCGTATATAAGCCCGGAGGCCTGTCTGGTGTAGGTCACACAAAAGCTGTAGCTGCTGGTCAGCTAGGAGTTGCTGGTCAACTCTGGGTGCAGAGGGTGATTAGCTGCTGGTCAGCTAGGAGTTGCTGGTAAACTCCAGGTGCTACAACTGCACTGACGAGGCCCAAATAGGCCGAAACAGCTGTCTGCAGTTTGCATTAGCAGGCTCTCCAATTTTTCAAATCCCCTCATGTATATAATTAAGGTAGAACTGCAATTCCTGCAATTCCTGCTTACCAAGGAAACTTGAAGGTGGTTGAGTATTTCTAGTTTGTGCATGTGTACAACTATAGCACTACAACATTTGCATCTGCAGTGGGTGGTCCTAATTTGGAGTGGAATATCAGAACGCTTGAAAATAACTCCATTCCCATTTTTGAGGAGCCAATAACTATAAGCTCATTGCCCATCTGAAGAATTACCGTGAAAGAGGTGAGACCAAATGAAGGCTGGTTTCAAAAGCTAATGAATTACTTGCATAATCTATTGTGTACTGACCAGCTTCTGTATAATGGCTTACTATAGTAGCACATAGATCAACTGGAAGCAGCTGCAAAATTCCTGCTGATCAAGGGAATTTGTAGACGGTTCAGTAATTCTTGTTTGTGTCAACATACAATCAACATTTGCATTACAGTTGGTGGGCCTATTTTTGAGTGGAATATCAAATTACTTGCAAATAAGCCCACCCCCCTCTTTGAAGAGCCACTAAATTCATCGTCCATGGGTATACTTTCGGGAGATTACAGTAATTAATCAAAAATAAAAAGTTGGTGGGTCAATTGAAATGAGAGATACTACTCTTAAATTTGGTTTTTAGTAGCCTAATATTACCTAACCATTTGTTGTGTTATTTTACCTTCTCTTTGGACATATCTAGCTAGTTGTTTGTTCATATGAATGGGTGGGCAGATACTACATACTGTATACCCCTCGTACATTGAAAGTAGATTAAAAATAGCATGGGGATCTAATACGGTATCATACATTACAGTATATATAAAAAGATAATCAGCTCCTTATCTACTACTCACATTGTCCACCAAGATCACCGTGGGTAGAAGTAGTAGTGGGAGGCTTTACAGCTATGTGCAGCGGGAGACAGCAATAATAACAGCTAGGTAAATAACCAACTATAATACTTTGTTTAAAATTCACCTTGTTGCTCTTTAGCCATGAATTTCTTTACTTCATTAGCAAGAACTCTGTTCATAACAGGGGTTGTTTGCCCCCTCTTGGGATCCAAGACAGCAATAATGGCTTCATATGTTGGGTTGTCATGATTGGCTACCCACCACTCCAGAGCTTGGGAGAGACATGTGTAAAGGTAACTTGGACCAGTTGGAGGGTTAGCTGCTTTGATTTGGGACACTTGACTCGCAGGCACACCAATTTGCTTAGCAAATAATACCCAGTTGTGTACTATAGGAGAAAGGAGATTCAGGAGCTTTGGGATTGCTTCCTCCTTCACACGTGTACCTAAAATAAGAGCAAATAAGTAGTAACCACCTGCTTACAGTGTGAAAAAAGTATACACACAACAATACAGTAATTAATCAATAATAGAAAGTGGGTGGGTCAATTGAAATGAGAGATGCTACTCTAAAGTTTGGTTTTTAGTTACTTAACCATCTGTTGTGTCATTTTACCGGGTATCTGTAAAAGCTGGACTCTGGACTGGACCATGGACTAGACTATGGACTGGACTAGGTCTAGATTTTGATTAGTTCTGCTGCCAATAGCTGCTTACAGTTCTGAAAGTTAGTACCAGAGGGGTGGTTCAGGGAAATTGACTGCACCACCGTTTTTCTAGGTAAGAATGCTAGCGGTTGGTCCACTATTGTTACTAGCTTCGTAGATCGTACCTGTAAGCAAGTAGGCATAACGTATGTCAACACTGCAAGATTCCAGATAAGAATCTATAATAGAAAAGCACTGAAAAGTGATAAAGGCTAGGTTCTATAATACTTCACGGATTATAATTTTCATGGTGCTGTTGTGGTGATTTTTGCCGTACCAAGCTGCAGCTTGCTTACCTTCATTCTGGATGTCTTCTGCAGACCTTGCAACTCTTGTCTAAATGACTTAGGCATGGTATAAGTTAGTTGTATCCCTGCCAAATGGGATGTAAGACCCTTATTTCCCTTGGGAAATCTTTTGTGAAACCTCGGAAGTGCCTCAGGCTTTGCCCTTGGCACTTCCTCGGCATCACTTAAGCTTTCCCGCAGAATGTAATGGGTCTTATATCCCGCTTGGCAGGGATATAACCTATGCACCACTCACATTGTCCACCAAGATCACTGTGGGTAGAAGTAGTAGTGGGAGGCTCTATAGCCATGTGCAGGAGACAGCAATAGTAACAACTAGGTAAACAACTAGGTAAACAGCCAACTCTAATACTTTGTTTTACCTTGCTCTTTAACCATGAATTCCTTTACTTCATTAGCAAGAACTCTGTTCATAACAGGGGTCATTTGCCCCCTCTTGGGATCTAAGCCAGCAATAATTGTTTCATATGTTGGGTTGTCATGATTGGCTACCCACCACTCCAGAGCTTGGGAGAGACAGGAACTTGGACTATCAGCTCTGATTTGGGAAACCTGACTCACAGGCACACCAATTTGTTTAGCAAAAAATTCCCAGTCGTGTACTATAGGAGAAAGGACATTCAGGAGCTTTGGGAGTGCTTTCTTCTTCACACGTGTACCTAAAAAAAGTAGTAACCACCTGCTTACAGTGTGAAAAAATTATACTCTAGAGCTATGTAGACTAGCGTAAGTGGCCATATGTCGCGCAGTACCTATTGTTGCGCAGTAGCGTGAATGTCAGGTAAGGCCAGAGTATATGTACTATTTGTACAAAACTCACTTACATCGTGTAGAGACGATGTAACTGTAAACGTTTGAAGTGCATACCCGTTCCGTTTTGAAGCTGTGGACCTGGAACAAACTCTCCATGGTCAGCAACGATTGGAACTGTGCGACATTAATTTTGATATTAGCAGAAAGTACAGTAAGCGACATTAGGTACTCGTGCGCGACAACTGGCATATGAGGCACCTTGTGTTTGACTGCATCAGTTTGAAGAGTACGCGTTTCAGTCCACGATCGCTTAATAAGAATAGTATGATTGTAGACGCAATGCAGCAGTGAAGTTCAAAGTTCATATGCCATTCTAGCTGTTTTGAAGCAGTGGACACGAGTACAAAAACTGCATGAGAATTGGCCACTTACACTATTACTTCTAGCTATGTATTAAATTATGCAGCAGAACCTACTTGTGTAGTGTTAGCAGGGATAGTTATCATTCAAAAGAGACCATAAACAACTGCAAAACAATGCGGCAAGAAGTATAGGTCGTAGGAGTGTACAGCACTAAGAGCGAGGCGGGTACTGACTCTATTTAATGCACATCATCAAGCCTGTTAGTCGACTAGTCTGGTCTACCAGTTGTTGCTATCTCTGTATTCATTTAATAAGCTTACACTTAGTCTAATATAATATGTGCAACTTCATGTATACCTCCTCAATGGTTTGAATTATGCTCACATCAGGGCCGTAGGAAACTGGATTGCAGTAATCAGGCAAGAAAGGCTGTGAAGCACAAATTATAAATTCCCACGCACAGCTAGTGTGAAAGTTTTTTTACCTAATCTGTCAGTGATTAGAAAACGCTTATCTTACTTAAGTGTGGAGCAAGTTCAATATAAATGATTTTATACTATACCTAAGTCATTCTAACCAATCAGATTTCAGTATCACAGGTATATAACAGGTCTTATATACCTACCGCGCGAAAAAATATACCCCGATTGCTTATGTAAAGCAGGTACCCGATTCTGTTCCAGTCGTTCAAACGTTCAGAAGGCTGTGGTAGGGCTGGTGGCTAGGGGAGCCTAGGCAAGATGTATGGCATTTTTTTTGCCCGCAAATCGATGTGGGATAGCACGGTAAGCTACTGGTCTCCGCTGTAGCTAGTTTTGTTGCGTTTCTGTGTGTTTGTACATGTAGCCACGCTGCCAGCCTATCATTTTTTGCCAAAATGACGCTAGGGTCGCACTAGACGGGTAGCTACCGTGGCTATTAGCTGTTGTTCATGTTTGTTACAATTGCTGGGAGTGTTTCGCCACTTGTAGCTACTATTTTGTGTTGTGAAATCTTGCTAGCTACCCAGTTTATCGTGTCGTGCTCAACGGCACCTTTCGAATCTTCTGGCAAGCAGTAGCTTGCCCTGCAGTTCTCGATGCTTTGGCAACTCTTGTCAGAATAACTTAGGCATAGTACAAGATAGATAGATCACTGCGTAGCGGGGTGTATGACTTATTTTAACCTCGCTAGACTTATGTACGTTGCAGTTTCACTGAATAATTCGATTTGTTGTTCAGATTGCATGATCTAGGAAGTCAATTAAAGTCCATAAATCACATGATGAATGCTTATAGTGGGAGGGCAAAATGGCAAAACAGGACAATATTAGAATTACTCAGAATCTGAATAAGCTACTCCAATTAACAATACCTTGTTCATTGTCCTCAAGATCAGTGTCAGATTTAGACTTGCAACTTCTCAACTGTTTAGCTTTTTCCCCTAAAGATAATTTACAACAGCAAGAATACTTATCATACTTATTATACAGTAAACAAAAACGTCTATTCAAGGAAATGAATTATTCGTTCTTAAGTTTTAGTAGTAAACAATTATCACAGAACTTACAATAGGAGTCAGTGCAGCAGTTGACAGGGGAATTGCTAATGGGTCTTGGGAGCTGTTCTTTGAACACTTGGTGGGCTATGGCTGGGTTGACTGGCTCTAGGCTAGCTACGTCAGGTTTGTGGCTGCTGTGCTCAGTCTCATTGTGGTCAGCTGTGGGTGGGTTTGGGTTGTGAGTGCTGCAATCAGCCTCAACCTTAGCTTGGTGGGGTACAGTGGTAGCCAGTTCAATTGATCTCTTGGTTTGTACATATGGCCTCTCATTGTCGTTTCTTCCCCTGCAGAGAATAGTGTTATACACCTCAGTAATATTAGTGTTGTTTTAGTTAATCAAAAATACTGTTAGTTAAAACAAATTTAGTAGAGGCCAAAACAGATTTAATTAGCATACTAAAACTGAAAGTTTCCCCTGAGGACTGAACTATAACCAAATTAAAAAAATTTGTCCCCAAAGTGTACCATTTTAGTTAGTTAACTGAAACTAAAAGCTATTTCAGTAATAGCTTAGACATTTTTGTTAACTAACTATAACTAAACTTAATTTTGCAATCTAAATAGAGTTTTAACTAAAACTAGAACTAAATTATACGAAGCCATACTAAAACAACACTACGAGTCGGTATATATATCGAAATAAAGTATGTGTATGCATATACTATATAGTCAGTTCTCTGTAGGCACACGCTGTGTGTTACATGATACATAGGTATGCATACATGTACACAGGTTTATGTGCACATGTGTGTAGAATTGTATTTTGTTCATGTGGCATTACCTGAACTGAACTGTTATAGTGAACTATATTTAGTGTTGTGTCATCATTTTGGTATGTACTGAACACGTGTTCTTTTGTCACTTGAGTTTGCATGAGGATAATGCCAGGGTACATGGTGGCATGGTGGCAGAGCCGGCAATTTGATCAGTTCCGAGTTGTGTCGGGCCTTGCCGAAGATTCAGCGGCGAAGCAGATCAGCACACTGATATACTGTCTCGGCGAAGAAGCAGAGTTGGTTCTAACCTCGTCGAACGCTACTAAAGCAGACAGAGCAGTCTACAATTGAGTCATGGGGAAATTCGATGACTTTTTTCAAGTACGCCGTAATGCTGTAAATGGACTCCCGATTTATCAACCACAAACACCACAAATATCTCAACTGCAACGTTACTGATACTATTTATATGATGGAAGACAGTGGTAAGCTCCAGTGAAGGGTCTCAGTACCGGTGTCGGAGGATGGTTGGACCCCCTGAATGGTTGGACCCCCCGGTCCAAATATCCTAGGATAAACGGACCGGGGGTCCAATCATACGTGCGAAATTTTGGACCGCCCCCTGGATGAGTGGACCCCTTGCGTGTCTGGAAGTGGCACTTTCTTTGGCGTGTACGTTATGAAGCTATGGAGGTTTTCTATACTCCCATTAGCTTCTAGTTCCTAGCGCCTTGCTCCTAGCCCCTAGCTCCTAGCCTAGCTCCTATAGCTTTAATAATGTCATTTCGTTATTATCCCTAGTATAGCATGCTTACGCCGTTTTGTATAGTCACAGCAGCCTATTTAATTCGGCAGAGCTCAGCGAATCAGGGGTAATGCAATACGTATCGCCATAGATATAGATATGGTATCACCGAGCGCGTAGTCGCGTACTCTCGAGTTGCCTATTAATTTGGCGGAGCTACTGTGGCTCCTTCACAGCTCTTAACATTACATTTTACATCTTAGCGTTATTATATAAAATTATGCATTAGGCATTTATGGAAAATAATTTAGTGCAGAGATATTACACCTTTCAAAGCTTCGTATAATCCGCTTAAGTGGGGGTACATGATCGATTGATTGATTGTACATGCACGACAAAAGACCCACGAGTAGAAAGTCGAACTCGTATAAAAATTATATGCGCTATAGCTAGCTAGAATAACATCACTAACAGTGTGACTTAATAGTACAATTATTGTGCTCCTTTAAACAGGAGAGACTAACCTGAAACTGATCATGCAACTACAGTTTATTATGCGCATGATGGGACAGCTAGTACAGACGGACGCACCTCGCCAGAGAATGATGGGGGAGGGGGTCCATTCATCCAGGGGTGGGTCCATTGAACCTAGGATGAATGGACTCCCGGGGTCCATTCATCCTAGGATAGTAGGACCGGGGGTCCATCTATCCTAGGAGGAATGGACCCCGGGGTCCATTTCGTGGGGGGTCCAACCATCCTGCGACACCGGTATAAACATTCAGGGAGCCCCTCCCACCTTTCAACCTCCACACAACCATAGATAATATAGCTATATTATCTATGACACAACCAAGCCAACAAGCGCCACAAGCACGTAACTCTGTACGTCATAGTTCTCGCTGTGAGATAAAGATAAGCTTCTGTACTAGTGCAGCTTCCGCTTCCTCTGTGTTGTCCGTCTCGTCTCCGTCGGTAGCGACTACTGTTTGGCGCTCGAGTGCATCACGATTATGAGCTAATGTGTGTAGGTGCAAAGTGTCATCGCTTCGTCTCGCCTCCCTGAGCCAATTGGACAGTTTCATCTTTGAGCAATTAAACTTGATCTCAGTAGCCTCGTACCCAGCCGTCCCAGCTTTTTTTTCGTTTCCAGTTTTCTTTTCTTACTGGAAGCGAAAAAAATCTGGGACGGCTGTACGAGGCTATGATCTCGTACAGCTGTCCTGGGGGACCGTCCGCAGCAAGGGGGGACGACGTGTGACTACGATAGGCCTACTAGTATTGACCGAGTATTCTGCTATGGACGGTCCGGGGGCCGGACCTCTGGCACTCCTCTGCTTGTACACAGGCCACATCGAACTGCAAACAATACTCCAGCTAAGTCCACTCATGCGCAATAAAGTTCTGAGTCCTTTGCAAACTCCTCCCTTGTTCATTTAATATCAGACAAAATTATACATGCACTCTTCTTGATGAGAATGCCTGGTTCAGCCCTGCCCATATGTTGACAGTGTGCACATTCTCTCACCTGCACCGACTGATGAGTCCTCCCATCCTCTGTACGGTTTATACCCGGCAAAGGAGTGTGTCGCCTGAGTACAAAAGCCTGCACACTTACATGTATAGCTAATTAATAGCATTTACGCAACAGCTAAGCGCGATTGCATAACGCTACATAACTCTCAGTCGGCTGAACAGGAAGTGAAGGATTTCCTATGGTTTCGATCAATGCTGCTGAAATGAAATGACATAAATATAGGGATGGAATCCCAAAGAGCAACCCATATCTTCTGACATTTTCCAACCACATGCACACTACGGCCACAATCCCCTACATGCCACACCAGCCATATCCACAGCCAATAAATGATTGCAGTACTTTACGACACACACGACCTCACACTATAACACAGCATACACTGTAGGTAGACTCAATATATACTGCCCACTCCACATCCTTCCACACACACCAACCAACCCCACTTGTACAATGACATCTCACCCGTAACAATACACTACTATCTTTGACCAATAGTATACCATAATGTAGTCCATTTGTGATTAAGATTATAATCATACAAGAGTGCTTTCAAAAAACTGTTACAGGATGGAAATATCAAACAAAAGTACACCGAGTATTAAGTTGAAGTAGTGTTGTTTTAGTTAATCAAAAGTATTAGTTAAAACAAATTTAGTAGAGGCCAAAACAGATTTAGTTAGCATACTAAAACTTAAAGTTTCCCCTGAGGAATAAACTATAACCAAACTAAAATTTTTTGTCCCCAAAATATACCATTTTAGTTAGTTAAGGTAGGAAGGGAAGTTAAGTAGGGTTGAAGCCGAACCTCCGAACCAAGTTGATGGCTATGTCGGCAACATCCTACACCCACATGACAATAGGTAAGCACCTAATTACCCCCTCTGCTTAATATTCACAAAAGACCTCTTTTGCTAAAATTCCAAATATTGCACTCCCCGCACAGTTTCACCCCTCATCGTCACCTACACACAACCTACACAGGACAGGCCAAAATCCTACGCATGCTTTTTCACAAAAACACTTCAGATCCGGTTTTACAGCCAAATCTACCTTGCTACACTAATTTCGCAATCCGGACTCGCCAATCAAATATTGCGACAATCCACGCCTGCTACAGTAGCAGGGTTATGACAGTCAGCCTACTCACAAGAAAACTACGCATGCTTTTCTCCCCTAACCCCTCCCTTGCTACGTTACACACGCATAGAGACTAGCTACAATTCACCACTGCTTTTTGCCAGGGCCCCACAAACGGCAGCTAGACGTGAAAATGGGCGGAGTCTACGAGATAGAAAGGTCACTTTTCTACAGACAACTGACTAGAGAAGACTGGATGACCATCTGTCTGGCAAGCTGCCTGCCAGTCTTTCAGATACACTCACAAACACTACCACAGACTTCAGGCTGGATTTTACACACAAACAGCCTACTCAGCACTACAGACGGCCTAAACGGCTTCTTATTAAAAAAAAAAAAAAAAGAGTGTTGAAAGTGAACATAAAAGTACCGCTCGGCCATATCAAAGTGCCGAATTTGCCCTTGAAAGTGCCGCTTTCCACATCAAAGTGACACCCCCCCCCCCCCCCCCCCGCTGTTGATTCCGGTTGTCGCCATGGGAAAATATAAATAGTACAATGAATCTCATTAACTTTACATAGCTCA